>CM062295.1:328148494-329633592 GCA_031216915.1 Pictodentalium vernedei
AATCTGCGACAATTTTAACCAGGTTATCTCTCTTGAACTTTGATTTAATATGGGTTTCTACATGAAATTCTTGTGTGCGCAACTCCTCCTACATTTATCAATCAATTTGGACAAAACTTTTCAGACATCATCACTACTAAGTGAACATGCGCATATTCCAAGATTTTTGATCTGCGACAATTTTAACCAGGTTATCTCCCTTTGACTTAGATTTATTATGTCTTTCCGTTCGAACAAATTCTTGTGTGCGCAACTCCTCCTACATTAATGAACCGATTTTGATGAAACCTTTCAAACATCATCTCTACTAAGTGAACATGTGCATATTCCAAACTTTTTGATCTGTGACAATTTTAACCAGGTTATCTCTCTTGAACTTTGATTTAATATGGGTTTCTGCATGAAATTCTTGTGTGCGCAACTCCTCCTACATTTATCAATCAATTTGGACGAAAGTTTACAGACATCATCACTACTAAGTGAACATGCGCATATTCCAAAATTTTTGAGCTGTGGCAATTTTAACTAGGTTATATCCCTTTAATTTAGATTTATTATGGGTTTCTACATGAAATTCTTGTGCGTGCAACTCCTCCTACATTTATCAATAAATTTTGACGAAACCTTTCAAACATTATCACAACTAAGTGAACATACGCATATTCCCAAATTTTTGATCTGCGACAATTTTAACCAGGTTATCTCCCTTTAACTTGGATTTATTATGGGTTTTCAAATGGGATTCTTGTGTGTGCAACTCCTCCTACATTAATGAACCGATTTTGAATACATGTTGCACATTGTAAATGTGTTTTTCCAAATGTAAACCATATATGTGTGGGCTCGTTAAGTATTCAGTGCTGTTCTGTGGAAGGCCACATGCAAATACAAATTTCAACAACAAAAAATGATCTTTATGTATACATTTCCTTATGGCCTTTGCCTACATGATCGGAAGTGCATTCCTCTAAAAACCCAAAGCGGGGGTATTAATTACCTTCAGTGATAGTTCTAGTTTGAATTCTTTTCGCTCTGCACAGTTCGCCCCGCTGGGTTAAAGTAAAATAACATAACTTAGTATGTTGGTCTAGAGGCTTTGAAACAAATTCTGGAGTCGTTCAAGTTGAAGTATGCCTCCAGTGTGCTGTAAGCTTTTTTCACAGAACCTGAGCACACTGTGTGAGTAGAAACTCCACTACATGAGTGCTTTTGTCGACCAATACTTACCCCTCTTCTAATCCCAGCCACTCAGTGTGTACTGTAGGCAAATTATGGCAATTATAATTCATGAACATGCCCAGTCGAGCACTGCATCAACAATGCCTAGGGTCTACAATATCATGTGTAGAAGACTGGCGGAATGGGGGTGGGGGGGGGGGGGGGGGGGCCGGGGTGATTACCAGTAAAATTCAGTGTTGTTGTTCCCCCACCAAAAAACATTGACTCTATGCAAGACCTCCCCTCCCACCCCCACCCCCATCCCCCGACTGTGCACCTGGTATATTTACATCCCCTGCAGTTAAATAAATAAAAGTTCCGTCAGAGACTTTGCATTTTAAAAAATAGTGACGTAGGACTGATCTACAATTCCATCGAAGCTCCACCAGCGGGAAGGCCACACCCCCTTCAGGCCTATGACCATCGGATATGCATCTGGCATATATCGACCTGGATACCCCCCTCACCAAAAGAAACAATACCCCACCCCATAATAACCATAATACAATCCTAGCTTCGCTTCTGGATAACAACCTTGCTTTGAACAGACAGATGAAATTTAGAATCAGGCTGTGGGGGGGGGGGGGGGGGGAGGAAAGGTTTTGCGCGCCAAAGGCACGCATGGACGCTGTGGGGCAAGCCCCTTTCGACCCTCAGTGACTGTTTGTGATCTGATACTTTCATATCTTAGGCGTGTTGAAAGATTAGAATCAAGCTTTTTTCTTCAACTCAAGAAATAGTTCATTGAATTCAGACAGCTGATAATTTTGACACTTATTCCCAATTAATCGACTTTGGATAGAGAAGTCACACCTCAACATCCTTATAGTTAGCACATTTAACTATAATTAATAATTCTAGTAATTTGTTCAGCAATTAAAATCATTGGCAATAATCTTTTTAATTAGACAGTCACCGCAATAGGATTAGTGATCAGAAGTTTAAACAGCTACCGATTATTGTATAAACCTTATGTTATTCTTAGTAGCCCATTGATATGGACAGTTTAGCTTGAATTTTACTTAAAAACAGAACCGCTGGACAATAAGACTCTGGCAGCCAAAGACATTTGAGATGAAGAGAGAAAGGTGAATGTATACTAGAACAGTAAAAAACATGTTTATTCAGAACCATGGAATACATATAGCTCGTTAATGATGGGTGGGGAGGTGTCAGTTTTTTTTCTAGAACCATGGGCATATGAGGCCGGGACGACTGCAGCCCTCCATTGCCAGTTAATCGATGTGGCGGGGGAGTGTGTGTGTGTGGGGGGGGGGGGGGGGCAAGGGGGTGGGGGGGGGGAGAGGCATTTTCTGATTTCTGAAGAAGATTGTACTTTTATTGAAAATGTTGTAGGGTGTGTTTGCAGTCTTGACAGTGGTGAGAAAAAATATTGAATGTTGATAAAATTGACTCAACATGCTTCATATTCAATTTTGAGTTGGTTACTTGTGTTTCAGACATTGCTTCGCATTAATACATTTACATCAGAAATGTGTTGTGATGAGCGATATTGCACGGGAAATATATTAGCACTTAATACATCAGAATCACTACTGTACTAATGAGCATTAATCTCTCATCCTGGAGATCGTAGTGGTAAAATTCGGCACCGCATCGACGCCGGATGTCGGCGGGTCATTTTAATCGCTTTTCCTCTTACCGGTGATGGGCGATCGTGGGATCATCCCACTGACGTGTACTGTACATCATTGTTTTGAGGGTCATATTCAAGATTGTTCAAACCAAGTCCCTAGCTAATATTTGGGCTTCCTTTGGAAGCCCATATTTTAACTTAGTGCTATGTGGGGGATAAATTTTAAAAATCTTCTTCAGAATGCTTTCATATTTGGTATACAACATCTCTGGGGGATCAGATTCAGTTTTGTTCAAAAATCCGGTCACTAGGTTAATATTTGTGCTCGCTATGGTAGCCCAAATTTTAACTTCATGCAGTATGTGGAAATTTCTTTAAAAATTGTCTTCGTCAGATGATGCACCATTCAGATTACCTTCATATTTGGTATACAACATCTCTAGAGGGGAGTGGGAGGAGATCAGATTCATTTTTGTTAAAATCGTGTGCCTGGATTTTTACTTAGTACAACATGAGGGAATTTCTTCAAAAATCTTCTTCAGATTCACCAATCAGAATCCTTTCATATTTGGTTTACAACATCTTGAGGGCATTTCGATTCAGGTGTGTTCAAATTGGGTCCCTAGGTTAATATTTGGGCTCCTTGTAGTAACCCAAATTTTAACTTAGTGTAATATGAGGAAATTTCTTTGAAAATGTCCCCTGCCTTCTTCTTCAGACCCACTAATCGGAATGCTTTCATCTTTGGTATACAACATCTGTAGGGGGTCAGATTCAAGTTTGTTCAAACGTGTCCTTACATTAATATTTGGGCTTGCTATGGTAGCCCAAATTGTAACTCAGTGCAATATGAGGAAATTTCTTTGAAAACCTTCTTCTTCAGACCCACCTCTCAGAATGCTTTCATATTTGGTATACAACATCTCTAGGGGGGGGGGGGGGGGGGGGGGGGGGTCAGATTCAACTTTGTTCAATTGAGTGCCTGGGTTAATATTTAGGCTCCCTATGGCAGCCAAAATTGGCCATGTAGCTGAAGAATTCGAATTTTTTTATTAAGTACCCTCTAGAGGTGTGTAACTAAGATTAATCCACATAGGTTGTATCAAGGGGTTCCACAGGGGAGCTCCACTTTCTACATTATTTTCAACTGAAGAAAAGGCATGATGCTTGAACTATTTTAGTCTCTCCTGAGGGGCTCAAGGATTGACAATGTGTCCTATGGTGATTGATTTCTTAATGTAGATTCATTCTTGGACTCTGTATCGGGTTCTGTTCAAGGTGAGCAATTCAGGCCCTGTGGGGCCTCTTGTTTATTGTAAGGTTTCTTAGCACAACATAGCCTCTATAAGGCAGCTCTATACTGCCACTCCATCATTCAGGGTAGAGGAGGGGCAGTATAGCCGTTTTACAGACTAGTATAAACCTAGACCCACTGTTGGGGAAATGCTAGCGCCACCACTGTATTTGATAACCGTCTTACAGAATAACAGAATAGTAAATACCTGGCCCCTTCCCCATGGTGGGGAACTCTCCTTTTTATTGTAAGGTTTCTTGAGCACAACATAGCCTCTATAAGATGACTATATACTGCCACATCACCACCCTGGGGTGGAGGAGGGGCAGGATATAGCCATCTTGCAGACTAGTATATTCCTAGCCCCACTACTGGGAAAATGCTAGTGCCACCACAGCATTTGTTAACAGCCTTACAGAGTAGAAAAAAACCTGCCCCTCCCCCCCCCCCCCCCCCCCCCCCCCCATGTTGTGGAACTCTCCTTTTTAGCTCACCTGTGCAAAGCTCAGTAGGAGCTTTACTGATCCCTTTTCATCTGTCGTTCGTCCATTTGTCCATCCAGCATTTACTTTACATTATCAACTTCTCACTGGACCAAAATTGAACCAAATCTGGCGTGCTTCTTCCTTATCATATGTCAATTCAAGTTTGTTCAAATAAAGTTTCCACGCCCACATGGGGCACCACAAGGGCATAACACTGATAGTAACCATATATTTGAAAAAAAATATTTAAAAATCTTCTCTGGAACCATCAATCAGGATCTGATGATATTTGGCATACAACATCTCTAGGGGGTCAGATACAAGTTTGTTCAAATCAAGTCTCTGAGTTAATAATTGGGCTTCCCATGGGAGCCCGAATTTTAACTTTGTGCAATATGGGGAAATTTCTTTAAAAATCATCTTCTTCAGATCTACCAGTCAGAATGCTTTCATATTTAGTATACAACATCTCTAGGGAGGGAGGGGGGCAGATTCAAGTTTGTGCGAATCTGGTCTCTGGGTTAATATTTGGGCTGTCTATTGGAGCCCAAAGTTTAACTTAGTGCAATATGAGGAAATTTCTTTAAAAATCTTCTTCTTCAGATCCACCAGTCAAAATGCTTTCATAGTTGGTATACAACATCTCTTGGGGGCTCAGATTCAAATTTGTTAAAATCAGCTCTCTGGGTTGATAGTTGGGCTCTCTATTGGATCCTGAAGTTTAACTTAGTAGTGCAATATGAAGAAATTTCTTTAAAAATCGTCTTCTTCAGATCCAGCGGTAAGAATCCTTTCATATTTGATGTACTACATTTCTAAGGGGGTGGGAGTCACATTCAACTTTGTTCAAATCGGGTCCATAGGTTAATATTTTGGCTCACTATGGTAGCCCAAACTTTATCTTGGTGCAATATGAAGAAATTTCTTCAAAATGTTTAGCTTAACTTGACAAAGCCACGATAAGCTATTGCCATCACACGTGCAGAAGTCTGTTAGTCTGTGAGTCTTTTCACATTTTCCTTTAGCAAAGGCTACACCCTGTAGTTCTTGTCCGATCATCACAAAATTTCATATGTAGATTTGGGGTCATGTCTAGATGAGAAGGTCCCCTTTTGGTCACAATCGGTCAACTGTGATGGCTGACCGAGCCCAAAACCCAAAAACCTTTAGCACAGTCTGCAGGTTGTATTTATGAAGGTATTTCATTGAAACTTGATAGGATGCCTCTGTATAATATCTAGATGAGAACGTCCCCTTTTGGTCATGATCTGTCAACCGTGATGTCTGCCCAAGCTCGAAACCCAAAAACTTTTAGCACAGTCTGCAGGTCATATTTAATATGGAGGGATTTTATTGTAACATGGTAAGTTAACCTCATATAATGTCTAGATGAGATTGTCCCCTTTTGGTTGCTATTGGTCACCTGTGATGGCTACAGGGGCCCGAAGCCCGAAAACCTTTAGCACAGTCTACAGGTCATATCTATGAAGGGATTTTATTGTAACTTGGTAGGATGTCTCCAAATAATGTCTAGATGAGAACATCCCCTTTTGGTTGCGATCATTCATCAGTGATGGCTGCCCAAGCCCAAAACCTGAAAACCTTTAGCATAGTCTATAGGTCGTATTTATGGAGGGATTTCATTGTAACTTGATAGGTTGACTCCATATAATGTCTGGAAGATAACGTGCCCTTTTGGTCATGATTGGTCAACTGTGGTGGCTACAGGGGCCCGAAGCCCAAATTAGCACAGTCTGCAGGTCATATTTATAAAGGGATTTCATTGTAACTTGGTAGGATGATTCCAGATAATGCCCAGCTGAGAACATCCCCTTTTGGTCGCTATCAATCAACCATGATGGCTGCCAGAGCCCAAAACCCGAAAAACTTTATCGCAGACTACAGGCCGTATTTATGAAGGGATTTTATTGTAACTTGGTAGCATGACTCAGTATATTGTCAAGATGAGGATGTCCCCTTTTGGTTGCGATCAGTCAACTGTGATGGCTACACAGGTGAAGCCTAAAAACCTTTAGCACAGTCTACAAGCCATATTTATGAAGGGATTTCATTGTAACTTGATAGGATGAGTCGTTTTGGAATAATTTCACTGTAACTTGGTAACTTTTGTTGACATACATTAACTGTGAGGGCCACACTAACCCCTCAATTCTTTATTACAGTCTACACCTCATATTATTTTTATCAAAAACATTGCATACAGGGAACTGAAATTAGCATATTCTCAATTATTACAATTCTTCTCTTATTTCATAATCCTTTCATAAACATTGAACATTATACTTTTCATCAAACACAACACACAGACAAGTTAAGCTATAGTGTCATTGACTCTTTCATTCTTCTTCAAATCTAACAGTCAGAATGCTTTCATATTTGGTATATGACATTGCTGGGGGGTGGTGGGTGGTCAGATTCAAATTTGTTCAAATCATGTCTGTTGGTTAACATTTGGTCTCTGTGTGTGGGGGCCTAAATTTGAACTTAGTGCAATATGAGGAAATATCTTTAAAAATTTTCTTCTCCGGAACAATCAATCAGAATGCTTCCATATATGGTATACAGCATCTGAAATGTAAATTTGAAGCAATTTTGGAGACTTCATAAACTTAATTCATCAGTCCTAACTTACCATTTATTGTTTTAATACAACAACTCAAAGTACATTCCATGAATCTATTCACAGGAATTTATTCGCCTTGTGCAGATATTGGTTCAGAACACAGTGAAGAGAAATTAAACAAAAAGTACAGTTTACATTTGAACGGCAAATTCACTTGGTCTCCTGTAGTTTAACAGGAATATTATGAGGATAGGATAACCTCGGGAAGTGAGGCAGTGCTTGTTTGGTATGGTAAACAAGCTCTGTTTTACTGGTAAAATAGGACTCAGTCACTAATGCTTGGGGTGCATGTCCTTTGAAATAGACAACATGGGGTATAAACGATTGACTGACCTTGTCTTTATCTCCATGTTGTGGTCATGATTAGCCACTGTACAGAAGTATGTGACCTTTGACACCAAAAATAAATTATGTGGATTGGATTCCCAGATTCCCATAAAAAAAACAAGTCCTGTCACTGATAGTACTTTAGCGAACAAAGTTTCTCATATCACGAAGAATTTTCAGTTCTTCTTCTTTCATGTTGTACATATAGAATATACCCTTAGCAGCTTGGGGTATCAAATGTTCAGCACGAGTGGTGAAGTGGTGTTCACCATGAACCTTTGGCACATGGTTAACACCACTTCACCACGAGTGGTGAGCATTTGGTACACCAAGCTACTTTGGGTATATTTTATTTATACCATGACTGTCAGATTATCAAGAGTCGCTATTATTTTGTAGCTCACCTGAGCGAAGCTCAAGGGGAGCTTTACTAATGACTTTCCGTCCGTCGTTCGCCGTCTGTCCATCCGGCGTCCGGCGTTAACTTTACATTATCGACTTCTTCTCACAAACTACTCAACCAAATTGAACCAAATCTGGTGTGCATGTTCCCTATCACATGTCAATTCAAATTTGTTCAAATCAAGTTGACCTGCCCCTAGGTAGGGCCACGCCCAAAAAGTGAGCCTAAATCTTAAAAAATCTTCTTCTCATGAACCAGCAGTAGCAGAGACTTGATATTAGGTGTGCAGCTTCCTTTTGGGGTGTAGACTCAGATTTGTTCAAGAGAAGTTCTAGGGGCGAAATTTGCCATCGTTATGGGAGGGGAAGAATTTTTGCCATGCCCAAGTTTTCTATTTTCCAAATCGAGAGGCTGATTTGAACCAAATTTGATATGAGATTTTATTGGGACATAAGTAGTTGATTTATGCCAAAAACAAATTTCCTGTTGCCCCATGGGAACCACAGGAGCTAAAAATGGAAAAAAATTAAAACGCTCATATCTCCAAAACTGCACGGCACTGAGAATTTTTATGTAGTTTGAAGCTTCCTTAGGACCAACAGAATGGAATGGTAAAAAAAATTGCTATCGGTTTTATCATGGGGTACTTTTTGGGGACTTTGAAAAAGTGCTGAGTCAGCATTTTTTAACACTGTGGGTAATGGGAAAAACATTTAACACTACTTTTCTCCCAAACTACTGCTTCAAAAGCTTTCAAATTTCACATATATCATCTTTGGAAGATTGTTTCACATGTTTATTGAAATCAATTCCCTGGTTCCATATTTGGGCTCTCTATGGGAGCCCAAATGTTTAAATTAGTGCAGTATGAGGAATATTCTTTAAAAATCTTCTTCTTCAGATCTACCAATAAGAATGTTTTGATATTTGGTATACAGCATCCTTAGGGGGGTGAGAGTCAAGTTTGTTCAAGTCAAGTTCTGGCTTCATATTTAGGCTAAAAATTTGGGGTCCTGTTCCGGACTTCGAAATTTTGGACCAAAATCCGGAAATTTTGTTCGGGTTTTTTTATGCGTTTTGGTCAATTTTAAGACAAAATTTTTTTTTTTTTACACCGAAAATTTGGGGGCCGGGTGGGACTTAGAAAATTTCAGAACAAAAATAAAAACAAATCTGTTTTTTATGCGTTTTTCTCAATTTTGGGATGTAAACGTGCAGGAACTGAAAATAGAAGGAAAATCCTGTGTTTTGTGTGGGCACAATCACTTCATCTAGTTGGTATATGCTTTTCTTAGGATGGGGCGTATGCAGCTTATTCAAGTCAAGTCCCTGGTTTGATACTTAGACTACCATGTCAGGTGAGCGACCTCAAGCCCCATGGGGCCTCTTGTACTCAATTTTACTGAACAGCAGACATACAAGAGCATCGGTGGGCAGTACTTGCGCTGTCAAAATGGACAAAGACATTGAGTCTTTTTTCATTTTAATAACATAATAAGATACTATTTCGAGTTATGGACGCTTTATTAACAGGAGACAATGCATGTTTGTTAATTTTTGGCATCTTATGAGGTGAACCCATTTAAAAACGTAATAAATAATTGCTGGTTTCATTTCACTCTTCACGAGGTGACTTGCGGTAAATTTAGACAAGTTGGCATTCAGGTCGACATCACCAAAGGTCAACTTGGATGTAGTTCCACTGTAGGTGTAAATTTTAACTATTGAAATCCCATTGCTGGTGTGTTCACCACGGTTGGTGAATAAAGCTAAAATTTATGTCATAGACTTTTCATATATAGTAGAATAGGTAATCATGATATAAAGGACTTTGAATCATCAGCTGAATAGCACCTATTAATATTAGAAAAAACTGGTAAATGTAATCTCTAATGCTCATTAATTTCATATCTTGTACGGTGGGAAAATTAATCAAAGTGATAAGCATTTAGCCATGACACAGGTATTATTATTAACTGGTTGAGTGCCAGAAGCTTGAAGGTTTCAAAAAAAGAGTGTTCCAAAGCAAAAGCTATCATTTAACCCTTTGAGACTTTAATTATCCTGACATTCAAACATCACTGGGAATTCAGTTTCTTCAACTTTTTTTCAAAATGCGACGTCAAACGTGGGAAAGGACAAATAAGATATTTTTCACATTAGTGATTATCTGATTGAGGGCTAGATTATTTTTAGTGGTCTGAATTAGTTATTCAGAACTTGTTTTATTGCAAATTATTGGAGAGTGCCCACAGGCACTCTCCAATAATTTGTAATAAAACATTTATGTAAACAAAATATTATTTGTGTTTGACTGAATATGAAATATAAACAAGGGTAGTTTGAGTTTTGCTCTGGATTCCTCATTTTTTTAAAGCCTTGATAGTGGCTTCTAGCACCCAACCAGTTAAGAAGTCTTGACAGCAGGATTATATTAGTATTTTAAGCTGCGATAACATTTGGCTCAACGGTTGTCATTGAGCACTATTCAGGAGAAAATAGGAATTGAGGTTAAAACTTTAAAAAATCGAAAAATAATAAAACAAGTAATAGACATATCACTATTTTGTGTACTATATGGGTAAATAATTGTACAGTTGTGCAGGTGTCCGGAGATATTTTGGACGAGGCGAAGCCGAGTCCGAATATTGGAGGACACCTGCACATCTGTACAATTATTTACCCATATAGTACACAAAATAGTGATATATGTGATTTAATCCACAGCCCCTCAATGTTAACAAAAGTCAAAAAAATTATATTTTAGAAAGTTTGACACGAGTAAAACCACATTTTAAAACACATTTTGCTTGCTCTATCCCCGAAAAACAAAATGGGCATAACCCATTGTTTGCTTGCTAGAAAGTCTATTGAAGTTATGACATGCATCAGGAGTTCAGATATTGTGAACAGATCTGTGGCTTCGAAGTGAACTCACATCATGACGTAATGTGTTCTCCCGCTAATATAATGTCTCAGCTCAAGGGTGGAACACTTATTCAATCCCTCATCGAAAGTGCGGCGGATAAATTTAATAATCGTTCATTTTTAAAGCATTTGGAAGAATAATTCTTTTTTTTATCTGAAGAAGAGGTTCGCTTTCCCTCAGGGGTGGCGGGTGGTGGTGCCTGATTGCCATCTTAATATTTGAAAAAGGGCGTTTTTTTAGGTTATTTATTTATTTACTGATGTTTAAGGTCACTTTTCTGCAGCTATGGCTAATTGTGACTGCAATAAAAGGTGTAAAGTCAAGTTTAGCCAATCGATTACACCCATGCTGCCCATTTTAGGGGACTTCTACCCCGGGCACTGGTGACCAGGTCCTATTTTACCAGTAAAACTGAACTTGTTTACCACAGCAAACAAGCACTGCTTCACTTCCGAGGTTTCCACAGGAGTCCTTTTTAGGTTACCAGGGCTGTTGGTTATTAAAAGCAACAAAAAATTAAAAAGTACATTATAATTTGGACACGATGCACACTCAATTCAGTAGCTCTGTCGAGAAAAGCTTGTCGATAATTCATGTGCTAGAAAGTTTTTCACACCTCCTTTACAGCATCTTTACTTTTGAATGGTTATGATTACAGTACCGTGACAATCGTACAAATATCTAGTTATTGGGACTGTTTCAAAACCGTCCCAATATCCAGATATTGGTACTGTTTTACTGAGCTGTTCTCATCAAAACTGTACTTGGTGTGATTTTATAGGGCTTGTTTTCATGACAGAGAACAAAAGAAGTATTAGGTAGCTGTGGATTAAATGACCGGTTTATGTAAATTTGGTCCATTACAAATTACTGGAAAGTAATACTTTGTAACAGAACAAATTTTGAATAACAAATTCAGACCACCGAAAATAATCTTTCCCTCAACCAGTTAAAAAAATCCTAGAGTGAAACCTTACACAGATTGGATTCTAAATATAAAATGTCATAATCATGCTAATTGCAAAGCCAAAAATATGCTAATCATGTTTGTGGTAGATGAATGCTAAATAGGTTAACCACGCTGGAATAGGCTGAACAAAAATCAGGTTTATCATAGAGCATGGTGGCTCAGTGGTAGACTATTGGACTTCTATGCTAGAGGTCCCGAGTTCGATCTCTGCCTGGGATGACCCGCATTATGTCCTTGGGCAAGGCACTTTATCCCGTTTGTCTACTTGGGGGCACGATGACGTCGTGTAGTAAGTTGTACTACACGTCAACGGTGCACGTCTTCAATCACTGTAAACCTGCTTGAGAAGAGCTTGAACAGAGAATGTTGGGGAGCTGACAGTTGCTCGTCGATGCTCGGTGGTTCTCTCTGGGAACTCCGGCTTCCTCCACCCGTGAAACTGTCACAGTCATGATTAGCCATTGTGCATAAGTATGTGACCTTAAACAGCAATAAATAAATAAATAAAATAATTAAATCATTTAGCCTGAAACATCCAACTTGAAGTATTTCTCTTTTTCAGACAACTTCCTCAGCCCTTATGTGGTGTTTGTATTCATTGGCCTGCAACCAAGATATCCAGCAAAAACTAAGGGAAGAAATATTATCTGTTTCATCCTCGGAAGATATGCCTCTCACAGGACACCAACTTGAATCTATGTCATACCTCTTTTGTGTTATTAAAGAAGCCTTAAGGTACTTGGACTTTAGTTAAAACTATTTTCTTTGTATACTTATCGATCAAAATATTTTTGTTGGTAACCTCCACATAACTCCTCACTAGTTAACCCTTTACCCAACATAACAGTAAAAATCACCCATAACTATTCATGAAAATCGCAATTTATCATTTTTAGCCAGACTGCTTAAAGTCAGGGTTGCAGTCATGACTTTTGTGTCTGTCCATCTGTCCATCCATCCATCTGTGCATCTGTTAACATTTAGAGTTTGGGTTTTAAAGTTTGTGGTTAAAGTTTTTTACTGAAGGTTAAAGTTTTTTTTGTTTTTAATTAATATTAATTACTATTGATTGTATCATTCTCATTATGTTTCATGTTATTTTGGGAAATATTTAACTCAGAACTTCCAGGTAAAAGTTTTTGGTTAAAGTTTTTTTGTTTTCAAAGTTACACCTTTAAATCTTCAAACAGTTTAGTGGAATGTCATTTTTTCTCATTTGGGACGTCTACTATCCACTTGAGCTTTCCACAGTGATTTTAATTAATACTGGCATGATTTTAACCCCTTTTAAACATGTTTAAGACTTCGTTTCTTTGTATCTGAAATTAGGCTTTTACCACAAACTTTGTTACTTTAATTATTGCATTATTGCATGCTCAATACAATTCAATGATTTCTTTTATCGGTTTTAGGAAATATTTAACCCTTTTTTGCAGTCAGTTTTTCTTAGTATTCCCAGCTTAAAGTTTCAGATTAAAGTTGGCTCTAGGTTTTTGTCTGTTTCTGAGATAGAATAAATAAAACAAACACTCCCTATAATGATTTTGTGAGTAAATTTTATTTCTTATATTCAAAAATGTACACAAATGGTTCACAGTATTTATTCCCTAAATTTGATGCAGTCCCATAATTTTCAGCTTTCAAATTGCTGGTACGGGTATACTTAATACACTGTTTGGATGTCAGTGCAACTTATACAACAGTTACACTCAAAAAGGCAACAATTTAGCTGAAAATTTGGCGTTGTGACTTATGCCCTTCAGGTATGGTACCAGAAAAAGATTGAAAAATAGAATGGGACTTGATTTTCACTTTAACCATTGCAACAACTTTCATTGTGGGTGTGGGTTAGACAGTTATTGACAAGAGCTTGCACATGATCGAAAATAAGGCCGCCTATGGGTATTGATATTGATAGTTTCAGAAATGAAACAAGCCCTTTTTGTCGTGCAAGGCATTATATTTTTTAATAAAGAAAAAATATTTTACCGCTTTAAAAGCCCACACAGTTTATTAGCTCACCTGACTGAAAGTCAGGGTGAGCTTTTCTTATCACTCTTCGTCTGTCGTCCATTGTCTGTCGTCTGTCGCCCATCGTCCTGCGTGAAGGTGATGTTTGAGCCTCTTTCTCCTAAACCATTGGCCAAATTTTAATTAAATTTCATGTAAGTAGTGGTTATATAGGGGCATTTTGATTTTTATGCAAATTAGGTTTCGGCTCATATTGAGCAGAGGGGTGTGGAAAAAATGGCCTTATTTTTTGAAAATCTTCTTCTAATGAACCACCAGTAGCAGAGACTTGATATGTGGTACACAGGGTCCTTTTGAGGTTTAGGATCAAGTTTGTTCAAGAGAAGTTTGTGGGTCATTATTTGCCTCCGTTATGGGAGGGGCAAAAATTTTGGCAACGCCTAAAATTTCTATTTTCAGAACTGTGAGGTAGATTTGAACCAAATTTGATATGAGATGATAATGGGTCATAAGTAGTTGATTGATGCCAAAAAATTTTTTCTCATTGCCCCGTGGGAACCTCGGGAGCTAAAAATAGGAAAAACCTTAAAACTGCCATATCTCCAAAACTACAAAGCACAGAGAATTCTTATTTTGTATAAAGCTTACATTTATCCGGTAGAATAGAATGGTTAAAAAAAATCCCTATCGGTTTGATCACAAGGTACTTTTTTCAGGACTTTGAAAAAGTGCTGAGCCAGCACTTTTTAACACTGTAGGCAATGGGAAAAACATTAAAAAATCTTCTTCTCCAGATCCAGCAGGTAGAATCTTTTGATATGCAACATTGTGGGGTGGATCTGATTCATGTTTTTTCAAATCGGACCCCTGGGTTCATATTTGGGCTCAGTATAGGAGCCCGATTTTGAACTTTCAGGCAAATTTCTTCAAAAATCTTCTTCTCCAGATCCAGCAGGCAGAATCTTTTCATATTTGGTAGGCAACATTGCTGGATGGATCTGATTCAAGTTTGTTCAAATCGGCTCCCTAAATTCATATTTGGGCTCACTGTAGAAGCTTGAATTCGAACTTAGTGCATTTCAGGCAAATTTCTTTAAAAATCTTCTTCTCCAGATCCAGCAGGCAGAATCTTTTGATATGCAACATTGTGGGGTGGATCTGATTCAAGTTTGTTCAAATCGGCCCCTGGATTCATATTTGGGCTCACTATAGAAGTCCGAATTCGAACTTAGTGCATTTCAGGCAAATTTCTTAAAAAATCTTCTCAAGATCCAGCAGGCAGAAAGAATCTTTTGATACTGGGTATGCACCATGCTTAGGGGGGTGAGATTCAAGTTTGTTCAAGCCAAGTCCCTGGGTTTATATTTGGGCTAACGGTGGTAGCCTGAATGATAACTTAGTTCAAAATGAGGAATTTTCTTTAAAAATCTTCTTCTTCAGATCCAGCAGTGGAATGTTTTGATATTTGGTGTGCAGCATCCTTAGGGGGGTGAGATTCAAGTTTGTTAAAGCCAAGTCCCTGGGTTCATATATGGGCTCCCTGTGGGAGCCCGAATTATAACTTGGTGCAATATGAGGAATATTCTTTAAAAATCTTTTTTTTTTTAGATCCACTGGTCAGAATCTTTGGATATTTGGTTTTAGCTTTTCTTAGGAGGAGCAGATGCAACTTGTTGAAATCAAATCTCTGGGTTGATATTTAGGCTACCATGTCAGGTGAGTGCCCTCAGGCCCCCTGGGGCCTCTTGTTAAATGTTACGATATATCACAAAATTTCATATGCAGGTTCGATGTGATGTCTAGATGAGAACATCCCCTTTTGGTCATGATCGGTCAACTGTGATGGCTTTGTGAGCCTGAAAACGTTTAGCACAGTCTACAGGTTGTATTTATGAAGGGATTTCATTGTAACTTGGTACGATGACTTCGTATAATGTCTTGTTGAGAACGTCCCTTGTTGGTCATGATCGGTCAACCATGATGGCTACTTGAGCCTGAAACCCGAAAACCTTTAGCACAGTCTACAGGTCGTATTTATGAAGGGGTTTTATTGTAAGTTTGCAGGATGACTCGGTATAATGTCTAGATGAGAACTTCCTATTTTCGTTGGGTTCACCTATTTTTGTTGGGTTCAGTCAACTGTGATGGCCGCAGGGGCACAAACCCAGGATTCCTTTAGCACAGTCTGCAGCTTGCATTTATGAAGGGATTTCAGTGCAAATTTGGAGGGGGACTCAGTAAAATGTCTAGATGAAAACGTCCTATTTTGGTCATGATTGGACATCCATGACAGCCGCACAGGCACATGACCTAGATTTGTTTAGCTCAGTCTACAGTTCATATTTATGAAGGGATTTCATTATAACTTGGAAGGATAACTCAGTATGATGTCTAGATGAGACTGTTGTATTGTGGATGCGATCGTCCGGCCGTTGCTGTTGCCTGATCACATGACTTGTATTCCTTTAGCAAAGTCTACAAGTTATATTTACGAAGGGATTTCATTGTTACTTGGTTGGATGACTCATTTTGGAATGATTTTACTGTAAGTTGTTAACTTTGGTTGACATGCTTGTGAGGGCCACATTAACCCAGGCTTCAATTCTTTATATATACTCGCCCAAAAAAGAAAGTGTGAATTGCAGAAATTGATCAAACTCCAAAAAAATAATTTTGTAGGTGTAAAGTGTGTTAAACTGTTCATGAATAAGTTATATTGAACACAGAAACAGCTTTCCCCGTTAAAGTGGCATTAACGTTAAATGACTTGCTGCACGTTTGTGAAAAGGCATGTTTTGCACGTGGAGAGTCTGAAAATTCATGCAGCAGTGTGAATCCTTGGGTATTTAAACACTAAAGTAAGGCCTTCCTATCGTTCACATTCAAACTTCGCTGCTGTTAAAACGACTCCACATTAGCATGCCAAGATTGACAATGAATCAACATCTCCTTGCCCTGGGTATGATTAGAGCTGGCAGAACACACAGAGAGGTTGCCCAGCATTTGAACTGCCACCGTAACACTGTAGACAGGCTAGTCCATCGACATGCACAACATGATGACGTTCGAGACCGACCCCGCTCCGGGAGACCCCGAGTTACCACCCCTGCACAAGATCGGTATATCCGTGTTGTCCATCTCCGGAACCAGCAACAAACGGCAACAACGACAGCCAGGAACATCCCTAACCTGAGACGGATACATCCTCAAACAGTAATCAACCGGCTGAGAGAATACAGCTTACGTCCTCGAAGACCTGCAATTCGTCCGATTTTGACGTTACGTCATCGTCGTGCTCGACTGCAGGCATCCCTTACACTGGTGGCGACGTGTTTTATTCACAGATGAATGTCGTTTCCATCTTTCATCATCAGATGGCCACCAGAGAGTGTACAGACGTCGAAACGAACGCTACGCAGATCCATGTGTCGTGGAGCGAAACCGTTATGGGGGAGGGTCTCTCATGGTGTGGGGTGGCATCACTGCCCGTAACAGAACTGAGTAGGTCATTATTGATGGCAATCTCAATGCAGCTAGATATCGTGATGAAGTGCGTACACCTGTTGTTGTCCCATTTCTGCAACGTCACGGCCCCGGCGTCATTCTACAGCAGGACAACGCCCGACCCCACACAGCTCGTGTTGTTCAACAGTATCTGCAGCAACAACAAGTGGATGTTCTTCCCTGGCCCGCAAATTTGCCCGATATCTCACCCATTGAGCACGTATGGGACGAAATGAAACGTCAGCTACGCCGGCTTCCCCATGCACCGTCAACACTTGTGGAACTCCAAAGACAGCTTATCAGAATATGGAACAACATCCCACAACACTTCCATGCTAACTTGTTCACTTCCATGAGGCGTAGATGCACAGCAGTAGTCGATGCAGACGGAGGTCATACCAGATATTGAGTGTGTGACTTTTGTGTTTGACCCTTAGTGTCTTTGACTCTCCATGGCACCAAGAGTATACGTCGTAGCGTAATGAAATTTCTCGTGTTGATCACAAATTGATTCATCTGTGATTGAATAAAATTTCCATGAATGAAAATGATATATATCTTTTTTTAGTGTTATTTTTGAGCATGCACACTTTCTTTTTTGGGAGAGTATACTATTAAAAAAAGTAGGAGATATCCAAAATGATGTTGATATTTTCAGAAAATGGTATTGGCTATGCGTTATTGGACACATCAATATGTTACCAAGTTTAGTGTGGAGCATGAATGTCACTGGCCCACGAAAACTTTGTGCAGGTTTTTCAAATGAGTGCTGCATTAATGTCTGTGGGGTATGTTTTGAAATTTTCCTTTCTACTGGATGGGCTTTTTCGGAGGTCTCATCATTCTTTTCTTGGTATAAACTCGTTCATCAATAGTTTCTGGTTTAAACGTAACCTTTGAGGTGTGCGAAGACTGACGTGTGATGGATGTTTACGTGGTGTTGGTATGTTGGAAGCTGGCAACAGACAGACTGCAATGGCTCAGTGTTACTCAATTGGTGATTAGCAGGTTGTGGTCACGCTACCGTCAGACAGGCAATGTTGATGACAGATGTGGGTCAGGTCATCCAAGAGTGACAACTGTAACCAGGATTGTGTCATTCGAACCACAGCATTACGTAACCGCCATCAAAGTGCCTCAGAAATTGACAGCAGCTGCAACGAGCGACAGATGTGTGAGTCAGTGGTCAGAGTATCCAAAATCACCTACAGCTGGAATTTGTACTCTCGACGACCTCTAATAATTCCATGTTTGACTGAATGTCACATCACAGCAAGGTGTAACTGGTGTGGAGCACGGCAGTGCTGGGACAATCATCTGTGGAGCAAGGTCATGTTTTCTGATGAATTGAGGTTCACTCTCGACTTCCACAACAGGCGAAACAGAGTGTGGCAACGGCAGAATGAACAATACCATGACGTAACCGTCAGGCAGCACGATCATTTTGGGGGTGGATCTGTTATGGTGTGGGGAGGCATAACCATGACAAGCAGAACAGCATTACATGTCATCCAAGGGTTTGTCACAGGGCAGTACCACCTTGACAACATGTTAGCAGCTCATGTGGTGCCATTTGCACGATGTCATGTCCGTCGGTTCATTTTTATACACCCGTTTTGAAAAAACGGGAGTATTGTGTTAAGGCGTTGTCTGTCTCTGTCTGTCCATCCATCCGTCTGTCCGTCCATCCAATCATCCATCCAGCAGGTAACTCCATTTTGTATTTCCAGAGTTATGCTCCCTTTTAGTACTTAAAACATTACAGTATTGTGTCGCCTACTCCATCAACATTTTACATGTTATATTGTTCAAACTTTGCACTCATGGTGATCACCAATTGCCGTTGTGCATGTGACCAGAGCAGGTACCTCCATTTTGTATTTCCAGAGTTATGCCCCTTTTTGTACTTAAACATTACAGTATTGTGTCACCTTCTTCAACATTTTACATGCTATATTGTTCAAACTTTACACACATGTTGATCGCCAATTGCCATTGTGCATGTGACAAGAGTGAGTAACTCTGTTGTGTATTTCCAGAGTTATGCCCCCTTTTAGTACTTAAAACATTACAGTATTGTGTCTCCTACTCCTTCAACATTTTACATGCTGTATTGCACACATGGTGATTACCAAGGGTGTATGTTGCCCTGCTAGGGGGTGCTTTTGTTCAAGATGACAGTGCAAGAGCACACAGGGCCCGTGTTGCTACAGACTTCCTCCAGGAGCAGAACATCACTACAATGCATTGGCCAGCTCTAAGTCCAGACCGTTCACCAATCAAGCACGCCTGGGATATGCTTGGCAGGCACCTATTACAACGCCAACAGCCCCCAACCAATGTCCTGCAACTCGCCGCTGCACTGAAGGCAGAATGGAATAACATCAGTCAAGCTGATATTGGACATTTTGTGAGAAGTATGCCATGTCAGATCCACGCTTGTCTCGTGAATCCAGGAGGATTTACAAGGTATTCAGGTCTTGGACTGAATGTTGTAAATTCTTTGACTGACCGTCCATGTCTTCTACAGCTCAGTGCATGGAATGTGTGCTTGTCAGACACCCAACTATCACTGAATCATTCACCAGATGTCCCAGTGCAATGCCTGAACTGTCTTTTTGATGAAAATATACTACTCAAAGTTTGCTAAGCACCAAGTACATCCAATAGGGACCTGCGAACCTTCGATTATTTGATTTGATTTTGAATCCTTGCAGCTATTCGATTCGATTCGATGCTGGTGTCATGGGTTCGAAATTTTCGAATCTCGGACTAGGTCGGGAAAACTTTTTTCATGCCACTGCCGATACGTGTGTTTCTGCTCCGATAATAGGCTTGCAATCACGTTCGTTTATCAGTTAGTTAGGCGCGTGCATCGGAGTAGCACCCCCACCCACCCCCATCGAGTAACATTCCCGTTATAATATAACCTCGCAACTTGGTCTTAAATCGGCATGCTCGCATGATCGCATCGTATATGCATTATGCACACCACTGCGTGTTACGGGAGTTCGACGAAACCAGCATGTTTTACAGTAAAGTGCAGTATAATAGAATTACCCCCCTTACATTGCAATTTGCAATGAAGCGGTCACACGTTTACATAAAGACGCCGACACGGAATGTATATAAAACGGAGAGGTCAATGTGCATTTATATGCGTCGTGAATCACTCATGATTAAAGATCAGGGGAAGTTGGTAACAGCAGTTATTGTCGATACATGTGATGACCCAGTGAAGTTGAATGAACGTACCAGAACAAGCTAACTTATATGATATACCAGGCTGCAGAATTGCGTTTCGTTTAGTTTGAATGGTTTAATTTAGCTTTCGATATTTTAATTCGCGCGTGACGTGTGTTTACAAAAGTTCAGTATGGCCAAGTATGTTTCCGTTTCCCGCCAGTTATCACCGCCGGTCTATTATCCAAAAATGCCAACGATCCTACGGCACCCGAAACAACAATTGTCAGCCACTATTCAATATTCGATTCGATTCGAAATCCTCGTTCACATTCGATTCTAGATTCGATTCGAGACAAAATTTGATATTCGCAGGTCCCTAACATCCAACTACCTGTTTTACGTTTTAGTTGAAATATTGTAATGAAAGGTGTATATATTTTTTATTTAATTATATATTTAATGATTTAAGTGCAGAAATTAAGATTTTATTTGTGTTTGACATTATTTTTATGTGTACCCATACTATGTATGGTACACATAATGCCGGCATCCGGGGTGGCCTTCTGTTGTTCATCCATCCTTTGTCCGTCCATCCATCTGTCTGTCCATCCATCCGTCTGTCTGTCTGTCCATCTGTCTGTCCGGCGTCCGTATCCATTTCTTTGGCACTCGATAACTTGAAAAATATTGCTTGGATTGTCAAGTTACTTTATATTTGTGTTTAGGTTACTGATGTGCCGAGCTGTATAGTTTTTGGTGTAAATCTGATAATTTAATCCTGTGATATTAACCCTTTATCCTTCAAATTGAAAATTCCTCCAATCCCTTTGACATTCATAACTTGAAAAATATTGCTTGGATTGTCTAGTTACTTTATAATTGTGTTCAGGTTACTGATGTGCCGAGCTGTATAGTTTTTGGTGTAAATCTGTTATTTTGATCCTGAGATATTTACCCTTTATCCTTCAAATTGAAAATTCCTCCAATCCCTTTGGCATTCGATAACTTGAAAAATATTGCTTGGATTGTCAAGTTACTTTATATTTGTGTTCAGGTTACTGATGTGCCGAGCTGTATAGTTTTTGGTGTAAATCTGATAATTTATTCCTGAGATATTAACCCTTTATCCTTCAAATTGAAAATTCCTCCAATCCCTTTGGCATTCGATAACTTGAAAAATATTGCTTGGATTGTCAAGTTACTTTATATTTGTGTTCAGGTTACTGATGTACTGAGCTGTGTAGTTTTTGGTGTAAATCTGTTATTTTGATCCTGAGATATTAACCCTTTATTCTTCAAATTGAAAATTCCTCCAATCCCTTTGGCATTTGATAACTTGAAAAATATTGCTTGGATTGTCAAGTAACTTTATAATTGTGTTCAGGTTACTGATGTGCTGAGCTGTATCGTTTTAGGTGTAAATCTGATAATTTGATCCTGAGATATTAACCCCTTTATCCTTCAAATTGAAAATTCCTCCAATCCCTTTGGCATGAGATAACTCAAACAATATCAATCCGATTGTCATGTTACTTTATATATTTATTCAGGTTACTGATGTGCTGTGCTGTGTAGTTTTTTATGTAAATCTGATAATTTGATCCGGAGCTATTAACCCTTTATCCATCAAATTAGACACTCCTCCAATCCATTTCTATATGTACCCGCACCTTGTATGGTATACATAATGTCGGCATCCGTGGTGGCCCTCCGTCATACAGCTTTCTACTAGTTGCGCATATGGGTACACATCTGATGATTTCATTGGCCTATTTTTTAGCTTTTGAATACGATAACCATGGAAAAAGAATATTATTGGTAAAAGAGGAAATTTTTCAATATGCCAAAAAGTTGACGGAGCGAACTGGTATGGGTTCAATATCGAGTATGAGACCCATTACTGTTAATTACAGCTTGACAACACCTCATGCTTCCAGAAAGGTTCCTGGTGGTCCTTTGTGGGATGTAGTTCCATTGTTCCATGGACCAGCATGGCACCAAGCTCCTGGACACTTCTTGGCTGGACTGGACAGGCTGAAATTGCAAGCTGCAACTCATTCCAGATATGTTCGATTGGATTGAGGTCAGGGGATCTTGCTGGCCAGTCTATACACTCAATCTCTTCCCCTTGTCGGTACTCCCCAACAGCATGGGCAACATGAGGACGGGCATTATCGTCCATCAGAATGAATCTATCACCCACTGTACCTGCATACAATCTGACGTGGGCATCCAGGATCTCATCAATATACCGTTGTGCAGTCAATGTACCACGTTCAAGGACACAGAGCTCTGTACGTCCATCCCAGCTGATGCCACCCCAGACCATGGTTGACCCTCCACCATAGTGGTCATGCTCAGCAATGTTGTCTGCATGGAATCGCTCTCCTGGTCTTCTCCATACCCTAGAACGCCTATCTGTGTGGTCTAGGCAGTACCTTGACTCATCTGTAAAAAGGACAGGTCGCCAATCTTCTCTGGTCCATCCAACGTGGTCCATGGCCCATTCATATCGTGCCTGGCGGTGGTTCTGGAACAGCGGAATGCGAATACATGGTCTTCTCAATCGGAGACCACCTTCGAGCAACCTTGCCCGGATAGTCTGCATCGAAACATTTACCCCAGATGCATTCTGAAGGTCACTGTGAAGCAGGGTTGCTGTGGCAAAACGGTTCCTACGGGCCTGAATGATCAAAAACCGGTCTGTTCTGGAACAGCGGAATGCGAATACATGGACTTCTCGATCGGAGACCACCTTCGTGCAACCTTGCCCGGATAGGCTGCATCGAAACATTTACCCCGGATGCATTCTGAAGGTCACTGTGAAGCAGGTTTGCTGTGGCAAAACGGTTCCTACGGGCCTGAATGATCAAAAACCGGTCTTCAGCCACCACCATGCCCTCTTACTGGTGTGCCTTACTGCTGAAATCTTGCCCAGGCTCTGGTGACTACTGTATGGTGCACACCAAGGGCTTCACCAACCTGACGATTGGTAGCCCCTTGCTCCACGATCCCTACAGCCCGCCACATTTCTGCTTCAGACAAATGTCTCCTTACATTTGCATTTGCCATATTCAATCATTAAATCACAAGGGTTTTAGAGACTGGCAGTTAACCGTGGCCACAACTCAGTTTCGGTTGTGAAAAAAACTGCGAGTTGCACCGAAATTGCAGTCATACAACTGACGTTACGGTTTTCATGTGTTGGGGGTGGGGGGGGGGGGGGGGGGTCGGGGAAAGCGCCACAAACGCATATCTACTGATTACAGAAACGAAAGTAGAACTTGGTAACCAACCGCGTGCACCACGTGAGAGTTACAAGTTTTCTTGAGTTAAAATGGTGACTGAAGATCCGAGTCCCGTGTACGATAATCAAAATGACCCAAAATCAAAATCTTGTCCCTGTGTGGCACATACAATGATACATACACTGCATGTATATATTTATTAAAAGCACAATTTAAGCACATGGAGATGCGTTTTGTATATGCTCTGATCGAAGTGCTTTTTAAAAACAAAAGTGTCAGCAAAAACAACGAATCACACAAGACATGCATCGAGTTAATTAGAATTTATTAAAGTTAACCACTATTTCAAAACCAAAAAATTGTGCAGGAGACAGTTTCATCCATAAAAATGTCGAAAGTTCTTACGGTTACGCTCTGTTCCACTGAAAAATTGGTTACATTGAAATTCGCCCCGCAATTTGCATTGAAAGTTTTTCTTTGAAAACTTGTGTTGGAAAGGGGTTAAATGTGATAAGGCTACGATAGAAATCACACATATCAGGATGGATAAGAATGGCAGGACTCTTAGCACCAATCGCACGTGTCAATGTTAGATGGTTGGCAGAAATTGTAATTTTTCTGAACAGTGTATTATCATGCAGCACAGCAGGTAAGGGAGACAACTGAAATATTTTGTTATTTACCTTAGAAATAAATTAACTAAAATTGTTAATGACGCTTAATTTACGAAGGATGTTGAAAACTTTTTTAACTATGCTTTTCAATTCAATTAGGACATTCAGAAACCATGAATGACCCAGCTTCTAATGTGAACTTGAAATTATTTTTAATACTTTAAATATTTTTTTAAAAGAATATACCTTCTATTACAGAGAAGAACACTCTCACCATGGGTGATGCTAAATTTCAAATCCACTGCATTAAGGCAAATACAAAATCAACTGCCTGGTAACCCTAGTCATCACTGTTAGGGAAAGAGTTAGGGTATTCAGAAAGCATGAACAACGCAATTTTTTTGTAGGTGAGAGGGGAGGATTTTAAACAACATGACTTAGTTTTGTGTGTGTATGTATGTTTGTATAACTTTTATTTATTTTTTTCTCCACAATTGTGTCCTTTATGTATATTTATTTTGTCACAATGTCATATACATTTTATGTAGTTTTCTGTCTTCTCCCTCATGTCCACTGACTTCTCCCTCCTGGCCCCTGACTTCTCCCTAAAGTCTCAGGAGGGAGAAGTCACTTCCCGCTAAAATCAGCTGCAAGGCTGACCCCTGATAGACACCTATGAAGTAATGGTTACAGTACTGTAAATGATTTGCATTGACAGTGTTAAAATTTACCTGCCTCCGAATCTCATCAAGCTTATAACAGTCGTTGAAAATCATGGTCGCAGGCCTGAGGGTGCTTAAATTTGATTTTCTGATACCCTGCAATAACAATTTTGAATTATGAACAACCTGAATGAATTCAAGTTCACCTGGAAAAAACATTCTTAGACTATCACTTCATACTTGAACATGAATTCACTGGTTCTCCACTTCCAAATTCCGCAAATTAGTTGAGAATGCATAAAGTAAAAAAAAAAATGAAACCGAAACCCGGGTTTTCACCCCACCCCAAAAAAAAACAAAACCGAAACCGAAGTGAAAAAATCACAACCGCCAGTCTCTAAAGGGTTTGTGTTGAAATGAAGATTGAATACCCTACACATGTCATGTACATGCAGACAGTACACGAAAACATCATGAAAATCAAGGGGTACATGCTTTCCATGACTGTCACGAAAAGTCTGCCTGTCAAGAGAGCTAATGTAAACACTGGGGACCATCTCAATACATTCCTCAATCATATCCACCAAAAATATCGCAAATATGTCATAAGCAAATTTCACAATGATGTGTCAAATATTTGGTGCTTAGCAAACTTTGAGTAGTATATAAATATATTTCTTCATATATCTCACTTTCATCAAATATCCCCTACTTTTTTTTAATAGTATAGTACAGTCTGCACATCAGATTATTGAAAACATAGCATATAGGAAACAGAAATTAACACATTCTCAATTATCATAATTCTTGCCTTATTTCATAATCCTTTCATAAACATTGAATATTATCCTTTTCATCAAACACTACACACAGTCAACATTAGTTACAGTGTCATTGACACTTTCATTATTTATACAGAACTTTATGTCATAATAATAATCACTGTCATATTAGGACAATAATGATAATAATAATAATACTTTCAACAAGTTTTATTAAAAATACACTGGTGTGCATTGTGAATAAGTGTATGTTACAATAGAATAGTTAGTCTGTCAGTGTTCAGTTTTCAATTTGTTTGAGATTCAGGATTCCACAGCCAGCTTCAAGCTTTTTCTCTGTCATTGCGTGAAGAACACCCAGTGTGACTAAAATATGACAAGTAATACTTGCAGAGTACCAGAAAATGAAATTCATACACTTTCGTTGAACCTTAGAGGGTTATAGATGATGTCCAAAGTCTTGCATGCCCTCACATATCTGCAGTGTTTCTGCAGTGTCTTAGCAGTGACTCTACAGTGTGGGTAGGATATGCTTTTGTAGTGTACACTGCCATGGCAGTGTAGGGAGTAGCAGTGTGTCTGGCAGGATCGTCCCCAAAATTTAAATAAGCTTTGCAGTGGGCTTGCAGTGTGGATGCTTATAGTGTCTCTGCAGTTTGGAGTACTCTTACCCGAATATAATAGTAATGGCTGAAAATAGCGATGGTAAGGATATTTGATTGGAAATAATAATAGTAATGGCATTTTCCCTCTATTCCACACTCCCAAATAATTGTGATTCCTGGGATTTTTTCTAAAAAAAATATTGATAATGTATCAACACTTTTATTAGGCAGGTGATAGTATTTCAGTGTTTTAGCAGTGTTTTGGTAGGATATTCTGACAGTGGTCTGGCAGTGTAGTCTTCAGGTTGTATACTTACTGCAAATATACTGCCATTGCAGGGATAGACAGTACCTTGCAGTGTTATTGCAGTGATCTCTGACAGAGAGAGATATCAAACACTCTCTAAATGTCATGGAAAATCATTTGCCTGCAGCTTGGAGATGTAAATTTGAATAGTAATAGTAAGGTCACAGCGCTTCAGTGATCAGAAGCAAACAAAAATGGGGGAGAAGCAAAAAAAAGTATATTGTCTGAAACATGTATGGAAATGGTACCTGTTTGTCTGCCTGTAATTTCACAATTTCACGTTTCTGTTTGACTGCGTGTGTATAGGATGTGGTGTTTTAGATTAGTGAGTGGTAGGGGATAGTTGATCTCAGCAGGTGGATTGCACACTAGATATTTGTTTCTCCTTGGGTGCTAATACATCAACTAGCTGCTGATCCTAACCATCTTCATGTGTAAACATTAGAGATGGGCGGTTTTCAAATTTCATGTTGGTTCCGGTTTTGGTTTCATTGATAGAGTCGGGTTTTCGGTTTCAGTTTTCATTGTACAAACATAACAATACATTGCATTTGCATATAGGAAGATGTATTTGGCATCAGTCAATGTCAATGGGACTCTCTTTCCAGGGCAATGCATCTGTGTAAAATACCAGTACTCTGATTTCCTGAGCATAATGTATTTGCATAAATTATCTCAAGAAGTTTGAGAAAAATGTTTTGGACTTGGGCACAGAATGATGCCTCACATGGCAGTTATTGGAACCTTTTGGGGTAGAACGCATAATTGTGGAAGGCAATAAATATTTCTGGGTTTATTTTGTGCGAGTAAAATTCAAGCCATGTGCAAGATAACAGAATTCATGGGATACCTTAACAATGTTCCAGTGAATATTGTTTAAACTATAAAAAATTTATATTCTTTTCCATGAAGCCTTGCAGCTTTGTCAGATGTAACACTGGTATATTGTCTCCCATGAGATAGTCGTTCCACCTCATTTCAAAGAAACAAAAGAAAAAAGCAGATGCACTCTATAAAGGCAATACTCAGGTGTGGAGAAGTGTCTTTTTGTTTTGAGCAGTTTCAGTACAATGTCATCGTCCAGTTTAGATGAATCGGTTTGATCCGAAAGTAGCACCAGTGATTCTAAATCGTTTGTATTTGAGAATTTTGACAGTTCCACTGCAATTGTTTTTTCACACTCCCCTGCTTGGTCTGTACACAGTAAAAAATTACAGATTTTTTCTGATAACGATGACCACAGTTTTGAAGAGTATATTGTCAGCATTATTTGCAGATCACTGTTGATGTGAACGCAGTCCCGTCACCTAGGCACGATGAGGGAGAGGATGAGGTCTCTCCCATTATACTACAACGTAATTGTGGTCAAACTGTACAATAAATAACATTACTGTGTGCCCCAGATGTGTTTTTACAAGCAAAAGTAACTGATGATACTAAAATGACCAGTCCTAAAATAAGTTTTGTCCTGTGCTCTGAAAAAACATCAAAATGAACATGAAAAAGACAAGTGTCATAAAAAGTCAAAATCGCATCATTGTTCTACTACAGTATCAAAATCTGTTACAACCCAATCTACCTTTTTGGATCCAATTCAGAGCTCTCTCTAGGTGATGGTCATAATGATTACACCCCCCCCCCCCACACACAGTCTGATGGGGCTTGTTCTGATGATGATAATGATGATTTCTTCTTTGCACTTCTCAAACTTTTTGATGATGAAACCAATTTAGGCACAGCCATAAATGAAGAAATTGCTGACTTTTCAAATAGATCTGCCACTGCCTAAAATTGATCTTTCGGAAATCACCGAGAAGTTGTCCACTTGTTTCTGCTCTGAGAGGAAGTCCAGACTTTTTTACCCATCTTGACTCATGCTGTAAAAAATGTGATTGTCAGTTGCAGGACACTCAGAAACTTCTTGTGCTTCCTTTTTTACAAATACTTGACAATGTCAAAGAAATGAAAAGTGTTATGCATGAGGCTCTAACCAGCAAAGCCAGTCTATTTTAAAGCACCTCAATGAAAGATTTCATAATTCACTAGAAACCACAATGACTTACCTTGTGGGTGGGGTTACTTTAGTAGGGTCAACTGTGTGTGACCTCTCTATTAAGCATCAGTTTCTGATTAAACCTACTTTCAGTGTCGAATACAAATCTCTTTGTGCTGTGGATTGACCTTTCTCCAAGCACCTTTTTGGAGACGTTGTCTCCAAAGATATTTAAAAGGCAGAAGCAGCTAAGGTTACAATGGCAAATAGACCTAAGTCTTTCACAAACAAAAAAAAATTAAGCCTGTTTTGGGCAGGCACCAGAATTTTACAAGTATCGGCAGAATTCTTACAATACCCACTACAGTTAAGAAACACAGTGTCCAGGCTTCAAGAAACCCTATCAGTCATCAATAGTTCAACTCTTACCAAACCAAGACATAACTGTTTGTGATTTTCCTAAAATTGGTAGAATCAAACCTTTCTATCCAATCAAAAAAAAAGAAAAAAAAAAAAACAACAAAAAAAGAAAAACAAAAAAAAACGTAACCTGTGACCAATTTAACCTCCAAGCGGTTACCGTTTATAGGATTGAATTTCTATCTTCAACAGTGCAGCACAATATTTCTCCACTGATTAACTTCTCTTCTTCTGAATCACAACTTGTTCGTGCAGGTGTCTTGTATCTGCTGGATAAAGGTGCCATTGTTCTTTGCCATCATGATCCAGGGCAGTTTATTTCAAATCTCTTTCTTATGTGAAAAGAAAAATGGCACCATGTGCCCAGTTATCAATTTGAAGGCCTTCATCAAATACATGGAATATTCACATTTCCAGATGGATATTTTGTCTCATGTACTGCCATTGATTGAAAAAGGTGATTTTTTCACATCCATTGACTTGACAGATGCATATTTCAGCATTTCCATCTATGATCTTTATCAAAAATATTTGAAATTTCTTTGACATGGAATTCTCTACAAATTTACATGTTTACTTTTTGGTTTATCATCTGCTTCCTGCCTTTTCACCAACATCATGCAACCTGTGTTTGCCTTTTTTCACAACAACAACATCCGATGAATGCTTTATATAGATGTTTCTCTAGGTATGAACAACTCTCGGCAAAAACTTGTAGAGACAAATTCAATTACACACACTTAGCAATTTGGGAATTGCTGTCATCTGTAAGCAGTCAGTGCTTGGACCTCAACAATAAATTCAATATCTGGGTCATGTGATAGACTCCTAACAATTTCTTCTATGGTTACCACATGATATAATAACTCAGATTCTGGATTTCTCAAAAATAATTTGTCAGATGACAAGCCAACCATATGACCTATTGAAAGGTTAATTGGGATGTATGTTTCAACATTAGTTGGTATTAAGATTGGGCATTTCTTTTATAGATCACTGGACAGAGATAAAACTAAAGCTCTCCAAATATATAAATCCCACTCTCATACTATGAAAGTATCATCATCAAGTAAGATGAAGTCTTGTGATGGGTAACCAATCTTTCACTAATGAAGAGTTGCCTTCTTAGTTACCCTCAAACTGACCACATTTTTATGACAGGCTTCTCTTCTTATGGCTGAGTAGGATGTCTAGGCAATCTATGGACTAATGGTTTGTGACATTCAAGTTAAAAACAAAAACACATCAAATTTCTAGAGCTTCAGGCCATCAAGAAGTCTTTTCTGAATTTAGCTGATAACCCAAGCCCTTGTCATATTTGTATTCAACCTAATAATACCACTGCTGTATCTTATCTCAATAATTATGGCAGTAAGAAGATTTATCTTTTCAAAATTTCTCATGATATTTGGTGTTTTACAAAAATATACTCATCTCAGCTGTTCATACTCTAGGTCAAACAAGCACTCTTGCTATTTCTCAATGGCATTTCAAAAGTTCTGCTTAATGGCAATTACAACCCAGTGTCTTCCGTCAAATATGTAATCATTTTACCAGCCTACTATTGACATGTTTGCTTCTAAGGTCACTCATCTGTTGCCTGTATATTGTAGTTGATTCCCTTATACTTCTGCATCCATTGTTGATGCTTATTCCTTTTTTGGGGGCCGATCACTTCCCTCCTTTCAGTCTGCTCAGAGAGGTGTTATCACAATAGAGGAAGAAAAAGTGCAACATGCCATATTGATTGTATCTTACTTGGCCACGAAGCCATCGTTTCCAAAAATTGTTACAACTGCTGACCTACCCAGTATATCTGCCACAAAAAAGGGAGTTACTAGTAAACTAGTATATCTGCCACAAAAAAAGGGAGTTACTAGTAAATCCTCTACTGCTGAATTAAAAACTGATCGCCTGTACTGTCTCCAATGTAAGGGTATTTCGGAAAAAGCTTCCTAGACACTTACCTCATCAGGGCAGATATCAACCATTGAACAGTATGGTTATGCATGGCCAAAATAGTGTATGTGATGTATTAGAAACAAAATGAATCACTTTCAGCCAACTGAAGTTCTGATTGTAATGATTTATCTGATCTCAGCATTACGTGTACAGTGCATTAAAATTTTTAGTCCAGTTCAGCAAGCTAATTAACACCCACCTTTGACTATAAATAGATTCCTCACTAAACTGAACTATTTCATCTCCATGACAATAAACAATCCAACCGTGTTTGTAAATATTGATGGAAGCATGCTTAATTTGTTTGCAAGTCAGGGAGGGGAATTGGAAATGCAATAACAAAGCGCTTGACCAATAACCAGACAGATTTGTACCATGGGGGCAGGGCCATAAATTAATTTTTTTTTCTGCGGGGGGGGGGGGGGGGGGGGGGGGGGGGGGGGGGGGTAGTCAGGATGCCCCCCCCAATATTTTCGATTAGTTTTAATAATTTGTCTGTCAGGTTGATAAACCTAGCTTTGGTGTAAAAAAAATCCAGCTGTGTTTTCAAACCTGGGCCAGACGTCTGCAATATATATATAGTCTTTGGCCGCACGCATGAACGTACCACACCAAAAATTAAATTGTTTACTTTAGGTCCAAGTTTGGACTACCCAGGGCAGGGGTCGGACCAACAATTTGTTAAATAAAGGTTCTTCAGAGTCGCCAAACACCTAATAATTTGTGCAAGACAATTCCTGACCGGGGGAGGGGGGCTAGATATTCCGGGAGGTGGGGAGGGCCAGACAAGAAATGCCATTTAGCTTATGATCCTGCATTGGAACGAACTCCTCGAGCTCGTTCCAACGAGAGGTCATAAGCTATGTTTTTGAGACAAAAATTTAAATTTTCAAGTTGTTCAATAATTTATTTTGCAAGTGTCGTCTTCTACACGCATTAGGTAAAGGGTTAACTGGTGATTTTTAAAAAATAAATTTCTAAAATTTGGAGACTTAATAATGTTATCGGTTTTCAATTTCGGGGTTTTCTTGATCATTGTTAGAAAATGTCATTCTACATGTTTAACTGGTGATTGGGGGCGCGGTGGCTCAGTTGGTAGAGATGCAGGCTGCAAGCCGAGAGGTCCTTGGTTCAAATCTCACCCGCGGCAACTGTTTTGTGTCCTTGGGCAAGGCACTTAACCCCGATTGTCCACATGGGAGCACAATGACACCGTGTACTAAGGCGTACTGCACATCGATGGTACGCATGCCTTCAACCAATCTAACCCTGCCTGTGTTGCAGTGCGGTGTTACGATGTTGGGGAGCTGGCAGCTGCTCGTCGTTGCTCGGGTGGTTCTCTCTGGGTACTCTGGCTTCCTCCACCCGTAAAACTGTCACTTTCATGATTAGCCATTGTGCATAAGTATATGACCTTAAACACAAATAAATAAATAAATAACTGGTGATTTTTAGCTCAACTTTGACGAAGTCAAATTTGAGCTATTGTCATGGCCCGTCGTCCGTCTGGCCGTCTGTCCATCTGTCCGTCTGTCCGTACGTCAACAATTGGCTATGGCTCGGGCTAGAGGTCGTATTTATGAACCGATCTTTACGAAACTTCTTGTGTACCTTTGTTATGACCCTGGGACGGGAACGAGTGTTTTTAGGTGTGGTCCGAAATTCAAGATGGCTGCTAGTGGCCATTTTGTACCGATGATGCAAAAATCAGTTTTTTGTACAGAACTTCTGTATGAAAGTTCTGATTTGAATAAAGTTTTGTATAAATGTTTAGTACCATGGGATACATCACATATAATACGGGTTTTTTTCTCGTGCGTAAATTATGCAAATTAGACTGACTTTGATTTATTTAGTGTTACTTTCAGAGCTGTAAGTGCCAAGCTGCTATGGCTCGGGCTAGAGGCCGTATTTATGAACCGATCTTTACGAAACTTCTTGGGTACCTTTGTTATGACAGTGGGACGAGAACGAGTGTTTTTGGGTGCGGTCCGAAATTCAAGATGGCTGCCAGCTGCCATTTTGTACCGACGATGCAGAAATCTGTTTTTTGTACAGAACTTCCATATGAAAGCTCTGATTTGAATAATTTTTTTGTATGAATGTTTAGTACCATGGGATACATCACATATAATACGGGTTTTTTTCTTGTACGTAAATTGTGCAAATTAGACTAATTTTGATGTTTTTGGGGGTTACTTTCAGCACTGTAAGTGCAAATGCCAATACGGCTCGGGCTAGAGGCCGTATTTATGAACCGATCTTTACGAAACTTCTTGGGTACCTTTGGTATCACCGTGAGACGAGAACGAGTGTTTTGGGGTCCGGTCCGAAATTCAAGATGGCCGATGGCAGCCATTTTGTGCAAAATTAGGTGAAATCAGATTTGCCCTGATTTGAATAATTTTTTTGTGTGAATGTTTAGTACCATGGGATGCATCACATATAATACGGGTTTTTTTCTCGTGCAGAAGTTATGCAAATTAGATGAACTTTGATTTTTTCAGTGCGACTTACACACAGTAAGTACACTTGTCAATACGGCTCAGACTAGAGTCTGTATTTATGAACTGATCTTCACGAAATGTCTTGGGTACCTTTGTTATCACCTTGGGACGAGAACGAGTGTTTCTGGGTGCGGTCTAAAATTCAAGATGGCTGCTAGTGGCCATTTTGTACCGAAATTAGGTCTAATCAGTTTTTTGTACACAACTTCTATACAGCTCAGACTAGAGGCCATATTTATGAACCAATCTTTACGAAACTTCTTGGGTACCTTTGTTATCACCGTGGGATGAGAGCGAGTGTTTTTGGGTGTGGTCCAAAATTCAAGATGGCCACCAGCAGCCATTTTGTACCAAAATTAGTGCAATCAGTCTTTTGTATAGAACTTCTGTATGAAAGTTCTGATTTTAATAAATTTTTGTATGAATGTTTAGTAACATGGAATACATCACATATTGTAAGGGGGTTTTTTTCGTGCAGAAATTATGCAAATTAGATGAACTTTGATTTATTCAGTGCTACTTACACAATGTAAGCACACATGTCAATACGGCTCAGGGTAGAGGCTGTATTTATGAACCGATCTTCACAAAACTTCTTGGGTACCTTTGTTATCTCCTTGGGATGAGAATGAGTGTTTCTGGGTACGGTCCAAAATTCAAGATGGCTGCCAGTGGCCATTTTGTACCAAAATTAGGTCCAATCAGTTTTTTGTCACAAGTTCTATACAGCTCGTATTTATGAACTGATCTTCACAAAACTTCTTGAGTACTTTTGTTTTCACCTTGGGACAGGAACGAGTGTGTTTTGGGGTGCCTTTGTTATCACTGTGCTATGAGAACAAATATTTTGGGGTTCAGTCAGACCCACTCTGGGACTCAAAGATTTTTTCTAGTTTAGCATCTGACTGTCACCCACCTTTACAATACTTTACCTATACATTTGTTACAGGCAACGGTCAGTATTTATGTACAGACCGTTACAATACTTTATATGTACCTTTGTTATCAGGTCATTACCTAGATGTTTGTCATTGCTGTGTCACATACTATACATGTACATGTTTTTGTCTTGACAAGTTGAGCTACAGTGTCATTGACACTTTCATTTAAATAAATTTTCGAAACGTTGGAGACTTAATTATATTTCAGTGCTTACCACAGGCGCTATTTTCTGAAGGTATGCCACTGTCTTACAGTGAATAATATTTAATTATTATATGTTCTCTTCTTTTTTGGTGTCTTTCAAATGAACAAGCTGAAGATGAATTGAACTAAAATGGCATAGGTCCAACAATTATTTGGTACAAACTGTGAAAAGTTTGAACATGACATTTGGACAAGTTTTGAATGCAAAACTTCCCGTATTTTTATTTATGGGTATATTCTTGATTAATAGACGATTATCCTCAATCAATAAACGTGAACGGGCAGTCAGAGGAAACAAAGAAAAGATTATCACACCTTGTCGAAGATACTGACACAAAACAATTTACTGCAGTAGTCTTTTCTCTTTGAAAGTAAATAGTTAATTTAATCGAATTAATTATGACAAAGATGACAATTAACTAGTAGAAGATAGAAAACACCAATAATCATTTTAGGAAACGTTTGTTCAAAGGCAAATAATACATTTGCAGTGTATTTTTTAAATAAGGGGTGTGTGTGAGTAGGGGGAGGGGGTGCCTTTTATGATCGGAAACGGAGTTTTGGGGTGCAGCCGGCCCTGTGAGCCTACAGCTAGTCTGCCCCCTGCCAGCGCAGAATCTCCGACACCCTTTTCCAATCTGATGAGAAAAATACAAAGAAACATAACAGGATGGAAGGGCAATGTTTTACGTTCTTAAGGAAAACGTCTTTCCAGAGTCGAGTGACGGATCCAGTCACCCAGACCATTGCTATATGGTGAAATAAATAATATCCTCCTTCCTCCCCACGGTATCGAAGCCCCCCCCCCCCCCCCCCCCCAGTAGGCCAACACACACAAATATATAGTAATTCCATACCCCCACCCCCCCCACACACACACACACTCACACTAGCACAACCATTTATCTTTGCTAGTGAAAGCCGCCCTGATATTTCAATATATGGACGCCGAAACGTCTCAGGCCGCGAACCAGGTCTGAAACATCCCAGGGGTGAAAAGTCCCAAGAACCACCAGACACAAACATTCCTTCTTCGTTCATGTAATTTAATTATGTATGTAAACTACAACTTTCAAAGATTTCACCAAAAATACAATTCCACTCTCAACTTACCTTATAAAATCGTAAATCAGGATTTTTCCCAATTTATTAAAAATTACTAAGATTTTTTCCGGTCAATGTTTCATCGGCAACTGACATTTAAAGATTTTTGTAAATTTTTTAAAACAGTTAAGTTTATTAAAGACCATAAATAAAACGAACTTGCAGAATTTATTTGAAATTATTTCACATTTCCATCGCGCAAAAAACAGGTGGTTTGTTTTATCATCAAAACTGTTTATTCCTATTACATTGAATAAATGTGTATATCTTTAATATATTCATAGTAAGTTTCCACTTTCCAACAACTATTCTTCGTCTCAACTGTCTTCAAATAGTGTGACCAGCTTCACAACGTGTTTCAGTTCAAACTGCAGGGGTGTCAGTCTTATTTGTGCTGGCGTCTCATTGGACAACCGAGTTTTGTAGGTGGGATTAGAATCGTATCTTTGTTTGGTAATCTGAAAAACAATCTGCGGATTGAAACATCATATTATAAACAGATTTTCTTCATTCACATCTGTCAAATTAATAGTTTTATAACATTTTGAACTTGTTGAACAATAAAGTGTCTTTTAGTTTTGAATTCACTTGCACCTGTTTGAGAATTAACTCTCGTGGTGTGACTTCATGCTTGGTCGTAACAATATCGTAGTTAATTGTATTTGAATGGGATTCTCCAGTGGATATTAATAGTAACGAAATCGGGGTCGATCACCCCGACTTTATCACTTGAAAATCAGGGTGATGAATCAGGGTCTTTAATGCAGTGTACACGTAATGGGTTATAAAAATCTTACAGTGTTGTTACTACCCATAGAAGTATGTTGATTCAGACACTTATCTCCGTTGGTAGATCAAAATTTACCTCTTCATCACTAACTTCTAGATTTATGAAGGATTTTTTCAATTGTAAACTGCCCAAACCATGCTGTACAGCAACATGGGATGTTCCTCAGGTTCTAGCCTATCTCACAACATTATATCCTTTGTCGAAATTGAAGCTAGAATTATTGATCAAGAAATTGGCATGTTTAATGGCTCTGGTCTCTCCTCAAGGAGCACAGACTTTTGTTTCTTTAAAACTAAGTGATAAACAGGTACATACCAATGAAGTCATTTTTACAAATTCCACCTTACAAAAAATCTCCCGACCAGGTCATTTTTTCAGCTACAGTGAAATTATTTCAACATCACTTTGTGTCTTTTCCTCATTGCAAGAATATTTGAAGAGAACACAACACATCAGACAATCTGATAATTTATTTAGACAACACAATACATCAGAAAATCTGATAATTTATTTTCAAACACTCTGTTACAACATGCACAATGTGGAAGGGTTTTCTTTGCATCAGGTACTAAAGGCTGCAGATTGGAGATTTGTTAATACTTTTCATTGCTTTTATTTCTGAAATGTTGGTACATATATGCATCATAATACACTTTCCACATCTATTCTATCTTGATTCATGCTGCTGCTGTGTCCTGAAAGTAATTGACATTTTTTGATTTATAAACTCATAGACTTTTGTGGTGACAATTGTTCACACTGATGATGACTTTTCAACAATTTGAACATTTCATAGAGACTCTTTTCCATAACAGGGTGTGTTATGCCTAATCAGAGGAACTTGAGCACACTTGTTTATCAGTGATATTAAACTCCATACAACTTTAACAGACTTATTCATGTTTATCATGGGGCTTTCAATGAACCATATTCAATGCTAAAGGCTTTGAAATCAAGCCAGTGTTACATCAACAAAGCCAGAAGGCTTTATGGAAAAGAATCCCCCACCTCATCCAAGCATCCGAAGGATGTTCTGGAGTGGGAGATTCTTTGAATACAAGCCTGTAGGCTTGGAGGATGTAACACCCACCCTATGTTTCTTTGTTTATTTCAAACATATACGAACAATGTATCTTCTCGCCACACCCTAGTTGGCAGTGTTTGCTTCATCATTGAATATGGTATGCTTTAAAAAGACACTTCTCTACACCTGAGTATTGCCTTCATAGTGTGCATTTCCTTTGTTCTTTTGTTTCTTTGAAATGAGGTGGATTGACTATCTCGTGTGAGACAATATGCCAGTGTTACATCCTCCAATGAGTTTGATCCCCAATTGGAGACCCACATTGTGTCCTTGGGCAAGGCACTTTATCCCACTTGCCTACATGAGGGTACGATGATGCCGTGTACTAAGTCGTACTGCACGTCAATGGTGCACATGTCTTCAACCGCTGTAACCCTGCTTGAGCGGTGCTTGAACAGAGTTAAAATGTTGAGGAGCTGACAGTTGCTCATTGATGCTCGGTGCTTCTCTCCAGGTACTCCGGCTTCCTCCACCCATAAAACTGTCACGGTCACGATTAGCCATTGTGCATAAGTATGTGACCTTAAACACCAATAAATAAATAAATAATACATCCTCCAAGCCTACAGGCTTGTATTCAAAGAATCTCCCACATCCAGTACATCCTGTGGATGCTTGGATAGGTGGGGGATTAACCCATAACCCGCTTTGTATTTTCTTTATATTGTTCATCAAATATAGTCCTGGCTGCTATAAAGTAATGGCATTCAACTTATCTGTTTAGTCATCGACAATTTCCTTTGGCACACTGCACAGGTTACATTTATCACTGAATTGCTTTGAAATTTTGTATGCCTATTTGGGGTGACTTCTAGATAGGAGCTATCAATTCTATTCCATTTTTGTCAAAAAGTTGCTTTTAGCAACGACCTTCAAACTAAGTGCCTTTGTGCATCTGCATATTTTACACTATAACTCAATGGCCCAGACTAGCTGTTGCTAACTCAAAGTTATCAAGGGCCAAACACAAATTTTGAACCCCCCAATCCCCAAAATTTGCTTGCAAAACTGAAAATTGAAAGTCCTATCTGGCCCTCCATACATTTACTCTCCGCACATGCGCAGACGTCAGGAAGTGACTGGAATTGGCTCAAACATCATTCTTTGCTTGGCCCTAAAGTCAGAAACAATGAACTGACATCTGTGCTTTAAAATCTCCTTTTTTGAGGATGCCAGACACAAATCAATGCAAGAATTGGTGGATACAATGCTGTTATTGGATGAAGGAAGTGTTCAACTGTGTTTTTGAACGTTCAGGGCTGTAACTTTATAATATTTATAAAATTATTTTATGTTTCCCAATTTTGGGACATATGTCTGACATCATCATTTTTTATAATGATTATTCCACTGTTTGTTAAGTATTCCTTCCGTATCCTTCCATGAACCCTTCCTGTTAAACTCTTAAGCTTTTTGTCTTTTTTTTATTGAATTTTTCTATTAAATTTCTTGGGAGTTTAACCCTTTACCCAAAGCAGACGATTTCAAAATTTATTATTTTAAATATAATTTTTTAAATTGTTTCAAACAATTTCAACAAAACCATATCATGTGACCCCTCTTTGGAATGAGCTCGACGAACTCGTTCCAAAGAGGGATCACCTGATATGGTTTTGTTGAAATTTTTTGAAAAATAATATTTTTTCAGCTGCTGAATTTGCATATTGTGCAGGCGGATGCGGGCGATTCATTGGGTAAAGGGTTAACATACATTACAGAATATTATTCTGTTTTTCCTCAGGGTTACGTCCTCACCCTAGGGGTGTTAGGTCATTTAGTCTTGCATCTTCTATCCGATGTATCGTTTTTTCTTTGTATGAAGATCTAGCTTTGCATCTGATAGCATTTTAATTGGTTCTGACTTCGGGCCTTTTTGTGTGCCTGATGTCTTGTTTACATTGACGTTGTTTACATTGTCAACATCCTCATATATAGGTAGTTTTTTTTTATTCTATTACTGTAGTATACTGTAGGATACATGGATTATTATTCTGGTGGTGTAGCTCAGAATATTTGGATTTTGTCCACACTTTGGCTCTATCGGGAAGCCCTTGGGCTTTTAATGTTCCCTTTGGGAACTTAGGCGTTTTTTCAAACATTTTATGTTTACAAAAATATTTTGAATTTTATTATGATTGCTATTATTCATGAATCTCAGTTATATATATATATAGTTGTGGAGTTTGGAGGACTGAGATCTACTTTAGCTGATGCACTCCTGCGGACTCTTGTCATTCTTATGTTCATTGGGATGACTGATGTTGGAGTCAGGTGTCGCGGTACGTTGTTGACGGTGAGGTTCTGAGGATCAGGACTCTCACTGCATTCTAATTCATTCTGTCAGTTTCTATTTCAGAGGAACATGAACATGGTAATGATATTCTGATACACATCCAAGTGTGCTACTGTCGTCGCACTCCATGGAGCCTATAGAGCTAGCTGCAGTGCTCATTATTGCAAGAGTTAGGGCCTTTTGTTAAGGGTTTTAATCTCTTGCAAGCTAGCTCGACTGGTGAAGTGGAGCTCCGTCCTTGGGTGCTGTGACGCCAGGTAAGTCCATTGCGGTCATAGGAAGTGGATGTGGGTAGAGCGAGCACTTTAATATAGGGAGGATGTCAGCAAGTTCTTGTACTCTGCGAGGTCTGATAGACTGCGAACGGGAGAGCCCCCCCCCCCTCTACTCTAGCAACATCTGAGGTCAGATGTTGTCTTGAGAAACTTGCACAAGCCGGAGCATATGTCCACCCTCCACTTGGGACGCTATGTTTAGTCTGCAGCCGGGGTCGGCTTCAGTCAAGGCTTCCTCCGCTATGTTTCACAAGGCCCGAAATGAAGTTTTCTGGTTGGAAACTTGCACGAGACGGAGCATATGTCTGCCCGCCACGCGGGACACTCTTTCTAGTCTGCAGCCAGGGTCGGCTTCAGTCACGGCTTCCTACGCTACTTTATTTAAGCACCCATGACTGCATCCTACCTATCCGACTTCGGATATCCAGCCTGTTGCACGAAGAAAGAACCACTCTTCGCCCATGAAGTCGGACCATCTGGTAGCTAGGGAGACGAAGCCTCGATCATTGGGATGTTCGGAGAAAGGATCCATTTCTGGCACACCATCCCAGGAGCAGCAAGCGGCTAAGGAACAGAAGACCGCTGCTCCTCAGGCCTCGATGACGGACTTGCTGTCGGAGATTGCGCAGCTGATCGCAGCATCCCAGCAAGTGCAGATGCAGCCTCCCTCAGACTCAGAATCTGAGCTGTTGGACTGTGCTGGGTCGGTCCAGTGGTCTGTTCACGCAGATGCAATGGGCCAAGATTCGCAACTGATTCTCTTACATGGTGAAAGGGATATGGAAGAGGATTACCCTTTCGGAACAGTACATGGTTGCAATGGTTTTTATCCATCAATACTACCCTGATTTTGTTCTGCTGTGTAAGAATGCTGTGACAACAAGAGAGAAACCATTGGCGTTGTTGAACGCAGACTTTATCCGGACAAAGGAGGAAGTCCTTTCTTTTCCGGTTCAGTTTATGCAGGTGTCGCAGGCCTTCAGCCATATAGACGCCGCCGTATTTATCCTCTTGAATACGAGGAAGAAGGCGGTTTCTTATCTTCATCTTCCGTATACATACCGTTTTTTGGACCATGTTCATTTAAAAACAGCCAGGCAAGATGTTCAGAGAGTTCTTCTGCGTTTGGATGAGCAGGTCGGGGATCTAGATGTATCCTTACCTGTATCATTCACTATTTGCTCAGGCACTATTGAGACAGCAATTTCTTCAAATAGAGCGAATTTGGACATTATGTCTCAAGCAGATCGCCTTACAAGACCTATGGTACAACGTCTCGTAGGAAAGGAATTTGAGGACGTTCGTACCTCTCTTAGAGTTCTTTCCAGGGCAATTATGTATACCACGTATAACTCCGCCCTAACAGTGGCTAATCTGGAGTTAATCAGACATGATGCTGCCCTTGCATCGTCATCACTGATAAGATGACAAGGTGAAAAGCTCTCTCTGAGTCGCTCCAGTTTCCTGACATTTTCGACAACTAGCTTTCGTTAGTCCATGACCAGGCTACTAAGAAAGCGTCTAGTGCTCTGCTTTTGATGTCGGTGTATCAATGACCCGCTTCAGCAGACGAGTAAAGGAGGGCGTTCCAGACAAAAATCGTCAAAAGGAAACTCCTCGCGAGGGTACAAGAAACCCTCTTATAATTACTCTGGAGGTCGTCAGTATAGCAACTCGGGGAAAGGGGCGTAGGTCTGATCGGTACTATTGATCAGACACCCCTAGGCCGACAAGACGAGGTTCTTCGTGGGGAGGACATGGTTTCTCCTCCCATAATCCTCGCAGGTCATACAGGTGACGGTTTGCTGGCCAGTTGGCGGAAGGTCATCAAGCTCCGCTAAAAACTGGATAACAGTCACGGAAGATCAGTGGGTGAGAAATGTAGTCTCTGACGGCTTACGGCTATCATTCCGAGCAAAAAACCCACTAACAAGTTGTCCGTGTTGGACAAATCTTCAATCAAATCCTTGCATAAGAGAGTTTCTCCTACTGGAGGTACAGGCTCTCATATCAGAGGAAGCAATACAGGTCGTTGAGAATCAGGATTCTCAAGATTTTTACAATCACCTGTTCCGCGTACCAAAGCCAGACGTCTCGCTCCGACCGGTAATAGACTTGAGCTGGATAACAAGTTTATCTTGGCCCCAAAAATTTATATATGGAGACCATTCAGTCGGTAAAAGCGTGTGTTCGAGTGATCGACTATGCGGCTAGCAGAGATCTAAGGATGCATACTTTCATGTCCTGGTACATCTGGCATTCTAAAAATACCTGTGGTTCGCCGTACAAAGAAAGGTGTATCAGTTCAGAGCAATAATCTCTGGTCTGAACCTGGCTCCCTGGGCATTCACACGAATAATGTACTCGGCAATGTCATACTTCCAAGCTCATTTGACTGCGATAACTTCGGCTTACTTGGACGACCTTCTACAGAGATATGGCAACAGAATTATTCTTCAGAACGATGTTCAGAGACTGCTTCTATTACTCCGATTTCTTGGTTTCATCGTAAACGAGAAAAAGTCAGATCTAACTCCGTACAAGTCGTCTATTCACTTGGGAATGAGCTTTGAGACTCACAACAATCTGGTTCGTCTGCCGTTACCCAGAGCGAAATTAGTCAGTTGTTATGCTCGCTTTTGTCTACACTCAGACACATTAATCAATGTGGGAATTCATGCGACTGTGGAGCTGTGCGAAGCGGCTGTGGATCTCATTCCGATGGGCCGCCTGCGTGAATGTCCCCTCCAGATATTCTTTACTCAGAACTGGAGTGCGAAGACGCTTTCGCTTGAACCAGTATTGTTTTAACGGACCTAGTAAAACAAGGGTTCAGATTTGGGCAGATATTCAGTGGTTATCTCAGGGAGTTCCTCTGCAACTGCTGGATCTGGCTTTTACGATTATGACGGATGTGAGTCAGATGGGTTGGGACGTGATCCTAAGTCCCGCAGACTTGAAGTGTCAGGGTCTTTGGGGCCCTCGGTTCCTAGAGAAGCACATAAACATCAAAGAGATGATGTCAATATGGCTAGCTCTACAACATTGGATTCACATAATACGTACATCGGGTACATAAGCGTACATCGGGAACCAGGGCGGCACCCATTCATTTCCGTTATGCCAACTAACGGAGAAGATTTTCCTATATGTCATGAATCATCATGTTCAACTTTCCATCCGTCATATACTGGGTCGTCTGAATGTACTAGCAGACTCGCTTTCTCGGAAAGATCGCCTGTTGCAATTGGAGTGGACGTTCAACAAGCCAGTATTTGGTCAGATTTGCTTCCAGTGGGATCCCTCCATGATAGATCTGTTTGCCATGCACCGGAACAATCAGTTACCGACGTTCATGTCGCTGTGCCCAGACCATTGAGCATATGCAGTAGACGCTCGGTCAATCTCATGGGGATGAATGATAGGGTATGCGTATCCTCCAGTTCCGTTGATTCAGTTGATTATGTTTATGATAAAACAGTCTCGTTGTGAAATCCTACTAGTAGCACCTCTGTCGTCACAGAAACCTTGGATCAGTCTTCTCAGGTGTCTATTATGGGACATTCCCCGGAAGCTTGCTCCACGAGAGGACCTTCTTTATCAGGGGAAGTTTTTGTTCTTCACGTCCTTCTCCGACCATAGTGGCATAATGGAGTCGCTTCGACGTGAGGGAACCTTTGCGGTTCCTATATTATTTTATGACTAACATAAGAACGATTAGAGTAATGCGGGTTCGATATGACTTCGAATCCCCCCCTCCCCCCACCGCCAATGTGTTTAGAGGCGATTACCGGGCAAGGCATAGTTTTCTTCCCGTAAGCCTTGAATGAGTTTAATTACATACATGCATTTCATGACTTCTTGATTGGCAGCTGGGTCATGTTCTATGGCAACCTCATGGGTACATCCACTTTTTAGTTGGTGGGTTTCCTGTGGTTGTTCGTCTATATGTCATATACGAGCGCATAGGGGGTGCGGTGGCTCATTTGGTGGAGGTGCAGGCTGCAAGTCGAGGGGTCCTCGGTTCGAATCCCACCTGCGGCAACCGCGTTGTGTCCTTGGGCAAGACACTTCACCCCCATTGCCCACGTGGGGGCACGGTGACGCTTTGTACTAAGGCATACTGCACGTCGATGGTGCTCCTGTCTTCAACCAGTGCTAACCCTGCTTGTGTGGAGTTGGTATGTTGGGGAGTTGACAGTTGCTTGCCATTGCTGGGTGGTTCTCTCCGGGTACTCTGGCTTCCTCCACCCGTAAAACTGTCATGGTCATGGTTAGCCATTGTGCAGAAATATGTGACCTTAAACACCAATAAATAAATAAATAAATAAATAAATAAATAAATACGAGCGCATAATTCATCATAAATCAATTGCTAGTCTTTGGGTACCTCGGAGGCTGCCTAGCCAGTTAACTGGTATTCAGATGATTACATGCGGGATTTCAATGCTCATGCACATAAGAATAAGAATGAATTATTAGGCAGACGCATTATTGTATGTTATGGACCTTAGAAATTATAAATTATTTTGGGGGCGGTCCGTGTCGAGCCTGTTAATCATACCTACTTCCATTTCTAGATCCAGATTTCTATTAATGTCGTGCCCAATCGAATATGAATACTCCTTGTTTACACTCTTGTATATTCGCACATTTATAGTTTCATAGATATTGGATAGTACACGCTGGGGAGTGTTGTTACTGGATTTTATTGTACTCCTGAATGGGGTCGCCTGTGGGTTACCTCGGAAGTGTGTTTACTCTCCAGAGATTGTTCATTGTGGTTCTATTGGACATGTGTATGTTATATATTATATCACCGGTTTTCGACCTTATTGCTTATGCTGACTCCGGTATACGTTATGTAGCGGGCAATATTAATTACTGGGATTGTCGCTATAGCCTTAGCTTCTGAAGTGGCATTAAGCACCATTTATTAATAATAATTAATACCTGAGTGCCTGCTCGACGAATATTTATATTGTTTTTTGGTAGCACTTTTACTGATTCCAGAGCGCTCCCCTCTTTCTTTTTGAAGATTCCTTCAAAGGAATAGGGGGAGGGTTTTTTTTACCTCTCCTCCGATTTGATAAGTATGTAACTATGAGTGAAGCTGTTTTGTCTGTAATTATATCGTGCATACAGCTGGAGTTTTATTGTATGTGGCGTATGTTTATGGGGGATATTCTCTCATTCTCAAATATGCCACACTAATTTTTGGGGCTTAGTCTGCGATAGCCTTAAAAATTGGGAACTTGTTAGATCCAAATTAGCATATAGTCTCCATGCTAAGTATACGGAATTACTTGAACTTGGCTCCTTTTGTATATGTCTTCTCTATTACTCTATAGAGAGATGTACATGTAATTCCTAATAATTTTAATTTCCTTCCACCTTGGATTACAGGATTGGAACTATATTGATCTAATTCTGAAGTCCTAGGCCCTCCTCCTTTTTATGATTCAGCTAGTCTGGGTCATTGGGTTATAGTGTAAAAATATTATAAATTCAAAGTAATTTGTATATTTTATACTTACCAATGGCCCAGATGGAGATGGCCCTCCCATGAGTGGGCACTCATTCCTCCCCGCTGAATTATTATGTAGTACTCTTTTCTACAAAGAATGATGTTGGCACCAATACCGGTCACTTCCTGACGTTTGCGCATGCACAGAGAGTAAATGTATGGAGGGCCAGATAGGACTTTTAATTTTCGGTTTTGCAAGCAAATTTTGGGGATTGTGGGGGTTCAAAATATGTGATTGACCCTTGATAACTTTGAGTTTGCAACAGCTAGTCTGGGCCATTGGTAAGTATAAAAATATACAAATTACTTTGAATTTATAATTTTCCTTTGGCAACCCCAGCAAGGTACATTCATGAATGGATCGATTTGAAACTTGGTATGTTGTTTGGGTTGACCTCCAAATGGGAGCTTCTTTCATTCCAGTCAAAAAAGTTGCTGTTAGCAACGACCTTCAAACTTAGTGCATTTGTGCATCAGCATTTTCCTTTGGCATGCCCTACAAGGTACATTCATGAGTGGATCGCTTTGAAACTTGGTATGTTTTTGGGTTGACCTCCAAATGGGAGCTTCTTTCATTCCCGTCCAAAAAGTTGCTGTTAGCATAAACCTTCAAGTTTGCTCTTTTGTGCATCTGCAATTTCCTTTGGCCCACTGCACAGGTCACATTTATGATCTGATTACTTTGAAACTTGGTGTGCTAGTTTGGAGCAACCATTAGATGATAGCTATTGATTTTCTTTCATTGCCATCGAGAAAAGTTATCATTGAACTTTGCCTTTTTAACATCACCATTTTTCTTTCGCGAGCAATGCAGAGTGCATTTAGGAATGGATTGGTTTGAAACCTGGTATGCTTGTTTTGGGTGACTTCTAGATGAGAGCTATAGATTGTCTTCTATTTGCATCAAAATATTCCAGTTAGCAACGACCTTCAACTTTGCCCTTTTGTATGTCAACAGTTACCTTTGGAACACCTCACAGTTCCTGTTTACGATTTGAATCACTTTGAAACATGGTTTACTTGTTTGGAGAGACCTCTAGATAGGAGCTCTTGATTTCTTTTTATTTCTCTTGATAAATGTTGCTGTTAGCAATGACCTTTCAACTCATTGCATTTGCACTTCAGCATTTTCCTTTGTCAGGCCATGCAGGCTGAATTTAGTGATAGATCAATTTGAAACTGGGTATACATGTTTGGGGTAACCTCCAGATGTGAGCTATTGATTTTCTTCCATTTTCATTAAAAAACCTTGCCATCAGCAATGACCTTTAAAATTTGTGCATTTCTACATCAACATATTCCTTTGGATACCCTACAGATTACATTTTTGAATGGATTGCTTTGGAACTTGGTTCAAGTTTATCACAAAAACATTGCCATAGCAACAGCCATTGAATTTGCTACATTTGTGCATCAACATATTCATTTGGCATGCTCAAAAGGCAACATTTATGAACAGATTGCTTTAAAACTTAGTATGCATGTTTGGGATGACCTCTAGATGGGTGCTTTTGATTTTCTCTCATTTCCATCAAAAACTGTTGATGTTTGCAACAACTTTTGCATTTTGTGCATTTGTGCATCGGTATTCTTCTTTGACATGGCCTACAGGGAACATATATCATATGATTGTTTAGAACTTGTTGTGCTCAATAGGTGTGACCTCCAGATAAGAGCTATCGATTAGCATTCATTTCTGAGAAAAAGTTAATGTTCACAATGATCTTTAAACATACTGCATTTGTATATCAACATTCTTCCTTTAGGCAGCCCTGCAGTTTACATTTAAAAATGCATGGATTGCTCTGACATTGTGCACACACAATGCTGTTATGTTGAAGTTTCACCAAATGACATTGGAACAATGATCTTCAATTTTGCCATTTCACTTATGTTACCAAGTTCAAGTTGAGGTACAGTGTCATTGACAATTTCATTCATAAACATTTTCAGTCATAGAGGGAGGGAGGGAAGGTACCCAGGGTACTTGAATCTGGGTATCTTACTCTCTCACAAGAAGACTTGATCCATCAAATTTCAATTAAAAATCCAACTTAATTTCATCCTGAGAGTGAAAAATGTAAATTATTTTGAAATTTATTTTTAGTCAAAGGTAGGGTTAGGGAAATACCCATGGTATCTTCACCCCTTAGTGGATAGATGCCCGTGGGCAAGATACCATGTCACACCAGCATAGGGGAAAGGATATCCACATATTGCAGGTTTCGTCCATGTATAAGTGCCAGAGTTATGAGCCTTGTTACACTTAGAAAACTATCTGAAGGAATATTTTACATTGCAACTTTTGCATCAGTTGCCAGATTTTTTTGTCCTTTGGTATGATTTATGTCCCCTGTTACACTCTGAAAACTTTCAGTATGAACATTTTGCATTATATCGCAATCATTTGTAGGTGGATTTTGATGCCCCTTGATATGCAGAGAGGCCAGAATGGGGAAAAGACATCCACATATTGCAGGTTTCATCCACGAAAACGTGCCATACAAACATTTTGCCTCATTACTCCTGCCTCAGTGGTTGGATTTTGATATCTTTATATGTACTGACCACACTTATGCCCCATTTTTAAACTAAGAAAAACTGTTCATATGAAATATTTACATTGTTGATTCTGTCGATGGGAACAATTTTTAGCTCACCTGACTGAAAGTCAGGTGGAGCTTAAGTGATCACTTTCTGGCCGTCTTCTGTTGTCCATAGTCCATCCGACGTGAACTCTACATTATTGACTTTTCATAAACCACAAGACCGAATTGAACCAAATTTATCATATGTCAATTCAAGTTCGTTCAAATAAAGTTGCCATGCCCACTGAGTGCACCACAAGGGGCATTACTCTGATAGCACCTCTACAGGGGGTCAGATTCGAGTTGGTTCAAATCGAGTCCCTGAGTTAATATTTGGGTTCCCTATGGGAGACCAAATTTTAACGTGCAATATGAGGGAATTTCTTTAAAAGAATATCTTTCCAGAATCATCTATTAGAATCTTCTGATATTTGGAATACAACATCTCCAAGGGGGTCAGATTCAAATTTGTTCACATCAAGTCCCTGGATCAGTATTTGAGCTTCCCATGGGAGCCCGAATTTTAACTTAGTGCAATATGAGGAAGTTTCTTTAAAACTCGTCTTCTTCAGATCCAGTGCAATATGAGGAAATTTCTTTAAAAATCGTCTTCTTCAGATCCACCGGTCAGAATGCTTTCGTGTTTGGTATACCACATCTCTAGGGGGCTTAGATTTAGATTTGTTCAAATTGGGCCCCTAGGTTAATATTTGGGCTCTTTATTGGGGGGGTGGGGGGGCTGTGACATAACAACCCTTGACATGAGCACTAGAGCTATGAATAATTTCATGACTTCTTTCCTCTGCTGCGTGTTGAACCATGACTGACTGAATGTGACCCAAACTACCTCTTTGAACCGCATTGTCAGGTGAGTGCTTAAGGCCCCTTGGGGCCTCTTGTTGAATTGCTTGAGAAAAAGTAAAGAATTTTTGTATTGGCCATGTTTACCTTGCAGGAGAGACATATGCAATGCTTTGCATTGCACTATTTTCTTGTTTCTCTTTTTAGCACCACAGATCTTATTTCAGAATATAAAGTGGTAAATGTAAGTTGTCTAAAAGTATGTTTGCGAGAGAGCTGAATGTTCAAAAACTTTTCTTTTTCAGGTATCACAATGTTGCTGCAGGAGGTGTACGAAAAAGTTTGAAAGATGATCACATTGGTGGCTATTTCATTCCTAAAGGTTCCCTTGTGTATCTATCTTTATCTAATATTCACATGTAAGTTTACTCATTAAGCTTTACAGGCTAATCACTGCAATATAATCAATCTTCTTAACCCTTAATCCAATGCACACATTATCAAAACTGTAATTTTAATTATTGTTTTCTCAAATTTTTAAAAAAACATTTCAACAAAACCATATCATGTACATCCTCAATGGAATGAGCTTGTTTCAATGAGTACTCACTTGACATGGTTTTGGTGAAATTTTTTTTTAAATATATTTTTTCAATTGCTAAATTTGTAAACTTTGTGTGTGGATGTGGCCAATTTGTTGTGCCCCCGACCTCCAAAAGAGAATTTAGGGGTATCTAGTGAAGCCCTTCATCCTTCAAGGTTACTTCAATGGCATACAAAGGCCTTTAATTTCAGTCTAATTTTCTCTAATGAATTGTAGAATATCTTACTGCCAGCAAGTATTGGAGACTTTCATTTGTTTGCAGCACATGCAGGCTAAATTAAAAGTAAATATGGCCATTCAAAATCTGTATCTGGTTGTCATTCAAGAGTGATCTCCCTTTTGTTCATGGATCTTTAAAAATGTTCGCAGACAATAAAGGCTTCATGGTAAACAAGTAAGAATTCTATCAGTTATTATTGATTGCACTTGTTAGTTTAGTTTATAGGAAAAGTAGCTGGTAAGATATATTTGTTACATAGTTTGTCAGTGACATTACATGGTGTCATTTAATCATGTATGGGGTGGGTGAAAAGCTGTCACTCAGTATGGAATTAACTTACAACATATTTACCAAATTAAGTCACTAATGTTTTGTTAATAATATTATATATTCAGCTATCGGAAAAATATTGTGTTGTCTCCTGAAGGGACTGGTAAAGTGACATGTATTTCCTTGGCTTAGACCCTGATGCATACAGCTGTATTTAGTGCCCAATATAAGCTCACTGATCTCCACACAGCTGGATTGCTGGAATGTTCATTGTTCACATATACAAAAGTATCTCAACTGCCACCATCAAAATGGGAAGGGTGGGGGGGGGGGGGGGGGGGGGGGGTGTTAGATTGTACCCAATAGTACCCAATAAAAAAAAAAAAAGTTTCCTGAATGGTTTTCAGTTTTACGTATTGTTTTTGAACTGGTGTAGTGCTGAATTATTTTCTAAGGTGATTTTTGTCCCTGAAAAAAAATTTCGGAGTATTAAAATAGCTGGTATCCATGCATCTGTCACACTTTGGTTTCTTGATGATAACTTTAGTTACAGTTGGCCAAATCCAATGGAATTTTGTGTGTAGATGTATCAACATAAAATACAGGTGAAGTTCGCATCGAGTTGCGGTCCAACAATTTTTACCAGAGTTATGCCCCTTTTCCAACTTCAAAAATTCATTTTTTTCGTTTCCCAATGATAGCTTTAGTTGTTGTTGATTGATTTAAATAAAATTTGGTTTGTAGGTGTATCCGCATAATATAATATCAAGTTCGAATCAGGGTGTGTTCGACAATTTTTGCCAGAGTTATGCCCCTTTTCAGCTTCGAAAATTCAATTTTTTTGTTTCCTGATAACTTTAGTTTTTGTCCCCCAAATCCAATGAAATTAGGTATGCAGGTGTATCAACATATAATACAGGTCAAGTTCGAATCGGGATGTGGTCAGACTATTTTTACCAGAGTTATGTCCCTTTTTTGACTTCCAAAATTCATTTTCAGCTTAATTTGAGAAAGTCAAGATAAGCTATTGCCATCACGCGTGCAGAAGTCTGCTAGTCTGTGAGTCTGTTCACATTTTCGTTTAGCACAGGCTACACCCTGTAGTTCTTGTCCGATCATCACGAAATCTCATATGCAGGTTTGAGGTCATGTCTTGATGAGAACATCCCTTTTTGGTCGCAATCGGTCAACCATGATGCCTGTCCGAGCCCAAAACCCGAAAACATTTAGCACAGTCTACAGGTCATATTTATGAAGGGATTTCATGGTAAATTGGTAGGATGACTCTGTATAATATCTGGATGAGAACGTCCTCTTTTGGTCATGATCTGTCAACCGTGATGGCTGCCCAAGCCTGAAACCCAAAAACTTTTAGCACAGTCTACAGAGGATATTTAATATGGAGGGATTTCATTGTAACTTGGTAGGATGACTCTGTATGATGTCTAGATGAGATCTTCCCCATTTGGTCGCGATATGTCATCTGCGATGGCTACAGGGGCCCGAAAACCTTTAGCACAGTCATATTTATGAAGGGATTTCATTGTAACTTGGTAGTATGACTCCAGATAATGTCTAGATGAGAAAGTTCCATTTTGGTCACGATTATTCAGCCATGATGGCTGCCTGAGCCCAAAACCTGAAAACCTTTAGCACAAACTACATGACAAACTACATGACGCATTTATGAAGGGATGTCATTGTAACTTGGTAGAATGACTCAGTATAATGTCTAGATGAGGACATCTTCTTTTTGTCGGGATCAGTCAACCATGATGGCTGCCCAGGCCCAAAACCCGAAAACCTTTAGCACAGTCTACAGGTCGTATTTATGAAGGGATTTCATGGTAACTTGATAGGATAACTCCGTATAATATCTAGATGAGAATGTCCCCGATCTGTCCACTGTGATGGCTGCCCAAGCCTGAAACCCAAAAACATATAGCACAATCTACAGGTCATATTTAATATGGAGGGATTTTATTGTAAATTGGTACGATGACCCTGTATGGTGTCTAGATGAGGATGTCCCCTTTTGGTTGCGATCGGTCAACCGCGCAAACCGTTACACAGACCCAAATCCTGAAAACCTTTAGCACAGTCTACAGGCTGTATTTATGAAGGGATATCATTGTAATTCGATAGGATGACTCGTTTTGGAATAATTTCACGGTAACTTGGTAACCTTGGTTGACATACATTAACTGTGAGGGCCACATACATTAACTGTGAGGGCCACATTAACCCACCCCTCAATTCTTAGTACAGTCTACACCTGAAATTATTTTTATTGAAAACATAGCATACAGGGAACTGAAATTAACATATTCCGAATTATCACAATTCTTGTCTTATTTCATAATCCTTTCAAAAAAATTCAACATTATCCTTTTCATCAAACACAACACACAGTCAGTTTCATCTACAGTGTCATCGACACTTTCATTTTTGTTTCCTGATGATAACTTAAGTTATATATTTGGCCAAATCAAATGAAAGTTGGTATGTAGGTGTATCAACACAAAATACAGGTCAAGTTCGAATCGGGGTGTGGTCCGACATTTTTTGCCAGAGTTATGTCCATTTTTTTACTTCAAAAATTCATTTTGGGGGTTTCCCAATGATAACTTTAGTTGTTGTTGACCGATTCAAATAAAATTTGGTTTGTAGGTGTATCAACATAAAATACAGGTCCAGTTCAAATCTGGGTTTGATCCGACATTGTTCGCCAGAGTTATGTCTCTTTTTCAACTTTGAAAAATTCAATTTTTTAGCTTAACTTGACAAAGTCAAGATAAGCTATTGCCATCATGCATGTGGAAATCTGTTAGTCTGTGAGTCTGTTCACATTTTCCTTTAGCACAGGCTACACCCCTCAGTTCTTGCCTGATCGTCACAAAATTTCATATGCAGGTTTGATGCCATGTCTAGATGAAAACGTCCCCTTTTGGTCGCTATCGGTCAACCGTGATGGCTGCCCGACTCCAAAACCCAAAAACCTTTAGCACAGTCTACAGGTTGTATTTATGAGGGGATTTCATTGTAACTAGGTAGGATGACTCTGTATAATATCTAGATGAGAACGTCCCCTTTTGGTCATGCTCTGTCAACCGTGACGCCTGCCCAAGCCCGAAACCCAGAAATTTTTAGCACAGTCTGCAGGTCATATTTAATACGGAGTGATTTCCTTGTAACTTAGTAGGATGGCTCCACATGATGTCTAGATGAGAACTTCCCCATTTAGTCGCGATCTGTCAACCGTGATGACTGCCTGAGCCCAAAACCTGAAAACCTTTAGCACAGTCTACAGGTCGTATTTATGGAGGGGTTTCATTGTAACTTGGTAGGATGACTCCATATAATGTCTAGACGAGACCGTCCCCTTTTGGTTGCAATCGGTCAGCTGTGATGGCTGCAGGGGTCCGAAGCCCAAAAACCTTTAGCACAGTCTACAGGTCATATTTATGAAGGGATTTCATTGTTACTTGGAAGGATAACTCCAGGTAATGTCTAGATGAGAATGTCCCCTTTTGGTCACGATCATTCAACGATGACGACTGGCCTAGCCCAAAACCCAAAAACCTTTAGCACAGGCTACAGGTCGTATTTATGAAGGGATTCATTTTAACTCTGTTGGATGACTCAGTATAATGTCTAGATTAGGACATCCCCTTTTAGTTGGTATGGGTCAACCGTGATGGCTACACAGGCCCGAAGCCCAAAAACCTTTAGCACAGTTGACAGGCCATATTTATGAAGGGATTTCATTGTAACTTGGTAGGATGACTCGTTTTGGAATAATTTCACTGTAACTTGGTAACTTTGGTTGACATACTTTAACTGTGAGAGGCATATTAACCCACCTCACACTTCTTTAGTACAGTCTACACCTCAAATTATTTTTATTGAAAACATAGCATACAGGGAACAGAGATTATATATATATATATAACATATTCTCAATTATCACAAATCTTGACTTATTTCATAATCCTTTCAGAAACATTGAACATTATCCTTTTCATCAAACACAACACACAAGTTAAGCTATGGTGTCATTGACACTTTCATTTAAAATACCTCGAATTGCACACTTTTTCAGGGGATGTGGCTGGGTGGACTTTTATTTAACATGAGTATTTTTTTTAAAGATAAATTGTAATAAAATAGTTTCATGTGAAAATTTTTTTTTTTACTGTTGAGCAATCGACAAGCTAATACATACAGTGTGAAGCTACTAAAGGACCTTTCAGCACCTTTCAGTAGAGCCCTGATAGTGGCTTCTAGCAGTCAACCAGTTAACTGGTAGAGTGATAAATTATTTTTGGTCAGCAAAATTTATTCACATGTCTTTGCCTTGTAGCAATTTGCCTGTGGGCACTCTCGCATAAATTACAACAAAACAAATCCCTTCCGACTGTATAATTTCACTTCAGAAATGATCTGAAGTACATCTGCAGAATATGAAGCCTTTGACTTGTAGTACCCACACTTCAGAGTAAAGACCAAATTTGGTTTTCCAGCACTCAGCCAGTTAACCCTTTACCCAACGTTATGGCCAAAACCGGCCAGCGTTATTCACAAAAATCATCATTCAAGTTTCATTATTTTTTTCATTTTTTGTCTCAGAAACATATCGTTCCAATGAGTGGTCAAAGCTATGTTTTTGACGCAAACAATGAAAAGATTTAGTTATTCAAGAATTTTATTTGTAAGTGTCATCTGCCTTTTTTGTGTTAGGTAAAGAGTTAAATAATATACTTGCATGTCTGTGAAAAATGATTATGTCGATGATATGCTCATTATTCACACCAATTTAAATTGAATATTAACAACAAATTTAATTATTATTGATAAGGCCTAAAAAAGTTAAAAATCTGTTTTTCAGGCCCAACCGCATCGTCCTTTGGCCTGCCACATGCTCTCTTTTTTAGAACTAATGCACACTTTAACAAAATTAAAATTAAATGCTTTATGTCTGATATTTTACCCAAGTTTATAAAATTGATAAATTTGTCCCTTGAGTTCAACAACTTCTTGCACTCAAGGGACGAAATACACCACCACTCATGCTATTCTGTAGATTATGGGGCCTATAACATAAAACAAACCACAAACATGAAGTCTTGATGGCAAAGAAATAATTACAAAAATAAAAAATAAAATAAAAAATTGCCCTCCCGCATGCAATTTTACAAAAAATGGTATGAGAAACAGAAGATCTATTTTGTGGGGCCCTAAAAAACAAGTGTTAAGATTGTAACGTTAATAGTGTGTGACTTGTTTTCATGTTGCGTAAATTGGTGAAAACCATGATGTTGTGCTGTGACTGCAGCCACAGAGCAACCACATTCAAATCATCAAATGTCACCGATGGGAGGAGTTACCTAATTGATTGGCTTGACGCCATTGTGTGTGTGTGTGGGGGGAGGAGACTGAGTTGAGATGTTTTATGCTGATGTTCCAGCAATCGAGTTGTGTAAACATCAGTGGGTGCAAGCTATACCAACTGTCAATAGAAAGACTTTACCGAATATTATTGATATTACATATATTATTTACACTTTAAAATAATAATTTCAGGAATCCAGAGAATTGGGAAGAACCGAATAGATTTATCCCAGAAAGATTTCTAGATGAGAGTAAAATCAAACCATTTTCATTTGTTCCATTTTCTTCTGGACCAAGGATGTGCATAGGATACAAGTTTGCATACTTAGAGATGCAGGTTTTCCTCACATACCTACTGAGAAAATTTGAATTCCACCTTACCCCAGGAATGGAGAATATGAAGAAAGAGTATTTCCTCACAGCCAGATCAGCACAGCCAATAATTCTGAAAATGACCAGAGTTAAATAACATTAATACTGTTCATGTCATTATTAGCACATTACAAGGCATGAAGAGCAGTTGACACAAACAAAATAGACATTAGAAGGCATACTTTGAATCTGTAAAATATTTTGATGTGTAAGCAGCTTAAAAATTGAAGTTGTCAACCCGTCTTATGTGACACTACATTTCCTGATTTCAAACACCACCTGTCTAACATTGTAACTTTTCCTTGTCTGCCTCACTAATGTCAGGCCTTTAGATTACCCCAATATCACACTGTTTACAGGTGTAACCAAATTAGAGGTGTGGAGACATCAAGAAAAATATACAAATTCTCTGTGCCTCTTCTACATTTGAGAATAACTTCCATCATAACATGACCACAGAAACACAAAGAAAGGTATGGCAATAAAACATAACAAGATAAGGCTGTTATTTCTGGTTTTAACTCTAACCCACTGTGTATATTCAAGATATTTTTCACCAAATCTAGTCATGGCTGCTTCACAGCAGACCGGATTTAATAAAAAAAATCAGCAAAATCTTATTTTAGACATCTTTGGTGAAAAAAATGTATTCCGTTCACAAGGGAAAAATCTGATTAAAAGAATCCAAATAATATTGTTTTTCAGTGGCAGCAGAAATAATTCCTTGGCAGGAATATCTGCCAGCAGCATGGAAGGAGATAATGGGCCTAATTAGGGAAAAACAGAGAGCCCAAAATAAAGGAATTTAAAGTGCTGCTAATATTGTATTTACTATAGGAATTCCCATAGGACATTTTTATATTTCAGTATTTTGAAGTATACCAGTAGTATTGTATTATTACTTCACCTAACTGAAAGTCAGGGTGAGGTATTGTCATCACTTTTTGTCTGGCATCCTGTGCCTGTCATCACACGTTAAGTTGTGTTTGAGTCTTCTCCAAAATTTCTGAGCCAATTCAAGTGAAAGTTTGTGTGACTAATGGTCCTGAAGGAGCATAGCATTTTTGTTCAAACCAATATGCTGCCCCCAATGGGGAGGGGATGAAGGAAACAAACTTCTCATGAATCAGTGGATGTAGTGATTCCACTTTTTGGTATACAGCTTCATTTTAAAGTCTAGATCTAGATTTGTTCAAATGAAGTTTGTGGGGTAATATTTGTAGTCATCCTGGGAGGGGTAAGATTTTGGTCCCCGCCCAAATTTTCACAAATCAGAACCCCTGGTCTGATTTTAATGAAATTCCCTATGTAGTATTAGTAGGTAGCTTGTATTTAATTTATGTGAAAAATATTTGCCCCAAATTTCTATTTTCTGAACAGCTGTGGGGCACTGCTGTGGCTAAGAATAGAAAAAAAATGATGACATCATTTTCTCCAGAACTAAACCGCAAAAGGAATTTATATTTGGTGTACAGTATGCCCAGGAGGGGTTTACCCATGCAGGTAAAAAAATTGCGATCAGTTGTGTTTTGAGGCAATTATGGACCTGCCTTGTTTTTGGTGGGTCAGCATTTTTAGCTCACCTTGCTGAAAGTCAGGATTCAGTCCTTTACATTACACTAATTTCACACCGTTTACAGGTGTGCCCAAATTATAGAAGGTGTGAAGACATCAAGAAAAATATATAAATTCTCTGGGTCTTTTCTACATTTGAGAATAACTTCCATCATAATATGGCCATAGGAACACAAAGAAAGGCATGGCAATAAAACATAACAGGATAAGGCTGTCATTTCTGGTTTTGCTGTGCCCAAATTAGGGCAAAACAGTGTGTCCAAAATAAATGAATTTAAAGGTCTGTCAGGATGAGCTATAGTGATCACTCACTATCTGTCGTCCATGAACATGCTATTTGCACCTGCTCCTCCTAAACCGCCGAACCAATTTTAGATAAATTTAAGGTGAATGCTTGTTCTGACAACACATTTTGTTCTTGTTCAAATCAACTTGCCCAGCCCCATAGGGAGGGGGTGGGGGAAATTTTTTTTTTAATCTTCCATCTTCCTGAACCAGTGGGTACAACGAATTGATATTTGGAATGGAGCTTCCTTCTGAGGTGTAGAATCGAATTTGTTCAAACAAAGTTTGTGGCGCAATATTTGCCTTTGTAATGGGAGGGGCAAGATTTGTGGCCCTGCCCAAAATTTCTATTTTCTGAACCGATGGTCCTATTTGAACCAAATTTGGTATGTGGTATTATTGAGTCATAAGTGTTGATTTATGCCAAGAAATATAAATTTCCCATGTTCCCGTGGGAACCCCAGAAGCTAAAAATAGAAATATTTTCAAAGGCCCATATTTCCCAAACCACATGGAACAGAGAACTGTTATTTGGTATGAAACATCCTTAGCGCCAGTAGAATGAAATGGTAAAAAAAAATTACATCGGTTGTGTCAGTGTTCTGTTGGGGGGGGGGGGGGGGGGGGGGGGGGTTAAAAAATATGCTGACACTTGCAAAAACAAAAAAAAATTTCTCCTTAGCCACTGATCATAATCTTTTGATAGTTGGTATATACAGCATCCATACGGTGGGGGGGGGGGGGGTTACAAGTCTGTTAAAATGAAGTCCCTTAGTTCACATTTGGGCTCAATAATGGAGTCCGAATATTTTTAACTTTGGGCAATATGGGGCATAATCTTTTAAAATCTTCTTCTTCAGAACCACCAGTCGTAATCTTTTAATATTTGTTATACATCATTGTTAAGAGGGTCAAATTCAAGATTGTTCAAATCAAAGTCCCTCGATTAATACCCAAATTTTAACTTTGTGCAATATGGGGATAAACTTTAAAAATCTTCTTCTTCAGATCCACCAGTCAGAATCTTTTGATATTTGGTATACGGCATTCTGAGGTAGGTTAGATCTAATTTTGTTCAAACCAAGTTCTTGGGTTAATATTCGGGCTCCCTATTGGACCCTGAATTTTAACTTAGTCCAAAATGAGGAATAATCTTTAAAACTCTTCTTCAGAAACACCAGTCAGAATCATTTAAAATACAGCATACAGAATCTTTACAGGGGTTGGATTCAATTTGTTCAACTCAAGTACATCAGTTGATAATTAGGCTCAGTAAGGGAGCCCAAATTTTAACTTAGTTATTAAACAATATTTTTTATTTCACTCATTTGAAACCGGGTCTGGTAAACAGGCTAAGCCTATATTAACGCCGTACCCTGACATAGCAAAGTTCCATTATATGGTGCTTGTGCAGTTGTGCAAAAGTGACAAAATATCAGGTACCAAAACAATATTTCTAAATTGATGGAATACTTATTTTCTAGTACATACGAGGCACAGTGAATTACAAAGCATTTAATCTAGACACTCATAAGTTTGCAATGATGTGTATATTGCCAACATTAAGATAGACAGGCACACACCATGAAGGCAAAGACTCGGCCATAAATGAAGTATTTGAAAGATGGATCACTTCTAGTTGATACCAGGGACCAGGGTTACTCACATTTTTTGTCGACCATTACCACTTGCCTATAGTAAGTTTTCACACCTTCAGATTTTGATAATGTATTCTTGTACAGTGTTGAATACAAAAATGTTGTGCAAGTCAGATTTATACAGGTTTCCATGGAGTAGGATCTCGATAGTTTTGTCATCATTTTCCAGTTTGTCAAACTCAAACATCATTTGGCACTCATGTATGTGAAAAGGACATGAAAGTATGTAATGACTGGAGTCTTCATAACAGTAGCCATAGCGACATTCAGGATTATCCTGATAAATCTGTCAAACTTATGACCATTTAGTTCGCTACTGTTTAAACAAAGTTTGCAGTGGATAATCTGTGCTTTTCTGCTCCCGACATAGTAATATTTAGGGACAATGTTGTCATCAATTGCTAAGGCCTTTTTCAGGACATTTACTGTTTCTGACGTTCTCGAGAAGGCTATTCCAGAGCATCACAACAGACGGCAAGAATGAGTTTGAGAACCGCTGCATGTTGCATTTAATTTCACATAATAAGTTGCTTTGTTCTTAGAGGATAAGAAGTTACTTCTCAAACTGAACTAGGGATCAACAGTCTCACATAATTAGGTACATTCGCTTTAATCGTTTTAAATATAGTTATAATTCTATGCTGTTTCCTTTGTTCCTTTAAAGTTATAAAATCTGATTCTTCATAAATAAGATTATGACTTGTCCCTCTGGGTACTCCAATTATTGTTTGTGCGTAACACAACTTAGTGTGAATTTTTTAGGAGTATATTTTTCGTTTCAGTACAATTATCCCATACTACATCCGCATAGTCAAACATTGGAAGAATGAAATATCTATAGAGTGTTTCTAATGTGGATCTAGAAAGTCTGTACTTTAAACTTCTGAGAAAGTTTATCATCTGACTAACGTACCTTTTTCACAACCATGTCGACAGGAGCGGTTTTAGAAAACATTACACTCAAATGTATATGTTCACTTTTATCTTTCATTTGTTATCTGTGTAAGTATAGACTCGGACGGGGTCCTACTATTTAACGAACACAAACGAACATAAACGAACAGAAGAGAAAATAATAGGAAATACAAGTTAAAAATGATTGAGGGATATGCAGGTATATGTGGGTATATATTATTCGTTTGTAAAATTTTATTCACTTCTGATGAGTATTTTGATGATTAATAAGGTTTATAAAATGTACGACGGCGCGAAATTCTTGTGTTCGTTAAGTAGAAGCCTGCTTGAAGCTGTCGACAAGATGCAACAAAGGTGTGAAATCAATTAGCTGTCTATCTGAGGAAGAATGTCGCTGAGGAAAACAGCGAAATTTAGGTTTAAGAGGCTGGCAAGCGCCTATTTTAATCGTGTGTAAAATTGTATCCACGTCTGACGAGTATTTTAGTGATAAATAAAGATTATAGCCATTATTTGGATTGACAAACATGCATCAAACTCTCGCTTTGGATTCCGAGGACGTATCACGGCGAGTCGGGGATAAACCGTGATCTACCCTTAGAAAGCGGAGCAAGACTCGGATACATGCAGCATATTGTACACCCACATAATGACAATAATCTAAAGATCTTAAAATATCTTGGGGATAAGTCATTAAAGTCCAGTTTAAGCTTTCCTGAACACTTTCCCCGAACAAGCTCACCCTCCACCAACGCGGGCTCCCACTAACGAGAGAGGACAACCAGGCGCGTAGCCAGGAAAAAGTTTCTGGGGGGGGGGGGGGGGGTGGCGATAACAGGGGGCGGGGGTATAGCCATCAGATGGGCGAACGGCGGGGGTGCTGGGGGTCCTTCTCCAGGAATTTTTTTTTCGGGGGGGGGGGGGGGGGGGTTCTCCCCAGGAAAATTTTAAAATCTAAGTCTACTGGCGGAAAACATTTGGAAGGGGACACAGCTAGATTTTGGGGTGGGGGTAAGTGCCCCCCCCCCCCAGCCCCATGTGGCTACGACATTGGGGACAACCCTACCCACACTCTCCTAGAAACGCGACCCGAGAAAAAATCCCGGGCACCCCCCCCCCCCCCCGCCCCACATGTTGACATTCCCCTGGGCAATGTTGTATTTGGATCAGACGACGAAGCTGCTCTTGTAAATGCCATCGCAGCGTGCTTTTCAAGTTCCACTCGCACACTGTGCACACGACATCTCAAGGAAAACATAATACGAAACCTGACCAGCAGACTGTAAACAAAATTATTGGACAAATTTTTCAAAGTGATGCTGGCCTCATCACAGTAGATACCGAGGTAGTGTATAGTGAGGTTGAGACTGACATTGTCGACAAATGCAATAGACGCTATCTTACAACATTCATGGACAAATTACGGTCTAAAGTTTTTAACGCCCGCACACAAAATCCAATAATTCCGAAATCGTGGACAAATAATAACTGTGAAAGTTTGAACAATATTATAAAGTTGGAAAACAATTGGAAAGTACTTGAATTAACTGACCTTACTGACAAACTACATGGCATTGTGACTGACCAACTTAGAGACATTCGGGGTGCTCTTCATGGCTGTGGCGATTTTAGCTTAGCCAAGCATGCAATAGCCTTGAAAGTGAGACAGGAAACCTGGACAAATATGACAGCCGAACAGCGAGACAGACGGATGAGCAGACTGTTATGCTATGTAGATGACTCTTCAAAATTCCAGACCTCTACAGACGGACAACTGACTATACCAAAAACAACAAGCACTGCCAAAAAAACCTGGGCAACAAAAACGAATAAAGTCGTGCAAAACAAAAGTAACGACACAAAAAAGGCAAAAGAACTTAAACGAATAAAAATATAAAGCATATAATCACCGAAGGCATAGACAAATTATTTTACTGCCAAAAATAGTAGTGATTGAGGCTTTAACGTTTTGGCAAAAAATGACACAAACAATAAATCTTTTAAAAAAAGTTTAAAAAAAAAAAAAAAAAAATTGCAGAATGAAATATGCAAAAAAGTTATAACTAAATGATGCTAAAGAGGACAGTAGCCAAAGTGCACTGCCCGCAGTTGCCAAAAGTTGCACCACAGCGGTAGCAAAAAAATGTGCATCGCATCGCAGGAGATGTTCGAAACACACTGCTTACAGTAGCCAAAAGGCACTGCTGCAGTACTAGCGAAAATAAGTTGTATGTTACCCACTAAAATGGCCACTTTCATTTTAGTGGGTATCATACAACTTATTTTCCGCGGCATGTACTGTTTGTCAGTGGCCAAAAGGCACTGCTATGTCAAAAATGACAAAAAAAAGCCGAATGTTGTACGGCTGCGGTAGCAGAAATATGCACCGCACAGCAGGAGATGTTCGAAACACACTGCCTACAGTAGCCAAAAGGCACTGCTGCAGTACTAGCGAAAATAAGTTGTATGTTACCCACTAAAATGGCCACTTTCATTTTAGTGGGTATCATACAACTTATTTTCCGCGGCATGTACTGTTTGTCAGTGGCCAAAAGGCACTGCTATGTCAAAAATGACAAAAAAAAGCCGAATGTTGTACGGCTGCGGTAGCAGAAATATGCACCGCACAGCAGGAGATGTTCGAAACACACTGCTTACAGTAGCCAAAAGGCACTGCTATGTCAAAAATGACAAAAAAGCCGAATGTTGTACGGCTGCGGTAGCAGAAATATGCACCGCACAGCAGGAGATGTTCGAAACACACTGCCTACAGTAGCCAAAAGGCACTGCTGCAGTACTAGCGAAAATAAGTTGTATGTTACCCACTAAAATGGTCACTTTCATTTTAGTGGGTATCATACAACTTATTTTCCGCGGCTTGTACTGTCAGTAGCCAAAGGCACTGCTATGTCAAAAATGACCAAAAAAGCCGAATGTTGTACGGCTGCGGTAGCAGAAATATGCACCGCACAGCAGGAGATGCACTGCTTACAGTAGCCAAAAAGGCACTGCTACAGTACTAGCGAAAATAAGTTGTAAGTTACCCACTAAAATGGTCAATTTCGTTTTAGTGGGTATCATACAACTTATTTCCGCGGCTTGTACTGTTTGTCAAAAAGAAAAAAGAATTCTTAAATTTATTTTGGATAACTCATTTTTTCACATTAAATATAATTATAGTAAGGCAGTGAATTGAAAAGAAAATCAGAATATATCTGCCAAAGAAGTAATAGAATAACTTTTTGAAAAAAACCCAAAAAACTCTAAATCCACCTCACTTGACTCTGTTAAGTATGCCGGTCCCAAGCCCGGGCAAAGGATGAGGGGAGTTTAAAATTTATTGCTAAATGTTTTTTTTGGAAAAGCACAACAAAAACTCTAAATCCGCCTGACTTGATTCTCTTAAGTCTGCCGGTCCCAAGCCCGGACAAAGGATAAGGGGAGTTTAAAATTTATTGCTAAAAAAACATTTTGGAAAAAACAACAACTCTGAATCCGACTAACTTGACTCTGTTAAGTCTGCCGGTGGGTGGGGGGTTAAAATTTATTACTAAAAAAAAAAAATTGGAAAAAAAACTCTAAATCCGCCTGACTTGACTCTGTTAAGTCTGCCGGTCCCAAGCCCGGGCAAAGGAAGAGGGGAGTTTAACATTTATCTAGTCCAATACTATTAGCCTTCGCCTGTGCTCCGAATTTATTATTTTTTTATTTTTTAATATGTCGCACCGGTGCGACATATTAAAAAAAATAATAATAATAAATTCGGAGCACAGGCGAAGGCTAATATTATTGGGCTAACATTTATCGCGAAGCGGTTAGGCCTACTGTATCACGGAACGCGTTTCCTGGAAAGAACCGGGGGTGGATGGGGCTCGTTGGTGAGAGTCTGTGGGTGGAGGTGTCCCGGGATTTGTCGTTGCCACAGGGGGGCAGGTGCCCCTCCCCAAAATGTAGCTGTACCCCCTTCCAAATGTTTTCCGCCAGTAGTTAGACTTGGATTAAAATTTTCCTGGTAAATTTTCCCCATCCCCCCCCCCAAAAAAAAAAATCCTGGGGAAGGACCCCCAGGCCCCCGCCTTTCGCGCATCTGATGGCTATAATCCCACCCCCCACCCACCGCCAGTTATCGCCCCCCCCCCCCCCCCCCCAGGAAACTTTTTCCTGGCTACGCGCCTGGTTGTCCTCTCGTTAGTGGGAGCCCGCGTTGGTGGAGGGTGAGCTTGTTCGGGGAAAGTGTTCAGGAAAGTTTAAACTGGACTTTAATGACTTATCCCCAAGATATTTTAAGATCTTTAGATTATTATCATTATGTTGGTGTACAATATGCTACATGTATCCGAGTCTTGCTCCGCTTTCTAAGGGTAGATCACGGTTTGTCCCCGACTCGCCGTGATGCGTCCTCGGAATCCAAAGCGAGAGTTTGATGCATGTTTGTCAATCCAAATAATGGCTATAATCTTTATCACTAAAATACTCATCAGACGTGGATACAATTTTACACACGATTAAAATAGGCGCTTGCCATCCTCTTAAACCTAAATTTCGCTGTTTTCCTCAGCGACATTCTTCCTCAGATGGACAGCTAATTGATTTGAATACTGGACTTTTCGCCGAAAGTACATTTCGCCGGAAGTACATTTCGCCGGAAAAGACAGTTCGCCGGAACTCAAAATTTTAAAAAAGACAGTTCGCCGAATTTTACATCTCCGGCGAAGTGTAGTCCAAACTTTAATCAAATATCCTTAATATAATTTGTTGGCTTGGCACATGGCGTACCAAATCCCAAAATTATATTATGGATTTTGGGCCCAAGTTTGGACTACCTCCCATGCAAGTACGCCGTACGGGCCTACGATGAAAGGGTAACGAAGGGTGGCAACCTAGCTGTCACAGTTTTTATCATGAAATCGCCCAAAACAGTGGCTAACTTACATCTTATGATAAATTGTCTCTCCCCAACCCCCGCTCCCTAAAAAAAAAACAAAAACAAAAAAAAAAAAAACAAACAAAAAAAGATCCCGAAAAGATATTTATTGCCTATCCAAGGAGACCAATAGGCTATATTTTATGTACGCATGTATTATGCACTTCAAAATTTACTGTGTTGTCATTACTGCTTTTACAGTTTTGTGTTATTTGCAAATCAATGTTATTTCGATATAAAAATAATAAAAAAAATCTTGTGTTGTTGTTTATAATTTCCAGAAAAATCACTAAGAACTAACTTTGGACACTTCGCCGGAAAAAAAAGACTATTCGCCGTAAAATATCAGACAGTTCGCCGAAATAAATTTTCCGGCGAACTGTCTGATATTTTCCGGCGAATAGTCTTTTTTTCCGAGGAAGTGTCCAAAGTTTCGGCGAAGTGTCCAAATGTTCGGCGAACTGTCCAATTTTTCGTTCCGGCGAAATGTACTTTCGGCGAAAAGTCCAGTCCCCATTGATTTCACACCTTTGTCGCATCTTGTCGACAGCTTCAAGCAGGCTACTACTTAACGAACACAAGAATTTCGCGCCGTCGTACATTTTATAAACCTTATTAATCATTAACGAATAATATATACCCACATATACTTGCATATGCACCCTCAATCATTTTTAACTTGTATATCCTATTATTTTCTCTTCTGTTCGTTTATGTCCGTTTATGTTCGTTTGTGTTCGTTAAATAGTAGGACCGCTCGGCCGATCAAGATTTGTTTAATGGAATATATTTAGAGTTTGTTTTGGGGGATTAAACAACACCTGCCAAGTATTTGACCAGACGGCAACTTTTGCATCATCGGCATTGAGAATTTGGTCCGAAAGCTTTGCTTCTTCTACTGCTAGCTAGCTAGCTAGCTAGATAGATAGATAGATGATAGATAGATAGATAGATAGATAGATAGATAGATAGATATTTTTCAAAACAAAGGAGCACGGGCACAGGTCGGGAAATCGATTTCTGTTGTAAATTATTTCTATGGAATTCAATGTTGATTTAATGTTTTTGAAGTTATGTGACTTTATGACAAAATGAACTCATATCAGAAGTGCTTTCACAAGAATGTTTCGAAGACTGGGATTTTTTTTATAAGCTATGATGCATCGTTTGTTAATGGCTTCTGGAAGTTTCGTATTTAATTCTGTGAAGTTGTTTTTGAAAATTTTTGCAATTTCGACATTGCGTCGATTATAAACCAAAGGAAAACAAATAATTTTATTTGGCAACCCAGAGTACTCTCTATTGAGTCCGTATGGGAGATAGGTCCTGAGCTTACCAATCCAATAGTTTTCACGCTCAAGTCGTTTGTCTGTTGTGGTTTCATCATCGTCCAAAAACGGAATTTGCTCAATGGGTTGAAAACTGAAATGTGACTTAATGTCATGACCCGGGAGGTTAAAGTGGTCTGAGACTGCCTTTCCTGTATCCAAATGTTTTCAGAATCGCAGTTGAAGCTGTTTCTAACTTGGTAAAACTTACGAGTTTGTTCGCTAAAAATGTTTTACCGGTATTCATGTAGTTCATACGATGTATGTAACAAATTTTCCGCTGACAAAGATTTACTGATCCATTTCCCAGAACAGGGCGGTTATGCCGAATTTTCGTGGGATGCGTTGGTTCAGAGTCCCGAATGGGTGTCTCGATTTCTCGGATTTTATCTTACAATCAACATGTATTTTGTCTGTATTAACTCCGCAACTGTCGTGTATCCGACCCCCTGATACAGATGTTTGTATCAGGGGGTCTGGTACAAGCACGTTCCTCTCTCGTGAGTTCCATTTTTAAAAGACGCGCAAGGATACTAAAGTAGGCGGAGATACGCTTTGATGTAAAAGCCACACGAGTGGCACGGCAGATCGTACAGACCCGTGTTTATATTTAGCAATGAAAACGTGCGTACAGTATTGTTCAAAAGGGGTGAATTATTCATTGGGTAATCCGATCAGTAGAACACAAAATGAAACCAATAATAATAATAACAAAACACTAGTATTTTAGGCGTTTTAAAACAAAGAAAAAACGAAGAGTGCAATGAAAATTAAAAATGAGCACTCTACAAAAGAAACTAAACTGAATTTTTCGGAAACATCGTCTGCAAATTGACGTGAACGCCATTGTTATTGTTATTAATGTTGAACTGTCCGAGTCAAAAAAAGTAAACATTGAACTTAAAACGTTTCAATAATTTCAAAGAAATCATGGATTGTCAGAAAAATTCACCAAATACAGAATTTCATGAACTGTTTCCTTCTGATGATGACCAAGCCTTCTTTTCACTAAATTATGACATGCTAAGTGAAAGTAATAGCAGCGTTGATTTCCATCGCGAGACTGAACTTGTTCTTGGGCCAGAGGTTTCACAGGTTGAGTTAGGGTTAAGCAGCCAGGACATTGAATCAGCATTTCTGGCCTTTGACACCACCCCTGTTCCCTCGTGGGGTTGGAAAGACACGAATGTACAAAGTGAAGTGTTTGAGATTGAAGAGAGTTGTGTTTTAAATGCCCCTGAAGTTGAACATATCCAAGATCATACTAATTCATGTACTACTACTAATACTACTAGTACTATTAACAATTACAGTCAAAATACATCATTCTCTGCTGCTGCAACTACTGTTGCTACTGCCACAGTTTCCAGAGCTCCCACCTTTTTAGATATTAAAGAAAATGAGAAGGGCAAATTTGTTTCGGACATGCGGAATGAAAACACCGAACGAAAGACCAAATATGTTATAAAAACATTTACTGATTTTTTGAGGACTCAAAATGAAGAGAGAGCAGTAGAAATGATTGGGGCATCGGAGCTAAATACATACATTGGGTCTTTCCTTTTGGGTATAAGAAAAGCGGATGGCAGTGAATACGAGCCCGATACACTCACGTCCTATCACAGAGCAATCGATAGGTATTTACGTGAAAAACACAGCGAATTTCGCATTTTAATTGACAGAGAATTCCATAGCTCGCGAGAAGTTTTAGCAAGCAAACGCAAAGATTTGAAAGAAAAGGGGAAAGGCAATAAGCCTCACAGAGCGGACCCGTTAAGTGAAAGTGAAGAGAATGTGTTACGTGAGAAGGGCATAATCGGACTTCATGCTCCACAACCTCTCATAAACATGATATGGCTAAATAACACAAAATTATTTGGTATGAGAGGCATAAAGGAGCACCATAAATTAAAATGGGGTGACATTGCATTGCACTGCGATGAAATAATGTTGAATACCTGCAGTACAATGAAAGGGCGACAAAAACTAGAACAGGAGAAAGTACTCACCTAAGAGCATTCCGTCCAAAGGCATTTTCCATCCTTGAATCCCCGAATAAATGTCCAGTCAACACATACAAGGAATTCCAAAAACACCGTCCTATTTCTATGTTAACTGCAGAATCGCCATTCTATATTCAAATCAACCACAACAGGAAAACTGACTGTTATATATGGTTTAAATCGCAGCCCATTGGCGAGCACACTTTGAGCAAAATAATGAAAACAATGGCTGCAGACGCGAACTTATGTGGCAAGAAAACTAACACAAGTGCCCGGAAAGCCCTGTGTACTCGCCTGTTACATGATGGTGTTTCGCCGAACACAATAGCCCAACTTTCGGGTCACAAAAACTTGGCGAGCATCAATAATTATTCATTTGCGTCTCACGAAATGCAACGAGAAATGGCTGACATACTTTGTATGGCACCACCAAGATCAGATAAACAAGTAGGTCAATCACGCCCACAAAAGCGGGTCATGGACAGTTCTTCAACTCCAACTTCGAAAAGTGAATGTAACCGCCAAAGTGACTGTGCATCGCTTGCCGGAACAATAAATATCCAAAGAAACTGCAGAATTCAGTATTTCAGTTATCCCGCCTCTGAAAACTCACACAAAAAGCAGAAATTCAGAAGAATTATTTACGACTCCAGCAGCGAGAGTGATTGACGTTATCCTTAAATTTTGAAGTGATGCCAGTTTACGCTTGTTTTTTGTTCATCCACACAAATAAATAGTTCGGTTATACATTCGCTTATATTTTTGACTTATCCCCAATATATTGTAAGATAAATAGATTATTACCATTATGTGGATGTACAAAATATGTATCCGAGTCGAGCTCCGGGTTCTAAGGGCAGATCACGACGAGTTTTGTACATCCACATAATGGTAATAATCTCTGTGTATCAGATTTAATTTTTCACAAAAGACGTTTTGAGTAACCGCGTTTAACAAGTGTTTTGAAAAGAATTGAACATGCGTGATTGAGGTCGCTTCTGTTCGTACAGTTTCTATGGAATCGAATGATTTGAGATTTTACCAACCCATTGAATAGTTTGGGTGGGTGGTAAGAAGCTCTATGGAGAAGTTGGTGAGAATCGGTCGGTTTAAAAAAGACTTTTGTGTCTAGTACGTTGCTATGCCGGAACTGAGGGCCCTTGAATACAGTCACATCCAGAAAATCAACGGTATTTTCTGAAATGCTGGGCTGTAATTTAATGGATTCATCGTGGTTGTTCAGGATCTCCAAGAATTCGTTGAAGTCATCACGGCCATGGGGCCATATGATGAAAATGTCGTCTTGGAACCTGTGATAACATAATGGCTGTTTTCTTGCTTTAGCAAGAGCACCTCTTTCCCATTCTGCAACAAAAATATTAGCAAAATTTGGACTGAATTTTTTACCCATACTACATCCACTTATTTGGAGGTAAAATTTATTGTTAAATTCAAAGTCGTTACCTTTCAATGATAATTCTAACAATTGCAGGATTTCTTCCGAAGGTCTGTTTGGGTCAGCGTACCTTTTGAATGATTTTTTTTATTGCCTCTAGACCAGCGTCAATACCAATGTTAGTGTACATACTTTCAATGTCTAGGGTAATGAGGAGACTGTCAGAAGGAACCTGCAATTTGTTAATTTTCATTAAAAAGTCCTCGGTGTCTTTGAGGAAGCTCGGATGGCGGCAAGCAATTGGTTTTAAATAAAAATCAATATACTGTGAAATGCGGTAAGATTCCGAGCCACAGTCGCTGACAATAGGCCGACCAGGAGGGGTAAATTCGTCACTCCAACCGCTGAGTGGTTTATGTATTTTAGGCAAGAGGTAAAACTTACGATTGTTTGAATCCCTCTCTGCAATTAAATACTCGACATGTTTTTTCTCAATGAAGTCGTTGTCCAGCTATCTTTTTAGAATTCAATTACATTTTGAACAATGTCTTTCAAAAATGATTCCGGGATTTGGCTTACTTGTTCTTTAACTTTTTGAGAAATCTCATTAATTTCAGGTTTAACTGTCCGAGGTGATGGGCACCACCCGGTTGGATTGGCAAAGAGGTCTTTTGAGCCTGTTGAATTTCGAAATCTATCTGCCAATGCTGTTGCCCTAAAAAATTGTGGGCTTGCTGGACCACCGTTCATTTCGTTAATGTAACTGTAATCATCCATGACAACTGCACCTGTCCCAAAATCTACGATTTTGGGCTTAGGTTTTAATGGGGCTGGGGCGGGAACGAAAGTTAAACCATACCTGAGTAGATCTTTCTCACCTTCAGTTAATTTTAGATCAGGAACCAAGTTTACTATTTCGGTTCCTAGTCCTACCTTTCTCTCCATGGCTGATGCCTTCTTCTGTAATTAGTTTAAAGGCTGCTCTTTGATGTATGGTTCTATGCGTGGCAGCCATCCTTGGTAGATTTTATTCGCTGTTTCCGTCGACCAGTGGATGGATCACCTGGGCAACATTTAAACTGGCTTGCTGGAATTGCCAGGATTATCTCCAAATTCTTTGTTGACTTCGCAGCCTCGTTGATAACAGTCAAATTTTGTTGGTCCCTAGAACATATCACCTGGGCAACATTTAAACTGGCTTGCTGGAATTGCCGGGATTATCTCCAAATTCTTTGTTGACTTCGCAGCCTCGTTGATGACAGTCAAATTTTGTTGGTCCCTAGAACATAAACTAGAAGAAAAATTATGTTCCTGAAAAAGATGTTTTATATTAGGGTAACATTTGCGGAAATTGCTTATCATATGACCTAGTCTACCTGTTGATGTGTGACCAATCTTTTTTCTGTTCTGCACGTCAATGCGCCAGTCTTCTCTATTGTTGACCCCAACGTTGAATAAAATTGCTTTTGGATGTTGTCGATCTTTCTCTTTTTCCATGTTCTTAGCCATCTGCCGAATGTGGTTTAAGGTTCCACCAGAGTATGATGCGATGAACGTGTTGGGTGGAGGGTTGGCATCAATCCTCGAGATGTTCGATGATCCGATGATCCAAACAGGTTTGTTTGGCTTGACTGGCAGGGTCCAGCTGTTCTTGTTTTCACCAGATTTCCAGAATCGGTAGAATGTCGACTTGCCGTTTGTAGATGGTTTCTTTTGATGTGGTGTCTTGACTATGCTGGCGTACGATGGCGATTCCGGTGTTGTGGAGCAATGTGCTGTAAATGATGTTTTTTTGGTCGCTGGTGCTGTTGGAGAGATGGTTTCTCGTCTTTTTCTTTTCGATGGAGTTTCTCTGAAAGTAGAAAATGAAATGTGCTGGCGGGCCACCGGGGATTTAGAACGAGCATGTTGATTGAAAGAGGTCTGGCTAATGACCGCTGGTTTTTTGAACTGGGACAGAAGTTGATCCGAAAGAGAATAAAATTTGTCAATAGTACTTTCTTGTAGTCGATTACCAAAATTCTTCTGTCCCCATTTAACTGCCGTATTCTGTGCTCGTGGAAAGTCCTGGGGTTTTAGAAAAGGAGCCGAAAGAACCAGGTCTTGTTTTTCTTTTAGAGTTTTTTTGTAATAGTCCACCAAAGTTTGTATAACTTCAAAAGCCCATTTTTTGTAAGATTGTTTAGCGCGTCCGAAATATAAATGGTTGGCGGAGCCGGCCGAAAGGTTTTGTTGCGCTCGTCCACTGTTTTTTGGAATGATTTTGGGAGGACTTTCTGTGCCAAACAGTCCTCAAGAAGTGCCAAATGGTGAAATAGTTGAAGAATTTGGTAAAGGGATTTTACCAATTGCGCATGAGCCGAATATGCCGGGTTTTTTGCCGCTCTTGGCGGTTAACAGATTTAACATTTGTGGAATTTTTTGCCATTTTCCCGGACTTAATTTAGGCTGAAATAAATAATGATTAGTGCAAGTCAAAATGATGAAAAAGTGATGAAAAAATGATGCAAAAATGAAATTGAACGAATAAATGAAATGTGAATACCTAATGAAAATGTTGATGAAATAAATAGAGCGCACTGTCGTTGCCTCGACGTTTCGGGTTAAATGCCCTTCTTCAGGAAGCAGGTGAATTCGATTTTCCAATTATCCCAAAGCATTTAAATACCTTTACTTCATCTGTTGATGAGGCCAAACTGGCCTAGACAGACAGACAGACAGACAGACAGACAGACAGACAGACAGATAGATAGATAGATATTCTTTATTTCAGAAATATATTTTTTAAAATTGTTGGTACGCATACTGAGACATAGCCAGATTGGCTGTCTACCTGTCACCCTCCTTAAAATTGCAAACAGACTGTGATCAAAATTGTTACACATACCTAACAAATTCAACACGCGAATAGATCAGCCGAAATGGATGCACAATGAAATTAGATTACTGCTCAGACAGCGTAAACGTTTATATCGCATTGCTAAACGTACCAATACCCCGAATGCCTGGGCAAACTACAAACTAAAACGAAATAATGTTGTATCTGCTATAAGGAAGTCCAAAGCTTTACACTTGTCGAAAATTCAGTCCACGCTAATAAGTAGTAAAACGCCTCCATCACAGTGGTGGAAGACATTGAAAACAGCAGTGGGGAGCAGTTACTCTGGAATTCCTACTCTCGTCCATTCCGACCAAATATTCTCGTCAAATGTTGAGAAAGCCGAAGTGTTTTACGAATACTTCAGTTCTATCTCAACAGTTGATGATTCGAATGCTTCCTTGCCATACGCATCAACACGTGTTTCTGCAATTATTGATTGTGTCACTTTACATTGTGACACAGCAATGAAATCGTTAAAAATTTCTAAGGCGTCCGGTCCAGATCTAATTAGCCCGCGTCTTCTAAAAGAATGCAAATCATCCTTATGTGAGCCACTCTCCATCTTATTCAATATACTATTGAACAACTCGTATTTCCCATCATTGTGGAAAAAAGCTAATGTCTCTCCGATTTTGAAAAACACCCTTCCAATTATGTGACGAATTATCGGCCAATATCTTTGATTAGCTGCGTTGGTAAATTACTTGAAAAATGTGTATTCAAACGCTTGTGGGAGTTTTTCATTGACAATAAAGTTCTCAGCCAATTTCAGTCAGGTTTTACACCCGGTGATTCAACAGTCCTCCAGCTCACTGACATATACGATGAATTTTGTCACGCCCTTGATGATGGCAAAGAAGTTAGGGTTGTCTTCTGTGATGTCAGCAAGGCCTTTGACAAAGTATGGCATGCAGGTCTTATCCACAAGTTGGAAAGTATTGGTGTTTCGGGTGAACTTCTGTTGTTCCTCAAATCGTATTTTACAGATAGGTTGCAACGAGTTGTGATATCGTCTGAGACTTCGTCCTGGAGAACCATAAATGCAGGTGTTCCACAGGGGTCTATTCTTGGACCCTTGCTGTTCCTTATATATATCAACGATATAACCAAAGATCTTCTGAGCAGTATACGCCTATTTGCAGACGATACTTCTTTATATTTAATTATAGAAAACCCTGAACAAGCCTCGACAATAATTAATCAAGGTCTGGCCACAATTGAACATTGGGCTAAAATATGGTTGGTAGAGTTCAATCCAAATAAAACTGAGAGTATGCTAATATCTCGAAAAACTACCCCTACTATCCATCCACCATTATTCTTTGGCGGGTCACATATATGTGAAGTCGTTAATCATAAACATCTGGGAGTCATATTAAATAGCACGTGTACATGGAATGACCATATCGACCATATTTGCGCAAAGGCCTGGTCCCGGTTAGACTTACTTAGGAAGCACAAATTTAACTTAGACCGTAGTGTCTTAGAAAAAAATATATTTTGCTTTTATCAGGCCCCTCCTTGAATACGCCGATACTGTTTGGAATAATTGCTCTATAACTAAAGTGCTGGAAATGGAAAAAATCCAGATTGCTGCGGCAAGGATTATTACTGGGGCAACCGTCAGTGCTAGTAAGTCCTTACTTTATACGGAAACAGGATGGGAACCGTTGCAAGATAGACGCTACAAACACAAGTTAATCCAGTTCTTTAAAATGTACCACAGTATGGTTCCTCCGCACATCTCCAGTAAAATCCCGCAACGTGCTTCCTTGACCAATCCTTCACTTAGTCTTCGATCAGGTCAAAACCACCGTGTTCCGTTCTGTCGGACTGAGCTGTATAAATCTTCTTTCATACCCAGCGTTACTGACCAATGGAATAATTTGCCCTTGTCCGTGCGTGAAAACTCATCATTGACAAACCTCAAGACTTTTCTAAACGATGGCAACCGACGACCACCAAGGTTCTACTGTAGATCGAAATCTCGCACAGCCCAAATATATCACTGTAGATTGAGACTAGGATGTAGTAACCTCAATTTTCACTTATATCGCAACCACTTATCACCAACCCCTCTATGTCAGTGTGGAGAGGAAGAGACTCCGACTCATTTTCTCCTGCATTGTCCAATTTTCTCCGATGCTCGTAATTATTCAGTTAATCTCCTTCCGTTTGGAGCGGACTCCTCTACACTTCTATTCGGTTCAGAATTCCTGAGTAATGACGTTAACCGCCTTATCTTTGAAGTGGTACACGACTTTATTTTATCAAGTAAGCGATTCGCTAATTAACCCCAATGTAGTACTAGCCCATTTTATATACTTACTATAATAAATACTAACCCACAATTAAATCAAGATGATCTCCGTGGGAATGCCTGTAAACTAAGCTACACTTGTTTACAGTGGTAAATAGGCGAAGCCTCACTGATCAACCGTGACTCTGTTATCAATGCTTGGGTGAAAGTCCTCCAAATGGGCGTCTTGGGTGGCAAATAATTGGAGTTACCTTGATTATATTTCTATCTGACGTCACGCGTAGTCATTTCGCATAGGTGAGTGACATTAGACACAAATAAATACTCTCCGTAATGAATACATCCACCACGCACTTTCCAACTCTTCTTGCAGCTCAACCCATCCCTGACTGTTTCCATACAAGATTAGTTACTGTCGCTTTTCAAACGCTTGTATAATGCAGATAAACACTGTTTGTACTTGATACTCATACCTGCTATTGTCATCGACGTATCTTTGTGATCTTGTGTTGGTGGAAACGACCTTGTATAAGCTTTCAGCTTACTGCCGAATTCACATTAATGTTTGAAATGTATCTGTTATGGTTTGTTTTGTTTTTTTGCAATAAATACTGTTTAAACTAAAATTGTTACAGAAGTTTCACATGTAGCAGATCATGGACGATACATGAAGGGGGAATGGAACTTGAGCAATGTCATGGCATAGGGCCATACTAATGTCCCAGAAAAATACTGTCCCACACCTTTTCCGGCTGGAGACCGGTGATTTCAATTTGTAGGATGGTAACCAGCCTGTGTCCACTCCACTATTTCAGCTAGCACCGTGTTCCGATGAGAACTAGTTGCAGTACAAGCATTGACAGCACACTTGGTTGGTATGTTTTAGCACTGAGTCCACGTCGGTTAGCACATTCGGGGAGTACTTTCTGAAGAGTGCTCGACAAATGCGCTGACCGATGAGTCTCGCATCATAGAAAAAGGTTGTGGGGATTTACCGACACATATCTGGGTTGTGCACTCGTAAGATTAATCAACTGTTCTGAAAGATGTCTAAAAGATTATTAATAAATGTCTTTTGTTTGCTGTTTACGGATTCTTTCTTGAGTGTTGAGGAGGGGAGCGCGGTGGCTCAGTAGGTAGAGGTGCAGGCTGCAAGCCGAGAGGTCCTCGGTTCAAATCCCACGTGCATCAATCGCATTGTGTCCTTGGGCAAGACACTTCATCTCCATGCCCGCGTGGGGGCACGATGACGCCGTGTACTAAGGCGTACTGCACGTCGATGGTACGCATGTCTTCAACCAATCTAATCCTGCCTGTGCTGCAGTGCGGAGTTACGATGTTGGGGAGCTGGTAGCTGCTCGTCGTTGCTCGGTGGTTCTCTCCGGGTACTCCGGCTTCCTCCACCCGTAAAACTGTCACGGTCATGATTAGCCATTGTACATAAATGACCTTAAACATCAATAAATAAATAAATAAATAAATAAATAAATAAATAGTGTTGAGGAGATCTTTGAAATAATTTTGGAACGGGCACGAATAACAAGCTTGGGTAGGACGAGGGTTCCAGATTATTATGCAGAGTACGTCAATTAGTCGTAAAAGTACAGGGGCATGTCAGACCCACTGTGATTAAGTATCCTAGAAAATTTACAAATTTAAAGTGTGCAGTCTGGACAATAGGGATTGCTACAGTGAACATCGATTGAGTATGATGAAAGGAATTTTGTAGTAAGTGTTCTCTTGAATGTGTCTCTATTATTGATAAGACGAATTGAGTTATCTAGAGCATTCCATATCTTTGGAAACGCGAACAGAGGAAGTTGTCTAGGGATTGGTTCGTGTTTTCTCTATGTGTAGGAGACCAGACTGCCTGGTAGTCATACCAAACGGAAGATATCGTTAAAGGATGGTGGTAGTCTACCATTTTTCCAGTCAAAGACGAACATGGACGCTTGTAGTTTAAACAGATCATCAACCTTAAGTATTTTATCTTTCTTGAAAAAAGGGCATTATACCTTTTGTTGTTGATTATTCGTAATGACCGTTTTTGCATAATTACCAGTTTTTTTTATTTCTTTGGAGTTGCCCCAAGTCTGTATTCCGTATAACAGATGGCTATGTATTAAGGCGTAGTAAAGTGTTTTCATGGCTCCATGTGGGAGAATATTCTTAACTTTATTGAGACTGTAATTGGCGTGTGCTATTTTGGAACATAATTGGGATATGTGAGCCTTGTAGGACAAATGTTCATCAATACTTATTCCCAGAAATTTCATTGATTTTGTGGTTTCAGTGGCTCCCACTTTGTTTATTAATTGATTATTTATTTTTACCTCTTGGCAGAAATTATTGTTATTTTTTTGATTTGGGTTCAGCACAATATATGTGTTTTTTGGGGCATTTAGTAATAACTGATTCGCCGAACACCATTCGAATACTTTTTGAAGTTCCTCGTTAAAATATCTGGTTAGGGAGTTGTTGTCAGAGCCTGAGCCGTGCCCTGTTGTATCATCTGCAAATGATAGAGGATCAATGAGGTGGAATTACTAATGTCATTGATGTACAACAGAAAGAGAACGGGCCCTAAGATCGAACCCTGCGGGACCCCACATGTTTGTGTTGCAAGGTCCGACTTATGACCTTCGTACATTACATACTGGGACCTATTTGACAAATAGCTTCTAAACCAGCTGTTAACAAGACTTCTGATTCCATACTTTTCCAATTTGTGTAATAATATTTCGTGATTTATGGAATCAAAGGCCTTGGATAAATCCAAGAACACTGCTAACGTGCTATCTTTCCCTTGTTTATTATTTTGTATTGCAGTGCTTTTCAGGAGCTGAAGAATAGGGTGCATTGTAGCATGTTGTTTTCTGAATCCATATTGATTAGGAGAAAGAATATCAAATCTATCTAAGAAACTTGTGAGTTTGGTCTCCATTAGCTTTTCCATTACTTTTGAAAATACCGGGAGTATACTGATAGGTCTATAGTTAGTAAAACTCCTTTGGTCGCCTGCTTTAAAAATAGGTACAACTTTTGCAACTTTCATCTTGTCTGGCACTATGCCCTTAATGAAAGAGTTATTAATGATATGTGCAACAGGATCGACAACTTCGTTTACCGTATGTTTAAGAAGACGTGTTGAGATATCATGGCAGTCGTTTGACGTTTTGGGCTTCATTTTGTTTACCACGTGCGCGACCTCTGGGGGAGTAGTGGGTGTTAAGTAAAAGGTATTTGGAACATTACTGTTCATATAATCTAAGCAGGATTTGTTTGTTTTTTTAATCTGGTCGGATGTTGTTTTTCCAATGTTGACAAAGAAATTATTGAATTCGTTTGCTATGTTATGGGCTTCGTTTATTTCTATGTTATCCTGAATGAAAAATGAAGGTAGTTTCACTTCACGTTTGTCTTTCTTGATTGCTTCGTTTAAAATCTTCCATGTTCTTTGCATATTGGTTTTGTTTTCGATCAGGATATCTCTGTAATAAATCGCTTTGCGTTGTTTTTTAACCTTATTAAAGATTCTACAATAGTTTTTATAATTTTGTTTATTCTGTTCGTTGGGCAATTTGAGCTTTTTATTATAGAATTTTAGTTTGTTGTTGGAAGATATGATAAGTCCCCTGGTCATCCATGGTTGTTTTTCAATAAATTTCCTATTCTGGCGAATGTTTTTGATTGAAAATGCTTTTTCGTAGGCTTCCATATAAATGTTTAAAAATATTTCATATGAAGAATTTGGACAATGGACTGCGATATAATGTGGTGTCGTTGGTATAGCCTCATATTTGACACAGTAGTATTTACAATATCATTAATATAAATATTAAACAAAATGGTCCAAATACTGAGCCTTGTGGGACCCCTGCCAGTACTAATTTACTCGTAGACGTTTCTCCAGTAATAACTACGCATTGGGAATGGTGCGTTAGATAACTTCCAAACCACAATAAAAGGTCACCCCTTATTCCCATTGAATTGATTCAAAGACCTTTATGCCAAACTCTATCGAAAGCCTTACTAATATCCCAAAATACGACTCTTATATCTGTGTTTGTATCCAAACTCAAGAGAGATTTTGCGATCACAGTCAATTAATTGATAAATCGTTAAATCGTAGTATCTCCTGGAATGAAGCCAGATTGTAGTGGGCTTAAAAGATTATTTTCAGTTAAGAAAGTAAACAAATACTTGAATCTAATTTTCTCCAGAAGTTTACTTTCACTACTGGTTAGGGAAATGGGGCGGTAATTTTTTATTATGTATTGATTCTTTCTTATGTTAGACACAACTCTTGCCATCTTCCATAGATTGGGAAAAGTTTTGCTTGTCAATGAAAGGTTGAACAACCTAGTCAGTGGAGTAGCAAGTTCATGAGAGCACAATTTTAAAATTTTGTTATTTATTTCATTTGGACCGCTCGCTTTTTTAGGATCTCTTTTAAGCAGATTAGCCATTACCTCTTACTCGATGATATGCACTTCTTTTAAATCAAAATTATTAAATGCCAGGAGAGGTAACTCAGCAATAGCTTTTGCATTGCTCACTTCATCTCCATTTTCTACTAAGGAAGGAAAACTTTTATTCGTATTTTGTTCTTTAGAGAAATTTTTTTAAAGTACTCCACCAATGTTTTTCACTAAAATTGCATACCGAAACGTAATTTTCAAGTTTTTTTGCTCAGCTTTTGCTTTTCTTATTTGTGTAATAATTTCATTTCTAATTTGCCGAAAATGTGCCCAATCTTGAGTCCTATTATGCTGTTTAGCTTTATAATGGGTTTTGTCACGTGATCTCATCATTTTTCGTATTGAAGAATTCATCCAGGGTTTGTCGTTGTGTCAAATAAGAACCATTTTAACTGAAATATAACTGTATTTTGCAGATAGGTCTTCTATGCAGAGGGTGTTAAAATGCCCTGTAAGAATATATTGTGGTAAGCTTATTGGGTCACTTCTTGTGCTAAAATGAACTGAAGCATGAAAAGAAAAGTAAAAAATGTAACTACAAAAAAAGAATAAATACAAAGGTGTTTTGTTTCATGAGAAACCGATAATGGAGTATGTGGATGGTACACATTACATTTTATGGTCATTGAATTTAAAAATAATTCAATGAAAAGTTGGCAATACTGTGGAATTAGGAAAATGTGAGCTTCAGTACTAGTCGAAGCCATGTCAAAGTTACTCTTCACAAGTATTGACTGCTACATTTTCCCAGCAGGATTCCCACCTCCACACAGGAATGTCTGCATCAAGCTTCCAGTCGATAAAAAATGTGCTTCAGCCAGTGCATTTTTTATTGACTGAAAGAGAATGTGTTGACAAAATGTGTTGTTGTCTGTATTAGTTTATATAGATGTGTTTATCCCACTGACATTGGGAAAGAGAAAGTCAAGAAACACAAGTGTAGCCATATCTTACTTGTCACGAGATACTTGTGCTCGCTTTGGGGTAATGTTAACCTGATTTAATCCCTCATAACCAATGTGGATGGGAGAAACAGAGAACAACAGGAGAGGAAAAATGAAAAGAGAAAGACCTTTTCTTCGTATTTAACCAGCGATAGCAGTTTAATTCACAGTGAGAAATTAATGTGATCTTTGATATCCATCTCGTCCTTCCTTCATTATAACTACAGTTATCTTCTGCTGGCGAATTATCTTAAAATTTAAGGCTGAAGTTAAAGGAGTTTGTGGTTAACTAGTGGATTCTTGGAGATATTACGAAGTTAAGCATGACATGAATGGTTCAAAACTAGTTTTGGAGCACCCACAAAAACTGAAGATTTGTCTTACCATTGTCTATACCTAGAACATATTTTGTCGAAGGATTAATAGAATTTTTTAGGCTGCCGATTTTTTTTTAGTTTTTACTTATTAGAGCAATGGAATTTCTCTCTCAAAAGTATGTACAGTATGCAGTAAAAAAAACATCGGAAAAACCATGTGTGGAGGTGGAAAAAAGTGAACTTCCATTGTACGTCTAAATACCTCAAATGTATTGAATAAGGTGGATGTTATTCATGCATACTCCACTCACATGGAGGACTACATGTATACACATATGTTCCTCTATTCACAGCGATTTCTTATCAACCTACCTTACAATTGTTTACTACAGGCTTGCACTACAATGGAAGACCCTAACTCGGATAAAATACTCTCTATTTTAATCTTTCCCAAGAGATGTGGGAAAGAAAAGTGGTGTAAAAAACACCACGAAAAAATAAACCAAAACTGGGCCGAGCGCCATCGGCGCACACCCAGTATGGGACACACTTCCATTAGTACAAATCCACAACTTCCGTTAACCAATGCGCAGGGCAATCATCAATTCATCATTCTTTTTTTATCCGAGACACGTGTAAGATGTGTCTCCGCCATTTGCATTACCAAACAGTGATAATTCAACTGGTCGATAATGGTTTTCCTGTGACTGGAATTATGGAACTGAAGATCGTACAATAACAGGACTGTTTTTTACATATTCTCGTTAATATTTTCAACCACAATCTCATTGAATTTTATTTATATATTCCGTTTTCGCGAATGTTTTTTCGACATCGTGTCAACGCAGTTCGGAAATCAAATTTTTCGGTTGATAAATTTTATTATTATTATTGGAGTTAGGTGTCAACGAGGGACTGTATGGACAGGATTTCTTCACTCTGTTGAGGGCTGAATTTCTGTTTTTTAGGTCCCTGTCGGCCCTCTGGGTTCTGTCGTGTACCCACCGGTTATTTTTTCTGCCACCTTCTCTCGTAGTTGGGGGTGTTCTTCTACTTTATGTATCTGTTGAGTTCACCTTTTTCTTCTACTGCTCTCACCTCTGTTATTTCCAGTTCGGTTCCTTTAGGACAATTCCTTTTGCCCTCGCTTTTGGTGCGTTCTCATGGCTGTTCCTCCCGCACCCGTGGGGGGGGGGGGGCGCTGTCGTTTCGGGGCCTCCCGACACGACCACATCTGGTGTGAGTTATACCCCCTCCGTGGGGGATGTTCAGCCCCTCCCGCACCTGTGGGGGTGGGGAACGCTGTCGTTTCGGGGCCTCCTGACACGACCACGTCTGGTGAGAGTTACACCCCCTCTGTGGGGGATGTGCAGCTCCCCCCCCCCGCACCCACGGGGAGTGTGGAACGCTGTCGTTTCGAGGCCTCTCAACACGACCACGTCTGGTGAGAGTTATTCCCCATCCGTGGGGGATGTGCAGTTTTTTTACCGTGGTGGATACTGCGGGAGCTGTTGGATTTCTGGTGAAGAGATGCCTGGTTCCGGGACTATGCGCCCTCTCCAGTCGACATCTGAGGCTGTCACTAGGGTTGTGACTCCTCCTTTGGAGGCCGAGCTAGGTGGCTCTCTCCCCTTTTCCGCCAGTTCCAACAGCTCCCCGTGGTGTGGTTGTGGGGTATCGGCCTCAGCCTTCCCTGACTTCAACTCGGCGAAGTCAGAAGTGGCTGCCGACTGAACCCCCTGCTGTGTCCTCTCAGTCGTTGAGCACAGCAGTTTTATCCCTGCAGGGGTCTGCAGAGGTGTCTGGTGGTATTGACGTGGGGTATCGGCCCCAGCCTTCTCTGACTTCAACTCTTCGAAGTCGGAAGTGCCTGCCGACCGAACCCCCTGCTGTGCCCTCTCGGTCGTTGAGCACAGCAGTTTTCTCCCTGCAGGGGTCTTCAGCGGTGTCTGGTAGTGTGGACGTGGGGTATCGGCCTCAGCCTTCCCTGTCATCAACTCGGCGAAGTTGGAAGTGGCTGCCTACTGAACCACCATGCTGTGTCCTCTCAGCTGTTGAACACGGCAGTTTTATCCCTGCAGGGGTCTGCAGGGATGTCTGGTAGTGTAGATGTGGGATATTGGCCTCAGCCTTCCCTGACTTCAACTTGGCGAAGTTGGAAGGGGCTGCCGGACGAACCCTCTACTGTGGTCTGTCAGCCGTCGAGTACCTCAGTTTTTCTCATTGGATTCGGATGTTCATGGTGGGGTCACCATAAGCTCCATGCCATTTCCGTCCACGCACTCTGGTCCCATGGCCAGTTTTGTGTGACCAACGCTTTTTGTGCAGCCTGGACCTTCTGTCCCGCAGAGGTCCACGGCGACTCTCCTGAGTTTCCGCTCTGTTGATCCTCGGGGTATGTGACACCCCACTACACATCTTCAGATGTTTTCGGCTGCAGCCCGTCACCCCGCGTCGGGTGTATTTGAGGATCGTGACCCTTCGCTGGTAAATAGGTCAGGAGTGAAGCCACTTTGTCGGTTCGTTCCCACGTCGTTCCGTTCCGACAGTCAGTGAGCTTAGGGAGGCCCTCTCCTTGCTCACTTAGGTTCTGTCCAAGAGCCTTTTTCGTTGCTTCCGGCGAGGCTACGAGTGGTTTCCGGGCGCCCCCTGTGGCGCCGTCTCCCTGGATTGGAAACAGGTCGCTTTCTGATCCCCTGGTGTGCCCACACCCTGGGAGGCGTCGGCTGGTTTGCCCATGATGGGCTGTGTGTCGTCCGAGTCATGGGATGAGTCTGACATTCCTGACGTCGAGAGCCAACAGTCTTCTGACTTGGGGGCAGCTCTTGACTTTGTGTTTGGGTTCCTTCCAGGTCTCAAACCGTCAAACCAGCCAACAGTGTCAGCCCAGCTGCGATCATCGGTCGCACGCCTACAGCCTGTGGAGCAACGTGCTTCTGGGTGCCTTCGACCGTGCCGGTCGGTTCAGATGGTTGAAGCATTTACCGCTTTGGACTCTAAGCTGAGTTCCAGGTCTATTCAATACATCATTCTTCATTAAGGTTGACACTTTTTGCCTCTGGTGCGTTATCGTTTCTAGATTTCGCCAATCCGTCAGTCTGCCAGACTGTGACGGTCTTGGATCGGGACTCCAACTCCTCAGCCATATGGAGACTCTGGAGTCCAGGTTTGGCTTATCGAGAGGGATGTTGGAATGCGTTCTCTCTTCGATCACGTTGTCTCTGCTTTGCTGCTTTGCTGCTCCCAGATGAGTTTGACGACAAACAGGTTTTTGTTTTGCCTTGAACAGCAGCTCATGCATCTTCTCACACACATGCCTGTTACGCTGCTAGCTTGGAGTTAGTTCGCAGGTACGCTGTGCTGGACACAAGACGTCCCCTTCTGGGGGGGGGGGGGGGGGGGGGGCAGTGCGCTGCTCTTCGATCTGCCTGTTTCGGCGGGTCTGCGACTATTCCATGGTTCTGTGGCGATGGTACTGGATGGCTCCCTTTGTCATTCCATTGATCTGCTGCTGCTTAGTCAGCTTGATCGGCCTTCTGTTGGAGGCAGGTGCCATCCAAAGCCTAACAAGTACCCTTCTGCTTCATCTGCGAAGCTGCGGGCTGATCCTCCTAACTCCACTTCTACTCACTCACAGGGTGGAGTAGGCGTCGGCAGTAGTCACCTCGATTTCGTCCCAGGTTGAGGCACTCCACTACGGAGAGAGTGCGTCTTCCAACATGAGTCCTTTCAAAGTTACACGACGTTGGGAACTTTTGACCACGGAGATAGGCGATCTCCTGTCAAAGGGGACAATGGAGGTCATCAAGAACTTTTTTTCAGTGGGTTTTTGTTCCCGCATGTTCTTGGTGCCGAAGAAGGACGGCCGACTCAGATAGGTTATCGATCTGAGTATTCTGATGCAGTCTATCATTGCTCCTCAGTTCAGCATGGAGGCTTTCAGATCAGTTCGCCGCTCCATTCCCCAGGATGTTTTCCAGTTTCAAGGCCATTCCCTTTGGTCTCGGCCTGGATCCTTGGGCCTTCACCTGTCTGATGTCGCATGTGTTAGTCTTACATCGCACACAGTCCAAGGTGTCTTCTTCGGCTTGTCGAGTTGATATCCTCCAGAGGCAATCCAATGATGCTTTTCAGGAGTCTGATGTCGTCACACTGTTGAGCCTACTCACGTCACTAGGGTTCAGAGTCAACGGAGAGAAGTCGGACCTGGTCCCTTCTCTGTCTTGTCATCTGGGATGGACTTCATCAGCTCGGAGTCTTCCCCGACTGCTTGGTCTCTGCGCTTCGGTGACGGATCTCATTCCTCTAGGTCAACTGACCTCTCCAACACTTTTTGCTCAGTCGTTGGAGGCCGAATTTCGATCCTCTGGTTCTGGTGCTTCTGTTACCGGAGTCTCTTCCTTTTCACCTTCTCCCCTGACAGATGTTCAGTGGATTATGCAGGGAGTTCCGTTGGACTTCCCCACGTCCGATCGTGTTCTGACAGTAATCGCCAGCGATCTCGGATGGGTTGTGACGTTGGATCCTCTAGGTCTTTTCCTTCACGACCAGCATCTAGCAGCTCTTCATGTCAACCAGAAGGAGCTTCTTGCTCTTCTGTGTTTCCGACAGTGGATCCCCTGCTTTTCGAATTGTCAGGTCCTTGTGTGGTCTGACAATTCTACGGTGGTTGTTTACATTCGGAACCAGGGCGGAACGCACTATGTTCCCATGTACGATTTGGTTCGGGATCTTCTACTGCTCGCTCACGATGTCAACGCCGGAGTGGTGATTCGTCACATTCCCGGTCGTCTGAGCGTCCTAGCCAACTCCCTCTCCCTGTCCCGACAGGGCAGGTTCTTGTCCACTGAGTGGATGCTCCACATGGCAGTGTTCCAGTCTCTTTGCGATCTCTTGGGTCGTCCCCACATCGATCTCTTTGCGACTCATTGGAACCATCAGGTGGACACTTTCGTGTCCCCGTGTCCAGATGCTCTGGCTTTCGCCGTGGACGCTCTGACCCTCGTTTGGGACGGTCTTGTCAACTACGCCTTTCTGCAGTTCCGATTCTGCCTCGGGTTCTAGCCCAAATATGAACCTGCAGTTGTCGAATCCTTTCGATCACACCCCTGTCGCCTAGGTGGGTGTGGATCAATCTGCTCCGCTCTCTGTTAGCGGCAGTTCCGGCATGTCTCCCTCTACGTCGCGACTTTCTTTGCCAAAGTCGCCCGAGGAGGTTTCAGGTTAACCCGACTTCATTGTGCCTTCGCGCATGTCTTTTATCGGGTCCTGTCTCCTCTGTAGTGGTTTTTAGAGACGAGCAGTGGAGTTGCTTTTCCAAGGAAGCACTCACTCCACTGGTTTAGCCTCTGTGGCTGAGCAGAAGGTTATTCTGTCGATGGTGTGCGATCACTCTGTTGCTTCTGTCACTCCTTCGATCATACCGATTGCGGAGTTTCTGATATGTTTGTTTCTGGGGGTGTCCTGCAATGGGTACAAGTCCATGCTTCGGCGACCTTTTTTCATATGTGGTACCGCATCATTTCGGCACTCCAAGCTTGTTCAGCACATTTCCTTGAAAATGCCTCAGACTTTGCAGTTTACTCCAAGATGGACACTTTCTTGGGCGCTGCTCTGCTTGTGGGGGGGGGGGGGGGGTAGGGGGGCATTCACGCCTTTATCCTGGGTGGATCTGCATTTTCTCACATGTCAGATCTTTCCTGAATCCATTTCTCGATGGATTTGTCTTGCTATTCGTGCAGCCTCCGCTCGTCTAGCTACTGGCGATTGTATTACCAATCGTTTTTTCTGCCACAAGGTGCGTGCATTGTCTTCCTCTCGGGGCTTATACTAACTCCGTCATGTTGTCGGATGTTATGCTGGCAGCCTACTGGAGAAATGGTACCTTCTCCACTTATCTGTGACAGTTGCAAGGAGCAGACAGAGGACCTTTGCTCTACGGGCCCTCTTTCTTCTGCTCAGGCTGTTGTCTATCCCAGCCATTCAGGTTCTTACAGGGTCACTTCCAGCTCCGTGCTGTTACTGCCCTTTCTGTCTGTGCATCGCACATCACCATACACCTCATCTTTCATTGTCTTTTACTAATGTTTGTGATGCTATGGTTTAATAGGACTAGGGATCTCTTCCTCTGTCCACGGTTCCAGTGCAATTGAGTTATGTGTAGGTTGGTTATGTGATTCCCTCCATCCTATTGTCTATTCAGCCTGTAGTAAACAATTGTAAGGTAGGTTGATAAGAAATATAAATTTTATAGTAAATTTCCTTTCTTATTATACCTACCGCAATTGTTTACATGGAGACCCTCCTGTCTTCTCTTTCAGGTAAGAATCCTTCCTCCCTGCTGATCACATAACTCCTGTGTTGGCGGACTCAAAAGAATGATGAATTGATGACTGCCCTGCGCATTGGTTAACGGAAGTCGTGGATTTGTACTAAGGGAAGAGCGTCCCATACTGGGTGTGCGCCGATGGCGCTCGGCCCAGTTTTGGCTTATTTTTCGTGGTGTTTTTTACACCACTTTTCTTTCCCACATCTCTTGGGAAAGATTAAAATAGAGAGTATTTTATCTGAGTTAGGGTCTTCCACTGTAGTGCAAGTCTGTAGTAAACAATTGCGGTAGGTATAATAAGAAAGGAAATTTACTATAAAATTTAGATATCTCTTCAATGGGCAGAAAATGTATACAGTTAGTGGAAGGAAGGTATTACTTGCGGATTATTCCCAGGAATAATCTTTGAAAATCTTCTTCAAATCCACTGTGCAGAATCTTTTGCTATTTGGTATCAAGCCAGAAAATAAGCAGACTGTCATCTGCAAAATAAGGTCCCCAGAAGGTGAATTTAGTTATGCTACCCTGCACAGCAGGGTAGCATCACTAAATTTACCCTATGTGAACCTCAATCTGAATCTGGGTCTCAAACTAACAGAAAGAGGTACCCAGAGGATAAATTGGCCCACTGTATGGGATAGCATCATCAAATTCACCCTCTGGGGACCTCATTTTGCAAATGTCAGACTGCTTATTTTCAGGCCTGTTTGGTATACAACATACTTAGGGAAGTCAGATCTAAGTTTGTTCAAATCAAGTTATGGGGTTAATATTTGGGCTCCCGATTGGTGCCCAAATTTTAACTTAATTTCATATGAGGAATAATTTTAAAATTCTTCTCCAGAAACACCAGTCAGAATCATTTAATATATGGCATGCAGAATCCTTACAGGATTCAATTTGTCCAACTCAAGTCCGTCAGTAAATAAATGGGCTTTCTAAGAGAGCCTGAATTTTCACTTAGTGCAATATGAAGAATAATCTTTGAAAATCCTTCTTCTTCAGATCCACCGTTCCGAATTTTTTAGCTTAACTTGACAAATTCAAGATAAGCTTTTGCCATCACACGTGCGGAAGTTGGTTAGTCTGTGAGTCTGTTAAAAATTTTCCTTTAGCACAGGCTGCACCCCATAGTTCTTGTCTGATTGTCACAAAATTTCATAGGCAGGTTTGGGTCATATCTGGATGAGAGCTTCCCCTTTTGGACATGATCGGTCGACCATGATGGCTGCCCGAGGCCAAAAACCCTTAGCACAGTCTACAGGCCGTATTTATGAAAGGATTTTATTGTAACTTGATAGGATGACTCGTTTGGTCACTGTAACATGGTAACTTTGGTTGACATACATAACTGTGAAAGTCATATTAACCCACCCCTCAATTTTAACTTGGTTCCATATGAGGAATAATTTTAAAACTCTTCTCCAGAAACACCAGTCAGAATCATTTAATATATGGAATACAGAATTCTTACAGGGGTTGGATTTAATTTGTTCAACTCAAGTCCATCGTTTAATAATTGGGCTCTCTGATAGAGACCTGATTTTATTTTAGTGCAATATGAGGAATAATCTTTGAAAATCTTTTGCTGATCCAGAATCTTTAGATATTTCATATACAGCATCCTAAGGGAAGTCAGGTCTAAGTTTGTTCAAATCATGATGTCTTTGGGTTAATATTTGGCCTCCCTATTGGAGTAATATTCTCAAAGTCTTCTCCAGAACCACCAGTTAGAATCTTTTGATATTTGGTATACAACATCCTTCATGATTGTTCATGTTAAATCCCTAGGTTGATATTTGGTCTCCCAGGTTTTGCATTGCTGAGAATCTTGGCATTATTTTCTGTGGTAGCCATACTAGAAACAAATCATCTGGCATGGACAACAGAGTTTTGAATAATTTAATAACTTCATTCCTCTGTAGTGTTAACTTGCCATAGATGGTAATTAAATCCTTTATACAACTATGGTCAGGCAAGTTTTTCAAACCGCTTGAGGCCTCTTGTTTGAATACTGTTTATAATTGAAAAGTGGGATTCTCATTATTCAAAAACTATTCGGTTTAATTCAGACAAATTGTATACACAATCCTTTCATATTTGGTATATAACATCTCATGAGTCTCAGGGTTAATATTTGACTTTAACTTAAGGCAATATGAGGAATTTTTAAAAAATATCTTCAGTGGGGTGGGAGTGGCGTTCATTTGGAGTACAAATTCAAGTTAAATCAAGTCCCTGGGTTAATATTTTGGGTTCCTATGGGAGCCCAAATTTTTCCTTAGTGCAATATGAGGTAATTTCTTCAAAAATCTTCTTCAGAGCCACCAGTCAGAATCCTTTAATACTTGGTATACTACATCTCTAGGGAGGAGAAGGGGGTCAGATTCAAGTTTTTCAAATTGGATCCCTGGTAAATATTTGGGCTATCTGTTGGAGCCCAAAGTTGGTCCCTATGGGAGCCTAAATTTTACCTTAGTGCAATATGAGGTAATTTCTTTAAAAATCTTCTCCAGGGACACCAGTCAGAATCCTTTAATACTTGGTATACTACATCTCTAGGGGGCGTGGTGGCGTCGCGGTAACCGGTTCTCGTCAGATCACCGAAGTTAAGCAATGTCGAGCGCGGTTAGTAGTTGGATGGGTGACCATTTCAGCGGCTGATTCGTGCTCCCACGTTGTGTTCTTGGGCAAGCCACTTAACCCCAATTGCCTACATGGTGGCACGATGACGCTGTGCACTAAGGCGTACTGCACGTCGATGGTGTGCATGTCTTCAACCAATCTAATGCTGCCTGTCCCGCGGTGCAGAGTTCTGAGTTACGATGTTGGAGAGCTGACAGCTGCTCGTCGTTGCACGGTGGTTCTCTCCGGGTACTCCGGCTTCCTCCACCCGTAAAACTGTCACCGACATGATATGACCCAGGCTGTTAATGTATTGTTAAACCCTAATAAAAAAAAAACAACAAAAAACTACATCTCTAAGGAGGAGAAGGGGGTCAGATTCAAGTTTTTCAAATTGGAAACCTAGGTAGATATTTGGGCTGTCTTTTGGAGCCCAAAGTGTAACTCAGTGCAGTATGGGATTTCTTTTAAAATCTTCTTGATATTCATCAGTCAGAATTCTTGTATATTTGGTATATAACAGCTCTGGGGGATCAGATTCAAGTTTGTTCAGTTTGAGTCCCTGGCTTAATATTTGGGCTCTCTTTGGGGGTGGGGGAGGCAGGGGCACAGGTTTTTTCCATAAATTTTTTCTTTCAGACTGCAGTGACATAGCAGCCCTTGGAAGTTTGGCAGTGCTCGTTGACAGCTGATAGAATTGGAAGCAGACAGGAAGACCTATGATATTCATCTGACATGGACACTGGAGTTATGATTAATTTCATGACTTTATTCCCCTAGAGTTGTAGCTACATCGCTACAAACACTGTTACCACTGTATGTCAGTTGCGTTTCTACTCAGAACAATACTTAATCTAAACTGAGGTGATTAATTACAATCTGTAAAACATTCAGAGTTATGGCCGAAGTATATTCGAAAATATTCGAATTTGCGATTTGGAATCAAATCGAATCGAATATTGACTTTCGAATCGTATTTCGAATTTTTGCAGAAACGTGTATAAAGAATTTGATTTGAATACTTAGACATTTTTTATTTTTGAATATTGTCTGTTTCTAGTGGCTTTACTGTGATTTGTGATTCAAATGTAGATTGGAAGATGGCGGATTACTTAGTTTTAGGTTCACAAAAAAACACTAGTCTTAAATGTGCTGAATGGATGGATGAGCTGTAGCTGTGTATGGGGGCGCGGTGGCGTTGCGGTAACCGGTTCTCGTCAGATCACCGAAGTTAAGCAACGTCGAGCCCGGTTAATCCTCGGATGGGTGACTGTCTTAGCGATCGATTCGGACTCCTGCGTCCTTGGACAAGGCACTAACCCCGATTGTCCTCATGGGGGCACGATGACGCCGTGTACTAAGGCGTACTGCACGTCGATGGTGCGCATGTCCTCAACCAATCTAACCCTGCCTGTGCTGCAGTGCGGAGTTACAATGTTGGGGAGCTGGCAGCTGCTCGTCGTTGCTCGGTGGTTCTCTCCGGGTACTCCGGCTTCCTCCACCCGTAAAACTGTCACGGTCATGATTAGCCATTGTGCATAAGTGTGTGACCTTAAACATCAATAAATAAATAAATGTAGCTGTGTATTGGCGAAGAAAATGATAATCTCTTGTTTCCAATTTTCCTGTGGGACATGAGCTGCACGTATTGCTTTCATGAGTGATTTGTTGAATTCTTCCGTCCGGACACTTTATGCGCTGAAGTTGTTATCCGAATTCACGGAGAATGCTGCCTTTTTGTTCTGAAGAATTCTAAAAATGGCCCCAGGGGATCTCAACCCCACCCCGTTGAGAGTCGGGGGGGGGGCACTCATTCTCTCCATATACCAAACCTTTTCCATATACCAGTCTAACAGAATAAGATTCACTGAGAGTATAATGGGGAAGTGGGGTGGGAGAGTGAAGGACATGTGGTCAGTGGGTGACACCAAGCCTGAATATACACAACCTTTCATTTGCAAAATGAGGTCCCCAGAGGTGAATTTGCTGATGCTATCCCATACAGTGGGCCAATTTCATCTCTAGGTACATCTTTCTGTTTTAGCTTGAGACCTTGATTCAGACTGAGGTTCACAGAGGGTAAATTTTGTGATGCGACCCTGCTGTACAGGGTACCATCACCAAATTCACCCTCTGGGGACCTCATTTTTCAGATGACAGTCAGCTAATTTTCAGGCTTGGGTGACACAAAGGAGAGGGTTAGTATGCTTATTTTACAAGCTGTATAATTTTAACCAAATTTGGCATAATTATGTAATGCCATAAAATCTAGTGAGGTGGGGTATTGGCATGTCTGTGAAAATGCTTATTTTCAAAACATTCTGCCAAAACCGTCAAAATTTCACCATTTTTCAAAAGTCGCAAAATTGTTTACAGTTTTTTAGCTCAAATTTCCTACACATTTAGAGCATAACATGATACACCAAAACCACCACAAAAATGTTTCAAAATTAACCCCCATTGGCCAAAAATGACACGAATTTTGCTTTTTTCTTCAAAAATGACCAACTTCAGGGGCTAATATGTGTAATTTCAAGGTTGTTGTAACAATTGTTTTGGTATGGATAGATGCAACAATGATTGCGGAAGAAAGTTGCTTTTTACGCTTTAATCTCAGATTTAACCCTCAAGCACAACGAGGGCTGTTACAATCAGTAGTGTATAAATTTACCAGTAATGTCGAAATCGACCAGTAATGTCGAAAAAATTAACCAGTAATGTCGAAATCAACCAGTACCAGTAATGTCGAAAAAATCGACCAGTAATGTAAAAATCCGTAATGTCGAAAAATTAACCAGTAGTGTCAAAAAGTGACGACCAAAATGAGGAGCACTAACACTTGCCGACGGGGGAGGGAGTATAGCCACCCCTCCCCCCCCCCCCCGATGACACCACTGGTCGTGTGCTTTAATGACTGATTATTATAATGTCAGTCACTACCCGATATTTGCTATATGTCTATCATCTAGTTCTACCAATTTGCTACCTGTCATTTTACCTACATCCATAAATCAGTCAGTCTGCGTCACCCGCATGTACTCGCAATTCAATTTGATGAATATCCGGGTTCTATACCTGACGAGGTCAGTTAAGTTGTGTCCTTGGGAATGACACTTTATCCCAGGTGCACGTTGACTTCGTGTGCCAAGCCACATGCCGAAATGACACGTGTATGGTGCGCGTGCTTTAAACTAAGTGTCGTAAACGAAATCAATCAATCAATCAACCAACCAATCAATCTTTGTATGTAGGTCTGCCTATCTTTCCGTCATTCAGTTGTCTATCCACGTCTAGGGGTTATTTTTTACACGCCACATTGCTATCTGTCTGTCTGGATTTCTGTCCGTCTGCCTGGATGCTGCTAACCTGCCTGCCTACACACTTGCCAGCCTACATGTGTGACTGTATGTCTGTCTGTGCGAGCGCTAAATACTAGACTAAATATTTCAGCGTCGTATCAATTCATTATCTATCCAGAGAGAGAGGGGGAAGGAGGGAGAGAGAGAGAGGGGGGGAGGGGAGAGACAGAGAGAGAGGGTTTGACAAAGACAGAGGGAAAAGGGGATAGGGAAAGAGCGATAGGGAGAGAAAGAAGGGGATAGAGAGAAGGAGAGATAGAGGTAGAGGCAAAGGGACAGGGGATAGAGAGAGAGGGGCATAGATAGAGAGAGAGAGAGAGGGCAAAGGCAGAGGGAGAGAGAGAGAGAGAGAGGGATGGATGGATGGAGAAAGAGAGCTGGGCAAAGACAGAGGGAGAGGGGATAGAGAGAGAGAGAATGGCGGAGAGAGAGAGGGGGCAAAGGTAGAGGGACATGGGATAGAAAGAGGGGAGATAGATAGAGAGAAAGAGGAGAGAGAAAGAGGAGAGAGAAAGAGGGGAGAGAGAGAGAGAGAGAGAGAGAGAGAGAGAGAGAGAGAGAGAGAGAGAGAGAGAGAGAGAGAGAGGGATGGATGGATGGATGGGGAAAGAGAGCTGAGCAGAGACAGAGAGAGAGGGGGCTAGAGAGAGAGAATGATGGAGAGAGAGAGGGGGCAAAGGCAGAGGGACATGGGATAGAAAGAGGGAAGATAGATAGAGAGAAAGAGGAAAGAGAGAGGGAGAGAGAGAGCAAATAGGATGGGATATGTTGTGCATATGAACGCGGGAAATAATTGTTAAACACAAAATTCCATATTTACTGGGGTAAATGTGTTTAAACTTGCGCGAAAATGGTTAAAAGTCGATAAATATAGGCAAAAAGTACAATTTGAGCAACCCGAAAAAATATTGAAATTTTTGCGAAAAATCGTCATTTTGGTCGTCACTTTTTGACACTACTGGTTAATTTTTCGACATTACGGATTTTTACATTACTGGTCGATTTTTTCGACATTACTGGTTGATTTCGACATTACTGGTTATTTTTTCGACATTATTGGTCGATTTCGACATTACTGGTAAATTTATACACAACTGGTTGTAACAAGGGCGAGAATAAGTGTACCATTTGAAAATGCCAAAATTAGCCAAATTTGGTTGCTTTTTATATCATTTTGGAAAGGGTTAAATTTCAAATACATTGCATGTCCGTATTCAGAATTGACTACTGAGCATATTTGCTGTGTAAGTTTGGTTGTAAACTTGAACCCTGTGCCCATTCTGGTTGCATAAAAGTAGGTCCCATCCAAAAAAAGTTCCATTTTTTCCAAATTTGGTAATTTCAAGGGACAATTTACTCCATTTCTAATTGATTGTGTGCTGAATTTTTCTGTGGCTGCATGCAGCAGTCAAGGTATGACAACTTTTGTTTTATATGTTATTATTAAAAGTTTAACCCTTAACAGATTTGAGACTTTCTGTAAGGGTACCGTTGGAATAATTGTTATTTTTGCCAACTTTTACATGCGATTTATCAGCACGTGAGCCATATTTTCTCAAAACACGTCCCATGAGAGGATAGGACATTATTCCTAGAACAGTTTTGCTGTTATATGTTTTTTTCAAAGTTTTAACCCTCACCCAGTTGTCAGGCCTTCATTGAATTGGTGTACCCTCAAATTGTACATGTTAATTCAAATACCAAGATTCCTCCTTGTCTCTTGTCAGAAACTCAAGCTGTGATTGATGACAGGTCACTGGAAAGTGAAATGAGGTATCGTCATATTCGTGAAAACAGTATTTTCAAAATATTTTGAAAAAACCATCAAAATTTCACCATTTTTCAAGTCTCAAAATTGTTTACAGGTATTTAGCTCCGATTTTCCAAATATTTAGAGCATAATATGATGCAACAAATTACCACACAAATATTTCAAATTTAACCCCTTTGGCTAAAAATGACATGAATATAGCATTTTTTCTACAAAAATGACCAACTTTAAGGGTGCATGCCAGTGTGAAAGAGTACAGTCGGTAGAGTTGTTATACAGGCCTGCCTACCTGCCTGACATTAACCATACACCATACACGTCATCAGTTGTTGTAAGAAAAATAGTCTCCCTGCCTGCTTCATTTGGTCATTTCTGGCAACTGGATTGCCCGAAATTTTCGTCTCCTTCCCCACTCAGGGGAGGGGAGGGGGTACAGTCCTCCAGACACCCTGGCCCATATGCCCATCATGATTCATCTGTACTTATTTTTTCCAAAGCAAAACGGACAAGGCTCGTTTTGCTTTCCATGAAAATATTCAGTAATTATTGAAGAGCAAATTTTGTGTTAAATGTTTTGACGTCCTGCTTTATCTCAAATATCTGCTTTGGCTGTATAAAACCTAGTAGCATCACAAAAAATGCAACTACATTTTTCTATTTTCAAAACTGATAGTTTTGTGTACAGTACAGTTTGCCTTTTTACATTAAAAAGTTGGGAAAGCCCGTAATTTGTCCAATAAATTACAATTCTCTAGTTATTAGTAATATTATTGTTATGGACCACAATAAACAAATGTTCAACCCCAATTTTACCCAAAACACGAAATTGGCGATATTGAGGATCTCCAGCCTCCATCCTCTCCACAGAAGTCATGGACATCATCTGCAAACGTGAAAATTCCTCTTCATCAGGCGAAGGGGGTCCTCCTAAACACCGGAATGACGCGGAATGACACGGAATGATGCGGAATGACATCTATTTCTTATTGACCAGCAAATTTTATTTAATTAAATTAATCATCAGCAGCACATTCTAACATTGAAAAAATATAAACTGTGGTAACAAAATATATTTTTTCAGCTTGACGAGGGACAGTTTGAAAACACCGGAATGACAGATCTGTAACCAAACAGAATGATAATACGGCGGTCCTACTAATTACCGACCAAAATAGTCCAAAACAGTCCAATTATTGTGGTGTCATATATTGTTTCATGTATATTATGAAAGTTGGAAATAAATATTGTTTAAACTAAACGAAAAGTGATGGCGATGCATAAATGAAAGGTTTTAGCGCGCCGAAGGCGCGCAGGGACGATGTCGGAAGAAAAGAAAAGAAAAACAAACAGCAACGCCGGTTTGGTAGCGGCCCCGGTATCTGACCATAACAAAAAAGGAGTGGAGAAAGTTCCACTGGTTAGTTTTGAAGAACCGGGAGTCATGTGGATGGGGCCAGCCAGAATATATTCCCAGAAATTTAAATCTCGGGGAGGGACGGGAGACCCGGCAGCAGGTGAAGACTTTCCTCGCTGTTTGCAACTCCCACGGTAACAAGAGGCAAGTGATGGAGATGAATGAAAGGTTTTAGCGCGCCGAAGGCGCCCAGGGGCGATGTGGGATTTAAAAATCCCTTGCGACCCGGTTAACCTAATTTTGTTTCACCTGGATGACACAGACCTAGCTTACCTATTGCCTCAAATGAGATCTTAAGGGGTATCCATGCGGTAATAGTTTTCTTGCAGTTTACGTTTGGAGTGCCATTAAGACCCCAAGAGAGTGAAGGAGATGGCTCCAGTCGGTTTCGGCATGGCAATGGTAGAGGTTTGAGTGTGTCGTAGTAGGACGAGCAAAATGTTGTGCCATGGCAAATTGAATGGAAGAAGAGAAAAGAAAACCAAACAGAAACGCCGGTTTGGTAGCGGCTCCGGTATATTGACCATGGCGGTTACAAAAAAGGAGTGGAGAACTATTTCGTTTTGAAAAACCGGGAGTCATCCATCAAGCCTTCTGGGAGATGGGATGCCGTATGCAATATATGAGGTATCTGGCAATCCTTCGGAAATTCCAAATGGCCTCCCCACCCCATCCCCCAAAAAGAATAAATAAAATAAAATTAATAAATAAATAACCAAAAAAAAAAAAACCCAAAAAGAATAAATAAATTAAATAAATAAATAACAAAAAAAGTGATGGCGATGAGCAAGCAAGCATTTGAGGAAGCATGAAGAAGTTGAATGAATGAAAGGTTTTAGCGCGCCGAAGGCGCGCAAGGACGATGTAGAATTTAAAAATCCCTTGCGATCCGGTTAACCTTATTTTGGTTTGCGTGGATTACACAGACCTACCTTACCCATTGCCTCAAATGAGATTTGAAGAGGTATCCACGCGGTTATTGTTTCCCTACAGTTCACCTTTGGAGTGCCATCAAAACCTCAAGAGAGAGAGAGAGAGGGGGAGAGAGGGGGGGGGGGGGGGGGGCTCCAGTCGGTTTCGGCATGGCGATGGTAAAGGTTTAAGTCCGCCACGGTAGGGCGAGCCAAATGTTGTGCCAAGGCAAATTGAATGGAGGAAGAGAAAAGAAAACCAAACCAAACAGAAACGCTGGTTTGTTTAAACAATATTTATTCAAGAATTTGTTAACTATATTCATTTCACAAGAAACGATGAAAGAATAAGCAACATAAAATACAATAGAACACGGAATAACAAAGATATGCAAATAGATATAGGTAGCTATGTTAGGGAGGGATTCGACAGAAAGCCGATAGCTTATGTTAGTCGTCTCCCAAGCTCGTTTATCAGTTTTCACAAGCAGGTGGAAAAGGTTAGATGAGCTCACATGTCGTCACCCGATTGTCCGGCTCCTGGTACGTCTGGTTCGGTACCGGCTCCGGTATATTGACCATAGCGGTTATAAAAAAGGGAGTGGAGAATGCTCCAACTATTTAGTTTTGAAAAACCGAGAGTCATCCATCAAGCCTTCTGGGAAATGGGATGCCGTATGTAATATATGAGGTATCTGGTAATCCTTCGGAAATTCCAAATAGCCCCCCCCCCCCCCTCGAAAAATTAAATAAATAAATAAATAAATAAATAAATAAATAAATAAATAAATAAATAAATAAATTAAATGAAGAATTTTGTGAAAACATCAGTTATATCACTCCCTCAGAAGTAACCAGTTTAGGGTTTAAAGTTTAAGGTGGTGTCAGCCAAACTTTATTAGTCGTAATGAGAGGATATGGACTAATCACTACAACAACATTACAATTTCCGTTTTTATGAACATCAACCTATGTTTAGCCGATTGTTTTCATTCAACAAACAATGGGATTAGTTAGCATTCAGTGATGAGTCTCAGTAAAACTTCGGCCAATCAAGTGGGCTTCTGCATTGTCAGAACACACGAATTACAGTGACTTCGGACCTCTGCAACTTCGGACCAAGCAACTTCGGTACATTTTAGTGACTTCGGACCGAAAATCGGCTGGTGACTTCGGACCTCCAAAAGTTATTTCGGACGAAATACTTCCTTTTGAAAAAATCTCATTATTATGTTGTGTTTGTTCTAAATTTCTTTGTCTCGTTTTTTTAATATTTTTTTATAATAATAATAATGAAAAGTTATTTTGGACCAAAAACTTTGCTGCCTCAGACAATAAAATTACAAGGTGCCGTGGCTGACTTTGAAGCCGCAGCTTGGCAAGCTGTTCGAAAAGTTTTTCCTTCGGCAGAGATAATGAGCCGTGCCTTTCACTGGACTCGGGCGTTGTGACGAAAGGTTCAGGAAATTGGATTATCCAAAGAATACATGATAGAAAGTGCTACAAATTCATATATAAGAAAACTCATGGCTCTACCGTGTTTGCCTCATGAACAAATCACTTACATGTTCACCAAACTCGAGGCTGACGCAACCAGTGATAAGGTGAAACAATTTGTGGAATACGTGAGAAGGACATGGATTGAAAACTCCATGTGGTGTCCTGAAAATTGGTCAGTGTTCAACCAGAGTGCCAGAACAAATAATGACGTTGAGGGCTGGCACCGTAGACTGAACTCTGTTGGTCAAGCAGGCATGCCATTTTACGCACTAATGAATAAACTGTTTGAAGAGAGCAAAAAAAAAAAAAAAAAAAAATACAGAGAACTACAAGCAAAACTCTTCACCGCATGTGATGAATTCATTGCTGGAGAAATATCTGTAAAAAAACTGTTGAAGACTTGTGCTAAACTAAATGGCCCACAAACTTGACTTTCACAAAACCTCAGATCTGTTACTACATATTAATATATTACACGCAATATTTATCTCGCATTTTATCAATAAACTAGTAGGGTTACCCGGCATAGCTCGGGCTGAGGAGAGTATTCTCCCTTATGCTCGGGCTGAGGAGAGTATTCTCCCTTAATCTATACTATATCTTGCTGGTCATAACTGTTGATGCCCCTCTACACCCCCACCCCGGCACTTTTTAAACCTCACCATTAGAGTCTTGGTGAAAAATTACTCCTAGTAGACCGCTTTGAAGACCTATATCGGTGAGAAAAAGTTTGGTCATAACTTTTTGTGCCCCTCTACACCCCCACCCAACCCCGATACTCTTTTAAGCCTCACCATTAGATTCCTGATAAAAAACGTTACCCCTAGTAGACCCCTTTGAAGGCATCTATCGGTAAATTTGTTATTGATATTAAATGACATTTTAGAACTCGAAGTATAATTAAATAATAAATTGGTTTAGATCATTTGGTATTCGTCATGTTTGACCGAAGTCACTGTGGAACCCATTCGAAAAAGATGATAGGTCCAAAGTTACTTCCCACGAGTTCGATTTCACTTCCCAGGGGTCCGAAGTCACTTGGTCCGAAGTCACTTATTTTTGTCCGAGGGTCACCAAAAATGTACCGAAGTTGCAGAGGTCCGAAGTCACCTGAATTACAGTGACTTCGGACCTCTGCAACTTCGGACCAAGCAATTTCGGCACATTTTAGTGACTTCGGACCGAAAATCGGCTGGTTACTTCGGCCCTCCAAAAGTTATTTCGGACCAAATACTTCCTTTTGAAAAAGATGATAGGTCCGAAGTTACTTCCCATGGGTCCGATGCCACTTCCCAAGGGTCCGAAGTCACTTGGTCCGAAGTCACTTATTATGGTCCGAAATCACCAAAATGTGCCGAAGTCACTCTGGTCCGAAGTTGCAGAGGTTACCTGATCCCAAACACACTCCCTCGGGAGTTTCAATACCTGCCGACTTTTCAGTTTAGTTGGAACGAAACATGCAAAATTGTCATTCATCATGACGATCCGCGTTCTATGTAGGTTTTAAACCCCATTTGGGGGCTAAAACTATTAATTTTGTGTGTCATTCCATGTCATTCCGCGTCATTCCATGTCATTCCGCGTCATTCCGTGTCATTCCGGTGTTTAGGAGGACCGGGCGAAGGCTATCACTAAATGTATACCGAGGCAGAGTCCGAGTCCGGAATTGGTGTATACAGAAATCAATTATTCAAATATCTCATTAATGCCGAGGTGTTGACGAGATATTTTTATCTATATATCTTTAGGGCCATTAGAATGGAATGGTAAAAAAAATTGCCATCAGTTGCGTCAGGGTGTTCTGTAGGTGGGGGGGGGGGGGGGGGGGGGGGGGGGGCATCGAAAAAGTGCTGAGTCAGAAATTTGAAAAACTTTCTTTTCCAGAACCACTGATTAGAATATTTTGATATTTGGTATACAGCACCCCTGTGCTATCTGTTCTGGTGTGAATACGGTAGCAAACTTCCAGGAAGCAGTGGTGCCTGCTGTCCACTCTGAGTTGATTACATATGTGTTTCGTGTTCAAAAGATCTCAACCTTCATTTTGATGTATAATTTGTGTATATTTAATTTGAATTTAAGGAATATCAGAGGTGGGAATTTCAAAATAAACAAAATTCTATTACTTGTATAGCACCTTAACTCGCCTTGGTCTGCGTCTGTAACAATCCGCTGTTGGTTTGAAAGCAATCCACCTTCGGCTTTTTGTATTCGTCACGAGAAAACCGAAGGTGAGAATTCCGTGTCTGCTCTCAAACAAGAAACCGTTCACTGGAGTGCAGAATTTCGTTGAACAGTGTCCTGAAAAATTAAGGTGTTGCGTAGGTGATGGTGGGTTGGTATGGGGATGGGTGGTGGGCTGATTTCGATGTCGTCAGGGGTGTAAAGAATATAATAATTTGTCATATTTATGTTGCCCATCGGTATTTCTGAACCATTCATTACAATATTGAAAAAACAACAACAAACAAACGAAACATTGTATTTCTTTGTTTATTGCCGATATCGAGAGTCGCAAGTTGCCTGTTTTCAGACTTGCTTTCCCATTACTTATATAGCGCCTCAACTGATGTATTCGGGTTTTGTTCTTTCACGCGCCACGCGTAGAGCTTTTGTGCCGATTTCTGTCCTTTTTAGTATTTCAGAATGAGCAGCCGAAGAAAAGTAACTCATACATTTTTTTAAAAAAAAGTGTATTTTTGACAAGAGGCGTCAAGCATATTGCATTTGGTGGGTTGAGGGGGAGGTCAAAGTGGTTTCATATCAGCTTCTATATTAATTTTAAGGTTAATTTTTGGGGTCGTGGCGGTCTGTTCTTTCGAATTGGATGGAGCGTTGGGTTGTCTGGTGAGCAAGGGTCGGGGTGCTGTGTCCTTGAAGGGACAATGAACAGGTGAGACGCTTGCTATAGTAGAGGTTATTATGAGGGTACTATGCAGGGCGGCGGAGCCTGGGGCACAGGAGGCACGTGCCCTCCCCCACTTTTTTGACCAATTATAGGTACCCGAACGGCATTTTCCGACATAACATACACAACCCCTCTGGCCACTACACATCACCTATACATATATGACCACATTGATGTTCAAGAGTTTATTGAATGAAAATAGAAAGCTCCAAATGGAGCGTAATATTTCAAAAGGCGGTTTCAAAGTTAAAATTAGCCCTCTGAACCTGAGAGGCCGCTTTTCCGGCCCATGGACATGATACTTTATACATTCATTACGAATGATAGCTGGTAAGTGAATGTGTGGGGAAGACTAATGAATATTTTCAACGTGCAGCCTTGAGGCTGCACGTTGAAAATATTCATTAGTCTGCCCGCAAATAATGAATATGGCCTCTTCCAATTGCTGCCTTTAAATTGATATGGAAGATACCACCAGGGTTCTAAGGGTTAAGTAAAAACAAAACAATTACGCCGAGGTTAGTGTCTTAAATAGAGTGGATTCAAGGGTGAGAGGAAGCGTATGTAAATTTATATATTTTGCATGAATACAACGCCCACCACCATTGACACAAAGAGGAAAAATTATTTTCCATCCTACACCCTTGCGGGACCAAAAAAAGGTGTGACCCCCACTTTTTTCAGCTTCCGCCGCTTCTGGTACTATGATATTTGTATGTAGTAGTTTAAAAAAATAGTGATAATGGGTAACAAAGGGATAGTATAGGTCACGGCAAAATGGCGTCAATATGCAGACAGGCATAATATCGGCTCCCGGTAGTTTAGAGAGTTTGGCCTTATATCTATACTTGAATATCTAAAGGATGTTTTGTTTAGTTTTGGAGATAGCTATGTTAGGATTAATCCGTACTCCCAATTCTGGATTCCGTGTATTTTTAGCTCAACTTGACAAAGTCAAGCTGAGCTATTGCCATCACATCTCGTCCGTCGACGTACGTACGTCCACAATTTCCTGTGGCACACCTCACAGGTCGCATTTATGATCAGATCGCTTTGAAACTTGGTATCCTTGTTTGGGGTGACCTCTAGATGGGAGCTATCGATTTTCTTCAATTTCCGTCACAAAATGTTGCCGCGGCCAACGTTCTTGGAACTTAGTTTAGTCAGACCTCTATATTTCCCTTTGGCACACCCTACAGGGCACATTTATGATTGGATTGCTTTGAAACCTGTCATGCTTGTTTGGGGTGACCTCTAGATGGGAACTATCGATTTTCTTCCATTTCCGCCAAAAAATGTTGCCGCGGCCAACGTTCTTAGAACTCTGTTTAGTCATGACCTCAATATGCCCCTTTGGCACACCCTACAGGGCACATTTATGATCAGATTACTTTGAAACCTGGCATGCTTGTTTGGGGTGACTGTTTAGTCAGACCTCACTATTTCCCTTTGGCACACCCTACAGGTCACATTTATGATCGGATTTCTTTGAAACCTGGCATGCTTGTTTGGGGTGACCTGTAGATGGGAACTATCGATTTTCTTCCATTTCCGTCAAAAAATTTTGCCGCGGCCAACGTTCTTAGAACTTAGTTTAGTCAGACGTCAATCTTTCCATTTGGCACACCCTACAGGGCACATTTATGATCGGATTGCTTTGAAACCTGGCATGCTTGTTTGGGGTGACCTCTAGAGGGGAACTATCGATTGTCCTCTATTTCCGTCAAAAAATGTTGCCGCGGCCAACGTCTTAAAACGGATTGCTTTGAAACCTGGCATGCTTGTTTGGGGTGACCTCTAGATGGGAGCTATGGGAGCTATTGATTTTCTCTATTTCCGTCACAAAATGTTACCGCGGCCAACATTCTTAGAGCTTAGTTTAGTCAGACATAAATATTTCCCCTTGGCACACGCTACAGGGCACATTTGTAATCGAATTGTTTTCAAACCTGGCATGCTTGTTTGGGGTGACCTCAACATGGGAGCTATTGATTTTCTTCCGTTTTCCGTCCAAAAGTGTTGCCACTGGCAACGACCTTTGAACTTAGATTAGTCAGGGATCAACATTTTCCTTTGGCACGCCCTACAGGGCACATTTATGATCTGGATGGTTTGAAACTTGGTATGTTTGTTTGGGGTTACCTCTAGATAGAAGCTATCGATTTTCTTCCATTTCCGTCAAAAATAGTTGCCATTGGCAACAACCTCTGATGAACTTAGTAAAAATTTAGTGCAGTTTAGCATCAATATTTCCCTTTGACACACCCTGCAGGGCACATTTATGATTGGATCGCTTACAAACGTGGTGTGCTTGTGTGGGGTGACATCTATATGGAAGCTGTCGATTTTCTTCCATTTCTGACAAAAAATGTTGCCGCTGACCTTTGAACTTAGTTTAGTCAGACCTCAATATTTCCCTTTAACACACCCTTCGGGGCACATTTATGATCGGATCACTTTGAAACTTGGTATGTGTGTTCGGGGTGACCTCTAGATGTGAGCTATTGCTTTTTTCATTTCCATAAAAAAATATTGTCATTATCACCAGCCTTTGAACTTACTGCATTTGTGCATCAACTTATCCCGTTTGCACTCTCTGCAGGGTATATTTATGAATTTCCATAAAAAAAAGAAAAAAACTTTGCCACAAGCAATGACCTTCTACTTAGTGCATTTGAGCATAAACATCTTCCTTTGGCATGTCTCAGAGGGCACATTTATTATCAGGTTGTTTTGAAACTTTGTAAGCTTACGCAGGGTGACAAAGATAGGAGCTATTGATTTTCTTTTCATTTCCATCAAAAACTGTTGCTGTTAGCAACAATCTTTGAATTTATTGCATTTGTCTCAGGGTTGTTTTTGAACTTGGTGTGCTCATTAGGCAAGACCTTTAGATAAGAGCTATTGATTAGCATTCATTTCTGTGAAAAAGTTGCCATTTACAATAATCTCTGAACATACTGCATTTGTGTATCAACATTCTTCCTTTAGCCAGTCTTACAGTTTACATTTAAAAATGCATGGATTACTCTGACGTTGTGCACACACAATGCTGTTATGTCGAAATTCAAATTTCATCAAATAACATTGGTACCAATGATCTTCAATGTTGCCATTTCATTTATAACTTACCAAGTTCATGTTTGTCAAGTTGAGCTACAGTGTCATTGACACTTTCATTATGATTTTCAAAACGATTCTTCAACAATTATTTTTTTTTCATGGACGGTTGAGTGATGACGAGTGATGTGTAAACCTGGACACATTGTTCGAATCCACTGCTTTCATGCAAAGGAACCAACTATTCACCTGGGCAGTTCATGATGACTGGCAAAGGGATTGGTAAAGTAACAAAAAAAAAACTTCAAGAAAACCATCGTTTTCCAAAATGGATCAGTCTTCAAATAATAATAATAATATGGTTTAGAGCCGAGTATCCACACAAGTGCTCACAGGCTTCACACAAAACTAAAGGTGCATTTTATATAATACAAGCAGGTCAGCAATAAGCCAGTTTATACAGGTGTGTTTTTAAGTGTCTCTTAAATGACTCGCATGACTGTGGTTTTTTGATGTCGTCAGGTAACGCTTTCCAGAAATGTGGTGCCGTAATGCAGAAGGCCCGATCGCCAGCTGTGACCAGCTTTCCTGCATTCTGAACAAGATTGCACGAAGTAGCTGATCGCAAGGGACGAGCAGGTTCATACTTCTTAACTGGATTGCAAAGATAAGGAGGCGCAAGATCGTTGACAGCTTTGTAGGTAAACAATAATACTTTGAAACTAATTCTTTCACTAATGGGTAACCAATGCAGTTTTTGTAAGATAGGGGAAGCCGAAGAGGATTTTTGAAATGCGCTTCCGACAAGTTGTCACCATTGGAGACCAGAACGCAAAAGAGACGAGCTGAGACAACAGAAAATAAATTCTTCATCCATTACTACAATTGGTAAAACTGTAACCGTGTCTGATAGTATAAAAATTTCTACAGTTGTATTTTTTAGAATTGTACTTTCAGTTTGTGGAAGTAACTAATTGAAATGAACCATTAACATTTTCAAAGATGTGGCAATTTGCCAGTTGGCAAATTGCCATATCTTATAAAATGCTAATGGTTCATTTCCATCATTTATATTCACTTGTAGAAAATATAATCCAGTAAAATACAATTGTAAAAGGCGTATAGTATTAGTCCTTGGTGAACTTGACGCCACGTCTCGTGTGAGCGATATGCAATATTTGGCAATATGAGACTATAGTAAACATGACTGATTGGAGCACGGTGGCTCAATACATGTAGGTAGAGATGCGGGTTGCAAGCTGAGAGGTCCTTCTTTCAAATCCCACCGCAGCAACCGCGTTGTGTCCTTGGGCAAGACATTTAATCCCAATTGCCCACACAGTGGCGTTGTATACTAAGGCGTACTGCACGTCGATGGTGCACATGCCTTCAACCAATACTAACGCTGCTTATGTGGAGTTAGTATGTTGGGTAGTCTGACAGTTGCTCGCTGGTCTCCCCGGCTTCCTCCACCCGTAAAACTGTCCCACACGAGGTGATCATGGCTGTCAAAAGTGTCGTTAAATCCCAGTAATAAATAAACATGACCGATATTGTACACAGTACCTTGACACAACAGACTGTCGTCAACAAACTGGTGCCATGTCTCCCACAGTCTGACAGGGTAGACCCGTCGAAGATTGATGCCATCTTTAGAAAGTATTGGAAAATACAAGAGCAAACGAAAGAACTTACTACCTCCGCTATCCCAACAGCTATTGGAAATGCCTTACATAGATTTGTAACGAGTCACATAATGCCTCTCAAGGGTGAAGTTCAGTTCGACGGCCGAAAGCTTGGATTTGAAGGAGCAGATAAATTCGTTAGGAGAACGCCTACAGAAATCAGAGGGGCGCGATGGCGTTGCGGTAACTGATTCTTGTCAGATCACTGAAGTTTAGCAACGTCGAGCCTGGTTTGTCCTTGGACGAGTGACCGTCTGAGCGATCGATTCGGACTTCCGCGTTGTGTCCTTGGGCAAGACACTAACCCCGATTATCTACATGGGGCACGATGACGCCGTGTACTAAAGCGTACTGCACGTCTTCAACCAATCTAACGCTGCCTGTGCTGCAGTGGGGAGTTACGATATTGGGGATCTGGCAGCTGCTCGGTGGTTCTATCCGGGTACTCCGGCATTCTCCACCCGTAAAACTGTCACGATCATGATTAGCCATTGTGCACAAGTATGTGATCTTAAACAGCAATACATAAATAAATAAATAAATAGAAAATAGAAATCAGAGAGCGATGTGAGTCGATTAGTAGAACAAGAACAATACAGTAGACGTAACTACTTGGTTATATGTAATGTCTATATGAACGCATTAGATTTACATGAGATTAATAAAACCAGGGATAAAATAATTCTGGACCAAAGAAATTGTTGTATCGAGAAAATTTCTAAGAGGTACTTGTAACATTTGTTTGTTTGTTCGTTGATATCTGAGTTTCGTTCATTCACAACTCCTCTTGAGTCGCGAACCCGAGAGCAGTTCAATCAAAAGTTATAAAAGTAAATAAGAGTTACTTCCCATTAACCATATTGGAATACTGAAAGCTGAAACACATGGGCATCACTCCCGCCATCCCAACTAAAAATACACAAAGTCAGGCTTTTTATTATTTTTGATTTGCCTTCTTGATCTCCCGACTCCCAAACTACCAGAGGCTGTGACATTAAATTCGGTCACATATCATTACTCTTATCTGGAGCTGTATTCACAGTCAGATTGAATATCGACTGAATCGGACCTTGAAAAGGCACACAGTACAAGTCAAAATACGTTGTAGGATAACCACTAAGAACTATGTATCTTTCTCTTCCTACACTGATAAGACCAGAAGCTGACATAATTTTCGGGAAAGCTCTCACTGAGAGCTTTCCAGAAAATGATGTCTGATTCTGGTCTTGCCGGTGCAGGAGCAGCAATATACTTAGTTTATTGCGGTTATACTATAACTTATTTTGACTTGTACTGTAATGTCTCAGATACTTGACATTTCTGATATAAAGAATCTCAGTCTCAGAATTTACCACATCAAACACATTAGCCCTAAGGCTCGAATGACTACAAAAACAGACCCAAACTCGGGGGTTAGTTTTCTCTGCTTCAAGTTGGCCAACATTACAATATCACCCTCTCTTGCATTATGATCTTTAGTATGCCACTTTTGGTCTGTATATTTTTTCATGTTGTCTGAATATTTATTTATTTATTTATGGTTTAACGACACTTTAACAGCCAGGGTCATATCATGTTGGTGACAGTTTCACGGGTGGAGGAAGCCGGAGTACCCGGAGAGAGCCACCGAGCAACGACGAGCAGCTGTCAGCTCTCCAACATCGTAACTCTGAAGTTTGCACCGCGGCACAGGCAGGGTTAGATTGGTTGAAGACATGCGCACAATCGACATGCAGTATGCCTTAGTACACAGCGTCATCGTGCCCCCATGTAGGCAATCGAGGTTAACTGCCGTGCCCATGGACACAACGCGGGAGTGTCAGAAATTGGCCACTTTTGTTTGAAAATGTGTAACTGGACTTGCAGGATAGTTTGTGTAGTTGGCAGGTGGATGGTGTGAGTAGCAAGCTAAAATACATGAAGGTACAGGAAACATAAATTAACTCCAACTAGGAATTTTAATACAATTCGGGTCACTGCTCTGTTCTGGTACCTTATCGAAAGCCAGTGTTGAAATGCGAACATGACACCGTTTTAGATTTAACTATGATTCTGAAATAATCCTGGTCAGTGTTCAGTAATGTAAGCTATTGAGTAGTTCAGCTCTCCTGGCCGTGGGAAAGTGTCGGCGAATTGCGAAGATAGGTGCTATTGAAGGGTTGGAAGGGAGAGAAACGCCATGAAGGCACCAAATAAGATTGGATCAGCCCTGTTGTCGTCCAGACGCACGACGTGTAGTTTGTAGAGGACAGTTAGCTGGAATAATGTGTTAAGTGTGATGGAAATAACTGAATTACGAGCGAATCACGACCAGCACTTACGTCTCAGAACCCTTCACCTTCAGGCTTGTTAAGTCAGAACCGATCACAGACTCTGTGCTATACGTTTTGTGACAGGATAAAGTGATCTACGAATCAGACTCGATGGTACACGTTACGCAATGGTGAAGTACAATTCAGAAGACTCAGTATAGTGTTAGATCCGAATCATGAATAGTGATATAGACTTCGCTCAAAGCTACCAGTTAATAAATCTCCGGAAGTACAAGGGACGCGGTCTATGATGTGTTAAGTAAACAGTGAGGACGTTTTCTTGATCGGTGTCAAAACGCCGTAATCGAACCAAGGCTTCAGGACCAGCATATGACGACGAACAATTCTTCAAATCATCGACAAACCGAGTGGAAATACCGTGACAATCCCGTAATCGGGAGGAGTATGCAGCGCTGCATAGAAAACAAATGACTTCTGCGGAGCGGGTAACACAACGTATTATTCCATATTTTGTATGTATCATTTATTCTATAGCAATATACTCATCATATCATTTATATATGTAAAACGAGTCTTTTCTTGATTTGCCAGAATAAATTCATAGAAACCGAAGAGACCAAGACCCAACCACCCCTTTTAGTCGTCCACGCTCTACCCTGTGATAAGCAATGCAAGTCTCGGGGGACAGGCCTGGTCAACTCGAAGGGTTAACACTGTCTTTCACCTGACAGGGAGCATGAATCATTCGCTGAAATGGTCACCCATCCAAATACTAACCGCGCTCGACGTTGCTTAACTTCGGTGATCTGACGAGAACCGGTTACTGTGACGCCACCGCACCCCCCCCCCCCCGGTTGTCTGAATATGTCTCATGGAACTCTTATACTTTTGGGGTTAACTCCTGCCGGCAGGATGTTGGTTCAAAGTTTGAATGCAAATTTGATAATTTAGTTTGAATTTCTCGAACCAGTAACAAGTGTACGGGCGATTCATCCGTCGCTCTGTGAAGAGTTGCCCGGTAAGCAATTAGAATACCGGAAAGTTCCTTCCGCCAGCTTTGGTTCTAAACCTCAGCTAGCCTGATAGATATTTTTAGAAGTCTACATGTGTGTAATCTCTCAATTTGTCCATTGCTTCTCGGGTAATAAGGTGAGAATTTTAAATGTTTGATTTCAAGGCCTTTAAATTTCAAGGACTTTTTAGCTCACCTGGCCTAAAAGGCCAGGTGAGCTTTTCTCAGCACGTGGCGTCCGTCGTCGCCCGGCGTCCGTAAACTTTTCACATTTTCATTTTTCTCTCTGTAACCGCTGAGCCGGTGTGAACCAAACTTGGCAGGAATGGTCTTTGGGAGGTCCTCTACAAACGATCCTCATTTTGTTCCATAAGGTCCAGATAAAGGGACCAAAGTAATAAATGAAGAAATTGCTCTATTAACCCTTTACCCAACGTAACGGCCAAAACCGGCCAGCGCTATTCTCAAATTAATTCGCCAATTAATTTTCAAAATATTTTCATTTTTTGTCTCAAAAACATAGGTTATGACCCCTCGTTGGAACGAGCTCGTCGAGCTCGTTCCAACGAGGGGTCATAACCTATGTTTTTGAGACAAAAAATGAATAAAATTAGTTATTCAAGAATTTTTTTTGCAAGTGTCGTCTGCTTTTCATGTTAGGTAAACGGTTAAAAGCTTTCGGCCAAAGGCCTTCATCAGTTTTGCTAGCTTCAGAAAACATTACGTACTCAGTTGGATGCAAATTTCACAATGAAGGCATAGAAAGGACGTTAAACGTCGTATCACCCTTTACGTAATTAAAGCGTCAGTGAATGTAATTTTTATTGTTCCGTGTGTTAAGTCCTGCCCCCTTTGTCGTTCACAATTTCATACACCAGTAATCTTGAGTCTGAGTTACTTACCCTCATTTACTTTCTCAAGTATACTGAAGTAAGGCGTCTTTCAATGAATGTCCCGGTCTGGAAAAGTGGATGTAACTGGGCATATGGTCGTGCAACCTAATGTCCCCGAGGTGCTCAGTTAATCTCTCGTGAGCGGTTCTCTCTGTCTCTCCGAGTACACCGCTGCCTGACAAACCTTACACACCAAACAATAAATTAAATTCTCAGTTTTACAGTTCACCTTTTTACACACGTCAGAAGTGTTGGTATGAGACGTATTACCTACTGAGTCAAAAGATAAATTCTTGCAGATGCTACACGAATCCCGGCATAGTTCAACGGGTGGTGATGTCAGCTTACTCGTTTTTCGATGCACTAGAATACCACTGATGTTGCTGTCTCTCCGGTATGATATGAGGGTGGCTGTTTGAATACCTCCTTCATCCAACTTGATTTGTGTAATACATCCAGATATTTGCGTGTGATTATCCCCTACGTTTGGTAAGGAATCATTGAAAGTTGTAACGAGGGGTACCCCTTAACTGTTCTCAGTTTTTATCTTCCATTGCTGGAGTAGTTCCTCCCTATCGATAGGGTCAACCTTCGGTAACTCCCTCTCAATAAATTTTGAGCTATACCCTCTTCTCCTCAGTTGGCGTTTCAAATCATCGCGATTTTTCCAATAGTCCGATTGCCTTGGTCAGATTCGCCGTATACGGAGGCCTAAACTGAAGACAACTGACCGTTTTGTATGTGATGGGTGGCTTCATTCCTTATGCAGGAACAACATTTTATCGGAAGGTTTCCTGTAATAATATTGAATCATTGTATCCCAAAACTCAAAGCGTTCTGCAGAGTACCTCAGTTCTACTTTTATGTTAGGATGTATAGCATTAGCGTGTTCAGCGAATTCTTTTAGTTCATCTTCGCCATGCGTCCAAACTCCAAAGCCATCATCAATGTAGCGCTTGTACATTAGCGGTTTTCTGTCAAATCTGAGTAAATCCTCATCCCACTTTCTGAGATACGCACAGGCATAGTTTTTACCTAATCGTGACCCGATTGCAGCACCATCCGTTTGAAAGAAATGCTTGTTACCGAAGTTGAAGTTATTATTGTCCAGGACGGTGTGGATCATTTCCATTACACAGTCAATTGGAATCAGTGGATCTGTCCTGTATTCAATGGCTTCATGACATACCTACCATACCCTCCACTCGCGATACTGACGGGTATAATTTACAAATGTCAAAGCAAAACAGTAGAAACTATTTTGGGATGTCCTTGAAATGCTTTATTTTATTCAAAAAGTTCACGGTGTCCTTTATGAAGCTCGGTGTTTCGACCACATATTGATTGAGTTCATATTCGGCGACTTCGGCTATCCGCTCCGTAGCGGTCCCTGTGCCACTAACAATAGCTCTGATGGGCGCGTTCGCCTTGTGAATTTTCGGGTTGCCTTTGAGTTTTCCCGCTCGAGAAATTCTCGGGTACCTATAGTCTTTCAACTCACCAGATATTGCACCTTTCCGTGACATCCGATTCAGTAGAGACTTGACCTTTTTCTCCGATTGAACACTCAAGTCGTGATCGGTTTCCCGGTATGAATCACTTTGTTTTACTTCCTCGAACAGCTTAGTGGCATAGTCCGATTTATCCTGCACAACAATATCTGAACCTTTATCAGCAGACCTGATAATAATGTCATCATTTCCCAAAAGATCTTTCAAGGCATTCCGTTCCTCCCTGCTGATATTGTGTCTTTTCCGGTTTTTTCACACCTGCCATTATTTCACTTTTGACTAAACCAATGTAGGCGTCTAATGCGTCGTCACGTCCAGTATTTGGTGTAAATTGACCTTTTTCTTTTTCTTAAATTTCTCTTCTGGTGAACTTTCATCGCGTTCCCTGGAATCTGAATGATCGAAAAAAAATTCGTTTAGTCTCATCCTGCGTTCCCATTCATTTAGGTCTTCTAACAGTTTTGATCTGTCAGCCTCATGTCTCGTCGGAATAAATGTAAGCCCTTTCTCCAGGAGGGATCTTTCATCTTCCGTTAGCGTGTGTAATGATATGTTAGTTACTATAATATCGGAATTTGAGGGTTTCTTTTGTCGCGCACTGTTTAGCACCGGTATTTTATTTCCGACACTTCGTTCTTTCGTATTTAAAGTGTTAGCAGAATTCTCTGGAGAAGTGGCCACGGAATCGCGTCCTGTCGGTGTCATGTCGAACCAGTCAAATTTCGGAGTCGACGGAATACTCATGATATTGTCCAAGGAATCCAAGTCATCAAAATGGGCTATTAAGCTATTGGAATTCTTAGCGTCGCAGAGTTTTTCATTTTTCTAGACTTTGTGGTTGAAAGCTGTCGGCGTAAATCCAAAGTCAAATTACTAGAGGAGGAACTTTTCATTTCCTGACAAATTTCATCGAAGTCATTTCTAAGTTGATTTAATTTGGAATCACAAACTCGCGAAATAACATTCATCAATCTCATAGACGCGTCGGCCTTAATTCTTTCACATTTCACTATGTATTGCTCACCTATGTCCATTTCTGGTTTCTATTTCCATTTGAATCCATTTGGTATCACATTTTCAGCGATCGCCTTTTCCAGAAATTCTTGATGGGACTCGTATCGGGCTATTTTCTCTGCAATCCAACGAACTGCATCTTGAGTTGTATTCGTCGCCAGCACAGGAGCGTTGATAGTAATCTGTAACCAAACTTCGCAGGAATGGTCTATGAGAGGATGGAAATATGTGGCTGCCAGAGGCTGTATTCTAATGCTAAACCCCATGCCTCTCCTGTCTGCACAAAGATCGGTACTGTCAGCAAAATACTTGTTTTTTGAGAATCTGGTAAGTTTTGGTTCCAGCTTTCTCCACCGAGAAATGGAAAAAGAACCCAAAAATATTGTGCATACAGTACAAGTCAAAATAAGTTGCAGCATAACTGCAATAAACTAAGTAAACTACAGCTCCTGCACTGACAAGAGCAGTGAGAGCTTTCGAGAAAATGATGTCAGCTTCTGGTCTTATCATTGTAGGAAGAGAAAAGATACATAGTTTATAGGAGTATCCTACAACTTACTTTGACTACTACTGTAAACAAGTGCAGCTATAATTATGTTAATACATATATTACTCTCAATTTACTTATCTGAAATACTGATTGATGACAGGTGTTTGGAAAAGCATGGAAGTTTTGTTTACTTAATAAATCATTTATGATATGACAAAATTGGAGTAAAATATGTTTCCTGTAACCCTTTACCTATCCAATATCCAAAGCTATTTGAATACTGTCTAAAAAAATTGTAATTTTCAAAATATTTAACCTTCTTTTACTGATTTTATTGTTTAAACAGAATTCATAAATGTGTGCATTTTCAAGAAATCTTCTTTGAAACTACAAGGCCAAATGTTTTGAAACTTGATGTGACTGGTGACTGTAACCCCATCTACCAATGATCCTCATTTAATCTTCATCGGGTTGCAATTATGGCTGCAATTGTGGCGTACAGTTACTATAGAAACCCTATAGGAAATCACATTTTCATCATCTTTTCTGAAAGTACTGGGCCAATGTGAACCAGACTTGGCAGGCATGGTCTATGAGAGGTTCGCTACAATTGTTACTCACTGTATTCCTGTTGGATGAAAAACGTGGCCGCCAGAAGCATTCTTTGATTCTGATTGATCAATTTTGAAAACTCTTCTCCTCTGAAACCACCCGGCCAAATGTTTTGAAACTTTGCATGGTTGATGACTGGGACACCCTCTACCAACACTCCTCATTTAATGTTGATCTGGCTACAATTGCGGTTTATAGTTACCATAGAAAAACCCTATGGGAAATCCCATTTTCATCTTCTCTCTGGAATTACTGAGCCGACCTGAACCAAAACTTGTCAGGACTGGTCTATAGGAGGCTCTCCACAAACAGTCCTCTTTTTGTTTCCGTTGGTTGGAAAATATGGCCACCAGCGACATTCTATGATTCTGTTTGATGGATTCAAATGTTTTCAAACTTCACGTGATTGAGGACTGGGACACCTTCTACCAATGATTCTCATGTAATGTTGATGTGATGTTGCAAACATGGTCACAATTGCAGCTCATGGAAAGCCTATGGGAAATCACATTTTTATATGTAGTTCCAGGTGAGCGATTACAGGCTCCATAGAGCCTCTAGTTTTGAAATGATGTTCCAACAAACATCTTAGCATTGTCAGACAACAACTGAACTGGGTATCCAAATCTACTGAAAATTTCATTGTGTTTCTCAATGAAAGGCTTCGTTGAAATATGAAGAGGAACAACAGCTTCTGCATAGGACGAGTAATAATCAATGACTGTTAAAATGTGCGTTTTGTTTATTGGCCCCCGCCAAATCACTTGGCACCTTTTCCCATGGCCTACATGGAAACTCACTTCAGTCACTTAGCGGAATAGGCAGGTCAGATCTCAGTGGCTGATTTTGAACATAGATCTGACAAGATATCATCAATGACGCAATATCTCAGTCCATATCACACCAATACAATCTTGGACGTAGCAGTTGAAATGTCCTGACAATGCCTCGCTGAGTCTCGTGCGATTTACAACAAACGGTTTTCGAAGAAGGTGAGACCACAATTCTATCACCCATCAAAACTTATGACTTACAGGTTGTGAGAAAAGACTTAATTTTCTCAAATGGCTTCAAATCATCTGAAATATTTTTCAGTCATTTACCTGACCCGAGTATAGAGGTCAGCTTACTCGATGTTTTATAAATTTGGGAAGTCTGTTTCAGTTCTTCAAGCGTTACTGCTTTATGTTTACACCACTACTGAAATTTTCTTCAGTGAACAATGTATTGCCAGTGGATTCTCGGGTGATGTTATTTTTCCATGAATACCAGTTGATCATGTGATTTATCCCATAAATACCAGTTGATCATGTGATTTATCCCATAAATACCAGTTGATCATGTGATTTATCCCATAAATACCAATTGATCAATGGCATTTGAACATCGCCCATTGATATTACGAACTACATTCAATTTTCCAGAGTCTGTATTTACGTTCTGTAATTTCTGTTTACGTTCTGCAAATAGGCGGTTTCCCCAACTCGAGTGGAAGTTTTATTTTAGGCACTATATTGACAGTTTAACCCTTTACCCAACGCAGACGATATCAAAATTTATTATTTTAAATATAATCTTTTGAAATTTTTCAAAAAATTTCAACAAAACCATATCATGTGACCCCTCGTTGGAACGACCTCGACGAGCTCGTTCCAACGAGGGGTCACATGATATGGTTTTGTTGAAATTTTTTGAAAAATAATATTTTTTCAACTACTGAATTTGCATATTTCGCGGCGGATGCGGGCGATTCGTTGGGTAAAGGGTTAAGGGAACTATATTGTGTCAGAAACTACGTTGTTTTGTTTCTTTTTTGGGGAATGGAACTTGATTGAATTATGGTTAGTGTAACAATCCACCCCGAATCGCAGACGTACCGGCTACGAGCCCGCGTGAACTTGACAGTTTCCCTCTCCGACACAAGCTCGCGCTCGCTTTGATAATCACGGTCCTTTGGTGGGGGCCATGGCTTGTAAGTCCTCCGAATCAGGCGATTTAGAGACGGCTATCCCTGGCCTGACAAGTGTTCATATTCATCACGATATACATGCTGGGGTACGCCTCATATTTGAACTATAAGTCTAGAATGGCTCCACAAGGTTAACGATATTTTACACGATACGGATGCTGCGGCGAGAAATACACACCTGAGCGAAGCGTTTTCTCTGATAAAGCAATCCAGAAATTGTAATCGCTTTATAGGGGAATTTGAACGACATTTGACAAGCGGGCAACACGTGGAACGCTTGAATGAATACTTCGCTAAAGCCACAAACAATGTGAGTATTAAGGTGCTTTCTTAACAAAAGGTAAACATCAGTATAAAGTAACAAAGGTACCATAAAGTACCATATGTTACATCACCCCCACCCCAAAGGACATCGTCCCTGATGGTCTAAACAGTAGAGTCGATAAAAAAATGATATGCACTTCTGAAACATTAAACATAAAATATGCAAAGAAAGGTGCGCCCAAAATATCGGATAAAAATGCACAAGGTCAGGCGACAATTGGTAACTAGTTAAGTCGTTTATGACACATATAATATGTATAAGTTATATGTATGGTTCGGGTCATATTACATTAAAGTTACATGCGGAGGTGAACCCACAAACCGACTCCCCTAATAAAAAAAATAATACAAGGAGGAGCCAATTACCGCCGCATGAAGAGCTCACCATGGGAGACGCTACCACCCGATATAGTTCTCCACCCGGTGTGACGAAAACAATTAAAATAAAGAAATGACCCTAGTAAAAATCTTCTGAAACCATCGATGGTTTCCCAAATCATTGAGATGGACACCATTGGAATTTACATAAGTAGATGTGCACCAACGGTTTGACATATAATGCATATAAGAATTTTTATCACAATATGATCTGAGCGCTGAATTAGCAGCAACTCTACGTCGGCTACACAAAGCCGGGGATGCCATTTGCGTAACTTTCCGTGCAGCGATCTCGCCAACGATAACATGTTGAACTCCAGAACACTTCCACTTATGGATAACCTGTGTATATGTATCTAAAAACAAAGATATTTGAAATGTTTCAAAATCCAAATCATTTCCACCCACCTGGAAAAATTGCACAATGCGGTGCCTTGTGGATCAGCGAAATCGATATGTCCGACATAAAATAATTATGTTTTATGAAGGGAATAACCATAAGAATTGAAATATGACTGTTCGAAATCCAGGAGTGGATAAAACAAATTGATCACGCGTAAATGTACCATGCACCGCATCGCGGTTCATGGAATTTGTGTGTGATAAATTTAGTTTAAACAATATTTATTCTTAGAATCTTTGTTACTTGCATACATTTCATTAACAAAAAAAATTATAATACAAAATACTGACATACATAGTATAACAGTTTACAAGTTACTGTAAAGATGAGGGATTCGACAGGACGTGACAAACTTAAATGTGTCGTCTCCCAAGCTCAATATAAATTATCTTCAAAAGATGGCAGGAATCAAAAGGTAGGCTCATATATCAACGACTGAGGGCCGACAGCTCACGACCATCTTAACTAACTGGGCCACACCACCCTTTCAGAGGTATATGAGATTGTTCAAACTTAGCATGGAGGTGATAAGGTCAGATTATAGAAAGGAAATAGGAAATGAGACACAAAGAGTGAAGATAAAAGAAGGAACTGCCAGATTGGATGCATAAATTTCACCCTAAGATATGATAGACAGGCAATTTCAAGGGGAGAATGGCCCACGTACGAATGCAAGTGGGGTGAACCTGGACATCAGCAATAGGTATTGGAAACACGAACAATAATCTGTCAGAGCAAAGCCAGCCTAAGTATAGGGGCAAGGGGCCTCATATATAAAGATATTGTAAGTTCAAAAGATATTCCGCATCAAGGCGAAAAACCTACGTGAATTTCACTTCTCTGTGAAGCTGGGCATGGAAAAAACACACGTGGTGTATATCCAGCTTCAGGGCAGGGACCCAGGGGAGAAACGGTATGTTAGATAAGGTCTAATCTCATTTAAGTTATACAGAGTCGCGAGTCTTACGAGACGTAATCGTTTGGTGGCAGGATATCGTCACGGCCAATTGAGAAACGAGATTCTAAAAGATAGAAATGTCTGTCGTGTCGTCATCTGATCATTAGTATAGTAATGAGTGGCAGGAACGAATCGGTTTTCTCGACAAGTGAAATCACCGTTAAGTCACGCGCGAGATGACTTGTATTGATTCTGCCTCGATATACGTCATCTCCCACCGTTTTGGCAGATGGACAGATGAGCGTCTGTCCACCTGACAGTTTAGGGTAAAAAGTATATATACCTTGAAGAGCAGAGCATAAGACACACACTTGGGGTCACACACACGTTGATGAAGTCCAGGGCTGGCGGACTCTATTTCCTGGCATAGGGGTACCTTCGATCACAGGACCCTGAAACGGCTGGAATCGCCAGACAGGCATTCCACGATTGATTTAGCTTAAGGTTGATAGGCGGCTACAGTGCCAAATTCGTTGAGAAGGAAAACCCAAGGTGAAACGTTAAAGTTTAGATTGCCGAGTAGCAGGTATCAGCCTGCAACAGTCAGAAGTGTAGGTTAATTGTATTGTGCGTATTAACCCTTTGAAGCGTCAGACTGATTGCGTTGTGAGTAGTTTCTTTTGCTGTCGAAGCATCGTAATACCGACTGGAGATCGATGTGAGTGACAATTTCGCCCTAGCACAAAAAGGGGCATTTGTGAATCGTGAATTCAACCAGGAACAGTGAACATTTTAATAGGACTTTCACGGAGGACTTTCAAAAGGCACATAAGGTATGAGTAGACAATATCTGACCCAAATCAAAAGTACGGTGGCTTTATAGATGACGAACATTGCTGGTCGGAACACCTCCGACAGCCAGAGGTACAGTTACGCGCAGACGTTGACTTTTGAGCCTAAGCGGGTGAAGCTGTTATGGCGAGTTCACGGTAATAACATTTCAGATTTGTAAAGCTCTTATGGCGAGCTCTCCGTAACATAATTTCAGATTTGTGAAGCTCTTATGGCGAGCTCACGGTAGTAACATTTCCAGTGTGTAGACTATAGTGCCAGTACAGGGCTATAGAATGACTATACGATTGTTGAGAATTATTTAACCCTAGCAACCCATTTTCTGTGAAAAGGATCGAATTGTTGATTGTTGAAATATTGAAACGGCTTTATTTTTATGTGTAAATAAAAGAATCGTTGTTACTTCAAATCATTCTTTCCATTACGCAGCCTGAAGTGATTAGGAATCACACCTAACGGAAATCGAACATATTTCAGGCTAATTTGGCAGAGAAGGAATTACGGTGTCGGTCTAACTCAGCTCCCATCGCCGAGTTCGCGACACTTGGATTCCAACCCTCCACGTTGGTCTAAATTTCCCGCAATTTCATCAGCGGGACCAAATAACCCCACGTCAGTCCAGGCCTTACGGGGCCTCAGGTGTCCTGACATAATCACACTAAATATGCACAACAGGTTGGGGTCATTTGAACCTCCCACTTGCTAATATGAAGTTATGTACTATCTCAAAGATAAGGCTATTTTCATCGTTACTCAAAAGCTCAGAGCCAAAAAGAAGTATTGATATATCAGTTGATATATCAGATGTAAATGGAAGTACATTAAACGTATTATTGCGAGTATTTATAAACATGGGACAAACATGGGATAAACATTTGAACCTCCCACTTGCTAATATGAAGTTATGTACTATCTCAAAGATAAGGCTATTTTCATCGTTACTCAAAAGCTCGGAGCCAAAAAGAAGTATTGATATATCAGTTGATATATCAGATGTAAATGGAAGTACATTAATCGTATTATTGCGAGCATTTATAAACATGGGACAGTATAAGAGAAAGTGTTCCGATGTCTTACGCTCATTGAAACGCAGAAGGGATGAAGTGCTAAGTTGTTTTCGAATAAGTGGGAATTTAGGCTGCTGTAGCGTAGTCTCAGCCGACATTGATAAATTTGAGCAGTACGCTATTTAGTTTAAACAGAATTTATTTGGGAAAAAATAATCATGTAATTAGAAAACAGAAGCATATTGCATACATAAAAAAATTACACAAAGGTACAGATAACTATAGTTAGAACATAAATAAATTTGTGGATTCGACATCAAGCTGAGCAGCTTATGTTGGTCGTCTCCAAGGTAGCTGAAATACAAATATTACGATTGATTGTCATGGGAGGTGAACTGCTGTCATGAAATATTGTATCATTACATGGTAATACGATAAATCTTATTCAACTTTAACATGTATGAAGAAGATAAGGGATGTGTTGGATGTCATGTTGATTGGGTTAGATGTATTAGCTAATTTGAATTCCGGATACCAACGGAGACACATTATCTTGGTGACTATGCGCTCCAGCATCCATGTAATCTGATGGCCTTGGTTGGTGATGAAAGCGACTGACCATTTAAGTAAACAGATTTGTGAAGAAAAAAAATTAAAATAAAACAAAATCATCATGGTTCATGTGAAGCGTTTGCTTATCTCAGTACGCGATTTAGCGCTGCTGTGAAAACGAGGAGGTCGTTGGCTTCCCGCGTTTTGGAACGTCTTGAAGTTGCGCAATGACGTGTTCTCACGGATAGGGAGGGGCACTCTGTTCCACTTGTCAGAAACGCTGGGGATGATTATTTATTTATTGGTGTTTGAAGGTCACATATTTATGCACAATGGCTAATCATGACCGTGACAGCTTTACAGGTGGAGGAAGCCGGAGTACCCGGAGAGAACCACCGAGCAACGGCGAGCAACTGTCAGTTCCCCAACATACTATTTCCACACAAGCAGGGTAGCATTAGTTGAAGACACGTGCACCATCGACATGCAGTACGCCTTAGTACACAACGCCACCGTGCCCCCACCGGGCAGTGGAGATGAAGTGTCTTGAGATGAAGTGTCTTGCCCAAGGACACATCGCGGTTGCCGCAGGTGGGATTCGAACCGAGGACCTCTCGGCTTGTAGCCTGCACCTCTACCCACTGAGCCACCGCGCTCCCCGATGGGGATGAAAGAAAACTGATACAGCTGTGTCCAACAGAGCGGGGCACTGAGCGACTGATTCATGGTGGGGACGAGCGGGGGAACATTATTAGCAATATACGGAGGTGTCAGGCCGTGATACATTTGAAAAATTGTGTACGCTTGAGTTTACGGCGCCTTTCTTACAGAGAATCCCACCGCGTTTCTGTATATAACGTGGTTTTACTGGCACTGACAGTTGCCCCCGTGATTCACCTTGCAGCTGCAATCTGTATTTTTTCCAAGTCGTCAACTTTCGTAAAGGAGCAATTATCCTAAACATTATCAGCATATTCCAGTAGAGGCAAATGAAAGCATTTTTGTCTAAGACGTTGCGGTCCAGGTTAAATTTGTGTTTCCTCAACATGTCTAAACGAGCCCAGGCTTTAGAACAAATATGGTCAATGTGGTTATTACATGTGCGTGTGTTATTTAATACAACCCCAGGTGCTTATGGCTATCCACTTCAGTTATTTGTGTAGCGCCTAAAATATGGGAGGATGGGCAGTTAGGTTTGTTTCACGTGTTATCAGCAAAATCTCTGTCTTTTGAGGATTAAACTCAACCAACCATGTTTTGATCTAGTGTTCAATTGGGGTCAGATCATGATTGATTATGTTTACGGCTTGGTTAGGATTTTCCACAATGAGATATAAAGAGGTATCCTGAGAGAGGTGTGATATATTTGTTTCACCACCTCGTGGATTTCTAACAGCCAGGATTCAATTCTTAAATGACCTTCCGCAGACACAGTGAAATGAGCATAATCATCTGACAAATTTGACATTTCAGAGTTGGAAACTAGGCCTGAAAATGGAAGTCTGCTATGTATATTAGCCCTGTTAACTTTGCCAGCAATGTATTCCATACTATGACCAACTTTCAAAAGACACCAGCCTTGTCAATCTATGCGGATTGGGAACACAGGTGCGCTGTTTGGTTTCAGCATGTGCACAACCGGTTTGTTGTCAGTCTGTATGACAAATTTTCTACCATGTCGATAGAAGTAGAATATCTCTGCTGCCCATACACACGCGAACGCTTCACGCTCCAGCTGCGAGTAAAGTCGTTCGGTTGGTGTTAACTGGTTGAGTGCTAGAAGCCACTATCAGGGCTTTCAAAAAAAAAAATGAGGGTACCAGAGCAAAAGCCAACATTTTCCTTGCTCGTGTTTGCTATTCTGTCAAATGCAAATAATACTTTGGTAATACAATTGTGTTCAATTACAAATTATTGGAGATTGTTTGTGGGCATTCTACAATAATTTGTAATAGAACAAATTTTGTATAACAAATTTAGACCACCAAAATTAATCTAGCCCTCAACCAGTTAAAGACCTACGTGCGAATCCAACCAGTTTTCTAGAGCCATCGTGTAGGTTTTGAACAACCATCGCAGCGATACCCACAGGTGAACTATCGCAAATGAGATAAGGCTTGCATCTGACGATTATTATGTTAAACATGGTTGTGAGCTATGTGCAGCTTTAACCCTTTACCCAACGAATCGGACAAACCCACCCGCGTAATATGTAAATTCAGCAGCTGAAAAATATTATTTTTCAAAAAACTTCAACCAAACCATATCATGTGACCCCTCTTTGGAACGAGCTCGTTCCAATGAGGAGTCATATGATGTAGTTTGGTTGAAACTTTTTGATAATGTTTAAACAATGCTATTTAAAATAATAAATTTTGATATCGTCCTTTTTGGGTAAAGGGTTAAAAGCTTCAAAGGCCTCAGCAGCAGAACTATCCCACAACCATGGTGTGTCTTTATGTGTTAACTTTCAAGGTGGTCGGTTAGATTTGCATAGCTTGGAATAAACTTCACCAGGAACCCCGCTGTTTCCAGAAAGGACCGCAACTAGGGTGTGAACAAAAAACTCCGATCTTGTCAGAATCGGGTTGAATTCCCATATCTGAAATGATATGCCCTAGGAATTTTACACTTGAACTGACATTTTTCTCTGATCTTTTTTAGATTTCGTTCACGAAAACGCTGAAACACTGCATCTAAAAGAATTGCTAACTAATCCTTTGATATGACATGACAAACCACATCATTGAGGTATGAAACCACACCTTCTAGCACAAACAAAATTTCATGGATGGACTTCATTTTAGCATCTGGGCTTCAAGCTAATCCCACGGGAGTTCTACAGAATCGAAAACAACTCTTGTGAGTAATGAAAGTTGTAGCATTTCCTGAAGCTGGATCCAACATGTTTGAAAGAATGATTTCTTGGCATCTATTTTTGCAAAAATTCTGGAGCCATTCATTTGGTGGAGAATTTCATCTATAAATGGTATTGGAAATAGATCACGAGTTACTGCTTTATTCACAGTTCTTAGATCAACGCACAGCGTGAAAATCATTGGCGTCTTTTTTCGGAACTACCAGTAGGTTGGAAACGCATTCCGAACCTACCTCGGCTTTCTCAATTATATTGTTCCGGCCTGGCAATCTAGAAAATCAAGAAGTGCAAAACAATTGCCTTCCTCAGATTGCGTGGAAGTGAAATTGCTCCAGAAATTTTCAATGCAAAAACTTGTATGCTATTTTGGTTATATTCGCTTCAAGGTATTAATATTTTGTCTGAAAAACTGTACTACATTCAGCTACATAGTGGGAAAAATTGTCACGCACATCTTCTCATTATTGAAAAAAGATGCATTCAAATCATATGTGGCTGTCTTCTGCACTCAAAATGGGTCGAAATGCAACACGGAATGGGTCATGAAATATTGCGAATCAATGCAACATTGACAAAATTAATGATAACAGATTTTAAAGGCAGTCCCAAACAGGTCTGGCATTCCAGAAAATCAAGGGTGCGAAAAATTGCCCTCCTCATTTTTTTCTGGGCGTGCGGTATGCGGGCGTGCGGTAGGCGTGCAGCACTCCTGCACTCCTAAATAATAACAGGCCTGATTGTTAACGTCTTATCAAGTTCTTCGTCAATTTTCTTTTTCAGCGAAAATTGTATACGACGTAAACGTTGCGCAACTGGGGGATGTCCAGTTATTTTATGTGAATAGTTTGTTACAGTTCCGAGCCCCAACAAGTCATCAGTTCAGTACATAAACATCTATATGCTTTCCTTTTTAACCTCATTCGTTCGTTCGTTCGTTCGTTCGACAGCTGGGAGTGTGGATGGTCGATGGATGAGTGGGGTCCAGTCATGCATAAATCAAGTCAATTAATATCCTGCTACTAAATTTTACTCATGAAATGCCTTCCCCGGAACCACACATCTATTTGTTTCTGTCGACTCGATCTGCTTCATCCTCTCTGTCTCCGCGAAGATGCCTTGTACATAATGAATAAATTGATTCTAATTCACATATCATTGTCTTCGGAATATAACTTCCAAGAAGAGTAAATACGTGAAAAGTTGCTTGATATTCGAAGGTTTGAACTATAATTAAGAATTATTCATTCATTTTTTCATTCGATCGTTCATTTATTTTTTCGTTCATTCGGACGGATGGGCGGTTAGGCTGCTGGATTCATGAATTAGCGGACTGATGGATGATTTGGATTGATTGCAGGGGTGGTGGATGGCTGGATGGGTGGATACAAAACTTCGGTATTGATGGCAAATGTCACCGTATAGAAATGTGACGACATAAGTGTATAGTGAATTTCATTCGGTTAGCGACAATTTCTCGAGTCGGTCGAAATTCATTGTCCACTTCTCTGAAAGATACTGTTGATTCTTGCTAGATGTTACCTGGATACCGTGACTGTAATAGCCACAATTTAACTGTCAATAAATTGCTGCGGTTCAGTTTAAAGTTTCCAGCTACTCTCACAAAATTGTAACGCTTTCTATTGATCCGTGGCAGACATGTCCAGGAGCTAATATTATAAAACGTTTACAACTGTATAACCCATTACCCAACGTAACGGCCAAAACCGGCCAGCGCTATTCTCAAAATACGCCAATTAATTTTCATTATTTTTTCATTTTTTGTCTCAAAAACATAGGTTATGACCCCTCGTTGGAACGAGCTCGTCGAGCTCGTTCCAACGAGGGGTCATAACCTATGTTTTTGAGACAAAAAATGAAAAAACAAGATATTCAAGAATTTTTATTGCAAGTGTCGTCTGCTTTTCATATTAGGTAATCTAGAATTGCATTTTCTACCTATTATTATAATTGACTAAAATGAAGCATCAGCATTTTATAAGATACGGCAATTCTCCAACTGACGAATTGCCAGATCTTTGAAAATGCTAATCTGGTTGATTTTAACCCATTTAAAGTCATAACTAGAAAATACAATTCTAGAAAATAAAACCGTAAAAGCTTTATGGTATTGATCCCTGGTCTATATCGGTAACTGGAAGTTACCATATTATTCATGAATCAAAAAGAATTGACTCCCGTAAAATGAGCGTGAATATTCGTGGGTTAAACGGAAGTTTGTACCATTACGTGCCTCCCATTAATTAAATTGTTGACTAATTCTTACTTGTTTTTATTTTTCATTTAAAGCAACCCATTTGCTGCTGAATCACAATATCTATAGTGCCTTGTCCTGTTCTCTAAATGCGGTATGGCTGCTGCTTGGCTGCCACGTTCCACTTTGGACCTGAGAGGACAGGACAGTCAGTACTTGAATCACAATGGTTATATTATATCTAGTTCAATCTACTCTCTGTGGAGATTGGATTGTAACTAAATCAACCGTGGAGAGGAGTTCTCAACCAGAGTATCACTTTCAAATTCTGTACATATGGAGAAAAAACACAAGCAATGTTTCAGACAATGGACCTCCGGGTTTGCTTGTGCTTGTTATGCTTTGCGACAAACTTGCAATTATTGCTTGGGTACAATCTTCATTCTACGGGTGATTTTAGTGATAAAACACTCTCCGCGTACTGTAAGTGTGAAATGCAGCTCCAGTAATTATTTATATTGTGATATTATATATACAGAGGATTTCTGAAACATTATTCTAACACATCAGGTAGCCGGAGGTCTACTATCGGATTAATATATCAGCTAAACCATTTACGGGAACCGTTACTTATTCCCAGTTCCTTATTCGATTTTATCGGTTGATAACGAATATCGAATAAGGAACTGGGAATAAGTAACGGTCGTCACGTCCGTAACATTTTCTAGGTCCGATGTACAGTGCACATCACCCAGCTTCTAATCAAGGAACTTCCGAACTGATATCTATTTCTTATGATTTTGTAAATATCATCCAATATTCATAAAACCAACTGGTGTTTCTTTTGTCTTAAGATGCAATGTGGCTGCTGCTCAGCAGCTACGTCACAGCTGCAGGGGCGACGGAACGGCCCAAACATTGGCCCGACCATAACACCCAGCCAGATCCCTGTTTTTTGAATTGTTGCCATCGATTATGTGGGGGGAGAAAAAAAAATGACAGTGCATGCAGTTCGTTTTTCGAGGAACATAATTTGACAAAATTCCCTGCCAAATGGCAATTTGGCGGGGAATTTTGTCACATTATGTTCCTCGAAAGACGAACTTTAATGCGGGGGTCCTGGGCGTCCGCACAGTCTGCTTCTTCGTAAATCCGGCCCTGCCCCCAGAAAACGTTTGAAAAATGACATCTCTCAGACCCATTTTGGGGCTACTTCTTTTGTATTCCAACCGCTTCCGAAGCGGCTGGAATACTAAAGAAGTAGCCCAAAAATCTGCTCATCTTACGTTAACTGTCATTAACAGCTGCCATTGTGTGCGAAAGATTACAGAAACAAGACGATCTATGCGCGCACTATTTTCGGATATCCCCCAGAACAAAATTAAAAAATCATTGCCTAGTTATTTGATATGAATGACGTTCGGCTGAAGGTCGATCACAAAAATATCATGATCGGCAAATTTTTTGCCCCGACCTTGGTCGGGGCGGCTCCGGCACCCCTGAGCTGGGATACAGAACTACAACACCCTTAGTTTTTTAACCACAATAAACATTTACGGTATCTAAACTTTCTGGACCTACCAAATTATCATCAAAATATATATAAACCTGCTTCGTTTCCTTTATCCGCAGTCTGCGACGTGGCACGTCACAGTCCGGATATTAACCGAATATCAGTGCCATTTTTTTTATTTCCAATAATAAATGAATCCAGATCAGTTTAAACTTACAAAGGAGCGTCACGAACCATTTTTGTTTTGACACTATATATACTTACAATTTCTACCCCTCCCCAGTGGTTTTCACCCAAGTCCTAATCCACTAATTTCTCGTAAGGTATTAGTACTTAAAATTTAAAAACATGTTGATGGTGCCTCGCTGTCCCCAGAACTGTGGTGTGGCTGCTGCATAGCAGCCACATCCCAGTTTGGATACAAATCGAAAACACAGTCAGTGCTTGAATCTCAATAGTATGATCTCGATTTCAGCCTAAGTGTGCAATGCAGTTTTAGAAATCATTTAAATAGCGACTTTCTATATATCCCCCACTTCTAAAACATTACGTCGTCCGAGGTCCACAGGCAGCTCTACTCATGTATCTTATTACTTTCCAAGGTGTGATTTCCTGGGATTTCCGGGTTTGATTATAAACGATAACTTCAGAAGTGAATTATGCAATCAACAACTGTGTCATGTATCCGAGCGCGCAAACGAAGACGCTTTGCCGTGGGTGTAATGGGAACTTCATTGTTTTTTTTGGTTTTTTTTAACCCTTTACCTAATATGAAAAGCAGACGACACTTGCAAAAAAAATTCTTCAATAGCTATTATTTCATTTTTTGTCTCAAAAACATAGGTTATGACCCCTCATTGGAACGAGCTCGTTCCAATGAGGGGTCATAACCTATGTTTTAGAGATAAAAAATGAAAAAATAATGAAAATTCATTAGCGATTTTTGAGAATAGCGCGGGCCGTCACGTTAGGTAAAGGGTTAAATAATATAATTATCGTTAATAATGAAGAGTAATAAACAGAGTAATCGCTTGACTGGACTGGTTACGTGAAATAATTCATTCGAAGCGAGGGACAATATTGTAAAACACTCGTGTGCATTCGCGCACTCGTGTTTGTACAACGTCCCTTACCTCTCATGAATTATTTCACGTAACCAGTCCAGTCACGCGATTACTCTCTATATCATGTTTTTCTTTGTAGTTATTATTTTATATATACTTCATAATTTCATTAAGTACGATGACTGCAAAGTGGATGTATGATAATAGACCAACTAATATTTTCAACATGCAACCGTATGTCTGCACGTTGAAAATATTAATTGGTCTACCCCCAAATAATGAATTTGGACTCTTCCACTCGCTTACAGTGAACTGACATGGAAGATACCACCAGGGTTCAGAGGATTACGCTTGTCCCACCTGAGACCGACGATTGGATTATCCCCATATATAAGCTTATATAATAACCTAGTCCTTGATCCCGTGCTTACTTCCATTGCCCCAAAACAAGAGTTTTCCTAAAAGGTATCAGTCAGATGTGTAATTTGGGCATGGTGGAGACCCTGGAACACTTTCTTCTAGAATGCCCAAAGTACCAGTCTAAAAGAATAAGATTCACTGGAAGGATAATGGGGAAGTGGGATGGGAGAATGAAGGACATGTGGTTATGGGGAGACTCAAAGGAGAGGGTTAATATGCTAATCGGAGAGATTGGGAGGAATGGGGCAAGGGATGTCATCAAGCAGTTCGTCTACGAGTGTTGGGAGGAGAGGAGAAGCATGGGAATAGGGAGGCAGCTGGGAGTACAGGGGTAACCAAGGCCTTCTCGTCCGAGAACCGCGACAAATCAGCGGCTGGCCAAAGTGTTATTATTATGTTATTATATCAGAACACGGCGTTATAAATAACCACAATCTAAATATTTACATAACTTCCTGGTATTCCTTTTGTCTCTGCAACTGTGACATGGCTGATGTACATCAGCCATGTTGCGGTTTGGACACAACCTTAAAGCGCAGTCAGTGCTCGAACCACTTCGATGAAATTATATCTACTTTAATTTAAAATCCCAATCCAGTCTCTGCAAATGTCCTGTGACACTTTATATTCCCAGAATTCCTGAAAAAGTTGGGTAGAAAGAATATCTGTAAACAAATAAGCCTATAAATTCTTCTGAGCTTCTGAATTCGACTCGATTCGAAATAGTCCCCATAATTCAATTCGATTCGATTTCAGTCACGCAAATTCGAAAATTTTCGAATCGTCTAGGTGTTCTCAAAATCCTACAAAGTGTCTCCTCTTGAAGTCGTCTTCTATCTTCAGGTCTCCTGTACAGGAAACCTGATGATAGAAGAGGACTTCGAATTAGGTTCCGCTTCTAAAATTACATTGATTCCGTTTTGGAATATTCCGTGTTTTTGCTTGATATGCACGAGTCACTGTTGCACATAATACGTGCGTGCAAATTGACAATACTTGCGGTTGAAAGTAGGTGCGATATTCACAACCCGAAAAGCGGTGAGATTCGATTCATGATTCGGTTCGATTCTAAATGGGGTGCCTAATTCGATACAAGATTCGATTCGACCCGAAATTTGAGGTTCGCATGGCCGTACTCAACTGCTTAATATCCTTGTCCATCTCTCGTAATTTTCTAGTAGTATAATTTTGTTTATAATTTCCTTCAATACAAAACCAACCTCTGAATATTCACAAAACTTGATTGTGTTTCTTTTTTGTCACAAAGCTGCGACGTGGCTGCTGCACAACAGCCAGGTCACAGTCTAGATACAAGACTATTTCACTGTCATCACTGTAAGAGTAATGACAAAAAGACACTTTTGTTCAATTTAAATCTTGCAACGGTCCCTCAGGAAACCTTTATATTGTGAAACTTTATGCCCCTAGCATCTCTGAAATCTGCGGTCCCCCGAGATTTTTATTCAGATTAAACACTCATGTTCAGCTCAGATTTATACCTGGTTCAATTTCCAGCGTTTATTACCCAACCCCAATTTACGAATTTTTTAAATGGTACCAATTGGTTTATCGTTTCATTAATCATCATCCGAACAGTCACATTACCTGCTAGTGTTTCATTTTTTGCCCCAACTGTTGCATTGTTGCTGCAGAGTAGCCTCGTCGTAGTTTGGACACAAACTGAGAATTCTCTAATTACCATTTCTACAATATTAAGTTGATAATATTTCAGTTCATAAATGCGAGTAGTGAATACAGAGACACTTGTGCGCTGACCGTATCAACACCGGTTCCTTTAAGGACTCAGCCCGGCCCCAAAAGTGCTGATGTTCCGAATTTGTTAAGAAAATGGATGTTTTTGTAAGCATTATTGATAGAAAAGTGTTAAAATTGTGGAGATTGCGAGCACGAAAATGAATTTTAGAAGACAACCCCCCCCTCCCCCACCAACCACAGAAATGGTGTGTTGTGTCACGAATTTGTTGAGAAACGTTGAGAAAATTGATGAGAACTCGTTTGTTTGCTTCGTATTTTCCAGAAACGTGTTTTTCGAATGCATATTTTTTATGACTTTGTTGAGAAGACAAGGGTTTTAGTCAGTATTATTAACAGAAACTTCAAACATTTCTGAACAAATTGGGGAAAGTCAGCACATTAGAGACCAGGATGAGTCCTTAAAGGGACCATCACGGCCCTTTTTGCATAACATTTGTTGAGAAAACAGAAAAAAATTGTAAGCGTATTTGGGAATATAATATTTTGTTTTCTGAAGTGATTTGGGGACGCTGCATGGCTCTGACATTCACAGTGCATAATCTGTAATGTTGTTTATTGACGAAAGCACGCATAATAATATTGACACAACAGAAATACAGTAATGATATGTCAAAAACAAAAATGTATTGTTACAATAGCTACATGCCCGGATATAATAAAAAATATACCGAGTCAAAAAAGAAAGTATAATAAACTTTGAGTAGCAATTTGTTTTAGTATTATTCGACTTTAATCCCAAACAAATTATTGTAAATTCATATTTCGAGTCTAGCTATATGAATTTGCATAATTTCAAGTTCTTACTGTTGCCAGCGTCACGTCAGGAAGTCGCAATTCATATAAGGGGTGAAATGAAAAGTTTACACATGCAGTCAATAGTGTGTATGTCCACCGTTTGCCTCTTGGATGACAAGACATCGACGGCGTATAGACCTGATAAGTCTTTGGATGTCACCCTGTGGTATTGCGTTTCACTCCTGCCTTAGAACATTACGTAAATCGCCTAACGTCTGAAGATCATGAAGTCGTACCCGACGGTCCAACTGATCCCAAAGATGCTCGATTGGCGACAAATCTGGCGAAAGTGGGTGGGGGGGGGGGGGGTGGGGGGGGGGGGGGGGCAGGGAAGAAGTTCGATGCTCTGCTCCTCAAGAAAGACACGACAGATACGCGCCACGTGACATCGGGCATTGTCTTGCTGGAATAACTGCAATCCGACGTTGTTGAACAACGGGACAACAACAGCGTTACGAATTTCGTCCCTATATCGCTGGCCATTCAGATTATTATCGATGAAGATCAACGTTCGATGGTGCAAGGAAATTCCTGCCCAAACCATTACCCCCCCCCCCCCCCGCCGAAACGGTCTCATTCCCGCAAGCAAGCATCAGAAAACTGTTCTCGTCGGCGATACACTCTTGCCCTACCATCAGCGCGCCGTAGACAAAATCGTGATTCGTCACTAAAAAGAACTGTGCTCCAACGCTGCTGAGTTCAGCGAACACGCCGACGTACCCATTCCATTCTGACGGTACGATGACGTTGGGTAAGGATTGGTCCGTGGTATGGACGCCTACTTCGGATGCCATGTTCAGCGAGTCTGTTGCGGACAGTTTGTGCACTAATTCTATTGTTAGTTCTACCAGGAGTAATTGCTGCTGCCCTCGTCGCCGGATGGAAGCGACCCCGCAAGTGAGACGTCCTGATGTGTCGGTCTTGTGCAGGGGTCATAACTCTTGGTCGACCTGAACGCGGTCGGTCGGCAGTAGATCCAGTGGTTCTATACCTTCCAATGAAACGGTAAATAGTGGCCACAGTGACTTCGAACTCAGCAGCGAGCTCAGCTGGATGTATCCCAGCCTCATGCATACCAATGGCACGCATCCTTTGATTTTCGGTTAACCTTTGCATTTTTTAAAATGTCGGAAGACAAAAACTAGCGTGTTTTCTCAATAACCCAGGCTCTGCAGCACAACATAACACAAAGAAAATCGTCGGTCACCCATTCAGTTTGACATTCTCGGGTAGCACGTGCTATTTTGAAATCCGTAGCAAAATTGTATACGTTTGGGTGAACAACAACAACATGTCATTAAACTCTTTGCACGATTTCTTGTCCACAAACATGCTTTAGAACTATTATATTTCATCCTTTATGCTATTTTTTCACATTTGTTTCTATTATACTTCTTTTGTTACTCAGTATATAATATACGAACAGTAAACAGTAAATCTCACAATAAAATACAGGCTACTTGTTGCTACTTGTAGACAATAACGAATCAAGACAGAAAACAATTCCAACTATTCAGTAATTGTCAAATCTCGAATATTGGTCTCGGGGCGGGTTGTAAATGAGAACTAACATACAGCATGGCTGAGTCAGTTACAACCTTTTGGGAAGGTTGCCGTTGGCTCAGTTGGTATGGTGGCAAAACATTTATGGCTAGGCGATTGGGTGCCGTAACCCGGGATTAACTCCCGTCGAGGCCAATTTCTGATAAACTTTACAGTTTTAAATCCAGTGGCACGGTACCGGGACTATGCCTAGTGGAAGTCGTGCTTGACATAGGCGATATAAAATTAAATTCAAGCAGTTGCATCTTCACAGATCTTCCATTAATTGAGATGCCCGTGTTTAAAAGCTGGGACCATAGACCATTATAATAGTAATCTGTTCCAGTTGCATTGGAACTAAGGCAAACGATCCACGGGTGAATCTCACAATAAAACACAGGCTCGGCTTGTAGACAATTACGCATCAGCACAGAAAATAATTCCAACTTTTCAGTAATTGTCGATTCTCGAATATTGGTCTCTGGGCGGGTTGTAAATGTGAACTAACATAGTGGCCGAGTCAGTTACAACCTTTCTGGGGGTTGCAATTCGCTCAGTGGATATTGTGTGGCATAGCATTTATGGATTGGCGATAGGGTGCCGTAGACCCGGGATCGATTCCGGTCGAGGCCACCTTCCGAAAATATTTACAGTTTTCAAACCAGTGGCGCGGTGCTAGTACTATGCCTGGCGGAATTCCTGCTTGACATAGGCGATATAATATACAAACTGTACATTGATTTGATTTATACAATGTGATAAGAAAACAAAAGATTACACGCACAGTATAGTTCATCATTATTACTTTCCAAAGTGTGATTTACTGGGATTTCCCGGTTTGATTACTTAACAAGTGAATTATGCAATCAACAACTGGGTCATGTATCCGTGCGCGCAAACGAAGACGCTTTGCCGTGGGTGTAATGGGGACTTCATTGTTTTTGTTTGTTCATTTTAACCCTTTACCTAACATGAAAAGCAGACGACACTTGCAAAAAAAATTCTTGAATAACTATTATTATCATTTTTTGCCTCAACAACATAGGTTATGACCCCTCATTGGAACGAGGTCGACGAGCTCGTTCCAATGAGGGATCATAACCGATGTTTTAAAGACAAAAAAGTGAAAATTAATTGGCGACTTTTGAGAATAGCGCAGGCCGGTTTTGGCCGCTACATTAGGTAAAGGGTTAAATAATATAATTATCGTTATTAATGAAAAGTAATAAACAGAGTAATCGCTTGACTGGTCTGGTTACGTGAAATAATTCATTCGAGGCGAGAGACTATATTGTAAAACACTCGTGCGCATTCGCGCACTCGTGTTTGTACAACGTCCCTTACCTCTCATGAATTATTTCACGTAAATAGTCCAGTCAAGCAGTTACTCTCTATTTAATCGTCGCCTGAACATTACAGTGTTCTACGTCAATTTTTATCAAAATTGAGATAAGGGCTACACTTGATACATATACTCTCCTTGCATTTTTTAAAACAAAATTTGGTTGCACCTAAAGCATTAAAACTGAAATGCAACCAGTATGTTTTGGATCTATCTCGAAAAGTAGAGTAATACTTAGTAAAAGACGGTTCTGTGTCCTTTGACCAATGGAACAAACGGTTTAATGACACGTGTTTAAGAGTTACCCATTCAGAGTTGCAAGAAGTCATGCAACTGGGGTGAGTGCATTCAAACGTTTTAGAACTCGTTATATTTTGTTCCTTTCACTATTGTTTGTTATTTTGTTGCAACCATCAGTAAAGAGTTTAATTTGAAAGTGTGGGTAGTTTCAAATACATACTATTAATACACTAAATCTTTTTCCGACAAAAATGGAGAACTTTTCATTTCTGAAACTATATCAGGATTTAGCAACTTTTGAATGGAAATCGAAATAAAGATTTCTGAGAACCCCATTAGGTTGCTTAAGACAATTACACTGTCTTAAAAGTGGGAATAGCAGCTACATTGCTGCAGTAAAACGTAAATGTATCTTGCTAAAATATTTGATTTAATTCAACCTAAATCCATCCCTATCCATTTGTATTGTGTTATTTCACTGTAAAGTAAAACCATTTAAAAGTTATATTTCTTCCGCTCCAGATGCAAGTATTCTGTTTATACACAGACTGATGTCTGCACCAAAAGAATCTTTGGTTGATTTTTTATGCAATTGCTGTTAGATTTATAGATTGTTTAAAGAACAAAAGAAAAAAAGAGGTATAATTTATTAAGTCATAAAACACATGCACTCTGAAACTCGTTGAATTAAAAACAATCTAAATCAAATAAGTCTCACTAAACTTGGTAGATTTTGGTTTATTTTTAAATCAGCCGGATTTTAAGTGTGGGTCAAATTTTGTTTAAAGGTTCTTTTCCAAAATTTAATTCACAGTTTATGTCAATATTCAAGAGGGCTTCTACAGCTAAAGAAGTTAAAACATTAAAATTAGTTAATCTTAATTTTGTAGACCTCCCACAATAATGTGTTGTCTTTATAATATAAAAGGGGGAAGAGATAAACTTCAATTTTAATGACATTTAAACACTAAAAATAAATAAAATAAATAAATGGGATAATAATATAAGTTATCTCCGCCAACGTGTATGGTATATGGAGATTTAATACCTGGATATCGGTATTTAAACACCGAGCCGCAGTCGAGGTGTTTAAATGAGACATTCAGATATAAAATCTCCATATACCATTAGTGTCTTTCAAAATAGTTTTCAGCTTGTGAAGTGTGCACTTGCCTTCTCATTGTATGGGTCAAACAATTCCCTATTCGTTGACATCTTAAGGCAGTGTTTTGCCATTCTGCGTTTCAAATCTGCGTTTTGTTAAAAAAAAACAACATTCATTGTAAGAAATGATGTTTCTGTATTCCGGAAAATGATATTAATTTACCAGCATGCTGGCATCTGTGGAACAGTAATTGAATGAGTTCACTGTATTTATGAAGTGGTGAGAAAATTTAATTTAATTTTCCACAGAACGAAGTTACATAATAAATACTGATGGTGGGAAATTGGAACAACACTATGAAAAGGCTGCAAACTTCTAACAACCTGTGGGAAATCAGATTTAATTTTTTACTCAGGATATAATCCATACAGGTTCTGACGGGATTTGGGGGGTGGAACGCACCCGAGCCCGCCCTAACCCACTTTTAACTGTGTGCAACGTATACACTACTCACAATTTGCTAATGATTACTCCTACCAATCCCCATATTTGTACATAAATACACAGAACGACTCGAGTGTGTGAATGGGTTAATCGATATGGCACTCGTGCCAACGCGAAAGGATAAACAGGCCTCGGGTTTTATCATTCCGCGCTGGAACGAGTGCCATATTGATTAACCCAGTCACACGCCTGCGTCGTTCTGTGTTTATTAAACGCATTCCCGTCTACAAAACAATTATTAGGGCACTCAGCAATTCGTTTGACAATTATCAATAAAAAGAGCACATGTTATCGCCAAACAAATTTGCGAGGGGAACCCGTGTTACAGTTTTGTCCCGTGAGTTCCAAAGTGTTCTGTGTGTCTACTGGCATATAGAACACATTGGAGCTCAGGGGACGATTTTTAGCTTTCGCTAGCGAACAAATTGTAATTGCGTTGTACGGTTTGTAGAAAATTCCATTGAAATTTCGCTTCTTTATAAAAAATAGTCCGTAAGCGAATTCCGTTCCGCACATGTGTGTGGAACAGATTTTCTTTTTCCGCATGGTTGAGTGTTGCTGTAGATGGTAATTTCATAGAACAGGCGTGTAATAAAGGGTAAACGTGTACACATTTATATGTTTGTTTATTGGAGTTTAGCGGCACTTCGAACAGCCTTGGTGATATTGTGTCGGGCAAAGTTATGGAGTGAGGAAGCCGAAGCAACCGGAGAGAAGTACCAAGCAACGGCGAAAAACTACCCATATCTCCAATTTACTATCCCGGAACAAGCGGAGTTCGCTTTAATTGGAGGCAGTTCTACCACAGTCTCACAGCACGTCAACCTTGGGAATAAAGCGTCTTGAGGTTACACTTGCCTTCAACCAATGCTGCTGGTGCCGAGATAGTAAATAGGTTGGTGCAACATTCATTCGCCGTTGCTCGATGGTTCTCTCCGGGTACCGGCTTCCTCACCCGTAAAGTTGTCCGACACGATATGATCCAAGCTGGTAGAAGCATTTCCAGTAAATAAAAATAAACATAAAACTGAATACATCTACCTTTCATATACAAATATGCATACAGGAAGGTGTGATCCTGAGCAAAATGTGAGTAGGATATTTTAAGAGTTCTAAAGGAAGTACATCCAAAGTTATGGGCAAATGAGTATGGTGTAATCAACTAGATGAGACAAGACTTCTTCCTGCTGTTTGTGTGTGCATGCATTTTTGTTTTTCGTTGTGTTTGAATTATATTACTGTGCAGGGGATGTTATAAGTCTCGAAATTACGGCACACTCGCGTGCGTGCATCTAACTGTACACTCACTTGCATTTCCAACCTCTCAAGCCACCAGTCAAGTTTTGTAAGAAATTCGACGCTGTTAAGGCCTGCCAACAGTCTGGTCCTTAAATAGTCCATTACCTATGTTTAGATTTTCTCCTCTGGAATATTTCTGTTGGTCGGAAAAACGAATTGAATCTTCGGCTAAAGAAAATGAATCTTTTGAGGCAGTGACGCATTCGTTTTTTTCGGCCTGCATTCGTCATATTTATTTCGGAGGCAAAATTCAAAACTATCATAGTCTGTGATTTTAGCGGTATCACATCGTGATTTGCAGTGTAATATGTCATATACATCGATACAGTATTGCTATTCTCTTCGCGAAACGCGACAAGATTCACATATGTATGTACAAAATAAATATTTAGTCAGCTGGTTGCGAGCTAGATTAGTTTCGGTGGTCTGAATTTGTACATAAAAATTATTTTACTACAAAATATTGGAGAGTGCCAATAGGCACTCTCCAATAATTTGTAATAGAACAAATTTGTATAAACAAACTATTATTTTTGTTTGACTGAATACGAAACATGGGTAAGGAAAATGTTGGTTTTGCACTGGTACCCTCATTTTTTCGGAAGGCCTAATTGTGACTACTAGCACTCAACCAGTTCAAAAACGCCTTATTATTTTTTAACTCCATTTTAGTTGTTCTATATTGATTTTGGGTTGTATTATCACTGTTACAAAAAAGACTATCATTGAAATCAACAAGGAAGCTCTAGTATTTAATTTTAGGCTCTCACAACAGGATTTTAGGCATCGGCGACCATTCCAGGAATAAAAAATAAAAATAAAAACCGCCCTCCCTCACTCGTTTTAAAAAAATGCCTGAGAATCAATTATTTAATTTTGTTTGGCCTAATACATAAACATTCATTTTCTTTGAATCACCTCTAAGAAATGTTACTCAATTGAAACTTGACTTGACCGAATCTTGAATGACTTTTCCAATACTATTAGAAATATCTGTTTACTAAATATTTTGAACGAAGACTCATCACAACTGTAGTTTTGTGATATGCCGCGAACTTCCACATATTGTGTTAAAATATTCACGTTTTCAAGGCGAATTTAATATACCTTTTGATTGGAATATCTATAACTGGAAGCAAAGAATATCTGAATGGTTGTGAGTAAATCTACGGTAGTCTGCGCGCAAACTCTGTGAAAAGTGGATAAACAAACAGTCCATAACAACGCCGGATTTCTTAGAGAATTTATTTGACTGGTGTCCCGAGAGCTTGTTGCAAGACTAGTACGGTATAATCCTATGTACCAAGCGAGCAAATCTGCCGCTCACGAACCATTCATGTTACCACTGTGATAAAACAAACAATCATGTTACATCAGGCATACTTGCCACCCACACCACTTTATCCACACATCTCTCTTGACCGATCCTGAGACTATCCGTCCATTTTCCCCCACATGAGGCCCATAAGGGGAATTCTTCAATGTTGTCTAATCAGAACTCCCCCGCCACGCCCATTGGGTGCTTCGCGAAGACCACCAATTTGGGTCGTAAAACTGCTTTATAACGACTCTAATGCTTCAAGTACCCTTTGATAAATATATCCCAATTACATCATCAAGGTATACCTCCAGTGACCATGCCTTGATAATGTTGAAATATTAATAGGTCAGGATTGACGTTCAAAAACTCAAGATTTCTTTGAAATTTATTTGCGAATAAACAAAATATACCTGTAGTAGTCGTGACGCAACTTCTTATTTGATTTTAACAGTTAAACTCTAAAATCAGCTGGATTGACAATTAACCCAAATCAACTGGGTTGAGTGAATATGAACCCAGTTGGGTTGATATTTAATTTTCAATCCAACTGATTTCAGAGTGTACCGAACTCCAGAGTGGTCATGATGGGTCCCCACTTACCTGAATCGGGTACCACAGCCGTCCATTTGTTTGACATTCAGTGTGTGTGACATAAGTACAAACATCAAATCCAGTCTCGTAAAAAAGTTACAAGTAAGCGTAAATCGATATCTTAAGTCTCCAATACACACGAAAATGTCCCGACTTGACAGATTATTGGGGAGGGGAGTTTAACTCCTAAAACACCCATTCGCTACGCCCCTGACGCTCATACTCTCATCTGTATTCGGGGATCACTGCAGACCACAGTTTGAGAACTATGGACCCATTGTTTGTTTTTTGGGGGATTTTTAAAATATTTTTTGTTATTGGGGAGTGGGTACGGGAGTCAGTATCAAATATATTGTAATGTTGGTGGACTTCAGTATTGGAAACAATGACACTTGCCGACTACTATATTTATCCAAGACTGCCACAGTTATTTGGTTTGTCGATCACTATTGAACATTACAGGTGTCTGCCACTAGGACACTGCTACTGGTTTCTACCACTAATGCACTTAGTATCAGTATCTTGCTTCCTGCTCTTGACATGTTAACAAGGAGGGAGGGGTTCCGCCACTATGGATTATAGCTTCTGTCACTAACCCGGACCTAATGACTTCTGATACTAGTACTGAATATTCTGTCAATAACCCGGACCTAATGACTTCTGATACTAGTACTGATTATTCCTGTCACTATCCCGTAGCATGTCCACTGGCTTCTTTCTCTAGACGGCCGCTACTGACTGTCACCGTTAATCAACTATCGCCTTTCATTAATATTGGTTTCTACCCACGGTAACTGTAACAGGCTTCAATCACCACCAATGCTTGACCGATATCAAAACTTCCACTACTGGCTACTACCGCCACTACTGTTACCACAGTAGGTATAAATGGAGAGTTCACGACCACTTTGTACATGTACGTGTACACGATGCGTTTACCAACGTGGGATTCAGTGTTAAATCGCACGCTTGTTCACAAAAATGTTCAGTGGTCTTGAAATCTCCATGTTTTTTTGTGACTCCTAGATCGCACTTTTAACGTTCAAACACTCGTGGTGAACGTTGAATGTCACGCGTTTTTTAAAAAAAGGTGAAATTGTACATTTTCACTTTTTTCTTTTACTTTAAAAAATTTTATCGACGTTCCCATCGCAGATCAGACCATCAATCCATCATTGGTGAACGCGAGCAAAAAATTATAGGCTAGCATCAAAAAACGGTTTGAGAATTCTAGACCAGTGGTCCAGAATTCTCTATTGTTTTGAGGCGGTGGGTTTTTCCCATTTATGACGTCATTAGGGGAATTCCCATAGTGGGAATTTCCAAACTCAGCTAATCGACCGATCAGATCGCTCGATTCTCCGCCAATTGACCGATCGGATTGCTCGATTTTCATAAACTCGATCATACAGAGTTATCTCCCCCCGTCGTGGGGTGGGTGGGGGGAATACCCGGATTTTTTTTCCTCCAAAAAACTTGACGGACAACTGTCGAACGCTTCCATTTCTGACGTGAGCGGTGGGAATACCCTAGGAAATAAAAAAAGTGATCGATATATATAGGAGAGAAAAAAACATAAACATAAAAATAATTATATAATTTTGAAAATAATAAAACAATTAAAAACGAAAGATGTTTTTACAGATGGATTCTAGACACCGAGATCAAATTTTAGAAGAGTTTGAGCGTGCTAAGAAGGGCATTCAGTCAGCTGATAGGAGCAGACGTCTTGGTGAGATGGAACTCAAACGCGAAGCCACAAAAATATTTAAACCCGTGACGGAGGGTCAAGAGCGAAGCAGGAAGGAGATAGTCGAAGAATTGAGACCCATAAAGGAGAGTTCTTTGAGAATGGGTTCGTTGCCTCCTAGTTTTGGAAATCGGTATTCCGTTCAATCTACATCGGATTACGTTCCCACGGAAATTCAAACAGATTTGAGCGAGAGCGACGATACAGCTTCGACTATCACCACTAGTAGCGTCGCATCGTCTGATGATGTGGCGGTAAGAGAGATCAGTCGTATGGATTTTATAAGGATTCGGAGGGAAGGATTTTTGTAGGAGACACAGAAGTAGATATTGGCGATGATGAACTGATCGTGGGTTCGAACAGATACGAATTGACTGATGGTCTGCGCAGATTGCTCCTTTACGACAAGCCTGGCGATTACACGGATCAGCATTTCGACAATTACGGCGACATTCTGGTTCAAACTCACGCCATGAAGAGAAATAACGATGCCAGAGAGACGAGACCCAAAGCCAACAGAGGTTATAAGTGGACGAAAGTGGTGAAACCCATATGGGATATGAACAAGAAGTTCATCGAATCGGTGACTGGCAAAGGGGTGAAAACCACTTTTCTTCCGAGCGATTCTGACGCTCTGTCTCAGAGATTGAGTTTGTTGATGGCGAGCAGACGGGCTGGTAACACAGGATTAGATAATCAGATAGTTGCTATATCTGACGAATTGTTAAGACAGAAGGTTTTGAATAAAAACCACTATAAAAGGCTGATGAACGAATTGAAGGATTGATGTGTATATAATAAGTAGAGAGAAACAAACAAACAAAAATAAAACAGTAAATTTTTACACTAGAATAATAAAAGTATTTAAAAACAACAAAACGATTTACCAGTGAAAAAATAAAAAATATATTATAAAAAGAAAATATGTTGGTGATAAAGAACAGGGGATACGTCAGGACTTACGTTCAAGGCGGTTCTGGCATCGTTGATTCTATAATGCGAGCGTTCACGAGCGATGCGGGTAGAAAACTCGCATCGACCGCGTTTGAGGTCGGTAAGAAGACGGCTTTGGATGCTGGTAAGAAAGCCGCTTCCGAAGCCAGTGGTAGGATAGCTTCTGTGGCTGGCAAGAGGGCAGCCGACGCGTTGATCGACAAGTTGATCAGTCCGCCGGCGAAGCGAGCTGCGTTAGAGAGAACGCCGAAAAGTTGGAAAGATTTTAAGGATGCTGTGGTACCCATACAAGATTTAGCCAAAATGACGAGTGGATCCGGATTGAGGAGAACTCGCGACGGTGTGATATAAATAAATAATAACATTAAAAACTGAGTTTGAAAAACATAAAAAATTTGCGTTTGAAAAGAATCTAAAATAACAACAAAAAAATAATAAAACAAAGATGAACATTAAAGATATGTCTTGGAACGACGCCGCGACCAAGAGGTCGAATAACGAGTTCTTTCCCAAAAGCATAAGAGGCTTCATTGTGGGAAAATCGAATTGTGGAAAGACCAATCTGTTGATGAATCTGTTGTCCCGACCCGACTGGTTGGATTACGACAGATTGTTCGTGTTTGGCAAGAGCTTGTTTCAACCCGAATACAGATTGCTTCGAGAGTGCATGGATCGTAGATTGCCCAAGGACGTCATAGCCAGAATCTTTGACAGTAGGAAGGAATTCGACAAGAGTGAAGCTGCACTTTCGACCATTTTGGACGGTGCGGCGATGGAACTGATGAAGAGAAATGCATCTTCGAACGTCGAGTGTCGATTTTATGAGAACGCTAGCGACGTTCCGGATCCTAGAGAACTGAAATCGGAAGATAAGAATCTCATGATTTTCGACGATCTGCTTTTGGAGAGACACAACCGATGCGAATCGTATTACGTTAGGGGTCGACACAGCAACGTGGACTGTTTCTACCTGTCGCAGAATTATTTTCGATTGCCCAGACAGACGATAAGGGAGAACGCTAATTTTCTATGTCTCTTTCGCCAAGATCTCAAGAATCTCAATCACATCTATGGCGATCACGTCGCAAACGACATGAGCGCGGCGGAATTCAGGAGATTCTGCAAGAGGGTTTGGGATGGTGGACTTTACAATTTCGTCGTGATCGATTTGACAAGTGAATTTAATCGCGGAAAATATCGGTGCGGATTCGACAAGTTTTATGTTTCTGATGATAATAAGATAGAGCGTGAAAATAAAAAAAATAGAAAATAATAAATCTTCAAATAATTAGTTTTGAAAAAATAAAAATAAAATTAAATATAATGTTCGAACATGGAGAATTGTTAGAACGGATAGCCGAGAATACGACTGCAAAACAATCCATTCAAATCGTGGTGAGTGGCGATTCGACTCGATTCACTACGAAATTCGAACCTTCCATCGAACTGAATAGAGAGAAAAGATACGAGATGGCGTTGGTGAATCTGGAGACTTATTATTCCTTTCCCAACGTCACCGAAAAGAATAACTCATTCAAGTATTCCGACGGAATGGATTGGTTGGAGATTCGAATTCCCAAAGGGAGTTACGACATAGACGATTTGAATGATTACATTCAGACGTGAATGAAGACGGATGGAAAGGGAAGCAACAAGATCAGACTCGCTCCCAATCCCAATACCTTACAGACGATGTTGGATTTGGAAGATAATTTTCGAGTGGATTTCAACACGGACGATTCAAAAGGCAAGATGTTGGGATTCAACCGAAAGATGTATCGAGGCCACGCGGCATCTGAAAATACGGTCGACATTCTCGCAGTCAATAGCATTCTGGTGAACGTGGACGTGATTGCAGGAAGTTATGTGAATGGTAGCGCTCAACCGACGATCTATTCCGTCTTTCCAAACGTGTCGCCGGGTTATAGGATCGTGGAGCGACCTCGAAATTTAGTTTATCTACCAGTGATTTTAGACACGTTGTATAGTCTCAAAACCGCGTTGACAGATCAAAATGGTGAACTGTTAGATCTTCGCAGAGAGAGAGTGATGATACGATTTCACATAAGAGAAATATAAAAGCAAAAAAAAAAAATATTGTGTATATATATAGATAACAAAAATAAAAATAAACGCAATATTAATTTTACAAAATTATTTTAATATAATTATTAAACAAGAAACAATTGAAGTAAATAATTTAAAAAAAAGAGAATTATGACAGAATACGTGATTAAAAACGTGAACATATCCGCAGGACAGAGGAAGAAACTTAAGAGAGAGTTAACAACTCGAGGCGAGGCGGTGAGATTCAAATTCACTCACGAAGATCTGACGAGAGGCGGTCAGGATTCGATCGCCTGGACCAGAAGTCAAATCAAAAGGATGGAGAAAGCGATTCGTGATGAAAGAGGGTTGGCAGTGAGATTGAGTCCCGCTCAATTGAGATACAATTTGAGAATGAAAGGCGGTTTCCTACCGCTATTGGCAGGAATCGCCACAAAAGCATTACCCTTCGCTGCAAAGGCACTACCCTTTCTCGGAAAGACTCTCGGCGTGGGAGCTCTCACGGGACTCGCTAGTTCGACAGTTGAGAAATTAATGGGTGGCAGCGGACTGTTCTTGAAGAAGGGAGGAGCCGTGTGTCGCGTCCACGTAGACGACAGCGGTAAAGGATTGTATCTAGAACCCGTTAGAGGTGGCAACTCTCTGAGAGGAAATGGTCTCTATCTGAAGAGTGGACAGAATGTTGAGCAACTCGGCAAGGGTTTGTTGCTCGGTGAGAATTCGCCGTTTAAGAATATACCGATTTTGAATAGGTTATTATAATATAAAATTATATAAAATATAAATCATAAAAAAGTATAAAATAATATATTTAAAATGGATAAAAAGGTGGAGAAACAATTAGACGATAATGACGAATATCGCGAGACAGAGTGCAAAGAAACAAAAAAAAAAAAAAAATAGAAAAATGGTTAGACGCTAATGATGGATATATGAGGAAAGAACTGATGAAAGAGATAGATAAAGCGCAGGATAGATGGTTGAGAATGAGATGCTTTCCACCATCACAACTACCTTCTAAAGAGAATGGTGATGATGCGAGTGTTACTAAGAGATGCACAACATTCGTTCATAATTATGATTCGGATAAACAAAAATGTTGGTATAAACGTATCATATCACAAAGAAAAAGAAAAAAAGAAAAAGAAGAAGAATCGACACTGAAAATTGAGAGAAAAGGAAACGTTATTATAATATATGGTAATAGTGAAGAAGAAGGAAAATAAAAAAAAAAAGTAATGAGATCTAAAGATGATCTCATTACTTTTTTTTTTTCATTTTTCTTCGCTAAAAATCAATCTCTCTATTGTTTATATTTCCAAGTCCGTTATTAGCATGTTGACACTCGTGTCTTCTCCTTTTTCGAAAACGTGTTGAATGTTTATCTTTACTCTTTTGAGTTTTTTTACATCGATCAACTCGCTCTCACCACCCAATTTCTCCACGAGTTCGAATGAGATGTTTGGAAATATGTAATTTCCATAGGGCAATGACAAATCGTCCTCATCGAATTCTCTATCTTTGGCGATGACGGTGTTCTGCAGATCGCTTTGGTACTCGTAAAACAAATCAAGCACGGCTTCGTCCAATTTCAAAGGCATGCGATATTTGTTGTATTTGTGCTCTAAGCCCTTCGTCTCGACCTCGTTCAATTCTATGGTATCGTGTCATTGTAATCTATAGATTTTATGACCGAATTTCTTATACGTTTCGACTCGTTTGAATTTCAATTCGCATCTTTTAGGTGTTGCTGTCTTCATGATCGATTATTTAGTTTTTTTGTTTTACAAATTCTTGCAAATAATGTATATTTTAAATTTTGTATTTTAATAATTTGTTTAAAAAAAAGTTTTTTTTTTTGCTCCTTATATATATATAAAAAAAGTTGTTTTTTTAATTTTAATTTTCTTTAATGTAAAAATTTTTTTTGTAAAAAGTAATGAGATCATCTTTAGATCACATTACTTTTTTTTTCCTTCTTCTTCGCTAAAAATCAATCTCTCTATTGTTTATATTTCCAAGTCCGTTATTAGCATGTTGACATTTGTCATTTTTCCACTTACGAAAATGGTTTGAATGTTTATCTTTACTCTTTTGAGTTTTTTTACATCGGTGAATGCGCTCTCACCACCCGATTTGTCCACGAGTTCGAGTGAGATTATTGGATATATGTAACTTCCATAGGACAACAATAAATCACCCTTGTCGAATTCTCTGTCTTCAGCGACAATGATATTATTCAGCAGATCGCTTTGGTACTCGTAAAAGAAATCGAGCATGGCTTCGTCTAATTTCAAACACATTCGATATTTGTTGTAGTAGTGCTCTAACTCCTCCATCTCGACCTCATTCAATTCGATGGGATCGTGTTGTTGTAATGTATAGATATTAAAACCGAATTTCTTATACACTTCGTCTCGCTTCAATTTTAATTTGCATCTTTTAGGTGTTGTTGTCATGATCAATTATTTGGTTTTTATGGATTCTTGCAAATAATGTATATTTTAAATTTTGTATTAAAGAATAAAATTGAATTTAAAATTTAACTTTTTTTCTTTTTTTTTTATATATATAAAAAGAGTAAAAAAGCAAAAACTTTTTTAACAAATTATTTAAAACAAAATTCAAAAAAAATATTCTTACAAATGAAGCAAACAGATAAAACAATGGTAAATTTAAATGAGAAAACCATACCTCAGTTAAACGAGATTTGTAAACTATTACAAATTTCTCATTTCAGAAATCATAGAACTAAATCAAAAAAAATTGAAGTCATACAAGAATATTTGCGAAACGCTAGAAAGGCAAACGAAATGTCGATAGCAACGACGTCAAAAGATGCATCGGTTGTGAAAAATGAGAAGATAGTAAAAGGAATCGAAATGCCGACGTCGGAAAAAACCCAAAACGTTTTGATTGTGAAAAATAAGAAGACGACTAAACGAAAAGCCGTTGAAGAACATCAAGTTTCCAAAGAAAAGAAAAGAAAAGCTAAAACGAAAACGAGTGATGCACTTCAGATTCTAGACAAACGAGATATATCAAGCGAAATTCAATGAGCAATCGACGAAGGGAAAGGAAAAGAATATGTAACACAACTCATTGCGGAACTATTCCAATTGAAACCTGTAGAACGGGAGAGTGCGATCAAAGGCGTTTTTAAAACTTTCGACGTGATTCCCTCGTTCAAGAAAATCGATCCGAAATTGTTCATGGAACAGGTGAAGAAAAAAGTATTGGATTTGTTTCGCAAATACATGAACGTAGGACTAAAAATTAAGATGATACTCCATTGCATGATGAATAAAATCGATGTGAAGTCCGGCGAGAGCATCGTGAAAAATGCATATTTCAGATCTAACGTCGAACCTGTATTTCGAGGTTCAGATTTATCGGACGTTTTCGAAAAGATGAAAGACAAGATGTTGACGTCTCTCGTGAATTATCAACATGAAGGTAGTAATTGGACGTTCGATGAAGTGTTGAAACTCGAAATTCACATAAGTGAAAACGATTCGTTGAAAGGATCTTCCTACTTGGAATTACCGTATTTCTTGGCTAAGAAACACGCCGTGGTCAACGTGAGAAATAAAGATGATCAGTGTTTTAAATGGGCAGTCACCTCCGCTTTATACCCTGTTGAAATACACTCTGATAGAGTTTCTCGTTACGAGGAAACTTCTAAAAATCTCGATTGGACCGGAGTGACTTTTCCAACAGAGTTAAAACACATCAAACGTTTCGAGGCTCAAAATCCCACCGTAGCGGTGAACGTCTTAGGATGCGATGACGAAAATCAAAAGATCTATCCTCTCAGACAGACTTTGTATCTCGGAAGAGAAAAGACGATTATTTTATTATTGATTTCAAATGGTGACAATCGTCATTATTGTTGGGTTAAACATCTGAGCCAATTACTGTCAAAACAAAATAATAAACATAACGGAAAGATATCTTTATGTTTCAATTGCATGAACATATTTAAGACCGAAAAATCATTAGCGAAACATCAGGAATATTGCAACGAAAATCAAGGTGTCACCGTTGAAATGCCCAAACCCAACACCATCGTGAAGTTTGAAAATCGCAGTAGAAGGTTAAAAGTACCATTCGTCGTGTACGCCGATTTCGAATGTTTCACTGCGAAAATGAGTTCCTGTCAACCCAACGCTCTACAAAGTTATGTCGAAAGATATCAAAAACACATACCTTTGGGCTATTGCATTTACGTGAAATGCGCTTTCGACTCGCAACACGACATGGGTCCCTTCACCTACACGAAACAGTATGAAGATGACGACGTGGCTCAAAGGTTCGTGGAAGAGTTAGAATCGAAAATTCAAATGTTATACGACAAATTTAAAACTCCGGTGAAAATGATCATCACTCGAGAGCAGCAGGACGAAAATAACAGAGCCACCGAATGTCACATATGCAGACAATCGTTCGACGAGAATTCGAAGGAAAATAGGAAGGTTAGAGACCACGATCATTACACAGGTCTGTATCGCGGTCCGGCTCACAGCAAGTGTAATTTAAAATATCGAGACGCCATTTTCTATCCGGTGATGTTTAACAATCTCTCGGGTTACGACAGTCATCTGTTCGTGAAAAATCTCGGCACCTCACACGGAGAATTAAATTGCATCATGAACAGCGAAGAAAGATACATTTCCTTCACGAAATGGAAGCTCATGGAGAAGAAAAGAGTAATCGACGGAGAGACATTGAAAGAAAAAATGAAATTCATTCGTAGAGCCATACGTTTCATCGACAGTTTTAAATTCATGTCGACCGCTCTGGAAAAATTAGTTGATAACATGAGCAAGGATAAATTTAAAATCACGAGCGAACATTTTGGAGAATGAGTAGACGTCATGTTGAGGAAAGGAGTCTATCCTTATGATTACATGAATGATCTAAAGAGATTCGAAGACACCGCATTACCTTTGAAAGAAGATTTTTTTTTGAAATTATACGAATCCGACATTTCCGACGAGAATTACGAACATGCTAAAAACGTGTGGAAATCATTTGATATGAAAACCATGAGAGATTATCACGATCTCTATCTGAAGACCGATGTTCTGCTCTTGGCAGACGTGTTCAAAAATTTTCAAGACGTCTGTCATCGAAATTACGATCTGGATCCCGCTTGGTATTTCACCGCACCCGGTCTAGCGTGGGATGCTCTGTTGAAGACCACCGAAGTCCAATTGGAATTATTATCTGACGTGGATATGTTGCTCATGTTTGAAAGGGCTGCGAGAGGTGGCGTCTCGATGATCTCCCACAGACATTCTGAAGCTAACAATCCCTACATGAAAGAAGTTTCGATTCGAAACGGTCGACTAAATACATACAGTATTGGGACGCTAATAATCTGTATGGTTGGGCTATGAGTCATCCTTTACCGATTGGAAATTTCGAATGGGTGACGGAACCAGAAGAGATGCAAAAATGGAGAGACTATCCTTGCATTTTAGAAGTCGATTTGAACTATCCGGAAGAATTACACGATCTACACAATGATTATCCGCTGGCTCCCGAACGAATGGAACCGAATGAAGAAGATGAGGAAAAACTCATTCCGAATTTATTTAACAAATGTAACTACGTCGTCTACAGCGGGAATTTGAAACAATACGTCGATTACGGGATGAAATTAGTCGACATACATCGCATCATTCGATTCGACAAAGAGCCTTGGATGAAAAAATACATCGATCTCAACACGAATCTCAGTATTCGAGCCGAGAATGATTTCGAAAAAGATTTCTTCAAACTCATGAACAACTGCGTGTACGGTAAATCGATGGAAAACATCAGGAAGAGAACTGACGTTCGACTCGTCACGTCTGAGAAAAGAGCTAAAACATTAGTGGCGAAACCCAGTTACAAACACCAAACCATTTTCGACGAAAATCTAGTGGCCGTTCACATGCAAAAGACGCACCTGAAGTTTGACAAACCGTATTATCTCGGACCGATCATCTTAGATATCAGCAAGCGATTGATGTACGAGTTTCACTACGATTACGTCAAACAAAAATTTGGTGATAAAGCCAAACTACTGTTCACCGACACGGAAAGTTTAGTTTACGAGATAGAGACGAAAGACGTCTACCAAGATATATCTCAGGACGTGGCCGGGTGGTGCGACATGAGCAATTATCCCGTCGATCACGCGTCCAACATTCAATCGAACGACAACAAGAAGGTGTTGGGTAAATTTAAGGTCGAGAGCGGTGGTAAACAAATCGTCGAATTCGTGGGCTTGAGACATAAACTGTATGCTTATTGTCTAGAAGATGATGAAGAGATCAAGAAGTGCAAAGGAGTTAAAGCGTGCGTGGTGAAGAAAAACATCTCTTTCCAAGAGTATAAAGATTGTCTGTTAGGAAGTGGTCCGGTGTATAAGACTATGAAATCGATTCGAAGCGAAAATCATGACTTGTGTACCAAAATAGTCAACAAGATTTCGCTGACAGCTGACGACAATAAGAGATTCGTGTTAGACGATAAAATAAGCACTTTGGCACTTGGACTGTGGATCTCATTAGAGACGATATGAAAGTGGATGATTGGATTCCAGATACGATTGTGGATGATAAGATTCCAGATATGATTGTGGATGATAGGATTCCAGAAAATCAAGAAGAATTAGATGGATTCAAAATTATAGAAATTGATAGTGACATCGAGAAAGTTAGTTTAAAAAGAAAAAGAAAAAAAGAAAAAAAAAACCTAACGAACTCCAATTCTTAAATTCCGAAAACGTTTGAGCTAAGAGAGACAAACTACGTTTGATATCTCTTTTTGCATCGTCTTTTTTTGCAGGTAGTGAAAAAGACGTATTTGAATATAATATATATTTGCAGTTGTTCTTCCTGTTCAAAAAATTGTCAAAAGATCAAGAGAAATACATTTACGACACAGTGTCTAAAAAATTTCATTAGTTAAATCATCACAAAACGATCAAATCTGTTCTACTAAAAGATGGTAATATCAGAATTCCAGAAAATCAAGAGGAATTAGACGGATTCAAGATTATGGAAATTGATAGAGACATCGAGAGTGTTAGTTTAAAAAGAAAAAGAAAAAAAAAAAGAAAAAAATAACAACGTCATTTTAGTGAATTATAATAAAATAAATAATTAAAAAAATATACACACATTTATGAATAAGAAAATAAAGATATCCGTAGAAGGTGTCGTCTTACCTAACAAACCCCTATCCAACATCGATCTGTTGAATGCAGCAAAGGATTTGAAAATCAAAGATTTTCTAGGCGTGTTTTCCAGAGATGCCTTGCCGAAGAGAAGACCTCGACAATCAGAATGCGGAATTTTGAATCTAGACGATTCATCGGGTGAAGGCACTCACTGGGTGGCGTGGATCAAGAACAGGAAGAAGAAAAATTATTATTTCGACAGCTACGGAATCTCGCCGCCAAAAGAAATAAAGAACTATTTCAACAAATTGATGGTTCGTTACAACACGGAACAAGTGCAATCACCAGATCAAGTGTTTTGTGGTCACCTGTGTCTCTACGTTCTCAAAAGATGGTCTGAAGGAGATCGATTTCAAGACATTCTCAATGATTTACATTAGAGAGAGATTTTTTTTTATAGTATATATAAAGATAAAAAATTATTTTAAAAAAATTTTAATCGAATAAAAACGAAAAATAAAATAACATAGTTCATTTTTAATAAACTGCGTTTTGAATATATTTTTTCAGAAAACAAAAAATCCCACAACAACATGCCAGTCAATAAATGTGGTAGAAGTGACGACAAAAAAGTCAACCCAAGAAAGAAGAGGAAGACGTTCGAAGTCGACAATGGTTACGACGTTGCCAACTTGGACGAACGTTACGTTCGGAGATACGAACCTCGAGAAGAACCTTTGAACATGAATGATAAGAAGCTCTACAATCTTCCCGAGCCAATAGATCTTGCAGATGCTGCGACTAAAAAATACATCGACAGGGGGAACGCCGATTTCGAATGAATCCTGCTAGATAATTACGTGGATAAAACCATGACCGACGATCTTGATCTGAAATCCAAACGTTTGGTGAACCTCGCGAATCCCATAGATCGCACCGATGCCGCGACCAAGAAATACGTGGACGACTCTCACGCGAGATTCAGCGAACACCTGAGAAATAGATACGTTACGAAAATGATGCACTTGGAATTGAACGCCAATTATAACAAGATAACGAACGTGGCCACTCCCACGAATCCCAAGGACGTGGCGACCAAACACTACGTAGATCTGGAACAGAGAAAGTCTGATGGACGAGAAATGAAATCGGATCTGAATGCGGGATTCAACAAGATATTGAATCTGTCGGAGATCAACGACACGGATGCAGACTCAATCGCGGTCAACAAGGGCTACATAGATTCTGCCGTGATACAATCACAAGAATACCTAGAATCGCAAGTGGACGATCTCTACCTGAACAAACAATCTGGCGGAACCATGGAGAGTGGCATCAACATGAACGGTCACAATTTATTCGGTCTTGATCACAATCCCGAATTCGATTCCAGCGCGGTCAGCAGGAAGTACATGGATGACAACATCGGTCTGGAAAAAGGGTGACATCATGGAAGGTAAACTAGACATGGGTGGACACACGCTCACGAATCTACCAGATCCCGTGAACATGACGGATGCCTGCACCCTGATTTTGGTGGTGGAGAAAGTCAAATATGCTAGACAATTGATCACTGTGTGGGCCGAAGAGGCCGGCACCTTAGATGAGGGAAAAGCTGAGTGGTCTTTCGGAAATGGTGGTAGCAGATCGAAACATGGTCAGGTGGGATATCCCATGCCGCTGGGAGGTGAAATCCTTCGAATGAGTCTGGCTTCCTCGGATTTGAATAACAGAGCGGTCGTCAATCTCATGGTTAATGGTGTAGAGAGTGATAAGAGATACAGTGTCAAAAAGACTGAGAATCAACACGCGAATGTTAGCACGTTCGGCACGCCTCTCAAAGTGAACACCGGAGACAGGATTAATTTTGTTATGAAAACCAATAATCCCGAGGCCGCCACTTCCGTGGTGAGTCTACTGATTGAACTAGTTCCTTTGAACAAACAGTGAACGCGTGGAAAATAATGAATTAAAAAAAATAACGTGTGATTATTAAAAACAAAATAAACAAAAAAAAAAAGTAATGAGATTTAGAAAGATGTTCAATCTCTCTAGATCACATTACTTTATTTATTTATTTTTGTTTTTTGTTTTTAATAATTACTCATTACTTTTTATTTTTTTTTGTTTTTTATTTTTTTTTCACACTCGTCTCTCATCGAATGATTGACATCTTATTTCCGTCTGATTCGAATTGTAATTCTCTGTCTGACAGGACCAGGGCGAAGGCTTCGGTTTTTCTCGGCACATTCCTATCGACTTGCATCTTGATCTGAATGTCTAAGACGCTACTCTTGAGTCGTTCACTCTGTTTACTGACGTCGAATACGAACATGGGATACATCAACTTGTATTCGCCGGGAGATATGTTAGGGTTGCTCATCAATTCGTCTAGACCGTGATACTTCTTTCTAAAATCAGCGGCGTCGCCGTACAGTCTGCAGAAATCATTCTTGTCGAATGATGTGTTGTAATCAATTGCTGGATATCTCGTGGCGTTCAGAAACACTTGCATGTTTCTCAAATGGCAGTGATCGAAAAGCGATGCATTCTTTTCCTGAGACCCGTCCCTATCGGTCTGAAATGCAACCACGATGAAACGCGGTCTCTCGGAAGCGGATTTCACTGTCAATCTCCAATCGAAGTGATTCGTGGAATGCTAGCCGTGTTGCACTGTCTCATTCTAAATCCCACAGGTAATTTACTCTTGGATTCTATGATCTTGTAGAGACGTGCTTTCTCCACGATCAAAGGCTCCACATGCGGAACGAACCATGATATCTTGTGTAGAGTTATCTTACCTGCATCGGTCGCAGTGAGTCTCACTATTGCATCGTCGTTTCCTTTTCGAATCAACGTCAGATTGTGTTTGAATCCGTACATGATCTTGTTGTAATCGTCCGCAAATCCGAAGATGTGTTTCAAAGGTATCCTGAACGAAAACGTTCCTTTAGGTCTGGATGTCTTGCCGACGTAGTCGAATATCAAGGTGGCGCCTGCGCTAGCAGGGCCTACGGTGTCTTTCACCCACAACTGATTAAGTCCTCTGGATTTCGAAAAATCATCAGGATACGTCAAGAGTCCGAACATTGTGGTGGCTTGATCGGGATGAAACACAGATTCTATCTCTTGTCCGGATAGCATGTATTTTATGTTACTGAATAGATGCATGATGCCATTATTGGCTAGAGTAACCGTGTCGTCGTCGGCGTAGTCGCTCCCATCTTCCTTGGTGAGATGTCCCTGCACCACTATGTAACTCTCGCTAGGATGTACGAATAAATCGTGAGTTTCGACATTGATTCTTATCTCTCCCGCATTGTTCAAACTCGTTCCGGTTACCGGTTCGTATTCGTGAACCTCATATTCTTGAATACTTTCATCTTTCACTATGCTTTGTGCTATATCTAGTATATTCGTCATTTTAAAGGATTTTTAGTTTTTTGTTTATTAATTAACTTGCTTTTTTTTATCTAAAAATAGTTTTTAATTATTTTTTATTATTTTTTTCTCTCTTATATATATGTGTGTAAACAAGAAAATGTTAAAGAGAATAAATAAAAAAAAATTTGTCTTCTTCATCAAAACTTCGTCTTCTGTAATTGTTGTTCGTAAAACTTTCCGATGATCTCTTCTCCATCCAAAGCTTCGATTTCGTAAGTCACCGGATCGGTGTGAAATATTTTGATTATCACGAAGATTTCCGAGGTCCATCAAGGAGTATAACCCTTTTCGAAGTGCTTCTTATAAGCGTAAATTCTCACTCGATCACCGACCGCAAATTACGGCGTTCTAGACTTCTTCCTGATCTTAGATCTCTCAGGATATAGATTCGTGTAGACCCGTTTTTCGTTTCGAGGATCGCTAGCTTCCGCGGGAGTCATCTTGATCGATCTGTGTTGCGTGTTGTTGTAATCTTTGACAAGACCGTTCACAGCGTATATGTATTTCTTGGTCGAATTCGCCGTGAAGTATCTGTGCATCTTTTCCTTCATCGTTCGATTCCAACGTTCCACCACGCTGGCTTTCTCTTCGTTTTCGATCGAGTAGAGGTCTACCAATCGACGAACGTGCTTGTTGTAGAATTCCTTTCCCTTATCCACCCACAATTTACTCGGTTTTTGAGAAAACGAGTCGAACACGCTCTTCAGAGCCTCCGCGGCGCAAGGTCCTGATTTATTCTTCAGAGCTCTGATCCAACCGTATTTGGAAAACACGTTGATGACCGTCAATAGATATTTGACGCCCTCGTTCCACCTCGAAAACGATCTCATGTCGACCAAGTCGGCAGACCAAATATCATCCAGACCCTTCACGAACACCCTTCTCTTTCGAAATTTATGCACTATGGGTTTGTGTAACTCCTCGGCCAATTCGCTTGTCAATAATCATTTCTTCTTCTTTTCAGATGTGCTTTTTTTTTTGAACGCCCCATCCGAATCGACGTTTCGCACCAATCAGATTGCCGACCAGTGAATGTTCCATCTTCTCTCTCCTGGTCGGATTCGATATGCCTCTCAATTTCCCCAAACATGTTTTTATCGCAGACGTCGTTGCGAGTCTTGGTGTCGGGATGTCCGGCGTAGCACAGATCGTGATCATACGCGGCCGCATCCACCCTATTCACAGGTTTGCTCCAAGCTTTGGGTATCAGATCGGCGTTGAGTCTCTTGTTCAATTTCGTTCCGGGTCCCGTGAAACTGTGACCGGGCAGATGCATTTCGAAAGGTAGATTATTGATCATTTTATTCACGATGCCTTTACCTTTGCTCGCGTTCTTTTTTTTGACGAATCTAGTCTTGACAGAACCACACACATCGCAAATTCCGCGAAGCATCTGTCTGTCGTTTTTAGTTTGCACTTCTCTAGAATTACTCGTCTCGGTAACTCTCTTACACTTTACGCAATACATTTTTAAGAGTTATTTAAATTAATTTCGTTTTTTATTTCATATATAAATTTAATAATTAATTAATTCTGTTCTTATATATATATTTTTTTTTCAATCGCTGCTCTTGAGTTCTATCATCTTACTGAATTCCTCCCTGGCATCTTTCCTCCCCTTTTCCACGAGAGAATCCTTCATCTCTTCCTTGATGATCTGACGAGTCTTGATTCTCACGGCTTCTTTCATGGCATCGTATTTCGTTTTCTCACTCAATATCGCGAAGTATTCTCCGTCCGATATCCTACCGTCTTTCAACGCCATAGAGATCATTTCGGATATCGTGTCGATCTTGGAGTCGGCCAAGACGCGAATCTTGTCGTGTTTCCTCGCCTTCAGATATAATTTCCTACTCAAAAAGTTTCCGAGTGTGCTAAACAATCCGGCGGCGAGGGCCACTCCTTCTACGGTCAACACGATCGGAATGGCGACCGCGGTCGACAACAATCCGATGCTGGCCGCGTGTAAACCCATGGAAATCGTGATGAGTGTCGTGTCGATCGCGTTGACGAATGTCACGAAACGCGAATACTTCTTCTTGAGAGAACGACGAGAATCTCTCTCGAGTTAGATACTCTTGGATTCTATTGATTTGATCGATGCGATACCTCTCTCCTCTTTCTCTTTCTTCTAGCGACGGTGCCGTCGGCAAAATGTCGATCGGCTTCTCGTCCTCGTCATCCACTAACGTCGGATACAATGTATTTCTGGTTCTCATTTTTTGTTTTTTTTTCTTCTAATATTAGATAAAAATTTTATGTGTGTATTTATTTTTATTTTCTATTCTCCCTTATTTTATATCAACGAAAAAAATTTAGACGTATGCTTTATTCAGCAATAATTTCTTGATGCATCCCTTGTCTTCTAAAGTCAGACTTTTACGCGCCAATTTCAGTTCTTCCGAATCTGTGGGCTTGTCTTGATTCTTACAGAAGACTAATCTCTTCCAAAACGTGATCACATCGTTGAATCTAACGCGTTCGAACGCCGGTTCGAAATACATGACGACCATATCTTCCCTTTCCATCGTCAGACACGAATGATTCTCGTGATCGAAGTCTAGATGATCCTGACATCCGACGCATCGTTCTAACAAGATGGGACGTAGTTCTTCGTTCACGCAGATTGCGTATGCTCTCATCAGCATGTTTAAAAGAAACCTCGCTCTTATAGTCTGAGAATCGCTCATGATTTACGTATTTTTTTTATTATCTATTCGATTTGATATATTTATTTTTCTAAATAACTATTATTTATATATTTTTTTCTCTCCTATATATATCGATCACTTTTTTATTTATTTCCTCGGGGTATTCCCCCGCTCACGTCAGAAATGGAAGCGTTCGACAGTTGTCCGTCAAGTTTTTTGGAGGAAAAAAAATCTGGGTATTCCCCCCACCCCACGGCGAGGGGAGATAACTCTGTATGATCGAGTTTATGAGAATCGAGCAATCCGATCGGTCAATTGGCGGAGAATTGAGCGATCTGATCGGTCGATTAGCTGAGTTTGGAAATTCACACTATGGAAATTCCCCTAATGACGTCATAAATGGGAAAAACCCACCGCCTCAAAACAATAGAGAATTCTGGACCACTGGTCTAGAATTCTCAAACCGTTTTTTGATGCTAGCCTAGCATTTTTTGCTCGCGTTCACCAACGATGGATTGATGGTCTGATCTGCGATGGGAACGTTGATAAAAATTTTTAAAGTAAAAGAAAAAAGTGAAAATGTACAATTTCACCTTTTTTTTAAAAACGCGTGACATTCAACGTTCACCACGAGTATTTGAACGTTAAAAGTGCGATCTAGGAGTCACAAAAAACATGGAGATTTGAAGACCACTGAACATTTTTGTGAACAAGCGTGCGATTTAACACTGAATCCCACGTTGGTAAACGCATCGTGTACACGTACATGTACAAAGTGGTCGTGAACTCTCCATTTATACCTACTTACCACTACTGGTTCCCTCTGCCAACGATACAATACCTTATAGCACTCATTGGTGTACAATGGCGTAGCCAGAGGGGGGGGGGGGGGGGCTGATGGAGGCACATGCCCCCAAATTTTAGTCATGCCCTCTCTCCTCCTGATGTGGCCTAATTTTTGATGACTTTCACAACTTATAAATTATGGACACAACCATACTCAGAGTCAAGGAAATTGCGTATTTTTGTCTCGAATTTCAAAATTTTTCACAGGGAGGCCCTTCCCTCCAGTGGAATAGGGTGTCCTCCTCTTGTGCTCGACCTCATATCGCCGCTATGTGGCTCGGATGATAATACGCATCCTATTCTGTATGCCACCTAGTAGTTCAGCGACCTGAACGCAGCGGCTCCCCCTCCCCCCCCCTTCGTAGGAGGGTAGCCTCTACGTTCAGATCGCTGAACTAGCCCCCTATATATTACTCTTACCCCCTCCCCCAACTTTGATATCCTAGCTACGCACCTATTGTATTGGTGTAGAAACCGGGGGGGGGGGGGGGGGGGGGGGGGGGTAATGAGGGAATTCACCATCTAACTTTTTTCAAAACCTTTTCGTGCACCTCCTTTGCGAAACACTACGTGTCGATTATCACTGTGCGATTACATGTTTTACCCCCCCCCCCTCCCCTAATAAATAAATAATAAATAAATCAATATTGATTTTCTTTGCCTCTACTTGCACAAACCCTGGTCATTATCTCTGCTACTGCCAGTTCTTCTGTCCCTGCTTGACTCAGTCCTACTGCAGTATTCGAAGAAGTAGTATATATATATTACATCGACGAGGCTTAGCAGATATAGTGACAGGAGCTGGTTGGACTCGTCTGTGTCTCTGTGGTAGAAGCTAGTATTGATATAAGCCGATCATGGGACAAACAATGACAGCCAGTAGCAATGGTCTGGGAGGGGAGGGGGGGGGGCATTGTTGTAGAAGTCAGCATCGGTGACCTTGTAGAAAAAACCCATGACAGATTCCCACAGACGTAGCCAACAGAAGCGTGCTCAAAGACAATGATCCATCAATGTATCCCCCATACTCGGAGTCTCGTCGCCAAAAAAATCGGTCATTACAGGTTCAGGAACTGGTTCTCCAATAACCAGATAAGGGCATTAACGGTTCGAGTTTTTGACAGGCAGATCATGGGAGAGATGCAATCTAAACTGATATTTCATCCCAATGGAGAGATCTGGTTGACGATTCAGCTTGTTGGGAAGAGAAGTGAGTGCGGATAGTTATGAGACATGGTAATGGAAAAATAAAGTCAGTACAAGACAGAATGGTGGGAGAAAGGGGACGCAAAATAGGACCTGAATGAGGGTCTCTGTGAACAGCGGTTGGTCGGAAGGATGATTGAAATGTCCGGAGAAAGTGGACCCTGGACAATAAAACGAGTAGACGGGAGAGGATTGGGACAGATTGAAAGAGAAAAATACCAACAAAAGTCGATTTGTCTTGCAAGTTGAAAGATTTCACCCCCCCTTTCCCTTGAGACTGTACTCTGCAACAATGGAACACACCCATCCCACCACATAATAACAATCACGCCGCTGGGCTTGTTTTGAACAATGCTTCGGGTGGTTGAATAGCTACTCACGGGAGAAAACGAAATATTGCAGGCCATCACTACTATGTTGCGACAATAACGCATTGAGTCATCTACACCCCACCATACGTAAATGGGCCTGTAGTATTGTTTTCTACTCTTTGTCTTCAGCTGGCATTCCATTGTGACGAAATCCCTAACCGAAAAAGGGAGTAGACCAGTATAGACCGAATCCAATCTTAAGTTGTTCCCACATAACTCTCAGTACGTGTACCAGAGTACTCAATATGAACCCTTTCAACCCGGTGGGCAAAAATTTGCGCGTGAAGAAAAGATTGGTAATGGACGGGCAGACGATATAAAGAACAAAAAATCTGAAGCGAGGCTTCGTAATAATTTAATCCATCAGCTCGACATTATTACTGAACCTCCCAACAAACCAGGACGCCGTTGACAGTATTGACTGAAATGCTACCTTGCAGGACGTTAGTGTTGAAAGGGTTAGTTTCAAACACACCCTCGGGACATTCCTCCACCCCATAGCAGCCTCTTTAGGAACGATTTTGTAAATGAAGGTTGGTGTACAACGGCCACTTTGCTCCTGTGGCCACAACGTGCCCCAAAAGATAGCAAATTGGCGATGCCATCAGCAGACTTGATCAACCTAAAACACACCACACTAACACATGCCGCGCATTCGTACCGACCGAGACATATCACCAAGGAAATAATGTCTCAACATGGCTGCCCAAGCGCGTTATCGTTACTATAGGCGTAACACCCATCATATTTTGCGGTTTGGAGTCACACACCTTCGCATATATACACCTTTACTTCACTCGAAGAAGAATTCTCGGATACACAATGCTTTGCGGTTTGAAGTCCCACCACCTTCCACACACAAACTTTTCCTTCACCCGAAAAAGACTTCTCGGATACACTACTCATATTTCTACCCTAATTAGCATAAATTGATGTATTTTTTACAACTGGGTGGGTGGGTGTGGGGGAGGTAACTTCGATGGATTAAAATAACATCGATAACAATAAAAGTAGATGTTTCGAAAATTACAGGGCCATACAACGAAGGATCGCCAAAAACTGTTCGCCCCAGTTTGAGGTGTTATGGCCCCCTTTTATAATATCAGAATTGATATATATTGGTTAATAATTATACACATTTAATATTTTCTTAGGTCTTTTTATTAAAATATTTGCACTGTGTGACCCTTGAATGTATCTATCATCATGTTTACAGATATTGTTACACAGAATCTATATTTAGCTTAATGTGGCTCACTGATTTTGTAACTGGGTCACACGTGTTTACTTGAAATTAGACAACATCATCTGGAACGGGGAGGTGGCTTTATTCAGCCAATCATAATCAATGAAACAATAGAACATTGGAGAAATTTCTTATTCTGAAACTTTCTATCTGACGACTATATAAATAACCTCTGTCAACAGAGTGCGGGCATTCTATTCATCTCACAGGGTATTCTATTCATATAAAGAACATTGAAAAGTCATTTGATTGCACATTCAGCATTAATTGAACATTGCAGATTATTATTACAGGACAGTGCATTATTATCGAAGCAGCTGGGTGGTTGAAAAAATATGAAAAGACGTAAAAACGCCGAAATAACGTTAAATACAAAAGAGCTGTCTTTTTATTTTCTGAGGTCTACAACACACTAAAATTTCACGAAAGTCAGACATTTTTCGTTCTGACGCTGGTGTGAAAAGTGTCACCCAATCAATTGGCGATAAGCGTTGAGAATTTCCCCAGGTCCGTACCAAATTTCTGGTTATGGTTTTTGTTGTTTTTGTTGGAGATGGAATATGCGAAGTTAGAAAGCTTGATACTGGCGTTGATATTAAAATATCGAGCGAACGCGTAAATAGGGCATTGCTTTACATAAAGGTTGACTTTAAAAAAAAGTAAGAGTAACCAATTTGAAATAGGACGTCCACCAATAAGAATGGCAACTTTCACGATTGTGGTGAAGGGGAAGGCCCTAAAAGTCGGGTGGACGAAAAAAAAAAGGAAAAGGTTGACGATCGCCTTAACCCTTTGAACACTGGTTATATCATCCATGTCAGTTCAATTGCAGCAGTTGGAAGAGTCCATATTAATTATTTGAGGGTAGACCAATTAATATTGTCAACGTGCAGCCTTGTGGCTGTACGTTGATAATATTGATTGGTCTACCCCCACATATTCACTTGGCAGCCGTCCTGCTTAATGAAATTATGACGCATCATGTACCTGGACCGGAAAAGAGGCCTCTCGGGCTCAAAGCGTTTAGTCATGTCAGCTTTCGTTTAATGACTTAAGTATTCAATAATGATAGAGAAAACAGGAAATTATGGACATTTAATTCTTATTTTACATATTGATGCATTAAAAAGCTTATTTGCGCATGGACCCTTTTCACAGGAGTGGATTTTAGCTGTTATTGGGCATGTTGTGCAGTAAATTGTTCCAGTTACAGTGCTTCGAAAACATCTTTGTGACATCTTTTTCTAGTGGCTCAGTAGGTAGGGATGCAGGCTGCAAACCGAGAGGTCCTCGGTTCGAATCCCACCTGCGGCAACCGCGCTGTGTCCTTGTGCAAAACACTTAATCTCAATTGCCCACGTGGGGGCACGGTGGCGTTGTGTACGAAGGCGTATTGCACGTCGATGGTGCACTTGTCTTCAACCAATGATAACCCTGCTTGTGTGGATTTAGTACGTTGGGGAATCTGACAGTTGCTCGCCGTTTGCTCGGTGGTTCTCTCCGGCTTCCTCCACCCGTAAAACTGTCCGACACGAGGTGACCCTGGCTGTCCAAAGTGTCGTTAAACCCCAATAAATAAATAATCTTTTTATGGGTTCCAATTTTTTAGTATTTTACGACTGCACTACACATACCCTGATCACCAAATAGTATGAAGATGGTCGACGAAAGTATATTCGTGTTAGGGCTGGTTACACGTGATAGTGGTCAAAATATGACGGAGCAAAGCACATTCGTGTATCATCTTTCATCAGTGTCCTTAAATGTTTTTCAAGTGCCTTTTATTGGTCATGACATAACGGTGATTGGAAATATTTTGTTTTAGTTTGTTTTATTCTGCCTGCAAACAGGAGACCTGGTGATAGAAGAGTTCAAGAGTAGACGCTTGGTAGGATTTTGACAACATCTCGACGATTCAAAAACTTCTGAATCGAAACGAATCGAATTTCTAAACTTCCTTGGGATCTTCTTTCAACCGAAAGACTTGTATCCATTGTTTACTTACTTTCAGGCCAGGAAGGCTAGATAAAATTTATGCTTGTGGGAAACATGGAGCTGAAGGCCATTTGGCATTTTGACGCCATTTACTGAAATATTACAATGCAAATGAAAACACTGAAAATGTCTTATTCCTCTTTATTATAACATAAAAAAAGAAATTCACGAAGGCATAAACACAAAAATAGATTATCGAAATATTTCATAAAGCACTTACGGGCTCAGTGCATGTGATTTTAGGCATTTACAAATTAGATGCGGCGAGAGCGTTCCAAGCGTAACTTTCAAATAAACAAATATCAAATTCTCATCCCTTTTTGCAATTTCTTCATGGTGAGCTCCCTCCATTGTAAAACTTATGTACCACAAACAAAAATTTATACTAACTACAATGAGACCAGTGTGACTGAAATATAAAACCACTGAATATAATTTTGACGCAACGTATCGTTGCATCAAAATTGAATTCAGTGACTATATATTCCATATCGGACATTGTTTCAGGTGATTATTTAATTAAAAATCAAAGATAAAACATTGATGCGGAATTGCAGAATGAGAAGAAATATTAAATACCTCTGGAGTTTTATGTGGTTGAATTTATATTTCACCTGCTGGTCATAAAATGAAATAATTACGGTAACCACCCAAAACCCCCATAGGTTTTCTTGTTATTATAGACAAAGAAGAAAGTTAACCCTTTGAACCCTAGTGGTATCTTCCATATCAGTTCAATGGCGGCAACGGGAAGAGTCCATATTCTTTATCTGAGGGGTGACCAATTAATATTTTCAACGTGCAGCCCTGGGGCTGCACGTTGAAAATATTTATTGTGGATCAACACCACACCTTCACTCAAACGCCAACCTACTTAATGAAATTATGACGTATCATGGTACTGGGCCGGCAAAGCGGCCCCTGGGGTTCAAAGCGCTTTAAGCACCTCCAAATATAATGAATGATAACATGCAACTAACTCTTCATTGAACGTCTTTTGCTGTTTATGTGGATGCTTATATTGATGAGCCAACAGGTGGCTGTGAACGTGTATGATTGAATGTCCCATACAAACAGATCCCGGGAATCACGTACACATTGCAACTCAAGAATTTTCCAAAATACTGTTTATGCAAGACTCAGAATTGGGTATTTATATTGCCTGTTTTTTCAATGTTGAATTACTGTCTGCAACCATGACGTGAAGACGGATGACATATGCACAAAGATGGCAAATGTTTGGTATGCATTCCACTGTATGTCCTTTAAAGCAATCGATCGTCAACTCGACATCCATTGCACAGTCACCAGGCATTTAGTGAGAAAACACGTGCGAACCAATGAGGTTAAGGACCGCCCACGATCAGAACGCCCCCAACCCATCAAACCCCCTCTCGTGACATCACAGCGTGAAAACCGGGTACTTCTTGAGCTGCTGCGAAGACAGCCATTCACCTCAAGTACTGTTCTGCTGAGCCTGTGTCTACCAAATCGACGACTATGCTCGAGAACGGTGCGAAACGGTCTGGGAAAAGCCACACTGAGGTCCAGAAGGGCCACCAAACATCCCCTACTCAGAGATCATTACCAAGGAATACGTTTGGCTTGGTGTTTAGAATTTCTCATTCAGAGCATTGCATTGACTACCATTCTTTGGTCTATAATGAGTCCTGATCTGAATCCACTGGAGGGAGCACGGTGGCGCAGTAGGTAGAGGTGCAGGCTGCAAGCCGAGAGGTCCTCGGTTCGAATCCCACCTGCGGCAACCGCGTTGTGTCCTTGGGCAAGACACTTCATCTCCATTGCCCACGTGGGGGCACGATGACGCCGTGTACTAAGGCGTACTGCACGTCGATGGTGCGCATGTCTTCAACCAATCTAACCCTGCCAGTGCGGAGTTACGATGTTGGGGAGATGGCAGGCAGCTGCTCGTCGTTGCTCGGTGGTTCTCTCCGGGTACTCCGGCTTCCTCCACCCGAAAAACTGTCGCGGTCATGATTAGCTATTGTCCATAAATAAGTGACCTTAAACACCAATAACTAAATATATAATCCACTGGAGCACATTTGGGACATTCTAGGGCGTTGAACACAAGCACACGAACCTCCAGTACAAACTCTGCGAGAACTGGATGCAGCTTCGCATCCGGAATGGTGACAGTTACCTCTGCAACGGATACGACGATTGACTGGAGGATGCGCGACACGGGATAGAAGCTGTTATCCGAGCACATGGGGATACAGCAGATATTGAACTGTAACACCGGCTCATGTTCTCTGGAGGTTACAAATGACATTTGTATCCATTTTAGCCAAATAATCTTGCTTTGTTAACTATCCAGCTCCAAACTAAAACGGGCATCGTATTGAGCTCTAGCAGTTACTTTTTTGGTTCATCAATACTGTCATTGAAGTGCCGATAAACACACTATGATTTGCGTGTGTTCGTATAGCCTGAATATGTTCTTTCAAGATAGCATTCAGTTTTTGAAGCTTACTTTACGAGTACTTTACTGATATCAAGCAATACATTTACCATCGTAAAATATTCAGGGAGTGCTTAACTTTTTTCTTTGCGTATATATGCGTTGCCTATTTCAAACTCTTGACGCTTTATTCCCAAAAATTAATGCAAAGTAATTGCGTCGACGGCGACAAACATTTCAGTTTGAAAACCATCAGTGGATAACCAACAAACCACTTTAAGCGACGAAATTAGTCGCCTGCCAAACAAAATAGAACCCTTAGTTTTTCACAGAAAGCTACCCTGAAACGTTAATGGGTATTAATTTAACACCAGAAACAGTAATAACAGCAACTTTACTCCATGAAACAGAAAACATTTCCCACTTTCATAACATTTTAGCAAGTTCATTTCGTATTCATTGATACTCTTTTAATTTTGACTCGCAGGTTGTGCGAGCCACGAAAAATACTATTTTTTAAATAAGGTAAGCATACGAGTATGTCTTGATTCGGCCAAGACACAAAACACGACGTCTACGTTTTCATTATTTACTTATATTTGTAGCGGAAGCATAAAATATATATACATTATCATGACGTTGTGCATGTGTTGTAATTTGTATCAGATTCGAGGTAGTGTTTACGTCAGGGATCGTTGCGATCCGATTGTAAACACGACCTCCAATCCGATACAAATTACAGGACATGCACATGGTCACGATAATGTATTTACCTAACAATCCCGTTACATAATGCCCGTTTCCAACATTTTTCAGTTTAAACTGGATTGAAATTGGTCTAAATTTCGAATTTCAGAAAATATATTTTAATGCGTAATAACAATGCACATGATAGTGCGATGTTATACCGGAAATTGAATCTGTCTGATACGGAATCGGAAAGAGGACGGGGGGGGGGGGGGGGGGGGGCGGGGGGATGGGGTACTGATACAAACGTTTTTTCACGAGTTTTCGGGTGCAAATTAAGTTGAGTGTTAGATAAAAATCATAATTTATTGCTTCACCTCAACACTCGGAACAATCACCTCTTATCTTTATGTCAACTCCATTTTTTTCCAGCTACGTGTCTCAAAACTTCAATGCACTCAGAGTGATGAAGACACTGCCATTTTGCTTGATACACTTGTGTGGTTTTACCCTGTTATATTCAGGAGCGTCGCGAAGATGACCCATTTGGGATGAGGGAGTGTATACCTGATTTGTTCCGATTGTGAAGGCCCAAGACCCGATTCACCAAATAGTCCAAATTCATCATCGAGGCATGCCTTCGTTGAAGGCATGCCTTGATGATGTTGGAATATTAACAGGGATTACAGCGTTTCCATCAACTGGTTGTCGAGTGCTGAGCCAATTAATTCTGTATCACTGTGATCGGGAGTGCTGGAAATGTGGTTAGAGTCTTATGCCGATGAGATGTCAGAATCTGTCACTTCTGATTCTTCTTGGTCCTTAAATATGGCCTTTAGAACCTCAGCAGTGGTGTATTTCGCATTTCTAGCATTTGCAGCCATCATTAACCGAAAAATAAACAAAAACTATTAACACATATTGTGCTAAGTCCAGTCTCGTAACTGGGGTCCATTTGGACCTCAACTAAAATTTATTTCTCAATTACGCCTAAGATGCCGGTAGCTGGGTGACAAACCAGCTCCAATATACGTAAAGGTTCACAAAGTAAAAGCAGCCAAGCCCTGGATTTTTCCTAATTTCGACGCTTGTAAACCAAAGAAATGCAAGTGTTGTCCATTTAGATCCCTTTCAATAGGACGAAGGTTACGGTCACATATTTCTGCACAATGGCTAATTGTGACTGCACACAAGTGCAGCGTTGGCGTGCTGTACGTCTATTGTAAACGTGCTGTACGTCCACAGAACACTGGCATGCAGCCAATGCTAAACCTACTTGTACAGGGTTGATAAAGTGGAGATTCAGACAGTTACTTACCGTTCATCGGGGGTTCCCTATGGGCACTCCGGCTTCCTCTACCCGTAAACTTGTCCGCCATCATATGGCCCAAGTTTGTTGAAACAGTCAATTTTGAGTAATATACCTCACATGAATACACCTGTTGAATGGGTGTGTGGGGGGGGGGGGGGGAGTAGTCCTAACTAGGACACTCCGGTCGTTGTCTCCTCATCCCACTTCCCTGAAGGAAGACTAGCTAAGACTAAATAAGACCACCAAAACCACACACAACGGCCTTTCAAATATCATCCCCCCCCTCCCCCAACAACAACAGCCCAAAACAATTGGCTAGGGATCCCCTGTAACAGAATACTGGCTACACGAATGCATCATTTACCTTTTTTGTGTAGAATTATGTCCTTGGTGAGGGTTGATCCTCTGCAAATTTTGTATAGTATATTTCACGTGAATACACCTGTTTTCGCTCCTCTCCAGTTGTTTCCATTTCTTATAACTCATATGTAAATGTATACCTGACACCTCAAGTCTGGCACGGCCTTGCTTGCCGCTGTCCACTTCACGAGTGGATCTCTACCCATACCCACCCGTCTTTATTTGCAGGATTGCAGGAGGAAAGATAGTTTGACTGAGTCCAGTCTACATACAACTGTTAGTACGTATTGGGATGGAACCGTAGATTCTGAAGTAGGCGCGGTTGTAACGCCCATCCAGAATCACTGAATAACAAACCTGCAGATGAAAAGTAACATTTCTACGTCATTCATAGCAGTAATAGTGCTTTTACCGTTACTCACTATGGATCTCTATTGCTCTGCCACTTCTGCCTCCACGGCTAGTACTACTAGCTATTGTTCCCAGCTAGAGCACTCTCTTTCGCGATCTGATCGCGATTGTATCGCAACATACACCAGTGGATCGAGATTTTCTAACTAAAATACTGCGAAATGAACACCATATCAAGAAAAATAAAGGAAGAGATGATATTCTGTAGCGTTGCCGAAAGGATATCGGACAGAGAATTTCGATCGGATCGCGACTCAGTCGCGATCCGGTAGAAATTCTTTGTCCGCTTTTATGACCACAGTACTCTAAGACCCCTTTTAGCTTTTACTACTATCTCTTCTGCTGCCAGACCAACAAATGTTGCTTCGGTTGCAACCAGGCATACGTTTGGCTACGACTAGAATTAGCCCCACCAAAATGTATCATACAAGTACCTACCAACTGCACCTTCCCGCCATGTCGATAGCGTTATAGATAAAGTTACTGAGATGACAAACAGAATAAGGCTATACCTCACTGCACAGCCTGTGCGTTGGATGTGGGATAGAAGCACTGTCATTGTTAACGGCACAGTTAATCTCATAACTATCCGTCAGATGGAGTGACGTAACGGGGTCAATGTTTTGTTGTCCGTTCACCGTATCCAGTTTTACAATATTCGCTATAACAAAATCGTCTGAGTTATGTCTTTCTCTGAGAGGCGTTGAACAAGATTCGTGTATTCCACTATCTCTGCTCAAAGAAGTGTCGCTGTTTTCAGTTTTAGAAAAAATGTGCGAATACGGTGGACTGAAGCTGTTTTGCGATGACATAGTCCTATCCTTCCGTTCCTGAGCATGGTTGCTTTCTTGAAAAGTAGTAACCTTATTGGTCGTGAAACTGGGTCGATCGTTTGGTAGGACAACAGTTTGTTCTCCTTGAGAGTTGTAATCGGTAATTTCATTCGACAAGTTTTCATCCCTGATGTTAGTTCTCATTAAGTCGCCCTGGTTGACAGTTGTGCTGGTTTTGGAGTCTGTAGCGTAAGATAGCGAAATGCTAGCATTTGTGTTGGTCCGCAAAACACTTTCACATGAACGTGAAGGCTTTGAGTTCGTTTGTGAATGCAGGTCAGTGTTATCATCATTCGAGTTCAACTGCAAATGGGAAGATTTTCTCACATCACCGTTCTTAAAAACTGCGACTGGTTTGTTGGACGGAAGAAAACCAAAAAGTTTGAATTGCCAGTTATGTTTAACGGTAAACACAATCCACATGAGACACCACACAACAAGATACACAATACTTACGGTAATTGCTGTTAGTATTAGAGTGTCCTTGGTTGTGCGGTACATGGACACGTTGTACCATATGACAGGCGCCTGCAACGTCGATAGGGCAACAAGCACTAACATAGAAATGATATGCACAGAATATCCAGAGAACGAATGGTACAACAGTCTGTTATCTTGTACCGGGATCTGTATATTTTGCATTTTGCAAAATATTTCACATTTAATTACGAACAAATTGGCCAAGTGCTGAAATACAAGCCACGTGGATGATAATACAAGTAATCCACTAATCACATTCAAAGATACTAGTGTTTCTACTTTTAACTTGAAGTCTATTTTGTGGTTAATATCTGCGTTCACCTCCACTTTGTATATCATTTCTAATGCAGAGCAACATATCAGGAAATTGAAGCACATGGTCATCATCATACTAACGAAAATAATAGAAAGCACCTTGGTCGTGAACCAGAACGTTGCCGCATAACGCACTGACAACGTCACTAGTGCGATGACGCAGTTTAGAAACTCGGGTGAAACTGTTCCACTTGCCTGTGTGGACGAACTTGCTGTCGGAAGAACAAGATAGGTTATATTTTCCACGGTACTGAAACTGTGTGCAGCTCGAAGGTAGCTCTCTTCTGGTCGTCTCTTTCCAAATAAGAAGTCAGCATTACTGTGCCAAGCAAATTCTGAAAAACAGCAAAACTAGTTAGAATTACAATACAAACACACTGGGCTTTGTTTGTTTTGGAGCACCCAGAAAAAAATAACACCCTAGACGACGGTCAGTATGTTTTTATTACACTGAATATCCATTAGATAGAGGAGACCTATGTTTTTTGAGTGGATATCATAATTATTTCATCAATGACTAGCAGGTGAAATATGAATTTTAACGAGCGATCCCCAAAGGGGAGAGACGCCCCATCCTTAGTTCGATCGCTCATCAAAAATTTATAGTTCACCTGCCAGTCCCACATAAAATAATAATGATAACCACACCAAACACTCGTAGGTATTCTTTTTATTATATGCTTTACCTATTCTAGAAAGTATTAGGTTTTTTAATCCCAAATTAACTCATAGAGGATATTCACGAAAATTTGATGAACACCGAAAATATCTCGTGAGTGGCTACAAAGAAATATGAGGATCTTCACGAGCGACGCAGTCTTTTTATTTAATGAATTTTCTTTTTATTTAATGCTCTACGACTACAAACTCTCCAATTTGTGGCCTTTATTTGCCATTAAGGCGCAAAATTTATGTGCCGAACCGGCGTCCATACAAAAATTACAACAACCAAACTCCAACCATTGGAATGTGTGAATATCCGCACAAAAAGTAGTCCCGTCTTATTTCTCCCCTAACTTTACGATTTACCAAGGCTGGCGAATTGAAATAATCGCAATGTGTTTCGAAGAAATAGAACAATAACAAAAAACACCACTTTCTTATTTTCAATAACAAGACACGTCATTTTATTTTTTTTGAACTCAATGCACTGAAGACGTGTGAAGTTGAACTGAAGAAATTTGAAAGTGATTTCGGCTTTTCGCTGGAAGGTGAATGAGAAAGTCAAACTTTGAAACCGCTGATTTAATGAATTGATTTAGTCACTGTCACTATCAATTATTCGAATTCGTTTGTATTTGGGACTCTGGAATTCATTACTGATGTGCTGACTCGTTTAAAGTACATGTGATTCGTCATCCGAACCTACGATGAAATATCGATTTCTAAATATCATTTTGATATTTCGTTTTGCCGACCGACAGGGGAATATGACTTAATTTTTCAGCGTGAATTGATGCCTGAGCATTAAATAAAAAGAAATACTTTGAAAATGACAAACATTGCTTTTTAAACCCCTTGAAAAAGTCGGCCGCTTTTCCAGCCAGGAACACGAAACGTCATAACGTCAGTAAGTATGATGGCTATTCAGCAAATGTGCGGGGTAGACTAATCAATATTTTCAAAGTGCAGCCCCGAGGCTGCACGTTGAAAATATTGCTTCGTCCACCCCAAATAATAATTACGGACCTTTCTAATTGGTGCCAATGAACTGGCATGCAATATACCACTTGAGTTTAAGGGACTAAAGTCATCAACATATTTACTAATCAAGATGAATTACTCCAACAATCTTCATCGTTCCCCGTATCTCGGATAGTAACCACACATGTTCGGCGAACCACACAGAGCTTCTTGCTTAAATTCTGCTATTTCCAAGTACCATTTCAAAATTAGCTAATGCCCATTTAACTATAGTAAAGTTCTATGTTATGAACGTTTCTGCAACATTGTGCAATCATCATTCATAATTTTAGAAATAAAATATGGTTTAAACTAAAAGTCATCAATGGAAAGCCAAAGAACTGCTTTCAGCGACGAAATTACTCGAACGCGAAACAAAATAGTTCCTTCAGCTTTTCACTGAAAGCTACACAGAAACGTTAATGGATATTAATTTAATACCACAAATAGCAATCATAACATCTTTGTAAACATCTCACACTTTCATAATATTTCATTAAGTTTACTTCGTGTTCGTTGATACTATTTTCACTGTGATTCGCCGGCTGTATCCACAGGTGAAAATACAAATATCTAAATAACGTAATCGTATGTCATGCGTCCGTCAAGTCGAAAACGTGACGTTCACTTTTCCTTATATTTTTGGGGAAGCAGATTATAAAAGTAGTTATTGATATATGCCAGTTATAAACATGGCGATTAGTAATAAACCATATCCCCTACGTTTAGGAATAGTCCTTTTATATGTGATTCCTTGAAACCAGATTCTTCTTGAATTTCCATCAAATTAAGTCATGGCTGCTTCAAATAGCCACGACTTGATTTTATAAGGAACTCACTAAATTTAGTAGCAGGCCAAGTGCTAAAGTGTTAAAATAAAACTTTGAAGCAATACTAAACTTTGGAAATGATCGGTAGTGGTGTGTTCATTTTCGGTGTTCGGCAGTTTTCGGAATTAGCTGCAGATAATGCAAAACTTTAACACCGGTTGCTATGCATTAACTGGTTGAATGTTGGAAGTCCTTATCAGGGCTTTGTTTTAAAGTTCGGGTACCACAGCTAAAATGCTCTATATTCTGGGTATGTGCTTCATATTCTCTTAAGAGAGAAATTATTTTTTTCCGCAAGGGTTTGTCCTGTTACAATGTATGGAAGAGTATCAATAAACACTCTTCCTCAAATTGTAACAAGGCAAAGAGACATGTGAACAAATTTGATGACCAAAATTTAGCACTCATCCAATAAACCAATGTTGTCAAGGATGGGATGAAACAAATTGTAATCAGGGTCGTAACTAGTGGGGGTGTCTGGGGTGGCAATTCGCCCCGTGACCATGCCTATCAGAAAAATTGCAGGTCTCGCGAATACCAACATTTTCTCTGAAAGCCATTAATATGAAAAAACAATCCTGTCCATTTTGACCCCTCATTGGCACGAGCTCGTTGAGGGGGTCACATGATAGGGTTTTGTTAAAATTTTTGAAAACTATTTTTTCCCAATCGTATAGTTAAGTTTCAAGTTCGAAGTTAACAAATTAAATTTCTGTTTTTATTTTTACAGAAGAACACACCAACTTTTGGAAACATCTGTTGCTCTTGGTCTCGAGGTCAGACATGAGAAAGGCGTCCACAGAAGGAAAATTAGGATGGTAGTATGTCATAATCAACTTCATTTATAGCAGATATATGTTTCTACAGTAATTCAAATATTCCATTTCTTCGAATTAACTAGTTGGTATCTGGTTGGAATGAGAACATCTAGATCATTCCAGTGAGAGACAGTAATGCGTTAAACCATGATTTGGATGATGTTTGCGAATACCGCTTGCTGGAGTTTGCCAACCAGTAAACGAAAATGATAACGGTGCTCGGATAAGTTGTACAAGACAGTTTGGACCAGTGGCCAAGATAACTTTTTTTCACTGGTGTGGACAGACGCCGTACAATTTCCGCCCCAACCGTACAGCACTGTCATTGCAAAAGTAATGCAGTCATCTAGAACTTATATTTCTCTTTTCGATTCCCGCCATTGCAATCTTATTGGGAGTTAGCAGGAAGGGGATGCACAGATTCTTTGCACTTAAGATGTGATCAAAAGATCCCTCCCTCGAATGATTGTCTCTTCTGCGGCCTTTAGGTTCGAGAGAAGTCTACATTTTTGGCTCCATGAGTAACAAATATCCCCAAGTGTTGTTAAATATAGAACCCAAAATGTGCATTTGTTTTCTCAATAGAGAGGCGCATTAGCTACCCCCACTAGCATTGATTTATATAGTGTAGAGCCGTGCCCTAAGGCACAGGGCCCTGGCGCGTAGCCAGGATTTTGTAACAGGGGTGCTCTAACCTATTTTTTGTGTGGGGTTTCGGGCCACACATAGTCCTAACTAGGACCCTCCAGTCGTTGCCCCTCATCCCACTTCCATGAAGAGAAGTGAGAGATTGGGCAACGACCGGAGAGTCCTAGTTAGGGCTAAGCCCCCACCCCCAAGAAAATTTTGCAAAATTTAAAGCTCAAAGAGGGAATCTCAGACATTTGTAGTGTGTGTAGTCCCTATATAAGAGACCATTTTGGGCCCTATACTGTATGAAACTTGCATTGGCCCAATATTTTTGGGGCCCAACGAGAATTTTAGGGGGAGGGGCCAAAGCCCCCAAACGCCCTCTTCTCTCCCCGGGGCTAGGCCACTGCATGGGCCCCCTCTGTTATATATCAGTATCTGGGTGCCTATCTACGACGTGCTTCCTCCGTCCTTGTTTAGATATTAATTAATCATTAACCCTTTACCCAACGTAAGGGCCAAAAACGGGCCAGCGCTATTCACAAAATTCATCACTCAATTTTTATTACCTTTTCATTTTTTTTGTCACAAAAACATAGCTTATGACCCCTCATTGGAACGAGCTCGTTCCAATGAGGGTCATATGCTATGTTTTTGACGCCAAAAATAAAAAAAATTAGTGCTTCAAGAATTTTATTGGCAAGTGTCGTCTTCTTTTCGTGTTAAGTAAAGGGTTACTTATTTATTGGTGTTTAAGGTCACATACTTTGTCACAATGGCGAATCGTAACCGTGACAGTTTTACGGGTGGAGGCAGCCGGAGTACCCTCAGAGAACCACCAAGCATCGACGAGCAACTGTCAGCTCCTCAACATTCTAACTCTGTTCATGTTCCGCTCAAGCAGGGTTACAGCGGTGCACCATCGACGTGCAATACGCCTCAGCACACGGCGTCATCGTGGCCCCATGTAGGCAACCGGGATAAAATGCCTTGCCCAAGGACACAACGCGGGTCGTCCCGGACAAGGATCGACCTCGAGACCTCTAGCACAGAAGTCCAACAGTTTACCACCGAGCCACCGCGCTCCCAGATAAAGGGTTAAAATTCCAGAATGTACAGGTGTTACAGCAACAGTGTATACAAACCTGCAGGCTTATATCCATATTTGATTTCGGCAGCATCAGTGAATATTTTCGAGAACAGAACGAGGAACGAGGTTATGACGTGAATCAATGGTGCTATTGGAGGCAAGTGGTTCCATATTATTGTCAGTACCGATCTTCTTGAACACAACTCTATACGTGATGCATCTTTCTTTGTTGTGTGGTCTCTTCCTAGTTTTACACCATCATTAGCGTAATTTCCGATTTTTGTGCAACACGCAAGCATGAAAACTGGTGTTAAGATGATAGAAATTACGTTCATTACCAGTCTGGTCGTGAATGCGGAATTAATGTCGCTACCATGTTGCTCTTGGTTTGAACTGAAGTCCCCATAGCGAGAAAACGCATTGTACCATGCATATATATGTATTCCAAGAACAAGGAGGCAGTAAAATACACCCCATAGAGAATTGAATCCCCTAAACTTGATTCCTTTCCGTCCAATCATATTTCACTTTTGCCAGATTTTAAACCATGAATATTCAGAAAAAGGTCCAGTCTTTCTCAATCCATAGTTCGAGCCGGTTAATATTCACTTATTAAAGTTTTTAAACATCTCAATGTTTGTTTCCCACTTTTTCGATTAAAAGCACTTAGTCGAAATGACATCGTATCAAGTTCCCAACAACACCAGTAAACATATCCACAGCCAAAAAACTGAGAAAGAATCTTCATACATGTCTATTCACCCATACGACCGTCACGTGCATCATATCCCTCGGGCGAGTGCATTACAACCTGAAAAGTAATAAATTTGTATTCAACGTGAAAATTTATATTATCATGTGCAGTATAAGTAAATTTAAATAAAACCAGTGAAGTGTAATTTATATAAGAATAACATAATTAACAATGGTGTCGTGAAATGAATACGCCAAAATCACGTTCTTCTCAGATAATACTATTATGATCATCGCTTCAGCGAACATGTCCTATTCAATAACACGGAGATGGGCTTGGAGGTCCTTACAAGCCCGAAAACAAATCTACAATCTGAAGAACACATAAAACATTCTTCAATTCGAATTAACCCTTAACTTCAGAAGTCGAGTCACACTTTTCGGGAACAAAAGACAACGGGGTCTATTAGCTTTGATGGTAGATATATGGGGAGGCCGAGGGGCGCACGCTAAGAGCAAGGTTTTTGCGAAATAAGCTGAGTTCTGTAAGAAAATAATAACACCACGAACCGCGGAGTGATTTTGAAAGTGTGTGTGTGTGAAAGGCTGAAATGCAAGTGGGGTAACTGGATACTTTCCAAGAAAACCCTGTATAAATTGTGACTAAGAAGCGATCTGGGTGATTTTAGGAGATTAGTGGGCTACCGGCACCGATTTGGTGCCGGTAACCCACTAATTTCCTAAAATCACCCAGAACGAACAAGAGGCCTGTTACAACCGATAATGTTACAACGCCGCATAATGTTACACCAACGCATAATGTTACAAAAAATGTAGTAAACAACCGATAATGTTATAAACTCCGCATAATGTTATAACTTTTTTCAACCCGTTATGTTATAAAAATCGACGCATAATGTTAAAACTTTTTTCAACCCGTTATGTTACAACAAATTAACAGATAATGTTATAACTTCTGTATACTAATTCCAGTTACAGCTTTTGTAGATGGACTTTACCACTTACCGTTTATTGCCACATAGAGGTATGTAATATTTATGCTAAAGGTTTCTGCTCTGGTTAAGGCGAGGAGACACCCCCCCCCCCCCCCAACTCCCGGGGATTTATCATAGAATGACCTAGTCACGTTACATAGACGCGGATTATCCTGGTAACTCAATCGTGTGACGTCATTACCATGATCACCCAGTGCCTAACATGGTGAAGGCGGGGGTGGTAGAGGAGGGGTGCTATTTTATCCGGTTGGTACGTTTACCAGCATGCGTAGTCTCCGCTTCCAGAAATGTAGTGCACCATAGTCCCCTGACGCCTTTGGGGATGGGCAAATGCCTCTGTTTCTGCTTGTTTTGGGCATCTAAAACTCATTTGTCGCATATTTCTTAGTCATAAGAATATCTTATTGTTCATTAATTTGACATTTTAACAACTAACAGTGAACAAAAATGAGGTGGAGTTAAAAGAGGCCAAAAGGTTGGATAGAGCGAGGTACATATGGTGGGTGTGGCAGGTTGATAGTGTCGCACGGAAGCCGAAGAATAAGATGCGAGACTGGGTAGGAAGAGGAATGGGGTTCAGGAGGATTGAAAGGGGTGGACAGGGATTAGGCTGAAAAAGAGAGGAGGTCACGGATTAGTACATCAGGGTGATTGTGCAGATAAAGCTATCTGAGAATACTATAAGAGAGTAGTGCTAGACGTATGATAATATAGATGGTGGAGATGCTGGAAGAAGTGGAAGTGATGAATTTGGGATTTCAGGTTCCGGAAATGGCGGAATCACTAGAACAGGTAGTATAGGGAGAAGGAGGAGATGTGGAGGAGGAGTTGTGTTGATGTTGGTGTTTTGGCGATGGTGTTAAGAAGTTATGTATGTTGAAAATGAGCCCTTTTGTAGGACCCCGGTGCAGGACCCTGGAAGTGACGTCATGTCACGTGATTAGGCGATCATGTTGGGTTGTCGTCATGATAGTGCACGTGGGTGGCCATGTTGTGATGTCATTATCATGATAATAGGTGGTAGAAGTGCGTATGCGCAGCGCGTGTTGTTATGGGAACACGTGCTCCGTCTCACCCCTAACAACCCGACAATAGATATCGAATTAATCCAAACATCCCGACAATCTTCAGAAAACTGACACAAACACTCCCGAAAACACTCCCAAATAAAGGTAGGATAGTATCCTTAATGAGGGTATGAGACGTATGAAGAGGTACTCATTGCGCTCATTTTCATAGCTTTCATTTTGAGACGTATGATTTTGCGCGCATCGTGCTCATTTTCATAGCTTTCATTGGTTCATATGACGAAAAGGGGGATTCCGTGGGTTTAGTGTCCTTAAAATATAGGATAGTATCGTTACCTAATGTCCGACCATATACTGGACGCGTAATTTATCACAGAAATGGGTTTATTACAATAATGGTTGGTTTATTACAATAGTGTTTTTTTTAACTGAGAGATAAACTGGAAGGGGGGGGGGGCGCCGCCCCTGTCCCCGGAGCCCTACTTCCCCTTGACCCTGGAACCCCTGAAGTCCCGGTCCCTCGAGTTTCTGGCGAGTTACTAAATCGGTACTGGCAGGATTCGGGAGTGTTTTCGGGAATGTTTTCGACAGTTTCCTGAAGATTGTCGGGTTGTTTGGATTAATTCGATATCTATTGTCGGGTTGTTAGGGATGAGACGGAGCACGTGTCCCTATAACAATATGCGCTGCGCATACGCACTTCTACCACCTATTATCATGATAATGACATCACAACATGGCCACCCACGTGCCCTATCATGACAACCCAACATGACCGCCCAATCATGTGACATGACGTCACTCCCGGTGTCTTGCACCGGGGTCCTACAAAATGGCTCATTTTCAACATGCATAATTACTCAACACCATCACCAACACCGCCACAACACCAACATCAACACAACTCCTCCTCCACAATCTCCTCCTTCTCCCTATACTGCCTGTTCTAGTGATTCCGCCTTATCCAGAACCTGTAATCCCAAATTCATCACTTCCACTTCTTCCAACATCTCCACCATCTATATTATCATACATCTAGCACTACTCTCTTATAGTATTCTCAGATAGCCTTCTCTGCACAATCACCCTGATGTACTAATCCGTGACCTCCTCTCTTTCTCAGCCTAATCCCTGCCCACCCCTTTCACTCCTCCTAAACCTCATTCTTCTTCCTACCCAGTCTCGCATCTTATTCTTCGGCTTCCGTGCGACACTATCAACCTGCCACATCCACCATATGTACCTCGCTCCATTCAACTTTTTTACCTCTTTTAACTCCACCTCATTTTTGTTCACTGTTAGTTGTTAAAATGTCAAATTAATGAACAATAAGATATTCTTATGACTACGAAATATGCGACAAATGAGTTTTAGATGCCCAAAACAAGCAGAAACAGAGGCATTTGCCCATCCCTAAAGGCGTCAGGGGACTATGGTACACAACATTTCTGGAAAGGGAGATTACGCATGTTGGTAAACGTATCAACCGGATAAAATAGCACCCCTCCTCCACCACTCCCGCCTTCACCATGTTGGGCACTGGGTGATCATGGTAATGACGTCATACGATTGAGTTACCAGGATAATCCGTGTCTATGTAATATGACTAGGTCATTCTATGATAAATCCCCGGGAGTTGGGGGGGGGGGGGGTGTGTCTCCTCGCCTTAACCAGAGCAGAAACCTTTAGTATAAATATTACATACCTCTATGTGGCAATAAATGGTAAGTGGTAAAGTCCATCTACAAAAGGTGTAACTGGAATTAGTATACATTAGTTATAACATTATCGGTTAATTTGTTGTAACATAACGGGTTGAAAAAAGTTATAACATTATGCGTCGATTTTTATAACATAACGGGTTGAAAAAAGTTATAACATTATGCGGAGTTTATAACATTATCGGTTGTTTACTACATTTTTGGTAACATTATGCGTTGGTGTAACATTATGCGGCGTTGTAACATTATCGGTTGTAACAAGGCCCACTGTGGGCCGCCCACATTGTGTGTTCGGACACGCAACTGGGGTGGCCGACACCGATTCACTGGTAGATTAAAACTGAATAGCAACACCTACACCTTCCAAAAGTTCTTACATGTTAGCTCTTCGGCTAGCACCTAACAGCTCGCAGCTGCTAATCTACAGTTCTACGCCTACATTAAAATGCCTAGCCCGATAGCCCTTCAGGGTAACCATTTGCGAACCTTTCGCCATAGTCCTATAATTATTGTCAAACCAAATGCCACGGTTTTAACATCCTGTCTCGGAGTTTGCTTAAAGAGTCTTTAACTTCAAGAATATTCTTCCACGACACCTGAACTAATTTACTTGCAAATCGTTTAGCTTAAGACAGATTTCACATCTTGTCTCTGAAATTTAAACTTTTCAACCATGAGCTCCTGGTTCGAATTGTCGTATAGAATATTATTCACAGAAAAGTGGTCGAGTCTATTTTGTATTTTTAGGGAGACTCATTCATAATACACGACAACAGTTGTATGGACTCCGGGAGTAAATATTACTGATCCTCCCTATTATTTGTTGTATATTGTCAGGAGTCATCGTCCAGCGCTATTTTCTCTACACTATATATCAGTTACAGGCCTTTGGCAAGGTACCTTACCTGAGCCACAAGCGAAATGTTACGTACAATTCTGACAAGATACGAGCAGCTGCTGGGCGTCATGATGCATGTCAGAATTGTACGGACTATTTTTTCAAGGCGAATTTTTTTATGCTGGTAAGTTATTTGAACCACATTAAATTCTTTACAGACAATTTTAAAAACTGTTCCGAGTGCATTTATTTTATAATCCGCACCATCTACCTTCCTGAAAACCACGTAGGAATAACTTTTCACTTCGCCAAGTCACTCTTTTGAATAACTTTCAAAGATGGTGTCCTGCTTTTTGTCACTCAATTTTCCAATAAAAGTTTTAGCCGCCAGGTTAGTGATATTCGTGGTGTTAGTGAGCGCTAAGCACTAAGTTTGTTCTGTGTGGTTCGAAAATATTTTTCATGCTTACCTCTTTAGTGTTACCTTTTAAACCACACGTAACTTTATTTTTTTACAAATCACAAGTCAGATTTATCTCCCTTAACTACGTGTAGAACGCCACGTACTTTCATGTATGGTGTTCCCCTGCAAAAAAAAACGACGAACATATCAACTAGGAATTGAACCAATTCAATCTTGTTTGACAGAGCTCCGCGAGCTCTGCCAAACAAGATTGAATTGGTACATGTCTTAGTTGCATTATGGGAAAAAAATGCGGTCTGAAAGTTTGATATCTGGACATCAGTGGGCAAAAGGCTTAATATGTTGGAATGTCTGTAAATGTGCTTTTGAAGGGCTCGCGTTGTCCCTAAAGCTGCTTCTATGCACTATAAACTTAACTTCGGGAAGGTTCGTAAAAAACAGTTTACCCCACTTTCCTTTGATAACTGATGTAAAACTGGTGTGCTTTGTACGCGTGCACTTCATCAAAGTGATGGGTGTTGTGTATTCCTATAATCCTATAATCTCCATTAGACATGATATAATAATATATTCACCCGAACACCTACTGGTTTTGCCTGAGTCAATTCTCTGTCGTGTTTATAATATATTAAATACAAGCACTGGTGACAAAGCAGTTTTACTGCGTCAACAGTCGAATTGAATTTCAGAAACGTAATTGAAATTTGAAAACACTGCATGCTTTCGTCAGTAAATGATCACGCGTTCGCGATGTTTTTAGGGCGTCCTATCCATGATGACTGTGGCCCACTTATTTATTTATTTATTTATTGGTGTTTCAGGTCACATACTTATGCACAATGGCTAATCATGACCGTGGCAGTTTTACGGGTGGAGGAAGTCGGAGTACCCGGAGAGAACCATCGCTCAACGACGAGCAGCTGCCAGCTCCCCAACATCGTAACTCCGCACTGCAGCACAAGCATGGTTCGACTGGTTGAAGACATGCGCACCATCGACGTGCAGTACGCCTTAGTACACGGCCTCATCGTGCCCCATGTGGACAATCGAGGTTAAGTGCCTTGCTGTTGCCCATTTAACCTGACCAAGTGATCATCGAGGGTATCAGACGACGTTTTCAAATTTTTCTCTTTAATAATTGAAAATATTAACTTTTTTCTTCACAAATGTACCTTATGATCTATCATTGGAACGAGATCGACAGAGAGGTGTAACATAAGATTTCTTTAGGGGAACAATTTAAAAAAAAAAAACAAAAGAATTTGAATGTCCAGTTTTGTTAATATTATATTTATTTATTTATTGGTGTTTAAGGTCACATACTTATGCACAGTGGATAATCGTGACTTTGAGAGTTTTACGGGCGGAGGAAGCCGGAGTACCCGGAGAGAACCACCGAGCATCGACGAGCAACTGTCAGCTCCTCAACATTCTAACTCTGTTCAATCTCCGCTCAAGCAGGATTACAGCGGTTGAAGACATGTGCACCACCGACGTGCACACGGTGTCATCGTGCCCCCATGTAGGCAACCAGGATAAAGTGTCTTGCCCAAGGACACAACGCGGGTCGTCCCGGACGGGGATCGAACTCGGGACCTCTAGCATAGAAGTCCAACAATCTACCACTGAGCCACCGTGCTCCCAAGTTTTGTTAATACAGCTGTTTGGATAGGGCAGACAACGAATGCAATTGGTACTTGGAAACAATTACTCAGTCACTAAACTACGCCTTTGGGGCCAAACTATCAGCTATCCATCCACGCCTTTCAAATGATCTCTTGAGCTATTCCGGGCTATTAAGTATTTAAAACACGAGACGAAACACTGTAGATTTAAAAATGAGTTGGGTTAAAAATTAACCCAAATCATCTGGGTTCAGTGAATATGAACCCAAAGGAGTTCATATTCACCCAACCCAGTTTATTTGTGCCGATATATTTTCCCCCGAGTAACTCCTTATTGGGGACAGGTGGCTCCAACGCCCCCCCCCCCCTATCACCGTATCTTGTGGTATCTGTCACAAATCGTCTTCAACCAGTGGAGAAAGTATGCGCCGAGGAGCGAGTTCGAATATGACGAGACTGAAAAGTAAGTGGGGGTTCTTGGACCCTCTCCAAGAAAATCATGAAAATATCTGTTACCTAGGTGCGATCTAGGCAATTTCAGAACACCAGTTGACAACCGGCACAAAAGAAACTGCGAAAAGAGAAGCCAGTTTATGACTATCCACAGTTTTACGCATGAAGTATTTATTTATTGGTGTTTAAGGTCACATTTTTTTGCGCAATGGCTAATCATGACAACAACACGAGTATCAACTCAAGACCAGAGGTGAGTGTTAATAAGCCATGTTGCCCTGTTTAGAGAGGGTTTGCACCTCCCAAGCATTGGTGACTGAGTCTTATTATGCCAGTAAAACAGAGTCTGTTTACAGCAGTGAACTACGCGTGGAGTGCGGTATTTTCCGCGAAATCACATGGGCATCCACTACCGGAGAAGTAGTGGATGCCCATGTGTTTCCGCTAATACTACCGTGTCCCCTGTGCGTAAACCTGAGTTATCAAAAATACGGGGGTGGGGTGGTGTGTCAGTAATGCCCCGTGGATCCACCGATGTCAGGGATGATAAGGAAGGATGATCACCCAGCTGCAAATATCGTTCTTCATTTGCAAGTCTGATGGATGTAGACATATGCGTAGGTGCGCTATTACAGAAATCGGCTACCTTGTCACACACAGTCCAGGGAATTCTAAAAATATACATCGGTCAAGAATGTAGTTTGGCCGCAGAGGAAAAACCTTATGAAAAAATTATCAGACCACCAATGGAAAGCAGCTTCAGAAACTCGAAGATGGAACGTTGGACAGGCTGTAACTGCGTCACACACACAACCATCACAGAGAAATGTGTTTTCCTATTGTAAGCTAAGATACGGTTAAAAAGATTCTGGCCTTTCATAATACCCTCCACGTGGCTGATCAAACAGACACACAAGTCAAATAAATCAGTATCGTACAGAGAGCACAATACTTTCAAAAACATTAACATGTCTAATCATTTTGATCTAAGGTGTTATGATCGCCTTTCCAGATATTCCGCCGTTTACCAAGTGGACAAAAGAGTGAAGCAAACATCTCGGGCAAATTCTACCCCGTTATTTCGTGGATGCATTCAGTATCAACGATGAATCAAACTTTGAGTAATCATTTAACACCCAAATCTTAGCGACCAGCAACATCTGATTCAGCGTGTTTAAATCATAGATTACAACAGGAAGTGCGAAACCGTCACATACAAAATTTTAAAAGTTTAACCCTTTACCCAACGTAACCGCCAAAACCGGCCAGCGCTATTCTCAAAAATCGCCAATTAATTTTCAAAATATTTTCATTTTTTATCTCAAAAACATAGGTTATGACCCCTCGTTGGAACGAGCTCGTCGAGCTCGTTCCAACGAGGGGTCATAACCTATGTTTTTGAGACAAAAAATGAAAAAAATTAGTTATTCAAGAATTTTTTTTGCAAGTGTCGTCTGCTTTTCATGTTAGGTAAAGAGTTAAATTCCTACCACCACTCTACAGATGCAAGTTCACACAGACAGTGAACGAAATCTTCAAATCACATATTCAGTTCCTGAAAACATCTTTTGCATGTTTGAATCGACAAATCTTCTCTTACGATAGCCGCGACAAACCAGCGGTTCGCCAAACAGCAATTATAATTATTATACAGTGGCAGGTCTGGAGATTTGCTCTCATTGTAGTTATGAACTGAATAAGTATGTCTCAAAGTCAAGAAAAAAAAAACGTTCTTGTAAATAGTAGACAGAATTTCGCAAAACGTGCACACATTGGCTAAAAACTCGTAAACATAAACATCAAGAGATGTTTCCGGTGTGTGTGAAATCATATGACTGAATACTATGTCAGCTACGAAAGTGTTCGACAGAACTGCACCTGAGCAAAATGGTGTTCAATTGTGCATCGGTATCTCATAAAATCTCACCAGTGCATGTGTTGTTTGTGCTTGTGCACTTGAGCCTGCAAATCTGTTACTATTGCTCGTATTTCTGTATCCGAGGGTATCTATGCAGCTCGTCGTTGATTGGTTGCATAAGTATGTTATTGATTAAAGTTACATGTACGCGCATAGCATCAATTCGTCCCTTGAGTGCAAAAAAGGTGCCATCTGCAATACTTCAGCTTGTTGCACTCAAGGGACAAGGTGAAGATAAAAGGTTTGGTGATTACACTCCGAGCATTCCTAACACCAGTGTACACTGAACTGCACGTTACCTGTAATAAAGGTGCTCTTTCGAAAACCATTTATGTAAACCTTAGGGGGCGCGGTGGCGTTGCGGTAACCGGTTCTCGCCAGATCACCGAAGTTGAGCAATGTCGAGCCCGGTTAGTCCTTGGATGGGTGACCGTCTGAGCGCTCGATTCGGACTCCCGCGTTGTGTCCTTGGGCAAGGCACTTAACTTAATATACCTGGCAGAGGCCTAGATCTTCAGTGCACGTGATCGTAGTGCTTTCTAGGAAAATCTCCATACAGTACCTGTTGCCTTCGTTTAAAAATTGGAAGCAGCACTCTATGTCGGAATTTCAAATTGAGAATAAAAATAGTTAACAATTAAATTATTTTATTTGAAAACTAAAATTTATTTTCTGAAAAGTAGAAAAGTCCAGATGAAATATAATTCTGTTTTGAAGATGCCAACACTCCCCGTCCGTACAGACTAAGGAAGGAAGACTTTCGAAGCTACGATCAATCACAAAAGTAATCAAATTCTTCAGTTTGTAAACAAGTTGAGGTCGCTGCTTTAGTAATACTAATTGAGTTAAAAAACTTAACTGATTTATTATGCATGACAACGTCAAGCACACCCGGAAGTCAATTGTTTTACGCTCGACTGAAACGAAACTAAGTTGAAAATGACATGGTTTATATTCGTGGTAAATGCATTTCTCGAAAGGGTCAAATCACTCATGACAACAGCTGTGTGTCCGTGGTTTTGATTTGTTCGCAATAAAATAGTTCCTTTTTTATATGATGAGTTGGTCACATTATTTATTTATTATTATTCTTGAGGAGAGGTAATTGTAAAATAAATGTTTTTTATCATCGTTGGGGGTGGTGTGTTGAAGTATGGACCTCGTCTAATATGCCGACGAGTCTGAAGGAAGAGCCCAACACCTAGTTCTTGACTTCAATACTTAACCTCGGACCCAACCCCTCCCACCCGGTTATAATAATTTGTATGTATCGCGCGGAACGCTGTAACGGCATTTTAAAGACTCCTGAAGTCGCTACAAAAGTAAAGCCCTTTACACACTATAGATGCAATGCGAGCATTCAGAGCTCTGCAACGGAGTAATACAATAATAATTTTTATCCCATTTTTTTCAATTTTGACTCAATATTTTGGGTCCGATTTTTTATATGGTCCAATGTCAGATATGGAATATATAATCATCGAATTTACGTTTGATTCAACGGTTCGTTGAGTCATAATTGTATTAATTGATTTTTATATTTCGGTCTACACATAGGCCTCATAACTCATTAACCCTTTACCTAACGCAGACGATATCAAAATTTATTATTTTAAATATCATTTTTTTCAAATTTTTCACCCAAACCATATCATGTGACCCCTCGTTGGAACGAGCTCGACGAGCTCGTTCCAACGAGGGGTCACATGATATCGTTTTGTTGAAATTTTTTGAAAAATAAAAAAATTTCAACTACTGAATTTGCATATTACGCGAGCGGATGCGGCCGATTCGTTGAGTAAAGGGTTAATAGTAGGTAGTATTTGTGTTTTGTGCACATCGAAGCATACATCAGAGGCATCGAGTTATGCAGAAATTACAAAATGGGATTAAAATTTGATATTTGTTACTTTATGGCAACGCTCGGAATGCTTGCATCGCATGTAGTGAAATGGGCGGACCTGTTTTAGAAGTTTTGTAAGGGGATTAGAAAATACTGAATCCTATAGAGCTGTAGTCTTAATTTATTTCTGATTGTCCCATCCAAAGAGTTGCTCATTGTGTCCTATACTCGTCGCTTTTTCCTCCCCTTAAAAATTGTACATGCCCATCTGAAGGGACATGCCAACCGTTACTTATTCCCAGTTCCTTATTCAACATTCGTTATCAACCGATAAATCGGTTGATAACGAATGTCGAATAACGAACTGGGTAGCAAAATCGGCTGATATCGAATGTCGAATAAGGAACTCGGAATAAGTAACGGTTCTCACGTCCGTCCATCTGAAAGGGATAAATAGACAATACAGTTTCACTGAGAGCTCCTCGCAATACGATTTTAGGAATAGTACTCATGATACCTCTGAGGATAACATGTTCTATTGGTGACTGAGAACAATTCTCTTCATACAAAAGGGAGATAACTTACTTGAACCACCATAACCCCTTTGCTTCGCCGTTTTGTACACATCATTGATCCCCATAACGCAACTGAGCTCGATAAGTTTCAACTCCGGAAACAACCAGTTACATCACTGACATGTACAGTACTGTGATCTCAAAAGCAGCCTTTTTCTAGCCCTGATCGCGATCCACGATCCGTTCGCTACACACATTTGCCAGTGGGTCGAGATTTCATGAATAAAGTACTGCGAAATTAAGACCGCATCAAAAAACACAAACGAAAATACCATCTCAGATTTAATGTTCTCTCATTTATTTTTTGACTGTTGAGATTCGGCTGTGTTGTTGGGAGGAAAGCAGACAGAGAATTTCGACCGCATCGCGACCCTAGTCGTGATCCGGTCAAATTCTCTGCTCGCGTTTGTGACCACAGCACCGTAATGGCATAAAAGTGTTTAGAAACTTAAACTTAGCCACGCTTCTCCTGCATTCTGTAAAATCTTCGTGTATGACACAGCACAAATATTATATTACATGTCCACTCAACATAACTATATTAATCTCGAATATTCAATAAGCGTCGTATTCTAATGCTTGTGTCTTAAGAGATTGTCTTGTGTTTCAAAAACGGCCCGATGCACAATAACAAGCATATCTTTCAGGCGACACCGCGACGGTGATCAATGTAGAAATATTTTGTATTAAGTTTTCACCTGAAAGCCAATTTACACATCTGTCTCAGCGCATGATGCGCATCTGCTGAAACATGCCATCTAAATCAGGATATCTGCTAGCGGGCGTGTAAAACAGAAATCAGGACGTGTTCAATTTCGTCTGCTTTAACAGACGCAACTGACCAATAAGCACACAATTTGTAAGTCACATACAGCAAGCAGGTCTATTTTATGTACAGTGTAAACATGAAGAAGCACTTATGCTGAAAGCACATCTCCTTTTTCATATCTGTTAACCCTTTACCTAACATGAAAAGCAGACGACACTTGCAAAAAAAAAAAAAATTCTTGAATAACCATTATTTTCATTTTTTGACTCAAAAACATAGGTTATGACCCCTCATTGGAACGAGCTCGACGAGCTCGTTCCAATGAGGGGTCACAACCTATGTTTTAGAGACAAAAAACGAAAAAATAATGAAAATTAATTGGCGATTTTTGAGAATAACGCTGCCCGGTTTTGGCCGTTACGTTAGGTAAAGGGTTAAAGCATACCATGTAAACTGGCCTTTACAAGAGTATGTGAGACTGTTTGTCGAAGATACGACCGCTGTTACAAAGACTGAATTATATTTGCTGTCATTTAAAATGAAGATACCACGAGTTCGTTATGGTATTAACACAACAAGTGGATAAATAATATTACGTATATTCGCCACTCGCTCCGGGAAACGGAGCAATGCTTACTTAATAGAACCCGGTTACCCACGCCTGGATTGGGAGTCCTCTAAATGGGCGGTATATATATAAACGATTGACTAAAGTTGAGTTTATACTTGCATTGCAATCACAGACGTTGAATAAATAAATAAATAGAAATAAATAAATAAATAATTCGCAGAAAAAAATCGTGAAAACAGAAAAATTCAGTGTTTTCGAAAAGGGGGATAAGTGACTCATACATATATACGATAAGAACATATCGTACGCTATTTTATTTATAATGTTCGGTGCGCGTTTTATATCATTTGATTGGATGTCAAATTATATACGGTCCTCTGAATCGAAGACTTTCTATATTAACTTTTTACGTTTTATCCAGAATCATTACACAAGATTATCATTATCCTCCAAAGGGGAGAAATGGGGGAAATCTCGCCTTAGGAATACGATATTTGAGCCAGGCACGAGACTTGCCCCATCCCCATCCCACACCCTAAACCCATCATGGATATTTTACTCCCACCCAAATGCCAACGAGACATTATCTGGGATCAACAAAGGTCATTTACTACCTGATCTACCGGATGACGAGTTGATTGTTGACAAAAGCTATTTACCTTTTCCGAAGAGCAACAAAATGTTGGGTACATCCCAAATACATATACATAATTGGAGAACCAACTGCAACCGGCGGGAAGACAAGGTTAAGGAACTGAAGTGGTGAGAAAGTATGTACCATAATGCACGATTACAGTTCACAACGTTGACCTTTCCATGACAGTTTACTTTAATAGTTTAATGCATTACACCACAATGGCAGTTGCACAATACAAACATAACAAATAAGAAGACTTAGTAAACATGATGTATAATATAAAGTACTAATGACCTTTTTCTTTTACAAGGTGATCTCGCTAACAGAAGAATGACCAGATCATGTTAGAAATAATATTAATCGATTTACTATCACAGTTTTTCAATATATAATAGTATTTCTGCGAATCATTTAATTGTTCAAATTCTTGGTTTTCTTTTATAATTTCTTTGAACCCCATTTCTCAAATTTCGACATATGACTCACAATACATGACATGACGTTTTGTTACGTTGGTGGATGAGATACGCCTGTACCAGCCATGTATCTCGCCCGGGATATAGTGTCTAGGCATGTTGGAAGTGAGAGAGTATTATTATCTTCGAGTGGTGTGGGGGTGGGATGGGGAAAACTCATCCGAGAAGGAAGATATTTGACCCACACTCGGGGCTTGCCGAGGTCTGGGTCACATATCTTTCCCCGTGGCGGGATTCCCCATCCCACCCCACATTCGAGGATGCTTCTTTACCCACCGCCCCAACATCGAAATCAAAATATTGCTCGTGCGATGATAATTTACTGTTCTATTGATTGATCGTAGTGGAAGTGAGCTGCATATTCGGAAAGGGCATCGGCAAGTTCCGTATATACTACGAAAAAAGTGTTAGCACACGCAGCGATTGGGCAAGTTGAAACTATTGACATTCCAGTGACGTCGCTTTTGAAATTATTGACTTCGAATATGCCATGTGGGATGTGGTGGAGAAAAAAAAACATCCTCACAATGTAGGATGGGTGGCTGTGGCTATTGGGGCAAAGCGGGAGGCCGCGGTTGTTTATAAAATGGTGAAATAGTCCGGAGATCATTAAATATTCAAACGAGGATGGTCACGTGGGATGGGTAAGATAACTTTGTCACACTCCAGTATCTCACGCGGGACCCGCGTATCTCAATAGACAGGTGGTGGGAGAAAAATTTAAATTCTTCTATAGATCTTATCTCTCTTCTCCAATTTGTTTACATCAGCCAGAAAGATGTAAGAATATAAATAGCACGTTACCAGCGGCGAGCGGTGGCTATCACCACAATATTACTTACTGAGGTGCTACGAAGAAGAGTTGTTTAACACAAAAGTATTCAGTTTAAACAATATTCATTTCAGTGTATAAACAAGAAAAGTACAGACAGTAAAATAAGGCACACATATATAACGAATATACATGAAAGTGGATCCAGCAGCAAGCATAACGCTTATGTGGGCTGTTTCCACGAAGAACATTACTTTGTAAATAATCCTAAATACAGGGCGAAATATATCTATATATTTTACAGTTATCTGGACTGCTGTTCGTGGCTGGACAAGTATTATGAAAGATTGTACTGATGTAAGGTGGTGAAAGTGTATTTTGAAAGGGTGTTAGACTGAAAGGGGAAAGGGTGATAGTGGAAGAGAAAAGATGTTAACAAAGCTGAATGGGCGCGCTACATGGGCGAGATTCGATCAGTTGTGAGTCGCAGAAGGACACCGCATATTTGTCACCATCTCGTTACACCCATGGTGTCTGTACAAAAGTATTTCAACGACAGGTGTGACCACAATTACTGCGGCAGTTTGGGGCATTTGTTATGGGTAGCATTTGTGCGATAAGGGCAAAAAGGGATTCACAATTACCGAAACAAGAGGACATGATCGTATCCACAATAACACGTGGATAATACCGTACCCCTTGCATGCAGCTACAACTCATGTGCGAGTATCATGAAAGCTATTATAAATTGTCCCTGAATGAGATAGCATAAATTTGCCTGGATATTGTGGCTGGAAAATATGGTGATAATGTGCTAAGATTCTTCAAGACGAGCCATTCTGACGTTCCATTGTCTCACCCCGCTGACGAGATTGGATACCCTCCTCGTGCTCGCCCTAACCCGCCGCAACGTGCGTCTATAATAATGCATCGCATCATGAACTATTAATGAAATGTGACACCTTCTCCCCATCCCAGGATCCTGGATCCACCACAGCATCCATCTGTAACAGATAACTCATGGCGGTCAGGAATAGCCTATAGAAACATCTCGATAATTCTGTTGACAAAAAGAATGCTGCGCTCCAAAATATGATGTGTTGTTCATTAAATCTGAGAACTTGGATGACACCTCAATGCGAGTTATTGCGCCATAAAGAAATAGTTTCATCTACTTGTCAATTGCGATGCGGAGAGCAAAATCTAATAAACACCCGAATTTGCATGAAAATAAACTGCTGATGGAAATGCAAATTTTTCGTCTTATTTTTAGAATCCATAAGAAATTCACGAAAATCATTGATTAATTTTGTTGTATGTATCTTCAAATTGAGTGATTATCGTGGATAGGGGCAGGAGAAAGAAAGTCTTGTATCACCGCCGTTATATTTCGTCACTTCCCTTGAAGAGCGGTCAGTTCGCCTCGGATAGCTTTATAGAACTAAATGGAGTTCTTTTATTGAATTGAAATATAAAGTTCATCAGAATTATCGGGTTTAACCCTTTACCCAACTTATCGGCCGCATCCGCCCACATAATATGCAAATTCTGCAGTTGAAAAAATATTATTTGTCAAACAATTTCAACAAAACCATATCATGTGACCCCTCGTTGGAACGAGCTCGACGAGCTCGTTCCAACGAGGGGTCACATGATATGGTTTTGTTGAAATTCTTTGAAAAATTTCAAAAAATGATATTTGAAATAATAAATTTTGATATCTTCTGCTTTGGGTAAAGAGTTAAAGTGCTACATGTAATGGAAAGTTAGCCTGAAAATAAGTGATAGGTTATTTTCGAGGTCGTCAATACTCTAAACAAAATAATAATTAGTCATTTTCTTGCTATCCATCCGTATTTGTGAACAATGCTTCACAGTTTTGAACGCCGAAAGTGAAAAATTATAACACTTTTTAGATATCTGACGCCATCGAAAATAACATGTCACTTATTTTCAAGCTACCCTTACTTATATAGCACCTTAGTGGGGGCTGACAAACGAATACCACACTGTGAATATGTTGAATACACCATTTTTTCCGCTTTTTGATAGAGGAAAAACTATGAAACGTCCTTAAAGTCTCCTTGATGACACCATACAATACGTTAGGAGCGGTTTATCACAAATGTCTTAACCCAGACGGTAACATAAATATCATAAAAACGTAACAAGTGCAAACAAAGTTTCGACTAGCGGGCCTTGATGTCCTGAAAAAAATACGTTGGGGTATGATTCTCACGAAAACATTCGTGGGGGGTGAAGTTTTCACCTTGACATTAACTCTAAAATCGTAAAAACTTAACAAGTGCAAAATATTGTTGCTAGCAGAATTTCGGCTCTCGGAACTCCGGGTTTGAACCCGGAGGTCCGTTAGCTGCAACTGTGCTTCTTCGTATTGCCAGTTTGTTACAGAATATTACTTGATATCAGGGTGGAAACTCCCCCACCAGTGTACACATGCTGCACCTGGAAGTAAAACATCTTATTCGCATGTCGCATCAGACTGTTACTTATTTTCTAGAAAAATTGCTGACCTGTAGTCATCAGGCAGCTAGACAATAGGGGCGATCACTGCATTCTATCGGATGTACCGCATAGTTACCCAAGACAACTTCTCCGAAAGTCTTTGCTCTTCTTTGCACTAAATGCGTGGTCCGGCTTTTATAGGGTTTCTTCAAGAGCGCGCACAACAGGATTCTAAAACAGATCATTATTATAATTTATCTTACAATCAACATGTATTTTGTCTGTATTAACTCCGCAACTGTCGTTTATCCTACCCCCTGATACAGATGTTTGTATCAGGGGTCGGATACAAGCACGTTACTTTCGCGTGAGTTTCATTAGGCTTTTCCCTCTGGAAAAGACTATTGTTTTTCTACGGATTATTATTATTATTTTTTTTTTTGGGGGGGTTTTTTGGGGTTTTTTTTTTTTTTTTTCCACACATTTTGTCCGTACGATTCAGAAGCCATTTTCGAACCGATTTTCACGAAATTTTGCACACGCATCGAGGGGCACAAAATCTAAAAATGTTCCCAAGCGGAATTTTCGATTTAACCCTTATTTCGTCAGAATGGGCAAAAAACTGCCAAAATTGGGGTTTATCGGCACTTTCTCGAAACACGTCTTGTAGATTATTTATATACATTCGTCATTGCTAGACCTGTCTGTGACACGCCCTTTGATACACACGACATATCAGGCGATGCATATGGTAACCCTCCACAGGCTGCCAAACATCGAAATTTTGATGAAATGGGCCTGTTTCAGGCCCCCACAGCACCCAAACAATACATGAGAGAAAAACATAACTTCCTTTATTGGGAGTGGAATTCACCGGAGATCATTTTTGTAAATAATAAGGGTGTTCAGAAAACCAAGCGTTAACCCGTTTTGGGCTGGTTAAACAGCAATACCCCCATAAAGCTAAAAAATTCATGATTTCCGTGGATTTCTCTAAACGAGTCTTGTAGATTTTCAAGAAAAAAATGTCACTCCCAGGCCTTGATGTTACAATAGAAGCTGCATGGACAAAATACTGCGGTGAGCATTTGTTAACCCTCCACGGGCTACTAAAAGTCAAAATTGTGAAAAAATGGACTGTTTTTGGGCGCCAACAGCACCCAAAGAATACACCACAAAGAAAAGTGTCTTCTTTTATCGAGCGCACAATCTATACAGAAACATTTTTGTAAGTAGTAAGGGTATTCAAAAGTCGAAGTCTTAACCCATTTTGGGCTGGCTAAAGAGAGAGACCCCTTAAAATCTTAAAATTCACATTTTCTGTGGATTTCTCTAAAAACATCCTGTAGGTTTTCAAGAAAAATTGACTACTCGCAGGTCTTTATGTGATATTACAAGTTGCATGGACAAAATATTCCGGTGAGCGTTTATTAACCCTCTAGAGGCACCCAAGCATCGCAATTTTGTTGAAATGGGCTGTTTTCAGGCACGCGCATCAGCCAACGTGTACCTGAGAAATAAACATAATCTCCTTTGTTGGAAGTGGAATTCACCGAAGACCATTTTTGTAAGTAATAAGGGTATTCAAAAAACCAAGCGTTAACCCATTTTGTGGTTGTTAATAGTGATACCCATCAAAGGCTTAAAAATTTAGGTTTTCCCTGGATTTCTTTACAAACATGTGGTAGGGTTTTCAAGAGAAAATGGCCATTGATAGGTTATGGTGTCACATTACCAGTTGATTGGATAAATTATTCCTGTAAGCATTTGTTAACCCTCCATGGGCTGCTAAATGTCAAAATTTTGTATAAAATAGTCTGTTTTTGAACAACATCAACAACATTAAATGGGAATATAACAGAGAAAAGTAACTTCTTTTACCGGACGCAAAACTGACAGGGAAACATTTTTGTAAGTAGTAAATGTATTCAAAAATCGAGGTCTTAACCCATTTTTGACTGGTTAAGGAGATATACCCCTTAAAAGCTTAAAATTTCAGTTTTCTGTGGATTTCTCCAAAAAAATTTTCAAGAGCAATTGACCATTCACAGGTCTTCGAGTGACATTGCAAGTTGCATGAACAAAATGTTTCGGTAAACATTTGTTAACCCTCCAGAGGCTGCCAAGCATAGACATTTGGAGAAAATGGGCTGTTCTTGGGCAACTTTAACACCAAATGTGTACCTACGAGATAAACATAACCTCCTTCATTGGAAGTGGAATTCACCGTCGATCATTTTTGTAAATAATGAAGATATTCTCAAAACCAAGCATTAACCCTTTAGAGCTGGTTATAGAGAGATACCACTCAAAAGGTTAAAAATTCGTGTTATCTGAGGATTTCTTTAAAAACATCCCGTAGATTTTCAGGAAAAAATGGCCATTCTCACATCTTAGTGTGACATTACAAGTTGCATGTACAAAATATTCCTGTAAACATTTGTTAACCCTATGCCGGTACTCAAACATCAAAATGTTGATAAAATAGGCTGTGTTTGCGTACCCACAGCATCCGGAGTTGGGAGGAGAGATCAAAATAAGTGGAAGTAGAAATCACTGAGAATTATTTTTGGAAGTAATAAGAGTATTCCAAAAACAACACTTAACCCGTTTTGGGCTGGATAAACAATGATACCCATCAAAAGCTTAAAATTCCTGTTCTCACTGGATTTCTCTGAAAACATCTTGTAGATTTTAAAGAAAAAATGATATTCACAGTTCTTGGTATGACATTACAAGTTGCATGAATAAATATTCCTGTTGGCACTTGTTAACCCTCTACAAGCTGCCAGACATCAATATTTTGGATACATTTGAGATAAAATGGACCATTTTTAAATTGACACAGCACTCAGTGGGTATATGTTAAACAAACATAACTCCTTTTGTCGGTCATTGACTTGATGGACGACGATATTGACATTAACCCACTCCACCGTTAATGATGGTGTTTACCTAAACAATTTGTTTATCAAACTGTGTCATTTGAGACTACTATCTTCACCTTTCTCATAACATCAATGAAGGAACTTCAGTGAGACAGTTAAAAACAATTCATCAGACACTGTGGGGTCATGAAAAATCATGGAATCTCATCGGGAAAAGCCATGATTCTCCAGAATCATAAAGTCTAGTTTTTTTTCTTTTTGTTCATCCGTACGAACAAATAGTTCGTTATATATTCGTCTACATTCTTGACTTAGCCCCATTATATTGTAAGATAAAATGGTTATTACCATTATGTGGATGTACAAAATATGTATCCGAGCTCGATTCGGATACATATTTTGTGCCTCCACATAATGGTAATTATCTCTATTTATTGGTGTTAAAGTCACTTTCAGCATCTAAGGCTGTATCATACCCATAACAAAAGTATGATGTCGAGTCCAACCAATCGTGTAGAGCCACGTTCCCCACATTCGAGGAGTAACACCTCATGCGTTTGTTATCGGGTCCTATTTTACCAGTGCAACAAAACCTGTTTACCATTATAAACCATCACTGCTCCATTTCCCAGAATTCCCACTGAGATTCTGTGAAGTTACGTTTATGAAAGAGGCAGTTTTTCAGCATGTGACGTTCAGATCAGAAATTAATTTAGACAGTTTGGTTCATTAAATACATCGCACTTCACCATAAACACTTTAACACACAAATTTAAAGTCTGTCTTCCGATTGGAAGCAGACATCTTGGAACCTTTTGGGTTCAAGGGCTGTAGAAGATGAACAACAATTATATAATGGAACATATCAATTATAATCAAATGGAAACGGTTAATTTTGGCATAATCAAATACCCCCTCAGCCACCATGCAATATCCCACGCTCTGCAGTCCTATCAAAATACGACTAGATGGTTTCTCCGCTATATATAGAATAACTCAACTTTCAAAATAATTCCTCCTTCCAGTTAAAGACGATACATTAATTTGCTTAATTACTGAACAATCGCCTTATATATATTCTTTCAAGTTAACCCCCATTAGTGAACAGGCCAGTTGATTTTTAAGTTAATTTTGAACCCAACTGATTTTAGAGTGTAGTATAAACTGATAAAGAAAGTATCTTAGAATTACGCTTTGGGACACATGATGAGTAAGCAACGGCATAAAATAAACCTTCTGTCGCACGGTATTGATTCGGATTAATATCCATAGTTTTTTTCAGTAAAAAAGAAAACAGAATAAAGAATAGGGTGACAGTGGAGTACATCCACAACACCATCCTGACAGGGACATCAAATATGTTTAATCAATAGTTTGGAAATGGTGAAGCCCGTGTAGGTCTGAGATTTCTGATTACTTGTTCTGAAATATGGTAGAAAGAAAAGTGACACATGAAAAGTAAGGCAAAACATATGCAAAAGGTTTCAGCTATGCGTATTAAGAGAAATAAGGATTCAGTGTTCTAAAAATGGGGGCTGTCGGTGTCATAATACAAAACAGAATGGTCCCTTAACTCCCTTCGACCACAATTGAATTGTTGTTAACAATGCTGTCATAAGCAGATGGCTGTGAACATTTTGCAGTAAAAGGGCGGAACTAACAAAATACAATCCTTCAATCCTATCGGAGTGCAGGACTGAACTGTATCAGATCCCCCACCAACCAAATAGCTCATTATCTCAAAGTTTCATATCATTACATTTGAGCAGGGTGAAGGGGTTATTAACAGCAGATTCAAGGTCAAACTGGATGAAAGTCTTTTCAAACTGGTTTGGGGCCTCGAGCGTCAGGCGCCACACGACACGACACGACAAAATAATAGTCCTTCCCCTCCAACAAGAAGGGTTGTTCCTGTCTCCCGTACTCTGCTTGAGTTGTGTTCAGTATCTCTATACAACTGTGAAACTTGAATTAAGTGAATGAAGCTTAGATTTTTAACCCTTTACCCAACGTAACGACCAAATCCGGCCAGCGCTATTCTCAAAAATAGCCAATTAATTTTCATTATTTTTTAAATTTTTTTGTCTCAAAAGCATAGGTTATGACCCCTCGTTGGAACGAGCTCGACGAGCTCGTTCCAACGAGTGGTCATAACCTATGTTTTTGAGACAAAAAATTAAAACAAATGAGTTATTCAAGAATTTTTTTTTGCAAGTGTCGTCTGCTTTTCATGTCAGGTAAAGGGTTAAAAGAAAAATCACCATCGGCGGTCTGTTTATTTTCATCAGTGGTACTGTTGTTTTGTGTCGAAGCATTTCATTGTCACAAAGTTGTATCAACGCGAATCTCTGCGTCATCATTGGGAATACCCACTGATGAGTAACGACCAATCAGATGCGTTCTTATATGTCGTGGGAGGGATTCCACGCCTTGTTTACCTAACATATTTATGAAGGACTGTATTCTATCGGCTAACGTTGACTACACTCAACAGCCGCGATATGTTTGTGTACTTCCAGCGATAGTGTCTTATCGAGTATAAATCCGTGTACTCTAATATCCATGCTTGCAAAAAATATGTTTCAAAAATAGGGGAGAGGGATTGGCGCACTGCATCTGCTTATGGTTTGTTTTTTGGGGGTTAATAACACTTTCAACATTCAGCGTTATATCGCGTCGGACAGATTTGTGGGTGGAGCAAGCTGGAGAATCCTGGCGAACCACCGTGCGGCGTTGAGCACCTGTCAGACTCTCCAGCTTAGTAACCGACACAAGCAGAGTTAGCAGTGGCTGGAGGCAATTGCATCCTTGACGTGCAGTACAACTTAATACACAACGTCACCGTGCCACATGAAATTACCGTTATTATTGTGTGGCCACCAGGTAGCAGTCCTATTGCAATCCCGTCAAAGAGCAGGCAACTCTTGCGATTACAGTACAATTATTTGTGAGAATAAACTCAAGTCGTTACGATGGAATGAGGACCAACACTTCTTTTTTTTGCAAACTCTGCATTGAAGAGTGATCGAATGTGAATTCTATACATAAAACGGTGATAAAACGTGACTCTATCCGTCCTTAATAATTAATATCGATCGATATCACATCCACAATACTTGAATGATGTATACTGAAGCAAGGCGCAGATTACGTTACACGAAACTTCAATAATAATTGTCTCAATGAATAACTAATCCGTCTACATTTGAAATATGAGTAACCTAAATCCGTTAAAGTTGATGTATGCCATAAATAAATGTTTCTAGATTAAATAATAACGCGTCTTCATTGAAATAAATGAAGAGTATTGTATTTCTGCCACAATACAGTAATACAGGCGATGCTCAAAAATTCCCTTCTAAGTAACAGTTCAATGATACGGGAAGAAAAGCTCCGAAAAGATAGTAATCAAGCATGTTTGCAACCAACTTTAGAGGGAATAAATACACGCAATTTTGTATTAACTCTTTCAACCTAGAAGTCATTTATTACTCTAGGATCATACAATAGAAGAAACACTTCGGTGATCCGCTGATTTGTCGCAGTTCTGACCCGAGAAGGTCTCGATTACCCTTGTGTTCCCCAGATTCTTCCTCTTCCTTGCCCCTCACTTCTCCCGGTACTGATTAGCGAACTGTTTAACCGGTTAAAGGCTAAATTATTTTTGGTGGTCCAAATTTGTTAAACTAAATTTGTTTTATTACAAATTACTGGAGAGTGCCTACATGCAAAATTTAAAATTGTGATTTTCTTGTTGATAATTGGCAGCATGTAATATCAGGAACAAAAATAAATGCAAAAGGTTACCGTGAATAGTTTAAAAATGTGCAGACAGTGAACGAGAGTAGAGTCGGCGAACAATAAAAATTGAACAGCGGAGATGCATTCCGGTATCGAGGCCTCTCGGTGCAGCACTGTGCAAAGTTATTCGTTCTTTGAAGATTGTTCTCATTTTTTATATATCTACCCACAATGACACAATCACGTTTCTTTGGTATTATTATTCAATATCTCAGAGCATAATTTCTCATTATCTGTGAAACATCGCACAACACTGATGCAGGGCGGCCATAATGTTCAGGGTCTGAGAAGTCTGATTTTCCTTTTTGTGTGATCGTTCTCTGCAAGTCTCTACATTAACCCTTTACCCAACGTAACGGCCAAAACCGGCCAGCGCTATTCTCAAAAATCGCCAATTAATTTTCAAAATATTTTCATTTTTTGTCTCAAAAACATAGGTTATGACCCCTCGTTGGAACGAGCTCGTCGAGCTCGTTCCAACGAGGGGTCATAACCTATGTTTTTGAGACAAAAAATGAAAAAAATTAATTATTCAAGAATTTTTTTTGCAAGTGTCGTCTGCTTTTCATGTTAGGTAAAGGGTTAATCAAAAGTAGTATCGGAGGAAGTATTCTCTCCCCCCGCCCCCCATTACCGTCAGAGCTCCGTCGGTGTAAAACTGGAGCTATGCCGGTGCAACCTATTCCAGTGCAAAATCTCTGTTGAAGTCCACTGTACAATGGGACCTTATATTGTTCGGGTCATATGTTTTGAGCTTCTCGTACGAGAGTGGCAAGACGGTACAGTTTGAGCCTTCTGTACTCTTGCCGGTGTACTGTTTGTCTTCAGAAGTACTAACTTATTGAATGTGTTATGCCATCGTGTGGATTCTGTGGGTAGTATGTAAACCTCTGCGTAATGCAGTGTTATGGGGTATGCTTGGTTGTCTAGTAGGGTAGGATGGACTGTCTGCTTCCCTGTTAGTCCACTGTTAGACCTTGGTACCACTTACTCACCCAATGGGTTGTACTATCCTATGTGTAGTACAGACTGCTAGGTCGTGGGGTTGTGTGTGGCATGCTTGGTCTCTTGTATCCTTGTAGAGTATGGGTGGCCGTATGGACCTACCAAGACTTGCTGCAGGAAAAATATGAAGGACCGGATAGAGAGCTAACAACCGCAAAGTAGTGCAATATATCAGTGATGATTGTACTAGGTTAGAAAGGCGATAGAAAACTATATTATTGAGGGAATTCATTGGAAGTCGCTTGTTAGTTAGGGATGCTGATAGTAGTGTGTCCAGAACGTGAGAGTGATGCTTGACGGGATGTCCCTGTGCTAGTGTATAACATGCGCAAAACACAACAGCACATGGACACATTCTGGATGTGCTGATATGTGCTTATGTACTAGCGCTCATTGTACTGCTGACATGTCCATGGCTACCGCCATCTGCCCCATGATCAGCAGAAGTGCATAAAGCCTTTCTAGGTTTTATAAAATGACTTCTAGCACTACCATAGACTTATTAGCTCCCCTCTCTCTCCCTTTCTCTCTCTCTCTTTCTCTCTCGCATTATCTCGACCTCTTCCTCTGCCATGTTTAGTTCAATAAGACCACCCATACTCTACCAAGAAACCAAACATAGCACATACAACCATATGCAAAGGATAATACAAAGCATTAGGTGAGTAAGTAGGCCAAGGACTAACAGAAGACCAACAAGTGTGGCAGACAGTCTGCCCTATAGTACCGTACAGGACAACACTGCATTCCCCAGAGTTGCATACTCCTCATAGAATCAACACGATGGTATAACATAATTCGATAGGTTAGTAGTGCTACAGGCTAACAGTACACCGATCGATAACACACACACACACACACACACACACACACACACACACACACACACACACACACACACACACACACACACACACACACACACACACACACACAGAGTCTTGTTTACCCTACATACCGAGGTACCCATTGTTTGTCCTTTGTGTGGACTAACGGTTTCTACCTCGTTTTGCCGGTACAGTTCTGGAAAAACAACCGAGGTAAAGGGTTTCTTTTGTCTTTTGTACCTCGGTAAGTCAAAACACGCAAACTCTTTTGTCTAGTTACCTCGTCAAGTTGGTAAGACAAACCCACACACACACACACACACACACACACACACACACACACACACACACACACACACACACACACACACACACAGTCTTGTTTTCCCTACATACCGAGGTGCCCCATTGTTTGTCCTTTGTGTGGACTAACGGTTTCAACCTCGTTTTGCCGGTACAGTTCTGGGAAAACAACCGAGGTAAAGGGTTTCTTTTGTCTTTTGTACCTCGGTAAGGCGAAACACGCAAACTCTTTTGTCTAGTTACCTCGTCAAGTTGGTAAGACAAACCCACACACACACACACACACACACACACACACACACACACACACCACTGTGCTCTCTCGTCACTCCCGTACCAGAAGCCCAACACATATGACCCGAACAATGTAAGGTCTTATTGTACAGTGGACATCAACACATGGCAATTATGCCCCATCAAGTGGCATGCACATAATCACGTCACAACGATGTTGACAATATCAATCGTCTCGGGGGGGGGGGGGGTGGGTGGGAGGGGGAGTTTTGTGAAAACTCTCACATTTCCATCAATCTTTCACCATATTGTATACGAGTACCCAAAGCCATGTAGAAGAAGTCGAAACTACCGTTTACCTCACAAAACCACTTGCGGGGGCAGTTCTGAATGGAGTCGAAGGTTTGCGCTGGAAAGGGTCGCACCAACGAAGTTCCGGTTTTACACAGTCAACGCTCTATGTAATGGGGTAGAATGCCTCCTCCTGTACTACTTTTGATTAAATAGGCACTTAGAACACATTGGAACTCCAGAGACGAAATAGTAAAATCAGACTGCGTTGACCATCATGGTTGCCCTACAGTAGTTTTATTGGACGTTTCACGGGTACTGATTGCTACATGACATGTTGTGCTCCCAGAAATTGAATAATAATACAAAGGAACGTGAACGTGTCCTTGTGGGTGGAAACATACAGGAAAAATCGGGATATATCCTCAAAAGAAGGAAGAATCGAGAAGCCGCGAAGAGGCTCATGGCAACTCCGCTAAGTCATTTGTATTGTGCACCTCCTCAACCCTCGCTCGTATTCTGCATATTTTATAAACTTTTCACTGTATCATTTTCTATTTTGTTTTGTCCTCGATACATTATGCTGCCAATTAACCATTTACCTAACATGAAAAGCAGACGACACTTGCAAAAGAAATTCTTGAATAACTAATATTTTTCATTTTTTGTCTCAAAAACATAGGTTATGACTCCTCATTGGAACGAGCTCGATGAGCTCGTTCCAACGTGGGGTCATAACCTATGTTTCTGAGACAAAAAATGAAAAAAATAATGAAAATTAATTGGCGATTTTTGAGAATAGCGCTGGCCGGTTTTGGCCGTTACGTTGGGTAAAGGGTTAAGAACAGAAAATCGACAATCTTTGTTTACAAATTAGGAAAAAATCCCATCAGAGGGACTCGTCGACGTGATACTACGACCCATATTACTTCACTGAAGCGATAATATGTAAACACTAAATATTATTCTATACAATCGAGGAGTTTGGAATTTATTACCAGCTTTATCAGCCACAGTTTACTTAAGGCCACAAATCAGTAGAATGACAGTTACATTGATGAGACCTTGATTAGCGGGGATGCCCAATGTAATTCTCGACGCGTCAATCATTCCTGACATGGTGGCAATGAAATTTTGCTGCATTCTCAAGATATATTGAAGGAAATGTATGTGACATTCCGTAAACGAACTAATTTTTGGTCCAACTCATTGATTGTAACCACCAGAGACAACGGAAATGAAAGTTTAAAAAATAATTCATTTCAGAAACGATGATTTGAAGGAGACTATTTGCTAACAAAAAGATAATTTGTATTCTGCGAATTGATGTAAATTACATTGCCAATGTTGAAAAAGCATGACTCAACAGATTCATTACATTAATTACCGAACCTACTAACTCGGAGATAACAAACTGTGAAATTTTTATCGTAGATTATAACCAAGGAATGCTGCTCCACATATCAAGACGTGGACAATTAGTAGAATTAAACGTACAACTAAATCATCTGTGATTGACATTTGGTTAATGATATCCTCTCAAAGTACAGAAGATGTTAAAATAACAAACGGAAACATCATGACGACTGGGCGAAATGCGAACGTGATACAAGGAAGGTAAAAAGAATCAACCAGTGGCCGTGATGCTTTATTGGGGGAACGCGTGGCAACGCCCTCCCCCTACTTTTCTCTGAGGGGTTACATCGTTCCCCTACAATTTCAAGACCCGAAATGGCTTGATCTTCACGAATATTCAACACGGCAAGAACTCAATCAAAGCATCTTTCGAGCCGCACTTAACCCATTTTAGATGTGTGTAGCGCACAAATAACAATGACCACTTTCTTTGATAAGTTGTGAGTACAAACTTTTCAAAATGAACCCCCCCCCCCCCCCAGATCCCCTACTACTACTACGAGAGGGGGACACTCTCTCCCAGCAACGCGTCGCGTGTTGGCCATCGCCACGCGTTCAGCGCCTTTTCCGATCGGGCACTCAACGCGCGTCGCTGGCCAACGTGGGTCATCTCCCTACTTCCTAATTTCAGAACGCATCACTGACCATGGGCGCAACTTGTGCCCTCGCTACACCCACTGCAATGGGGCGTCGCGAAGATGATCGAATATGGAGGTGTAAACTTGATTATGTTCCGACTGTGGTGCTAAACCTGATATGTTCCGACTGTGCTGCTCAAGTCCCAACTGACTAATATTCCAGCAACATCATCAAAACATGCAGCGTTTTGCTGAAAGGACATCTCAAATTACATCTTTTCCAATTTACTCAAATACTAACGTTTGTGTGAAAACGGAGAATATTAACTCATTGACCAAGAAAATATAAAAAACTGTCTACGTTCTGACAAATCCACCCAGTCAACCAAAAAGATTGAGAAATATTATTTCCTGCCGAAAAACTTCTCAAGACGAAGAAATTAAACGGGAGCAGGCACTATCTTGTTAAATGGGAAGAACACTGGGGCAATACATGGGAACGATAAGTTGAGGCATAACAGAACATTTATGAGGTACTAAAAACAGAATTGTTCGAAAACAAGGACCGCAGTGGGACGAAGCCAGGAAATCCAAGAGACCCATGTTGAAATCATCCACATTACCAGCAAAAGGGTACATTTTATAAAACCAAGAAAGGCTTTAGAAACGTGAAACACCATAATTTGTGCTAAAAGTGATAACATCTCACAAACACAAGACGATCAGTTCGTTCCGCAAGTTCTCGGGGCCTGGGATGAATTTCGTAAAACTCCATTTTTTTCATAATTTCGAGTTTCGTGTTGAGAAGGACTTGATATTTGTACATCTGCAGCGGATACTTCCTCATTCTTCTGTTCTCTTTGGACGACCAAAGATTTGTCAGGCAGAGAGTAATGTTGTTGGTAGGTTTTCATGATAAATTTTCAAAACAAATATTCTGCGCACGACGTATTTTATAATTATAGAATGAAAGCGTAAGTGTTAATTCTTGTGATGATTAGGCAGCCATTAGAGTGTTGTTTATGCAAGGCCGAATTTATTAGAGTGTGTGATATGCATAAGCTGATAATATCTGATTAGTCCTTCATGCAACAATTACACGCGTCTATAGATGGGCAATGTACCGATATCATGGGTTACTGAGAAACCGAACCGAACAATAGCTGAATGCCGAAACCGTCTGAACTTTCAAAGTTTCCTCCTTTACTTATTTATAACAGCATGACAACAGTTGAAAGGTTAATTTTCATGTAAGAAGTGACTAATTTTCTTTTCAGTTTTGTTAACCCTCAATGGTCTGGCAAAAGTCCTGAATTCCCACAAGACTACATCCTGAACATGTCCAGTTGCTTACCAGTTAATTCTCGTCAAGTCTTGGCCGCCTGCAGTGTTAAGGCAGTCAAAACCTGACTAGAAATCACTGTCCAGGTGATTTGTAGATTGTCAGCTTGACTTCCTAAAGATGGCATAGTCATGGCTCCTGTCCCGAGGTCGCAGAAGCCTGAAATAGGTCTTCAAATGTTGAGGTGCGTCAAGAACAAGTCACAAAATTAATGTGATTTATGTTCATACACGAATGCCACCGTTGAGCTCATTGGAAGTGGCATTTATAGCACTGCACTGTGGTAGAGTGATACAAGAACAATTTATTCTGTTTTTTCCTGATGTGAATTCCAATTTGGTATTATCAGCAAATTTCAGTCAAGTCAGATACCGAATACTGACCGATACCGAGGTATACCTCCCCTAAAATACCGAAACAGACACCGAACTTTAAATTCCAATACGGCCCATCTCTACACGCTTCTTGGCAGATCTTGTGTTTCAATAAACTGTAAATATTGTTTTGAATTTCAGTTTACATGTCGTTGTTTTCAGTAAAGGCTTTGTACATGATTTATTATTTTCTTGAAACCAGTAGTCTGGCTATCGACTTGAACTAAAGATGGACAGGTTACCGCCATTAAACGTAAAGAAATGTTTAAAGTTGACAAGCGCTTTTATTGAGCTAATTCCCTCGCGGTTATGCTTTGCTACACTTTGAACCCGAAAGCCCTCTACTGTTGTTCCGTACAACGTTACGTCGTAATTTCAAAAATAAATGTTGGTACAGTGACAGACCTATCAATCGCCTAAGGGCTGCACATTTAAAGTATTAGTTAGTCTACTCCCCTACTAATGAAAATGAACTCCTCTAAGTGGTGTCATTGAACTGGGAAGTTTGACAACCACCCCTACCCCGACATAATCCGCCCCACCGACATCACCCCTGGACAAGATCCCTTCCTGACCCCTCCCTCCTCCCCGAAAAAATCCCTTCCTGATAAAATCCTCTTTGCATACTCCTGCTGACTAGCCCTTTGTCAGGGACGAAAAACAAAAGCGAATTTTCAGTTATTGGACAACTATGTTGAAAAAAAGTCTAACTGGGCAACTGGGCATTTAACCAATTTAACCCTCTACCTAAAATGAAAAGCAGACGACACTTGCAAAAAAAATCTTGAATAACTCATTTTTTTCATATTTTGTCTCAATAACATAGGTGATGACCCCCTCATTGGAACGAGCTCGACGAGCTCGTTCCAACGAGGGGTCATAACCTATGCTTTTGAGACAAAAAATTAAAAAATAATGAAAATTAATTGAAGATTTTTGAGAAAAGCACTGGCCCTTTTGGCCGTTACGTTGGGTAAAGGGTTAATCTTGTTTGACAGGGATCAAGTAGCTCTGTCGAACAATATTGAATTAGTTAACTTAAATTCCTAGTTGCATTATGGTAAAAATTGTGACTTGAACATTTGACTTTTTCGACATCAATGTTTAATATTTTCGGATTGTTGGCTTCCTTCGTATTCTACTCTATCCTGCTTCTGTTAACAAAGCAAATTCGACAACAGAAAAAATTGCTTCCCCTTCGCATTAATAATATCTCATTTTTGCAGGGGCGTGGCGACAGGAGGGAGGGAGGGAGTGTCACCCCCCAATCCTGGCCAAAATTTGCTATAGTTGGAAATTCGGAGGGCAAGTCATGAGTAATTAGAAAATACATCTATCTGCATTTTGAGCTTCTTTGGTGATGCTGATGTCTCCTTTACTTTCCAAAATTCCAAATCGGTTTCAAATCGGCAAAAATTCCAGCTGTTTCTATTTACAACTACAATGTACGCAATATCGAGCTTCATAAGTATACATGATGTCAATCGGTACCAGATTTTTGTAGTACGTTTACTTATCGTAATAAAAAAAAATCCTCGAAATGCACTTCAAGAAAATCACATCCCATCATTCGCAGTAAGGAAATGATGAAACATCGAAAATTGATCATTCCTGCATAAGATCTGATTTAACGTTAGGACAGTGTGAATTGTTCAAAGTTCTCAGCTTGAGAATTTGTTTAGCACATACTCAATTCCCAGAATAATACCAAGTAATAATAACCTGATAATTCTATCATAAATGTGCTGGCATTTCAGTTATTAGAATCAATTGTATGCCCCTTTCATGGCTTCATTTTTAAAATGTTTCTTGGTAGCGAATTTCCAACTAGTGTGGAGGGACCGCCCCCTCCCCCCAGTTGGAAATTCACTACCCTACACCCCCTCCCCCAATCGGAAACCTCTAGCCATGTTCCTGCATTTAAGCAATATTTAAGAAATGACTAACACAAAAGATAACTTCATAAAATGTACGGGTCTACAGTCCTGTGGAAAACTCGAGTGTTCCTTCTGGCAACTTGCAAATTGTTAACAGTTGTGTGCTGCGCGAAATATCATTATTATCCCAATAAAATTGAACCTACGGCTGCCTGGATCTGATAAACGTTACCAAGAAACCAAGTCGCGTGTAATGATATCATTAAAATATATGTATAAGATATCACATACCTGATGATTGCTGGACGTGAGGTAATAGTCCTGAATGGCGACAATAAAACGCAAGAGACAATCGTAAACATTACGTTTTCATAGATATCAGTTTCACGATCTAAACGATCTAAACGTTCCGTAAAATAATAGCCGAATTAACAATGAATTTACTCATGCTGGTTAAACAACAAATTGCTGTGTTAATAAACCTCTGAGGCTGAGTAAATTTCCAAATCGATTCAGCCGGTATTTTCTTTTTGAACAATAGTATATTGTTTGAAGCTTTCCTATGGTAGTTTTAGACTTGCATCTTTAGTTTTCCAATAGAGTGGTTTGTCGGTTTGTCCAAAGCCCATAAGTGCATGAACTTGGTTTTGCTGTCTGTCTCTTCCATTGCAATGTATTTTTGATGTCCCTGTTTTCTTCAGTGCCTTTGTACTCGCAACATCCACACAACAGCTCTCTCTCTCTCTCTCTCGCTCTCTCTCTCTCTCTCTCGCTCTCTCTCTCTCTCTCTCTCTCTCTCTCTCTCTCTCTCAGCCTCAGTCACACAGACACACACAGCGTAACCCATTGTCTTCTTTGTGAGGACTCTGAGAAAATAAAGGGAATCTTTGTGGGAACCCAGACACTTTTTGTCTTGGTTCTCACGCCATCAGTAGGTCTCACCTCCACATATAGTATATACACACATACATGCAACCTCATGTGTACACCCTGCTTAGTACGAACACTAGCGTATTTTACAATCGGAGACGTGACTGTTTGACTGTCATTTTTCGAATCAGTTTCGCATGAATGAATGAATTTGTCCAAAATGACCATTCATTTGTCAATAAATGAATTTGCTTTCACATGGTATTATTGCTTTTAACTATTGTCCATTTTTTTGTTAGTTACACTGTAATGTTTGGGTGGTTCAAATATCATTTTGTGAAGTCTAAATATTTCGAGACGACGGTGGCTTAGAGGTTATGACATTGGATTTCAAACCGAAAGGTCCACGGTTCGACCCTCACCAGGCATTGTGTCTTTTGGCAAGGAACTTAATCCTCATCGCCAAAGTTGCTGCTCGGTGGCGCTGTATAGTAATATGTACTACATGTGGATGGTGCACTTGTCTCCAATAGTCCAGGCACATTAGACATAAAAATGAGAAAGTAAGGAAAAAAATCGGAGAAAGCTGATTTTTTTTATATGTCTCCGGGACACACATTGCGGATAAAGTGTGAAAAGTCCCCGCGAATCCGAGTTGAGCTTTTTTAGTTATAGCGTTTTTCCGATGAAAAAAAAATTTAAAAAAAAATTCGACCCAGCTCCATATTTCTCATTCTTATTCGCCTTAGTAGATTGAAAATCATAAATATCGTGCTGAATTATATTGAGAATACATATCCCCAACAGAAAATGCCAACTTTGTACCAATCCTCACACTCAATGGTGAAATATTCACGAAAATGTACAAAATTACGAAAACAAATTTATTGTTTTCATACACACAACGGTACACAACGTCCATTAAATCAAATCTAAGACTACTTTGGGAGTTAAATTATATATCAAAAATTGCAGAAAAGCAGTGGCTTTATAATGATATATAACAATAGTCATTTATTCCATAATGAACTGATGAAACCTGTGAAATATTAACCATACCCCCTAAACTCAAATTCAAACGGCATCGACTTTTCTCATTCAAATACCGTATTATAGCATCATTGTTTCAATTTCCATGTTCGATTAAATCACATAATGTGGTGTTCGCCTACACTCATTAAATCGCATAATGTGGTGTTCGCCTACACTCAAGATGCATTGGCATGTAATGTGTGCACGCCCTTGATGTGCACTCATAAACAAATTTGTATTGTACAGACAACGCTCTTTAATTTGATGCAAAATAGCCTTGAACGACTTTCATCAGGAAACGCTGTTTAATTCCGCATTCCAGGTCTTTATGTACAGACAACGCTCTTTAATTTGATGCAAAATAGCCTTGAACGACTTTCATCAGGAAACGCTGTTTAATTCCGCATTCCAGGTCTGTCCATTGCACAATTTGCTCTGTTCAGTATTGGACACTCCGCATTTGATGCCTAGATATTGAAACCAATGATCCCTTGATAGATATATATGTAATTTTGCCTGTTGTTGATTATTAGAGTCTTGTGTTATTTTAGTTATGTTGTTGGCATATCACTTAGCGTTACCTGTTGATACCTTACGGTGACAACGAAGCAGGTCCGCACATTGATATCTGTTCTGTGGTATTGTACTTGAGTTTATTGTGTCTATCATCTTTTTTCTGTTGTGACTTTGGCACTGGATAAATGTATCAAATGTAACGATGAGTTGACCGGCTCGTCCGGAATAACTACACTTGGTGAGCGGGGTATAGAAAAGTTGGTTGCTGTAAGCGTCGAGCTTGGCGATAATCTTTTTGCCGGTTCGAAGAAACCCACAGTTGGTGAGAAAATTCACTAATTCTGCTACAAGAATTATACACGGGAAAGTTCTGTAAGAAAAAGTAAGAGAATGTCTCTAGATGCAGCTGAATCTGACGAAGCTGGTCCATCTATGACAAAAAAATTGCGCTCTGATCAAGATGCTTTCAATTTTAAACTCCATTGTCTGTTCTGTGGAGAATCCGCCGACAAACAAACTCATATACCCGTTCAACGTAGAAGAGAAGTCCACACCGTTGAAACATTGACTTTTGTTGATAATATCAGAACCCGTTGTTTGAAACGTAGTGATGAATTGGGTGAGTCTGTACTTACTCGGATCGGTCGTGCTATCGATCTAGTGGCCGAGGAAGGTCGGTATCACCATGATTGCTGGACAGGATTTGTCAGAGATAAGACTGAGCGAACTCTTTCACGGGGTAGGCCTGTTGCAGACAAGAAAGCACTTGCATTCCATGAATTGTGTACCTTTATGGAGAACAGCGATGAGTGTCAGTTTTCCTTGAGCGAATTGGCAGAGACGTTTGAATCGTATCTTGGTGACGAAGTCGGTTACACAATTAAACATCTTAAAACCAAACTGCTCGAGCATTTCGGTAGTAGAATCTCTATTACAACACTGAGGTCCCTAAAAAATGTTGTCACATTCAGAGATTCGTCAGACAAAATACTATATGATTCGTGGTACTCAGACAAATGTACCAATGAAACTGATGAACGTATGCGCATCGTCAAGAAAGCATCGGCTATAGTCCGCGATGATATTCGGTCAGCCATTTACGAGTGTGACGTTCATCCCAAATCCGATTCGTTATCTGTATCTAGTGATCTACTACCCGATACATTCCAAACCTTGTTACAAGGGATTGTTGCTCCGTCGCAGCGTGGGCAAAACATCCAAGCCAACCAGAGACGCGTGACAGCCATAGGTCAGTCTCTAATAAGTTCTTGTCGGCCCCGTTCATTCTTGTCACCAGTATTATTGTCGGTAGCAGTTTACATACATAGGAAATTCGCATCTCGGGAATTGATCGACATTCTGAATGGACTAATGTTCTCTTCTAGCTACCGGGAAGTTCAACAATACGTTCATTCTGTCATGATAAGCAAAGGTCCGTCGCCTAGACTTGCGAACTTCACACAATTCGTTTTCGATAACGCCGATTGTAATGTGCGCACGCTAGATGGCAAGAATACTTTCCATAGTATGGGAGGCATCGCCTGTATAACTCCAAGCAGAGATCACACAGAAGAGTCTCCGATAAAACGACTAACTGGTGATCATTCGAATATTGGCTCTGGTGAATTCGGGTACATCCCTTTGAAAGGTTACAGTAAACCAAGCAAATCGGGTCTTGACGAAATTGTGATGAAGGATTTATCAACTTTGGGTGAATCTGATCCGAAAAATTTGAAACTCGCAAAAACAGTCGACAGTCTTTGGTCTTTGACGCATGTACTGAGGGTACCTTGCCCATCTTGGGCTGGATATATGCACATTGTCACATCATCAGATGATTATGAAACAAGTGATGTCGAGATACTTCCCTTTATTAATTTTGATCCATCCAACCCGAGCACAATTTACACTGCTCTCATGTTTGCACAAACTGAATGTGAGAAACAGGGACTGAACGTTTATCCAGTGACGTTTGATCAACCACTTTATATCAAAGCAGTGGAGATTGTGTCTTCGTCAGATAAGTTGACAAAAGTTTTCGTTAGACTCGGCGGCTTCCATATGATTATGTCATATTTAGGGGCAATTGGTTCGATCATGGCTGGTAGCGGCTTGGATGAACTTTGGGGGACTGTTTATGCTGGTGGGTCAATCCATCATTTGATCAGTGGTCATGCATATTCAAGAGCAGTTCGTGCCCATTTGCTAACACAAATTGCCATTACAAAACTTGTGTTTGAAGAAAGCCGAACACTAGATAACATAGACTGCACAGAAGTCAATGAAATATTCTGTGGACTTGCCAGAGGTGACTGTACAACAGCTGACGCTGTCAATCAAGAAAGTGTCAACCATCTACTGCCAAAATTACACGAACTGCTCCAGAATGCGTCCGTAGGACGCACAGGAAAGCTTTGGGTACAATACTACGAGCAAATAGGTCTTCTCCAGTTGTTCTTGAGAGCAGAGCGCACAGGCGTCTGGGAACTCCACACATATTGTGTTCGCAATATGATTCCAGTATTTTACGCAGGTGGTCATTTTGCATACGCAAAAAGTTCTCATCTCTATTTGCAGCAGATGAATGAGCTAACAGAAATAATGCAACAGGATGATTTGAAGTTGTTCACTGAGAAAGGTTACTTTACCATAAGGCGCTCAGATAAATTCTGGGACGGGATATATTCTGATCAGACCATAGAGCAGTGTTTAATGAGAATGTTCAAGCTCCCTGGTGGTCTCACACATGGCAGGGGAATAATCGATAGCACTGTTGCGAAATGGGTACATGGACTACCTCTTTGCCTTCCGATATGTAATGCTCTCGAAAATTTTGTTCATGTTCACACTGGTCATGGCGAACAACATCGGGATCTCCGTCAAAGTTCACAATTGACTGATGCCAATTATATCACCAAATTATTGAACTGGCTCAGAGTGCATTCCCCCTTTCAGAATAGAGATCCACTACAATTAGTCTCTATAGCGACCGGGCTTGTGGCCGACGAAACTGTGAACTGTGACCAAGTTCGCAAAATTGGTGAATGTTGCGTATCGAATGTTGTAAGCAAAACGTTCAACAGCATCAAACTACGACGTGTTGACACTGTGAAGTCTTTCGCATCGATGGCAAATAGCATCAAAGTCCGTGGAAGTAAGGTAGTGATTGACCCCACAATTCTGTTCAACCGCATCACATGTGTTATTCAGTCACAAGCAGAGATGGAAGAGTATCTCAAATATGAACTCGCCCCGAAACCACCAGCATTGTTTGATTCTGCTGGAATGAGGAAGACACAGAAAAGCACGCTCGGTAAGATCCTCAAAACATACGGTTCCGAGCAAACTAAAATCCCAGAACATTCTCTGTTTGTTGTAGATGGTGGATTTTTATTGAGGGCAGTTGTATGGCCTAAACAGTCGTCATATAAGGACATATGTACATCATATTCCAATTATCTAGTGAGACATTTTGGGGCGAACGTCGTGGTTGTTTTTGATGGTTATGCTTGTACAATGTCGACAAAGGGCATGGAACAAGCCCGTAGATCTAAAGACAGGTATTCCATTGATATCAATATCTCACCCGAGTTACCAGCCACCACACCCCAATCCGATTTCCTTGCAAATGCCAAGAACCAAACCCAACTGATCGATCTTCTAATGCAGGAGCTATCTGCTATCAATATTCAGTCCAAGCAGGCCGAGGCTGATGCTGATGTACTGATAGCCGAAACTGCACTTGACATCGCTCAAGATGACAACAATGTTGTCGTTGTGGGAACAGACACAGACTTGTTAGTCATTCTTACCTCTCGAGTTCAACCGCGATGTAATATTCACATGATGTATTCCATTACCCCAAACTTACTAGTTTCAGTTAGTGAAATAGCAACCAAAATGGGTGACCATAGAAGCAACCTCCTTGTAGCACATTCTATAAGTGGTTGTGACACTACTTCTGCACTCTTTCGAGTTGGTAAGAAGAAAGTATTCAGTACAATTGTCTTCGATGTTACCAGCGACTCACAACAGTATGTCAACACAATTTTGGCGGATGACAGTACACCAAGTGCAGTAGCCGCTGCCGGGGAACAACTTCTCCTGATCTTATACGGGAGTAAAACTGTTTCCTCTCTCGACCAATATAGATATGTCACTTACAAGCGTTATGTAGCAAAATCTAAACTGAATAAACCCATCGACCTGCCTCACTCCCACCAAGCAGCGATGCTGCACAACAACATGTCTACAGATGTTATCTCCAGGTCCAACAATGGCTGGGCACTTCGCTTCCTCCGACGGATTGGGGGTGGTCGCTAGACAATGGACTTCTTGTACCGACTGCAGCCACAAAGTCATGTGCCCCCGATAACCTACTGAATCTGATCAGTTGTGGTTGCAAGAGTGCTTGTACAAAAAGGTGTGGGTGTAAGAAGGCAGGACTCTCTTGCTCAGGTTTGTGTAATTGCAGTTCGGATTCTTGTAACAACCACAGAAACACTGTCCTGTCGGAAATTTCTGAGTTCGATGAATAATATGTATATAGGTCATGTCATTTCTGTATATAGCGTTGATAATAGTCAATGTAACTTAATCCATGTTGATTGATTTGTACATTCTGTAAATATTATTTATTGATTTTTGTACATTCTGTAAATATTATTTATTGATCTAATGCTGCCAGACACAGACGTGTCTGTTCGGTCCCAAGCCCGAAAATAGTTGAGTTCTCATGCTGACGAATTTTATGCCAAAAGGGGAACTCGGCCAGAAGCAGAGGGGGTCTTCCATAATGCACATTTTCCTCTAGGTAAATGTATATTAGACATTATGTCGCTCGAAATACGCGTAAACAAAAAATACAGTTGGATCAATTCGAGGTTACAAAGTTCGTGCGATTTTTTTTAATTTTTTTCAAACGCGTTTTCGAAAAAAGGCTGTAGAAAAAAAAGCTCAACTGGGATTTTAGGGGACTTTTGTCTAATAGTTCAGTGACATGTACTCGACATTCCCTGAAAAAATCAGCTTTCTCCGATTTTTTTCCCTAGTGAAACCTAATGTTCTTGGGCTACAAGCAATGCTAACTCTGCTTGTGAGGAGCTAGTACGTTTGGGAGTTTGACAGTTGCTCGCCGCTGTGTTCCGGCTCCCCCCTCCCCCAGTAAAACTGTCCGACACGAGGTAACCCTGACGGTCGAAAGTGTCGTTCAACCCCAGTAAATAAACAGTATTTAAATATTTCAACGATTCTACTTGACATAATTGACTACAACAATTGCTCTTTTCGAAAAATAATACAGAGTTTTCTAAACTTCAAGTGTTTTGCGGTGATTGCAAAAGTGGTCTCTCGAACAAATCGCGATTCGGTCGGAATGCATTTAAACCAGCGGTTTGAGATTTCGTGAACAAAACATTGCATATTTAAAACTGAAGAAAAACAATGAAACAAAAACATATTTCTTTTTCGATGATTTTACTTTTCGTTTTCGGCGGGTGATAGTCTACAGCGTTGTAGGGGAAAATGTAGACAGAGAATTTTGATTGGATCCCAGTCCACTCGCGATCCGGTCAAAATTCTCCATCAGCTTTTGTAATCTCAGAACTGTCCCTCTCGTGAAAAAATACTGAACATGTGTGCCAACTGGATTACTAGAATGTCAACGAAAAACGTCGCCAGCCAGTCTGCCCTCACCCTTAAGGGGCCGTCAAGTCAATCAACGCGGTAACTTCCATAATGATTGATGGCGTGAAAGCTGTTACGTTGTGACTTTAGTCACACCTCTCCCAGTCCATAACGATTGATTGATTACGTGAAAACTATTCCTCTGTAACTGTAGTCACACCATGACAGCTTTCACTTCACCAAACGTCATGGTGTTTACCCAGCACGAAAACTGATAACTCTTTATCAACTTTCCAATCTCGGCACCTGTTTGTCACTTTTGCTTCAGTTATGAAGACATGACGTAATATTTTCTTTATCTTCACAGGTATTCGTTCGTGGTCCACTTATACATTTTCGAATCAATAAGTCTTTAGTTCACCTCAAAACCCATCAAGATATTAACACAATTAGTAGCTCTACGCGATGTAATCATATTAAAACAGCAGTGGTGCAGAGGCGGACTGACCGTATGGTCCACCAGAAAAAATTTCCAGTGGCACCTCTATTGGGTGGCCCATGGGGCCCCCAAATTAATGCATCCTAATAGTTGGTGCCTGACATTTCCAGAAAACGCCCAACAGGCGAAATGAAACTGATTTTAGAGAATGCCAGTATATTGAAATGTTCTCTATGTGGACTGTCAATGACAGTCCACATAGAGAAGATTTCGATATCACAGCACTCATGTCTGCCACTGATCGTTCAGATGCAAGGAAACAGGGTTCTTTTATTTTAAAAAATCTCTCCTTATGCTGAACTGTGGTCGGCCCGATGGGTCCACGCACCCACTACCCCCATTTGATACTATTCATGCCGAATGAGTGACGAAGATGATACAAGAGATTCACTCGGAAGTGACTATGCCCCCCTACGTGGCAATGACCTTGATCTGTGACCTTGACCTCCATCAAACAAAAAAAATTGTAAAAAGTTTAATATTTGTACTGTGGTTTGTTTCTGAGTTATGGCTGAGACACGATGTTGATAATTCTCAGTGTGACCTTGAAATGTGACCTTCACCTTACGGACCTGGCTGTGGTGTGTGACACATCCACCCATTGTGCTTTATAATTGGGCGAAGTTAGATGATTGTAGCCCTAATAGTTTTGGGGTTATGCTTGAGACACTATTTGTGACCCTGAAAATATGAAGGTCAATTGTGACCTTCATCCTGCAGATGCGACGGAAACTATTATATGCGACACACCTTCTGACTATCCTTAACATTTGTAAAAAGTTTAACAATTGTACTATGATTCGTTTCTGAGTTATGGCTGAGACACGAATGTTGACCGATTTTTAGTGTGACTTTGAAATGCGACCTTGACCTTGAAGGTATGAACCCGCCTATGGTGTGTGCACATCCTCCGATGGTCCTTTATAATTGTGTGAAGTTTGATGATTGTGGCCCTAACAGCTTTCGAGTTATTGGCTCGGACACACACACACACACACGGACATACGGACACACACACACGGACGGACACACACACACACCTCAATCACTATATGCCACCCGACTTAAGTCGGGGGGGGGGGGGGGCATAAAAATGCCATCGAAATGTCCTCTGTGTGAAGTGCCTTTGATCACTGAGATGAAAGGATGCAGCTTTCATTCAGTTCGAAAAATCAGAATTTTCTCTGGGTCCTGGGTCCGCCTTGGTTCATTTCCAGGTAACTTTTCTTGGCCCAATCCGCCTCTGCTGTGGCGAGTCTTTATTCACAATGATAATATCATCAAACATTCGATCAAAGCAAATCTCAATTGAGAAACATTTCTTGTGTTGATGCAAAGAAAATGAATGTTTGTGGTAATTTTTTAGGTTAAATTGTCTGTAATATTTCAGTTGGTCGGGAAGGCGAACCGAGGGTCGCTTTTCCAACCAACCGAAATATTCCAAACGATTTAACCTAAACATGGGCGATAGACTAATCAAGGACTAAACTGGTTCCAGGCCATAACATTGTTGAATTCCTTACAGAATATTGTAATATCTGCATGAACGATAATATTTATATTTATTTCTGATTATTATTAATTTATTTCCTATGAACAGAACATACAGAACACACGTGATGATTACAATGAACTAGATATCTTAAGGGGGTTAACGCAATATCATAGAATGGCACACTACATTACCTTCTTCTTTTAGTTATGGCGCCAAAACAGTTCAATTTAAAATTAAGAATGACTTTCTGTCTATCAAGTGGTGAACCGTAATCGTAATCAAACAGTAAATTAGAATGGGTGTTTATATACTGTTTTACACTGTTTATTTGCATGGTCAGGGGCAAGTCTTAAAAAAGTTATAAAATCATCATAACGACTGGGCATTCTCCTCTCTCTGAGAGGATTGTGTCTTTGGGTAACATTCTGATCTGCCAACGTGAAATTAAAATCACATTCACTGTCACTCGGTGAATACATAGATCTTTGAGTCAGCACTGAGTTTCATTTTTTGTTTCGTTTTAAAGTCAGTTACTCGTATGTTTTTGTCATGAGTGTTACTTTGTTGTAAACATTGGTACGGTGGTTTTCATAGGTTTGCCAAATAATAGTTCATATGGTGCTTTGCCAGTAGATAAATGTGGAGCTGCGCGATACTGTCTTAAAAACCTAAACAGCTGTTGCTTCCAGTTAAAATCATCTGTGTGTGATGCCTGTATGGCTTTATTCAGTGTATGCATAAATTTTTCTACCTCACCGTTGCTTTAGGGTGTAGTGAGGTGACCTTTCGGTCATGGGAACCCATTTGTTTTGCGTAGTTAGTAAAGTTTTCACTATTAAACGGTGGGCCATTGTCACTACGGATTTCTTGAGGAATCTCATATTCAGAGAAGATTTGGATGATTTGCACAACTGGAAATCTGGAATAATCACCCATGAGAACCATGGTGTAATCACCACTAGGAAATGGTCCTCCAAAGTCAATTGACAATTTCTGCCAACAAGCATCTGGCAGTTCTGACATTGTTACAGGTTCCACTGAAGACGTAAATTTGCATATTTGACACGTTGGGCAGTTGCAAATCGTGTTTTCTATTTGTTGGTCCATTTTTGGGAACCAAACTCATCCTCGTCGCCAATGTTTTTCTATTTGTTGGTCCATTTTTGGGAACCAAACTCATCCTCGTCGCCAATGTAATATCTGGATGAACGATAATGTTTATATTTATTTCTGATTATTATTAATTTATTTCCGATGAACAACACATACAGAACACACGTGATGATTACAATGAACTAGATATCTTAAGGGGGTTAACGCAATATCATAGAATGGCACACTACATTTATGACTGGTGGACTTGGTTCTACCAGTCAAAAGATTTTTCAGGCAGATAGCTCTTCGATATAGTTTGTTCTACGCCAATGTAAGTACAATATACAATGACATTTGTAATATGGCATAATTTATTTTGAATGGAACTGTGGCAATTTCAGTTCACGTGTTTTATAAATAACATGTTATTGTGTTAGTAAAGGTGACTAAATTTCCTATTGATTTGTTTATTGATCTTCAAGGCATATCTGTACTGTTTTAAAGTTTGTGAAAATAACAATAAAATCCGAACGTCTGTCCCTTAGCCAGCCTCCCGGTCGCTCTTGTCTCCAAACAAATGTTCCGCAGAGTTCAATGACTCGTCTGTCAGGGCAATTTATATTTCAATGTTAATTATAAATTGGCTATACAATATGAGTATTGTTTTTTAATTATAAATTGGCTATACAATATGAGTATTGTTTTTTATTATATGACTATGTAAATTAACCGCTAAATATCACTATTGTTTGACGATCTTTTCCTGGTCCCGGAAAATCCAGTGTGGAATCCGATTCCATATAACTATAGTATGACGGACTATTTAATGGTGAGTTCGAATTCGCATAATTAGCTGTTCCGATCGCAGAGGGTACTTTACTCCAAGCTGGAATGGGTGTGCTCGAACGGCAGTCCGGATTGACTGAAAGTTGACTGTTCACTTTGTTGCGTAGTTATGCGCATCGGGGAGATTCCTCGGAAGTGTGCGCCTGTTACAAAAATACGTGTAAACAAAAATAGTTCTTTTTTATTTCAATCCAGTTTACCAAAAAAGGGTTTGGGAAATTGTTAATGTTAGCGTTGGCATGCGATGTTGAACTATAAGACATATAATAAACCTTTTATCGCTACAGTGAAGTGATCTGGGTCGTCGCATCACGTCTCGTTGAGGAGGTCAAATTGTCGGATCAAACGAGCTGCCTGTGACCGCTCGTTTGATCCGACAATCTGTCCCCCTCAACGAGACGTGATACTACGACCCAGATCACTTCGTTGAAGCGATAATATTATGTCCCGATACCAACCGCAATACCTTGCAGTGATTGGTCAATTCCTCGATGATTTTATTTTATGTCGCCGGGCACGTGCATATGTCTACTGTCAGCGATTCTTATGTCCAGTGCCAAGGAAAGCGTCTCGTTGCCATGAGCAACGGTTCATCACAATGTCTTTTTTCACTTGAAATCAACTGAGACAAATACATTTAACTGAAGTAAAATACACACAAAAGTACCGTTATTGCGTACAAAAAGATTAGTTATGTAAACATGGGTAATTATTTATGAAACCGATTAGAGTATAAGGTCTCTTTTCATTAATTTACTGTAACATAAACAGAAACGAATTGAGAACATCTCGCCCCTTTGATTGCGTACGTAAACATTGAATAAAGGGAAATCACTCAAGTCTGTTATGATAAAAGTTAACACCTTACCGAAACAACGTCTGCTTTCTAATATTCGCTGTACAACAATAAGTTTTAAAATGATTCGAACGAAGCGATTTGCGACCCACAATTCAATTTTATTTTTGTAAGAACGGGACATATACGTTATTCTGTTTGTTGACAGGGGACATGGTCTCACGTTCCCTTCATGAAACATATATTCAACCTCGGCTGACGCCTCGGATGAATATAAATTTCATGCAGGGAACGTGGGACCATGTCCCCTGTCAACAAACAGAATAACTTATAATGTTGGTGTTAACTAATCCTGACGTTGTCCGTGTACATCAGTTTTTAAAGGGATAATATGTCGCGAATTTGAAAAAAATAAGTTTACCATTAAAAATGTAAACCCGAAATAAATAAATAAATAAATAAATAAATAAATAAATAAATAAATATGTAAACAAAACTTCAATTTTCGTTATGCAAAAGTTTCATATACCATTCGTGTGAAAGCGTTCGTGCCGATTAAATAAATTAACCTGATGGAATGAAATTTATTGTTTCCTCAAAAAGGAAGGCCGCATTTTTACTTCTCGATCAGGTTGGCCAATCACTCATGGAAAATTCCATACAATGTCATTTTTCATATTCGTCGAAATTAGCTTTCTGAGAAGGACAAAGGTGAAGTTTGTGGACACGTGTTTCTGTTTGTAGTGTCCATAAAATCACGTGCATGGGTTTTATTGGAAGCATAACTGCGCTTTATGTAGTGTATTCAGAAATAAGTCGGTGTATTCAGAAATTATGTCACGATGTTGTGTTCACTTCCGATCACTTTCGGGGAACCTCGTTTATATCTTCTCAATGTTGTATCTTCTGAAACTTTGTATAAAAGCTTTTTTAAATACAGATTTAAGTAATTTCGCGTTGCTTATGTTGTCTTATACTTTTTATACAGTGCTTTTTACATGCTTTTCACAAAATCCTGGAGTCGATATGTTTTTTTAAAATTAGCGGCTTATTGTCATTTAAAGCCACAGGTGCAGAAATGAACAGTGGACTAAAATAAACAAAAATATGTATAAATGTACTTAAAAAAACAAGAAATCATAAACTTTACGAACCTACCTGCTTTCAAGCAAAAGCCATAGATACTAAAATCGTCTCTGACAACATTATCCCTTTACCCAGTGTAACGATCATACATATCCAGAGCAAAACACAGAATTCAACATTCATATTTTCCTATGTTTTAAATTTCTGACTCCAACCCATTGCTGTTGACTCCTAAGTGGAACGACTCGGCGAGCCGTTTCCAATAAGGAGTCATAAATTAGGCTATTGAGGAAATCAATGGAGTTTTGGGTTAACCAAAACATATTTTTGTGAGTTTCCTCTTCCATCCGTGTAAGAGGAAGGATTAAAAAACCATTAACTTACATTTATCTAACAAACTAAAAACAATCAGATTAGTTAAGGAGTATTACACTGCTAGTATCACCCCAAGCATAGAATAACGCGCAAGCATAAAAATTATCTCCCTAGAAATCATTAGACGCGCGACGAAGGTTCAATTAAGAGGTAAGTATTTTTTTAGAAAATACCTGCGACATCAAAAGACAATAAAGTCAAGTTTCCTTTTGTTACTTTTAATAAACGAAAACACCAGACAGCTCTCGGAGCTGTCTGGTGTTTTCGTTTATGAAAAGTTACAAAAGGAAACTTGGCTTTTTAGGGAAAGCAAATTAGAAGCAACTACTTCACCGATAATCTGCCATTATAAATATCCGTCACTATCAAACCAACTACCATCAAGTAAGTGTTCACTTGGACATTTTTTAGAGAATGTGTTTTTACAATATTTTCCACGATTTCTTCTTTCCGGGAAAAATGAGCAAATCTCGCCTCCCAGTCATTTATATTAATGAAAAGCGTAATATCTGTATTATATGTTACGATGCACTCACTGTTGATATTATGAACAGAAACAAATTACAAGGGGGCGCGGTGGCGTCGCGGTAACCGGTTCTCGTCAGATCACCGAAGTTAAGCAACGTCGAGCGCGGTTAGTAGTTGGATGGAAGACCATTTCAGCGACTGATTCGTGCTCCCGTGTTGTGTCCTTGGGCAAGGCACTTAACCCCGATTGCGTGCATGGGGGCACGATGACGCTGTGTACCAAGGCGTACTGCACGTGGATGGTACGCATGTCTTCAACCAATCTAACCCTGCCTGTGCCACGGTGCAGAGTTCAGAGTTACGATGTTGGAGAGCTTACAGCTGCTCGTCGTTGCTCGGTGGTTCCCTCCGGGTACCCCGGCTTCCTCCACCCGTAAAACTGTCGCCGACATGATATGACCCTGGCTGTTAATGTGTCGTTAAACCCTAATAAAAAATTACAAAACATCAAAAGATGGTGAAAACGCCGTTTTCTTATTTTTAAATGAGTTTCGACAGAGATTAACAGACAAACGTTCAAACTGATTGTGAGGAAAATGTAAACATTCAGCTTCTGTATTTTTATACCACTCTAAAGGAAATGACTGAAGTTTGTGCAATGATACACATATCGATAATACAAATTCGCTAACATTTCCAAATTTCAATTTTTATATGAAATTTCCATACCTTTAGTGTTCAATTTACTGACAGATTTAGGAAATTAAGGGGAGCTAACTTTCCAGTAAATCTCACCCAATGACGAGAATTCTTAACCATGGTGGAGAAAGTGGTGGTAGTCAGGTTGAGCTTTTGACTGCTTTGTCGAACATGTGCGTCATTTTCTGACTAAGATGGCCTAGTGGAACCCTGAATTAAGGATCAAGAAGGTTGGAAGTGACCGGTGTCCAAAGTAATCTACCCGACGCAGACTTGGATTGGAGAAGTTGTTCATATCGCAACAATAATGCCTCTTATCCCATCAAAATTCCACCAAATATCGCGGTGATATCACGGAACTTTTCCACAATACGGCTGGCAACCCCATTCAGCCACCACTGTTTTGCACGTGGTTGATAACTATTTTGAGATGAATAATGTTTCCCACATTACGGTAGTTAGTTCAGCATTTCTGTTTTAGATGTTGGTAAATAGTCCCCACATACTTTTATTCAGTCCCAGTCGCCAACCCAGTGAAGCATGCTAAAACAGTGGTATGACGTCAGTCAACCTCATATTCAAATATTTCAATAGTTCTATCCAACTGATTCGACTGCAACGCTTGCGGTATTCATTAAGTGAAAATAACTTTCCTTTACTTCAATGACAGTTCTGTGACCGTAAAAGAGGTTTCTTCCTCAATCGAATAGCGACCTGTGCACGGAACATTTACACCATTCGCTTCTTGATTTCTTACATAAAATACTGCGAAATCAGGAGTTACGAAGAAAAATAAACAAAACTATCATCTGAGATGTTTTCGACAAATAAGATTCTTCAGCGTTGCAGGAAATAAAGCATGCAGATAATTTCGACCAAATCGCGACCCATCCGGTCGAAATTTTCTGTTCGCTTCTGTAATCACAGTACTGTTTTCAGTCTCACGACATTACTGACGCCAGCAAATAGTGTCGTAAGATTCCGTTCTTGCATTCAAACATTCATTCCGTTTTGTGCAACGCCACCAGTATCCCCGCCGAGAAATGGTTTGTTAACCAGAAACCCTAAAAATTGAACTTCTCTGAGTCGAAAAGGCTTATAACTCCAGAAAAAATGATTGGCTAAAACCCGTTACTTGTGAATATCATTTTCCCCGACGGTCCATGAGGTTAACAAAGATCATTCAAATCTGACATGAACTGATCGAGCAAACGGATTAACAATTCTTTCAAGAAGATAAGTGGGAACAGTTTCATTCATTATTTTTTGTTAATGGTGATATTAATGTTTCCGACTCAACAGGTCTATACATGTCATTTTAGTGGTTTATTTATTGTATTTATTTACATTTGTTTATTAAAATTTCTCAAAGACTGGAAGAAACGTATTATAGTTGTACGTTGCTGAACAGACACACACGCGAAATAATTTGTTGTTCGTCGAACACGCGAAATTAGGAAAAACATCGAAGCGAGCGTTGGATGTCAAACACAAAATGTCAGAACAGACCGTATATAAGTTCTATATACGGTCAGCTCGATGATACACAGTCTCATATACGGTCACTAGATAATGAAGCTGATTGGTCAGTAACCATTACTGGCATAATAATAAATAATATGAGATGGAGAGGCTAGAGCATTTCCTGACAAACCCACAATAAAGGAGGCTCATGATTAATTACATGGTTGCGTGCTTGGCTTGCAAAGTAAGGGTAAAACTTACATCTGAAGATGCACGAGTAGTGCAGCGAAGGAAATTCGCCCAGGTCAAAGCATTAATTTGATAATTAAGTTTGTTTGATCACACTGTTTACTTAATGAAAATCAATTCCATGCTAATGTTTATTCGTTCTAGAAGACGTTTCAAACTGTTTTGTTGTCTGTCGATAGAGAGTTTTTTTTATTTATACACACACTTACAACTGTACATTAATGGGACAAACAAATATACCCCGGGTCAAAAGAAAAAAATATCTGTACATTGTATAAGGATTCAAAAGCACGTAACCCAAACAAGAAATACTACGCTTGCCTACTACTAGAAACTGGTAATAGACTGGATAATGAAAGTTATATTATTGCAATTACATAATATATGTACACCTGGAACTTAATTAAGCAGCCCCTGAAATGTTTCATGACAAACCAGCTATTAATTAAAAATAGAATATATTTTCATTTTTGGAATTCAATAAAAAACAATGAGGGGTCCTGAGCCGAGTTTGAATAGAATTGACTGGTTTTAGCTATTTTCGTTTGGCAAAGAATTAATTAAAATGGGATTAACACTAAGTCTGTACAGTGCACAGTGTTACTTACTAAGTTAAAAATAAAAAAAAAATCATATATAACCCGAAAGTGTGACTAACCCTGTGCAGTGCACAGGGTTAGTCACACTTTCTGGTTATAAAAAAAATGTTAACGGCCATATCACACACTACATGGCTGTAAAACTACACAGGGTTAGTTGGTTTCATATCGTTACATAGGATGCAGAATTCAAGGAATTAAAGGAAATACTTATACAGGATTGGGAAAATCTTTTTGAAGTGAATTCCAAAAATGAAAATATATTCTATTTTCAATTAATAGCCTGTTGACAGTGAAGGTGCTGTTACTGATTATTATGTTTTAATGATTGCAGTACATTTCATCTCGTGAAAAACATGATGTTTCTGGCTGATAGCGTAACCCAAACACATCCCCTCGTCCACGTGAAAGCATTCTACCCATGAATGTCACAAAAACTATTCTCATCCGCATACAATATCTGGAAATAAAACAAGAAAATTTGTCACTTCTTTTATCAGTAAATGTTGACATGGCAAGGAGGAGACTGTCAGAGGCACTAAGGTGGCAAATCGTTAGCATGCATACAACAGGCATGTCATTGAAAGCTGTTGGAAGGCAACTTGGCTATAGTGTCATCAGCAGACTTGTCCGAAAACATCAACAAACCAACGGTGTTAAGGACCGACCAGGGTCTGGACAACCCCGAAAGACCTTTCCTCAGGAAAATCGGAGTCTGGCACGCCTCGTTAGGCGTGAACCCTTTGCTTCAAGTGGGATTTTGAAACGCCTTTCGCTCCCCAACAGGCGTTCGTGCAACAGAACTGTCCGAAACCGTCTCAGAGCACTGTGTATGAGGTCCAGAAGGGTCAGCAAGCGTCCAGCCCTGTCCGATCAGCATCAAAGACGACGTTTGGAGTGGTATATGGCTCGACAGCATTAGAATCTCAGGACATACAGGAGACTTCATTGGTTAGACGAGAGTAGTTTCCTGCTTCACGTCACAGATGGTCTCATGAGAGTGTGGAGGCATAGAAATGCTGGTTACGTGCCCAGGACCATCAGACCTACTGTTCCTTATGGTGGAGGATCAATAATGATCTGGGGATGTCTCTCTCGTGATTATAGGCTTGATATGGTGACTGTAAGTAAGTAAGTAAGTAAGTAAGTAAGTAAGTAAGTAAGTAAGTAAGTAAGTAAGTAAGTAAGTAATAAGTAAGTAAGTAAGTAAGTAAGTAAGTAAGTAAGTAAGTGATTCTTTATTAACGTGGGAATCTCCATCGTCATCTGTACATCCGGGACATTCTCAATCCGGTTGTCGGTTCTCAGTTTAACAACCACCCGTTGGCTACTCGCCCTGTATTCATGGACGACAATGCAAGGCCACATCGTTCCCATACTATGAGAGCATTCTCTCAGAAGAACGCTATTACAACACTACCTTGGCCTGCAATGAGCTCCGAACTGAATCTCTTAGAACACATCTGGGACTTTCTCTGACGTCGTGTGCAAGCAAGGGATTCGCCTGTACAGAATTTGGCCGATTTTAGAAGCTGCATTGCATGAGGAGTGGCAGCAGTTGCCCCTGGACCACATCAGAAGGCTCACTGGTAGCATTAGGAGGAGGGTGCAGGCTGTCATCCGGGCACGTGGTGGATACATTCGCTACTGACGTTGGACACTGCTATTCTGTTCAGGTGATCCGAGGTTACATATTTTGTGGGTAATTACCGTCATTGTTTCATCATGGACTGTTCCAGCACCATAGAGAACATTCTTCCATCAAAAACATTAGTGACAGATATGTGTAATTGGCGCCTTTAAATACTACATATATTCTATTAACACCGCTGCGTAAAAACAGGAGTGCTTAATTAAGTTCCAGGTGTATATATATATATAGAGAGAGAGAGAGAGATGGAGAAAAAATATACAATTTTCGACCTACGATAATTCTTTTTCACAAGCTTTCGACCTATTCGGTCTTCTTCCGGTGATAGAATGGTAAACATTGAAATGAAAATACAGATCAAGTGAAACATTGCGTAAGTACGTTTGACGTTACGTAAACTAGTATCACCATTAGCCATTTTCCAGCCACTTGCCAGGTAGGACTCGTTGGCTCAGTTGGTGTGGTGGCAGAGCATTTATGGCCAGGCGATTGGATGTCGTATACCCGGGATCGACTCCCGTCGAGGCCACCTTCCAAAAAACTTCACAGTTTTCAATCCAGTGGCGCGGTGTTAGGACAATGTCTGATGGAATTCCTGATTGATATAGGCGATCTAAATTAAATTCAAGCAGTTGCATCTTCACGGATCTTCCATTAATTGAGATTCCCGTCTTTAAAAGCTGGGACCCTAGACCATTATATATATCATTATAGATATATCGAATACACAGAGAAGCATGAAAACAACAGAGTTGTCGCGTCTTCTTATCTTTTTTGTTCAACACGACGGGTTGGGGGAGGACAAGGATACATTCACAATGAAACACCTGTTTCTAAACCCATGCACGAGAAAAGAGCTCTTGGAAACAAAATACTGAAATACGAATAATTTAATAACTGAACCCGAATGACGTTACTCATGTCGATTTTACAGTTATCCTTTCGCACAATATTGTATAAGTTTATACAAGACACATTGTTGAATGGTAGAGTACAGTATTAACCAAACGATTTGATTTGCCTCGTTAAAGTTTTTGGGAGAGTGCCCTGGGGACAGATAAGTAATAGTTATTATTCATAAGATATGATTTTATTTACCAGAATTGGCCATTATCGACCTCGGTGGATATTATAAGTTGCAGGACGTTCAGGTGGCGGATACGGTATCATATGAGGCGAGGTGAAAACAATATTGGACGAGGCGGTACGCCGAGTCCAATATTGTTTTTGCCGAGCCTCATATGACACCGTATCCGCCACCTGAACGTCCTGTAACGTATTTATTATGTATGCCAGCGAAAACAAAATAACAATCAAATTTGAACGCCGGCACATTTTCAAAACTGGTGCAAAACGCTATGTAAGTTGTAACAAACGTGCACAGTTGTCTCCCTGTTTGTGTATAATTTCCTTGACAACACATACAACAGCCATAGACGCTTTTCTTCGTACTGTCACTTTGTCTTGAGTGTGCAGAACATGTCCGAAACGTCCGATTTTATAGAATTCGAACAAAATAAATGTATCTCGCATCTTTTCCTTCAAAGCTGTGATTCATTTCTTACAATTTCATTACAGTGCAGTGAAATTAAATCCATTTTCGAAGCGACGTTATCCATTTACCACAACAGAGACTACAGAATGAGCTCAACGAGAAAAAATGAAATTAATCTATTCCCGGGATAAGACAATTTTTTTCTCAGTTTATCTATTCACACTATATATATTTTTCAACTTTCTAACAACGCATTTATGGGTTATATATTTTTTCTAAAGCTTTTAAAATATCGAGGCGAACGCCGTACCCAAACTGTTGTGTGTTAGCCTCAATAAGCTTAGACCCTATATCAAGTTAAGGCCAGGTCGACTTATCCGTTATCGGTAGATCGAATACAGTAGTATTTCTCACTTCAAATAATTAAATTTACATTTAGAAAATAAATTTCACAATAAATTTATTATAAAACGAGAGAAAATGAGACATATAGACACTGAGGGGCGTTTGATTGTACAGCAATTTCTTCAATATGGATATAAAAGCACCGCGAGGTGAGGAATTTCCACGTCGAAACAAAATGGCGGTACTGACCTAATACGAGTTTCGTATTAGGTCACCTCGGGCTGCAGGTGACCCAATACGGCTCAGTACCGTCCCACTATTCGGGGGCTGTGATTGGCGAATTTCATTAGCTGGCATAATAAAGCGTCATATTCGGCTGAAATGACGCCCGATCTCGGTCGATATCAACCAAGCATGAGCTGTGCCCCTTGGTGCAGTAAAAGGTTCTGCCATTGCTGCCATTTTATTTACCGGGAAATCGTTTCTTTTTGTATGAAGAGGAATCAATGATGGCAGCAAAAGTAAGGATTATTTGGATGAAGAGAAAAGAAAATGAAGAGAGTTGTATACAAAATTCAACCCAAACTAACATTCAGAATCATAAGCGGAGATTCGTCGAAGAGATTGTGAAGCTATCCGAACGTCGCGACTTCCAAACTGGGGACGCCGGGACGTTAGGATGGCGGAGAGGTACGGATAGAAAGAGGAAATTTCGGAATTTATGAAAAGAATGAGCAACAATAACACTGAAAAAACTGCAACATATCTGAGAACATTTTGTAATTATTTGTTCTAGTTTATCAAGTAAAGAGGTTATTACTTGCTTAGTTTCACGTGGGCCGAGATATCAGTCCTCGGTAACTTCACACCTTCGGTCTCAGGCTGATATGAAGTTACCACGGGCTTATTTCCCGGCCGATATGAAACTAACCGAGTAATAACCTCTAATAAATTAGAGCATTTCTGTATATCAGTAGAACGAAGGACTGACGTGAAACAAAGAATTTATTACCTACGGCCTCATTGGTAATTACTCGGCGGGCGAGTTAGTTTTTCTTTAAAAGGTGTTGTACAAGCAGTAATGAGGAAACCCCGAAGGTCACTCTGAGTAATGCAACGATGATGACGTTTATGAAGAAAACATAAATGCTAAGAAAGAGTATTGATTGTTCCTTGTGCTTGATACTTACTTTGGTAAATTGGTTGAAAACTAGGCGTTCCCCAGTTTTGGGAAAATATGGCGCGGGAGGCGGACGGTTAACCCTTTACCCAACGCAGACGATATCAAAATTTATTATTTTAAATATACTTTTTAAAAAATTTTCAAAACAATTCAACAAAACTATATCATGTGACCCCTCATTGGAACGAGCTCGATGAGCTCGTTCCAAAGAGGGGTCACATGATATGGTTTTGTTAAACATTTTTGAAAAATATTTTTTCAGCTGCTGAATTTGCATATTACGCGGGCGGATGTGGCCGATTCGTTGGGTAAAGAGTTAAAAGATGTCCCTGTCAACCAAATGGCGAGGTTTTTCAGTGGGTGTGGTGCGCGACCGAATAAACGTTATTGCATGGGTGGATTCGCCATCACATCTCTCACTCACAGCCTTTCCTCTTCGCGCTGTATTCCACGTAGAAATTTTAGCTTGGATCCCTGTCATGTTAAACGTGGTGGCGTCATGTTGTTCAAGCAAAACAATACGTACTTCTGACAATAAAAACAAATTTTACTGAAAATACAAAAACAAGTTTACAAACAGTGTTACAATGCTAACCCCAACCAAATGCGCAGGGATGACCCCTGCATGAGAATACTTGTCTTCCAGGTGTAATATCGAACTAAAATGTGATCCAAAAAAAAAATCCACATAGCGTCACTCTTTGAAATTCGTAAATCCAGTTTCAGGAAAATAAAATAAAATCTTGCTTATCAGTCTTTGACGACTGCGACAGAAGGTGTTAAAAAGTCTTCTGTGTGTATGCGGGGCGTAAATCCTGGAGGTGTGGGGGCGAGGTGTTACACCCCTCAAAAATATTCAGATCTTGTGTTCGCATGGCAGCGGGTAGGGCAGGTTACCCGGTTACCATGGTCCGCGGCCAAAGCAACTATTACCCTGCCAAGGAATTATTTGCCAGAATGTTGCCCCGCCTAAAAGAAGAGAGCTGAACAGCTACGTCACGCTGGGCACCTGATATATCATGTTCTTGTTCAACTTCCATCTCAGTTTATATGCCCTGCTGCCCATGCAAAAGGAGGTCAGGTGTCCTTGTAAATTCAACAATTCTGTTTAGAATATATTCATTTATCTTTCTGTGTGGGGTGTCCTGCCCTACAAGGCATCTGATATTATATGATATCTTACCTTTACAAGTATCTGGTAATTTCATTGGTTTGCAAGTGTCACATGCAAACCCCATATTAAACCATATACCTTCAGTTGCAAGTCATATGCGACTGACCGCCAGAGTATTCTCCCCTTTGTTCGTTCATCTTTCAAAAAGTCGGAAAACAATAAACGCTTCGCGCAGACGACAGACGAGGAGGTAGATGCAAAACGTCTTAAGCGGAACGCGCACAATACCATTAAAGCTAATAAAAGATGTGCCAATATTTTAAGAGACTATCTAAAAAAAAATGACACAATTCGAAATTGCACTGCTGTAAACACAGTGCAATCAAACCCCAACGTTTATTATGGAAATGTTACAATCATCCATAACCTTACAATAAACAAGAATTAAGATTCAATTCTTGGCAATTTACAAGATACATGTACATTCATATCAGTGTTATCTGATTTTTCATTTGTGAACGATTCGAAATTCTGGAAGTCACAGAAACGCGTTCATTTTTGTTGGTTTTGATATATTTATTTGTGTTAATTAGAACAAAATGTGTTGAAATTAAAATTGACAAGAAGGAATTTTACCATTTATCAGTCATTGTATAGGCTTTATAAAAAAGGTAGTCGGTAAGGTATATTCGTTACACAGTTTGGTAGTGACCTAATATGGTATATATGGGGTCAGTTAATTCCATATTGGGCGAGAGTTTCGCTGCGTGTGTGTGTGTGTGTGTGTGTGCGTGGGTTTGTCTTACCAACTTGACGAGGTAACTAGACAAAAGAGTTTGCGTGTTTCGCCTTACTGAGGTACAAAAGACAAAAGAAACCCTTTACCTCGGTTGTTTTCCCAGAACTGTACCGGCAAAACGAGGTTGAAACCGTTAGTACACACAAAGGACAAACAATGGGGTACCTCAGTATGTAGGGAAGACAAGACTCTGTGTGTGTGTGTGTGTGTGTGTGTGTGAGTGTGTGTGCATGTGTGTGTGTGCGTGTAGGTGTGTGTGTGGCGGGGAGGGGGTGTACTGATAAATATCTTACCTCCTACAAGTATCTGGGAATTTCATTGGTTCAAAGACATCACATGCAGACTGCATATAAAACCATATACTGCCCGTCAACATCAATATACGCTGACAGCTATGGGTAATCTCCCCTTTGTTCATTGATTATTCAAAATGGCGGCAGCCGATAAACGCTTCAAGTTGAAAGATTGAGTGTTGGAAGCCCATATTTGGTCTGAAGTGCAGGTTAGGCAACTTAAAAAGCTTCATATTCTGTGGATGTGTGTCATGTTACCTTCGATATGAAACTGTTTGGTATGTATGAATTTGCCTTGTTACAATTTATGGGAGAGTGCCTGCACTCTCCCATAAATTGTAACAAGGCAAAGGCACGTGAACACATTGTGAGAATTCTTTCATTTAATTTTGATCGCTGTTGTTATTAGTTCTGTGCATCGATGCAGCAGTCGGTAAGATATATTCGTTACACAGTTTGTTGGTGGCCTAATATGGTATATATGGTGTCAGTTAATTTCATATTGGACTCGTTCGCTCTCGTCCAACATGAAATTAACTGACACCATATATATCATATTAGGCCACCAACAAACTGTGTAACTAATAATATATCTGCTATATCTTAGAAACAGCTGTTGACCTTTCGTGCATTATAATTAAATGGTAGCTGAGGTAGAAATACCCTCCCGTCTCTCTTGCTTTGACGTGTATTCGACGGTTTGGTCATGGCTAGGTCTAATTCTTCTACTTCAAATTTCTTCCAATCCGAATGTTAACCTTCGGGTTGGAATATGATTAAATAGAGAGTAATCTTTTGACTGGACTGGTTGCGTGAAATAATTCATGAGAGACGAGGGGCGTTGTACAAACACGAGTGAGCACGGGTGTTTTACAATATAGTCCCTCGCCTCGAATGAATTATTTCACCTAACCAGTCCAGTCAAGCGATTACTCTGTTTATTACTTTTCATTATTAATGATAATTATATTATTTAACCATTTACCTAACGTAAGGGACAGCGCTATTTTCAAAAATCGCCAATTAATTTTCATTATTTTTTCATTTTTTGTCTCAAAAACATGTTATGATCCCTCATTGCAACGAGCTCGTTCCAATGAGGGGAGGGGGTCATAACCTATGTTTTTGAGACAAAAAATGAAAATAATAGCTATTCAAGAATTTTTTTTGCAAGTGTCGTCTGCGTTTCATATTAGGTAAAGGGTAAAAAAAACCAAAAAAAAATGAAGTTCCCATTACATCCACGGCAAAGCGTCTTCGTTTATGCGCACGGATACATGACACAATTGTTGATTGCATAATTCACTTGTGAAGTTATCGTTTATAATCAAACACGGAAATGGGCCAAATAGGCCGTACAGGCCGAAGGTGGAATTTATTGGCCCAATGCGACTAAATTTGTTTTTGTTTGCAGATATTATAGAATAAGACTACCTGTATCATCCGAAATTGTGAAACTGTTCATGTAGTCATAAAGCATATCTGTAGAAGAAAAATGTTTGTGTGTGTGTTATTTATTTATTTATCTGGGTTTAATGACACATTAACAACCAAGGTCATATCGTGTCGGTGACAGTTTTACGGGTCGAGAAAGCCGGAGTACCCGGAGAGAACCACCGAGCGACGACGAGCAGCTGCCAGCTCCCCAACATCGTAACGCCGCACTGCAGCACAGGCAGGGTTAGATTGGTTGAAGACATACGCACCATCGGCTGCAGTACACGTTAGTAAACGGCGTCATCGTGTCTCCTTGTGGACAATCGGGGTGAAGTGCCTTACCCAAGGACACAACGCGGGAGTCCGAATCGATCGCTCAGACGGTCACCCATCCAAGGACTAACCTGGCTTAGCTTCGGTGATCTGACGAGAACCGGTTACCGCCACGCCACCGCACTCCCGTGTGCGCGTTTGGGCGATGTGTCCGCCGTGCTCCCACCTTTCACTGAGCGGCGTCTCCCAGCTGCCTTAGATAGCAATGAAAACTTACGGGATCTAATAACTGTGGGAAAACATGTCGGAATGGGTTGTTTTAAAACTGGAAACCTCCATTCTTTTCGTTCTCAGGACGATACGTCTATATTGTACAGTATACAGCAAGGCGTTATAAGAACGGCGAAGGGTGGTGTACAGATTCACTCGATAAAATTAAAAAGGTTGAACATTAACAATTTCTATTGTTGCGATTAGAGCGTCGCATTGGTGTTTTTTTTTTCTAAACTACAATGCTATCTCTCAGCGAAATCTTAATAGTCCACATAAATATAATAGAATATGACATGATTGGTTGCAACAGGTGTTTTCGAGGCTATGTGAAAATGCGTAGCCGTTCATTGCCGAGAATATGACGATAATGATATAAATTTATCGAGTCATTCGGTACACGCACAGGGATAACAGAGACCTTCCTTTGCATATGTACAAAATATATTTAGAAATAATTTGTGCTGCTTCGAAAAAAAAAAATACTTTGAATGATGCATATCGATTCGTTAATAATACATACTCTAACAGTTTGAACCCTGGTGGTATCTTCCATATCAGTTCCATTTAAGCAATTGGAAGAGTCTACATTTATTATTTAGGAGTAGACCAATTAATATTTTCAACGTGCAGCCTTTGGGGCTGCACGTTGAAAATATTGATTGGTCTACTCCACATTTTAAATTAGCAGCCATCCTACTAAATGAAAGGGGGCGCGGTGGCTCTGTAGGTAGAGATGCAGGCTACAAGCCGAGAGGTCCTCGGTTCGAATCCCACCTGTGACATCCGCTTTGTGCCCTTGAGCAAGATACTTCACCCCCCCCCCCATTGACCACGCGATGGGGGAGGGGGAGGGGAGGGGGTGGCGTTGTGTACTAAGGCGTACTGTATGTCGATGGTGCACTTTTCTTCAACCAATGCTAACCCTGCTTGTGTGGAGCTGGTATGTTGGGGAGCTGACAGTTGCTCGGTGGTTCTCTCCGGGTACTCCGGCTTCCCCCACCCGAAAAACTGCCATGGTCACGATTAGCATTGTGCAGAAATATGTGATCTTGAACACCAATAAATAAATAAATAGATAAAAAAAATACTAAAGGAAAATATGACGTATCATGTTTCTGGACCGAAAAGTGGTCTCTCGAGTTCAAAGGGTTAAATCGAATCATTCGACCTGCAGGCGCGTAACCTGGAAGTTTGTCGGGGAGGCGCGCTGAATGGCGATCGACGGTTGAAAAATGAGTAATAAATGGAGCTCAATGGCAGCATTTGGGAAAATATTATGTGAAATTAACGACCTATAAAAAGTACTTGCGCACTTCTGCATGTGAAAAATTACATGCATAAAACATTGTTAAAGTTGATCGGCATATTTTATTTTTCAGATATATATTATACCTATTTATACCAGGATTACCTATTTTAGTATATATAATAAGCCTATGACATAAATTTTAGCTTTACACGTGGTGGACACACCACAATGGGATTTCAACAGTTAAAATTTACACCTACACTGGAACTACACCCAAGTTGACCTTTGGTGACCTCGCCTTGAATGCAAACTTGTCTAAATTTATCACTCGTCGCCTAGTGAAGAATGAAATGAAACTGACAATTATTTATTACTTTTTTAAATACGTTTACCTCATAAGATTTCAAAAATTAACAAACGTACGTTCTTTCATGTTAATACAGATTCCATAACTCGAAATAGTATGTTATTAAAATGAAAAAAGCGACGTAATTTGCGCGTTTCGTTTTCTATTTCGTTTCGGCGATAAAATTGCCAGCGGAAGTACCGCCCATCGGTGCTCATGTAAACAGAAACAGATTCGCACGTGTGATTATTGATTTATTCAACATTTAAACTCTTATTCATCTGACGATCATGGTATAAATAAAATATACTCAAAGTAGCTCGATGTACCAAATGTTCACCACTCGTGGTGAAGTGGTGTTAACCGCGCGCCAAAGGCTCGCGGTTAACACAACTTCACCAGTCGTGGTGAACACTTCGTACACCAAGATATGGGTATATTCTATATATAATTTTATGTAATTCTGTTAATATGAGATTCTGGCAGAAATCAAACACCGATAAGCTCGGTGTAACATATAGGACCTGCAACACTAGGACCATGCAACTAGTTTTTGTGAAACGCCAAGGAATTTGACTTTGATACTTTTTTTATAGGGGAGGCTATAAAATGTACCAAGGTAGTGACTAAGTGCTTCACAGAAACTACATGCAAGACATTTATTTTAAAACGATGTTTGCAAATAGCACAGGGCGGTTATGGCAGTTACCTAGTGTGAGTGGTTAACATGGATACAAACAGTGTAGTAGGTCAGGAGATGACCGGTTCCTAACGGGGCTTTTGTCGGAAATTCAGTGCTCCGTTGGTTCATAGTAGTTACAAAAAGGCCTGTTGACGCTCAAATTAAGTACCAATTATAGTCAAGAAGTTTACAACTTTTACAAATCCTTTTAATAAAAACAATCAAGGTAATTGAGTGACGATTCCTAAATTTGTGTGTAGTGGATGGGGCCCCCTAAGGGAAGTCGAAACCATACTTTGTTTCGATAGAAATAGCGGCAGAAGTCATCTACCACAAAAGGCACGCGGCGACGCTTCACGCCATTCATTTCTGTTGGTAATTTTGAGGTCGAGCCCCCTATTGATCTTCACCAATTTTCAACGCTGTAATAATGTACTCACGGGAACGTCAGGAGCGTCAAAGCGATTATGATTCATCGCCAGTAAATAAGTAATTACTGGTGAAGGGTAATTATGGAGGCGTGTTCAATCACAGTGTTAAAGGTTCGCGTATTGAAAAGGCATTCTACTGACACAATATTAAATAAGAGGTTTGAATAAATGTCAAACATTACATCTGATGTGAAAGAATGTCTTTGTCAGTATTATCGACACTGAATGCGTTGAAGACATTAGATGCCGGAGATGCTATCTCTAACACAGTAATTAAGCTCATCGTTATTGAACACAACCTTTTGATGTGAACGGGTTTGTGTCAATGAGGTACGAGGTACGAGGTGTTTATCATCTTTCTGTAACCTTCTGCAGTGTAAACAGGGAATCCCCATCGGGTTCCCCAATGTATAGTGAAATTTAACAAAAAAGAATTCCATAATTTAGGTTTGGACCGAGCCATTGTAGAGGACACGTCTAATTTTCAGGAAGAGTTTGGTAAATTTCAATTTAAACTGCACTCTAAAATCAGATGGGTTAAAAATCAACCCAAATCAACTGGATTGAGTGAACATGAACCCCATTAGGTTCCTATTCACTCAACCAAGTTGATTTGCTTTCATTTTTAACCCAACTGATTTTAGAGTGTATTTATTTATTTATTTATTGGGGTTTAACGCCACTCTCGTCAGCAGGGGTCACCTCGTGTAGGACAGTTTTATGGATGGAGGAAGCCGGAGAGAACCACCGAGCAGCGCCGATTAATGTCAGATTCCTCAACATAACAACTCCGCAAAATCAGGGTCGGCATTCGTTGAAGTCAAATTCACCATCGACGTGCAGTACGCGTCAGCACCACAGTTCCACTATGTGGACAATCTGGATTAAGTGCCTTGCCCAAGGACACAACGCTGTTGCCCCTGGCGGGGATCGAAACCTGGACCCTTCTGTTTGAAATCTAATGCCGTAACCATTGAGCCAACGGGCTCCTCGTCAATTTAAACTGGGGACGAATTAAAGATTCTTTTGCTTATTACTTTTCTCCTACCAACTACCTGTTGAGATACGCTTGTCCGGGGTAAGATGCCTCAATGGGACAGATCTATCTTTCCCCAACAAGTGACCATCCTTATATGAATATTTAATGATCGCTGCTCTATTTTATCACCATCTGCTTATTTTTAACAAGGTTGTCGTCCCGCCTCGTTTCCATTAAGACAGCTGCCTATACTTCCCGACACCTTTCGAGGATGACTTTTCACCTACCACACGCCACATGGTGTCATCGAAATCCACAATACAAAATGACGTCATCGGAATGTCAGCTGTTTCAACTCGCTTCAACATGTAATCCATCGCTGTCGTGAGTGAACGCTCGATTTCGAAGTATATAGCTTTGGTACATACGAGACCTTTGAAGCCCTTTCCGAACGTGAAATTCACTTTTTCTCTACGATCAATGGGTCGAACAGTAAATTTTCAGCGCATGAGCAGTAGTTGGATTTCGATGACGTCATGCGAGTTGTCGGTAGAACAAAAATCACCCTCGAGTGGTATGGGGTGGGATTTTGAAATCTCTGACTTGCCCCTCCCCACATACACCCATAGGGGATAATATTAATACCACAATCTGATATTCATAGACATATGTTCAAAGTTTCGCAGAGTATTCCACATAGCATAATTCATGTATAATGTACCAATAGTACACACAAATTGCAGTTTGCACAGTGTAGTTAAGTACTTGTCTACATAAACTAATTAGTTCAAGCTTGAGGACTCACAAATGAAACTTGTTGTCCCATGAACCATCGGGGAGAGAAAAGTGAATTCCATACCATAATTTTAACGATAATTGTTTACACTGTAATAACATGTACCATTCCAGCACTTATCAAGTTGATTCTTTTCGGGGAGACGACATTTGCGTAGAAACAAAGCCTTTGGTTTTTCGTCTCTCCATGCTCGCTGTTATCCTGGACTTTCGAAGCCCTTTCCGAACTTGAATTTCACTTTTTCTCTTCGACCAATCGGCAGAACAGTAAATGTTCAGTGCATGAAAATACACAGCGGGGCGTTCTAACACAAGCGTGAAGGGGTGATGTTAGACTCTCTTGGTAACTTTCGTGACAGTTGACTCTTGTAAATATGAAAACGTGTAGTCTGTAGTACGGAGTAGTGAGAACAAAAAACACGCCCACTTTCGTAATTTTAACATTGACAATGCTTATGTTTTGCAATGGTTCTTTTTATTCTTTTTATTAAAGCCAAAAGATAATTGTTATATTTCAAGCTCCGTAGACATATGAAGGTATAGACTATATACTTAGATTGAGTGAAAATATTTTTTTGACATCAGTTTTATGAAATGACAATAATGATAAAAATACCTGAACCATCCTTTGATTTGTCGGGTCCTTTAACGAGGTGTCAAATATCAACCTCATCCCCACTGGTACCGCTCTCCCACCTAATATCTCATTATTAAGACACAAACTTTTTTAATAATTTCCCCATTTGCAATTTCTCAGTTTCTTGAACTATAATATTCAGCCCTTCCCTAATTTCCTTCCTCCTTCACTGATCTCTCATGTTTTATCCCATTCTTCCATTAGTATCTCAATGAGTCTTATTCTACATGGCAAGTATTTGGTGCATTCTAAAATGTCCCAGTGTCTCCAATTTAATGATCCCCACCTAAAGATCCATTTAGGTCATCCTCAAAAGCTGGCGCTTCTTCTTTTTGTATTACCCACCCAACGAGTTTATGGTCCTAACATCGCCTCTTATTGCAATCCTCGAGCAGACTTCCCCTGATAAAAACTGCTCCCCTGATTCAGTTTCCCGTCTAGATCTTCAGCCTTAATAGAATAATTCTACATTAACTCCTTATACCACCTGTCTATCCTATCTGAATGTTGGGGTTCCCATACATAGATTAACGTCGTGTTATTCACCATCGTCTGTCTGAGAGGTTTACAGAGTAGTTCAGGTAACATAATTTCCTCCCATCTATTTGATCTCTAACCGTATTCCACCCAAGTCCCCCCGACCGCTTCCAATGCGGCTGCGTTACTTGACCCGGTTATCACCGACCCTCGTCATTTTACAGATGCTCCATGTTTCTCTACTGTTTGGTTTAAAGGGACCACATTCGTTCCACAAGTTATACTTGGGAATCACAACCTCTAACATATAGTTTTTCCAAGGAACACTTTCATCGAATCCTTCAGGTATATTAAGTTCATTGTGAATCAAATTATGACGCTTCAGTTGAATCGATTTTGCTTCACTTTGAAACCATTTGTTTGTCGAAAGCCACAAAAGCATTAGTGTGCAGAACAAATATAAACCTGCACTGTTTCAGTTGTAACAACAAATGGCTTCAAGTGTGTGTATCCGCTAGTACAGTCTCAGAATATTTAACTATGAGTGAACATGCGCATAACCTAGTGAGCAACCCGTAATCTTTCCACTCAGTATGTGACCGAAAGAATGTAGACAATCGCTCCCAATATACAGAATTTCTGCGGGGAACTTAAAACAGGTCCGATTGGTCCATCACAAATTGTCGATGAGTATGGGTAGATGGCGTCACTAAAAAGAGAGGTCTACGAACCATCGACTACCCACCCCTCCCCCCCCCCCACACACACAGAGAAATATACCATGGTACGCTCTTATATTGAACCAAAATATTCTAGTTTGTTAGGCTGTTTGCCTGTTATTACAGGATATTTTGAGACAATACCTGGTGTACCATCTTTTACTGGGGCCCTCTTCATCGTGGGCGGCAATTTTGGCGCGCGTGAGGTTACTGATACTTGAATTTAGTAATTCACAAAGTTTTGTTCAAAAAGTGAAGTGACATTGCAATATGGCGAGGAGGTATACTGAAAATATAGCAAAATCTCGATTGTGCCCACATATATTCAATTAAAAAAATGAGAAAAGTATTTTAGGGTTGTGAACACTTGGTCGGCCCTCGGCTTAATTTTTTGCTCCCAAAATATAAATTTTAACCCTCTAACTCTGATATCGAAATATTATAATTTCAAGCTGAAAAAATTCTCATCATGCAACTGGAAATTTAAACAATCCAACTTTGTGTGAAAGAGCTCAGTGAGCCCGGTCAAAGAAAGTTGGATTGGTTTAATTCGCAGTTGCGTTTTGACAATTTTTTTCCAGCTAGAAATTTTCAAGATTGGAGTGGTTAAATTGCTAGCTGCTTTACAGGAAAAAATTCTGCTTAAGATTTCAGTATTTTAACATCTGTGTGCAGAGGGTTACAAACGCTTTGTTAGATCTCAGTTTTTAACCCTTTGAACACTGGTGGTATCTTCCATGTCAGTTCAACGGCAACAATTGGCAGAGTCCATCTTCATTATTTGGGGGTAGACCTATTAATATTTTCAACGTGCAGCCCTAGGGCTGCACGTTGAAAATATTGATTGGTCTACCCCACACATTCACTTAGCAGCCACCCTACTTAATGAAATTCTGAAGTATCATATTCCTGGCCGGAAAAGGGGCGTCTCGGTTTCAAAGGGTTAAATTACTTTCTTATTACATTCATTTTTTAAAATTAATTCTACCGTCTCTCTAAAGTTTTTATGCCTAATGTCTAATATATAAATTTGTTCGTGTCACTGAATGATAGCTTTGCGTATTTCGAATAATAACTTGGTTTGTTCTTTTCAAATGGTACAAGTTATTAAATGATTAATCCCACCATATATCTGCTCCAAGCTAATGGAAGTGAAGTTGCGTGTTCAATATGTTTCCCTTTTCTATGACTATATCACTTTGGTTTGAAAACCCTGGATTAGTTCTTGTCAGTAATTTGATAAATCAGACCAGTAAAATATACAGGGGGGTCTCTAGAGAGTGAAGGGACATATTAAAATTTGTAACAGTGATTCAATGCTCTTTTATCTTGTTATTTATTGGACCGTTATAAACTTCAATTTATTGAATCAAATGCTCTCTGAATTTTGTAACTTTATTGAAGATTGAATTGTGTCTTTCTTAAATGGTAGCTGAATTGATAAGACCCTTTGGCAATTTGTAGATGCAAAAATCGTATATTACAAATCTAATTTTGACCCTGGTTATATATATCTGTAAATATAAATAAAATCTAATTTTCGTCTTACATTATGAATCATCATAAAAAACATTAGTGGAATTTAGTTTCCTGATTACACCTCTCCGGCTTTAACACAGGCAATACAAAGACGGTGAACATACAGTTGCAAAGATACGGGGGTAGGGGTCCTCAAACGAAAATTTGGACGAAAATGTTGTGTTTACGCTTGTTCCAAATGTTTATCAGGCCTCTAGTCCTGGCTAATAAGGTACTGCAATTATAAGAAATAAGAATTTCGACCGGATCGCGACGGAGTCGCTATCCGGTCGAAATTCTCTGTCCGCTTTCCGCCCACAACATTGGAGAATAAGACCAGTCGAAAAATAAATACGGCGCAATAAATCTGAGCTGCTATAGTCCTTTGTTTTTCTTGATGCATTCTTTATTTTGCAGTATTTAATTTACGGTCGTGAGGGCATGGTGGCGATGTGTACTAAGGCGTACTGGACTTCGATAGTGCTCTTGTCTTCAAGTCAATGCAGACCCTGCTTGTGTGGAGTCAGTACGTTGAGGAGTCTGACAATTGATCGCCGTTGCTCACTGGTTCTCTCCGGTTACTCCGGCTTCCTCCACCTGTAAAACTCTCCGATACGAGGTGACCCTGGCTGTCGAAAGTGTCGTTAAACCGCAATAAATAAATAAATAAATCTGAGGTATCTCAACCCACTGGTGAATGTGTATCGCGATCTCTGATCGAGGAAAAAGGGCAACTTTTGTGGTCACAGTACTGTATACACGAATTGAAACGGACTAAGATAGTTTCCGTTAGAATTAATGCTTCTACGTCTTTTAGCCATTCATTCTATATTTGATAGGACTACACCCTTACCTAATTTGGGGATGGGATGGGGGGGGGGGGGGGGATTCATATATATAAAATGTCCAAAATTAATTAGCATTGCAATGTGGCGCCGCATGTCACTTGAGGCATGCGATAATGCTGTGCTATGCATCAAAAATTTAATTTTCTCTCACCGCAACCAGAAAGAAATCTATTTATTCCACTGTCAATGACGTTGCAGGAAAAGAAAATAAGTAAGAAATTACTTGTAAAGTTGAGTTTTCACTAAGTCTATCTATATCTCTCGAATTCTGTTAAAAGATTATAGGAAACGCCAACATTTAAATTGTATTCTACGGGTCCGGAATTTTATCACCTGAAACACCGAAACGCGGAAGAGTGTTTACTCACTGAACGCCCATTGGGAACGCGTTATGGGACAAAGCCCCTTGCGATCCTTACTGGAAATATTTTGCATTCGGGCAACTTGGAGAGTGATGGAATCCGGTATAATGGGAGCGGTAAGCAGCTGTAACACCTGGCAATATTTGAAGGCTCACTGTGCTACTGGTCTCCTGTTTAAGCAAGTGAAGCGAAAGTGGTGCGGATCTGAACTTAACTCACAACATTTCAGTCAGTCAAATGCACCAACCAATGGGCCGCCTGGACTTTAAAGCTGAAACCATGGCTGACATTTTTAGTCACTGGAAGATATTTATGGGAAAGATAGCTCCCCTTCATTTCCTGAAGCTACCAGTACATTTGACACTAAGAGTGTAGGAATTTAACATAAAGATTGAAATTTCGAAATGTAAGCGAAATTGGTGATGACGGGTAGACAGCCAATCTGGCTATGCCACTCCCAACAGGACACTTTACTAAACTTGTGAAATATCTGTATTTGTAACCGTTATTGTATTTAAAAGCATTTATGTATACTGTGAATAAATTATCTGAATCTGAATCATCGATGCGCGCATCATTTCACTTTTTTACATTTTTTCCCAATGAATTTGATCGTTTGCCTATTACTCTTTACTGAAACTCCCTTTAACCCTTTACCTAACCTGAAAAGCAGAGGACACTTGCAAAAAATGATTCTTGAATAACTAATTTTTTTCATTTTTTGTCTCAAAAACATAGGTTATGACCCCTCGTTGGAACGAGCTCGTCGAGCTCGTTCCAATGAGGGGTCATAACCCATGTTTTTGAGACAAAAAATGAAAACAATAATGAAAATTAATTGGCGATTTTTGAGAATAGCGCTGGTCGGTTTTGGCCGTTACGTTAGGTAAAGGGTTAAAAATAAGAAAACGAGGATTCTCCGTATTTTGATGCTCTGTAACCTTTTTATTCATTTTATTACTTTCCAAAGTGTGATTTACTGGGATTTCCCGGTTTGATTATAAACGATAATTTAACAAGTGAATTATACAATCAACAATTGGGTAATGTATCCGTGCGCGGAAACGAAGACGCTTTGCTTTGGGTGTAATGGGGACTTCATTGCTTTTTGTTTTTTAACCCTTTACCTAACATGAAAAATGAAAAGCAGGCTACACTTGCCAACAAAATTCTTGAATAACTATTATTTTCATTTTTTGTCTCTAAAACATAAGCTATGACCCCTCACTGGAACGAGTGTTCCAATGAGGGGTCATAGCTTATGTTTTAGAGACAAAAAATAAAAAAAATAATGAAAATTAATTGGCGATTTTTGAGAATAGCATGCACTGGCCGGTTTTGGCCGTTACGTTAGGTAAAGGGTTAAATAATATAATTATCGTTAATAATGAAAAGTAATAAACAGAGTAATCGCTTGACTGGACTGGTTACGTGAAATAGTTCATTCGAGGTGAGGGACTATATTGTAAAACACTCGTGCGCATTCGCGCACTCGTGTTTGTACAATATCCCTCACCTCTCATGAATTATTTCGCGAACCAATCCAGTCAAGCGATTGTATCACCCTCTTGTTCCGATTCCGTATCAGACAGAGTCAACTTCTGGGAAACACCGCACTTTCACATATATGCATTGTTATTACGCATTAAAATATGAAATTCAAAATTTGACCAATTCTAACCCAATTTAAACTGAAAACCGAGGGAAACAGGCTTTATGTAATTGGATTGTTAGATAAATTTTATTATCATGACCAAATGCATGTCCTGGAATTTGTATCAGATTCACGGTCGTGTTTGCAATCGGATCGCAACTGGCCTGTCAGGGCGAGTTGCAATCAGACTGCAAACACGACCTCGAATCTAATACAAATTCCAAGACATGCACATGGTCATGATAATGTATATATATCAACAGTATGCACATCGTGACATATAATACAGATGCTATTCCTTCCATTAATATAAAAAAGTCCTGGACGTGAGATTTGCTATTTTTTTCCCGAGAAGAACAAAAAATTTGCAGACTACTGTAAAAACACATTCGCTAAACAAAGAGCCTAATTAGCTAATTAGCTTGACCTGAAAATCCAAGTTTCCTTTTGTTACTTTTAATAAACGAAAGCAACAGACAGCTATGGGAGCTGTCTGTTGTTTTCGATTATTAAAAGTAACAAAACGAACATCGAATTTATTTTCTTCTGATATCGAATGACATAATAAGTTTTTCAACAATTACGTGCTTCTAAATTAGATCTTCTTCGAGCGTCTAATTACTTGAAGAGAGATAACTTTATCGAAAACTTGTTTTTTATGACGAAAAAAGTAAGGGATGGGTCTGCTTGTGTTTCTCGTGTCTTTTGAGGAGGAAAGCTGCAAGTGATCTTCCTTGCGCACTTCCCGCATCACCCATCATCCATCACCCACATCACCCACAAGGCGGCATGGTGTGAATTGTTTTCTCATTATAAAGACAAGATTAGAAATTTGGAGTTTGCCTGTTACATCATATTTGAGGTATTATTAACAGTTCTGTAGATACGGATGGAAGGGAGCATAATGCTATCGCTACCAATCAAGGATATTCTCGGAAATTTAGAATTCGGTCAGATTGTTTCTACCCAGTGCATTTTGCTAGATAGTTATCTGCTGAGGGGATAAGTCATTTCATAAATCCATTTGTAAAAAAGTCTCTCAAATTTGTTCCGATTCGTGAGAATTAATTTTTATTCTCGCGAACCCCTGCAGCGAGAATCAATTTTCAGTTCTTAAATAATTCAAAATTTCAGAGTACTTTTATACCATTGTGAGAGCAGCCACTATATATTCCATAGTAAAAACCTTGTATTTCTATATTTACTAAAGTTTAACACTTGCGCTGCTGAAAGAGACTATTGTCACCTATTTTACGATAATTATCTGTACGTTCTGATATGCGCAGATCAAAGCTACCTTCTGATTAATTGTTGGAAAGGGCTCAATAATTAATGCGATTATAGAGTTTTAAGTATGACATAAATTTTTATTAAACTAGAGGTCCTCCATGCATGGCTGAAGTAGGCGTGGCAGTAAAAGGGTTATCCATCCGAGGTCTAGTTCCAATTTTGGTGTGTTTCTTTTCTCCCCCCACTTCCTATGCAAAATATGCGCGTCCAATGTGAGAAGGCCATGTGAGATAGATATCTATCTCACAGGACCCATCTGACCGGCTTATTAGCATATTTAATGGACGCAGGACTATTCAATCATGGCACGTTCTTCTATAGACAAACAGCATGGTGTCACATTTTGAAAATATCAGCAGACGAACGTTTGTCGAAGAAAACACAAATAAAATCACAGACCGCAAACCCAAAGGATACTTGACTCCTTTATTTGCATGTTTGGGTGAACGCCGTTGTGAATGGAGCGAGTTGTACGAAATTCCCATCGAAAAGTTATGCAAATACATTACAGAATTCATAATGTGACGCCATCGGAATATGTCAATGTTCATTTTGCTGCAAATCTTTAACCACTGTCTTGCCGGCGCAGGGAATTAATTTCGTGGTATATACTTGTTGTACAAACATAACTTTTTTGCGCTCTTTTCGATCAGCAAATCAGTCTTTTTCAGAAATGGATAATAAAATTGTTCGATATAGCTGCACGTGCCACTGAATTACTTTTGATGACCTCAGGGTGTTTTGGTGGGGAGAAAAATTATTCCTGATGGGGGTGGGTGTGAGATGGGAGATATCTCATTCACGGGACAAGATGTTTGGTCCAGATACTCGACAAGCCTCGTGTCTGGCCCAAATATCTTGCCCTCGGGTGAGATTTCCCACAGCTCACACCCGCATCCATCAGAGATAATAATAATCTTTCAAGTGTACGCAGAACACATGTTCCGACATACAGGCTTTGGAAGGTCTTGCTGATGGTAATTAAAGCACCTTAGTAGTGATTTCTAGTGAAGTCTTGCTTGGCTGTCTGCCAGACTATACCAGACACCATTGCAAAGTCGAAGTGTTACCTTATTTCGAGAAAGCAAAAAATAATAAGTTCTTAGGTCTTTAAGTGTATTATCTGTATATATGACGAGAATGATATAAACATTTTGCGAGACTCAAAGTAAATGCTTATTATTTTCCTTGCGAACATCATTTGCGCGAATCGATTCTGATTTTCACAGGAAATTCAAGCCCTGCTTTAAAGTTAGCAACGAAAACAAGAAGTCGGGTCTAATCGTTCACGATGTAATACAGCTGGTACTCTTTTGCTGAAGGTCTGGATATCAAGCGGGGAGAGTCTTGACATCTGAGCAGTTGTTTCTTGTCAAGTGTCGTCTGCCTTAAGAGGCAAACGACACTTGACTAGAAGCACATACTAGGCGTAAGCATTGAAAAGTATGTTTATTTATTTATTGGAGTTTAACGACACGTTCGACAGCCAGGGTCACCTCTTGTCGGGCTTGAGAAGTATGCGATGTTCAATAAGATTCACTCCGATTTCACTGATCTGTATGAGTTAAGAAGAGGGACAACTCTCTTAACACAATATGTTGAAGAAACAACATTTCTTACAGAAGTTTGCGATGCTTTGCATCGTTAATCCATGTCAGATATTTTAAACTAAAACCTATCCACAACACCGACCGATTATTGAGAAGGCAATTACACTTCGCGGATGATTACGATGTGAATCCACCTTCTCGTACTGTATATCAGAGTACAATAAGTTGTCAGTTTATAAGGAATTTTTCGTTCAGGAAATTTGGCCCAGGTCGAACCTTTTCTGAAGTACAGACTCAATTTAGCTGATGAGTTTCGTAAATTTCACTATAAACCGGGGACGAGTAAATCCAAATTGATTTGAAATATTCATTTTAAATCTCAATGCCCTTTGCCTGATCTATTAACATTACAATTAACCCCACCTCTTTGTTTGAGTTAAAAAAAATATCTGTCCATTTTACCATTTCTTTGTATTTTATGTCTCCAAGCAACAAATTTAAAGGAAAAAATATTCCCCAAATTGCCATCTTCTTGCATTAATATATTAACAGTCTGACCGCATAAACTCCTGAAGGGAAAAGGGTAGTCAGATGCAAATGAACAATAGAAACATTAACCCTTTCATTTTTCTGAAAATAAAAGTGTAAAAAAGATTACTTTTGTTTCAAAAACTGTTTGAATAAAATATTATGTATAGTAGAAGAGCAACATTTGGGGGAATGGTACCCTCCCATGAGATATCACAGGAATTCAATAGAAATAGAAAAAGCTGAACAAGCAATGCTGGCTATATGAACCCCATCCCTGCCACCAATTTTGTGAGAATGTCACACTTTATCTATTTTGGTCCTTCCATTTTTGTATCACTGACAGAAGCTCGAAGTGTTTCTACATGAACAGTACACAGAGCCAGCAGACAACTGGAAAATTTAATATATCATACTTTCAGGTGATACAGACACTGACAAAGTGAGATAAAGTGGAAAATTTCCTTGGTTTCGTCCCGAACACAGCGATTATGGACTGCTGTGTACTCCACTCAAAGGAGTGATCTTGAATGTCATAAGGAGTTGGATTAGATTAACCACATGCTGCCTTCTATACTTCCCACTGTTGCCAAAATTTGAAATTAAAATGATAAGGAGAGATGAGGGGTGGGGGTGGAGGAGTGGGCACCATGATGAACTCTCACAAATGAATGCACGATTAAGTTTTGAGCCACACATTTGTATGCAATGTCACAGTTCTTCCTTTAACTAACATTCACAAGTATCAAGCCTATATAGTACTGTCAACTCTGTACCCCAACTTTCCCTCTCTCCACTTTTGCCACCTTTTCAAAGAGAAATTCATTTGTTGAACCTTGCTGGAATCAGCATAGTGCCTTCATTCAAAAGAGATTCATCAACTTATTTTAACTGAAATATACCCAGCTGACTAGTCTTAAGAACTGTCATGTGTGCCTAGTTGCTGATTTATTACAAAAGATGGCATATCATCTATTACATGAACATGATCCTAATTCTTGTCAGAGTATTTTTTAAGAACAACAATAAATGGATGACCAAAGACATAGAGAGCAAACAAAATGCAAGTTTGAGGCATATTTCCATATTTTGTTGAAAGCTACTGATTATGAGGACCACACTCTCTATGGTGGAACAAGTAATGGCTATTTGACACCAATGGAGCTGCATCTGTAGATATGAAGGAGAAAAAAAAGTTAACGATGGTGAATGCAGATTTATGAGGCCACTGGAAAGCCGGACGTTACTTACAGTGTAATGGTTTTTGACATCTAGAAAATGCCAAAATAGTGGTAGTTGAAATCTTGTGTGCAAATAAACTTCAAAGCAGATGGTTTTCCTCCAACATGAAATTAAAAAAAAAACTTCCCACAGGTGTCCAGTAAACAAGGGTATATAATGCAATTACAGTTCTGTTCAAAATGAAGGAAAACAGTCATTTCTACATAGAGAATTCAAGTAGCACAACAACACAAATTATCCTCATGGAGTACAAACCTCCTGTACATCTCACCAACCCACAGGTTATTCATATAATAGGCTTAAAAATGATATTTCACATTATTTTCACCATCAAAAATAAAGAAAACTCCCTGTTTTATTCCTGTTTGTAGTATCCCAGCATGTTGACAGCCACACTTTCAGCAAATTGCTTTGGACAGGAGGGGATGAACTCTGACACTAGACAACAGGAGACTTGTGTTGACTAAACGTGAGGTGTGGGTTAGCTGGCAAGTGGAAATCAATGTCAAATTTGATTTATTATGCTTCAAAGTGCCAATTGGTTTCACTCAAGTGCTTGGCAGAGGAGGTTAAAAGAGACGTATTTTATACAAATAGCAGCATTTGCCATACTTAATACTGTCATTTCATACAGGTGGCCCTCAGATTGACTGGAAATATAATAAATAATGAAATGATACAATCTTTCCTTCCACCTGGGAGCAAAGGTTTATTTGACCACCATATTATGCTTACTGGCATTCGAAATTAGGCACTCTTTGGTGGATCGTGGCATCCTACACCCCCAAAATAACATTTTCTCCAAAATTGCAACCGATACACAAACCGACTCGGTTTTAGTTGTAAAATTATTCATATCGGTAAATCGAGTATCATATACCTATCATAAAATGTCAATCGGCATAAATCCTGAAAATATTGCTTAAAGTTGTTCCAAAAATGATAAAAATATTTGTACTTTTGGGTTCAAATTAAAGAAAAAATATTTCCTAATTGATTTGAAATATTCATTTTAAATCTCAATGCACTTTGTCTGATCTATTAACATTACAATTAACCCCACCTCTTTGTTTGAGTTAAAAAAAATATCTGTCCATTTTACCATTTCTTTGTATATAATGTCTCCAAGCAACAAATTTATTGAAAAAACATTCCCTAAACTGCCATCTTCTTTCATTAGTATATTAACAGTCTGACCGCATAAACTCCCGAAGGGAAAAAGGTAGTCAGATGAAAATGATCAGAGAAACATTAAACTTTTCATTTTTCTGAAAATAAAAGTGTACAAAAGATTACTTTTCTTTCAGAAACTGTTTAAATAAAGTATTATGTGTAATAGAAGAGCAGCATTGGGAGAATAGCACCCTGCATAAGATAACCACAGGACTTCAATAAAAATAGAAAAAGCTGAACAAGCAATGCTGGCTATATGAACCCTACCCCTGCCACCAATTTTGTGAAAAACCTTACACTTTATCTATTTTGGTTCTTCCGTGTTTAGTATCACTGACAGAAGCTCAAAGTGTTTTCTACATAAACAGTACACAGAGATAGCAAGCAACTTGAAAATTCAATTTTTCATACCTTCAGGTGATACAGACACTGACAATCTTGAATGTCATAAGGAGTTGGATGAGCATTAACCACATGATGCCTTCTATACTTCCCACTGTTGCCAACATTTGAAATTAAAATGATAAGGAGAGATGAGGGGTGGGGTGAGGGAGTGATCACCTTGATGAACTTTCACAAATAAATCCACGATTAAGTTTTGAGCCACACATTTGTATGCAATGTCACAGTTCATCCTTTAACTAAAATTCCCAAGTATCAAGCCTAAAAAGTACTGTCAACCCTGTACACAACTTTCCCTCTCTCCACTTGTGCCACCTTTTCAAAAAAAAAAATCATTTGTTGAACCTTGCTGGAATCAGCATAGTGCCTTGATTCCATACAATCTTTCCTTCCACCTGGGAGCAAAAGTTTATTTAACCACCACGTTATGCATGCTGGCATTCGAAATTAGGCACTCTTTGGTGAACCTGAGCATCCTACACCCCCCCCCCCCCCCCACCAAAAAAAAAAAATAACATTTCCTCCAAAAATGTCAATCGACATAAATCATGAAGAATATTGCTTTAGGTTGCAATACACTAAAAGATTTGCATTGGCGACAGTGTTAACAATTTCCCGTCTCCTAAGCTCATCAAGGTCATTTGGGGGAAAACAGTCCAGAATCCACTAAGTATATCATCTCATTAGAAAAATGAACAGGAAAAAAACATATATGTCACTGTGTGTTTTCTGTGTTGAAATTTGACGATTTCCCCAACCACCGTCCAGTTTCACGCCCAATTGGAAAGGCACATTTCACTTGCCTCACTCACCTTATATTTCAACTCTCACAATTTTGTAAGGAAAGCCAGTGCCAATATTTTCAATCTTTTCTAAATTAGACACTGTGGCATTTTTATTGAGGGTTTCAAAATCAATAAATATTGCCCCAATCAGTTGATCTCCTTCATGTTATGCTCTATTAAATGTTGAGGTAGAATCCGTTGGTGGGCGCTTTTGCCTCAATTTAGTGTATTGCAACCATATGTTAGAAACAATGCGTTGTTTGGCAAAGCTAAAAAAAAATAGTTCCTTATGAAGTAAATATTTAGAACCATCCAGTTACAAAATTTTATTGCAAAAAGGGTTCATTACTCAGTAAATGATACCGCCGGATGTGTTTTTATACCATTTTCCCTCTCCCGAGTCACTGTCAGCGCTTATTATTTCACGGTAAAATACAAATGAACACATCCTGGTCTACTTCCGGAATATTGAATTATCGTGATTTTCTGTTTTTAACGTTTTAGTCTAATGGTCAGAAAAAAGGGTTAAATCGTTCGATAAATGTGTCATATAAAATAATCAACTGATCTAGAAGAGTTCTTTTTTGATATTTGTTAACGTGCCACTAATTCAAACGATGTTGAATTTGACAAATTTAAAATCTAGTTAGGTTTTTAGCCACATTGCAACTGGAAGTGACACATCGTGGGGGAATCTGCCTCTTCTTGAATTTCAGTAACAAAAGTTGCTTGGCTATATATATCAACGTGTATTACTCGTCAAACATTAACCCTTTACCTAACATGAAAAAGGACGACACTTGCAAAAAAAATTCTTGAATAACTAAATGTTTTCATTTTTTGTCTCAAAAACATAGGTTATGACCCCTCGGTGGAACGAGCTCGACGAGCTCGTTCCAACGAGGGGTCATAACCTATGTTTTTGAGACAAAAAATGAAAATATTTTGAAAATTAATTGGCGATTTTTGAGAATAACGCTGGCCGGTTTTTGCCGTTACGTTGGGTAAAGGTTTAAATGAGCTGTTTATTACTAGCATGCTGATAGAACACGGTTGTTCCAATGTAACAAAACACTCATCTTTTCTTGAGAAACAGAAAATTGTAACACTCTGTTGTCATCCTAATACTGGACAATTTATTGGGTCTTAGTAATGATAACTAGCCATTTTCCTAAAGGTGTATTGTGGTCTGGAAACTTGTATTCTCACTTTGTCCAACATTCGTGCAAACTTGAAAACAGTACGGAGGTGTTGATCACAACTACAGCAATCCAGGGTGGATGTTTTACAGAAAGAACGTAGCGAGAGCATCAGCAACCCTTTCTACCCATGGACCACTGAACATCATTGGTGGTCCATGAACTGATATGTTACGGTGTACTTCTTGCGACCTTCTTGCGGCTTTTTTGCTCTCATCCACAGCAAACTCTACTGTACGTTTCACAATGTTTTGCTTGCCACTTCCTTGATGTTTGTTTGTTGGGGTTTAACGACACTATCAACACTCAGGGTAATCTAGTATCAGGCATTCTTACGGGCAGAGGAAGCAGTAGTACCCATCGCCTTCCCAACTTACTAATCCGTCAGAAGAAGGGGTGACATCGGTTTAAATGTAAGTTTACCGTCTCATACCTTACGCCTCAAGTCCAATGCACGAACCACTGTACTAACGCACTCTTTGTCACTTCCTTGATAACTTCTTACTGATGCACAATGTGACCTATACACAAAACGACACGCGCGTGTGAATGGGTTAATCGATATGGCACGAGTGCCAGCGCAGAAGGATAAATCGAGAGGCCGCAGACCTCGAGATTTATCCTTCTGCGATGACACAGGTGCCATATCGATTAACCCATTCATACGCGCGTGCCGTTCGGTGTTATTATCCGCTTTCACGTCAACAAAACATTTATTAGAAGAGCACTCAGCTATTCATTTGACAACTATCAAAAAGTTATTTAGCAATCGATTGAGTTTCGGGTGATCAATCGTCTGCTAATGTTTACAAACACATGTGCGATTTGGGGGGGGGGATTCCCGTGGGCAGGTTTATAAATAGGCCAAACGTGTGGTGTACGTGTGTTTGTACTGTCGTAGGACATGCATATGTGAGCATATTTTATTCAATTTGTAATCTTATACAGCTAATAATGATTGATTTGAACTCTCCCTTCTAAACTTCAGAAGTAATTCTATACACAAAGATGTTTTTGTTTAGTTTATTGTCTTTGCGATAGCTTATTAGAACGCAGTCGCTTCGTTTAAACTCCACGGCTTGCGTGACTGAGGGTCAAACGGAAATTCCAAGTAGGCGGGGTTATGTTAAGTTTTGACAGATGACGTGATCGCCAAAAGATAGTCCTTCAACGATTTCCGTTCGGCACAAGTGTGCGGAACGGATTTTCATTTTCCGCATGGTTTAGTGTCGGTATAGATGGGGATTTCATAAAACAGGCGTGCAATAAGAACAATAACCTCACCAGCTAGATGCCTTTGGAGAACTCTATTTCCATCTAAACGAGTGGTACTCATCCTCTGTCTAAGTCGTTCAATGCACAAAGGTAAGCGGCTCAGCAGTGGTAAACACATAATCAATCGATGCCATCGATATTCCGATCATAAAGTATATATATAGATGGGTTCTTGTTTCTAGTCACAAGTCTGTGGTTTCCTTGGGAATTTCCTGCACCCATACATTTTGCAAAGATAAATAAAATCACTATTTGGTATACCCGTAAGACCCGTAAGACCTAAAGTCCATATTTATTATTTGGAGGTAGAGCAATTAATATTTTCAACGTGCAGCCTTGGGGCTGCACGTTCAACATATTGATTGGTCTACTCCGCCACACTTAGCAGAGTCCTACTTTATGAAATTATGAAGTGTCATGTTCCTGGGCTTGAAAAGGGTTAAAGTTTGCTTACTAAACGCCCTTCAAGATACTTCAATTTACCAATTAAATAAATGATAAATTTTATGCATGGGCACATACGTGCCACCACCCACTCCGACCGCCTCGCTCAGACACGTTTTACATATGCTAGGTAATATTTATTTTACTCCCGTGACGTATATGGTTAATTTCCGCTTTTATTTTTTGCATTCGAAGCCACCCCAAAAAGCTATCTGCGCCACTCATCGACCCGCGCTACATACATACTTTTTCGTGAAATTGGAAAGTCTTGGTTTGCCTCTTTTCGATCTCTCAATCACTTTGTGCATGTCTATCTTCTGATATCATGCACAAATAGCCTTGCCACTCTGGAAATTTACGCAGACAACGACCATGTGATGAACCGAAGAACACAAACCGACATTCACATTAATTAGACACTAAATTCACAAACCCTAAAATATTAATGTCTTGCGTCAGGCAACGTCAAACTATTATATTCCCTCCCAGATAATTACTATTCTTAATACACCTGTAATTATTTATTTGATAACGCATTTTTGCGTTTATATTATAAAAGCAGAAAAAATGCGTGTCCTCTTTATAAAACGCGTTTATACCGGGCCTGACTGGAGACTATGTTTTAATTGTAGGCTGCAGTTAATGACTGACTTCGGCTGAATGCAATTTTGGGGATTTATGAGCCAAGGAAAAGAGAAGACGATGCTGACTATGGTAATGACATTTCCATGAAACCAATCATTTTATTTAACATGGGCGACCTAACTTTTTATAGCTGTTTTATTAAAAGTACTATATAAAACTCCCGATAAAATGAAAATAGAGCGGAAAATGACTTGATAAATTTAAATCACACGCATTGAATATTTAAAATGAGGAAAAATAGCCAACGGTACATTTAATGAGAAACTGAAAATGCTGTATTGTAGGTAAAGGGAAATAAAAAACCTGAGAATAGGTGATGAGGGATGGATCGTCCCACATTGGATGGACCTAGTGGTGGACCAAGGAAGTGACGTCATAGTCTCGTAACCTAGTGACGTCATGTTTGGTTGTTATGGTAGTCCGCGTGAGCGGCCATCTTGTGACGTCATATCTATAGTGATACGTGGTCTTAGTGAGCATGCGCAGCGTGTGTTGCTACGGAGACACGTGTTTCCGTCGCCCATGTTGTATACTGGGGTCCGCCATCTTAGTTTCTATGGTAGCACGTGGTTGCTATGTGACCCAAAACCTTCTTATAGGACAGGGGTATGTTCAAAGGATGTGTTCGATTGAATAAGAGTAATTTCCCGATTCGTAGAATTACCCATATACACCCGACAATCCCTCCAAATCACCAAAATTCACCCAAAACTACCGAAATGGACTTAGGCTTTTTCCCCAACAAAAGATGTGTTCCTTTGTATAAGAATAATTTTACTTCGTAGAATTACCCAAATAGACCCCAACAATTGTTTTATTCTGCTCTGATTTCCACTAAATCCTCGGTTTCTACCTATGTATCTACAAACTATGTCCCCCATCTCCTTATAAAGTATTCCGAACACCGTAGACGTGTTTATGTTCTAGTGTACACATTACATGTAGCATGTAGGCACATGTTGGATGTGCCGATGTGTGCTTGTGTATTTATCCACAATGCGCGCGCATCACATGCAGCACATAGGCACATACGACCAAAAATGGGAGCCGAGGGCCGTACGTTTTTCAAAAAGGGGCGTTGAAAGAGGGGTGCCACGGAACAGGACCGTTCCATCGATTTATTAATTGGGATTCCATGCTCCTATACAGGTAGTCTTACCATCGGTTACTATCTTGTCTACTGCTGTCTAGGCTTTGATTTGCCTTATTGTAGTCATCCAATACTATGATCTATCAACCTTGCAGTCTTGTACTATTACTATTGTCTTATAGCATTACCCCAATTGTGTTTCGGCAACTGCCCTCGGTCTGGTCTTTAACAGTTAGAGTACCCCATTCATCTGAACCTGTATCAATCTATACAATGCCTAGACCTAGTGAGAGTGATCGTACCGAGATGTGCTTGTGTCCTAGTACACATTGTGTCACACATTACAAATAGCACATATGATGTGTCGATATGTGTTTATGTGATAATGCACAATGTGCGCACATCGCACTGGCACATACGGGTATTAGTTGTTACTTATGACATGGTGATGTACTACTGGAGGAAACCTATTGGATGATTCTTGTCAAACAAGTTTTTTTTACATCCGGGTACTTCACGCTACACCCGGGTACTTCATGGGGAAAGGGATAGAAAGGGTGCTCGTAACAAAATTGTCCTTTGAGAACTGACCTTCGAAGAGAGCTCACGCAATGCAATCAGCACAAAGAAATTAGTCAAGAGATTAGGATTCCGATGAGACGTCGGAACTATCAGAAGAGATGGAATATGAAGAAGGCGACGAAGACAATTCTGTGATGGGAAATATTGTCCAAAGTGCCTAGACAAATACCAAGAAGATTTTGCAAACCTCATGAACAATTATATCGAGGATGGAATGGATAAGGGAGATGCAGTTGAAACAGCATGTACAGCACTTGAAAGTTCAGCCAGAGAAGCCATCGGTGTGAAATACATTAATACCCTAGTGCACATTACAAATGTTTGCAACGACCCAATACACAAGAAAATTCAAGAGACTGCAAAGCGTCTTTCGGAAGAAGAGGAATATGAATGTGTGGAGTCCTTCATAGAAAAGAGAGAATTTCTGTTCGACGACTTTATGGCAAAATACTCATTCAAAGTAGAAGATGACGAAGAAGAAGATTAGGAGCCTAGAAGAAAATGGACTCGCAGTCACACAAAAAAGTTTTAAAGGATCGTTCGTATGAAATTAAATTCATTCGGACTTAGAAGTTGGGACAGCCCAGGGTAAAAAAATCGGCAGAGAGAGAGAGAGAGAGAGAGAGAGAGAGAGAGAGAGAGAGAGAGAGAGAGAGAGAGAGAGAGAGAGAGAGGATTGTAACTTGTAGTTGGCGAGAGGGGGCGGGGGTGTCAAATAAAACTTTGTGTGGCCTGCGCGATAAAGTGAAGCCAGGTTTTGAAGAGTACCTTGATGGCACCTTTTGGGAAAGACAATGAAAAGGAGTGCCAAATGTGTAATGGAGAACATGGAACACGTTCTCTGAGAATGTCCAAAATACCAGTCCTACAGAATAAGATTCACTGGGAGTATAAAGGGGAAGTGGGGTGAGAGAATGAAGGCCATGGAGTTAATGGGTGACACAAAGGAGATGGTTAGTATGCTTATTGGAGAGACTGGGAAGAATGTGGTACGGGTGCCATCAAGTAGTTCTTTTCCGAGTGTTGGGAGGAGAGAAGAAAAATGGGGAATGAGGGCATTTGGGACCACATGTGTTAATCCGGTAATCAAGGCCTCACCTGAGAACCGCGGCAAATCAGCGGCCGGCCAAAGTGTTATTATGGATTAAACTGGCATGGCTGGCGTAGTGACAATTGAGAAGACAGAAAAGCCTCGCAACACTTTCTTCACATATGTTACTAACAAGTTATATAGCGTGACCTGCTAATGGGTTACTATGTAAGCTCTTCCAGGCATGCTTGCCCAAATTAAAAACGAACCGCCCTTGAAATCGATACTGCGAGTTCAGCCAAATAATTGAAAATTGGATACTGGAGTGGAGAGTGATAACATTTGTCATATTCAACAGTTGAAGAAGGTTCAATATCTGCATGTTTGACTGTGAAATTTGATTCGGCATTCAAGTCGAACAGACGACCCAGGGGTCTTGGAACAACAAATTAGCTTGTCACGTTCCCAAGTTTTCTTAGTCCAGGGAGTCAAACATTTGTAGGCGATCCCTCATGGGGTGACCATGTACCGAACCACCCTGCGTGTACTGTACTGCTGGCTGCTTTTTATTTCGTCGATACAGCAAATATGTATACTTTAATCATAAAACGTTTACTTTGATGTGTTATCGCTCTATATTACCGGGGTGTTTGTGACTTCCGTATAAAATATTCAGCAGAATATCAAGGAAAACGTTCTGATTGATTTATTATAACGAATGAAATTCGAGATATTGGCTGCAGGGGGTTAGAGTACGACCTGTGGAAAAGCGTCTCAACCTCCGCAATCTCGAAGGTTTTCAGTTCACTGTCACCTCGCAATAGCCTTCCGCTTTTTAAAGAATAGACTTTGATTTCTGAGAAAAATTAAAATGTTGGAGATTAGCGCATTTCTACGGCAATACAAATTGAATGTTTTACATATTTTGCTGTTACTGATCCCACCAAACCCCAACCCCCTCCAAACCCCAAGACCCAAACAAGTGCCCACCTTTGAAAACTGATATGCAGTGTAACTAGTTTCGTGCCAAATAAACACCGTGGGGTTTGATGAAGTGAAAGCAGTTACGCTGTGACTACAGTCACAGCATAACAGTTTTCACGTCATCAAACGCCGTTGATGGGAGGAGTTATTGCGTTGATTGACCTGACGCCGTCTTGAGAGGGAGCAATGGCGGGGAAAGAAGAGACTGAGTTACCACACGTTTCGCTGACTTTCTAGCAATCCAATTGTATAGAGATCAGTGGAGGCCCCGCGAATGACGTCATTTCAAATGAAAAACTTCGTCAGGGGAAGTTCCCGGATCACCAGATAAAAAGTGTGTCGGCGACTGCTCAGTATGAACTTTGTTCCGACGATAAAAACGGACTATTGTGATATACTTTCAGTTTCCTTTGACAATAAGGATTCAACAATGTCTACAGCACATACAAGTTGCGTGAAGCTGTTTAATATTGATACATTCATTGTGGAGAGAGAGAGGGAGAGGGAGAGAGAAAGACGGAGAGAGAGGCAGAGAGACGGAGACCGTGACAGAGAGAGAGAGACAGAGACAGAGATATAGAGAGAGAAACAGAGAGAGAGAGAGAGAGAGAGAGAGAGAGAGAGAGAGAGAGAGAGAGAGAGAGAGACAGACAGACAGACAGACAGACAGACAGACAGACAGACAGAGAGGCCAACATTACATTTTACCAATATACTTTTTCAGCATAATACCACTACCAGAAATATCAGGGTGCGGAGGAGGCTCCCTCGTTCCTCAAATGTAGTCCCCAAAAGCTTGTATTTATTTCTCTTTGGTTTCCGTCACTGCAGTGTTGTCGGAAATGGGCAGGATGGTGGTGCACAGATTCATTACTCTTGAGATGTGAACGAAGAATCCCTCGAAAGGTTTGTCTCTTCTACAGTCTTTAACCCTTTGAAGCCTTGTTTCCTGGAATGTTATCGCCTTCTTATACACTTACAATGAGATGGGTCAGTCCAATATCAATATACAGAGAGGATCAAATAATAATTGCAGTTTACATCCATCGCAGACTGTAGTCATTATATTTTTATCAACGCCCCGTGAAAAGACCTGTTACATTGAGATAAAAAATGGGACGAAATTATTATGCCTTGGACCGAAAAATCGGTTTGTCGAGTTTAAAGGGTTAAAGTAAAATTGAGTTAAATATTCGGTTAAAAATGTGCACGTTTCTCAACGCAGATGTGCGTTAGTTTCAAACATAGCTTTGTGTTTCGTATTATACCAGGTCACCAGTGGCGGCGCTACGGGGGGGGGGGGGGGGGGCATGGGGGGGGGCATTTGTCCCCCAAACGAAGGCTTTGCCCCCCAGTTGCCCCCCCCCCCCCCACCATCTCGCATGCATTTCCATCCACCCTCACACACAAACACATTCAGTCACTCTCTCTCTCACACACACACACCCCTCTCTTTTTTTTATTCCCATACACACTTAGCCCAAAGCCTCAGGCTAGCTGATGAACACATCCAGGCAGTAGAGATTTAAAGACTCGGATGCAGATACTTATAAGTTATAATTAAGTTATGAGCCAACAAAGGCATGTCTATCCATATCCCTTGTCTAAAAAAATTCATGGATTTCGCATTATGACAGACGTCACCCACCAGACGCGGATCCAGGATTTTTTGAAAGGAGGACCGCTAATTACCATTACATTTAGTCGAAACTTGGATCCAAAGTCCGTAATATAATTTTTTGGTTTGGTACGTCCACAGGACGTACCAAACCAAAAAAGAATATTACGGACTGTGGACGTACCAAACCAAAATATTATATTACGGACTTTGGGTCCAAGTTTGGACTACCTCATAACAATGTAATGATATGATCCTTTACGTATTTGCCCCCCTTCATGGGAGTCTGCCCCCCTAGTTGCCCCCCCCCCCCCCCGCAAAAAAAAATTCTGGCGCCGCCACTGCAGGTCACTAAGGCGCAAGAACCACCAATGATATATACCAGTGTGTGAATATGACTTTGTTGATGAGGCCAAATTATCCGCTTATGGCTCGTCTTTCCGAAGTGAGGCATAATGATTATAATTTAGTTTGGTCTATAATGTATCTGCCATTTTGATGGGTAAATCTACAAGCCTTTGCCATTGATATAAAACAAATGACCCAGAAAACCAGGGTATATGATAAATGATAATGGTATTTATTCAACAAACAGACAACCGACAAGTGAAACATCCTCCAAACCAAAGTTCAACAATAAAACTTCACACAAATGGTATAAATAATCAGACGATCGATAAACTAAGCAAAACACCTACCACTTTGTAATAAAAGATTGTTTGATCTGTATAATGCTGAAATTGAAATAACTCTTCTGCGTTACAAGCTCGACTACTGGGGAATTTACGTAGTCCACTTGCCAGAAAGTCTAATGCAGATCTGTAGGGCTGAAATAATTAAAAATGAATTTATATGAAATCTAGTAAAACTAAAAAAAAAACAAAGAATAAAACCACCCCAAAAACAGCGACGAGAAAAAAATTACCCCCCCCCCCCAAGAAAAAAACTGCACACCGCGATGCCCCCTCCCCTCGCCCCCCGCCAACACACACATCTAGTGTAATTTTTAATTGAGGGGGCTGTTATTTTGATCAAGAGCTTGTGATAGAACAGCAAAAACTAAAATGCCACCTTAATCTCTCTTAGATCCCACCGTATTCGTGTCAAGTCTAAACGGACGGTTTCAGAAAACACCCACCCTGTCATTCCATCAAGTGGAAATGTGTCCAATCATGACACGAAATTAGTGAATGTGCCCTCGAAAAATCATGAAATTTTCCCGATTTGACGATAAGGTTTTCTCCGAATAGCAAAAAAGGTATATACTTCCAACTGAACTCTGATGCAAGTATGCTTAATGGCGTGGTGCTTACCTCCGAATCACATCAACGTTGAGATACTCCAACTGAAATTATTTGTAACAGGACAGAAGAAGTGGACAGTAACAGTTGGAACATGCTGGTTCTGGTTGAGATTCTCTATCTACTAAAATGCATTCTCCAGAACACAATACATAATTTATACTCAAAATAGTGGAGAAGGGAAGCAATTCATGTAGATAGATGTTTCGATGGACAGAACACTGGAATAGTTCTTGATTTTGACCCAAAATAAAATGGTAGGCCATCCCGGTTACCAGCAGAATAATTATATGTGTTAGGTGATCATTAACCCTTTAAACCCGAGAGACAGTTTTTCCGGTCCAGAAACACGATATGTCATATTTTCATTTAGTAAGAGCTAAGTTAACCCTTTACCCAACGTAACGGTCAAAACCGGCCAGCGCTATTCTCAAAAATCGCCAATTTTCATTATTTTTTTCATTTTTTGTCTCAAAAACATAGGTTATGATCCCTCATTGGAACGAGCTCGTCGAGCTCGTTCCAATGAGGGGTCATAACCTATGTTTTTGAGACAAAAAATGAAAAACATTAGTTATTCAAGAATTTTTTTTACAAGTGTCGTCTGCTTTTCATGTTAGGTAAAGGGTTAAAGTGTGGTATAGACCAAACAATATTTTCAACGTGCAGCCCCAAGTCTGCTCATTGAAAATATTAATTGGTCTACCCCTAAATGATAAATATGAACTCTATATTGCTCTATAGCACATTTGACGGTGGGATTCGAGTCGTTCAAGCAGTATGTGGAGTCACTCGATCGAGCAATTGCTCTATGGCACATTTGCTCGATGGAATTCAAGTCGTTCGAGCAATGACTTTTCAGAAATTGCTCGATAGCTTATTAGGAGAATTTGGGATAGATATGTCTTGGGGTGGCCTAGAAGGCTGGGCCAAACAGGTAATAGTATCCTCAGATAAGTATCCTATAAAAAGTATCCTCGAAAGGTATCCTCAAATAATACAATACCAGGCCACAGGTATCCTCAAATACCGAAAGGAGGCTAAGCGACGTATGTACGAGTCACTCGATCGAGCAATTGCTCTAAAGCACATTTGCCCGATGGGATTCGAGTCGTTCTAGCAGTATGCGCGAATCACTCGAGGTAAGACGGTATCCCACTTATGGAATCCCTTTTTAGAATCCCTATAGAATCTCTTTTTAGGATATGTCTGTGTCTATAGAATCCCTTTTTTCCGAAATGAGTCTAAGAATCGTATATGCGAGTCACTCGATCGAGCAATTGCTCTAAAGTACATTTGCCCGATGAGATTCGAGTCGTTCGAGCAGTATGTGCGAATCACTCGAGGTAAGACGGAATCCCACTTCTGAAATCCCATTTTTTTGGGAATCTCTATAGAATCCCTTTTGGGATATCGGCACATCCAGCATGTGCCTATGTGCTGCATGTAATGTGTACAGTAGAACATAAACACATCTAGGAAAGTCAGAATAAATAGAACAGAGAAGTCATAACAGAGCTTGTTGATATATATGTAGAAACCGAGAATTTACTGTGAGATCAGGGCCAAGTAAACAATTATGGAGTTGTTTGTGGTAATTCTACGAAGTGAATATTGATTCTGGAAAAATCTGAACCAGAAAAACTACTCTAGTTCAATCGAACTTACCTCCGGGGCCCCCTCGGTACTATAGCACTACGTGGTACTATTAAAATCCTTCAGATTGTGGTCCTAAAAAGGATTCTGGGGGAAATCCATAGTAAATAAAGTGGTGTTTGGTGATTTGGAAGGATTGTCGGGTTGTTTGTGGTAATTCTACGAAACTGGAAATTACTCCTGTACAAAGGAACCTACCCTCCGAAAATACCAATGTCCTTTTGTAAGTCTTTGGGTAACACAGCAACCAATTGCTACCATAGAAACCCAGATGGCGACCTCCAGTATACAAAATGGACGACGGAAACACGTATCACCCTAATAACACGCGCTGCGCATGCGCACTAACACCATGTATCACTATGGTAATGACGCCACAAGATGGCCGCTCACGCGGGCTACCATAACAACCAAACTGGGTCACGTGACATGACGTCACTTCCGAGGTCATCCACCGAGGTCATCCAAATGAGGCCCGTTAGGGTACATGATATACTACTAATGTTTAATTCTTCACAATATTGTGACTACAAAAGCGGACAGAGAATTTGAACAGGATCGCGACTCTGTCGCGATCGGGTCGATATTCTCTGTGTGCTTTCTTTCCATATTACCGTATGTAGAGTTTCACCCACGGAAAGAAAACAGCGAGAACATTAAATCTCAGGTGCCATTTTCGTTTGTTTCATTGATTCGGTCCTGATTTCGCAATATTTTATTTGCGAAGTCTCGACCCACTGGTGCAATTGTGTGGTCAACAGATCGCGATCTGATGTAAAAGAAACCAGTTGTGGGAACACATATCGTCAAACACAGAATACTGATAAGAATGTTGATGGTATGATACCTGGCGATGAAGATCTTCGTTTATAACGAAGACAACTTTAAGCGGAATTGGGACATCACGAAAGCTGCATCCGTTCGTGCAGAATTATGTCAGGAAGCCAGCATGGCAAAGGATTCATTTGCTTGGATGAATTCTACTTGAAGATGTTCTCAAAACGTCTTAGCTTCTGTCGGATTTGTTTTCCTGAAATAATAGTCCATATCCGCTATTGGAAGACAAACACAAGGTCGTTTCTATGAGGGATCATAAGCTATATTTTCTTGACAAAAAGTGAAAAAATAATAAAATTGAATGGCGAATTTTGTAAACAAACACTGGCCGATTTTTGCCGTTAACCCTTTGCACTCTAGTGGTATCTTCCATGTCAGTTCAATGACAGGAGTCCATATTCATTATTTGGGGGGTACGCCAATTAATATTTTTGATGTGAAGCCCGGCGCTGCACGTTGAAAATATTGATTAGTCCACCAAAACATTCACCTTGCAGCCATCCCATTTAATAAAGTTATGACTTATCATGTTTCTGCACCGGAAAGCGGCATTTTGGGTTCGAAGGGTTAAGTTGGACAAAGAGCTAATAAAACAGTCCTGCATCTAACCGAGCGTTACAATTTCTTTTTGGAGACAGTTGATATGAAACCTCGGGGTGCACACCATTCATTTACCAGGCATAGATCACTAAGAGGGTGGTGGCGGCCAGCGCTGTATTAACAAATGGCCGGGCCCATAGGCTTTTAGGTACTTAGGTCCTTCGAGGCGGGCCCCCCTCCTGCACTTCAATCATTCACCCCACTACAGCTGACAGCCTGACCCTGGTATGGTAGGCACTTTGCCGCAGTACTTAGCCCTATATCCATTTTGCGGGTCTCCGGAAGAATTCTACTCACAACTTGACATAGTATTTAAATAAGCATTAAATTAATGTACTGTATATAAATATATATATAGTATACTTATGAGAGTATATATGTGGATAAATACATATGAACATGTATCGCTGTTGCACAGAGTGCAAAGAGCCTTTAACCATTGGAACCCCAAGGCGCTGGTAAGCAAAAACAAAAAGAAAGAATTGGCGGCCCCCTGTTCCTGCGGCCCCCTAGGCTTCAGCCTAGTCAGCCTTTTGAATAATACGGCCCTGGTGGCGGCGCTGTGTGTATTTGTTCCAAATAGACTCCCGTTAGCCACGAAATCGTTATCTAGATTGAGGCCTTTCAGAGATTCGACTGATAATCACAACATATGCGACCCCCCCCCCCCCCCACCCACCCACCCACGTATAAAACTGTGATCCAATAATTATCGGTTATTCCGATTTCATTATTCACATCCGTCAGTGCTGACACATCAGACTCTTTTATCGGCATTCAGGACTCCGGGCTTTGGTCTTCATTTTTTCGAAATAGTTACAGAAAATATTGTGTTACATCTGTTACATCTTTTTATGCGAGATAGGAGGAATCAAATTTTGGGGGTCAAATGTGAACAAAATTTAGGAAGAAACGTGTTTTCCCGGTTTAATTCTTCATTGATGTTGTTAGCAGTGACACGAATCAATAAAGATTCACAACTTGCCGGTTGGGACAAACAGTACCTAACCCGGTGTGACAGGAATTGAAGTCCGTAGGAAAATTAGTCCCTCTGGACTATTATTCCGCGGAATTATAGTCCTAGGTCTAACATTTCTAGGAATAGTAGTCCGCCGGACTACTATTCCTAGAAATGTTAGACCTAGGACTATAATTCCGCGGAATAATAGTCCAGAGGGACTAACGTTCCTAAGGACTTCCATTCCTGTCACACCGGCACAAGGATTCCCCTCACAAAGTATCCGTTACCACTTTTTCTGCGTGCAGTCTTAGCTTCAGTGTTCACCCGGTTCAATCTTTAGACCGGCTGAATGCTGATGGAAACAAAAATAAAATTGTAGGTCTTTGGTATAAGACGAGTGACATGTGGGTATATACAAAGAAAATTAATCAAGGAAATTATATTACTCAGTTCAGTAACCTCTTAAATAATCAACGCATAGAAAGCAAGGCCAAATTCAATCAGTGCGATAACGGAAAAAACAAATATAATCCTATTTGGCTATCTGTTGTCCGGAGTGATTATACCTGGCCCAAGCTGCTTTGGCTGAACATAATGATGTAGAACGAAATGGCAATGATGAAAATGGCAGTTACAAAATGACAGGGAGAGAATGGATAGGAAAATAGAATTTTTTTGAAAACTTTGATGTTGTAAACAAGTTGAAAAAAATGCACGGTCCTATGAGGGTTGATCTTGATCTAAAGTGGTTTGAAAGCAGGAGAAACTTTTTCAGACCTGGTATTTTGTATAGCACATGATTACTTAACTTTCTAAACGCAAGAGGACGCTTTTCCGGTCCATGAACATTATACGTCATACTATCAATAAGTAGGGTGGATGCAAAGTAAATGGGGCGCGGTGGCTCAGTAATCATATTTGCTGCAAGCTGGGAGGTCCTCGGTTCGAATCCCACCTGCGGCAACTGCGTTGTGTCCTTCGGGCAAGACACTTCACCTCCATTGCCCACGTGGGGGCACGGTGACGTTGTGTACTGAGGCGACCTGCCGGTCGATGGTGCACCTGTCTTCACCCAATGCTAATCCTGCTTGTGTGGAGATAGTATATTGGAGAGCTGAGAGTTGCTCGCCGTTGCTCGCTGGTTCTCTCCGGGTACTCAGGCTTCCTTCACCCGTTGAATTGTTGAAGTCATGATTAGCCATTGTGCAGAAATATGTGGCCTTAAACATCAATAAAAAAATAATTAAATATGCAAAGTAAATGTGTGGTGTAGACCAATCAATATTTTCAATGTGCAGCCCGAAAGCTGCACATTGAAAATATTAATTGGTCTACCCCAAATATTGAATATGCACTCTTCCGATTGTTGTTATTGAACTGACATGGCAGATACTACTAGTACTATAGTTTAAAGGGTTAATATTGCATTTCAGTAGTTTCCACAAAGTGCCAGTGCTCCACGCTGCGCCAAAAGGTTTCCAATACTTAATGAAATGTCAAGTCGTCAGCCCACAGAATTTCATATTATCATTTCGCTTTAATTATGAAAAATAATTCAGCAGTTCCACTTGTATTTCTTATTTCTGGATATGTAAGGCTTATTGATTTTATCCCTGAACGCTGTCATTTTATTCTGTCCTTGACTTTTTTCCATTTCTGTCGTTGTCATCGTACCTATGACCGAAAACAGTGGAACGGTTTCTGACTACAGCTGAAAGAATCTTGATCATGATATAGACTGTCCTTCGGACTATTCTACTTTTTTGATCAAAGGTTAAAATCACAAAATTACAAAACTCGTGGATGAAAGTAAACAACGCCTGCTATCATTCTCACCCAACATTCTAGAGGGATGGCACGTTGTAAGATTTGGACATCTATTGCCTTTGGCGATCAAAGATGAAGGTCACAGCATGCATTAGAATACATCTGTTGGAGCTAGAACCACCTATTCACGATATGACCAGGAGACATCTCAGGACTATTCAGCCTTGAAGTTATAAAATCACAGGTCAAAGCCACATGGTTACCAAAATCAAATAATGCTCTTAGAGATGTGGGAAAACATCTCAGTCGAGTGCCCTTTGGTTGCCATGCTGTGTACCCTCCTGTTTTCGTGGCGTTTAGAGTATCTTCCTATACGGAGGTTTCTTACTTGTTTTAAACATGGCATAGATTTACTTTGTTTTATGCATGGCACAGAAAGAGCAGCTTGAACATGTCAAGAAATTGGCAGAAGTCGGAATGAAATCTATGTGGTCTTATCCGTTTAAACACAATGTTGGTCTACTTTTACGCTAGAGACGGCACTATGAGCAGCAAATCTACAGGAGGACCAGTGGTAATTTAATCATACGGGACATTGAAAAAACTATTACTAACCATCCTTCAAACACAGCAAAGATAAGTCTTAGCTGTAGGTAGTACTGCACAAGATGATGCCAGTCAGGAATTCGGGATTCATTGGATTACGTCGGAAGGTGGGATTAGTACTAAATCACATGGGCTAGATTTTCCACCCAAGAATTTTTAACCAGTTTTCAAAACGGTATAAGAGACACTAGCAATTTTTAGCTGATGAACCACCGGGCTCTCGAGCTGCACATCTGGAAGCACTGCACATCGATGATACACATGGTTTCAAACGATGCCAATACTACGTCTGCAGTAAGCTGGGGAGTCTGGCAGTCACTTGCGGCTGTTCGTTGGTTTTCTCCGGGTACACCTACTTCCTCCACCCGTACAATTGTCCGACACGACATGACCCTGGCTGCTAAACTTGTCGTTAAAGGCACAATAAACAAATATCATGATCAGTAAACGACTCTTGCGGCACATTTTCTTGAATAGCTTGAACCTTTCATTTTGCGCCTAAAAAAACATAGCTTATGACCCCTCATTGCAACGAGCACGCTCGTTGCAATGGACGTTCATAAGTCATGTTTTGGAGACAAAATAAAATAAAATAGATTGGCGATATTTTGTGAATATCACAGATTGGATATGGCCTGTACGTTATGTAAAGAGTTATATATTCTTAAGTTCGTTTTGTCACATTAAAAGTCAATGCATGTTCTTCAATCAAATTATCGATAACCACCCTTGTTAATATACCGATGTCCTTGACTTGCCTCGTCAGGAGCACTTGAAATGTGTCTCAGGCGAAAGAAAAGGAAACTATTCCGATCCTTTCCTGAAGATGCACAAATGAAAAAAAAATCACGAGACAGGAGAGATGGTCACATCCATCGGCCATGTGAAATTCTGAAACGCAGGTCCGGAGCGAGTATGAAAGTTCGCACTGATACGATTAAGTACGCATTATTAAAGACGGCATGTGAATTTATGATTATACCCCTTACGTCGTCTGAGTGCTAGAATGTTCTATGTCCCATATGGGACATAGAACATTCTAGCACTCAGGCGACGCTTATCCAAACGGCAGTCTGGTGTAACGGAGATTCCACACACCACCTCTTTCCTCAACAGGCAGGTTTTCACGCTCAGTCAAAGGTGTTTATCCATTATAATAAGGGATGTTGAAAACTGAGTTCACGTTGATTACTCTAAAATTAAGAATGGAGGCTCTCTCTCGTCGATCCATGCTTCATTTCATTACATTGTTAGCATGTTCAACGACCACACTTCCGACACGGAGCGAGTTCCCTGGGCTGTTTTTGAGGCTTTCATAAAATTGCCAACTTCCAGCCTCGCAACAAATTTTCACAAACCTGCATCCAACACTCAGGTGGCTCAGACTGTGGTGGACAAATATGTCTGTCCGGTTCCAGATAATTCTTGCTGACGGAAATTGGAAAGCTAAAGATGGATACAAGGACACTGCCTAACAGGGAAAATAATGTCGATAAAAACTGTACTTTGATTTTGATCAGTCAGTTCCTCCGCTTGCTTTCCTTAGTTAATACTATTTCGCTGGATGATAGCAGTCTTTGACAATGGGTTAAGAAGGTTAAAGAGATGGATTCTACTTATCTGATCAGACTATAAACAAGAGAACAGTATTGGCGTCTAACATCCATCAACGCTTAAAAATATTGTCAATCACCTTTGAGATGGGCATGGAAGTCGACGAGTCGTGATTGACACTCGGCAATAACATTCTTGATTGATCCTAGAAGGTGAATGCAGTCTATTACGTGATTGGAATTCAGCTTTGGTGGCGCCGCTGTTCAAATCAATTGTCGTCTTCTTGTTCAGTGACTTACCAAGGGAAAATCGTTTTGATGCATCAAACCTTACCGTCTGGACAAAGCAAACTAAACATTAGGAGGCTTGTGTTTTATCACCTATATCATCGCGATCCCATGCATGATGTCTCACAGTGAGTGAAAAATGAAGAAAACGTTCAGAAGACGCTGGCAACCTTCTAAACACTAAATCGTCCAAAGCCTGAAGAGAAGATAGTGACAGACATCGGGGTGCGCGGTGGCTCAATGGTCGACTGTTGGACTTCTATGCTAGAGGTCCCGAGTTCGATCCCCGTCCGGGACGACCCGCGTTGTGTCCTTAGGCAAGGCACTTTATCCCGGTTGCCTACATGGGGGCACGATGACGCCGTGTACCAAGGCGTACTGCACGTCGATGGTGCACATGTCTTCAACCGCTGTAACCCTGCTTGTGCGGAGCTTGAACAGAGTTAGAATGTTGAGGAGCTGACAGTTGCTCGTCGATGCTCGGTGGTACTCCAGCTTCCTCCACCCGTAAAACTGTCACGGTCATGATTAGCCTTTGTGCATAAGCATGTGACCTTAAAACACCAATAAATAATAATAATAAGAAGAAGAAGAACAAAAATGGCAAGTTAATTAGAAATAACTAGTTTACGGAAAATCCATCATTAAGAATACCTAATTATAAATAAATAAATACTGACAGACATCAAGGTATCATCGAGATGCCTACTTTTTTGAGAGTGGGCACGAAATTATTTCATTTGTGACAGCAAAGAAATGCAAGTTTTCACGCGCGGCTGAACGTTGACCCACAAATTTATATACTCTCCCAAAAAAGAAAGTGTGCATGCTATAAGATAACAGTAAAAAAAGATATATATCATTTTCATTCATGAAAATTTTATTCAATCACACATGAATCAATTTGTGGTCAACACGAGAAATTTCATTACGCTACGACGAATACTCTTGGTGCCATGGAGAGTCAAAGACACTAAGGGTCAAACACAAAAGTCACACACTCAATATCTGGTATGACCTCCGTCTGCATCGACTACTGCTGTGCATCTACGCCTCATGGAAGCGAACAAGTTAGCATGGAAGTGTTGTGGGATGTTGTTCCATATTCTGATAAGCTGTCTTTGGAATTCCACAAGCGTTGACGGTGCATGGGGAAGCCGGCGCAGCTGACGTTTCATTTCGTCCCATACGTGCTCAATGGGTGAGATATCGGGCGAATTTGCGGGCCAGGGAAAAACATCCACTTGTTGTTGCTGCAGATACTGTTGAACAACACGAGCTGCGTGGGGTCGGGCGTTGTCCTGCTGTAGAATGACGCCGGGGCCGTGACGTTGCAGAAATGGGACAACAACAGGTGTAAGCACTTCATCACGATATCTGGCTGCATTGAGATTGCCATCAATAATGACCAGCTCAGTTCTGTTACGGGCAGTGATGCCACCCCACACCATGAGAGACCCTCCCCCATAACGCTTTCGCTCCACGACACATGGATCTGCGTAGCGTTCGTTTCGACGTCTGTACACTCTCTGGCGGCCATCTGATGATAAAAGATGGAAACGACATTCATCTGTGAATAAAACACGTCGCCACCAGTGTAAGGGATGCCTGAGATGTTGTCTACACCACTGCAGTCGAGCACGACGATGACGTAACGTCAAAATCGGACGAATTGCAGGTCTTCGAGGACGTAAGCCGTATTCTCTCAGCCGGTTGATTACTGTTTGAGGATGTATCCGTCTCAGGTTAGGGATGTTCCTGGCTGTCGTCGTTGCCGTTTGTTGCCGGTTCCGGAGATGGACGACACGGATATACCGATCTTGTGCAGGGGTGGTAACTCGGGGTCTCCCGGAGCGGGGTCGGTCTCGAACGTCATCATGTTGTGCATGTCGATGGACTAGCCTGTCTACAGTGTGACGGTGGCAGTTCAAATGCTGGGCAACCTCTCTGTGTGTTCTGCCATCTCTAATCATACCCAGGGCAAGGAGACGTTGATTCATTGTCAATCTTGGCATGCTAATGTGGAGTCGTTTTAACAGCAGCGCAAGTTTGAATGTGAACGATAGGAAGGCCTTACTTTACTGTTTAAATACCCAAGGATTCACACTGCTGCATGAATTTTCAGACTCTCCTCGTGCAAAACATGCCTTTTCACAAACGTGCAGCACGTCATTTAACGTTAATGCAATTTTAACGGGGAAAGCTGTTTTTGTGTTCAATATAACTTATTCATGAACAGGTTAACACTCTTTACACCTACGAAATTATTTTTTTGGAGTTTGATCAATTTCTGCAATGCACACTTTCTTTTTTGGGCGAGTATATATATTCTTTTCTTATTTGTTGCGATAATATAATTGTAATTTAAAACACACAAACGTCGAAATGGGTAAGAGATATCGATCTAAATTTATTGCGTAATAAGCGTCACTTCCTGAGAGATGTTCACTTGCATCTATCTACAAGAGATATCAAAAATATTTGTTAGACATTCGCCACTATCTTCTTCTAAGGTATTACAGAAATAAAATTCATATGTTTACATAGCTTGTGGAACTCTTATGGAACAGAACTACGCGTATGCGTTTCGTTGCTAGGAAAACAAGGCTTTGTTGCTGGAGAATTCTAGGGACGTGAAACGATGGACAGGTATGGGACAGGTATGGGAGAATGGCCTGAGAAAATATTATGGTCGCTTACATTTTTTCATTGAAGTTTCATCTGCCAAAGACAGCTCTCGAAAAACAGGACGGGTATTAAGAGTATCCAATACGCTCTCATTAGTGAGGATGCGTTAAGTCCAAACTGATGGAAACCTTGAACATCTTGCACTGCAGAGGGTATTGTTTTTTGCATGGTGTGGGTGATGAGTAATCACGGGCATACTGTTATTGGGTTTTTCCGGTATTACACAACATCTCTCCATGGCTGACAATTTCGTCACTGGAAGAGATCTTCGGGAAAGTTTTGCCCTCCCCCAAATTCCAAAACCTGTCAATAAATCTAACACGGAGGGTAATGGGAATGTCATATAAAGATTTATCTAACAATCATACAGATTTTGACCTGAAAATCACGAGAAACGGTACGTATCACATAATGTGTTCCGATTCCGTATCATATAGACGGCTCATTCTGATTCCGTATCACATAGACAACTCGTTTCCGGTAACGCGACAGCGACAGTTACGGGCGATTGACTAAACATTTTACAATAAAAAGAAACTGCACTATTCAATATTACACCTACCCGGTTCCTGAAGATGAACCCTCATAAATTCAAGTGGACCCTCATGGAAAGTGACACTGAGAGCGAATAATTTGACAACACAACTTTGAAAATTGCAGTCACCACGTTAGACATAGTTTGTCAGATTGCACAATAATATAGTTCCATATATATGGTTTTTTTTAAAAACTTTTTCTCGCCAACATTATGTCCCAAAACTGTGTTAATAATTCAAGATTTAATCTGTTTATGTGGCAGAATTGTTAGATAAATGAATTATCGTGATAATGTGCATGTCCTGTGATTTGCATCAGATTCTCGGTGGTGTCCAAAATGGGATCACAACTCGCCGGCAAAGCCGGCTCGTTGAGATCCCATTCTGGACACCACCTCCAATCTGATACAAATCACAGGACATGCACATTATCATGATAATCTGTATTTATATTTCGAAATGTTAGCGAATTTGCGCCTTTGATGTGCGCATCGTCTTAGAAACTTCAGACATTTTCCCGTGGAGTAGGAAAATATACAGGAGCTCATTATTTTCCCTTTTTTCCCAATCAGTGTAAATGTTTGACTATTATTCTCTGCTGTAACTCTTTTTAAATATCCGAAACGGCGTTTTCACCTTATTTTTACGTTTTGCAACTTTTTCCCTGTTCATTATATCAACAAGTGCACATCGCGACATATAATAAAGGCATTGTGCTTTCCATTCATATACAAAATTATAGGAGATGGGGCGAATAAAAGCTGGCAAATTACTGTAGAAACACATTCACCAAACAAAGAACCCAAGTGGACACTTAGTGTGGGAAGATGATACTGATAGATATTCTTAATGGCGGATTATCTGTGAATTACTTGCTCCTCATTAGCTTACCATAAAAATACAAGATTCCTTTTTGTTACTTTTAATAAACAAAAACATCAGGCAGCTCCATGAGTAACAAAGGGAAACTTGGCTTCATTTTCTAATGATGTCATAGGTGTTTTCTCAACGATTACTTGCTTGCTTCTTAAATGTACCTTCCTCGTGTCGTCTAATGATTTCAAGGTCGATAACTTTGTCGAAAGTCGATTTTCATGACGAAATTAGCCAGGGATGGTTATTCCCATAACGGATCAAGATTAAAAAAGAAGTCCCCTCCCCTGTGGTGAGACACTGGACGTGGTGAGAAGTACGCCAGGCACCGGAAAGCATTCTGTAAATGGGGGTTAGTTATGCAGTTAATCGAGTATCTTTCACCACCCCCTATTTTGGTACGGAATGAGTTGGCATGACAACGCGAACAAGCATTCTATTATGATCGACATTTGAAATGTAAGGCGAGTGGTTCAGGAAGGCGCGTGTAACTGATCTTGTGACTGAAAAAACGATTGTAAGTATGTCGTGGATGACATAGACAAAACAGCATAAGCGTTCGGACTGTCATTTTTTACCGCACGAGATCGATTTGGGCGGAGGGATAATATTGAACGAGAAGTCGAAGGTTTCGAGCTCAATATTATCCCTCCACCAAAATCGAATGAGTGTGGTAAAAAATGACAGTTCGAACGCGAATGCTGTTCTGTATTTATTACACGCCTACAGTTTACTAAAAAATTATTAATCGATTTTGGCGGAGGGATAATACTGAACTCGAAGCCTTCGGCTTCTTGTTCAATATTACCTTTCCGCCGAAATCGACCCCGTACGGTAAAAATAGTTTGAACGCGTATGCTATTCTGTATTTATTGCACGCCTACAGTTTACAACAAATTATTAAAAACACAAATTATTTCCAAAGATAACCAAAACGTAAAAAAAGAAAGAATTAAATAGTCCGCGCGCGTGATCCGTATTGTTCAAGGACAATACAATACAAAACAAAATTATTGTTCGCTTCTGTTTTTGCAGAAAACGCGTGTATTTTATGAAAATAAATGAATAGGCGTGCAATAAAATCTTTTCTCTAATACCACAATGACGACAGGTTGTGTATTCGGTCATGCTAGTAGAAGAGCGTTTGTCTGCGTTTGCCCGGACAGCAGAGAATTAAGAGCAAGCTGCTTCAACCTAGTATGCTTGCCTGCTCACCAGCTGCAACCTGTGTGAGTACACACGTGCGCCTACCAGCCCATAATGTTTCTTCAATGCGGATCTACGAATGATGATGTAGGGGTTCTGCCAGGGCTGGGAGCAGTTAACGTGTCAAACGTTAACGTCTTAAATTATTTGAACAACGTTAAAACAATTTAACCAAGTTAATAACGTTTAACTTTGAAGATTATAATTCTATAAAATGTAGCATTGAGTCGTTATCCTGTGTTTACCAAAGCCGGATCACGCGATGACGTCGAATTTTACGCCATTTGACGAAATTGAAGAACACGAATAATTTAGATGTCTGTCAATTATAGACGACCCATTGATTTGGCGGACAGGCCATGAAGCCCTCCTCCAAGGCTGGCGATGTTGGCCCGATGATATTTGGCGATACAGCAACATCAGCTTCATCCGAACGCCTATTTTCCATGAATGGACTGGTATTCGAGCAACAGCGGATGTCTCTTTCTATGGAGACGGCTGCAGCGATTGTATTCTTAAAAGAAAACATCGCTGAATGTTAGAATTTACGATAACCTGCGAGAACTATATTAACTATACTCATCCCCTAAGTTCCAATGTATTCTATGTGCCAGAAGGCACATAGAACACATTGGAACTCAAGAGACGAACTGTACGTAATAAAAATGGCCGAAGTTATTAAAATTTTGTTCATTTTAACATTTTAACATTTAACGTCATTTACCACGTTAACGCAGAATTATCTAACACGTTAACGTGTTAAGGACAATTTTAACTCCTCCCTGCCCTGAGATCTGCATATTGTCGGACTATATGGGGACTTGTTTACACGTACGCAGTCATGACGCGATTCCAAGCAGCTTCACAATATATCTCACTAAGAACCTCAATAATCATGTGTGATTGGAAGGCGGACTAGCCACTTATGCTTCCCAGATATTTCATGGTGGGCCATTTCTCTTCGATATCCACTGAAGCCCCAGGGTCACCCACCAAATTACTAATCACACCACTGTGAGTTAAAAATCATATAGCTTTTGAACAATAGCCGCGTTGCAATAAATGCCCACTTTAAGAATATTGATTAGGCACAGTGTAATACATTATAGGTTTTTAAATTTGTAGTTTCCCCTACTTTTTTCAAGTCCTATAACAAATACCCATGTGTGTTTCTAATTAACATTTAATTATTATTACTAATTAACCCCATGCCTAATACGAATAAACAACGTTTACCAAAAAAATAGTTGGAATAACCAGTAATTTTCGTTTTTTCGTGTACTAATGCGTACTGCACGTCGATGGTGCGCATGTCTTCAACCATTCTCATCCTGCCTGTGCTGCAGTGCGGAGTTACGATGTTGGGGGCTGGCAGCTGCTTGTCGTTGCTCGGTGTTTCTCCCCGGGTACTCCGGCTTCCGCCTCTCGTAAAACTGTCACCGGCACGATATGACCTGGGCTGTTAAGGTGTCGTTAAACCCTAATAAATAAATAAATAAATAAATAAATAAATAAGCAACAAAAAAATAATTAATGAAGCACCGGGTACAACACGGTGCTTCATTAATTAAATTCTTTGCTGATGATGATTTTTATTACCTGGTAAACGCATGCGTGGACATCACTGCCTACGTGTGGATTACAACCAGTCCACGGCGACTGTACTGTACCATGCCACCAGGCAACTTGGATCATCACTGATATACAATGTGTATCAGTGGGCGTGCCCTTGTATGGGCGTGCCTCCCAAGTTGGTAATGCTTGAAAATTGTACCGGAAAGAATATTTCGTCTCAAAATATAGTTTTGTGTGCTTTGAAATGTATGGAATCACGTAAACGTAAACATCTTTGCATACCAATCTGACAATAACACTTGTCCTGGTCAATACAAATATTATTACTCCGCAGCTAAAACCATGGCTGACAATTTTCGTCATTAGAAGAGATTTAAAGTAAGTTAGCTCCGCTTAATTTTCCGGAGCCCTCAGTAAATTTAATATAAAACTTGCAATTTCGAAATGTTAGCGAATTTGTAACATTGATGTAAGTGTCATTTCAGAAACCTCCGGAATTTCCCTGTAGTGTAGAGCAGTATAAAATACAGAGGCTGGCTTTTTACATTTTTTCCCTGTCAGTGTGAATGTTCGACTATTATTCTCTTATTTATCTGTTTATCTATTTGGGTTTAACGACATTTTCGACAGCCGGGGCCACCTCGTGTCGGACAGTTTTACGGGTGGAGGAAGCCAGAGTACCCCTTAGAGAACCACCTAGCAACTATCAGACTCCCCAACATACTAACTACACACAAGCAGGGTTAGCATTGGTTGACGACAAGTGCACCATCCACGTACAGTATCCCTTAGTACACAACGCCACAGTGCCCACACCTGGGCAATTGGGATGAAGTGTCTTGCCCATGGACACAACTTGCCCATGGACACAACACGTTGCCGCAGGTGGGATTCGAACCGAGGACCTCTCGGCTTGCAGCCTGCATCTCTACCTGCTGAGCCACCACACTCACATTATTCTCTGTTGAAACCCATTTAAAAATAATAAAACTTCGCTTTCGCCATCTTTTGATGTTTTGTAACCTTTTTTCTGTTTATTGTCTAGGAGTAAGATTTGCTAAAATTTTTTCCTGGAAAGAAAAAACCCTGCAAATTACTGTAAAAACACATTCGCTAAAAAGGAGCCAAAGTGGACCTCAGTGTTAGGAGGCGTGGTTCTGATATGTATTCTTAATGATGGATTTTCCGTAAACTAGTTATTTCTAATTAACTTGCCATTAGTATTCTTATTATTATTGTTATTATTATTATTATTATTATTATTATTATTTATTGGTGTTTAGGGTCACATACGTATGCACAGTGGCTAATCGTGACCGTAACAGTTTTACGGGTTGGGGAAGCCGGAGTACCCGGAGAGAACCACCGAGCATCGACGAGCAGCTGCCAGCTCCTCAAGATTCTAACCCTTTTCAAGCTCCGCACAAGCAGTGTTACAGCGGTGGAAGACATGTGAACCGTCGACGTGCAGTACGCATTAGTACACGGCGTCATCCTGCCCCCATGTAGGCAACAAGGAAAAAGTACCTTGCCCATGGACACTACGCGGGTTGTCCCGGACGAGGATCGAACTCGGACCCTCTAGCATAGAAGTCCATTGGTCTACCACTGAGCCACCGCGCTCCCAATTATCTTGCCATAAAAGCAAAGTTTCCTTTTGTAACCTTTAATAAACGACAGCCCTGAGAGTTTTGTTGTTTTTGCTTATTAAAAGTAACAAAAATAAACTTGGTTTTATTTTCTACTGATGTCACAGGAAATAGATGTTTTCTCAACAATTACTTCCTCCTAAATTTGACCTTCCTCGAGCTTTTAATAATTTCAAGGGAGATAACTATCGCAAGTCGATTTTCATAAGGTTAAAGTCAAGGATGATTTAAATCTGCTTTTTTCATCTTGCCTGCAAACTGAACCCGTAATTGTGAAAAGAATCTGATTATCTCGCTATTTTAAGATTGCAGAATTCCAGCCAAGGAAATTATTTGTGAACAGTTTCTAACTTTGACAGTACATTTATTTAATCATTCTGCTTTGTGTTTTTGTGTGGAGGGGGTGGAAGGTGCTAAAACATGTGTTTGGAATGGGGATTTTAACCCCCAAAGTGTAGGACCCGGCCCAATACGCTTGAAATTCTTTAAAAAGAATTTTCAAAGACCACCAGACACAAAATTTATGAGATGGTTCAGGGGCATTTCGTCGCAAAACTAGTTCGGCCTCGTCTCTTCGTCCCAAGTAGAGTTTCGTTCCGGGACAGTTCGTTAAAAAAGCTGACTTGGGGGTTTGTGTGTGAGTTTGTGTGTGGAGGGAGGGGGAGTGGAGAGAGAGAGAGAGAGAGAGAGGGGGGGGGGGGTCATCCAAGTGTTTTCTAATGAGGTTGTTAACCCCCAAAGTTTAGGATCCTGTCCAATAAAGTAAAAATTATTTAAAAAGAATTTCTCGCGAACCACCAGCCAAAGTGCTTTGAAATGTATAATTCCACTTCTTTTAGTGACAAGAGATTCAAGGTTGTTCACAGAATGTTTCTTGTTTTATGTTTTGATACGAAGAGATTCCATGATATTTGCACAAAATAAAAAGTTTTTCATGAGCTTTTTCTCGCGTACTTGCGCTTGCGCAAACGTTTTCTTGTCTTCGCTGTATGGTTTCAGATGCCGTGCATAAGGCCACGTTGGATGGCTATGTCCTATTTGGAGGGAACCCATTTCTTGAAGGTTAGAGATCACTAACTGATATATGTAGAAAACATATCGTGTAAAAATGGTAGTTTTTACCACATTATTTAACCATTTACTCAACGAAACGGAAACATCCGCCCCGTGGCATTCACAAAAACACGATTCAATTTTATTTTGAATCTTTGTCCCCAAAACAGAGAATTAACCTCTTTTTGAAAGAAGCTTTCAACGAGGAGTCAAAAGGTGTGTTTTGGGGGTGGGGGTGGGGGTGGGGGTGGGGGGGGGCAATTATTTTAATTATTCAAGAATTAATTGCTTTTGCAAGTGTCTCCCTCTAATCGTGTGAGGTAGAAGATTAACCCTTTACCCAACACAGACGATATCAAAATTTATTTTTTTGAATATAATTTTTTCAAATTTTTCAAAAAAAATCAACAAAAACATATCATGTGACCCCTCGTTGGAACGAGCTCGACGAGCTCGTTCCAACGAGGGGTCACATGATATGGTTTTGTTGAAATTTTTTAAAAAATAATATTTTTTCAACTGCTGAATTTGCATTTTGCGCGGGCGGATGTGGGCGATTCGTTGGGTAAAGAATTAATCCACGAACCTAAGAGAGTACGACAAAGAATTACTTTGTCACACTGAATATCTATATTGTTTATCCCACCGCGTTTGTACTAGCGGTGTGTCATAAGAATCAGTATTTACGATAAAAGTTGAAGACCCAAAGACTGATATATATATGTATGTTCCAATGATTACGTAAGTGGCGCCACCGCTATCGTAGGTCTAAACTATTTCAGAGTTACACTTACAGAGAAAACTGATAACCGCACAGCGAGGCCAAAGTAAAACTTTATCGCAGCCGTTTTATAGGGCCCCGGGAATCTCAAATGTTGGATCGAATTGACTCGCGAAAAGAATCAGTCAGAGTATTTCGACTCTCATCGAATCTTACCGATCCCCAAGTTGTAGACATTGCACTTTCTTACAGCCATAAATTTTGTCAGTCTTCACTCAATAGGGTCACGTCTGTTTGGTAAAGCGAAACAAAAAGCAAAATGTTCAGGAAAGGAATGGAATAAGTTTCGGAATCGGAACCACCATGAACTCTTCTTCTATCATCGGGTCTCCTGTACAGGACACCGCCCCCCCCCCACCCCCGCCTTGTGTACAGGAGACCTGATGATACATGAAGAGTTCAAGAGGAAACACCCGGGGGGATTTTGAGGAAATCTTGATAATTATAAAATTTCGAAATCAGCTCAATTCGAATCGAATCAAATCGAATCATAGGGGAAATCTAGAATCGAATCGAATTTCCGCGGGCATACTATTTTATCCAAACTATACACGGCTATTTATGGTGTAAATCTAACAACAGTGAGGCTGGACACGGATGCCAACATAAGGTATACTACTTGTTCGCCTTTCATTGAATACAGTACGACCGCCGTGGACTGGTCACTTTCCACGCATGAGCAGTATTTCCACGCACACCATAATATAACAATAACGTGAGTTTGGAGGGCGTTACGGTTTATTAACGGCCCGCGAGGAATGAAAAACAGCCCGAGGGTTTATTACCGGCAGGAGACGAAGTCGAGGGGCGTTAATAAGCCAGAGGGCTGTTATTCATTCCGCGAGGGCCGTTAATAAACCGGGACGCCCGACAAAATCATGTTATTTCTATTATTACCATGACGACGGGCTGTTAATGAATTTTGTTTTCATTAACGGCCCGTCGTCCGCTTCCGGTTGCATGACACCGCGAATTACGGAGTTTTAGAGCCCTACTAAACTCCGTTAATATACCAGAGAACGCCCGCTAAACTGGTAATAATAATATTTTCCTGCGTTATGGCAGTTTAGCGGGAAAATGCCTGTGAATAGTCAAATAAATGGGTTACTGATTTGTACCTATGGGACGGGGTGGTGTTGTCACGTGATTGACTAGGTTTGGTTGTAGGGGTTTTTTCGTCAGTTCAAGTGATTCTTTCATGACGCTCACATCTTCTCTCTTACAAATATTAGTGTATTGCTATCATTGATACTTATGGGTTTAGTATCGCGCCTCTTGTATTGGTGTAGATTAATAAAAAAAAAAAGAAGAAAAAAAGTGAACTTCCGACACTTCATAGTTACGACGGCAGTACATTATGTATGTACAGCTTCGGATAACAGGTTTCCATAGGCCCCTGATATATATATATATATAAAAAAAATACAGGGCAATCTATGGTTTTTCCTGGGCGGCCACGTGCCGCTACATTTCTTGTTGTTTCATGATTTGGATCGAACAGGTGTGCTTTGCACATCGTGCCTGTGGCACAGGATTTTCTTAATGTACAATAAATTTGAGAGCATCACTCAATGTCGCCATCGCTTGTCGGCAAGCTGCTGTGTTATGTGTTATTTATTTGGGAGGTGCACAGACTATTAGTTTCCAGACACTAGGTATGAAAATAATTATCAAATATTTAATCAATGAAGCACCGAGTACATCCCGTTTCTTCATTAATTAAAGTTCTGCTGTTGATGACTTTTATTACCTGGCAAAGGCATGCGTGGACATCGCTGCCCACGCGTGGATTACCACCACTCGACGGCGTCTATACTGTAGTACATGCTTTTGAACGAAACATTAACATAAAGACCAACTAATATTAAATTGAAACGCGGAGAGTGGTGCAGATTCTCAGTTGATTACAAATGAAGTAAGTAATTTGCCACCATGGATCTGTTCGTTCTAATATGTCATACGTGAATAAACTACATTAGTAAATATAAGAACACACAAGAAAATCTGCGGTTGAATTCAAGTAAGTACTTTATCTCCATTTCACAAGAACTAAGATGATTTTCATTTTGAGACAAATCATAGATGTTATGTTATTTGTGGCCACAGCATGTATGAATAATCACAGCATGACTTCACCCTATCACCGGCGACAACTAATCTCCCACACAATTTGCCTGACTGCATTCATAGCCTTTTCTAAGTGTATTTGTCAGCTAATTTTCCGCGAAGGGGCAAATTACAATGGCGAACCCCATGCTCATCATCTCGTTGTGTCACGCATGAGAGGTGTGTAGACGATATTAACCAATTTTGTACTGCAAAGTTGTTCAGTAAACTACTGAGTTGTAATAAAAAAAATTCACAGCTTGTTGTATTTCTTTGGAATCAGCTCTTTGAACTGATTCCAACGAAATACAATCCGCCATGAGGATGATAATGCATACCCAACATATATATGAAAAGTAATTTGCAAGGAATGAGCAAACGTCTAACATAGCTGTGCAAAATGTAAATGGTTTTAGATGGCTGCGTTGTTGGGTATTGAAACACGTGCAACAATATCAGCTATCATTAATAAGGCTGTAGTCTGTTTTCCTATTGTCACTTTGTTAGTGTGTCCGATTCGCTTCTACAAATATGAAATTAATATCTAGCCTAAAGAGACGCAATGATGAATAGAAATGACACTTTTTGAATGTTGTGTTCTGATCTGATTTACATATATAACGTTTTCGAAGTCGTTACCAATACCTGCTGGGTAAGGATTGTCGTTAACCCTTTACCTAACATGAAAAGCAGACGACACTTACAAAATAAATTCTTGAATAACTAATTTTTTTCATTTTTTTTGTCTCAAAAACATAGGTAATGATACCTCATTGGAACGCGCTCGTCGACCTCGTTCCAACGAGGGGTCATAACCTATGTTTTTGTGACAAGAAATAAAAAAATAATGAAAATTAATTGGCGATTTTTGAGAAGAGCGCTGGGTTTGGCAGTTACGTTGGGTAAAGGATCAAAGGACCAGACAGCATCTGACAACTTTCATAATTGTGAAAGTTGTAATATACTGTTTGTGTGGTAGTTTTCTCGACGCAAAATGTGATTCTCTGTACTCAATATCAATGCCTCCGACGAAGGCTTAATTAAATCCGTAAGCTTTGGTACTAAATGAATAGCATTGTAATATTAAATTTCAGGCTTTAGTTATTTATGTCCGGACCCTGTTTGGATCACACAACATTCGGCATTTAACCCTTTACCCAACGTAACGGCCAAAACCGGCCAGCGCTTTTCTCAAAAATCGCCAATTAATTTTCAAAATATTTTCATTTTTTGTCTCAAAAACATAGGTTATGACCCCTCGATGGAACGAGCTCGTCGAGCTCGTTCCAACGAGGGGTCATAACCTATGTTTTTGAGACAAAAAATGAAAAAAATTAGTTATTCAAGAATTTTTTTTGCAAGTGTCGTCTGCTTTTCATGTTAGGTAAAGGGTTAAAGAGTTTGTATGTAACATTTGGCAGAAGTGTATTTAGTGGAAACTTGGCTTCATCTGAACGAAAGCGAAAAACTGAAATTATAGCTTCGTCTTTTTTCCAGTAACCATTGATATATTTCACATCGTATATGCAAATCACTTCAGTGGAGAACCCAGGATTCTGGATTCGAGGGAGCGCCACATTTCAATCATGGGTCATGATGCGAAGCATCGCGAATATGGAAGGTAAGTGTGTCCCTTCGCTGGTTTCTTTGCACATGGCCGCAATGTTTTCCATCTGAAATATTCCAGCATTCAAATTTTGAAGAAAAGAAGCCAATTGATATCAGTTCACTCGCGCAACCCGCGTAGGAGCTGGGCCTACAGCTGTATGCATGGTGTACGGAATTATCGGCGATAAAACACGGACATCCGCTACCAAAGGTAGTAGTGTATGTCCATATTTTATCTCCGATAATATCGTGTCCCTTGGTGTCGGAGCATTTAAAAAAAACTGAAATACAAAAATAAGAGCGGTGCGCGCCAGATGCGCCCCCTGTGAATCCGCTCATGTACTTCCACCCATTTCCCCATACTTCGCCATCCACACAACCGGGAGAGATATTCCCCCACCCATTTCCTATGCAAGATATACATGTCTCATGTGAGAAGGTCATGTGAGATAGATATCTATCTCACATGACCCGCGTGACCAGCTTATTAGCATATTTAATGAGCACAGGACTATTTAATCATCGCACGTTCTTCTGTAAACAAACAACATGGTGCCACGTTTCGGAAATATTAGTAGGCGAACGTTTGTCGAAGAAAATAAAAATAAAAACACAGACGGCAAAACCAAAGGATACTTGACTCTTTTATATGGATTTTTGTGTGAACGCCATTATGAGTGGAGAGGGATGCACGAAATTTCCGTCGAAAAGTTATGCGAATACATTGCAGAATTCAAAATATAACGTCATCGGAATGTGTCAATGTTCCTTTCGTTAATAATCTTGGGAGTTAATATCGTGGTATACACCTGTGGTATATGCAGAACTTCTGTGTGCTCTTTCCGATAAGCAAATCAGTTTTTTTCAGAAATGGACAACAAAATTGTTCAATATAGCTGCACGTACCCCTGAATTACTTTTAATGACATCAGAGTGTTTTGGTGGGGAAAAAATATCTCTGATGGGGGGGGGGGGGGGGGGGGGGGGGGGGAGGGTGAGATGGGGAAATCACACACTCGGGACAAGATATATTCGGCAAGCCTCGTGCCAGGCCCAGTTATCTTGTCCTCGGGTGAGATTTCCCCATCTCACACCCTCACCCATCAGGGATAATAACATTCTCGCACAGATGTCACAATAGTAAAAGGTAACAAATTCAAAATATTAAGAACACGTAAAACAGAGAAAAAAGTCACAAAATACGCTTTCTTGCTCCAAATTCGGACCATCCTTGTCCAAACTTCAACTATGCTACAAAATACTGAACAGAACAAAATAACATCCAACACACATCCATTAATATAAAACACTAAAACACGGACTTTATGCTATGATATTTCCTAGTAAAGAAATTCCGTGTAAGGATTCGTTGACAGAGGTTGGATAGATGGAATATTTAAGTTGGCGAGAGAACAACGTAATGGACGACAATTCGGTGGGAAATACCACCACCTAACAGCCGCCAAGGCCTTTGGAGTTGAATTATTTCTGACCTCACAATAAATGCAAAACTGGTTAGCCCAATCGATGTTTATAATATTGTATACGAGGATAATTCATGTTCAGGAACGCAACGTTAAAAGGCTAATACAAAATAAATCAGTTAGGTTAAAAATTAACACAAATCAACTGGGTTGAGTGAATATCACTAAGTACAATTGAGGTGGGTTAATTTTTAACCAAACTTTTGAACCAGCATTAAAATTCTTTTTGAGCCATGTTGTAGAACAAGAAAAAACTAAATTCGTGGTATAGTCCAATCGCACCTTTTGTAAAGGCGCGAATGCACCATTTTCAACTCATCTTCCATCGGCCCTTTGCGGACATCAACACAGTCGCGGTAGAGATTCATGGTAACTTGGAAGTAAAAAACTTCACAGAATGCGGGGGTGGGGGGGGGGGGGGGGGGTGGGGGGGGGGGGGGTTGGGGGGGTGTTGGAAATCAGCACACTTAATATAGTTCCAGCTCACTTGGAAGGGGGGGGGGGGTGGAAATCAGCACACTTAATATAGTTCCAGCTCACTTGGAATATACTTCGCGAAAAAAGTTATTTCTGAAGCGTTCAGCTTACTTTTTATGAATATTACTTCATTTTATGTGTATCGTCCCGATTTTATACACTCGGTTATGTTTTTACAGCACGTGGAAAGTGTATTGTCACTAAATGTCAGAGCAAGGCCAGCCTAAATATAGGGGCAAGGGGCCTCATATATAAAGATATTGTAAGTTCAAAAGATATTCCGCATCAAGGCGAAAAACCTATGTGAATTTTACTTCTCTGTGAAGCTGGGAATGGAAAAAACACACGTGATGTATATCCAGCTTCAGGGCAGGGACCCAGGGGAGAAACTGTATGTTAGATAAGGCCTATCTCGTTTAAGTTATACAGTAGTCGCGAGACTTACGAGATTAATCGGTTGGTGGCAGGATATCGTCACGGCCAATTGAGAAACGAGATTCAAAAAGATAGAAATGTCTGTCGTGTCGTCATCTGATCATTAGTATAGCAATGAGTGACAGGAACGAATCGGTTCTCTCGACAAATGAATCACCGTTAAGTCACGCGCGAGATGACTTGTATTGATTCTGCCTCAATATACGTCATCTCCCACCGTTTTGGCAGATGGACAGATGAGCGTCTGTCCACCTGACAGTTTAGGGTAAAAAGTATATATACCTTGAAGAGCAGAGCATTAGACACACACTTGGGGTCACACACACGTTGGTGAAGTCCAGGACAGGCGGACTCTGTTTCCTGGCATAGGGGTACCTTCGATCACAGGACCCTGAAACGGCTGGAATCGCCAGACAGGGCATTCCACGATTGATTTAGCTTAAGGTTGATAGGCGGCTACAGTGCCAAATTCGTTGAGAAGGAAAACCCAAGGTGAAACGTTAAAGTTTAGATTGTCGAGTAGCAGGTATCAGCCTGCAATAGTCAGAAGTGCAGGTTAATTGTGTTGTGCGTATTAACCCTTTGAAGCGTCAGACTGATTGCGTTGGGAGTAGTTTGTTTTGCTGTCGAAGCATCGTAATACCGACTGGAGATCGGTGTGAATGACAATTTCGCCCTAGCACAAAAAGGGGCATTTGTGAATCGTGAATTCAACCAGGAACAGTGAACATTTCAATAGGACTTTCACGGAGGACTTTCAAAAGGCACATAAGGTATGAGCAGACAATATCTGACCCAAACCAGAAGTACGGTGGCTTTATAGATGACAAACATTGCTGGTCGGAACCCTCCGACAGCCAGAGGTACAGTTACGCGCAGACGTTGACATTTAAGCCTAAGCGGGTGAAGCTCTTATGGCGAGCTCACGGTAATAACAGTTCAGATTTGTGAAGCTCTTATGGCGAGCTCTCCGTAATATAATTTCAGATTTGTGAAGCTCTTATGGCGAGCTCACGGTAGTAACATTTCTAGTGTGTAGACTATAGTGCCAGTACAGGGCTGTAGAATGACTATATAATTGTTGAGAATTATTTAACCCTAGCAAACCATTTTCTGTGAAAAAAATCGAATTGTTGATTGTTGAAATATTGAAACGGCTTTATTTTTATGTGTAAATAAAAGAATCGTTGTTACTTTAAATCTTTCTTTCCATTACACAGCCTGAAGTGATTAGGAATCACACCTAACGGAAATCGAACCTATCTTAGGCCAATATGGCAGAGGAGAAACGAAATCACAGCGCCGGTCGAACTCAGCTCCCAGCGCCGAGTTCGCGGCACTAGGATTCCGACTCTACACGTCGGTCTAATTTTCCCGCAATTTCATCAGCGGGACTAAAATAACCCCACGTCTGCCCAGGCCTCAGGTGTCCTGACATGATTGGCGAGCGCTAACCAGGATATTTCTAAAAGGTAAAAAATGGCTATATGGAAATTTTGTTTTATTTTAACGGCGTTTCTGTTTATGTTTTGAAGCGTTCGGTCAGCTGATGCCGTTCAAGGGTTTAATATCGCAATACAGTAGTCCCCAAGAGGATACTTAATAGCCACTATAACTGCGGTAGGTTTCAGAATATTTGGGGCGTTTAATTACGTTAAATTACACAGGTAAATTAGGATTAATTGCCATATTTTTTTTCTTTCTTTCTTTTCCTTCTTCATTCTTTCTGACGAGTGTTGAAGACAGAAAGAAAAAATCAAAATGGATGTTGTTACACCCCTCGCCCAACTGGTATCATTAGGCAAGGAAATGGGCCTTGAGGGGGCCGAACTTCAGAAGTTCGTTAAAGATGAGCAGAAACGTGAGGCCAAGGAAATTGCCTTACGTAATGACGCAAGAGAGAGAGAGATTCAATTAGCAAATGAAGCGAGGGAGAGGGAAGCCCAATTAGCAAGGAAGGCAAGGGAGGTAGAACGAGAGCTCGAACAACAGAGGCACGAGAGAGAATTAGAGCTCCTCAGAGCAAGGACCGACGTGGAGAATGAAAGTCGGCGCTCAGGGGATGGGAGTGCAGGGGTAGCAATTCATGCCCCACGGCCCCACCTCGCTCATTTTAATGAAAACACAGATGACTTGAACTAGTACTTGGAGAGGTTCGAGCGTTAGGGCAGGCGGACTCTGTTTCCTGGCACAGGGGTACCTTCGATCACAGGACCCTGAAACGGCTGGAATCGCCAGACAGGGCATTCCACGGTTGATTTAGCTTAAGGTTGATAGGCGGCTACAGTGCCAAATTTGTTGAGAAGGGGAACCCAAGGTGAAACGTTAAAGTTTAGATTGTCGAGTAGCAGGTATCAGCCTGCAATAGTCAGAAGTGTAGGTTAATTGTATTGTGCGTATTAACCCTTTGAAGCGTCAGACTGATTGCGTTGGGAGTAGTTTGTTTTGCTGTCGAAGCATCGTAGTACCGACTGGAGATCGGTGTGAGTGACAATTTTGCCCTAGCACAAAAAAGGGGCATTTGTGAATCGTGAATTCAACCAGGAACAGTGAACATTTCAATAGGACTTTCACGGAGGACTTTCAAAAGGCACATAAGGTATGAGTAGACAATATCTGACCCAAATCAGAAGTACGGTGGCTTTATAGATGACAAACATTGCTGGTCGGAACCCTCCGACAGCCAGAGGTACAGTTACGCGCAGACGTTGACATTTGAGCCTAAGCGGGTGAAGCTCTTATGGCGAGCTCACGGTAATAACATTTCAGATTTGTGAAGCTCTTATGGCGAGCTCTCCGTAGTATAATTTCAGATTTGTGAAGTTCTTATGGCAGGCTCACGGTAGTAACATTTCTAGTGTGTAGACTATAGTGCCAGTACAGGGCTATAGAATGACTATATAATTGTTGAGAATTATTTAACCCTAGCAAACCATTTTCTGTGAAAAGAATCGAATTGTTGATTGCTGAAATATTGAAACGGCTTTATTTTTATGTGTAAATAAAAGAATCGTTGTTACTTTAAACCATTCTTTCCATTACACAACCTGAAGTGATTAGGAATCACACCTAACGGAAATCGAACCTATCTTAGGCCAACATGGCAAAGGAGAAACGAAATCACAGCGCCGGTCGAACTCAGCTCCCAGTGCCGAGTTCGCGGCACTGGGATTCCGACTCTCCACGTCGGTCTAATATTCTCGCAATTTCATCAGCGGGACTAAAATAACCCCACGTCTGCCCAGGCCTTACGGGGCCGCAGGTGTCCTGAAACTAAATCACCCGCAGAGTGGAGATTCCACCCAAGTAATAATTGCAACGTTGTTGCAAAGCATTACAAGAACAAGCAAAGTTCCAGCAAATGGACCTCCAGGTTGTATCCGGAGGTCCATTGGCTGAAACATTGCTTGTGTTTTTTGTCCATATGTACAGAATTTGAAAGTGATACTTTGGGTGATAACTCCACTCCACGGGTGATTTAGTTACAATCCACTCTCCACATACTGTACAAGCGGTTCATGTTATCTTTATAGCGCGCAGTGATTCAGATTTTCGTCAACAAATAAGTTCAGACAACCTGTAAATGTTGCATGGCGGTGGAAGGAATTTCAAAGCATTGTTTGCAGATAAGACATTAACAGCTCAAGTATTTGCTGTAACTTGTTTGCAAATCCGCTCATACATTGTCTCGAACAAATAAGATGCGTGATCACGCCCTTGCATTCTTATAATCGCCCAAAGTGCATATTCCTGCAAGAACCATATAATATTATGACATGATCGGAATAAACATCATTGAAAGTTTGAAACATGGCCACATGGAAACTCGTCCATCTACAGAAATAGACTAATGGGGTACGTAGCCGAGTCAAAGTTGTAGTTTTACTATAGCTACTCACGAGTATCCATACAAGTAGATCTTTCTATCAAAGATCAATGCGCAGAGCATGTAGTCAGTGTTGGACTTGAATGTATTAAGGGAGTGACAGGTAGACAGCCAATCTGGCTATGTCATCTCCCAACGGTATAGACTGAATATCATTTTCTAGATATCTATTTGTATCCAGGAGTCCAATATGTAATTGTCTGTAAACTATACCGTTAAATAAAAATATCTATCTATCTATCTATCCGGAGCATCCAGATTTTGTGTTGGTGGTATTGCATTACAACATCACAACACACCAGAGTGTGTGTTATAAAAATGCTTTCTCCGAGTCTGTAGTATGTTATCATTGCATTGAGAACACGGCTTTCGAATTACCGATCATTTTGGTGGTTTTACGGGTTCGTTACTTATGCCGTTGGCAAATTAATCTTCTTCAAAATCATAAAAAAATTATATATACCTTTTCTATGCACTTTACTCATTATTTTGATATATAATTTGCCTTTCCTAACTTCTCTTATCTGTTTCTGGAACATTGGGAAAAATGTCAACAAATTGACCAAAGTTAGGTTGGGCGACCCCTTAAGTAGGATGACTTATAAGTTAAGTGTGGCTTGGACCAATTAATATTTTCAACGTGCAGCCCTAAGCTTGCACGTTGAAAACATTAATTGGTATACCCACAAATAATAAATATGGAATCTTACAATTGCTTCAATTAAACTGACATGGCACATACCACTAGGGTTCAAAAGGTTAACATGGATAAATCGTTTCTGTGGGAGGTTTAAAATCTTCAGAAAAAGGGGAGACCCACATTGACATTCCCTGGCGTCATAGTGTATGAATATATATAGAATATACCCATAGTAGCTTGGTGTACCAAATGTTCACCACGAATGGTGAAGTGGTGTTAACCGCGAGCCTTTGATACCATGATCGTCAGATTATTAAGAGTTGCTATTAGTTTTTTCTCGATTTTACTGAGCAGGAGCCGTACATACGTGTGAATTTGCTTTTGTTTACACGAGGATCGGTGGGCGATACTTCCCCTGTCAATTTTATCACCAAAACGAGATAGAAAAAGGGGCAGGGCCTTTTTCATTTTAATAACATAATAGCATACTGTTTCGAGTTATGGATGCTTTATTAACACGAGACAATGCATGTTTGTTAATTTTGGGCGTTTTATGGGGAAACACATTTAAAAACGTAATAAATAATTGCCACTTTCATTTCACCCTTCGCGAGGCAACGTGCGATAAATTTAGACAAGTTCTCATTCAGGTCGACGTCACTAAAGGTCAACTTGGATGTAGTTCCACTGTAGGTGTAAATGTTAACCATTAAAATCCCATTGCTGGTGTGTTCACCACGGTTGGTGTATAAAGCAAATATTTAAGCCGTAGGCTTTTCATATATAGTAGAATAGGTAATCATGGTATAAAAACAGGTAATAACAAATGAAAGGGTAAGAAGAAAGTATATCCTAACTGTGGAGAGTGATTACAACCGCGCCTTTTCCTTCCATTTAACTTTTATGCCGTTGCGCAGGGGTGGTCCTTATCAAATTGTGAGCAGCACACAACAAAAGCTTTGTCGCCTCAGGTAAAAAGTTCGCTGTTTAGATACATTTTAGACATTTTCAAAACAAACAGCAAATGTGTATCGAAGACAATTGTTTATTATCTTTCTTCTGACGCTTTGCTTTGCGAGAAAAATGAAACTAGAGGGGTGTCATTTGTGCGCAAAGCACACTATAGTATATCCCCGCATTCGCATTTGTGATTATTGTCGGGGCCGAATCAAAAATCCAAAACCTTTATGCAGACCCTATGAATGAACATGAACACACATTCAATGTTTAGAATTGAAACCCCTAGGAGTTTTTCGCCGGAAACCATTCCTCTAACGACAAAAGTGGTGCCCCTTACGCCCCCGAGGGCCGAATCAAAAATCCAAAACCTTTATGCACATCTGCAGACTCTATGAATGAACATGAACACAAAACCTTTATGCACATCTACAGACCCTATTGATTAACATGAACACACTTTTAGTGTTTCGAATTGAAACCCCTAGGAGTTTTTCTCCGAAAACCATTCCTCTAACGACAAAAATGGTGCCCCTTGCGCCCCTCGGGGCCGAATCAAAAATCCAAAACCTTTATGCACATCTACAGACCCTACTAATGAACATGAACACACTTTCAGTGTTTTGAATTGAAACTCCTAGCAGTTTCTCGCCGGAAACCATTCCTCTAACGACAAAAAAGGCGCCCCTTGCGCCCCTCGGGGCCGAATCAAAAATCCAAAACCTTTATGCACATCTACAGACCCTATGAATGAACATGAACACACTTTCAATGTTTCGAATTGAAACCCCTAGGAGTTTTTTACCAGAAACCATTCCTCTAACGACAAAAGTGGTGCCCCTTACGCCCCCGAGGGCCGAATAAAAAATCCAAAACCTTTATGCACATCTACAGACCCTATTGATTAACATGAACACACTTTTAGTGTTTCGAATTGAAACCCCTAGGAGTTTTTCTCCGGAAACCATTCCACTAACGACAAAAATGGTGCCCCTTGCGCCACTCGGGGCCGAATCAAAAATCCAAAAACTTTATGCACATCTACAGACCCTACTAATGAACATGAACACACTTTCAGTGTTTCGAATTGAAACTCCTAGGAGTTTTTCGCCGGAAACCATTCCTCTAACGACAAAAATGGTGCCCCTTGTGCCCCGCGGGGCCGAATCAAAAATCCAAAACCTTTATGCACATCTACAGATCCTATGAATGAACATGAACACACTATCAATGTTTCGAATTGAAACCCCTAGGAGTTTTTCGCCGGAAACCATTCCTCTAACGACAAAAGTGGTGCCCATTACGCCCCCGAGGGTCGAATCAAAAATCCAAAACCTTTATGCACATCTAGAGACCCTATGAATGAACATGAACACACTTTCAATGTTTCGAATTGAAACCCCTAGGTGTTTTTCGCCGGAAACCATTCCTCTAACGACAAAAGTGGCGCCCCTTACACCCCCGAGGGCCGAATCAAAAATCCAAAACCTTTATGCACATCTACAGACCCTATGAATGAACATGAACACACTTTCAATGTTTCGAATTGAAACCCCTAGGAGTTTTTCGCCGGAAACCAGTCCTCTAACGACAAAAGTGGTGCCATTTACGCCCCCGAGGGCCGAATCAAAAATCCAAAACCTTTATGCACATCTACAGACCCTATGAATGAACATGAACACACTTTCAATGTTTCGAATTGAACCCCCTAGGAGTTTTTCGCCGGAAACCATTCCCGGACGTACGGACGTACGGACATTCCAACTATTTGGGTTTAAGGGCTACGAAAAAACATTTTATATGTCCATCACCTTATTTTAGCCAGAACCCCACCCCCTCCACCCTAGAACTTATATTTAACCCTAACCCCACCCCATCCACTCAAAAACCACACCCTAACCCTACCCCACCCTGACTCTAAACCCTAAAACCCCACCCCTGACCCTAACCCCCACCCCCCCTGTGACCTAACCCTCCCCAACATTAAGATCTACTCTGGGGTTACCCCTAACCCTAACCCAACCCCACCCCTGACCCTAACCCCACCCTAGCCAGACCAAAAGGATTAGGGGGCTATAAAAACTAAAACTCAGCCCCTGACCCCAACCCCCACCACCCTGGGTCGTAACCCCCTCCAACCTTTAGCCCTGCCCTGGGGCTACCCCTAACCCTAACCCCACCGCTCTCCTAACCCTAATACTGCCCTAATTTCGACTAACCTCCTAAAAATAATAGCTCATAAACAGGTTTAGTTGGGCCGGACGGACGGACGGATTGATGGTCTGACGGACGGACGGACGGACGGACGGACGGACGGACAGACGGACGGAGACAACCAATATATATAATAACTTTCACAAACACTTCGCTACATTCGAATTCTTGTGTACTGCAGTCTTCCTCTCGTCGAACAAAGCATTTGGTGTGCGGTGTGTTGTGACTGAACAATGACCATAAAGTATCTTAAAATTCAAATACATTTTGCGATGGTATTGTAATATCTATAACTTCCGGTGATGTTAATTTTACCAGTTGTTAATGTCGTGGAGGTGGAAATGCTTGCATTATATTGTTGTGTTAATATAATCTTGTGCTTTTGCGGAAAGTCGAGAAAACTCCCCATAGATGTGAATTAAATGATAGCGTCTCACTGTCACAAAAATAATGTTTCTCAATTTCTCTCAGAATGTGCTTATCTGCCTATCCTATTCGCGAAACAAGAAAAAACAATACCTTGGGAATTAAAAGAGTTACGAGATAAAAATCCACCGACGATCTCTAATCGATTTCAATTTTTTTTCTGCTGCATTTTCAAACCATTTGAGACTTCCAAGATAGAACTTAATTCATCACATTTGTTATCCAAACTCGATACTTGAAAGTGTTGGATTTTTTTTGTGTGGTTATTTGCGCGCATTGAGAGACAATCTACTTCTGATGGGATTCACTTAATGTAGATTTAATTAAATGGATTGCGGAACAGAACCTCATAATAGCATTTAAAACCATCGTATACCAGACGTGATACGAGCGATGTGATAGCGTTGTAGTCAATGATTTTGTTCTCGTCCAGCATTTGTGACAAGGTGTAATATAATCGGGGGCATACGAATTATTTGATGGGAGGGTGTGTGGGAGGGGTGTTCGATCATAGAAGGGTACCCACACATTGATATACAGTACACTCTATAACAAAGTGTACTCTGAGCGATATTCTTTTGTTAGTGGCGTCATATTTACGCCTTATTATGGCGGTATTCCTATGGCATTAGCGCGATATTTTCACAAGACGAACGCGCTTGTGGAGCGATGTTTTCCCAATCATCGTTCCTAGTTTTTAAACGCGATAAGAAGAAAAATATGTGAGGCAATCTTTACTGACCTAGACGTTAGACTTTTGCGCGAGACTTCTTGTCCCATTCGTAACTGCATTTTATTTCAGTAATTACCGAAACCAGTTTCACATTTTCATTGCAGCAGGTGCTTGGGGGAACGTTGCATGTTTAAACAATAACCATAAAGACAATTCCACTTAAACTAGACTCTGATTCTTAGGTATGATGGCCTAGATTGCGTCGGTGCTCTCAAACGCTCTACCCACCTCTCCTGTCACCGTACCACCCACAAATGAAGTGGTTGATAATATAAGGTACTTGTTTCTTCCCAAATTCACTGACGCATATGGCTTTAAAAATATATAGGGGTGGGTGGAAGAGTTAAAAATATATAGGGGGGGGGGGATTAAAAAAAATCCAAAACGGTGTAATAACTAATGGTTTAACCCTTACAACCCTGGTGGTATCTACCATGTCAGTTCAATGGAAGCAATAGGAAGATATTTATTATCTGGGAGTAGCCTAATTAATATTTTCAACGTGCAGCCTTGGGGCTGCACGTTGAAAATATTGATTAGTCTACCCCCTACGTTAACTTATAAGCCATCCTACTTAATAAAAGTATGACGTATCATCATGTTCCTGGGCCGGAAAAGAGGCCTCTCGGGTTCGAAGTGTTAATAACATTATTACTCTACTCTCTACCGGTCATATATAATTTTTTCTTTTTGTTGTGTGGTGGGCGGGGGGGGGGGGGGGGGTGTTTGTTACATTTGAATTGTTTTAACGTGAATACATTTTGAAAAGAAATTGAGTTTTGTTTTCTATTCAAGTCGACGATTGTGTATTCGGATATTTCGCAGATCATTTTTTTCATCTGTTCACCCAACACAGCTCAAACCTTACGCACCAAGTGAAACGATCTTATGTACATTCTCAGCCCACCCCATTGTCACCCACCGATTTGGGTTATCAGCATTAATGAGGGTGTGTTAAATTGTGGTGCATGAAATGTGGCTTTTCGAACCGAAAAGTTCTTGCAACATCTCATCTCAAATTTAACCATGAAAATTCCCGTGGTGCACAATTTCCTTATTTCAATTTTCAACACAATCTTGAAAGTTGTATAGCTATCGTATCACACTCATATACGACAAATTGGATGCTCTTGTGTTTTCTGAGGAGCGTCACATTAAGAGATTCGGATGGCGAATTACGAACGACTGACGCACTACTGCTATAATAATATCGCGATATTCGGGTCAAGATGTGGCCTATATATCGCGCAAATAAGACGCTAATATCGCGTTCAGCTTTCTAAGTTATTGCACTCTACACTACAAAAAATATAGGTTCTCTTTAGAACCAAAACGGGTTCTAATCTTGTCCCTGAGATGGAACCAGTTCTGTTTAAACAGCATTTATTTCAAATTAAATAAATTTATAAAGATTAACATTAAATATTAACAGAATTAAACATAAATTGAGGGGGTTTCAGCCGTAAGTTTAGAGCTTATACGAGGTTGTCTCAAATCATTATTAAGCAAAGGAGATATGAACAGTTGGCATATCGAACCAGTTTTGGTTCTCTTCAGAACCAAAACTGGTTCGATATTCCAACTGTTCATATCTCCTTTGTTTCAAAATGTTTGGCGACTACGTTGAATAAGCTCCAAGTTTACTGCTGAATCCACTTCAGTTCATGTAATATTCTGTTAAAATTGAATGCTAATCTTGGTAAATTTATTTGATTTGAAATAAATACTGTTTAAACAGAACTGGTTCCATCTCAGGGACAAGATTAGAACCAGTTTTGGTTCTAAAGAGAACCTATATTTTTTGCAGTGTATACTGTATAAGTCAATATCGAAATTGTCGTTTCATTTGCAAAGCTTAGTTAAAAATAAGTTGCGTTATCGCAAATCGCACATAGATTGAGGAGGGACATGGTTTCTATCCTATAGATACAAAAAGGAGCATTGATTGGCAACTTGATTCATATTGAGACTGAGTTGTGGCTGAATTCGTGCTAAAATGCATGTTCCAATACAAATTTCTCGTCATTAAATAGTTGGTTGTGGGCAATTTCCATCTCGAAAATAGAATTCACTGAATAACTTTGTCCTTACGCCAATGCTTCAGACTATCCAAGAATATACTTGTTACAAGAGCAATTTGACGAAGTGAGTTTTCCTTTTCTTTGTTATAACTAATTTTATCGCTCTTCCTGTGACGATGTAACAGTGATGAAAAACACTGAGAGGACCCTTGCGACGACTCAACACATCCTGCTAAAGTTGGATGTAAACAAGTTACAAATCGGAAAGCGCCATTTAGTCAAATTGTGAAACCGAAGACTGTATGAATTTGACGAGAAGGTACGCCATTCTCCGTATTAGTAAAATATGTCCCAGATGTAACAACAGCAAATTGGGAATTGAATTATGACAAAATCTGCTTCCCATCGAAATTAATTTTCAAACCAAATGCCCTGGACCTCAAATCGCATTATTTTGTCTCTTGAAGGAAAACTCTAAATACGCGACCATACTATACTCTCCCAAAAAAGAAAGTGTGCATGCTAAAAAATGATACTAAAAAAGATATATATCATTTTCATTCATGGAAATTTTATTTAATCACAGATGAATCAATCTGTGATCAACACGAGAAATTTCATTACGCTACGACGAATACTCTTGGTGCCATGGAGAGTCAAAGACACTAAGGGTCAAACACAAAAGTCACACACTCAATATCTGGTATGACCTCCATCTGCATCGACTACTGCTGAGCATCTACGCCTCATGGAAGCGAACAAGTTAGCATGGAAGTGTTGTGGGATGTTGTTCCATATTCTGATAAGCTGTCTTTGGAGTTCCACAAGCGTTGACGGTGCATGGGGAAGCCGGCGTAGCTGACGTTTCATTTCGTCCCATACGTGCTCAATGGGTGAGATATCGGGCGAATTTGCGGGCCAGGGAAGAACATCCACTTGTTGTTGCTGCAGATACTGTTGAACAACACGAGCTGCGTGGGATCGGGCGTTGTCCTGCTGTAGAATGACGCCGGGGCCGTGACGTAACGTCAAAATCGGACGAATTGCAGGTCTTCGAGGACGTAAGCCGTATTCTCTCAGCCGGTTGATTACTGTTTGAGGATGTATCCGTCTCAGGTTAGGGATGTTCCTGGCTGTCGTCGTTGCCGTTTGTTGCCGGTTCCGGAGATGGACGACACGGATATACCGAAAGATCAAGGGTGGTATTTCGGGGTCTCCCGGAGCGGGGTCGGTCTCGAACGTCATCATATTGTGCATGTCGATGGACTAGCCTGTCTACAGTGTTACGGTGGCGGTTCAAATGCTGGGCAACCTCTCTGTGTGTTCTGCCATCTCTAATCATACCCAGGGCAAGGAGACGTTGATTCATTGTCAATCTTGGCATGCTAATGTGGAGTCGTTTTAACAGCAGCGCAAGTTTGAATGTGAACGATAGGAAGGCCTTACTTTAGTGTTTAAATACCCAAGGATTCACACTGCTGCATGAATTTTCAGACTCTCCACGTGCAAAACATGCTTTTTCACAAATGTACAGCACGTCATTTAACGTTAATGCAATTTTAACGGGGATTGCTGTTTTTGTGTTCAATATAACTTATTCATGAACAGGTTAACACTCTTTACACCTACGAAATTATTTTTTTTGGAGTGTGATCAATTTCTGCAATGCACACTTTCTTTTTTGGGCGAGTATATTTCCTTGATGTAACAATCCTGTTACAGCTAAAATAGTATCAGGAACAGGGGGAGGCCACAAAAAATTTGCAAGACGTGACGTGGGGGTGGGTGGGTCTCTTGAGGGCGCCAAAAAAATGTGCATTTCCAACTTGTGCAATTTTTTGAATTTTTTAAAAATATATCAATATATCAGCTAATATATTCCATCATTTGTGTTTAAAACCTTACAGATGATGTTTTACATCACACTCTTAACATAAATACAACATCAGGAGGTTTTTTTATAGAATATTGGGCTTAACTGGGAAAATGTCACACGTTAGTAGGGGTGGGTGTCTTGTTCGAAATGTAGAAAATGTGCAGACAATATTTTGGGAACAATTCAAATGAAAATTTGTTCCCGTATATGTACACCTGCTCTGGCCAAGCCTGATAATGAACAGCTTGTCATTTGTAGATTGGGGCCCACAGCAGCCCACAGAGGTTTAAATTGGTGGTACCAGTTTAACCCTTTACCTAACATGAAAAGCAGACGACACTTGCCAAAATAATGATTGAATAACTATTTTTTTCATTTTTTGTCTCAAAAACATAGGTTATGACCCCTCATTGGAACGAGCTCGTTCCAATGAGGGATCATAACCTATGTTTTTGAGTCAAAAAATGAAAAAATAATAAAAATTAATTGGCGATTTTTGAGAATAGCGCTGGCCGGTTTTGGCTGTTACGTTGGGTAAAGGGTTAAGAACATTATGAAAACTCCCTAAAGACAGCTATGCCTACTAAGTTTATAAGCTTATTTTAGATTTTAATGGGAGAGTGGGGGGTGGGTGTCTGAGAACGGTAGTAGAAAATTTGCACGTAGTGGGTGGGTGGGTGTAAAAAGGAGCCGAATAGAAAATAGGACGTCACGTCTTGCAAAGTTTTAGTGCCCCCCCCCTGTCAGGAAGGGTAAAATACGTTTTTAAAGGGATATATTTCCGATCGTATCGATGGGTCTGAAAATTTTGTTTACGAAAGTTTACCTATTTGCGCGAATAAGTTTACAAATGTTCATATTTACAATTATTGCCGTGTAAAATTTATTACCACAAATAGGAAGGGGGGAACATTTGAAAAGGCGAGTTTACCACGAGAGACTTTACTTCGTTGCGCTAAATACTATTTTAAAAACGAGGGGTGTAATCAAGAACATGTCATTGTCTTTCTTTCGTCCAATCAGATGCAAATTCCATTCTTTTTCTCACGTAACTGAAATGACCAGTGTGATGCATGAGATAAAAACACAAAAATAAATGAAAATGTGGATTTAGTACATTTGTCCTACATTCGATAATATCTTTCCCCTGTATTCTGATACACTGGTTGGGTAAACAGTCGTTAACCCTTTATCTAACACGAAAAGCAGACAACACTCACAAACAAAATTCTTGAATAATAATTTTTTTTCATATTTTGCGTCAAAAATAGCTTATGTCCATCATTGGAACGAGCTCAACGAACTCGTTCCACTGAGGTGCGATAACCTATGTTTTTTTGAGACAAACAAGTGAAATAAATAATTTAAATTGAATGGTGATTTTGAGAATAGCCCTGAATGGTTTTGGACGTTACGTTTGGTGAAGGGTTAAATGTTTATTTTTGACGGGGAAAAGTGTTATTCTTGTGTCTTCAGTTACGCGTTTCCCATTGAAATTTTTGTACAGATAGTCTTATCCGAGGATTTTGTCCAATTCGAACAGCCATCTTTGTCTTCTGAAGACTTCTGCTGGTACAGGTAAACGTTATTTAGATTGCCCTCCACGTGACTAGTTCATTATTCGCCACTCAAAATTCTGATGTCAGAGAGACAGAATTGTTTAACAAATCATCTCCTGAGTTCCAAAGTGTTCTATGTGCCAGTAGGCACATAGAACACATTGGAACTCAGAGGACGAAATGGGACTTCATACATTAGTTGTCTTGTCGCTAATGAAGGTTGTCCTTATGTCACTTACGGAATATATATCTATTCTCCTCTGACCATTACTCAGTATATCAAAGCGCCATCTTGTAACTTGTGTGGATGGTCTTCCGTGTTGTGTAGGTGTCCTTAGTGTAACATGCAGTTGTTTGATATTTTCAAACAGATCGAAGTTGTATACCCACCCACCCCCCCCCCCCCCCCCCCCCGAGTTAAAATTAATAAGTGTTGAGGGGACGGAACTCTCTGAGGAGGCAATAAAAATTATATCGGGTTATCACAGTTTTAATTTTAAAGAAAATGGAAATAATTTAATATACAATTTTTTGGCAATTCTGTTTCAAAACATATGAACACATCAGAATGATTCTTGCGTGTCGATAGACATCTACTGAATAGCCCTCCCGTGGATGTCACGAAATTAGGTTTAAACAATAATTATCAGAAAAATGAAGTAGACACCATTTTTATATCGTTATAGCAAGAACATCAGTAGTACATGAACAGCTCAAATATCGCCATACTTTTTTAGGTTTTTAAGCCTGTATTTTCTGGTTTTCATTCCAGAAAGGTGTGTTATTTGAGATACATCAATAAATGTTATGTTTATAATCTTTCGCTTTTTTCGTGTTTGTCCTGGTGAAGTATGAGCCGATTTCGACATTCAATCATATATCCGTGGTGACCCATGTGCTTTAGCGGCACGATAGGAATACAAAACACAGAAGCTACATTTGGCTCCACATTGAGAAAAATGAACATGTTTTCCTAAAAATTTGAAAAAATTTCTCCACCTGTGTTCAGTATTATAAAACCTTTACAATTGTATTTTCTAGAATTGTATTTTCTAGTTATAACTTTAAATGGGCTAAAATGAACCATTAGCATTTTCAAAGATATGGCAATTTGCCAGCTGGCAAATTGCCTTATCTTTTAAAATGCTAATGATTCATTTCAATAAGTTATATTAATAGGTAGAAAATACAATTGTAAAAGTATTATAGTATTGGCTTCTGGTCGAAACATTGTGAAAAATTTGTTAAATATGGAGCCAAAAATGTGTACTTTCCTCGCGTTTAAAGACTGTAGAAGAGACAGATGATACGAGGGAATCTTCAGTCACATAATAGGATTAAAGATTGTGATGCCAACACACTGAAATATCAAGCAGTAAATTCTTGCCTTAATGCATCGAGGAATTTAACCAATTCAATATTCTGTGACGAATCTCGTTGATCTCTGTTAAACGATATTCAATTGGTTAATTTTCCAGTTGTATCATGGGGAAAATTGGAGGCTGAAATGTTGATACTTCGACATCAGTATGCATGGGTAACAAAATGTTCCCTTATAAATTATTTATTTATTTATTTATTTATTTATTTATTTATTTATTGGTGTTTAAGGTCACATACTTATGCACAGTGGTTAATCATGACAGTGACAGTTTTACGGGTGGAGGAAGCCGGTGTACCCGGAGAGAACCACCGAGCAACGACGAGCAGCTGCCAGCTCCACAACATCGTACCTCCGCACTGCAGCACAGGCAGGGTTAGATTGGTAGAAGACATGCGCACCAATCGACGTGCAGTGCGCCGTAGTACACGGCGTCTTCGTGCCCCCATGTGGACAATCGGAGTTAAATGCCTTGCCCAAGGACACAACGCGGGAGTCCGAATTGATCGCTCACCCATCCGAGGACTAACCGGGCTCGACGTTGCTTAACGTCGGTGATCTGACAAGAACCGGTTACTGCAACGCCGCCGCCGCCCCCCCCCCCCCCCCCTATAAATTGCAGTCCTCTCAACAATGATTTTTTATGCTAGGCTCTATCGAACGTTTCTTAAAATGAAGGCGTAGTTTCCTATCAGCAGCCTTGTCTTATTTTGTAAAGGAAATTCAACAGAATACTTAGCAGTAGTGATGGAACGGCCCGCATCGCTCACTGCTGTGCGCCCCTTCAGAACGGGCGCTCAACGTGCAGCTATGGTCGATGCGGGATACTCCGTTGAGGCAGAACCCGAGAGTGAGTGTCCCCCCTCTCGTTGTAGGGCGTCCGGGGGTACACCTCCGGGAAAAGTTTGAAATTTAGTACCCAAATCTCTTCAATCGAAGTGGACATTGTCGTCTAGGCTTAGCTGCCCGAGTTATACACATCTAAAATGGGGTTAGTGTTGCCAGCTTAACGAGTGTGTGCTTTCTGCGTTGGATATTTTCGAAAAGCAAGCCATTCCAGGTCTTAGAATTGTAGAAGAATTTCGTCTCCAATCAGTAGAGGAACGGCGTTCCCACAGGAAAGCACCAATTCTTAGCAGTTTATCCCTTTGAACACGAGTGGTCGCTTTTCCGGTCCAGTAACATGATACGTCATAACATTATTAAATAGGATGGATGTTCAGTAAATGTGTGGGGTAGACCAAACAATATTTTTAACTTGCAGCCCTGAGGCTGCATATTGAAAATATTGATTGGTCTACCCCAAATAAGGAATATGGACTCTTCCAATTGCTGCCATTGAGCTGGCGTGGAAGCTACCACTAGAGTTGAAAGGGTTAAGTTTTAGTACTCCTCTTCAAAGTAGATCGCGCGAGGTATCGACTTTACGCATAAATAGACACAATACCAGCCTTGTGCCTGTGACGGTTGCGGGGGGGGGGGGGGGGCGTGGGGGAGTCAGGTTAATGCTGGAATGATAAAAACAGCACGTTGGGGCCAGTATGGAGTTAATCCCAAAACCTTCGGAGGGGACAACGTGCTCAAACAGCCCACTGAAAACTTTGATGAACCAGATCAGCAGTTTGATACTGTGTGTGTGGGTGGGTGGGTTGTGAGGCCTGTTCCGGTCGACTCAAATGGAACGTTTTCTCCAATAATTGTTTCCACAGATAGAGAGAAAATAAAATTAGATGCGTCTTTAAGGAATATGTATATTTTGTAATTGCCCACACGCGGTGTTTTTATTCCCAGACTAATGAAGCTATTTCCACTCGGAAACGTCCCCACAGACAACCCAGTATGTTCACCGGGTCTTCAAGAATAGAGTCGCCGGTCAGCGTTTATAGATGGTACAGACTAACAATGTGCAATAACCACTGAAATTACAAAAAATTAAATATTTATAGAGAGATTTTGTTTTGATAGAAAATTAAGACCGAAGCGCAAGCTAGACGAATAACACATAATTTAACACTCCAAGAGACAAAACTGTTTTCTGTGATATTTATTTATTTATTTATTGGTGTTTAAGGTCATATACTTATGCACAATGGCTAATCATGACCGTGATAGTTTTACAGGTGGAGGAAGCCGGAGTACCCGGAGTTCCACCGAGCAACGATGAGCAGCTGCCAGCTCCCCAACATCGTAACTCCGCACCTCAGCACAGGCCAGGTTAGATTGTTTGAAGACATGCGCACCATCGACGTGCAGTACATCTTCTTAGTAAATGGCGTCATCGTGCCCCCATGTAGACAATTGGGGTTAAGTGCCTTGGCCAAGGACACAACGCGGGAGTCTGAATCGATCGCTCAGACGGTCACCCATCCGAGGATTAACCGGGATCGACGTTGCTTAACTTCGGTGATCTGACGAGAACCGGTTACCGCAAGTTTTCTGTGATTATCTATATTTTGCTTTCTGCCCCACCTAATGATAGAAGGTATGGTATGGTAACAAGAGTGCCTCATGTTGTACCTTATAGTAAAATGTGATATATTGAAAAACAAAGTCTAAAAATATGATATCCTCTTGCGATATGTGTTCTTATTTTAACGGGCTGATTTCTGGACGCCCATATCTGTGGTTCATATTATCTTTGAAGTCAAATTATTCAGGCTGCATGGATTTGCTTTGTTACAATTTATGGGAGAGGCACTCTCCCATAAATTGTAGCAAGGCGAAGACAAGTGAATACCTTTGTTAAAATTTATGGGAGAGTGCCCCTAGGCACTCTCCCATAAATTGTAACAAGGCAAAGACAAATAAACCCATTTTGACGACCTAGACTAATTTACCACGCAACCAGTTGAAGCGTGTGTCCTGAACGCAAACGTTTCCTCCACTGTGCCATATAATATACAGAAACTGAAAGCAGTGCTTCAAGGATAGTACATGCTGTCATATCAAGTCATGCAAGGGGGCGCGGTGGCTCAGTAGGCAGAGATGCAGGCTGCAAGCCGAGAGGACCTCATTTCGAATCCCAATGCGGCAACCGCGGTGTGTCTTGGGCAAGACACTTAATCCCGATCGCTGTATAACTATATTTTGTTCTAGTCTTATATTTCAGTATTAATAAAAAAAATAAAACACACCCCGGACTACTTTTTTCTGCGAGTTGTACATTAACTAAAAATGTGCTTTTGCTTTTCGTCCCTGACGAAGTACCAGTCAGCAGATTTATATTGTTGGGAAGGAATTTTGTCGTGGAGGGATTCTTTCAGGGAGGATTTTGTCGTGGAGGGATTTTGTCGGGGGATTATGTCGGGGGATTATGTCGTGGAGATTTTGACGGTATCCCAAGCTGGACACTCTTTTAGAGGTTGCCCTATATAATTCACAATTTGACAGGTTATAATGGGTTTTTCTGAATGATGACCCAAAGAGTACTGTGAGATCATTGTCAATGGACACCACATGATCACATCAACAGACCCTAAGTATAAGAACGCATGATCCTTGATAGCGACATGAAATCGCCTAGTGCCCAGAATATCCAACATTATGATAAAAGTTAGTATCTCAGCTTGTCTTGTTCATCAATATTCAAAGACTACCCCCCTCACAAGTGTACGACCGTCACTCGTTCACTCTAAAATCAGTTGGGTTTAAAACCAACCCAAATCAACTGGGTTGAGTGAATATGAACTCAATTGGGTTCATATTCACTCAGTCTAGTTCATTTCAAGGTGATGGTTTCGATTTTCGATTTTGTTGTTTAAAAGTGTCTATATCTTTGATAATGTTTCTCGTTTGGGACAAAGGTATAAGAGTTATAAACCGATTTGCCACTTAAACAGATCAGCAATAATTCAAGAGCTGCTAATTGAGTATGGAATTTAATGTTCATTATGACGCACTTGTTGAACGCCACATGGGCTATCTGACAACTGATTAAAAGGAGAGACAATATTCGCCTGTTGTCGTTATCTGTGTAATTATGGACAGTTAATGGATAATTATTGGACGAACAGTACATCGCGTACGTTCTGGACACACACCCATATTACGCATCTAGCCTGTTGCGAATGTCAGGAAATATCGAAATTCGAGTCTTTCAAAGGAACTTTAAAGCGAGTATTAAATTAAGATAGATCTAAGCGGCCAAGTTCAAGAGAAGCGATTAAACTGAGAATTAATGTTCTGGCTATGGAAATAAAAATCGGGGGGAGGGGGGACGTTCTCGAAGCATTCATTTCAGTCTGAAGGTGTGTAAGACTGTGGGTCGTTGCGAGTGGATGGGGATGTCCCATGCTATAGGTTAGAGGAGGTGCTGCATCGGTGCGAAAGTATAGGCACGTTGTAATGTAGCAGTGCCCAAGAGCTCATATTTAGAATAGGAGCAGTCGCGGGCCAAGTCGGTGGCCATATATGAGAAAAGGATCAGAAACAAGAGTACGAGCTCAGGGAGCTATTTGCATTTAGGTAAACGACATTACCTGTTTTTAGAAGGCAAGCCATACGTAGGCAGAGTAGGCTTTGCTTGTACGAACATTATTCTGAGACAAACGTAAGGGAGAGTTTAACCTCATTGGTGGCGACTTGTGTGAAAAGCGTCAAGTAAAGTGACAATAAGCTAGTGGCCGTGCGACGGCAGTGGTAGAGTGACATTCCGACACATGTTAGAGCAGGGGCGTCCGATAAAATGACAATACGTTAGTGGCCGTGCGACGGCAGTGAAAGGGTGAAGCGACCAAGGAAAAAATACCAGCGAAAAGGAGGAAAAACCAGCGACAACAAAGAATGCGGGCCCGCAAATGACTTAAAAACTGTGTGGGTAGGCGGTGATTGACGTTTTGTTTATCATATACATTGGATTCAATGTAAGTAACAAATTATCATATTTATTTATATGTATATGTATTAAAATTGTTGTTTTCAGTGAACTCCTGTTGATTTATGTTTTTCGAGGAAAAGTTATTAACCCCTTCAGGATAAGAACCACCCCATCAAAGGTGAAACGGGTGGGTTCCTCGCGGTGAGACATACGTTCACGCGCGGATTCAGGCGACACTCCTTGAGATTTGGCTGAATACGCGGCGTGAATCTATTTCTTCCAGCAGCGACAAAGCCCGGTTTCCTACAGTTCAACTGGGTTGATTTTTACCCAATTGCGTTTAGAGTGTAGTTGCTACCAGAAGTAAATGTAGACACCTATAACATCATTTACTCACCTCGAGTGTAAAAAAAAGTCTACACGCTCGACAGGAACAACAAAACGGTCAGGTAGAAGAGACCAAAAAAAAAAAAAAAAGAAAATTCCAATCACATATTTGCACTATGTTAATTATAAGGCACGGGGAAGAACTCGAAACACTTGGTAATTTCGTTTGCTCGATAGTCTTCAGTATGATAAACAACATTTGTTGATGATTGTCTCCTTGCTGGAATAGCTCGCCATGAAGCATGAGCGTTTGCGCATAAGATCAGTCGGGCAACTGCATTTCACGATTGGACAAACTGGTAACCCTCCAAACATCGTTCGCAATAACTGCGAATTTTTTTAGTTTTATTAACTGGTGGAGTGCTAAATTATTTTTGGTCATCAGAATTTGTCGACATGTCTTTGCCTTGTTAAAATTTATGTGAGAGTGTCCATAGGCATAAACTGAAACAAGGCAAATCCTCAAAGACTAAATAATTTCACTTAAAAGATAACATGAAGTACATATACTGAATATGAAGTATTTAAGTTGGGTTACCTTCACTTAAGATTGAAGCCCAAATATGGGCTGCCAGCACTCTACCAGTTAATATGACGCTAGAGCTGAAGCGGTTAGGGGAGTTTTCTTGACCGATTAATCACGTGTATTAACCTTGGTTAACCGATTAATCAATTGTCCAAATAGATATCTGAATAACTGCCATACCGTTGATGATATATTTATTTATTTATTTATTGGTGTTTAAGGTCACATATTTCTGCACAATGGCTAATCATGACCACGACAGTTTTACGGGTGGAGGAAGCCGGAGTACCCGGAGAGAACCACCGAGCAACGGCGAGCAACTGTCAGCTCCCCGACGTACTAACTCCACCCTAGCAGGGTTAGCATTGGTTGAAGACAGGTGTACCATCGACGTGCAGTACGCCTTAGTACACAGCGTCACCGTGCCCCCACGTGGGCAATGGGGGTGAAGTGTCTTACCGAAGGACACAACGCGGTTGCCGCAGGTGGGATTCGGACCGAGGACCTCTCGGCGTGCACCGTTGATGATTTACAGCATGAACTCTTTACCCAACGTAACAAACAAAACCGACTAGGCCTATATACAAAAATCTCCATTCAAATTATTATGGTTTCAATTTTTGTGTCAAAAACATAGCTTATGACCCCTCATTGGAACGAGCTCGTTGAGCTCGTTCCAATGAGGGGTCATAAACTATGTTTTTGACACAAAAATTGAAATTTTTTAGTAATTCATGATTTTGTTTTGCAAGTATCGTCTGGTACCCACAATGGGTGAAAGGTTAAGCCACTGATACAGTATGATGATCATGCAAGTAAACATGTATGTCAGCAAGTAACTTGCATGCTTTACTCTGTCTCATATAATTGATGTGAGTCAGTGTGACAACGTTTGCTTGTTTTGGAGCAAGTTTGTTCCTTTGTTAACCCATATAATACAGTAGTTCAAAAGTAACGCTTAATCGATCAATTACTTTTTGGATCGATCAAGATGTTGATCATTGATTAATCGATTAATCGGTTAACCGCTTCAGCTCTATATGGCGCCCAGGAATATATTGACAAAAAACTGACAATAGAAATTTGTCAGTCGGATAAATTATTCATGAAGTTAAATATAGTGTTTCGATATGCCTTTGTCTCGGGGGTAACAAGTTTGCGACTGTCGACTGGAGGCTCGGGCGACAGTCTAAATCCGGCATTGTTCTTTTAATGCCAGTGTTAACAGATGTGTGAGAAATTATTTGCGAAGCAAACTGTGTCCTCTCCAGAAACACCAACCACCAACATATTATCACATTCTCTGGTAAAATTTTTCCATGTTGCACGTTTGAAGAATTTAAGATAGGCTTGCATCGGATTAAGGTTCGAGAGCGGCAGCTCAAGATCCAGCGGATTGGGCTTCGGATCGAAAGGTCGTAAGTTCAGCTGCTTTGTGTTCTGCGCATTATAATTTGGGTTCGTATTTATTTTGTTTTTTGCTTTTTTTACCTCACCGTTTTGTTGTTCCTGTAGTTAGTGTACATGTTTTTCATATCACAGTCGATGTGAGTAAATGCTTTATAAATGTCAACATTTACCTCTTAATTCCAGTTGTCCAACTGGGATCAAGGTGGAGCAGTATGGTGTGGCGTGCAGTACGCTCACGATACACACGCCTTCAGCCAATACTAACACTGCTTGTTGTAGAAAATAGAAAGTTGGAGACAGCTCGACAGTTACACCCTGCTTCCCGGTAGCTCCCTACGGATACTCCAGCTTCCTCTACCTTGTAAAACTGTCGGACAGCAGCCGTTGATGGTATCATAAAATACCCCCAAAAACAAACAAATCAGCTAAAGGTAGTGTCTTCACAATACACGAGGAAATGAATTTGCATGTCAATATAAATTTACACCAGAGACTTTCAGGACTCACATCCACCCATTCTTTGTGTTCTGCAATTTCCTATCCCTGGGTTCAGTGAATAGTATTAGACTTACGTTTAATAAGTCAATCTATAAGCAGTGGATTAAAAATGGACAAAAATATGCTCGGTGGAAGAGCATTAATTCATTGCATGCTGCTGGAGGATGTTACTGCTGAGGACACGAAATCTCTTGCCACTGAAATATAAATAATTTGGGCATGTTTAACCAAATTCCCCCCTGTGAATTAAATGGCCTTTTTAACCGATGGTGTAGTGAGTTAACTTTACAGGATTTTTTCATCAATTCTAGTCATGGCTGCTTCATAGCAGCCATGACTAGATATGATGAAGAATGTTTTAAAAATAATCAGCGGGTTAAAAGTTAATGAACTTCAAGATGAGTACGAACTGCTTTTAAAGATTCCAATACCATAAGTAAGAAAATTGGGTGTATGTTGCAAATAGTTTCCGATAATTGATTCGGACGTTAGTTTGCGAGAATTATTGGCAGGTGTATCCAGGAGCCAAAACATTCAAGTTGGGGAATTAAATGTTCAGACAGTCGCCTGAAGATAAGAAAACCAATTGTCCTTGTAATTAGATGAAAGCTGTTATATTTCGTAAATACAGAAAGGTCATGAAACAGAGCTGGTGCCGCGTCGAGTTTCGTAAACTATTAATGAGACAATATACACGACGCAATAGCCGAGTCAAGGGCGTAAATCCACAGGAAAGGGGGGGGGGGGTGGAGGTCTGGGTGGCGTCACACATCTCCAAATTCCTTTTCTCGTCAATCAGTAGTAGGGTAAAGTACCATTTCCCACTAATTAAGAGACCCCTCGTATAGTCATAAAGCTGACATAGAGGTTGCTAGTTTCGTGATATGCGTGTGGGACAAGCCCAAGACGTAAGCCACGACCATCACCGATAGCGTGGTAAAAGGCGCGGTAATCTGCCACAATTTTGCAGCGACATTGTCAACTGTCGTTGTGTTTTGTCATCCACAAGATTATATTTTACAAGAGAAGCAGAAGCGTGCAATGCTATTCGTAGTCAAGTAATTCAAAAAACTAATTGCACGCCTGCCCCATACAACAATCAGGGGAGGTAATACAAGCTTCATACGACTTCATATCTTCCGAGTTCAGTGAATTGATCTCATTTTCATTGATTATCATATTTCTACGAAAGCGCAGAAGGCTCATTCAAATTTCAAACTTCAAATTTCAAATTTCAAACTTCAAATTTCAAATTTCAAATTTCAAACTTCAAATTTCAAATTTCAAACTTCAAATTTCAAACTTCAAATTTCAAACTTCAAATTTCAATTTTTAGAATCCGTTTTTTTTTCTTCCCGCCTTCAAAAGTACACTGACCAATCAGATGTCGCCACCGACGTCTAGTTAACCAATCACGTTCATTCGGAGGAACTCACCCAATTCCGTCGCTGACGATTCTGTATAATTTCATTGTTATCGTAGTATCAAACAGGTGCGGTCGACTGCCCAGTTGCGCGGGATTTTTTTTCTTTTGGAGGAGGAATTATCATTTCTCCGATATAGGTAGGTTTATACTTTGTCACGGTTAGCAATATTATTGGTACATCTTAATACTCAGTCTATCGAAGTAGCCGTTTTGAGTGTTTGTAGGGATTTTTGATATTCTGTTTGGTTGAGGACCCGATTTTGAAATGTTTGTGGCATTTTAGTATGATATTACCTCCCTGTCCGGGCGGTCTACTTAAAAATAATTCAGCGTGCACTACCGGGGATTTTATATGGCATTTCTAGCAAAATCAATCCGCATATATATCTTATTAGCTATATGAAGAGGTTTGGTCCGTGGTCTTGATGTGTTATGGGGGTGTTCACCATGCAACCGTAGACTTTTTGTTAATAATATTGTTTCGTTTATTGGAATATTATAAGTGAGGAAAAAAAATGTTCAGCTATGTGTCATCAAAACACAATATTAACCCAATATGTATGGCATAAGCACCGCTCAACACTGTAATTAATAACTTCTCCTTGCTCTTTATTTTATCCTAGAAAAGCGCTCGTCGGACTGTTGTCGGAATTAATTCAAAATTCAAAATCAGGAGCTTAATCGAAAGAGTAAAAATTCTGTAACGTGTATGTATGGGTGGGGGTGGGTGTTTATGTGAATGTGGGGATAAAACCCCACTCAACACAACGTTTTGTAAGAAAATATCCTCAAAACTGGAATCGCCAGAATGACATTATTTTAGATGGGCGGGGACCTTCATTGTACCACCGTAATGATGCGTATAACATGTTGATGACACACATTTGTTAGTCAATGCGGTCGATCGCGTGTCTCTCGTTAATTTGAAGTCGGGCAGTCACATGTATACCGCTGGTGGGTATATCATTCAAAAGGGAAAACCTTCCCGCAATCCTACTCCCCACCCCTTCACCTCCTTTCCCAACAAACACACATCCACCTGCGAATATCTTCATGGTATTGGAAGCATTGTGGTCATTGCGAAAACAGTGTGATTTGGTATATAGTGAAAATATATTTCACATGCCCCACATAGTACAGATCAGGGTAGATAGGGGGGGGGGGGGGGATGCATACGGAGGCAAACACGAAACTCTGGGGCATCTGTATTTGAATTCTCCGCTATCTAGACATCATTTGTGTGTCGTGGATGGAGATTTCGGTTCATATATGGGTGAAAGAAGTGTTTTCGCAAAATGTTTGGAGTGAATGATTTTCTGAGTTTTGGAAAGTTCTCAGCTCCGGAGCCGAGTTCGACCCGCGCCCCGATTCCGACCCTCTACGTTGGTCTATATTCCCGGTATTTCGAACAAGGGATTAAATAACCTCATGTCACCCTCCCATACGGGGTCTAGGTTGTGACAATGTCGACTGTTTTTCTCTGTTGCATTCTACTTTGAATAATGGAAAGGGAATAAAGGAGACCCCGATCCCACCCCCCCCCCCCTACTATATCCACAATGTACGATTGAGTGCCCCTTATGTTCAGTTGGAATCCCATGACGAGCAGAAAAGTTCCATTTCTAGGAAGTAATTGGTACTGAACAGGATAAGCATCAATATGGATAGTTTGCAACTAATGCACATTAAATCAATAATTGCAGCTGACAGGCCGAGAAGGCTCATTTAAATTTCAAATTTCAAACTTCAAATTTCAAACGCCAAATTTCAAATTTCAAACTTCAAATTTCAAACTTCAAATTTCAAACTTCAAATTTCAAACTTCAAATTTCAAACTTCAAATTTCAAGTTACAAATTTCAATTTTCAAAATCCGTTTTTTTCCCACCTTCAAAACTACATTGACCGATCAGATATCTCCACAGACTTCCAGGTAACCAATCACGTTCATTCGGTGGAACTCGCCCGATTTCCTAGCTGACGATTCTGCATAATTTCGTTGTTATCGTGGTATCAAACAGGGAAGATCGACTGCCCAGAAGCGCAGGATTTTTTTTTCATTTGGAGGAGGTATTATATCATTTCGCCGATATAGGTAGATTGATAGTTTGTCACGGGTAGCAATAATATTGGTTCATCTTGATACTTAGCCTGTCGAAGTAGTCTTTTCGAGTGTTTAAAGGGATTTTAATATTCCCTTTGGTTGATTCACTCAGTGGCGTTTTAGCGGGTGGGTGGGTGGTGAGCCCCCTTGAATTTGTAATTAGTAGGTGAGGGGGTGTTTTGTGGGTGTGTGTGTGCGGGAAGAGGCTTGCAAGGCATTTCCGCCGCGGTAACAAAAATTAATCAGTTATGATGCGGCCAGTGGCCATCGCTACCACGAGACGTCCATGGCTCGGCACGTGGCAAAACAAAGTTGAATTCCAGGGTCCAAAAACCCCCATTTCCTTGCATCTGAGCGGATATTTTGAGGTTTTTCATGGAGATACATTTGTATGATGTCACACCTCAAGCGCTGGTAATTACCATTAAATGTGTGTCTTTTCAATTCAGAGTGTGGTGGTCGAGTGGATTAGCGCGTTGGTGTCTCGTGCCAGATGCCTCGGGTTCACTAACCTAACACTCTCTGTCAGCATCAAGTGTGGAGTTGATACTGTCACAGCGCCCCGTCCTATCGGGTGGGGGCGTAAAATGGCTGACCTCTGTGCTGAGAGAGAGACACACCCTGTAGAGATCTAAGATATCTTTGTGGTAGCCTAGATCGGAGTTGCAGAGATTCATCACCCAAGCCTAGCTGGCAAAATCGAAACAGTGACAAAGAAGAAATCACCCATGAGTGTCGCAAGAAGCGCATAGTCCCACATCGTTCCCCGCTGGCATACATCCCGTAAAGACCCTTCCATACCAGGCGGAGAAAATGACTGACTGACAATTCAGGCAGCTTCTTTTTATAATCTGGCTGCATTCTAACCTACCCTTTGTGCGCTTGCCAACCCCTGTGTTATTTTACCCTCCCATCACTCTTAATAGTGATAGATGTTTACCCATGACGTGTTGTCTCGCCAATTTAGAATAGAGGTATAAGAGGTTAAAGAGGACGGACAAACTGTACCTGCACTGATGACTTCTACTTTTTCACTGACACAGATACTTGTATTTGGTCAAGCAACCTAGCCCCCTCACCTGACACCTCTTCGATTTTAGTGTCATTTTTGACATAGTTCCAGGTCCGATTTTGAGAAAAAGTATTTGTGTGTGGGGGGGGGGGGGGGGGGAGGAGGGCGTCCCCCAATCCCCAAGCCACTGCTTTGGTTGAGTACTCTTCATGCACCGATGTTGAAAGTTTTGTGGCATTTTAATATGTCCGGGCGGTCAACTTGAAAATAATTCGGTATGCACTAGATGGATTTATATAAGGCATTTCGAACAAAATCAGTCCGCACATATATCTTATTATCAAAATGAAGTTTAGTCTGTGGACTTGCTGCGGGGTGAGAGTGTTTACTGTGCAACCCTAGACTTTTTGTAACGGATATTGTTTTGTTTATTGGAATATGATAAGTGAGAAACAAATGCGCGGCAGTGTGTCAGCAAAACCCAACCCAATATGTATGGCATAAGTACCTCTCATTACTGTAATTAATAACTTCGCATTGCTCTTCATTTTATCTGAGAAAAGGGCTCGTCAGGCTAGTAAATTAAGGCGTAGTATATTCACAATGCACATGTTATAGGAATTAATTCAAAATTCAAAAGCAGGAGCTTAATCGAAATTGTAAACATACTGTAACGTGTATGTATGGGTGGGGATGGGTGTTTATGTGAGTGTGGGGGTAAAACCCCATTCAACACAATGTTTTGTAAGAAAATAACCCCATAACTGGAATCGCCAGAATGACATTATTTAGGGAAACTGAAATGAATGCCAAACTATTACCACAATAGATTGCAACATTTCAGTGCAGAGAATCATGTGTGGCTAACATCGGAAAAGTATAAAAATCACATTTGTATTTGAAATGCCTTGGAAACCTCTTCCCGCACACACACACCCACAAAACACTCCCTCAACCACTAATTACAAATTCAAGGGGGCTCACCACCCACCCACCCGCTAAAACGCCACTGAGTGAATCAACCAAAGGGAATATTAAAAATCCCTTTAAACTCTCGAAAAGGCTACTTCGACAGGCTATGTATCAAGATGTACCAATATTATTGCTACCCGTGACAAACTATCAACTTACCTATATCGGCGAAATGATAATACCTCCTCCAAATGAAAAAAAAATTCTGCGCTTCTGGGCAGTCGATCGTTCTTGTTTGATACCACGATAACAACGAAATTATACAGAATCGTCAGCTAGGAAATCGGGCGAGTTCCACCGAATGAACGTGATTGTTTACCTGGAAGTCAGTGGAGATATCTGATCGGTCAATGTTGTTTTGAAGGTGGGAAAAAAACGGATTTTGAAACTTGAAATTTGAAGCTTGAAATTTGAAGTTTGAAATTTGAAGATTGAAATTTGAAGTTTGAAATTTGAAGTTTGAAATTTGACGTTTGAAATTTGAAGTTTGAAATTTGAAGTTTGAAATTTGAAATTTAAATGAGCCTTCTCAGCCTTTCAGCTGCAATTAACTCTACATACAGATTATGGGAAATCAAGCAATCTGATTGGTTAGTTATAATCTATATAAATGATCTAGATAAAAGAAACAACAAGAGTACTTGGAATAGGGTCAGAACTAACAAGAACAGACCAGAATAGCTAAATATAGTAATAATAAGTAAAGCTGTTCCAACTGATAGGCTCTTTTACGCTACTGGAGTATACTCCAGAACAAAGGAACATGGTTAGGTTGATGAAAATTATTCCATATATAGATAGAAGCAGAGAATTCTGAAAGAATTAGAAATAATACAGCTTGTTGGGGTTGTTTGTGGTAATTCTTCGAGAATTATAGGATAATTGTAAGTCAGAAAATTACTCTTCTACAAAGGAACACGGTACCCCTTGGTACTATAGCACTACGGCCTACACCGATAAATTGGGGCATCCATAGTAAATAAAGACAATTTCGGTGATTTGGAGGGATTCCCGAATTGTTTGTGGTAATTAGATTTACTCCGATTCAATCGAACACAACTTCCTTGTTAGAAGGTTTTGGGTCACATAGCAACCACGTGCTACCATAGAAACCAAGATGGCGGCCTCAGGTATACAAAAGGGACGACAGAAACACGTATCACCCTAACAACACGCACTACGCATGTTCATTCACATCACGTATCACTATGGAGATGACGTCACAAGATTGCCGCTCACGCGGGTTACCATGACCACACAACATGACGTCACCAGGTCACGTGACTATGACGTCACTTCCTGTGCGGCTCTCCCTCCGGCCAACCGGGCACGATCGGTACATGCTATACTACTCGCATTAAATCAATAATTGCAGCTGAAAGGTTGAGAAGGCTCATTTAAATTTCAAATTTCAAACTTCAAATTTCAAACGTCAAATTTCAAACTTCAAATTTCAAACTTCAAATTTCACATTTCAAAATTCAAGCTTCAAATTTCAAGTTTCAAAATCCGTTTTTTCTCCACCTTCAAAACTACATTGACCGATCAGAAATCTCCACAGACTTCCAGGTAAACAATCACGTTCTTCGGTGGAATTCGCCAAATTTCGTAGCTGACGATTCTGCATAATTTCGTTGTTATCGTGGTATCAAACAAGAACGATCGACTGCCCAGAAGCGCAGGATTGTTTTTTTGATTTGGAGGAGGTATTCTCATTTCGCCGATATAGGTAGGTTGATAGTTTGTCACGGGTAGCAATAATATTGGTACATCTTGATACTTAGCCTGTCGAAGTAGCCTTTTCGAGTGTTCAAAGGGATTTTTAATATTCCCTTTGGTTGATTCACTATTTTAAAATGCCACAAAACTTTCAACATCGGTGCATGAAGAGTGCTCAACCAAAGCAGTGGCTTGGGGATTGGGGGACGCCCCACAAATACTTTTTCTCAAAATCGGACCTGGAACTATGTCAAAAATGACATTAAAGTCGAAGAGGTGTCAGGTGCAGGGGGCTAGGTTGTATATCTGTAGATTGCTTGTCCAAATACAAGTATCTGTGTGAGTGAAAAGGTAGACAGTCACCAGTACAGGTACAGTTTGTCCGTCCTCTTTAACCTCTTATACCTCAATTCTAAATTGGCGATACAACACGGCATAGGTAAACATCTATCACTATTAAGAGTGATGGGAGGGTAAAATAACACAGGGGTTGGCAAGCGCACAAAGGGTAGTTTAGAATGGAGCCAGATCACAAAAAGAAGCCGCCTGAATTGTCAGTCAGTCATTTTCTCCGCCTGGTATGGAAGGGTCTTTACGGGCTGTATGCCAGCGGGGAACGATGTGGGACTATGCGCTTCTTGCGACACCCATGGGCGATTTCTTATTTGTCACTGTTTTGATTTTGCCAGCTAGGCTTGGGGCTGAATCTCCGCAATTCCGATCTAGCCTACCACACAGATATGTTAGATCTGCACAGGGTGTGTGTGTCTCTCTCTCCGCACAGAGGTCAGCCATCTTACGCCCCACCCGATAGGACGGGCGCTGTGACAGTATCAACTCCACACTTGATGCTGACAGAGAGTGTTAGGTTAGTGAACCCGAGGCATCTGGCACGAGACACCAACGCGCTAATCCACTCGACTCGACCACCACACTTTGAATTGAAAAGACACAAATTTAATGGTAATTACCAGCGCTTGAGGTGTGACATCTTACAAATGTATCTCCATGAAAAACCTCAAAATATCCGCTCAGATGCAAGGAAATGGGGGCTTTTGGACCCTGGAATTCAACTTTGTTTTGCCACGTGCCGAGCCATGAACGTCTCGTGGTAGCGATGGCCACTGGCCGCATCATAACTGATCATTTTATGTTACCGTGGCGGAAATGCCGTGCAAACCTCTTCCCGGACACACACACCCACAAAACACCCCCTCACCCACTAATTACAAATTCAAGGGGGCTCACCACCCACCCACCCACCCACTAAAACGCCACTGAGTGAATCAACCAAAGGGAATATTAAAAATCACATTAAACACTCGAAAAGACTACTTCGACAGGCTAAGTATCAAAATATTCCAATATTATTGCTACCCGTGACAAACTATCAACCTACCTATATCGGCGAAATGATATAATACCTCCTCCAAATAAAAAAAAAATCCTGCGCTTCTGGGCAGTCGATCTTTCCTGTTTGATACCACGATAACAACGAAATTATGCAGAATCGTCAGCTAGGAAATCGGACGAGTTCCACTGAATGAACGTGATTGGTTACCTGAAAGTTTGTGAAGATATCTGATCGGTCAATGTAGTTTTGAAGGTGGGGGAAAAAACGAATTTTGAAAATTGAAATTTGAAACTTGAAATTTGAAGTTTGAAATTTGAAGTTTGAAATTTGAAATTTGAAATTTGAAGTTTGAAATTTGAAGTTTGAAATTTGAAATTTAAATGAGCCTTCTCAGCTTGTCAGCTGCAATTATTGATTTAATGTGCATTAGTTGCAAACTATCCATATTGATGCTTATCCTGTTCTGTACCAATTACTTCCTAGAAATGGAACTTTTCCGCTCGTCATGGGATTCCAAGTGAACATACGGGGTTCAATCGTACATTGTGGATAGAGGAGGGGGGGGGGGGGTGGTCGGGGTCTCCTTTATTCTCTTTCCATTATTCAAAGTAGAAAGCAACAGAGAAAAACAGTCGACGTTGTCACAACCTAGACCCCGTATGGGAGGGTGACATGAGGTTATTTAATCCCTTGTTCGAATTACCTTGAATATTACCATTTGAATTTTGAATGATATATACCCACCAGATGTATACATGTCACTGCCCGACTTCAAATTTAACGAGAGACACGCGATCGACCGCAGTGACTAACAAATGTGTGTCATCAACATGTTATACGCATCATTATAGTGGTACAATGAAGGTCCCCGCCCATCTAAAATAATGTCATTCTGGCGATTCCAGTTTTGAGGATATTTTCTTCCAAAACGTTGTGTTGAGTGGGGTTTTATCCCAACATTCACATAAACACCCATCCCCACCCATACATACACGTTACAGAATCTTTACACTTTCTATTAAGCTCCTGATTTTGAATTTTGAATTAATTCCGACAACAGTCCGACGAGCGCTTTTCTTGGATAAAATAAAGAGCAAGGAGAAGTTATTAATTACAGTGTTGAGCGGTGCTTATGCCATACATATTGGGTTAATATTGTGTTTTGATGACACATAGCTGAACATTTTTTTCTCACTTATAATATTCCAATAAACGAAACAATATTATTTACAAAAAGTCTACGGTTGCATGGTGAACACCCCCATAACACATCAAGCCCACGGTCTAAACCTCTTCATATAGATAATAAGATATATATGCGGATTGATTTTGCTACAAATGCCATATAAAATCCCCGATAGTGCACACTGAATTATTTTTAAGTAGACCGCCCGGACAGGGAGGTAATATCATACTAAAATGCCACAAAAATTTCAAAATCGGTGCACACGAGTCCTCAACCAAACAGAATATCAAAAATCCCTACAAACACTCAAAACGGCTACTTCAATAGGCTGAGTATTAAGATGTACCAATAATATTGCTAACCGTGACAAAGTATAAACCTACCTATATCGGCGAAATGATAATTCCTCCTCCAAAAGAAAAAAAATCCTGCGAAACTGGGTAGTCGACCGCACCTGTTTGATACTACGATAACAATGAAATTATACGGAATCGTCAGCTACGGAATTGGGCGAGTTCCTCCGAATGAACGTGATTGGTTATCTGGACGTCGGTGGCGATATCTGATTGGTCAGTGTACTTTTGAAGGCGGGAAGAAAAAAACGGATTCTGAAAATTTGAAATTTGAAGTTTGAAATTTGAAATTTGAAATTTGAAATCTGAAGTTTGAAATTTGAAGTTTGAAATTTGAAGTTTGAAATTTGAAATTTGAAATTTGAAGTTTGAAATTTGAAATTTGAAATTTGAAGTTTGAAATTTGAATGAGCCTTCTGGGCTTTCGTATATTTCTGAAAAATAATGTTTTGAATATTTTGAAGACAATTATATTCCTAATCACTAACACTGCATAGACTGACTGACGATTACAGGTTGGTCGGAAGTAAATTACAACGTAATTGCCACACTATTTTGTCCGGGTATTGGCCCACTTCTGGTAAAATATGCCCGATTTCGCAATCACAACACAAGCTCTACATATTGACGCAAAGACGCAACTAGTAAAGTTCATGTCAAAACTCATCCTATATCCGTCAAGAATATTATTGGACGCTCGATTGGAAGCTGAAAAATACCTACGAGACTCTTTGTGGTTGAAGTATGAGGAAGTTATAGGCACTGACAACCTAACCCGGTACTTGAACCGCATGAATATGACACAGTTATAGAGAATTTAAGAAATATTCACCGCGACACCTTCTATAAAGACATCCACAAAGATAAGTGAAAAAGCGGATTAAACAAATTAAACCTTTACCTAACATGAAAAGCAGACGACACTTGCAAAAAAATTCTTGAATAACTAATTTGTTTCATTTTTTTGTCTCAAAACATAGGTTATGACCCCTCGTTGGAACGAGCTCGACGAGCTCGTTCCAACGAGTGGTCATAACCTATGTTTTTGAGACAAAAAAAAAAAAAGAAAAAAAAAGAAAATTAATTGGCGATTTTTGAGAATAGCGCTGGCCGGTTTTGGCCGTTACGTTGGGTAAAGGGTTAAGAACTTATCGTCGGTTAAAAAAAGAATATAAATTAGAAAATCATTTGACAAACACGATATCGTCTGAAGCAAACAGTATGTTCACGCGACTGCGTATCAATAATCATTCTATAAAGATAGAGAAAGGAAGGCATCTACACCCCGTCTCCCCACCACCACCACCGCCACCACCACCACAAACGAACGACTTTGTGGGCTGTGTGACTCGGGGGATGTAGAGACGGAATTTCATTTCGTTGTGGAATGTTCGGAATATGCGTCTCTCGGGAAAGACATTTTTAGCAGACTGGAGGGAGAATACCAGCCCTTCTCCACTATGAAAGTCGACGAGAAAGCCATATTCCCAATGAAGAATTAAATCCCGAATTATGCAATATCATCTGTAATATGATACAGCTGCTTTTCTTCAAACAACGAGCGTTAAAGTTCAGTCAACAATAATCAGTGACTGCTCATAGTATTAATAATAATAATATACACATTTATATGGCGCCAAAATTATAGTTCAGAAGATCTAGAACCATATTCTAAGGCGCTGTACATGTTACTGAGCTCATACAAACGGAATACATGCAGTATCTTACAGTCCACATTTGACAGGTTTTTTAGGTGTTCTGGTAAATTATTCCACAAGTGAGGGCCAGCAAATGAGAATGACCTATCTCCAAATGTCTTACACCTATGTTTTGGAACATGTAGTAGCATTTTACCATCGAGCCTCAGGTTGTATTGACACACATTCTTGGTATTAAGGAGTTCTTCTAAGTGGGCTGGTGACATGTTGTTTTGTGCCTTAAAAACTAATAATAACGTTTTGAAAATTATCCTATACTTGACTGGCAGCCAGTGCATATCCGTCAGAACAGGAGTGATGTGTTGAGATGTGATAACCTACGTACCACTCGGGCTGATGCATTTGGTACCATCTGCAGGCGAGAGCACTGATATTGTGGACGGTTGAACAGTAAGGCATTACAATAATCCAAATGTGAGGTTTCAAAGGCATGAAACAGGCCTTTTGTGGAGTCTTTGGTGAGGAACTGTCTTATCTGTTTAACTTTGTATACACCTCTGAAAACCTTAGTGCACATATTTGTAACATGTCTGTCCGTAGACATGGTAGTGTCGAAGAAGGCACCAAGATTACGTACACTGTTACTTGCACTGATGGCGGAATCTCCTACCTTCACTGAATTGATGTCAACTTTAGTGAGTTGCTGTCGTGAACCAATTATTAGGAATTCAGTCTTATCGTCATTTATCATTAATTTGTTTGAAACCATCCATGTGCGAATGTCCGAAATACATGATTCAATAGTTTCTAGAGCTTTATTTTGATCCTTGATTGATGGTCGAAAAGAGAAATAGACATGTGTGTCAGCAGCATAACCATGGACGTCAGGCAGGTGAGATTAAATAATGGTGAACATTTTTGAAATACAGAATAGAAACAGAACAGGACCAAGACAACTGCCCTGTGGGACTCCACCTTCAAGATGGAAGACTTTTGACAGATTATTCATTATGTATTTATTGATACACGCTGCTGTCTATTCTTGATGTATGATGATAGCCAGCTAGCAGCTATACCATTAAATCCAAAATCAGAATTCATTGTCTCTAGCAGAGTTTTATGACAAACAGTGTCAAAAGCAGCACTAAGGTCCAAAAGAACAAGCAATGTTATCTTCCAGACTCCATATTGAGGAGGATGTCATTCTGAACCTTGCGTAATGCCGTTTCAGTCGAGTGAAATTTTCTGAATCCAGACGTGTTGGCCGGTAATGGAGCATGCATATCATTATGTAATATTAGCTGGTCAATGGCGGCATTTTCACACAGCTTTGAGACGAACGGTAAGTTACTGACTGGTCGGAAGTTTTTAAACACAAGTTACGCACCTTGTTTCTTCAGAAGAGGATTAACAATTACTATTTTCCACGCATCAGGCACATATCCTTCTAACAGAGACATGCTGATCTCATTTTTGTGATTACAGGAGTCAGAGTCTACTCATGATTTTGACAAGAGATGTTGGCATTGTGTCGAATTCACATGAGGCATTTGAGGATTCTTTTATTAATTTGGTTACCTCGTGGACTTCTAAAGGTCGAAACGTTGAAAGCTCTTTTTCTGATCGTCTTTGTTTGATGTCAATTTTGTCTACATTTATATTCTGAATTTTTTCTAGAATTAATTTTATGTTTTGGATGAAAAATTCGCCAAATTTAATAATACCTTTTGGATGTTTGCAAAAGATATTATTACTCTTATGATTACTCTTTTATGCGTTATTTTTTCATTAAATAATACTTAATTTTCAGTTGTTGTTAACTATCCTATTTTGTTGATGCAATCTGTCTTGTTTTTGATGCATTTGCTCATTAAAGCTATTCTATTATATTCTATTTCTTTTTCCACATTCCGATATGACTTTATCTTCATCCGTTAACCCTTTACCTAACATGAAAAGCAGACGACACTTGCATAACTGATTGTTTTTCATTTTTTGTCTCAAAAACATAGGTTATGACCCTTCATTGGAACGAGCTCGACGAGCTCGTTCCAAAGAGGGGTCATAACCTATGTTTTCGAGAAAAAATGAAAATGAATTGGCCTCTTTTGTGAATAGGGCTGGCCTATGTTTGCCGTTACGTTGGGTAAAGGGTTAAATATTTGAAAAATACAAGTGGGTAAACCTGAACGGATTAGAGTAGTCTGTGTTTAGTTAGAATATGCATGCACGATATTATAAAAACAGAACTTTTTGTTGGACCTAGATTTAATCGGCATGCCAGAAAAGCGACGGAACATTAATTTCTTGAAGTCTTTTATTGATCAAAAAGTTTAATGCAATGCAAGATTCTTAAAATTAATGGAACAAAAGCGTAGAACATATCAGAGCTGGTGCGTAAGGTTTTCAAGTATTTTAAAACCACCATGGGGCGCGGTGACTCAGTAAGTAGAGGTGCAGGCTGCAAGCCGAGAGGTCCTCGGTTCGAATGCCACCTGCGGCAACCGAGTTGTGTCCTTGAGCAAGACACTTCACCACCATTACCCACGCGGGGCACGGTGGCGTTGTGTACTAATGCGTACTGCACGTCGATGGTGCACCTGTCTTCAACCAATGCTAACCCTGCCTGTGTGGAGTTAGTATGTTGGGGCGCTAACAGTTGCTCGCCGTTGCTCGGTGGTTTCTCCGGGTACTCCGGCTTCCTCCACCCGTAAAACTATCGTGGTCATAATTAAACAAATAAATAAATAAATTAAATAAATAAATAAATGGTGACACCAAACAGATAGGGAAAGGCGACGGTATGATATATGCTTGCTACATGCAGCACTTCAGTGTCGTGTTCTAGGCACTCTTGCAGGCTAGGGGTATGTTAAAGAAGGACTAGAAGTTCTACGGAGCCTAGCCGCCAGGCATATCTTTTTCTTTCTACACTCTAAAATCAGTTGGGTTAAAAATCAACCCAAATCAACTGGGTTGAGTGAATATGAACCCAACTGGGTTCATATTCACTCAACCCAGTTGGTTTGGGAAGTTTTCAACACAACTGATTTTATAGTGTATTTGAGGCTGGTGATTTTGCTGGGCTAATTAAAGAGGTGTCAGGTGTTGAATTTTCAACTCCATCACTTGCCTCTTTCTCTTTCTTTACCCTCTTTTTTCCTTTCCATGAAATCCGACAGCCGGCCTGCATCGCGCCCTCCAACTGAAGGCCCATTCTTTCTCTTAGTCTTCTCTTTCCGTTGGTTTGGCCATGTGAAACTTCGAAATTAATTCAATTCAATCCGAAATTGTTCCGACGATCCGATTCGATTCATAGTTCACTGGAGGAGTGTCGGAAGTATAACTGTAAGCTGGGAACAGGTTGGGGGATTCTATATATCACTTTATTAACACCCAATAAAAGATGATTAAAGAACTCAAGAAAAAACAGCTCTTCCTGTATTAAAGGCCTCGAATTACACTGCTGCAATCACAAAAGAGATATTTTGTCCCGATCACATCCCGATCTGGTCGCGACACGCATACACACCAGTGAGTCGAGATTTCTTAAAGAAAAAAATATTGCGAAATCAAGAAAAACAAACGAAAATAGCATCTCAGGTTCAATTTTATCGCATTTCTTTCAGATGGGTAGGATTCTGTCCTGCTGCGGTAGAGGAAAACGGGAAGATAATTTCGACCAGATCGCGACCCAGTCACGATCCAGTCTAAATTTTCTTTCCTCTTTTGTGATCACAGCACTGCACGTTGTAAAAAACAAATGCGTTGTTTGCAGATCTCCAAAAATAATTCTGAACGCCATAAATATTTTGGAGCACTAAAAATAGAATTTTATTTTTTTTACATAAACAATGCTTCAAAAACTCATTAAATGATGTCATAAGATGTTTTTATTTCAGTCCACGGTAGCATGGTGGCTTAGTGGCTACGGCATTGGACTTCAAATCGAAATGTCCACGGTTTGATCCCCGCCAGGAGAAAATGCGTGCGTCCTTGGGCAAGGCACTTCATTCCGATTGCTCACGTGTGAGCATGTTGGCATTGTGAACTAAGGCTACTGCACGTCGATGGTGCACTTGGCCTCAACCGTTGAGGAGTCTGACACTTGCTCGCCGTTGCTCGTTCGTTCTCAACGAGTAGATCGGCTTCCTTCATCCGTAAAACTGTCCGACGCTAGGTGACCCTGACTGACGAATGTGTCGTTAAACCCCAATAAATAAATAAATAAAATATATGCATGCCACGCCTTCAAAGTCAGCGGTTATTATTATCTGACAACCCCGAATATTTCTTTACTACCGCAGTAGTTTACCCATCAATTTGGACTCACCAGAATAAAACGAGAGTCTCAGCTTTTCTAAATGCATATCATGCCTGTCCTAAAGGAGGCTCTCGTGACGTCACTGACGTTCAGGGATTTTCGAAGCGACAACTTCACAAACACGAAGTAAAAACTCGAGTTCCATGAATTCTCCGAAGAAACATCCATACTTTCCTTTTTCTATACAATTGAGGTGTCGTATTCAATTATTAATCATCTGATGTCAAATAATAAACAAGTTATTACAAGTCAAATAATCTGAGTTATCCTATTCCGTCTCGTTGATGAGACCAGATCAGCCAGATCAAAGAGGGCGCCTTTGGCTTCCTGTTTGAACTAGAGCTGAAACGGTTAACCGATTAATCGTTGATCAACATCTTGATCGATACAAAAAGTAATTGATTGATTAACTATTACTTTTGAACTACTGTATTATATGGGTTAACAAAGGAACAAACTTGCTCCAAAGCAGGCAAGCATTGTCACACTGACTCACATCAGTTATATGAGACAGAGTAAAGCATGCAAGTTACTTGCTGACATACTTGTTTACCTGCATGATAAACATACTGTATCAGTGGCTGGAAATGGTCATTCTTAACCCTTTACCATTGTGGGTATCAGACGATACTTGCAAAATAAAATCATGAATTACTAAAAATTTTCAATTTTTGTCTCAAAAACATAGCTTATGACCCCTCATTTGGACGAGCTCGTTCCAATGAGGGGTCATAAGCTATATTTTTGAGACAAAAATTGAAAACATAATAAATTTGAATGAAGATTTTTGTATATAGGCCTAGTCGGTTTTGTTTGTTACATTGAGTAAAGGGTTCATGCTGTATATCATCAACGGTATGCCAATGATTCAGATATCTATTTGGACAAGTGGATTAATCGGTTAACCAAGGTTAATCCACGTCATTAATCGATCAAGAAAACCCCTTAACCGTTTCGGCTCTAGTTTGAACTGGATAATCTGGTCTCGTCAACTCGCAGGAATCCGACGATCCAGATCAACCGACTATTGTTATTATCTGTTTTTACATCGCGCAAGAATACAATTGCGTACGCTTCGGTCTGTTTCCGGAATGCCATTGAATGATCATATTTGTGCTTTTAAAGTATAGGTTTACTGATCAGGCGATAAAACATTACCAGCAGCTTAGCATTTGTATTTGTTTAATTTCATGTAATGTTTTGTAAAATCGACAAGTACTGCTAAAGTGATATGATCTGTCAGAAATATATTTTGTTGGACAGGAATCGATGAAAGAGAAAACAAATAGATGATCTGTCAGTATTTTTTTACTTCTGAAGTACATATATAACAAATAAATATAGACGCTCGTCGCTTGTAAAAATAAATCAATTCTTCAATATTATACAAACATTTTTATGGTTTTCGTTACAAAAATAGCTAATGGTATTAGATTATGTACTCAGTCGAACTGTCACCCAGTATGGGTTCTGACATCCGTAACTATGGTCGATACTGGATGTTTTCAAAATGAAATGGGTGCGGAGGAGAGGTTTATTAATTGCTCTGTACTGAGGTAAAAATTCTATGGTATTTCAGCCTCCTTGCACTAAATTTACCATCACCTTACATAAGTCCTTATAGTACAGATAAAGTTATTTGGTACTCTGCATCCAACTTGTTGGGCAACTACGTAAATCTTTACTCGCTAAACCAAAAGAATCTTGAGAACCCAACAAGCAAATCTTGTCGTGCACGGACAACCGAGTTGGATCGCAGATTCGTTTGTTGTGTCTTCATCTCTCCACTGGTCCAGCAATTAAACGCTTAGACTGATGTGGGTTGCTGAATTTTCTTGTACCAAATCCCCTTATTTGTACTGGATGAATAGTTTCTAATCAGAGACCTGCCTCGAGTCAGCTACGTGGTTGAAATGCTTGACTTCCATTCAATAAACAACAAAAAAATGATTATACATCTAGATGAAAGGGGCGCGATGGCTCGGTGATTCCGGCATTGGACTTCAGGCCGAAATGGCCATGGTTCGATCCACACCATGGGTAACTGCATTGTATCCTTGGGCAAGACATTTAATCCCGACTACTTGCATGTGGGAACGGTTGTGCTGTGTACTAAGGCGTACTGCTAGTCGAGGGTGAACTTGTCTTGAGCTAATCTTAACCTTGCTTGTGCGAAGTTGGTACGTTCGGGAGTCTGACAGTTGGTCGCCGCTGTTCGGTAGTTCTTTCCGGGTACTCCGGCTTCCTCCACCAGTGCAAATGTCCGACACGAGGTGAACATGGCTGTGGAAAGTATCGTTAAACCCCAATAAAAAATTAAAAAACCTTCTTGACATCCCAGACGTACACAAAGAATAGAGATAACTTTCTGCGTTATGAAGATATTGATAGTGTACAAATTCATGAACCATTTTGCAAACTATGGAATTTGCGCGGGATGAGTTAAATTTGTTACTCCAGTGGCTTCCAACCGTCAATTCAACATGATACGTGCAGTTTAACCCATCGAAACGGTATGCATACGCACGTGAGTAAAGAATAAAATATGAGCCAATGACCAGTCGACAATATGAACAACGCATCCATACAGAAGGTCAGTAATAATTTATTCCTACAGCCCTACAGGGCTGTAGGATTAAATTATTACTAGTATCCCTACAAATGCAATATCGCTTCCTCCATATGGATTACTCTAGACCCCACAAAGTAGAACTTCTGCTTCTCAGGCCATTTTTATAAAATTGCATGTGGGCGGGCGATTTTTATTTTATTTTTTATGTTTGTAATTATTTTTTCGCCATTAAAAGGTCATGTTCTTGGTTTTTATATTTTATGCCTCAGAATCTACAGAATAGCATGGGTGGTGGTGTATTTCATCCCTTGAGTGTAAGAAGGCTTTGCAATGCTAAAGCATTGCAAAACCTTTTTGCACTCAAGGGACAAATTTATCAGTTTTATTAACTTGTGTAAAATATGAAACATAAATCATTTAATTTTTATTTTTTAAAGTTTGCATTGGTTATAAAAAGAGAGCATGCAGCAGCCTAAAGGACCACGCGGGAGGGCCTGAGGAACAGATTTTTAACTTTTTAGGCCTTATCCATGCGATTTTATCCAAGAACACTGCATTGAGGGAGTTGCGCCATGCATTTGCATTCATGGTGTACACTTTCTGTCCTTCAGCGCCCTGACTTAAAGACCTCGCAAAATTCATCAATGTTTCCAAAGCAAGTAAACAACTGCATTTTTGCCTCCAAAACATACCAAAGAATTCAATATTGGAGCAGACTCGCTCTAGTAAAGTAGCGGTAAGCGACACTCTAGGAGTACGCCAAGCAAACTTAGAAACTCATGATTAAACCTATATAACATTCTTTTGTTATTATAGCAAATAGCGCATGATGGTGATGGCCAATATTATATGCAAAAGATTCAAACTAACGTTCTACCTTCGCGCAGTTGTTAGTTGGAATCTTTTGCATAAAATGTTAGTCAGTGTTCAGATACAAATTAAATGGAACAGAGATAGTCATTTTACCAAAAACTACCACACGCACTTTAAAGTATTAATTGGGGTTGACATGCCTTGAGCAAAGCAGAAATACTAAAAATAAGCTGGATGATTCCATTAGCCAAATAACCAATAGAAATCAGTTTAAAAAGGCCTTAACGGACAAATTATTAACTAATTATAATGAAGATGTGCAGTGCGACAATCCCTACTGTCCCGACTGCCGCAACGATATTAGGACCCATAGGCCTAGATAAAATAAGTAGTGATATTATAAACACGTTTGACATAACTTCGTTCTGGTACCCTCGTCATATTGGGAAAATATGATTCGGTCACCAAGTTGTGAACTCTACTCTGGGGCTTAATTGGTAATACCAATACAAGTTGTAAACACCATGCGATGCTGGATGTAGAATTGTATATTTGGGGGGATTACAGGTAGACAATCAATCTGGTTATGTAATCTCCCTACGGTGTAAACAGATAAGTGATGTTTGTACAACTTTGAATCATACTTGTAATGTTTCTGTTTATACTGTTGAAATAAATATCTATCTATCTATCTAAAACACTTTAAGCTCATGGGCCACCGTGTGAAACCCGGTATTACATTAGCTGAAAATTTTCCTATGTTTTTTACCATTCTGGACAAAAACTGTAAACAGCCGTTGGGCGAAAAATTCTTTCTTCATGTATGAACCCACTCTTCCTTTGGTATATTTAACAAGCAGAACAAATATGAAATCGGATTTGTCCAATGAGTTACAAATAGTTTCACTATATACATGTGGGTGTTTATTTAAAAATACTTGTTCACACTTCCGGAAATTGCTGACAAGTTTTCAGTGCTTATTTTTGTATTTTACAAAATTGAAGCTAGGTGGCGTTTTTATTCTAATTGTATCTCCATATTATTTGTAGGCAACATGCCTCATCGAATTTTTTTTTGGTAATAAATCTACTATAGACCATTTTAACCCTTTTCTAGTAGTTGCATTTCAATAAGGTCAGTTAATATCTGTTTATTTACTGGTGTTCAAGGTCACACATTTCTGCACAATGGCTAATCGTGACCACAACATGAATATAAAATCAAGTTTAGTCAACCGTTTATACCCACGTTGCCCATTTTAGAGGACTTTCACTCTAAGCAATCGAGATTGGTCCTATTTACAAGCAAAACAGAGCTTGTTTACCTCAGTAAACATGCACAGCTGCAATTGCCGAGGTTCCTACGGGGGGGGGGGGGGGGGGGGGGTCGCTATATAACTATGAAAAAACTAAAACGAGACTAGTTTTCTCATGTTCTTCCTTGTTCTCATGGACCCCTTTGATAGTGACAACCACATAACAGTAATTAAACCGCAGTTGGGGTAAGAAAAGACGTAGTCTTTAAAAGTGAGAACTGCAATATCAGTAACAATTTGCAAAAGAGAACCGCAATTCTCACTACCAAAGACACAGCACGTTCGCTTTCTAACTGTTCAGTTGTGACTATGGTTACTGTGTGTCTCATCTCAGTGTTCTGTGCTCACTTTCTTCTCAAGAGCACTTCGCATTTGTCACAGTTGAAACAAAACCGAAGTTTTTCGGTTATTTCCGGATTTCAACCACAGAAGTCCCATTCGCATTCACCTTCTATATGTCCGTTATGGAAGGTCAGTATCGCTCAGGCAGCAGGTTAGATAATTATCACCTCAGCTATCAGGTTTTATTTCGCCCGTGCCCAAGCAGTCTAAGATCAGGATCTGTAGTGTTGTGCAAGATATATAATCAAAATGCATCTAAACAGTTCGCCCCTTGAGTGCAACAATGCTCCATCTGCAATGCTAAAGCATTGCAGATGGCGCATTGTAGCACTCAAGGAACAGGTTGAGCGCCGGGGTAGTGATCTTACTTGAATTAGAAAATCAGAAAATATACTCATGCTCAACGCAACCATTGAAATGCTGCGTCTTCGTCCACTTCTTTACCATACTTCGTATCATTATTTAAAAGATGAATTAAGGCAAGTTTTTACTCCCGATTGACCCATAGTTTATATATTTGTTGCCCATGATCAATCTATTAACCCCCGACACTGACTATCGGGTCCATTGTGCAGGAGAAATAAAAATCGTCTTTGCTCTAAAATCAATGCTACGACAAACTACCCGTTCGCAATTGACTTGTCAAATAACCCACACACACAACTAAGTGCTTCAGACTGAAACTGTCATGTATCTTAGGTAAATATTTAACTTGAATCCTTTTCTACAGATCTCTTCAAATCCAATGGCAAGAGCTTAGAAAGCTCGTGACTAATATGAAAAGTAATACAAATTTACACAGAGACACAATATGACAATGAAATAAATATATCTTAGGAGTTAACGAAATAATTTCAACAACGAATTGCAAGAACATTTTATAGTACATGTAATGAACCTATCAGTGGAATTGAGGGCTTTTATTTTGGCTGGGAGTGTAGGGTGTATGTGTGGAGGGGGAGTTTTGACCGCATGAAGTTCGACAACAAGTAACGATGCATTGCATCGTCGCGTGCAATTACACGCGACGATGCTCTGCATCGCTATCTTTTGTCATAATTTTTTGTTGGAAATTTTATGGTTTCCTCCACCATTCCGTTTATAAAAATGATGTCCTCCTAACTTGAAGCTTTTTTTTCAAAATTAAATTGATGCCGGATTTCTGCACAGTCAAAATGGAGTTTCGACTCATAGTAAGTTTTGTTTAGAATAGCTCACACATTTTACATAACACACCAATACTCTACAATTTCTTGAAACACTTGAAAGCTCATTGTGAACCCTCAAACGATCGTACTTTAATCAAACATTTCAACCAAAGTTTGACTCGCTATATAATACATTTACCGAAATGGTTCGAAGACATATCAAACTTTGGTAGAAGTGTTCGAGTAAACTCCGAGGGTTCAGGTCGTGATATAAGTCGCCTGATGTTATCCGTTATTGTAGAAGCCTTCAGCGCTACGAACATGTATGGAATACTTTTAAAACTGGACTATAATAAACTGAAAGTAAGCCCGAGTCGGTCAAATTCTCTGCCACTTTGACTTTGTAGAAATGTCGGTTGGTTTACATGTAGCATGTAAACAGTTACACCCGTTATACTTGCATTAAGCATATCTTGTCAATATCAGTGGGTTTATCAGTTACAGCTCCTTCTTCCCAGCACACTATTCTTCGAAAGTAACCTGAAAAAAAGTATTATGCGCCGAGATGCTTGTGCACCCAAATGTCGGGTACATCAGCTTTTTTCGAATATTCAGACTTCACTCCATAATTTCGACTCATCTATGTGATCTATCGTCACCTTCTGAGACTGAGAATCTTCGTTGTGCTTCTCGTAAACGGGATTTAAATGTCTAGCATATGAGTTATACAGCCCGGAATCGGCTACTGATGTCGTGTCCGTGGAGCTAACACTCCCATACTTATTATGGCTAGAGCCCGTTCCTAGCGAATCGACATCAACGCCAGATGTTTCAGTACTACTAATACTGTCATGTTTATAAGCATAGTTTGTAGGATAATTTAACAACTGCGTATTATATTTAGTCAATGGATAATTTTTTGTTCTGTTTGTATCACTATTTGTTGTATCGTGTATACCACTATCATTACTAATAGTTTTGTTCATTGCAGGTTGTTTCAAAATAGATTTGTGCCCCGGTGGTAATCCTTGCAACTTTTTACCCATCCTCGGCCGCCTTTCTAAACAGCTGTTACTGCGAATGGCTAATGGTGCTCTGTCTATTGAAGATGAAAACATCGCTACTGGTTCCGATGTGTTACTTTCAACATCATCAGAACTTATTGAAATATTATGTGATAAATGAGGTGGTCTAGAAAATCTGTCTTTTGGCAGGCCACCTTGTGAATTCAGTTCGCCACATGTCGCCCCCAGCTGCTCTGGTCGTAACAATGTCTTATGGACATCTGCTGATGTGTTTAGCAAACTATTTGATGAATCTGTAGACGATGACTCGGGTACAGTTGCCATTGTAGTTTGTTTGTTTGGACTGCCATCTCTGAATGTTACCTTTGAGCAACCCATTTTCACTCGTCTATGCTTCTTCGTTTTATTCCCAACAAGCGATGCGTCAGATTTACCATTGTCTTCACTTGAACTTGTAGAACTATCACCGGGATGAAAATTAACACTGCTGTGATCATCCGATCTTATCGAACCATTCAGGTCCATTCCAGAATCACTGCTTGTGCATTCGGTACCTCCCAATGTAGTTGGTCTTTCTTTTTCTTTCATCTCCGAAGCCTTGCTATGGCAACCGCTAGATACACTTTTATTATCCCATTCTCCCTGCACTGTAAAAATTGGCTTCTCTAACGGGATGTACTCTAGAATAATAAACATCCACTCTTGTTTGACCGTCAGAAATACCCACAGTGAGAGCCAGATCAACATATAACAAATATCAATGACAGCACACGTCAGAATTAAGTGGTCCTTAGTAACGCGATAAACATAAATCATGTCGTATACGAGCGGTGCTTTTAAGATCGCTAAGAGAATAAGTGATCCCATAGCGAAGGAGTGTGACATGTATCCAACACAGCTCGTTTTGAATACGACTGTCTGTTTCGTAACTGTCTTGTTATTAGGATTTTTCAGTTTAGATTTTTTGAAGTTGATCATGAAGTAGTTGGCGCCATACTCAAACACGGTCATCGTCGAGAGTAGAAGTACAATTCCACCCATTACATACAGAAAACCAATAACACCAGGACCCAAAGACGTGGAAACGTTGTGGTGTATCACATCACTGTCGGTGATCTTAAACAGAATTGAAAATCCACAGAACGAAAACAACGAATCCACGGACATCGAAATAAGCAGAAAAACAAAAATCAAGCAAATCTGTTTACTCGTGTACCAGAAAACGGCGCTATATCTGACGGAGAACACAACCAATGCTCCTGCAAAATTGACGTACGCCACCGATACGGAATGACTCACTGTTCTAGAAGCTGCCCCAGGTTTTGCTGTAGGAATGACAAAAAACGTAGAGTTGTCGGACTGTGTAATGTTGTACGTTGATATTATGTTGCTTTGCATTGCTCTAGTATTTGGAAACAGAAAGTCAATGTCACTCCGCCACGAAACATCTGAAAGAAGAAAAGAAACCAGAAATAAAATCTCGAATTTTGAGATAACCAATTTACCGTTCATCAGGATATAATAAAAGAGAACCGATTACAGTACAGCTATCATGGACGGGTCAATATCTATGGGTAGGCATTTTCCCACGCATATAATTCAGAGATGATCCGCTATGACACCTAGCGAAATTTCCACCAATGAAGTACCGGGATAATCCCGGTGCTTCATTAGTGAAAATTTTGCTAGGTGTCAAAGCGGATCATCTCTGAATTATATGTATGGAAAAAATGATAGCCCGTGGATTTTAACCCGTCCACGATGGCCCTACTGTTTGACAGTTCACAGATTTCGAAAGCATCTGCGGCAAGCACAGGGGGCATCAGCTGTCTTGGGAAGTTGGAACATGGAAGAGAGGAGTCTTCTCACAGGAACATTTTAAACCAGTGCTATAAAATAAGGTGATAAGACACAACTTTTTGACGAACTGTTTGTAGTTCCAGACGAACAACTTTTCGGTTATCTGAGTTTATTTTGATAACCACCAAAGGAACGATAAAATCGTTCCTCTCAAATTTTATGGTATAAAGAAGAGATTTAATAATAATAATAATAATAATAATAATAATAATAATAATAATAATAATAATAATAATAATAATTGATAAGCCTCAAATGAATGGAATAATTTATAGCTGCACATACAAAAAATAAAATATCACTAACTTGCAACTTGGCGTTGCATTGTTCCTGAGAACGCTTACCTGAATAAGAATGTTTTAAGTTGTGTCTTGAATGATGTTAGTGTAGGACATACACAGAGCGTCACGGTGTGTGTGCGTTCGTCGATATAGCACTCATGCCAGCGCCGAAGGATAGAACGAGAGGCGCAGCCTCTCGTTCAATCCTTCACCGCTGGCATGAGTGCCGCATTGGTGAATGCATTCACCCATCGTGGTGTGCTGTGTTCATTAAACGCCTCTATGGCATATCATTTATTTATTTATTTATTTATTTATTTATTTATTTATTTATTTATTTATTTATTAGTGTTTAAGGTCACATATTTTTTCACAATGGCTAATCATGACCACAACATGAGTATCAACTCAAGACCAGGGGTGAGCGTTAATAAGCCATGTTACCCATTTTAGAGAGGGTTTGCACATCCCAAGCATTGGTGACTGGGTCCTATTTTACCAGTAAAACAGAACCTGTTTACAACAGTGAACATGCACGGCTTCACTTCCCGGAGTTCCTGCGGGGATATGGCACAGAATCCATTAATTTAAAAACTCAAACATCACAAACAGAAAATTTAAAACTTTAAAACGCTTTGTTATTGAGTGATCGTCTGGTTGAAATAAAAACAAAACACATATGTAATTGGAAAACTCTGACAGATCGATACGTCAACAGAAAAATAAAAATGAAAATTGTGTCCAAATATGTTATTTTTATTCGTATTTTTAAAAAATTAGCTGCTTTATCTGAGAGATATTCGTCTCAAAGTCTGAATTTAAGTGTTATAAAACCACTCCACGTTTACAGAATAAATATTATTTCATTAATTTTGGTGAATTTGAACAAAAACATTTTCCGATTGACATTTAATTTATGGGCTGTCACAGCAGCTTCCGAATTGATCTATGTCACAATGCAACGTTTCGATTGGCCGTCTACAAAAATGGGCGGTTACCGGATCCTATTTTACCAGTAAAGTAGAACTTGTTTACCACAGTAAACAAGAACCTCTCCGCTCCGCTCCCCGGGGTTCCTCTGTCATTAGACCTTAAAAATAATAGCATGAGAGGTTACCCTAACTGCCTTTTGGTAGACTCTTCCGGAACAATAATCAACTTTTAAAAATGGGGATATAACTTAATGCCATGTAACACACTATCGGAAAGGGCCACTGGAGCATGTCCACACACTTCTCGATCGAGGAAACATCACTGTTGTTAACCCACCATCGACAAGCTTGTTCCAGGAATCAGTGGTTTTGTGGACAGCAACAAACGTTTCGAGTTATATAGAATCAAAGTTTGACACTGTTGTTTTAAAGACCCAAAGTTCAAGAGTTGAGTTGCATATAGCACTGTGCTTAAAAAGTGGACAAAGAATTTTCATTAAAAACCCGTGGTTCGAGTTGAGTTGCACATACTGCTGTGATTAAAAACAAAGAAAGACAAAGAATTTTCACCAGATCGGGACAGGGTCGCGATCTGGGCGACACGATCTGGGGCCAATACTAATAAATGTTTACACTTGTATTTTCCAGGATTGCATTTTCTATTAATTTTTATGGAAATAATTGATAATAATTATGGAAATAACTAATTAAAATAAAGATTACACATTTTCAAAGATGTGGCAATTTATCAGTTGGCATATTGCTATATCTTTTAAAATGCTAATGAATCATTTCCGACATTTATTTTCATTTGTAGAAAACACAATTCGGGAAAAAAAATATGTAAAAGTTTTGAAGTATTCGTCCCTGGCCGCAATTCTCTTTCTGTATTTCTTCCGCACAACACAGTACAGTTTCAATTGTCGAAAAAGAAACGAGAGAACCCGGAATCTCATTTGCTATATTCGTTTGTTTACCACAGTAGACAAGCACAGCTCCACTTACTGGTGTTCCAACGTGGGTGGCAAAAAGTAAATTTTATGACAAAAACATTGAGATTTGGAGGTTTTCCTGATGTTTGTTGATCATATCCTAACGTACAAATTGATGTAATTTCTCTCAAAAGTAGAAAATATCAATACTTTGTTTTATCTTACAATCAACAGGTATTTTGTCTGTATTAACTCCGCAACTGTAGTGTATCCGACCCCCTGATACAGATGTTTTTATCAGGGGTCGGATACAAGCACGTTCCTTTCGCGTGAGTTCCATTTTTTTCTTTTTGTTCACTCGTACGAATAAATAGTTCGTTATATATTCGTCTAAATTCTTGACTTATCCCCAATATATTGTAAGATAAAATGATTATTACCATTATGTGGATGTACAAAATATGTATCCGAGTCTCGCTCCGGGTTCTAAGGGTAGATCACGACTCGTCTTCGACTCGTCGTGATCTGCCCTTAGAACTCGGAGCGAGACTCGGATACATATTTTGTACACCCACATAATTGTAATAATCCCTATGTAAAAGTCTCTGTCCAGTTATAATACTGTAGCAATGAAGAAAGGAAAGTCAATATTCTAAAACCCCATTTACTCTGTAAATTACTTATTGATAAAGACAAACTAAATGAATGTCTAATTGTGTCGTCATATCCACTCAAAAGACGATGGCATTATGTCGAAAAAATCGAAGTTCACCTGGAGGTTAGCCAATTGCTTGTAAATTGCTGAAAAATATTGTTGTGAATGTCATACAACCTACGGCAATTTGCTCCGCCCTGCTATAATTTCTTCAGATAACATCAATGGGCATGATAGCGTGAATACTCATTTCTAAAAAAAAATTATAATAATAAAAACATATTTTTAATACGTGGAATGCAAATTGGCAGAGCCTGGTAGACTTATTTCTTCACATGGGTCGCAGTTGTATAACAGTGGTATGAACTTGACGTACATTTCCTTTGATGTTTTGAAAAAAAGTACCGAGGAACCCATAATATAAGTTATACTCTAATACCGTCAATTAATTTATTGGTGTACTGAGTCTGAACAGTTAGTGCGAAATTGTAAACATGATCCCCGATAAGAAGAAATGAAGTCGGCACACTTGTTTGTAAACCGTACCTCGGCACACATGTAGAGATTTGTCCTTATGTCAATAAAATTCAATAGACCCTGTAGTGATAATAAAAAAGGAACACGGGGTTGTTCGTTTGTATATAAGAAACACAACTTCGGGGAAAATATTGTTGCGGGCCACCATCAGAACTCAAAAAGGAACCGTGACGAATAATGATAGCTGCTACTGGATTTCTCAACGAGGAAAGAACAACGCGACGCAAAACAGGTTCCGTACCAAACCACTATCGACTAGTTAGTCGTCGGGCGCCACAATGCAAAATAAAAAGCACTACCCCGATGATAAATTAGCCATACTCGTGGCAGCATGTCCATCAGCTGGTGACCAGCCATCCAAACTAAAGTGTCAAACACACTTTCTGATTTTTTTTCAAATATTCCAGCACATCACCCATTGAGTGGAACAAGGCACTATCTGCAATGCTAAACCTTGTTTTGCTCGAAGGGCAACATGGATTATAAATAATGTTTGCTTGGCGATTTTTTTTCTGTTTCTTGAACTTAAGAAAATTGCAGTTGAATTGTCCCACTGATCCGCTTATTGTAATGAAACGTTGGTCAACGACTTCAGCCCCGATCTTTGGACACTACGTAAAAAGGTTAGCTATTGCAGTATCGCAATCTATTATACAACGGAAACGACATCTTCGGATATTTTGGGAACGATGGCGTTGCGGTAACCGGTTCTTGTCAGATCATCGAAGTTAAGCAACGTCGAGCCCAGTTAATCCTTGGATGGGTGGTGTCTGAGCGATCGATTCGGACCCCCGCGTTTTGTCCTTGGACAAGACACTTCACCCCGATTGTCCACATGGGGACACGATGACGCCGTGTACTAAGGCGTACTGCACGTCGATGGTGCGCATGTATTCAACCAATCTAACCCTGCCTGTGTTGCAGTGCGGAGTTGCGATGTTGGGGAGCTGGCAACAGCTCGTCGTTGCTTTGTGGTTCTTTCCGGGTACTCCGACGTCCTGCTTCCGTAAAACAGAGAAAAAAGAGATGCCAAAACATTCCCCTGACATGTTATTCTCGTTTGTTTCAAATGTGTTTTAGTCAGTCTCTATTTTACAATGTTTTATTCATGAAATCTCGACCCGCAGATGTAAATGCGCCACAACCAGGTAGCAATCGAATCGCGATACTATTTCAAACCATGTACATACATTGAAGAGTTTGTCACCCAATTGTGTCTTTATTATTTATAAATGGTGTCTCACATTTGCTACACTCTCATCATTCCATTGACGACGCTCAACTGGATTCTCCGTTAGCACCACTAATCACAGCAAAATGAAACTACCACAGAAGCTACCCGACATGCTAACATGTCTGAATGTGGGTAACACCAGAAACTGACTCTCTATGTTTCTGGTGATACCTGCCAGGTGATATTGGACTTTCCAATACCACCTGGAATGACTCCAACAAGGAGACAAAAAAAGTCAGCAGCCAGACCATCGGCCCCTCTGGGGAGTGGTAGTACCTTAGCCCAATCGGGCTCTGGTCCACACCCAGAGGACCCTGAAAAGGACAAGTGCAAGAGAAAGAAGAAAAGTCCTTCCACTAAGCGCCGGGACGCCAAGCGCCTAGAGGCCTGGAGAAGAAAGTCAGAAGCAAGCCGTAAACAGAAGGAAGAGGAAATGGAAACCCATTCCCCCATCCAGACGGAAAAAGCAGCTCCAGACACCACCCAGTCAACAAATGCCTCCACCTCCACCTCCAGTTCCATCTCAAGCTTGGACCCCCACGCTCAGGTGGACGACAAGGAAGAAATAAGCTAGCTTGCCCACAAACTGGAAAACCAGATCATGGGCACTGAAGAAGAAGAGCCAGCACCAACAAAAGAGTCCTTGGATGAAGAGCCAGCAAAACTAAAAGCTAACGTCGCCTTTGCATACGCACTAGTACAAGAAAGGGCGATACCGCAACCTCCATCGCCAATAATCAAGGAATCGCCACCTCCACCCCCAAAGAAGAAGCGGAGGAAACAAAAAAATACAAAGAACAGCCGAGCAGCCACCAGTCCACTACGAGCAGTTTGTGTACGAGAAACGAAACACCGACATCTATCCACTTATGGGGAGCACGTTGCGTCTCCAAGTGCAGATTCTTTCTTTCTCTTGCTACACTCTAAGTATTATTACAAACACCGAAAAAGGGGGTGTCTTCCCACTTAGCCGGTTGTTATTGTTTTCTACAAATGTGCTAACAGGCTGCACAGAAAAGGAATGCCGACTCTAGTGAATTTCACTAACGTTGGAGGATTAAACTTGTCGCCTAATGAACTACCTGATTGACTGGCAAACGGAGACGAACCCGTCGATAACCAAATAACTGCAGAAAGGTCTCGATAATGCGGGAATAATGTGGGCAATGTGGGAATAACCCGAAAAAAGAACGGAGAATATTAAGCGGCTGCTACTAAAAATGTATGCATCGCAGTCAGGACGAAAAACAAAACCGAAAAATAAAAAAAATCGACATTGAAAAAGAACAGTTCCCACGACTGGTATTCCATTAAATTGTTTGCGATGTTCAAGTGATAAATTGAGTAGGGTTTTGTTCTGACTTTTCGAAAGGGAGTTTTAATTTCAAACTATTCTTCTACATTCGTTTTTACACGCAATAATTGATGTACCCTGGAGACCCGTTGATAAAACACAATGCGCTCTGATTTTTATCCCGTTTATCGGGAATCATATCAAGTCATGATATGATGCACATAAATGCGAAATATATGTTAACGCTGAGAGGATACATGTTTTTGATTTAATCCCTCCGGGGGTCATGAATCGTTGCTGGGATCTGATCATTAACCATCTAAATTCTGGTTCGGTTAACCTTTTCAGGTTATTGATAGAGTACAAGGACCATGGAACGACTTTGAAAGTAGAGGGGCAGACTGAATCTAACGTTACATTTTTGATGTGTGTGTGTTATGAGGAGGGGGTGGAGGTGGGCGGCCGTCAGCGTGATTTCTTTTTTTTAAAACACGACCACTTGAGTTAACGGGCAAGCGAAATGTGAAACAACTGTGCACTACCCGTTGCTACGTTAGTACGTTAGTAGCAACGGTAGTAGCCTACACATTTGTCTTGAACATTCCACTCACATATTAACTGGTAGAGTACTAAATTATTTTTAGTCATCAAAATTTGTTCAAAACCCTTCGCCTTGTTCCAATTTATGTGAGAGTGCCTTTAGGCACTCTCACGTAAATTGAAACTAGGAAAGTCCACGCAGACCAAATAATTTAGTTTAAACATTATTTATTTCAAGAGTATAAAATAATATGAAATTTTTTTACATACATTAATGTGGATTCGGCAGGAAGCTTTTAGCTAAAACAAGGCCGCTTCCATCAAATAATTTAGATTCAAAGATAATATAAGGACATCCATAGAGTTTGAAACCGCTGAGTAGCTGTACCTACACTTTCGAGTAAAGCCTAAATATGGGCTCCCAGCACTCAATGGTAGTATACATTTGTTTTGAACATCCCACTCACCTTAATAGTTCAATATGACGATTTCACTCTACGCTGTTATGTTGTAGCAATGGTAGAATAAATTTCTTTTGAACATCCCACCCACACGTTAATTCAAGTTGACGATTTCACTGAACGTTGCTGCGCAGTTGCAACGGTAGTATACTTTTGTTTCGAACATCCCACTCATTCCTAAATTTAAGATGATGATTTCATTCTACGTTGGTACGTAGCAACGGTAGTATACATTTGTTTTTAACATTCCACTCACACGTTAATTCAAGTTGACGATTTCACTCTGTATTGCCACGTAGTAGCAATGGTAGTATAAATTTGTTTTGAACATTCCACTCACATGTTAATTCAAGCTAATGTTGAGAGACGAGGCACAAAGCGAAATCGTGAGTAGCTGTCGGTAAGTGGAAAAATGGTTGCAAGTTTTGACCATTTTGCTTTGTTCTTCCTGCTATTGTCATGAACAGTTTCTGGCATTGTAATGAAAGTTCAATACAAATTTGATTGTATCATTTGTCAAAATCTCATATTTCTGAAAAATGTAAGGTGCTATAGCAACTTCAGAACCCCACTCCTCCACCGACTCCGCGGTGAATGCGATTGATCGTATCTACCACGTGGTATCGGTATCGTGCTAATACCAATGTTTGACACGGAAGTAATCTCAGAACTTCAATCTGAAAAATATTCGCATCGTTAACTAAAAATACTTCAGACAGCAGAACATAAACTAAATATTCATCGATACGAAGAGCGCGTGGCATGCTTATTTTCACAAGCACTCGCCACAGGTTATTTGACGCAATACTTTCTCTCGGCTTTTTATTACATTAACTCCTGGCATGCCGCTGGTGGATATTCCTGCCGAAAACAGAATTTCTCTTGTCACTGACCAAGTATAATATGACAAATTTAATCAAATCATCTCCCTTTAAATTAAAAGGAACCTTTTTCAATGATTTCTGTGTTGAATTTAGATGAATTTTTCATCAAATCTAGTCATGGCTGCTTCACAGCAGCCATGACTAGAGTTAAAGAAAAATCTGTAGCAATACTCAGCGGGTTAAGAGTTAAATCAAATGACAAATAATACATTCTTGTTTGTTAAATTTGCCACGTTTTGTGAGCTAATAGTAAGTAAGTCAAGATGAGTGTCACACGTGCACGATATAAAAATAAAAAAAACGCACAAAAACAATGCAACAATCCAGCCTAAATGGCTTCCTCTTGAAGACTATAAAAAACTTGCACCTCCAAATATTCCTGTTTGCTTACACCTTCCAAACTTAGATCTTGAAAGAATCTGTCTGTCTGTCTGTCTGTCTGTCTGTCTGTCTGTCTGTCTGTCTGTCTGTCTGTCTGTCTGTCTGTCTGTCTGTCTGTCTGTCCCACTTTCATTCTTTCTCTTCGGATTCTCTACATATACATGGCGGTGATACTGACCTCTCCAGATAATCGTTCCTACTCTTCTGGCGCAGAATATTACTAACAAAAACACGATTACGATTCTCATTCTCCCTATAGAACAGTTTGTGTCTGCGTGCGGGGAAATTAAAAAGGAGAGTATGGGGGTGGGGAGGGGGATGATCCTGAAAGGACGAGGTGGACATATGTCTCGTTAGAATAGCGAATAGCGAATAGACCAAGCAGTATTATTAGGTGAAACACGTAGACTACTGCGCTTTTGCTGCGTTGACGAGGACAGATCAGAGGAAGAAAAGAGTTGCCTATGACGTCCACAAAAATGTACACGTATCAGGATAACCATAGGTACTATTTTATAGACGATAGGTTTGTAACCCTATCTCTCGAGAAAGGTCTAAACAATACAGCTATAGTCGAACTGGTTACACAAAAGTGGGCTCATTTTCAAAACTGTCAGTCGAATGCCAATTAATATGACAAATTTTACATTTTTCGTCGTAAAACAATTTCTACAATGGTTATCTTTACATTGTTGTCACATGCCAAACAAAAATATTTTCACATAAAAAAACTTATAATTTAATAAGGTTTTAATTTTCGCGCGAGACAGATGTCACTTTATTTAATATATTGGTTACAGTTTGTTGCAAGTGTAAGTTTCTTGTGGGATTCACGTGTTCCAGTCAATCCTGAAACAATAAAATGAAGACTGGCTGCAGACCTCACCCAAAAGGTCAAACAATTATCAAATAATAGCGTTTGGTAAAAATTTGATCGTGTGCTCAGGTTCATATAATATCGCCCCTTAAGTGTAACAAGTTGGCATCTGCAATGCTAAAACATTGCAGATGGCACCTGGTTGCACTAAGGTGAAGATCTTTTCCGGATAACTAGACCTTCGCGGAGACAAAATAGTGAGCATGTTTACACGAAATTCGCGTTTGGGAACTCGGGATTAGTTAGTTTACTATTCCAGAACCGTTGTGTATATGTAAAGACAACTGGACCTTGCAGCTTCTGAAATTCTGTGAAGCTAAATATACAGTAGGAAAGGAATCTTTGACGAAGATTCAAGATATCATTTCAGGAAAAGAAAAGACAGAAAATGACCAGTTATGTCCCAACGCTATCCACACACAAATTTACAGTAGCAGCAAACGAAGCAATAACTTATTTACAAGATTCCGGTTTTCATCGAGCGACCTGCTTCATGGGTCACATGTAAACGAATCTGTGTGGGCCTCGATCGCCACAATAGTTCCCATTGGCAATCCTAGGATCACAAAATAAGGCACGCACGACGCTAAAATTGCGACTCCGCCTCTCATCGGTGCAGACTCCGATTAACTGCGCTCGTTCATTGTCGGCAATCTTCGGAAAGAAACCAGCAGACGTTGCTCAATAAGTTGCAAAGCAATCGACATGCAGGTTTGATGAAGTAAAAAAAAAACTCTATAAATGCCTTCGATTCGCTCTCAGAGCACTGAATTTTGCAAATTGTTTTAAGGGGAGGCCTAGTCCTATTAGCCTCCAGTCATTACCCTCTCCTCACACTTCCCCTCAGGGAAGTGTGAGGAGGGGGTAACCACAGTGAGTCCAAGTTAAAGCAATGAGAAGCCCCGACCCCCGACGACAAGGGAAGTGTGTGGAAGGGGTAACCACCAGTGGGTCCTAGTTAAGACTAGAGGAAGCACCCGATCCCCAACGACCTTAAAAATATCATGGTTTGCCACCCCCTCCACAAATGACTAGAGCACTTCGTATTATTGAATCCTGGCTACGCCGCTGATGCACAGATATGTTATGACTTATAATTAGGGGTTAAAAGTAAGGTACATACAGGTGCATTTCATTCAGTGTAAAATATGTATGTTATTCACCTCCAGTCTCTTTTGCAATCAATTTAATCAAAGGCTTCATTAAGAAAAGAGATTCAACATCATTATAAACTTCGCCTGGCATGAAAATTATTGACACAAACTAAATCTTGTTAATTGGTCGATATCAAAAGGAATGTGAGAGTTCACTTCCTGACGTGATTTTGTATGACAGTGCCAAAAGCCAGGTCTATGTCCATAATTAGGGATTTAATTTGATTTTCCCATGGCACTTTCTTTACCGACGCGATCTATTTTGAAATATGTAAATGAGTATTGATTGTGTAACTTATGGAAATAGATGTCAAGTTAGATTATTTTGAAAACTGTAAATTAGCGGAATATTTTGAAGTTACACAAAAAGAGAAAACCTGTTGAACCCTGAGGCTATAATAATAGGCAACTGAATAGCAACAGTGTATGTACACTATGTACACAGACAAAGATACACCGTATAACACTTTTTTGACCGAAGTATAACAAAAATGTTTCATTGCCAAGCTTTCAGGGGGATGACAGCCTCAATTACAATAGTCGTCCTTGTGCTAAATTGTGTGCATTCAGTTCACCATTTCATTTTGACAAGACCCGCGAATACAATGTAATTAAAAATTAAAAGTTTCAACGGAAAATGCAGAGAATACAAAGTTGAAAAATGTTCTAATTGGGTGAGGAAACAATTACCATGAAAGTGGTGTCGATGGAATACTTTTATTGTGCGAAGCGTAAATAAAAAGTATTTTTATACATGGATTCTCAGGGTAACCTATCACACTTCTGTATACAATAGGTGCGTGGGATACAAATCACTTAACGCCTAACCCTTTATACAGGCGAATGGAAATAGAAAAGTCAAACTTCAGAATTTTTAAGGGATACCTGACAAATGTATGTTATTAGATCTATATCGTTACAGCGAGCAAGGGAGAGAACTCATTTTTGAAGAAGTTATTTATTTATTTATTTATTTATTTATTTATTTATTTATTTATTTATTTATTGGGGTTTAAGGACACTTTCGACAGACAGGATCATAATATTTTGTCAGACAGTTTTACGGGTGGAGGAAATCGGAGTACCCGGAGATAACCACTGAGCAACGGCGAGTAGCTGCCAGACTCCCCAACGCACTAACTCGGCGCAAGCAGGGTTAGCATTGGTTGAAGACAAGTGCACCATCGACGTGCAGTGTGCATTTGTACACAGTGCCACCGTGCCTCACGTAGGCAATCAGGAGGAAGTTCCGCGCCCAAGGACACAACGAAATTAACCCTGGTGGGGTCAAACCGTGGACGTTTGAAGAATCAAAGGTTGTCGAACTCGCATGTTGAAAATGAATGAACTGGACACCGATATACAAGCGATCTCTTTACATCAATTCTTGTTTGTTTTAACCCTTTGATAACCACGACGCCCTTTTCCCCTCACAGGGACATGATACGTCATAATTTCATTAAGTGGAATTGCTGCTAAATTAATGTGTGGGATAGTCCAAGCAATATGTTCAACGTGCAGCCTCGAGGCCTTGAAGCAGCACATTGAAAATGACCTCGAGAGCTTTTTGGTGTGTTACAAGAAAACGGAAGGCCAAATTTGACATAACCCTTTGAACTCCAGTGATATTTTCCATGCCTGTTCAATGGCAGAAATTAGAAGAGTTCATCTTCATTATTTCGGACAGGCCAATCAATATTTCAACGTGCTGCCTCGGGGTTGCACGTTGAAAATATTGATTTGTCAACCCCACACATTTCCTGAACAGCCATCCTATTTAATGACGTTATGACATATCATGTTCCTGGCCGGAAAAGGAGATCGCGGTGGCTCAGTAGGTAGAGGTGCAGGCTGCAAGCCGAGAGGTCCTCGGTTCGAATCCCACCTGCGGCAACCGCGTTGTGTCCTTGGGTAAGACACTTCACCCCCATTGCCCATGTGGGGCACGGTGACGCTGCGCACTAAGGCGTACTGCACGTCGATGGTGCACCTGTCTTCAACCAATGCTAACCCTGCCCCATTCACCACCCGAGGTCATATGACCAGAATCGGAATAAACCAAGGGAATCGAGTGTCATCAAATGATGAACCATTCATGGGATTTTAGGTTCGTAGCAAATTCGCACTAAGCGCCAATGTTTACAAGTCGATTGGTTAACACCTCATACGTCGAGCTCGTTGAGTTGGGATTTCATAAGCTATGTTTGGACGCGAAAACATTATCAAAAGAAAATATTACCGAGGGAACAAATATTGTGAGTGTCGTCATTTTGTCGTGTTACGTAGCAGGTTAAACAACATATTCCAAGTTAAGTTAACGCCTTTCTATACTAACTGTGACAACGCAGGACTAATCAATGACAAAAGTTTAAAAAGCAACACTGAGTCCAGCAATAACATAAAATCAGGGACGTGGCGACAGGGGGTGTGTCACCCCCTCCCCAATATTGGCCAAAATTTCCTATAGTTGGAAATTCGGAGGGCATGTCATGAGTAGTTGGCAATTCCACCTATCTGGATTTTAGAGCTTCTTTGGTGTTGCTGATGTCTCCTTCACATTCCAAAATTCCAACTCGGTTTCAAATCGGCAAAAATTCTAACTGTTACTATTTACAACTACAGTGTACGCAATATTGAGGTTCATAAATATTCACGGTGTCAATCGGTACGAGATTTCTATAGTAAGTTTACTTATCGTGATGAAAAAAAAATTTATCGAAATGCACTTCAAGATAATCACATCATGTAATATCGTCATCCTGAGTTAATTCTACCATTCACAGTTACAAAATGATGAAACATCGAAAACTGATCATTCCTGCATAAGATCTGACTTAATGTTAGGTCAGTGTGAATTGCTCAAAGTTCTCAGCTTGAGTATTTTGTTTAGCACATATTCAATTCCCAGAATACCAAATAATAATAACCTGATAATTCTTTCATAAATGTGTTGGCGTTTCAGTTACTAGAATCAATTGTATGCCCCATTCACGGCTTCATTTTCAAAATCTTCCACCCTCTCGGTCCCTCCCCAGTTGAAAATCCACTACCTCCCCCCCCCCCCCCCATCAATCAGAAACCTCTAGCTGCGTCCCTGGAAATTCAATTGCATTTTGGCAGAAAATGGATTACGTTTTAAGAATAATGACATTGTGAGACAGTCACATTTCCGAAGTTAATTCACATATGCCAAACGCAGACTTTTTCCGCGATTCATGAGAGTCGCCGTTAATTGTCTTCCGGATAGTAAAGCGCACTTTTCTTTGTGGTAATGTATTTTGTGGAAGGTTTCAATTTATGTGGCAACAAAATAAGAATGTCACAATTTAGTCACAGATAGAGGACATTTTGTAAAAAATACAGCCCTAATAGAGAGGAATTAACCCTCACCACAACCCTAATAAGAAACGACCCTTCTACATAAATTTCTTGAATAACTAAACAATTTCATTTTTTACTTACAAAACACAGCTTAAGAGACCTCATAGGAACGAGCTCTACGAGCTCGTTTCGATGAGAGATCTTACGCTACGTTTGAGAAAAAAAATGGAAAAAATAATAAAATGACGAATTTCGCGAATAGCATTGGCCAAATTTGTCGTTACGTTGCTTGAATCGTTAAACGTAAATAAATAAATAAATAAATAACGCTCGTCTGATTTGGTCATTTTACCGCGGAGATTGTTCAAACCTTATTGAATAATTAACATTCAGATTCTTGACGAGATGCTGCGAACTCCTTTCATCATTCCATCCCTTCGAATTTCAATTTTCCAATTAAGGCCAAAGAGTGGATAGAATACAAATATCTCGTAAAGAAAGTTGAAACTAATTTATCGAATTATTTCCGCACGTGCACGCCTGTACCAACAATTGCGAACAATGATAGAAAATCGAAAATGATTATTTTTATTTTGAGTGTTTTTCGAAATATTCGACTATTTGTATAAACTGGTTATGGTACTTGATTCAATCATGAGGAAGTCGCATTGATTGGCTGATGTGGTTGATTTTAAATTTTAGAGGAAAACTATAATCAATTATCGTCTCGGTGTAGTTAATCGTTACTTATCAGTTGTCATGTTCAGTAAATGGGGAGTAAATTGCTGCTTAAATGTTCGCGGAGGATTAAGGGGTGTTCACTCAAATGATCCCTGTTAAATACACGAGAAGTGCATAAGAAGCAAAAGGTAAGCTTCAGACAATGGACCTCCAAGTTCCACTCAGATGTCCATTGACTGAACCTTTACTCATGCTCCTTTTTGTTGCTTCTTCGTGCGTTTTTTAGTTTGTTTGTTTATTGGGAAGTAGCGATACTTTCAACATGCAAGGTTACATCGTATCGAACAGTGTTGTGGGTGGAGAGGCCGGAGTAACCAGGCAGAACCACCGAGCGGTGGCGAGCAACTGCCAAGTCCTCCAACTTACGACCCCTTCTGCACAAGCAGAGTTAGCAGCGGCTGAATGCACTATATTTAATAGGGTTAAACAACACTTTCGACAGCCAGGGTTACCTCGTGTCAAACTATTTTGCGGGTGGAAGAAGCCTGTGTATCCGGAGAGAACCACCGAGCAGCAACCGACAAGCAACTGTCAGACTCCTCAACGAACTAACTCCACACAAGCAGGTTTAGCATTGGTTGAAGGCCAGTGTACCATTGACATGCAGTACGCCTTGTGCACACCGCCACCGTGCCTCGATGTAGACAATCAAGATTAAGAGTCTTGCCCAAAGACACAACGCAGTTACCACTGGTCAGGTTCGAACAGTCGACCACCCGGTTTAAAGCCCCATGTTCTAATAATTGCGTCACCGCGCTCTCACATTTTTTTTCAGTATAAATAAGTCAAGTTATAACAATGCACGGTTGGAATAGCTTTTCCATCCAACATTTTTTATTAAAAAAAATATTAAAAAAGCAAAGAAGAGCGAATAATCCATGGACCATCTTTTTAAGAACAGTACTGTGATCACAACCGAGGACAGAGACTTCGATCGGATCGCGACTAGGTCGTGATTCGGTAGAAATTCTGTGTCCGCTAATCTCCCTGCAATACGTTCGGGAGGGCGGTGGCTCAGTGGTTATTGGAATTCAAACCGAAAAGTACAGGGTTCGATCCTCGCCAGGGGCAACTGCGTTTTTGTCCTTTAGCAAGGCCCTTAATCCCGATTGCCTACGTGGGGGCACGGTGGCGCTGTGTACGAAGGCGAACTGCACGTCGATGGTGCACTTGTCTTCAACCAATGCTAGCCATACACTGCAAAAAATATAGGTTCTCTTTAGAACCAAAACTGGTTCTAATCTTGTCCCCGAGATGGAACCAGTTCTGTTTAAACAGTATTTATTTCAAATCAAATAAATTTATAAAGATTAACATTAAATATTAACAGAATTAAACATAAATTGAGGGGTTTTTTTGCCGTAAGTTTAGAGCTTATACGAGGTTGTCTCAAATAATTATTAAGCAAAGGAGATATGAACAGTTGGCATATCGAACCAGTTTTTGTTCTGTACAGAACCAAAACTGGTTCGATATGCCAACTGTTCATATCTCCTTTGTTTCAAAATGTTTGGCGACGGCGTTGAATAAGCTCCAAGTTTACTGCCGAATCTACTTCAGTTCATGTAATATTCTGTTAAAATTGAATGCTAATCTTGGTAAATTTATTTGATTTGAAATAAATACTGTTTACACAAAACTGGTTCCATCTCAGGGACAAGATTAGAACCAGTTTTGGTTCTAAAGAGAACCTATATTTTTTGCAGTGTACGTGTGTGGAGTTAGTAAGTTGGGGAGTTTGACAGTTGCTCGCCAGTTGCTCGGTGGTTCTCCCCGGCTTCCTCTACCCAAAAAACTTTCCATCACGAGGTGGCCCTGGCTGTCGAAAGTGTCTTTAAACACAATAAGTAAATAAATAGATACAATACCGTAGAATCTCACCTTTCAAAATCGAAATGCGAGAACAATGAATCTAAGATGTTATTTTCGTTTGTTTTATTTTAATTTTTGCTGAGGTCTTTATTTCGCAGTATTTACGAAATCTCGATCCACAGGCGATCGGATCACCACAGAGATCACTTTTGCCATAACAGTACTGTGTAAGATACATGTTACCCTCCAGCTTATGAAGCATCAGAACATGCGATAGTCCTTTACCTGAAAGTTTGATAGCGTTGTTTTGTTTGTTTATTGAGGTGTAAGATCATTTTCAGTATCGGTGATATTTATTTATTTATTTATTTATTTATTTATTGGTGTTTAAGGTCATATACTTATGCACAATGGCTAATCATGACCGTGACAGTTTTACGGGTGGAGGAAGCCGGAGTATCCGGAGAGAACCACCGAGCAACGACGAGCAGCTGTCAGCTCCCCAACATCGTAACTCCGCACTGCAGCACAGGCAGGGTTAGATTGGATGAAGACATGCGTCCCATCGACGTGCAGTACGCCTTAGTACACGGCGTCATCGTATCCCTATGTTGACAATCGGGGTTAAGTGATCGGTGTTAATAATTATGGCAATTGCAAAAAATGTGTAGAGGTAAGTTCAGCTAATAATTATGATGGCAGTGCATGCTAGAAGACTTTCAGCACATGCGCTGATTACAGGTAACAAATATCCCCGACTTATATCGTCATGAAAAACGAATTTTTTTTATAAAGTTGTCGCCCTTGAAATTGTTAAAAGTGCGAGGAAGGTCCAATTAAGAAGCAAATATTTGTTGAGAAACACTCATGACATCAAAAAACAATAAATGGACAAGACACTTCATCCCGCTTGCCCACGCGGGAGCACGGTGGCGCTTCCCAGGAAAAAAAACCTCCTCGACTTTTATATTAATGGAAAGAACAATGTCTGTATTATATGTCACGATGCGTACGCCATTAGTAAAATGAACAGAAAAAAACTTACCGAATATCAAAAAATGGTGAAAGCACCATTTTCTTATTTTTAAATGGGTTTCTACTGAAAGTAATAGTCACAATTTCAAAACTGATTTTTGGGAAATTGCAAAAAAACAAAAAAAAACAGCTTTTACATTGTTAACCCTTTGAACCCTGGTAGTATCTTCCATATTAGTTCAATGACAGCAACTGGAAGAGTCCATGTTCATTATTTAGGGGTAGACCAATTAACATTTTCAACGTGCAGCCTTGGGGCTGCACGTTGAAAATATTGATCGGTCTACCACACACATGCACTTAGCATCCATTCCATTTAATGAAATTATGACTTATCATGTTCTTGCCTGGAAAAAAGGCCGCTAGGGTTCAAAGGGTTAAACTACTCCTCAGGATAATACCCAAGGTTTCTGAAATGATGCGCATATCGAAGATACAATTTCGCTCATATTTCAAAATTTCAATTTTTATACCGTCTATCGGAAAGTGAGTTATCGTTCTTAAGCTAGGTACTGCCTGTTGGTATTTGCGGCATTGCAAACATGACGACAGCATTTTATGAATATTTAAAATTTTTCTTTGGGGAGAACACCCTGCCCCCCCCCCCCCCCCTTCCCCGGTGGGTTGGTGAAAGCGAGTTCTGGGTGTTGTCCCCTTGAAAAAATTGCGCTTAATTATCAACATGACTGTCAACATCAGCTTGTGCATTGCACATTGCACAAAGCGACAAGACCGTTGACAACTTTGCCGGTGAAATCAAGTTATGACACTCCTTTGTGCAGCAGTGTGGCATTTCCGTTAGTATGATAGCAATTTTGATAACACGATTCAATGGCATTATAATGTAAATCAACGCACGTTCTCGAATAATTCTATTCACCAACCGGAAGTAATTTATATCAGTCTCCACAGCGTAGAAGAGTTCAAACAATCAGGTGGAGATAACCTATTTATCGACAGAGCCTATAGAAAATGTCCCGTAGTCTCAGTGTAACATTTATTGACAACTTTAGGAAATTAAGGGAAGCTAACGTTCCCTAAATCTCTTCCAGTGACAAAAATGGTCAGTATGTGTATACCACCGAAACAAAACCTTCCTTCCACGGGTACAATCATTTTATCCCATAAATAGCCGTTTATTCGAACAATAAAAGCCTTTGATTAATTTTTGCTTTATTCACCTATTAGGGTGATAAATTTTCCCCATATGTTTAACACTGAAAGAATTTATTCCTGTAGTAGAGACGGGCTTGTTGACCTCTGACCTCTACCGCATTCGTGTAGCATAATGAATAGCTCAGTTGTTGTTTTCTTTAAACCTTTTTGAAAGTATTACACATTGCCAGTAGAAAGCACCACACACTGCTCATTTAATAAAGTATTTTTGAAAGTTTAGCTCAATTTTGTAGGGGAATTATTTTTTATACAGAAAGGTATTACTGCGCCTTGTTTATTTTTCACAATTTTGCTGTAAAAGATTTATGGGATAAACGTATAGCGTTTTCAAGTAAAATATTTATTCTACTCGTAGAATTAAGAATGTAACCGCCTCGCCAGAGGCTCGTCGGTTTCATTCTTAATCCTACTCGTAGAATAATTTTTTTACTTGAAAACGCTATACGTTTATTCTATATTTAACATACACGGAGAACGATTGGTTATATGTTTCGTACTTATTTTCAGGTAGGTAGGTGTAAAATCTTCCGGACAGTTTCTGTAACCATTATACTCCTCTGACGCCACTCTGTTATCTGAGGAGTAAAAATCTTTCACAAATCTAATACTGCTATTTCTACATTAATGTTTGCTATTTACATCTCTGCGAATGGTAATCTACTTTTTAAAATTAATTTTATTTACCTGGGATTGGAGAATGGACTGGGGAGGTGAAGATTCTTTTGATTTTAAATTCTCCGGTGCACAATCGCCTCTCGTTTGCGGACGTAATCAGACTTAGACACAATCGGCTTTGCAGACAAAGTCGGTCGAAACAGACGTGTCAAAGAAAAGATTTAGAAAGCCGTGTTATTGTTATGCCTCTCTGTGTCCAGAGAGACAACTGCGTGAGTAGCATGCTATTTTTCATCGTCTCACAGAAAGGAAAACTTTAATACCACCGAACTGATTTTAATTTGAACACGAAGTTGTCCATCTTTCTATCCATGATAAAAAAATAGTACACTCAAACCATCTGACATCTTTCGGAGTGGTATGCAGGAGATTAGAATCAGACAAAGAGACAAGAATACTGCTTCTATCTATACTGAGGCGTGTGAGGAATGAAATCACATTAATAAGGCTGTCATGTTCTCAAAGCCCACACAATTTGAAAATGTCCCGTTTAACTTCGTGTTTGCAGACAAGACAATTTCTGTCAACATGTCATCGAATGAGATGCGGCTACAGCACACCTGAACACACATAACCGCCGTGGACGAAGTATGTGCTCCAAGGTACTATCGACGGATCTGATAAAAAAGAAACGAAAGAGGAAAAAGAAATGTATACCAAGAGTTTAGTGTTACTTTAATTTTTCAATTTTCTATTTTCATTAATTATTTCCTTTTCATTGTACAGTAGATTGGCTTTATGGAGAGAAATGAGAATATAGTTTCTGTCGAAGCAATAACTACAAGACGTGGGAAAAACGAATTATCAAAATGCGAAACGTTTTAGCAAATGGACCACCCGGTTTAACCCGGGGTCCACAAGGTACGAAGCCAGGGGAGGTGCGACGAGTGCAAACGCACCTCCACTTGAGAGACAATCTCCCAATTGAGATTTGAAAATTTGACAAAGTGGGATGACCTCACTTACCTTAATACATCGTACTCTCCGTGACGGGGTAAGTTACGAAGCCAATCGGGGCCAAAGTGCGTAGTGGGAGCATTGCGAATATTCGTATTCACATTGCGAATATTCGCATTCACACTGCGAATATTCGTATTCAGCATTGCGAAAATTCGCAATGCATTACAAATATTCGCAATGTTGAATGCGAATATTCGAAATACATTGCGAATATTGCAATGCATTGCGAATATTCGCAATGCATTGCGAATATTAGAAATGCTCGATCCCCCGCTATATATGCTGGCCCCGATGGGCTTCCGTAGTAAGTTGTTTTACAACCTAAATGTTCTCGTTTGCATGTAATTTCTATGGAACGCTTTGGCACTCCTTTGATGCTATTTTTATAGCCTCGGCTACAAAAAAATTATCAAACTGCCAAGGCGTTTCTCAGATAGTTGCATGAGCCTCGTGTACAGGCCAAATATGTTACACCGAGCTTATTGCTCTTTAATTTCAGCCACAATTGCATATTAACAAAATTACATATATAAGTAGCGCTATAATATATATCTGGAAAATAAAATATGCTTATCAACTTTATCGATCGATTTGTATGATTTTTTTCACACACAGAAGATCTTAAATTGAACATGACATTTTCCTAGATGCTACCACAGAGCTCCATTTGATAATCATTTTTCAAAAATTGCTCAGCCGATGCGAATCATGGTCACCCAAGGGGAGTCTGTGATCGCCGATCGCCAGATGGCGCACCTCCCTAACAAAATCCCCGACTACGAGTCTGCCAACTGACTAAAATTTTGTTTGTTTTCCTCGGAATTTAACTCATTCTCCCAAGGCGAGGTTATATATGGTTCAGAGAAAGAAAATTCTTTTTTTTCCGTTAATTTCTAAAATATACTGGTGCCCCCGTATACGTAATTCCAGTTTAATGAAGTTTATCAGATCAAATGGTTTCGAGCGCCGATGGCACTCAGGGGCGATGTGGGACAAGCCTCTTTCGACCCTCTCTAATTGTAAAATTGTGTCTTGTCTAGCAGTGGTAAAGGAGGAGATGGTGTAAGTACTAATAGGCGCTTGTGGCTCTTGTGCTTCTTTTTGAGAGGATGTGGTCTAGATGGAGAGACCGTGGCAGTCGGCGTTGTTTGTGGACTGCCTGATAATGACCGACTTGGATCGCATGGTCTTGTCCTGACCGAGTCTGGTGTTGCTATGAGAGGTGTCTTAGGCTTTGGTTGTGATTGTGCCTCTGCCAGTTTAGTTGCGTCTTCGACTTTCTTGACAAACTGTTCATATTGCTCATCCATTGCCTTTCTGTGACGATCTCGCTTTCCCTGGCTATCCCGTATCATTCTCTCCAGCCGTTTGTCCTAGTCCTGACATTATGGTTCCGAAGGAAGAGGCGAGTGAGGATCGGGAAGTAGCGAGACGGCTGCTTCCAATTCCACTTCAGTCTCCACACACTCTTCTACACCCGATAACTCCGGCTGGGGAGCCGGCAGTATGATGGGTCTGTTTGTGGGAGTGGGAGGGGAAGTGGTGGCCGCCTCTGGCTCTTTCTTTTCCTCACCGGCCTTTCTCTTCTTCTCCAAAAACGCCTCCATGCGTCGGGAATCCTTCAGCTTGGCGGATGGGCTCTTTCTTCTGAGTTTTCTTCTTCTCTTTTGAGGGCCTCCAGACCCCTTGGGTGAGGACCAGTGTGAGAGGGGGTCCTCTCACTAAAGCTACTACCGCTACCCATGAGGTGGTGTGGTGTTCTCATTAGTAGTGGTGAATTCCAAAGACAGGTAGACGCTCTCGCTCTTCTCCTGGACAGCCCAGGTGATGGGACAAGAGACGTCCAGAGATGAGATGGTCTTCTGTAGTCTTGCCGGTAAATCCAGCGCTCCATGTCTTAATTCAGGTGTTCACACTCTGAAGTCAGAGGTGGGAATGATGAAGATTATGCAGGAAGTTGCTTTTATTTATATTAATTAGGGTTTAATTTTAATTTCTGTTATATCAGTCTCAATTTTTATATTATGACTTCCCCATAAGTGCAATATTAAGTTCAGTTGAACGTGAAAACCTAAATTGGACCAGGCAACACCTACATGCAATTATCACCTGATCGGAGGCAGGTTCGCATATGATGGATAATACAAATTACGTCAAATTAATTAAAATTGGAAAAACTGTAACGAAAACACCAAGAAATATTTTAATTAGCGTACGGAAAATAATTTCAATAAAAAATGTAATATCGTGATCCATGGGAATGTACTGCTTTTAACCCGTAAAAGTCGCCTTACCTTGAATGCAATTCTTCCATAAAATATGCGATATCTGAGGTAATCGGTGGTTAGATAACCCCACCACATCTCTGAGGAATATAAATTCTCCACTGTCATTGCAGAATATTAATAATTTAGGATTCGGGTTACTTGAGGACACCGAGATACGATTTTAGTACCATTTCTACGAAATCCCACGAATCCCTCGCCCCCGAAAAAAGACAATGTCCCGAAAGGCAAGCCAAATACAGTACGGTCGCCGTGGGTTGGTAATTTTTCACGAGTGGACAATATTTCCACGGACGCAATAATATTAGATTCCAAACACGAATTACAGGTATAATCAGCAACTATTTAATTAATGAAGCACTGGGTACAACCCAGTGCTTCATTAATTAAACTTTTGCTGATGATGATTTTTATTACCTGGTAAACGCATGTGTGGATATCACTGTCCACTCGTGGATTACGACCAGTCCTCGCCGACTGTATTGTAAGTATGATACAGGACCGTAATTAGAAAAAAGCGGACAGAGAATTTCGATCGAATCGTGACTAAGTTACGATCTGGTGGAAATACTCTGTCCTCATATAAAAAGACATTTCGTTTTCACCGAACCAAGATCTGTAACTTCTGATATCGAACTTTCAAAATTAAATATCGTTACTCGCGATATATCGAAATACCGTGCAACAATGCTGCTTTTCTCCTAGTAAACGAAACGAAATGCGACAACATTGAATATGATCTTATTTTCGATCTTTATTCTTCATTCGGACTTAATTTTAGCAATATTTTATTCATGAAATCGTGAACCACTAGTACAAGTCTGTCGCGACCAGACTGTGATCTAGACAAGTCTGTTATCCATTATGTGATCTGGTTATGGGTTTTGAGCTTTATGAAAAACATCTTTGGTCGCTTAGCCTGCCCAAATTAGGTGAACGGCCAACGATCGTTTCGTTCGCCCCAACAGAAATAATTCGACCGATTTTTCGTTCTCCACATTACTAGACCTCAGCCAAAAGGCAAGGAAGTTTACTCAAATTGTCCTGGTTATTCAGTTATTGGCCTTTTCAGAACCATGACCAAAGTGTTATAATAATGATAAAATATAGTATTTTTTGACCTGAGTATGAAATGTTGTGCGAGAATCAGAATAGATTCCCGCAAAGGACTCTGGCAAGGAAAACAATGTGAATTAACTTTGATTTTTGGAAAATCTTCATTTCATTCTGACATCTCACAATGTCCTTAAAGCCTGGAGAATCATACTTCTTGTTTCCCCCCCTCATAGTAGGGTAATAATTTGACTAAGCAGTGATGTCTAGTTAAGTCTTGGCTGCCTATCCAGGCAGCCAAGACTTCACTAGAAACCCCTGTAAATGTACTGCAACTTACATCAGCAAGATCAAGAAAAGCCTCATGTTGGAACGTGGTTTCTACAGAAACACGTTGTGCAAAATAAACTCAGCAAAATTGACACCAGCACCACCAGGGTGCAACTCCTGTACAGAAAAAATACGAGGCATGTATTTTACTACGGAATATGTACCGGTTGCACCCCTATGGGTACAAAAGTACTCTTTCGAATTCTAAATTATTCAAGAAATAAAAATTGATCTCGCAGTGAGAGTTCGCGAGAATGAAACCCGATTCTCGCGAATGGTGACAAAGTTTAAAGCCTGCTGTTTTGTAATACGCTGAGCCTTTTCCAACAGTGCATTACTCAACAACACACCATTGACTTAACTTCCAGCATGCCGCTGGAGGATATATATGTCCGTGATAATCAAATCTCTTACCACTGAACTAAGTATAATTTAGACACTTTTAAGCAAATGTTCCAGCCTAAATTGAATTAATTTTGGATCAATGATTTCGCGAGTTAAAATTGCATAAATGTTCCCTCAAATCTAGTCACGGCTGCTATAAATAGCAGCCATGACTAGATTTCATGAAACAATTATATTTATTTATTTATTGGTGTTCAAGGTCGCATACTTATGCACAATGGTTAATCGTGACCGTGACAGTTTTACGGGTGGAAGAAGCCGGAGTACCCGGAGAGAACCACCTAGCAACTGTCAGCTCCTCGACATTCTAACTCGGTAAAAATTTCACTCAAGCAGGGTTACAGCAGTTGGAGACATGTGCACTATCAACGTGCAGTACGCCTTAGTACACGGCGTCATCGTGCCCCCATGTAGGCAACCGGGATAAAGTGCCTTGCCCAAGGACACAACGCGGGTCGTCCCGGACGGGGATCGAACTCGAGACCTCTAGCATAGAAGTCCCACAGTCTACCACTGAGCCACCTTGCTCACCTATGAAAAACAAATTATCACTGGGTTAAGAGCTAATGAAAAAAGTCAAGAAAATCGCTGCAGTATTCTAGATTACACAGTTCAGTCTTTATTCTAAAACGGGCTTAATTATTCCAATGTGTTTCTTGCTTGGAAAAACATGAAAAAGTGTTACCCGGAAAAAAAGATTATTTACAAAAAATTATGGCAGCCTTTAATTAATCTCTTTTCTGTGTTGGGCTGAGAGTTCGAAATGAAAGTGTAAAATACGGAACCTAATTTTGTGAAAATAATCCCGGATCATATTACAAATCAATGCACATACTTTTTTTTTGTTTTTTATTACATACATTTCTTTCATTCGTTTATTATTAGTATTTTGAAAATAATCCAGTTTGGGATGTATGAGCTTGACACGTCATCGCACACAAAATATAATTCCTTGAGATACCATTCAATCTCATTATTTACAAAGCCATTCTAAGTGGGATCTGACAAGGGGAACGAGAGTACCGGCACAATTCATTAATTTACAAAGTCATCATTACTCATGACGATTCACGTTGACAACATAGAGAATGTGCAACAAATGCCCCGCCCACGTCGTCCCGCTTTACTAATATTTTAGAGAAAAATGAGTGGGTCTCAGTCAGACAGCAAGCAATGTCACACATCTGGAAGTTCCTCATATAATATAAAAAGGGCAATCCAGCCAATCCGTTGTCATCGAAGGGTGAACAAAGTGGTATATTTTCGTCACACTGTGCAAACAGTGATTTTGAACATTCACATTTGCCTGCTGCTTGAGCGCCTTTTGTTGTGATAAACGGCTTTTGAAAAATTGTGTTTGCGCTTTTTCAGAGGATGAATACGTTCCAGAACAGAAGTAAATATTTATCGTAAAACATTATAATTGTGAATATTTTATGTGTCTCGTTAAACCCGAATGTAGTATGAACTCCTTACCTAGAGCCATCGGCCCAAAACGGCTAGTGCTACACAACGATCAACATTCAGTATACTATTTTTCTCAATGTTTCCATCAAAAACATAGCTTGCAACTATGCTCACTGAGCTCGCGCAAATGAAGAGGGTCATGAGCTATGTTTTGGAGACCAAAAATGCAAATGTCAGATTATTCAAAATTATTTTTGGTAAGTGTCGTTTCTACTCGTGTTATGTAAGGGTTTAACAATGCACATGTTCCTCCAAGGAACCCAGGAAAGTGGAGCAGTGCTTGTTTACTATGGGACACAGGTTCTTCTTTGCTGGTAATACAGGACCAGGTAACCAATAATGCCTGAGGTGGAAGTCCGCTAAGATGACCAGCATAGGCATACACGATTGGCTAAACTTGTCTTCATATGTTGTGGTCATGATATAGCCACATATCGACCCCCCCCCCCCCAAATAATCGCTGTATTTACTTGATTGTTTACGCGTGTTTTGTAATGCTATCGCCCGCCTATCGGGTCTTCAGAACCTATTATTCTTTCGAAGAAATATTCAACATTTACTCGTCAAAGTCGGTGAATTACAGAGATAACGGCTTCTTAGAGTCAGAGTTCTAACACCCCTGAGAAAAAATTTAATCCAGCATTTTTAAGTACCCGCCTAGGAAATGGTTCTCTCCGGGTACTCCACGGCGGCTTTGAATGCGAGTGCGTGGGAGAGAGGTGATATGTAAGGGTCTTTAGTACCCTTGCCCAGGTAATCATGTTAAAATTTGTGACCCGCGAAGCGATCCGCGAAGCGATCTCGGGGATTTTTGGGGTGTTAGTGGACTACCGGTACCGATACCGGTGGTCCACGAAAACCCTAAAATCACCCAAATCGCAAAAAGGCCTGAATTGTGTAATTTGACAACCTAATGGGGCGTTCCCCCCTCCGGCGCCCACACCGACTCCAAGAATCCACGACTCGAAAAGTCAGTTCTTTGGTTTTAAGGACGACAAATAGCTGACTGAATCAAACAAGACCGTAAACCAATCAGCAGGGATACTTCAGTGAGGGTTGTGGAGTCATTCCTTTCCAAAATTCAAATATTCGGAACGTTTTTGGCTAAAAAAGTAAGCCCTCCCCCCCTCCCCGGCACTTGGAATTTACTTGAGTATCCGTACTTGTTACTGTGCAATTTGATAATATTCTTATTTTTCATATACTTACAGTAGGTGGAGAGTGGATTGTAACTAAATCACCCGCGGAGTGGAGTTGTCACCTAAGCTATAACTTTCAAATTTTGTACATATCGACATAAAAACACAAGCAGTGTTTCAGCCAATGGACCTCCGGGTTTAACCTTTGCTTGTACTGGTTATGCTTTGCATCAAATTTGCAATTATTGCTTGGGAGGAATCTCCACTCTGCGGGTGATTTAGTGATAATACACTCTCCACGTACTGTATACTACTGCACTGACGTAAACTGCGAGTCGACCATTCTCAGTGAGCAACAAATACGGAACTAGTTGATCTACTTACAGGGGGGTGGGGGGGTGGGGGGGGGGGCAGCCGGAGTCGACTGGAGCTGGAATTGCCGTCTATCCGCCAGCAAGGAAAATAAATAGTAGGCCGCCATTTTTGTACCTAGATTGTCGCCCCAAAACTTCGACACGTGGAAGATAAAACATACATTTATATATTTATGGAGGAAGAAACACGTTTATTCTCCTTCAAGGTGATAATGTGGCTCAAGGGATTTGATGTAAGAATAAAGTAGTCCACGACGGAAGCGAAATAGAGTGTTTATTTTTATCATCTGCTGAATAGTTTGTGTTTTATTGTAATCATTTTATCTTTTATTTTATTTTAATAATTTTGTTTATAGGGGTTTGTTTATCTTGCATTCATTGGTCAGAACCCATAGAACAATAACCAATGATGAAATCATGACTGGTTCATTAACTGGTTGAGTGCCAGAAGCCACTATCGGGGCTTTCAAAGGTACCAGAGCAAAAGCCTATGTTTTCTTTGCTCATGTTTCATATTCAGTCAAACGCAAATAATATTTTGTTTACCCTGTGGGCACTCTCCAATAATTTGTAATAAACCAAATTTGAATAACAAATTCATCCCACCAAAAATAGTCTGGCCCTCAACCAGTTAACACTTTACCTAACGAAAGTGACGCACCCATCCGCGAAATTGACAAACTGAACAGTTGAAAAATATATATATAAAAAACAGATATCATGTAACCTCTCACTTGAACGAATTCTGTGAGCTGGTTCCAATTAGGGGTCACATGATATAGTTTCACATTTTTTTGTTGTTGACAAATTGGAAAAGAAGTAAAAAAAATTGATATCGCGTGCGTTGGGTAAAAATTTAATGGTGGAATGCGGTGGGTCAGTGAGTTTCGAACTTCAAACCTAAAGGTGTACGGTTCGATCCAAACCAGGGGTAACCGCGTTGTATCCTTGGTCAAGGCACTTAAACCCAGTTGCCCACACGGGGAACTGTGGTACTGTGTGCTAAGGTGCACTGCGCGTCAAGGGTGCGCATGCTTTCAACAAATGCTAACCCTATATGTGCGGAGTTAGTACGTTAGAAAGTCTGACAGTTGCTCGCCATTGCTCGGTGGTTCTCCCCAGACACTCCGGCTTTCTTCACCTGTAAAACTGTCCGCCGCGAGGTGATCCTAGCGGTCAAAAGTGTCGTTAAACCCTAATAAAAACAGGTTTAAATCCGCACTCGTCCAATTCAGTTAACCCTTTACCTAACATGAAAAGCAGACGACACTTGCAAAAAATATTCTTGAATAACTAATTTTTTTCATTTTTTGTCTCAGAAACATAGGCTTTGTCCGCTCATTGGAACGAGCTCGTTCCGACGAGGGGTCATAATCTATGTTTTTGAGACAAAAAATAATGAAAATTAATTGGCGATTTTTGAGAATAGCTCTGGCCGGTTTTGGCCGTTACGTTGGGTAAAGGGTTAACGACAATCGGCAAACCTGTGCAATTCATCCATTTAGCTCATGGCCAAGAATACTAAACGTCGAGATGCTTTAAGTACCTTTAAATCATTGATAATATTTTTGACGGAAGCTAAACACGGTTTATTGATATTACCTGAACTGAGATATCCATAGGCAACTTCCGTTGCTTGTATCAGAGTTTCCGGAAACAGTAGCAGGAAAGCTGCAAACAAGTGCAGAACTTGTGCCGTTGGACAAAAATGACGCCATATTCTTTTCACCGTTTCGTTTTTAACACAGGAACAGAACTCGTCAATATTAGCATTCAAGGCATGGTCCCTGCCGAGTTTGGTTCCGTCATTGGCATAATTTCCAACTTTCAGCATACAAGAAACAATAAAAAACGGAAGCGATAGAATAACTAACACGCTGAAAAACAGTTGCAGGATGAAGGTCGCAGGAAGTATGTCTGAATCACTCTTTCCTTTAATCCATATCTTGTCCTTAGCCTCAACGTATCTCGAAAATGATTGGTGCAGGATATAAATCTGCACTCCAAGAACAATGAAACAGTAAAATACCGACCAGAGAGAATTTATACGACTCAACCTCGGAGCGTTCATAGTCATTTTTCAAAAATTTCCTCTAATATCTTCCCATGGAATATTTGGATACTTCAGCCGCATCACTTAAATGACAGTCTATATTAAATATCGACTACCTTTTGTCTGGTGTGACATTTTGGTATTACGAAATATTTAATTGGACGCTTCAATTAATTTTGGTGACAGCTTGATTTCGTCGGTTGATCCAGTGATGGAGATTTGAACGGCAGTCACATCTTCTTCTCTGACTACAATAGAAGACAAGGAGATTTATTTCAAGAAGGAGATTAAACTAAAAGATATGATTGCTCTTGTCGCCATGATTGCAATGGCCGTTGTAATGACAAGATTGATATCTGCGAAGGCGTTTGCACCTTGGACGCGTTGCGAGCCTTGCGCGCATTAGGATAAAGTAATAAAGAAGGATCTTTTTTTGGCGGAAGTTCTGAAATTGGATAGTACCTGTGATTTGAGCCTTGTTGTAGAACAAAGACAACCGGCAAATTATCTGAGTCCAATGTTCGAAGTGAAACATACAATCATTGAATATAATTTTGACGCAACGATTCGTTGCGTCAAAATTATATTCAGTGATTGTATGCAGAGTGGCGAACATGCACAGATTGCCGCCAGGGGTCAACTTTAGGTGCCGCCCTATCCTCATACATCGCAAAGTATTTTCGGGTAGGCTGGTTTCATATAGACACATGGATTTCATGGCTTTGTTCACATATTTTGCTGTCCCAAGAGATGCCGCTCGGGCGGTCGTCTCCTTGTCCCTCCCCATTGACCGCCACAGTGTATATCACCTTCCGCACTGGTCTCAGTGCTTACGACGTTTTCTTTGACATACGGCAATACTCAAATATGGGGTATTACACTGTGTCGAAAGTCCAAACTGAGAAGATGAATTTACATTATCATATATCGCATGGCGCGCACAGCAGGTATCGCGTCCAGGGTAACAGCTTTTAACCCCACACCCACCATCATCACAACAGCGTTTCCATGACGACGAAATATTTCAAATATGAACTCACCGAAACTTCACTGTCTATTCACATATTCATAACAATATTTGACATTACATTGCAAGATTATTCGGTGAGGTTCAGGCTGGTTAAAAAACAGCAGTCATAACTGATTTTCACTGACCCGAGAAAGACACTGTTTGTATATTTATTGGGATGTAAGGTCACGTTCAACAACTATGGCTATATTGTGACCGCAACGCAAGTACAAACTCTCACCCCTTATTATACCAGCAAAGCAGGGCTTTATTCATGCGGCGATGACAAAGCCAATACATTAGGCACGACAAAGTCCTCTCATGTTGCATAAGTATAAGAGTATAATAACACTAGAATACCTGTGGATTGAAATTTCTACCCTAGCAAAATACCCACTGTGTTTAAACGCATAAGAAGAATGAGCAAAAACACCCACTGTGTTGAAGAGCATAAGAAGCACGAGCAAAAACACCCACTGTGTTCAAGAGCATAAGAAGCACGGAGCAAAAACACCCACCGTGTTTAGGAGCATGTGAACACGAGCAAAACATCCACTGTGTTTAAGATCATAAGAAGCACAAGCAAAGTTTCACCCAGTTGAACTCCGGGCTGAACCCTGAGATCTGCTGGCTGAAATTTCGCTTGTGCTTCTTGCGTCTTTTCGCAGAATTTGAATGTTAATAACAGAGTGGGAATTCTACTCGGGAGAGGTTTTAGAGAAAATACACTTTCCATGTACTTGACATCCTTCTCCTAAAATCGGTCGTCACGATTTAATAGATGTATTTGAAACCAGAAACTTATAAAAGTCAAACCCATCCATATCGTCTTTTTCAAATTCATTTATGAAATCAGAACAAGGGTTTTCATCCAATGATATTTTAATCAGAACACTTCTTTCAGTGACGGATCCAGAATTTTGGTTTTAAGGCGGGGAGGAGGGGGGAATACTTTTTTAATCATAGATCATGATGCGAACTACCACTCTACCCATGTAACGGGAGTTGGGGGCGAAAACGCACTCTGTCTGTGGGGTGCCAGACCTTCTCGGGAAAATTTTGGAAAGAGGCAAGTCAGTGTGGGCTTCTTCACATGATTACCAAGATATCACTGCAGTCATATAAATTATTTCAAATTTTGCAAAAGTGAAGTAAATTTATAACTGCTCGTACAATCCTAGATTCGCACAGGGGCTATAGCTACAGCTACAGTACGTGGAGAGTGGATTGTAACAAAATCACCCGCGGAGTGAAGTTATCACCTAAACTATAACTTTCAAATTCTGTCCATACGGACAAAAAACACAAGAAATGTTTCAGCCAATGGACCTCCGGGTTCAACCCGGAGGTCTATTGGCTGGAACTTTTCTTGTACTCGTTATGCTTTGCAACAAATTTTCAGTTATTGCTTGAGTGGAATCTCCACTCTGCGGGTAATTTGGTGATAATACACTCTACACCTACTGTATATGCATGCATGGTAATATCCGCGATAAAATCTCTGGCAGTAGAAGTCGATGTGCTGTCGCGCATAATATGTCACATGGTCCCGATGCTTCGAAAAATTATATAGATTCGAAATCCGCTTCGATTCAAAATCGTCCCGATGATTCGATTCGCGCTGATTCGGAAATGTTCGAATCGTCAAAATGTTCTCAAAATCGTACCAAGAGTTTCCTCCTCTTGAACTCTTCTTCTTTCACCAGGTCTCCTGATGATAGAAGTAGAGTTCAAGGAGGTTCCGCTTTCCAGACTACGGTGAGTCCGTTTCAGGAATATCCTGCTTTTTCGGCTGATTTCCCAAAGCAGATAAGATTCAATTCGAGATTCGCTTCGAAATCTTCTGCCTGATTCGATTCGGAATTCGATTCGACTCGAAATATGAGATTCGCAGGGCGTTAAAGCACTGCCATTTATTTATTTATTTGGGTTTTAACGACACTTTCGATATCCAGGGTCACCTCGATTCGGAAAGCACTTCTGTACTTCACAAGGTTCCCACTGAAAATAAGGACGAGTAATGGCTATTGTCTTGAGGTGAACCCTTCCCCCCAAATTTACCAACAACATACGCCAATACCAAACGTGGATACGATACGAAATGGCTCACAGATGAAATATCGGCTATGACTGTGCATGAACTAACAAGTTTCAGTCAACACATGTTCCATCTTTTTTTCCAACGTCGATTATCCCCATCCAATTATCTCCTCTGAGACACGTTATTTCAGTGGACCAAAACGTGTCTAACCGCTTCACAAAGCTTTGTAACATATGGAAGTGTGTCTGTAAATGGCAACTCAGCAGACAGCGACAATTCATCTCGTCCGACGAAAATATCAGAAAATATATAGAGGTTGATCCTTGATTTCGGAAAGGGGTGGGGGTGTTAATGGAGGGCGGGGTGTTGAGGCTGCTGAATATGCAAGGTAAAAAATGATTTGGCTTGGTTTGAGCTCTTTCAACACGGTATGCATGAATGTTGGAGTGCAGACAATTTTGGTAGTCGACCAGTGACAGCACAATCAATAGACTATAAAAGGATCAGTGTTAAATTAATTGTACAACCCTTTGAGGCTGTAGGATTGAATTATTACTGATCAATGAGGGTCAATGCAAAGTGGTTTGCCTTTCTCACAAAGACAGTTGTCAAGACATTGCCAATCAGTAACAAGGGGTTGAGAGCTCCAAATTATTACTCTACCTACAAATTCGACCAAAACATGTTTAGAATTTTTGGAAGCCTCCTAAAGTCTCCCCACCTCTGCGATCGCCTAAGACACGCGTTGAATTAATACGGGAGAAAATAAAAACACATCAACGGGTTAACTGGTTGAGGGGTAGAGTATTTTTGGTGGTCCAAATTTGTTATTCAAAATTTGTTTTATTACAAATTTTTTGGAGAGTGCCCACTCTCCAATAATTTGTAATAGAACAAACTTGTATAAACAAAATATTATTTGCATTTGACTGAATAGGAAACATGAGCAAGGAAATTGTGGGCTTTTGCTCTAGTACCACCATTATTGAAAGCCCTGATAGTGGCTTCTAGCACTCAACCAGTTAAGAAGAAGGAACAACAAACGAGTTGCTAGGTATACATTTGTTGTTGTTTAATTGTGTTTTACTGTTAATATTAAACTAATATCACTCCGCAAAGATGGACATAACGGGCAAAAATTTGTTGAGAAGAAAAATAATTTATTTCTATAATATATGGTTATGTCAGTGATGTTTGTTTAACCCTTTACCTAACATGAAAAGCAGACGACACTTGCAAAAAAAATTCTTGAATAACTAAATTTTTTCATTTTTTGTCTCAAAAACATAGGTTATGACCCCTCGTTGGAACGAGCTCGTCGAGCTCGTTCAAACGAGGGGTCATAACCTATGTTTTTGAGACAAAAAATGAAAATATTTTGAAAATTAATTGGCGATTTTTGAGAATAGCGCTGGCCGGTTTTGGCCGTTACGTTGGGTAAAGGGTTAATTCGCCCCACAAACCAAAAGCAGTCGAAAAGAAGGAGTAAGCGAGCCAGTTCCAGACTCCTGATACTGTCACAATGTCATTCTATGGCGTTCTATTGCATGAGGAATTGAAACAACCGTCCATGTATGGTGAGGAGCACATTCCGGTTTGGATAAAAGTACCAGAGACGAGATGAGGTGGCGTCGAAATTGTTTCAACGATTTTTATCTTGCTTAGGTTTATCTGCTGGTTTGGAGCGAAGAGTAGCGTTACACAAGTTATCTAACTTGTTCGCCAATTTTTCGTACATTAAATAGCACATAATTTGTGAATTTTAATTCAGCCAAAATAAATGAGAGCTAAAGTTGTGCATTTTTGTTTTCTAAAAAAGGCTTATCACTCTCGCTAAAACAAGCTAATCGAGCTAGTCGCAATGAAGTGCTAAATGCTTTGGTTTAGACAACAAGAATAAGCTACCAACATTTTAATGACTGCAGTGGTATTGCGATGGGGGGGGGGGGGGGGGCAAATTCCTAGTTTAAAGATATTTTATTCGCTATAAATAGTGAAATCGTGGATTGGGAGACAAGTGATTTCCATTTAGAAGACTCCGCTCCGCTCATAATATATGGAGGACTGGACAGATTCCCTCTGTGACGAGTAAATAGTTCTTTGGTTGGAGGGTTAATGATTACGTAGGTACAGGGCTCAAAATACATTTTTTTCTATGCGTAGCAAAATGCTACACATTTCCGAAAAATGAATAGCATTTTGTTTAAATTGCATAGCAGTTCTTGTATACCGGAGTTATACTGTTTTGTATTGAACTCTTCTGAGCAGATAGAATAATGTCCGTCCATTTCTGTGCTTTTTCAAATGAGCTGCAACACATGAATCACCATCTATGTTTTTCAATTGAACTGCCTTTAACAACTGCATGGACTTAGATATTTCCAAATGCGAAACATCTCTTAATTTGATGGGCTTAAAATTATTTCGACTGGGTATTTTATGCAAAATGCAGAAACAATGCAGGATGAATTTAAACCAATAAAATTCACGTTGCATATGAAGTTGCTAATGCGAGACGGAGACTTAATCTCATATCAGGAGTAAAGCATCAGTGAACTAGCTTGCAATGTTTTGTTGCAAATTTCCATTTTTACATTTTGCAATACAAGATATTCAACTGCAGCCTATTAGGCTGCAGTTGAATATATTGTATCGCAAAATGCTATACATGATTGAAAATTGTGTAGCTTTTAGCATGTTTTGCATAGCAAATAGCGATGCGAAACCACTTATTTTGAGCCCTGCATAGGTAGTGGGGTAATAGGAAATGCTAATAAAGTACCGATGCCTTGGGATCCAAGAGGTCATTGCTCCGTTACTCTGTAATATTATATAAAGTGTTAAAGTTTATATCCTTCAAATTTCTTGGAGACAATACATACCAAAGAAGACTAATTAATTAATTAAACCCAATAGGTAATCCACCTCCCTAAAACAAACAGACAAAACAAGTGGTGGGGCGTAAAAATAAAGAGTGGTGGGATGTAGTGGGTGTGCCCCCACCCCCACATAAATTTTCCAGTCGGGATGTTTTGGTTCAGATAGTGGATTTGAGTCGTAGATATCGCTCTTGGTGGTAGTATTAGTAAGTTATAATAAAAGTCCGACTTTAAAATCAAGACTCCCCCCCCTCTAATGAGGGGGGGGGGAGGGGGGTTTTGATTTTATAGTTGGACGTTTGTAAATCAGCAATACAAATGAAGATTTATGGTACCCGATTCGGGCGGGGGCGCGGTGGCGTTGCGGTAACCGGTTCTCATCAGATCACCGAAATTAAGCAACGTCGAGCCCGGTTGGGTGACCGTCTGAGCGATCTATTTGGATTTCCGCGTTTTATCCTTGGGCAAGGCACTTCACCCCGATTGTCCACATGGGGGCACGATGACGCCGTGTACTAAGGCGTACTGCACGTCAATGGTGCGCATGTCTTCAACCAATCTAATCCTACCCTGTGTTGCAGAGCGGAGTTACGATGTTGGGGAGCTGAGAGCTGCTCGTCGTTGCTGGGTGGTTCTCCCCGGGTACTCCCGCTTCCTCCACCCGCAAAACTGTCACCGACACGATATGACCTTGGCTGTTAATGTGTTGTTAAACCCTAATAAATAATAATAAATGATAACCTGATTCGGGCTGTTGGAGGGAGGAGGTGGGCAGCATGACTATCTCGAGTACGGCACTTGCTTATTAAACCAGAAGTTGGTTATACCCTGTGCCAGAACTCTGAGATCCCAACTATAATCGCGACTGAGTAATATTCCAGCTACACACTAAAGACATGCATTCGACAAGTTTAGAACTTAACTCTTTACCCAACGCAGACGATATCAAAATTTATTATTTTAAATATAATTTTTTCAAATTTGTCGAAAAATTACAACGAAACCATACATATCATGTGACCCCTCGTTGGAACGAGCTCGACGAGCTCGTTCCAACGACGGGTCACATGATATGGTTTTGTTGAAATTTTTTGAAAAATGATATTTTTTCAACTGCTGAATTTGCATATTACGCGGGCGGATTTGGGCGATTCGTTGGGTAAAGGGTTAAACATGGCCGAGCAATATTCCAACTGTATCATCAACGCACGACTTTTATCAGTCAGGATTTGAGCCACCACAGTCGCTAATCAGACTTACATCCACTACCACCCCACCAAACTGGTCATCTACGCTACACTCATGCTTGGAAATCGACAGACTGTATCATAACTAATACGCCGGTCAATATTGAATCGTACTCACACGTGGAGGTAAAAAATGAAGTTACAAAACACGTTATAAATCCATGAGCAAACATCCCGAAAAACAAAACTTCCAAATGAATAACTTTCTTCACAGTGCAAACCAGTAACAAGTCTCAATAAATATTATATTGAAAACGCCGACGAAAACGTTGATGTCACTTTTTTCCCATTAAAATCTGAACCACCGAAACGACACCCGCAGTAAAGAAACTCAACCCAATTACTGTTCAGAATACTCAGCTCCGGGATCGACTTTGTTAAGTGAATTTTCCCAGACACGCGCCACTAGTTTTATTATGAAGGATTGCAAACAGTTTTATGCTGGAGTATGAAATCGTCGCGCAGCGGTTTCAAATATGATAAACAAAGTACGAGAATGCCGGGCCAACCCACTGTGACTTTTATTATTCTGTTCGCCTGCATTTGTTATTCAACAGGTCGTGTTTCATGCTGCGTGTGAAAGTGTTAAGCATAGATTATGGGGTGAAAATTGAAGAGACACGCAACGAGAAAAGAAAGTTTAACCATTTGAAGACAACATCGCATGTCACTTGGCAAACGCTGGATTTTTCGATCCTGAGCCAATACTATAAAACTTTTACAACTGTATTTTTTTGTAGAATTGTAGTTTCTACCTATTACAATAACCGACTAAAATGAATCATTACCATTTTAAAAGATATGGCAATTTGCCAACTGGCAAATTGCCACATCTTTGAAAATGCTAATTGTTCATTTCAACCCATTTAAAGCCATAACTAGAAAATACAATTCTAGAAAATTCAGTTGTAAAGGTTTTATTGTATTGGCCCCTGATCGTGATCTGGCCTCGACCTGTTTACAAATGTGAAACGAAATTCTATAAACAAAACACTGAGAAATCCGGACGAATGGGGAAAAACGAACGAAAATGACTTTGATATGCAATGTTTTTGCGTTGAGTTTCTTGTTCTGTAGGCGATATTCTACAGTGTTGTGAGTAAGAGGGCGGATAGAGAATTTCGATTGGATCGCGATCACAGTACTGTGAACTTACAGTGGTGGACTTTTCGGTACATGCCGAGCAGATTATCAACAAACCTCGCACGGTTTGAAGTTTCTGGCCTTGCAGCAGACCATTTTTACATAGCGCCATCTTACATCCGGGACTCCATTTGCCCCCACAAACCGGCTTTATTTTTTGAACATTGCACACACGTGTACTGATCTGCTGATCGGCATTGGAAACTTCATTTTTCCTCTCCGTTTTATCAATTAAAATTCGACAAATTACCTAATCTGCGTTTGTTCTCATCCCCAAAGAGAACAAAGGTTGGGTGTTGGAAATGTGTGTATTTTGCGATGTTATATTCCATGCTTATCATTTTCGTATTACAATCTTTCATGTTCGCTCTGACGTTCGTCACAACTCTCAACTGCAATGTTCCTTCGGTTTCTTTAAAGCTAAAATGTTTCGTTCGAAGAACGTCAGGCAAACACACAATCGAACTTTGTTTCAAAAGAACGACAGCAATGACAAAAAATATTTATAAAGTGGAAACAAACGATATCAATGCAGCGTTCAGTACTGTACAGCAGACGTGGGTGCCATTTTTAGTAACAAATCTGAATGGCTGGTTTCAAAGGGACATATCGAGTCCCGGACGTAAGATGGCGCTATGTAAAAATGGTCTATACAGCAAATCACAAGGAAAATTTCAGACAATGGTCCTTCGGACTCAGTCCGGAGGTCCATTAACTGAAAATTGCATGTGATTTTTAGGATCTGTTCGTGGGATTCGAATCGAGTGGTTGGATACTTTACACCTCGAGGATGTTTCATTTATAATTCACCCCGCCTACTGTGTGAAATGTCATGTATATACATGAGTTTATATACATAAATGTCATGTATTACAAGAGTGGACTGCAAATTTCAACCGGATCACTACGAAGTCGCGATTCGATCGAAATTCTCTGCCTGCCTTTCTGCTCTCAACACTGGGGAATCTCACCTGTCAAAAACGAAGTGCCAAAAGACAATGCACCACAGATACCAATTTTGTTTTTTTTTATGATTAATTTTTGGGAGAAATCCGATTTGTACTCCGGGGTAAATGTGTCACGACCAACTCGCAATCCTATCGCGATCCGTTCGGGATGAAGAATACCGATGCGATCACGCTGCTACAAGCGTTTTCCCCTTTGGGATCGAAATGTACTCAGTTTGAACCGGATTTGCATAACCTGCATCGTGCCTTTAAGTAAAACCATTTACCCACCCAACTGCCCTTGCAGTGGCACATTGTGTTAAAGCATATAAGTGGTGTGCTTCTATTACTCGTGCTCCCAAAACATGCTGTTTGGTACTGAACTTCGCCAATATCTGATTAGTTACTTGAAATATCGGACTGTTGCTTATCGTCACTCAGTGTTTTCTCTTGGTGTGGTATACCGGCTTACCAGAACGAAAGTCTTTGTGACACGCTGAGAGTCTTGCTGGGAAAGATATTGTTAAATCCCAGTAACTAAATATTACCATACAGGCATGTTATAACTACTTGAACAAAATATTTGAGTAAGTGTTTTAATTTCAGTTATCACGGACATTAATAGTCACTGACCGACGCAGAATGATTGGTTCAGCCCAACACCTCTTGGAACGTGAAATGTCGTGAAAATAACTAAAAAGCGAAATGGATCTGATTGCGTAGACAGCCGGTATAGCGAAACGTTCTCTATTTGGACTGCCAATGGCAGTCCTCAGAGAGAACATTTCGATATAACAGCTATCTAGTCTGCCATTGATCCCGCAGGTGAATGGAAACAGCGTTCCTTCAATTTCAAAAATCAAAATTATCTCCGATTCGGTCTACCTTTGGTCTTCCTGATGGGTGTCCCTTGCCCTGGTGGAAACATTTTTGTAAAATAATCGATGAAGATGATACAATTATGCCGCCGAAATGTCCGCTATGGGGACTGCCATTGGCCACTCAGATGCGTTCGTTCAGTTCGCAAAATCAAAATTTTCTCCGGATATTGCCCCTCTCCGGTGCATTCCCTGGTAACTTTTCTTGGCCCGGTCCGCCCCTGTTTTGAAATATTTCTTCATGAACTATCGATCTACCATTAAAAATGTGTCGCGATCTAATGGAAATCCTATCGCGGCCGGATCTAGAATGGGATCACAATACTCAGTAATCCAACACGGGCGCTAACATTTTACACAACAGACAAGGATGCATATATATATATCGTAATAGAAGGAGGATACTGGGGACTTCATCAATCCATAATTTCTATTATTAAATGTTCTTAAAATATTGAAGTATACAAGAAAAACCCTCCGATACTTCGAGTCAAAATAGTCACAAGAAAAAAAATTCCATTATATCAGCTAACTATTACGATCTTTGCAAACCTCCATTATTCCGAAACTGTCTCAAAAGTCTAAGAAAGAAGTTTTAACCCTTTACCTAACATGAAAAGCAGACGACACTTGAAAAAACAAATTCCTGAATAACTAATTTTAAAAATTTTTTGTTTCAAAACGATAGGTTATGACCCCCCCCCCCCCCGTTGGAACGAGCTCGGCCAGCTCGTTCCAACGAGGGGGTCATAACCTATAATTTTGAGACAAAAAATTAAAAAATAATGAAAATTAGTTGGCGATTTTTGAGAATAGCGCTGGCCGGTTTTGGCCGTTACGTTGGGTAAAAGGTTAAGCGCCCCTAGGGTGGAAAATGTTCGGACAACCAATCCCCCCACGTCGGTCACTCTTGGCAATGACTCTCGTGGGACTGCTTCTGTGTATACCATTGGTCTCTGTCTTCCATTAAATGTTTCTTAAACTTCCCCCTGGTGTGGGGAAGGAGAAACAGATGAAATGGTAAGCAAGAGCCTTCGGAGTCGTCTAAGAAGAGAAAAAGAAATATTAAGTGGAATGCCACATCGCGTTTCTCTGATATGTTTTCATCAAAACAACATTATGCCTCATGGGTCGTGATTGACATTGGGTATGATCGATTTATATGAAATACAAAGTGCACCTTTTGATCTGAAAAGAATGATCGGCATAACGCAGGAAGGATAAATTACCTGCTGGATAATAGGAGAGTAAGTGTAAAACACTTATCTGACAATGGCTGAATGTTGACAGTAACAATGATTGTATAAAAAATTTCCGATCATATATATTTTTTGTTCCTGAAAATTGTTTTCCGCTTTTTACGCCCCGAAATCGCATGATAAAACAATCCAACACGGGTGCGGTTCGACAGTTCATGAAGTATAACGGAGGTGCATGACGGCTCATTGATTTTTGTTTTAACTCTTCTGTAAGACTTCCCCGTAAGAGCCCCGTATAGTGGAGCAGTGCTTGTTTACGGTGGTAAACAAGCCCTGTCTTACTGGCAAACAGAACCCGATAATCTACACCTACAGTACGTGGAGAGTGGATTGTATCTAAATCACCCGCGGAGTTGAGTTATCACCCAAAGTATCCCTCTCAAATTCTGTACATGTGGACATAAAACACAAGCAATGTTTCAGCCAATGGACCTCCGGGTTTAACCCGGAGGTCCATTAGCTGGAACTTTGCCTTTGATGGTTATGCTTTGCAATAAATTTGCAATTATTGCTCGGGTGGAATCTCCACCCTGCGGGTGATTTAATGATAATACACCCTCAACGTACTGCAGAGTGAAAGTACTCTAAAGTGAGCAGCACTTGTATTGACGATTGACTCAACTTAGTTTTATACTTGTGTTGTGCGGTTATGGTATAGTTGCAGATGCTGAAAATCACCAAACCTCTCATAAATAAATAAAAAATAAACAAATTCAAGACAACTGAGCTAATCAAAACGATATCAAAAACGAATTTTATCAAGAACATTGTTTTCAATGTGTATTTTTCTTAAATCCGGAGAGTGGGAACTAACTGTAGCAATAATCGACCACAATGTGGCCACAGTCAGCGATATTTGTGGTTATTACTTATTAATTTCATGTCAGCCAAAATACCAGCCCGATGTAACTTCGCATCAGCCGAAGACCGAAAGTCGAAGACTGATGCGAAGTTACCGAGGGCTGATATCTCGGCCGATATTAAACTCACCAAGCAATGACCTCTTTATTTATTAAAATAAAAAATAATTACAAAATGTTCTCAAATTTGTTATAGGTTTCTGAGAGTGTTATTTTTTCTCAGTCTTTTCACAAATTTCCTCTCCTCCTAGTTCAGCTATCCGAACGTCTCGGTTTCCCCGCTGGGGAAGCCGAGACGTCCCGGTAGCTGATCTATCTCTTTTCCCGCTTTCTCGGATCCCTGCTTTCGGCTCTGAATTTTTGTATGCGTTGAATTTTCTGCACAACTCTCTTGTTTCTTCTACACATTCGCCAGATCCTTCCTTATTGCCATCATTAATTCCACACCAATGGTAACGCCAATTTTCGTGATTGCGTTCCAAAAAAAAAACACGATGAACCATTTCCATGATAACAAATTGCTTGCATCAAGGGGGACAGCTCCAGCTTCGTTCATATAAAGCGAGATCGGCGTCATATCGGACAAGTTTGAAGCCATATCAGCCGAGCATGATTATGGACAATTCAGGGAAAGAAAACCAAATCTAATAAATAACGTCGATTATTGCCACAGTTAACCCTTTACCTATGATGAAAAGCAGACGACACAAAATTCTTGAATAACAAAGTTTTTTCATTTTTTGTATCAAAAACACAGGTTATGACCCCTCGTTGGAACGAGCTCGTTCCAATGAGGGGTCATAACCTATGTTTTTGAGACAAAAATGAAAAAATAATGAAAATTAATTGGCGATTTTTGAGAATAGCGCTGGCCGATTTTGACCGTTACGTTGGGTAAAGGGTTAATATAGAAATACATGCCTGTTTATTGCCATGATGTGGTCCAGTGACGTAGAATGGCAATACCCTTTTTGGGTTGGAAGATATGGTGATTAAAAAGCCTACACAGCGATGATCAATACGAAACACGAAACAGGAGCAGACCACGATAGGGTTTGGATTTGGGTATTTTTCTGAGGGGGTAGATACCTGCCTAGTTTATAATCATTGGTTTGATCTAATATCGCCACAGCCAGGTATAAAATATTCTCCGGCGATGTAATTGACTTATGTTCGACATAACTACATCCCTCTTCACTCCATAGGGAGAAGCAGTACTGTGTAACGTCGTTGACCATGTATTTTTGGAACTCAAATGGCAGTAAAACCTCAAATGGCTATGCATTTTTTGAAGAACTGCGTTTTAGAATACACTTTTCCTGCATTATGTAGAGCGACAACCTAAAACGTTATGTCAATAACCAAACAGATGTTCAAAAAGGGTGAAATCTCACATTTACGCCACCCTGACATCATCATGTCTTCACAACCTTTTGATTCGATGAAAAATACAATATCCGTTTCGAAACAGACTATACAATGGAATTCTTTCCCACAAGTGTTCCCTCTTATGAAGTCTGTTTGTCTATGAGTGCAAAGTTTAACCCACTTATACATTCGTTATCAACCGATAAAAATCGGTTGCTAACGAATGTCGAATAAGGAAATTGGAATGAGTATAGGTATAGTATTAACTTACAATCGAAGCAAGGGTAAATTGTAATGGAAAGGAATTTATAGATTTGTGTCCTGTCCTCTATTTGGCATTCGTACACAGTTGACAATTCGTCGCCTGAGTGCTAGAATGTTCTATGTCCCATAGGTGACATAGAACATTCTAGCACTCAAACGACGAATTGTGTACGTAAAAACTGCTAAAAACACACACTTACTCACCGATTACGGTAAATAAACTGTATTAAACGGCGAAAGGGGTGGGTGGGTGGTTTTGGGCATCCGTGCCTTTAAAGCTTTTATTTGGATTTGGTAGCGACCCTACCATCAACTAAAATACTCATGTGAACAAGAATAAGATACAATCATTGCTAATTTCCGGTTTTTATACAACGTTCAAAAGAATGCTTGTTTTTAATCCGACCCTCAAAGTGTAAGCTTTATACCTATTTATTGAATTTTTGTTATGAAATCAACGAAATTAAATTTAGTGAGACTCTGATTCATAGAACGTGATCTTAGGGTCTCGGAACTTTTCGTTCCCGATTGGAACATTCTGGCTTGCCCTTCCAAGTTGCCTCCCCACCCTTCCAACGACACTATGGCATCACTAAAGGGAGTTACATACCCGAGATACAAGCGATGCGAGAAAGAAATAATTAAGTATTTGCGTTCGTTGCGTTAAAATTATAATAAGTGATTTTATGTAAATATTTGTAAGTTATTCTCCGTGTGAACAACATTTGTATTTGGTTCAAAGCAAACCACAAACCTGAGGTCTGGCACTATGTAAACATTCCAAACCTTTTTATCTATGTGAGGATGAGTGTTTTACGGGTTGTGCGCCCGCGAAGAACAGGGTGGGGCTGTATCCCTTACAAAACCGTCATTGGCGGGAAAGTATTCGTTCTTTCGGGTCCCGGGCTTTGGAACGTAATAATCCGATTAAAGCAGGACTTGAGTTCAGGGGACAGTACTGTAAAATGTTTACAATTGTATTTTCCCGAGTAGCATTTCTTGTCTGTGAACATAAATCACGAAAATGAGTAACCAGCATTTTAAAAGATGTGGCAATTTACCTACCGGGAAATTGTCACATCTTTTAAAACACTGATGATTTTTTCTTCAGTCATTTACAGTGGGAGGCAGGGAATACATTTCAGGAAAATACAGTTGTAAAAAGTTTATAGTATTGGCTCCAGGTTGCAGAGTTTGAAGGCCAACTAATACGCCACCGTGCTCCCATTTGAAAAATCGAGGATTAATTGGATTGCTCAAGGACACAACGCAAGTGAGACACGTAAGGGCCGAAGCCACAACCTTTCGATTTTATGTCCATTGTGGTAACCAATGAGCCCACCCCGCCTTCCGGGAAGAAAAATAGATAATTATCACTTTTATCCAATCGCGCACAAACGCTCGCCTGACGTCTCTCCTCTCATTTACAGCAAACTGAAACGATAGTAATATACTAAAACACACTCAAACAAGTATAGTACGGCGTCGTGGACTGATCTCTTTCCACGCGTGGGCAATATTTCCACGGACCCAATAATGTTAGATTCCAAACACAAATTATAGGAATACCCATCAAAAGTTTAATTAATGAAGCACCGGATACAACCCGGTGCTTCATTAATTAAAATTTTGCTGATGATGATTTTTATTACCCGGTAAACGCATGCGTGGACATCACTTCTCACGCGAGGATTACGACCATTCCACGGCGAATGTACTGTAAACCGTTTTTGTCATTTGTCCGATTGCGTACCTAAAGTTCGAGTCTTATTAAAGCATACATGTGTGTTCCATGTGATAACCAAATGATGGAATGCCCAACCATACCGTATTATGTAGAAAATACGGCGTTTCCGGTACGAAGGAATATAGCTTAGGTTAAGAATGCTGTAAAATAACGTTTGTAATGCAGACGAGTCTAACGTTGAAATGCTGTTTTGTTTTTTTTAATCCAAAACAGGCAGTTAAATTTACACCACATTATTTCACTGCGTTCAATTTTGTCCATTATTTCCATGCTTTCGGGATTGAAAATCGTATTATACATTCTTCGCACGTGTGTAATTCAGTAAGATAAAATACATTTAAAATGAAACAAAACTAATTTGATCCTTTTAACGTAATGAACTCATTGGTATTCTCAAAATGCGCTTAGCACAAAAAAAACCGAGAAAAAATCTTTTATTAATATAATTTGATGTACTTTAGGAAATGTAGCTTGAGCTAAAATCTGTTTGAGAAATTAGCATATTTCTGAATGAAAAACTATTACGAATTGAATTTTATCGCCCACAACAACACCTAATTATATGTACATTATTCTGTTCACTCTGGACGACTTCAGCACAAAACTCAAGATTGATGAAAAAAATAACCAAATAAAAAAATAAAAAATGAACTGTATCGCACTGTGAGTTATGTATTTACGTTTTTGCCACAAATATCTATATGCTTTCAAAACAGGTCAGGACAATGTTACCGATGTTGGCGCAAAGAGGCCTGTGTTTTCCTCAGCTAACGAGATGCATGCGTTACGGAATGAGTTTGTATGTGTAGGGGCTGGACTGAGATTTAAGTGTGGTTTCCGAGACTCACTCCCAGAAAATCAATGTAAAAAATGTATGACTTGGGAAGCGAACTTGGCGAATTTAGGACATTAGTGACTACCGGCACCTACCCGGTGCCGGTAGTCCACCAATTTCCTAAACTCGCCCAGGTCGCACATTAGACCCATATGTGTAATCCGACACGCTATTGGCTAGACACTACTCCGTCGCCAAAACTGACTCTGATAGTATTAAGGATGACAAGCAGAATAAGAAGCAATCAAATATATAAATACATCAGACAAAACAATATTATAAGCATTGTCGAAACTCATTGCCGCACTATTCACATATATTTTGAACAGTGTTTGTTAAAAGAGTGAAGGCGCTGAAGCTCCTTTCCCCGGTTCTGCGGCCCCTGAGCCGAACGTCTGATTTATTTGTCGTCAGTTCGTGTCAAGCCCGCGACTCGTGTGCTTTTAATGTCAATGAACGTGGCACTTCATCTTTTGTGCGCTTGAAAAATCTCGGTATAAATTATATGCGCTCAACCAGTGCGACTTGAATTTTTTTCCGTTCTTGTTCTTGATACGTTAGAACGCTCAGACATCTTACAGCTTTCCGCTGTTCGGTTGTTCTTTCCGGCAACAAAGATTAAGATTCTTTCCACCCACGAAACTATCCAACCAAAACGCAAACACCGTCAGTGTGAGTAGTAAGGAACCAAACACAATGCAATTTCATTATCTCGTCGGGTGGGGAGCGCGGTGGCTCAGTAGGTAGAGGTGCAGGCTGCAAGCCGAGAGGTCCTCGGTTCGAATCCCACCTGCGGCAACCGCGTTGTGTCCTTGGGCAAGACACTTCATCTCAATTGCCCACATGGGGGCACGATGACGCCGTGTACTAAGACGTACTGCACGTCGATGGTACGCATGTCTTCAACCAATCTAACCCTGCCTGTGCTGCAGTGCGGAGTTACGATGTTGGGGAGCTGGCAGCTGCTCGTCGTTGCTCGGTGGTTCTCTCCGGGTACTCCTGCTTCCTCCACCCGTAAAACTGTCACGGTCATGATTAGCCATTGTGCATAAATATGTGACCTTAAACATCAATAAATAAATAAATATTATCTCGTCGGGTAGTAGTTTAGCGGAGTACTGTTGCACGGTAATTATATTTAGAGCTCCGAGAATCTCAAAGTTCGTCTCGAATGGAATCAGACAGAGCATGTCGAATTGAATCAAATCTCAAATCGAATCTCACTACTCTTCAAGTTGTAGATATTGCAGTTTCTAACAATCGTAATTTACTGCCAATCTCCACTCACGTATTGGATTCAACAGCGACTCGTCGGTTTGGTTAAAAAGCGGAATATTCCAGAACGGAATCGAAGTAGTTTCGGAAGCAGAATATCCTTGAACGTTTTCTTCTATCATCAGGTCTCCCGTGCGGGAGACGTGATGGTAGAAGAAGAATTCAAGAGTGGGATTTAGAGAACATCTCAATGTTTCGAAAACTTCCGACCAGAGCAAGTCAAATCGAATAAAATCACTGTGGCAATTTCGAATAGAATCGAATTTCGAATCTTCGTAGGGCATCAATTCAAATGTTCAAAGACTTCCACATAGTCATACAGATGTCACGGTTGGCCTCTTTGGTATTAGTTCTGGAAACTAGCCACGACAATAGACAATCTTGTGGTAAAAGCCGCGGCAGTCCACCGTGGCTTCTACCGTGACATTGCCGATCATCACGGTTAATCACGATTGTAGATTCCTGGTCTGAATACCTTGCCGAGACGCAGAGTTATATGTACATAAGAACCGTCGGGCAAATGTATTTCTTATTCAGGCACCAGCTCTACACTGCCTCTTGGAGTATTTGAAAATTGTTTCTTGCCGATTGTACAACAATGAGATCCACCCACTAGTTTGGTTTGAGCATTGATCCCAGAGACAGCACCGGGAGCATGGTGTGTCAGTGGTTAGGGCACTGCATTTCAAACCGAAAGGTCCACGGTTTGATCCGGACCATCGATAACTGCGACGTGTCCTTGGTCAAGGCACTTAATCCCGATGGCGTTGTGTACTGAGGAGTACTGCAAGTCGTTGGTACACTTGCCTTCGATCAGTGCTAACCCTACTCGTGCTGCGTTAGTACGTTAGGGACTCTTCCTCTATCCGTAAAACGACCGACACGAGATGATGGCTGTCGAAAGTGTCGTTAAACCCCATCAAATAAATAAATAAATAAATAAATAAATAAATAAATAAATAAATAAATAAATACATGACCAATACAGTTCAAACTAATGGATTTCCCAGGTATACCCTGAGATCCATTGGACGAATTTATTTATTTATTTATTGGTGTTCAAGGTCACATACTTATGCGCAATGGCTAATCGTGACCGTGACAGTTTTACGGGTGGAGGAAGCCGGAGTACCCGGAGAGAACCACCGAGCAACGACGAGCAGCTGTCAGCTCCCCAACATCGTAACTCGGAACTCTGCACTGCAGCACAGGCAGGGTTAGATTGGTTGAAGACATGCGCGCCATCGACGTGCAGTTCGCCTCAGTACACAGCGTCATCGTGCCCCCATGTAGGCAATCGGGGTGAAGTGTCTTGCCCAAGGACACAACGCGGTTGCCGCAGGTGGGAATCGAACCGAGGACCTCTCGGCTTGCAGCCTGCACCTCTACCAACTGAGCCACCGCGCCCCCATTGGACGAAACATTTCTTCTGTGTCTTATATCTATTCTCACAAAATTCAAGGCTTGTTGTCAGATTGGAACTCCACCTTATTTCAGGGGTAATCGTCGTTAAAGATACTGCAGACATATGATTCAGAAAATTAGGTCTTGGTGCTGGTAAAACCTTAGTTTAACCCTTTCCCTAACATAAAAAGCAGACGACACTTGTAAAAAAAAATCTTGAATAACTAATATTTTTCATTTTCTGTCTCAAAAACATAGGTTATGACCCCTCATTGGAACGAGCTCGACGAGCTCGTTCAAATGAGGTGTCATAAACTATGTTTTTGAGACAAAAAAATGAAAATTAATTGGCGATTTTTGAGAATAGCTCTGGATGGTTTTGGCCGTTACGTTGGGTAGAGGGTTAAAAGCATCACCATTAGAACATTCATGTTTCATTGTAAAGTCTGTTGTCTAATTCATGCCAACAATCAGTTCCAAATCATTCTTTTGTACTCTATTTGTTGTACGTGCATATTTGAGTCCCCATTGGTAGCTGTTCTCAAAGACAAATCCACATTGGAAGCCAAAACTATGTCACATCTCTAAAAAAACGATCGATAAACATCGAGATTCATGAAAGACATTCATATCAATCCATTTTTATGTTGACACGCGGATTTCCTTAGGGATGACACGAGAGAAGCTTTGTGGGTTATCTGAGTTCTTCCAAAATATAAAAAATATAATACACACAATGAGACGAGGTCATAATGCTGAGTTCATCTAATATCGTATAATGGAAAGAAATATTTGTTTATTGTGGTTAATTACCATTATAAATCATGCCAACTGTTGGCGAAGTGCGACAACTATGAAATAACCCTTTGAAAACACTGGTGTCAAAATACCAAGCAGGAAATTGTTCCTGCGATGCAACTGGGAATTTAATCCATTCTGAAAGGTAATTTATTTGCAGTTAAAATGAAGACTGCATAACTGTCTTGAATTCCAAACAACTTACCTATAACAATTTCACGAAATGACTACAGTCTTTTTGGTTTCGCAATCTGACTGTAACCGATTTAAAATAAAAAAAGTGCCATTTTATAATCTACTTTAGAGGTTTTGCACTTGAAAGAAGTGCCCGTAGACATGTTTCTAGATGGTGCATACCCGACAAATGGAAGAAAACGAAAACCTTGAAGGAATGGAGGAAGATCAAGCAGCTGAAACATAACCATCGTAAACTGCCGTTCATTGCTCATAATAATGTAACGCAGAAATGAAATTGGAAAGAAAAAGAAATATTGGAATGATCTTCTAACAATTTGGAATATTCCAAACCAAATAGCCTGTACGTCAATACTTTTTTGTGCCGCCAACTGCTTCCTTTAACTCTTAACACGCTGAGAATTTTAAAGATATTTTTTATCAAATCTAGTCATGGCTGCCATGAAGCAGCCATGACTAGATTTGATGAAGAATTCAAATAAATTTAACTCAGGAAATCATTCGCGAAAACATCCATGCCATTTTCAGAGAGAAAATTTGATTAAATGTGCCAAAATCTTATTTATTTTGGTGGCAAGATATTTTGTGTCCTATGCAGGAATAGCCATCAGCTGCATTTAAGGAGTTAATGTTAAACGACTCGTGTTTCTTACTCGGGGTCACGGGTTCCAGTCTGTTATACGTAAGGAATACATTCGATTTTCCCATGACAAACAATTCATGTTTTCGTAAGACCGTTCGATCACAATTCAATTATTCGAGTATAGATTTGCTTCACGGTATGCGTTGATGAAAAAATATCCCAGACGTAAAACTCGACCTTTCCATTAAGCCATAATCAAATAATTAGCTGATCACATACCAACAATTTTTCACGAGACTGGTAATTATTTGTCTGTGTGGCTGGGTGCAATCTGCACACCTTCTGAACAAAATACCCCCAGGAAAATAGCCAAATAGACGTATTTTGTAGCGAACATATCTATTTCTGCAACGAACGTTCTGTTCAAATCCCGCTGTTGTTGCACTTGATACCGTGAGATATGAGACTGAATGGGGAGGGGCCGAATCAAAGGTGTAATTTTGTATATTTATACTTAGTCGGTGATCATAGGTCCGGATAAAAGGGATTTTGTTAATGTTGTGCAATTCCCTTTTATTTCCGTTCATAAAGACAAAAACAAGTAAGCAAGACCCCCCCCCCCCCCACACACCCCACCCCCCACACACACACCCTAAAAAAGTAAGCAATCATAGTCCGGCTACCAGAGCACTGAACCTCAAAGTGGCCTTCAAAGTTTTGTAAGAGTAACATCTCCTGACTATGAAAAAGTTTACTGGCCAACTGGCAGCCTTGAGCAATTTGAAATATTCGCGTTTAAGGTGACACCGTCATTTCGCAGACTGCAATGTTTGACTGCGGCTAATACAACATTCCGGGCGCATACCAGAGGTTGCATCCGAGCCTGTGTACCTTTTAAGGGATATTTTGGGTGTTTGGTGATTCTATTCATTCGTGCTTTTCATAGCTGATGTGTTTGCTAACCTTGTTTGTTCATTGCAACACTCCAGTTTGGCGTTCCTTGAGCAGAATGTGACAAAGAATTTGAAGCGACGGGATGCATCTTTTTGCGTGAGAAATAGGCATATCCGGGCACTTCGGTCATTGATGACGAACATTCAGCTGAGAGTCAATAGTCTCTGACATTTCAGACTTTTTAACCCTTTACTCAACGTAACGGCCAAAACCGGCCAGCGCTATTCTCAAAAATCGACAATTAATTTTTATTATATTTTAATTTTTTGTCTCAAAAACATAGGTTATGACCCATCATTGGAACGAGCTCGTCGAGCTCGTTCCAATGAGGGGTCATAACCTATGTTTTTGAGACAAAAAATGAAAAGAATTAGTTATTCAAGAATTTTTTTTTGCAAGTGTCGTCTGCTTTTCATGTTAGGTAAAGGGTTAAATCACGGGAGCGGGCTGTGTTGCGACTGGACCGTGTTATTTGCTTGAATTAACAAAACAGCTGGGGTATGGCAACTAGGTTTTCCATTCTGAGATGCAATGTCAGCATCGAAATTATCTACCTCTACCTGTATTAGCCCACGGTCTGAACATGCATCGTTTTTATGAGGTCTTTAGAATACCCCATCATAGCAACAAGACCAATATGCATTGTTGTTGTTGTCCCACGTACCAGTGATGTAACAATGTTGCTAATCAGCATCCCAGGTAGGATGTGATCTAATTTCGGTGACAAGCTACCCAGAAAAGCCAACAACGTCCCACTTGAAAACTCTGATATTTTGTCAAAGTTGAATTCGAAATCATGTGTGCTGCGATCTATATCCATATCCTTTATTTTGGCGCATATACTCTTCTTCAAAATTGTCATTGCGTTTTCGGCACCACAAACATCCTGTGTAATACATAGAGCCGGTCCAGCTCTCGATCTATACGCTAAAATGGTAGCTATCCCTGACGAGGAAAGGACTAAAATGTCGTTGCCGAACTTCTCAGAAAGCTTAGCAACAAAAACTTGGCGGGAAATAGAGATTATTACCATTATGTGGATGTACAAAATATGTATCCGAGTCGAGCTCCGGGTTCTAAGGGCAGATCACGACGAGTCGAAGACGAGTCGTGATCTACCCTTAGAACCCGGAGCGAGACTTGGATACATATTTTGTACATCCACATAATGGTAATAATCATTTTATCTTACAATATATTGGGGATAAGTCAAGAATGTAGACGAATATATAACGAACTATTTATTCGTACGGATGAACAAAAAGAAAAAAATGGAACTCACGCGAAAGGAACGCGCTTGTATCCGACCCCCTGATACACACATCTGTATCAGGGGATCGGATACACCACAGTTGCGGAATTAATACAGACAACATACATGTTGATTGTAAGATAAATACAAGTACCCCCACACTCACCACACAATTTGAACAAATCGACCTAATTCCAAGTACGAAATTGGTCATCTCTCATGAAAGCAACCACCGATTTCAAAGCCCCGGCATCGGAATCTGTTGAGGTAATGTCAATGAACTGCTTTGCCACGGGCGCTACAGATCATTGACTCATAAATGTAGCTGTACAGACCGAGTGATAACGAGCGTCTTCCGCGCGCAAATCACTCATAGCACCTAGAGCCCTTCCTTAACCTAACCTCTTCCCCCATTTATATTTTCGCTACTAACAAACCCGAAGTATTTCATTCTTTTGCGATGAACTACTGCTGGTTTCAGGATTCACTACTTGACGGAAATATAAGCCTCTATTCACCCTGCAGGGTTTTTAGGGTATTTAGTGACATCCCAATTGCAACCACCAAATAGGCAGTGTCGTTTGAAATCAAACACAATTTGTGCCTGGCATCGCTTAGATATCTTCTCAGGTGGTGCACCCGTCTCTGCAGGAATAGCTCTGCTTGATGTAGCTTGTCTAACACTTTTCGGATGAACATGTTTTTCTACACGATATTTGTGACTTCTGAAGACTAAATTGCATTCAAATCTAGATGCGATTGTAAATCTACATGCAGACCATCATTATACAGTTTGCTGCATCTGATTATGTTGCCGATTCGCTTCGATGTCACGTTTGTCAGTGAGTCTCTTACCCTAACAACTTCACACCCGTATGTTGGTGAGAAAAAGCAACGATAGGCCATTGCAGATTCCGTACATAAACCGACAGAAAAATTCAAATAGTGCCGGTGTAACAGGAATGGAAGTCCGTAGGAACGTTAGTCCCTCTGGACTATTATTCCGCAGAATTATAGTCCTAGGTCTAACATTTCTAGGAATAGTAGTCCGCCGGACTACTATTCCTAGAAATGTTAGACCTAGGACTATAATTCCGCGGAATAATTGCCCAGAGGGACTAATTTTCCTACGGACTTCCATTCCTGTTACACAGGACTAAAGAAAAATGAAATGACAAAAAAATAAGACAAGCTTTTCCGTTAAATGCTGTTCATAACACGCCTTTTTTCAAAGCAAAATAACACCTTTTGCCAAACATGCACTTATTTATGCATTGAATAATGCTGTTTGTGCCTATATGCCTATAAACCTCTAGATTGTTTCCAGTAAAGGCCGATTATATATGAGAATTTCAGCACCTAGGTTAACTATTGGGTACCCCTTTTCTGCGACGAATATCTCAGTTTGCTTAATGATGTCAGACGTCCAGTAAACTTTTCGTCTGAATCAGGAGATGTCCCTCTATAAGAAACCACCGAGAAAAAAACTTTGGACGCGACTTTGAGGTTGGGCCAAAGGTTGGCACTTGGCGGCCGGACTATCGAGCCGGGAGAGCTCGATTAATCATCCACTAGAATTAGCAATTTCTCTTAAAGTGTTTGGCGAGGCAAAGTAAAGAGGACATCAAGACATGAATAGATTTCAAAAAGTCAAATGTTCAAAGTCCAAACAGATATATTTTATATTTTTTGACTTTCTAAATAAAACATGTAGGTTTGTGAAGGTTGTAGATTTTGACAAATTTGATCTTGAATATCCGCGGTCAATAACACAAATGAAATCTACGCTGTTTAAATAACATAAAAATATCAAGGTAGGTCTGGGTTCTATTCGGGACTTCAAGAAAGGAACAACAAAGCCTAATTAGTCATCAATTTACCCCCTTCCTTTGTAAATTCGCATTTTGGAAGTAACTTTTTTTATATGCTTTACCGATAAATCACTGAGTATTTATCATTCTGTTTGAAATCACATGCAGCCAAAGCCAGTGTACGGAGTAGACCTTTCCTTTTCCACAAATTTAAACTATTTCTCATTATAAAGTGAAAGTTATGAAAATAACGTAATTAAATTCACTATACAAATACAAGTTGTTATATGGTTAGGAAACCTTTCATAACAGCGGGTGGGTTGGGCCAACTTTGGGGTACCGAGAGGACGGCTAAAGAGGGTACAACACTTGGCTATCAGTTTTAAATTACATATCATCAAATACACGCGAGGAATTACAAACAACGTAGATTTCCCAGAACAAGGCACGGCAGTTATAAAAGATAAAAATATACAAATAACAGGTAGAAATACTACACTCAATTCTGCCAGCAAGTTAGACTTTTTTCCAGCTAACAAGACACAGTCACCAAATACCTCGTAGTTAGTATAAGTAATTAAAAAACACAAGATGAAAGTATGTCATGAAAAAGAAAAAGGAACCGAAAAGGTAATTCCAAACAAAACACCAAGGCCCGTATAAAATATGCAAAATGATACTACATCGTGACTCTTAAATATTGAAAAAAGAGATTACAAACAGTCGAAAGATGAAGAGAAAGGCACCTGAATAACTAAATGTCGATTCGGGGGGGGGGGGGGGGGGGGGACGACTACTCCCCATCAATGATATTTGACAGAACATTTAGAGTTCAGTCTGATTGTCTTACTTACAATGTGCCCTTTTAACCCTTTACCTAACATGAAAAGCAGACGACACTTGAAAATAAAATTCTTGAATAATTAATTTGAAGTGGGGGAGGGCAGGCATCAAAGAGCTGCCGGAACTTGTTTTCACTTTTTGCATCAAAATATAGCTTATGGCACCTCATTGGAACGAGCTCAACGAGCTCGTTCCAATGAGGGGACATAAGCTATGTTTTCGAGACAAAACAAGAAAAGATAATGAAAATTGAATGGTGATTTTTGTGAACAGAGCTTGTCGGTTTTAGCCGTTACGTTGGGTAAAGGGTTAGATCTGTCATTAATTACCAGCTTAAGCTTGCCAATTAGAGTTAAAAAACTTGCTTCTTGTAGGCATCTTTTCTTACAGACATCTGTTTTAAGGAAAATTAATTCTCCAGGTTGTGAGACCTCCGCCTCGAGAACTCGACGTGAGGTGAAAACCACAAGCCTTCGGCCAGAAATTAGTTATGCAAAGCATATCAACGTGCCATTTCAGGCCGAAATGGCACGCTACTATGCTTTGAATAACTAATGTTCAGGGACACACCGAAGGTTTGCATTACATTTTCTGTCGAACATTTCATAGTCTCGACCCCAAGCAGAACAGCTATCTTCACCACAGAGATGAAGATAAGCACTTTTTACACTATTATTGTTCAAGCCCTTTTCATTGCAAATAAATATCACCGACGACTCACTGGCGAGATTAATAAACTAACCTAGCGAAATGTATTTGTGAGCCAACAAGGGGTTTCGATGGACAGGCATGGCCAAAGCATTGGTAAGCAGGTGACATCCTTTCATCAACTAAAAACATCTGACACATGGAAGGCTGATAAACATTTTAAATGTTTTAGATAACACCAATCTATCTTCTCATCTTCCTGCCGCAAGATATACACGGGACTGTCGCGAGACTTGTCAGCTTAGTCATGTAATAACAAAAAGAACACCCCCGAGGCAAGATTGTTTAATTTGATTCAGTAGTGTTGGATAATTTATGAAGTGAAAATGTTTCCGATGAGTTGTTAGTGTATCCGATTCACAACCGGAGCGTTCAACCGACTTAACTATGTACCTTACAAATCCATCAAGCAATGAATCTGTATAAACGTTCACATCAGGGTCGCAGGAAGCATTCGAACTTGGAGTAGCGGGAGGAGGTGACACGGTCGTACAAAGACACCCACATACCGATATTTATTAGTGGTGGCCCATGTACCTCATCGGGATGGTAGGAATACAATACAGAAAGTTATGTTTGAGCCTCATGTACCTCTGTATTAAGAAAATTACACATTTCTGGCTCCACAGTAAACAATGTTACGGTCCGATGTGGAAATTTGCTAAATATGGAACACAAAATGTGCGTTTTCTCGACTCTAACGGTCGAAAAAAGAGAAAAATCATACGTGGGAATCTTCCGTCACATCTTGAGAGTGAAGAGTCTGTGCACCTTCTTCCTGCTAATTCCCAATACAATTGCAATGGTGGGTTGGTAAAGATAATTTTGGCCCAGAGTAGTTAGCGTAACTGAACACGACCAGAGAGAAATGTCTATGATTCAGCTGTAGATGTGACAGATTGAAAAATCCATCCAGATAGGATCCTTCTTCAGTTTTCTTACTTTCTTTATTTTATCCATATATACAACAAGTGAAAAGACCACTGACAGAAAGGCAATAGGCCAGGACGAAGTTAAATATAATATACAATAAATACCATCAGTGCTTCCCACTAACAGCACGTGACAAGGCCGATCGCAGAAAAAAACAATAAGACAGACCGAAGCTATATTTCTTACACAAAATGGATTTAATCACGTCACGGCACCAACACTCCCAATTTATGTATGGCCAGATAAGACTTATAAAATGGAAATTGTTGATGGGTTGGGTTAAGAGACCTGGTGAATATGTAATGAGTTAACAGGATGTTTATCTCATCGTGCTGGGTTAATTGTTGTCGGAGATGGCTTACTTAATCAATAGAAGTCATTCCATTTATGATACGATCGACTCACTTATGCCATATCGCAGAAGCAGTAGATAAATTCGACAGAAAGATATAGGTGGAATTTTACAACTGTCGCTGTAATGTGACATATTATCCCAATGTGTATCGCTGTGTTGAATCCGTGGTTCTGGGGAAAAGGTTTAGTTCCATGATATGTAGCTCATCTTAGATCTGGGGAAAGCGCGTGAATATTGTCACGTCGATTTGACCCTCCACCTTTCTAAGTCTATCAAACTTCCACCTCCACTCATGATGTCTGAGTTACCTTTTTATCTAGTGGAACCGAACTTCCGACCTTTAACGCTAGACTAAACTATCCACATTAAATTCTTGCTTTTAACCCCATGAACCCTGGTAGTATACCTCATGTCAGGTCAATGGCAGCAATTTGGTAGAGTCCATATTAATTATCTGGGGGGGGGGGGGGGGGGGGTAGACCAATTAATATTTTCAACATGCCGCCCCAGGGCGGCGCGTTGAAAATATTAATTGGTCTACTGTACAATTCTCTAAGCAGCCATCCTTCCTAATGCAATTGTCAAGTATAATGTTCCTGGGCCGGAAAAACGACCTTCTCGAGTTCAAAGGATTAAGCAACTCATTCGCATAAGACGATTGCGTTCTCTTCAATTTACAGTTGCTCAGCACAAAAAACAATTTCTTACTCGATACGAAACCAAACTTTTTTTATAACTGACACTGAGACATTGGAAGGAAAAAAAAATAATCGCCAAATACCGCACGAGGTATATCTAGTGGAAGCTGCGGTGCATTGGAAATACACAGATCGCATATAAATGGTTCGATTTGGGATACATTGTTATTCTCTTGTGAAATACGGGACGTATAACAGTCCGTTTCGAACATAACATCACACCCAAATCCGACCTGTCAAGCGCTGTATTCGCTGTTTGAATTTCGTTGAAAAGGTCTTTCTTGTTAAACTTCTTGAAACCCGGAAAATAATACTGGATGCACGGAGCATCCAAAAACAATCACAAGGGTTGCATTGCAATTGTTTCGAGTCAAGTGTCATGTGCCTATTCAGGCAGATGACACCTGACTCGAAACAACTGCTAAAGGCATATATCGTTTTCTCTTTGTCATTACCAGAACAGTTAATATCGGATACCTGTCTTACGATTTGTTTTTTTATGTTTTATTCAGATAAACATACAGTATCATTAACAAGAAGCTTTGTAGACAGTATATATGACAATGCACAAATAATGTGAATAACAAAGAACTTATATTACAACGAAAAATGTACAGATGCGTGTATATTCTTTTCATTCATGATCAATTTCTAATTTCCTTTTTCATTGAATCACATTATTACGGCTTGGACACTACCTTGATGGCACCTTTGGGGGTCACTGTTGTTCAAGCTAAGGTCGCGGTCTCTGGAGCGGAGAAGTAAAATTGGGAAAAACAGTGGAAATGGGCGCCAGATGTGTAATTTGGGCGTGGTGGAGACCCTGGAACACTGTCTTCTAGAATGCCCAAAATATATACCAGTCTAAAAGAATAAGATTCACTGGGAGTATAATGGGGAAGTGGGATGGGAGAATGAAGGGCATGTGGTTAGTGAGAGACTTAAAAGGAGAGGGTTAATATGCTAATCGGAGAGATTGGGAAGAATGGGACAAGGGATGGCATCAAGCAGTTCGTCTCCGAGTGTTGAGAGGAGAGAAGAAACGTGGGGATATGGAGGCAGTTGGGAGTACAGGGGTAACCAAGGCCTTCTCATCTGAGAACCGCGACAAATCAGCGGCCGGCCAAAGTGTTATTATTATTATTACAGAGAGAATGTTACATTTGTTTCTACGTGCAAAAGAAGAAAAGCCTCTTCTGTCAGTCAGTTGGACATGGAGCGTAATTATAATGGTTGGCCACACCCAGGAAGTACCCTTAGGTGTCCCTTAATACCAATGGGACACCATCAGCTTGTTCTAATAGGTGGACCAATTGGCCGGTGTCCTTCTTGTGGAAAAGATATATAAAGAGAGAAATTTATGACTGTAAAATGTGGCTCAGAATACTCCATCGTTCTTTTATATTCTCGGTATTGTTAGGTGGGTACATTTCCAGGTTTTTTTGAAATTTAAGTTCATCTATAAACACTTTTAAAACTGGTTTGCATCTCCTCACCCTGCTGGAGCAAATGTATTTTTTTAAACATGAGTACACTTAGAACTACTAATCTCATCAGATGGATTTTGATGGACATGGCGCCCCAGAAGTATAAATTCTAGTATGAGTTCGATAAACACGTTATACCAGCCCTGTCTCTCAACTGCTCTCTAAATTCTAACCTGTCTTACGAGGTGACTAGCCTTTTGGCGTCTAAGCGTTAGGCTTGAATTGATATACAAATCTTAAATATCTAAACGTCGAAATTTTCGGACCCAAAATAGTCCGTCAGTTTAATACATTTGGCAAGCTGATTACCATTTTGCGTTACTTCGTCACTTGAATGCTTTTTTTCTATTAACCCTTTACCTAACATGAAAAGCAGACGACACTTGCAAAAAAAATTCTTGAATAACTAATTTTTTTCATTTTTGTCTCAAAAACATAGGTTATGACCCCTCGTTGGAACGAGCTCGACGAGCTCGTTCCAACGAGGGGTCATAACCTATGTTTTTGAGACAAAAAATGAAAATATTTTGAAAATTAATTGGCGATATTTGAGAATAGCGCTGGCCGGTTTTGGCCGTTACGTTGGATAAAGGGTTAAAGATAATAAATTTGACGAAAATGTCATGAGAATACAGCCCATAATGTTTCATAAACCCGGCCTTGTTTCGGGAATTACTCCGCTCACTTGTCTTCAGTGTAGGTTATTAATGTTTTGTTAACATCATCTACAACTATAGTAATCTACGGCTGTATAAATAAAAAATATGCAGCACTGTACAGATACCGCAACAGCTCAATGAAAGAGGGGTGGATATGGAAATGAGGTTAGAAATAATCAAGACGCACTGGACCTTTTCCATGGTTAGGACTGGTGAAGGAAAAACAGTAAGAAATGGATCCACATAAATGCCATTTCTTTAATTCTCGGACCTTGATGAGTTTGTGTGTGTGGATGTGTGTTGCGGGGGGTTGCGATTATACTATACCTTTGCAGTAGCCGATTTTTACATCAGCAAATGTACAGATACTCTCTTGCCACTCTTAACTGATTCTGAGTGTTTTCGTCAGGCCGTAGTTTTGTATTTTCCGTCTAGCTCAATCATCTTTCAACCGGAAGGCAAGATTTCGGGTCGGAGGATCATTGAAGTGTAAGAAATTGACTGAGAGTGGAATTCACAGGGAAAATAGAACTAGATTTGTAACATAAAAGTGTTCGATGTTCTAATATTATTACGCATGCTCTCAATTTTTTTTAACTCATTGTGAAATCATGTGGAACTTCTGTGGAAAACAGTGTTTGTGTGTAAGTGTGGGTGTGTGTGTGTGGTAGGGAGAGGCGCTCCTGTCTCATCCTCACCCCCATTCCGCCACCTCTACCATTGCATTTCGTATTTGAACTACCCAAGGGTGCCTCCAATAATCAACGTCGATGCACTTCCCATCCAACATGGCAGTTTGGGCTTGAATGATTGAAGCTGAAGCTGAAGAATGGACATGGGAGGTGCAGTTTCTTCTATTTCAAAAGAAAAATCTATACTTTCTCGACCGTTTCTCTCAACATAATACTGTATGACAATTGCCACTTCAGATCACTATTGCATTAGATAAACAAACGGATTTGTATTGAGCAGTAACCTTGCGTTCCGAAGATAACATCAGTTCATATATCTATAATATTGGAAATTGGAACACTTTTCGTAAAACTAGGCATTTCATTGTTGTTTAATTGATCATTTTGTTATAATAGTTTTCAAAATATTGACACCAGGTGTGAAGATAATAATCTAATAATCAACAATTAATTGTGAGTATTAACAGTCCGCAACCAGACGATGTAAATTATTGTAAGAATTAGTTATTGTCCTGTAAAACGTAGGGAGACATGTGTCCATAGAAAAAAAAAATCCATTTGCCTCTCTAATAAATATGAAGATTGATCATTAAATTTCTGTTACGAGGCTAATTGTACAAAACTCATCAGATAATAATTATATTATGAATGATTCATACCAGGCAGATTTCTGCAATAGCATACAGACAGCGTTCTCTTGAGGGGGATTACAGCAATTGGAGGAGCCAAGCACAAGAAGCAGATGCTGATGCTTTCCATCGTAATTTTAGTCCCATTTCAGTACGGTCCATCTACATTTAACACCTTGAACCATGATGGTATATTCTTTGTCTTTTCAATCACCTGGAAGAGTCTACATTCGTTACCTGAGGGAGGGGGTGGGGGGGGGGGGGGCAATTAATATTTTCAACGTGCAGCCCTGAGACTGCACATTGAAAATAATGATTGGTCTTGCACGGAAATTTGACGATCAAACATTTACTTCATGAAATTCGGACGCAGTCACGCAGCATAATCCTGAGTCAGAAATGTGGTCTTTCGCATATAAGCAGGTTAAAGGTGGCTCTGCTCTCTCGTCTCAGAAAATGTATATCTAAACCACGTTATCTCTATGACCCTAGGTAACAGATGCCATTTTATTTTGGAGTGAACACTGAACAAGCTCTCATGAAAAAGAAAAGAAAAACTCCAAAACACACATTCCCAACAAAACCCCAGTGTGAGGAGCGGGTGTTATCCAAACCCTTCTGAAGTTCTATATTACTACCGAGGAACGCATATTTGACTCTTACAATGCTTACATTGTCCGTAAAGAAGACACACCACTGGAATTATTGTAACGTTTTACACACGGTACACAAAACCCACCACGTAACTTAATTGCACACATAAATAACATTGTGCTAACCTAGACGGTAAACACGTCGGTAATGCGTCACTAGCGGTTCAGCTGAGTGCGATGTGAGTGATGCCATTTTGATACCAAGAGGTTTCATTTTTAGTTAGCGTGAACTGTCAAATAAATATTTTTCGATATCTATTGTCACGATAGATATAAGAGAATATTTCTCCGGATGTAACGCGCGTTACGCAATAAGTTTAGATCTAGATCGACATCACTACACGTTTTCAACGTTTGGGTGTTTTAAATTAATAGCAATTTAAATATCCTTTACTTGCAATTAAAACGTCACACGCATATAATAGAAAAGAATACCTACTGTTTTGCGATAGGTACCACAGTAATCTCACTCGTGACTGCAAGGATATCTGTCTTCACTCTCGCTTTCAGTCGCTCCTACAAAACGTATATTTCTTTGCAGTCACTCGTGAGATTCTTCTGGTATCTACTCAAAATCCTTATGTATCCTCCATTTATTATATGCTCGCCTGTGAATTATCGCAAATAATCTAAAATATATTTCTCGATATCTGTCGACTCGATAAATATCGAGAAATATTCCCCAGTAGCTTCCTAAATGACGTCGTGCTACGTCGCATCACGTCACTTGAAGAAACGATCAGCTGATCTTTGTTATTGTTTTGAAAGGTACGAATTGGGCTGAATACTGTGCAATAAAATGTCTCGTAGCATATAATAAAAAAGAAATCTACTCTGTTTTAGCCAGTGTCTGGAATTATCTCACGAGTGTGAACCTGAAAGTTTTATTTTTCACGAGCGCTTGTGTTCGATTTTTTTCAGTAGCTTCTTAAATGACGTCACCTTTCGGCGCATGCCTTCCTTCTCAGAAAGCTACTCCAACGAAAATAACGTAGCTATCCTCTATGTACTCTCGTGTTTTACAGTGTTTTGGGCTATTTTGATCAATCATCGGGAAGGCAGCTCATTTTAGAAATCAATTCACAATTAAGCTTGTCACGTGATATGCCGGATATCTGGCGGCTAAAAGAACTGGTATTTGTTATGTTCTTACTATACTCGTTATGCATTTTGATGTCGTAGTAAGCTTTGATAAAATACAACAAAGGATATGTTATGAATGCAATATTTTTCCTCGTGTTCCTTTGAAAGTCGCACAAAAAACAATAGATATACCGTGTCTTCTATGCCACCCCACCACCCCCCCCCCCCCCCCTCGCTATAGGGTCTAGTAGGTCCAGTGCATTAAAATTATAGTAATCACAAAATGCTAGGATCCTCAGAGGGAATCACCATAATATAGTCATTGTAATGAATCGCCAAGCTATATATGTACCTGCAACTATCTTATGGCAGGGGTGACCCCTCTGTATGATCATGACGTGACCTGCCCTTACGTATAAGTACACATACCTTTCCTTCTCGGAGAGCTATTCCAACGAAAAGAATACAATCACCGCAATTGACCACGGTAATCGCCAATGTCGCGGTAAAGGCTTTTTCCGCGGCATTGCCGATTGCAGTGGCTAATTTTGTGAGCTATTCGGACGCATACATCTCCAAACAAGAAACTATCTTGGACAGTTTTATGCCTAGGCAGGGATCTTTGGGCCTACTATTTTTCGGGCATTAGTACTCGACCCGACTGTCCTGTAAAGTTAAGGAAAAGAATTTGGGTATTTTTTATGTTTATTCCTCCGTGTTCTCGGCATTTACTTAACGGTTTCTAGTAATCAAACATGTCCCAATTCATGTTTGTGTTTCCACTGAAACTGAAATGTAAAATCTTTCTGATCAGTTGAGAAAAAAATGGCGAAGTATCGATTTCCGGCGTGGATACAGTGCGTGTTTTGCTCCTTCAGAGCAGTGACTTGTAGCTCATGAATTTAAGCTATTCTCATTCAATACAGAATTGGATAATGATCTATCTGAAACTGTATTACATTTCGAATCTAAATTATTGATGGAGACAGCTTGAAATCACTTGACATTTGAGAGATTAAGGGGCTTCGCATTATATACAACAATAGCAGGAATGCTAAGTTAGTAAATTAATGTTGTCTGAACCTAACTCAAAACTGGATAACTTAATTACAACATTTTTTGAGCTGAAACGGTTAAGGGGTTTTCTTGATCGATTAATCACGTCGATTAACCTTGGTTAACCGATTAATCACTTGTCCATATAGATATCTGAATAATTGCCAAACAGTTGATGATTTCCAGCATGAACCCTTTACCCAACGTAACAAACAAAACCGACTAGGCCTATAAAAACAAACATCTCCATTCAAATTTATTATGTTTTCAATTTTTGTCTCAAAAACATAGCTTATGACCCCTCATTGGAACGAGCTCGTTGAGCTCGTTCCAATGAGGGGTCATAAGCTATATTTATGAGACAGAATTGAAATTTGTTAGCAATTCATGATTTTATTTTGCAAGTATCGTCTGCTACCCGCAATGAGTAAAGGGTTAAGAATGACCATTTCCAGCCACTGATACAGTATGATGATCATGCAAGTAAACATGTATGTCATCAAGTAACTTGCATGCTTTAATCTGTCTCATTTAATTGATGTGAGTCCGTATGACAATGTTTGCCTGTTTTTGGAGCAAGTTTGTTCCTTTGTTGACCCATAATATGCAGTAGTTCTAAAGTAACGGTTAATCGATCAATTACTTTTTGGATCGATCAAAATGTTGATCACTGATTAATCGGTTAACCGTTTCAGCTCTAAACATTTTGGCGTGAAAACATGTCTTATACTGATAATGATGGAAATAAGTCAGTGCGAGGACCCCTCCACCCACACCCAAACAAAAGGTAATTTCGAAAGAGGAACTTCTTTGAATTCTGATTTTATCACCGAGCCTCCTGCAGTGGAAACCCGGTGGTAAAAGAAGAGCAGGGGCGGAAAAAAGTTTGAATTTGCGAACTGAACGAAGGCGGCTTCCTTGCATCTAAGTGATCAATGGCAGTCGACATAGAGGACATTTCGATCGCATTTTTGTATCATTCTCATCGATCATTCGACAAAAATGGTTCCACCGGGGCAGATGGTACCCATCGGGAAGACCAAAGTTCGGCCGAATCGGAGAAAATTTTGATTTTTGAAATTGAAGGAACTCTTGTTTTCTTTCACTTGATCGATCAATGGCAGACTAGACTGCTGGTATGCTAAAATGTTCGATGGCAGTCCACATAGTGAACATTTCACTATACCGGTAGTCTGCGCAATCAGATCCATTTCGCCTTTTGGTTATTTTCACGACATTTCACGTAACAAGAGGTGTTGGACTGCATCAATTTAGGGGCCCCAAAGGGGGCCCACCGGGAATTTTCCCGGTAGACCAAACGACCAGTCCGCCTCTGAAGAAGAGTGCAGAAGGAGGCAATGGGTATGTTTTTAGGGGACATCTGCACGAACGGAATATTTCCAAATCATCGCAACACGAATCTAGCCATCTGGATCATTTCGAATAAAATCGAATCTTGAAGCTTCTCACGGCCCCATTATTATATTGAATAAATTTACTGGATGGTGCCCTCAAAGGCACGATCGCAGCTCTCAGTTGCAAAAGAGCCGAGGTTCTTTTCCTTAAAACTGAATTAGCAATGGTTAATGAAAAATAAAATTCTACTTGTGTAACGTGAAGCGGTTAACGTCTGACGCCATTTTGAAAGAATGATACAGTTGGGAGGATGACATTTTTGCCGTGTATAGCAAGGCTCCGTGAAGCTTCGAAATTCGATTCGAAATCGCTGCAATGCTTCAAATCGATTGCATTCGAGTCGCACCGATTCGCTCTCAAAATCAAGTGTCTCTTCCTTTTGAACTCCTCTTTTATGATCATGTCTCCCGTAGAGAGCTCAAGAAGATTCCGCTTCCAAAGCTACACTGATTCCGCTTCTGGAATATTCCGCATGTTCCTCCGATTTGCCCAAGCTGAATTGTCACCGTTGAATATAAGACTTTATCTTACAACAAGCACGCATTTTCCTCAATACAAAGTGAAAACGTCTAGAAAAAATACAAATCTGTATTGGGGTAGCAACCGCACGCGCAACATTTGCTTCAGAAAGAGCACATTTTATACCTGCACTCAATTGGCATCGAGTTATTACACACATCGAGGCCCCCGTTTTTATACAGTAAGTAAAAGAATCACTGGCCCAAAAAATAAATTCGAATGGATCATTTTTCGTCGTAATGTTGTTTTTTATATAGGCATATCATGCGTTAAACATAAAAACTAAAACTTAGAAACACACAGCTGAAACACAACTACAAACTTCAGTGGTACAGTAAAAGTAGAACAATGAATGGTGATTACGCCATGCATAGCGGAAGAAACACGATACCATGACGCCATGATTTTCATTCATAAATAATGAATTAATAGACGCTAAATCAAGGGTTGTCAAAACAGACGATGTTAAAAACTATACCCAATCACCTCATTATGCGAACAAGTCGAGAAAGGGAGGAATATTGCAAGATAAATTGGTTATTACCACCATGGGGGATTCCGAGAGGGTGTCATGAAGTCGCCACTTCGCTTCTGGGTGATATATCGGCTCGTCCAAACGGACTCGTCGATATATGCCCAGAGACGAAGCCTCGACTTCAATACACCATCTCAGAAAACCCACATGATACTAATAACCTACATTGAGTTTTAAGACTGGTGATATTTAACCCTTTGAACCCGACGGACCGCTTTACTGGTCTAGGAACATGATACGTCATAATTTCATTAAGAGGGGTGGCTTTTAAGTGAATATGTGAGTTGACCAATCAATATTTTCAACGTGCAGCCCTAAGGCTGCACGTTGAAAATATTAATTGGTCTACCCCCAAATAATGAATATGGTCTCTTCTAATTGTTGTCATTGAACTGACATGGGCGATACCACCAGTGTTCAAAAGGTTAGTGTTTTTTAGAAGGTTAAATATTCACAACTTGTGGTGATAAGATGTTCTCAAAATCATATCAAGTGTCTTCTCCTAAATGTGAGATCTGCAAACCCTCATAATGTACAGATCTCAACAGACTGTGTATGACATATACACAGCCTGAACATGACATCTTAAATCCAATGACATTCTCCGAAGTTTTGTAGGAGGATATATCACGCAATAGCGCTAAATTATAGAAGTGAAACCAGTCAACTCTATTTTACTGTTGTTGGCAATAATCGATATAGTGTAATTCTCTGAGGTTTTTGGATTGATAGATTCTGGACTAAAAAGCAAAATAATATTTACAGCGCAGGCTGCTTGAGAAAACTTTGAAAACAGAAAAAAAGGATTTAATTACAAATACTACAATTATGTAGTGCACCGGTGTCTTCCCATTTCACCAATCCCCATTTCATCAACTGCCTCTAAAATTATATTTTCCCATTTCATTAATTCCCACTTCATCAACAGATTTTTTTTCAGGTGTGTTTTATAATTACATATTATACATTTTAAAAATACAATTAGCCAGTTGATGAAAAATCAGTATTTTGAGGGTTTATTGTATATCCACTTTCCAGATACTACACATAATAAGTGGGGAAAAGTAACATATAACATTTAAATATCTATCAGAATGTAACATTTAAAGCACAATACTCTAAGAACATACTCACTATTACTTCAGAATGCCTGTTGGCTTTCTAAATTAATTTGTCTCTTTTGAGTAACAGATTAGTTTAGAATGCCTAGTGGCATTCTAAACTAATTTGTTACTCAAAAGAGACAAATTACTTGAGAATAGGCATTCTAAACTAATTTGTTTCTAAATTAATTTGTCTCTTGTAAGTAACAAATTAGTTTAGAATGCCTAGTGGCATTCTAAACTAATTTGTTACTCAAAAGAGACAAATTACTTGAGAAGTACAACAGGTTTAATTTCTGTTTAATTTAATATTTTTTATAATTGGTAAAAAAATGCATTTACATAAGATTAAAACATATTTTCATTCAGTTGATGAAGTGGGAATTGATGAAATGGGAAAATATAATTTTAGAGGCAGTTGATGAAATGGGAATTGATGAAATGGCAATAAACCAGTGCACCATATCCGTTCGGTAATCGAAAAAATGTACTATACCGATTATTATATTTAAAAATCTTGAAAACTGGTAAGGTCCCTCGTTTATCAATAATACTCCGAAAGCCATCGGCCATGATGATATCGGGACATTACCCCGGTATACGAGGGTGTTTTGGGTAATACTTGATGGTTACCCTGGTAGACCATAATATTTTGCGAAAAAAACATAGTTCAACATGAAATTTTTACTAGTGATAGCTATCCAATTTTCCCAAGTTAAAAAGGGATAACCCTTTCTTTGCGATACGCTCATTCACACCACTAGTTCACACAGGCATTTAACGATCCTCGCCACTTCGCGACAAATCTGCAATTTGAACAATTAAACTGTCATTTCTTTATTAACGATTGAAATCTTTCTTAGAAATGAAATTTTCAACAGGAATTCGCATCAACTGTTAATAAAACGATTCATTGTGTGTGTCAAACCTCACGAGAATTTGAACGTTATTCGAATTTTCAGCCGAATGATACAATTGGTGTTTTGATAACTATTCTTTCCCATCAGCACCCCCGTGGGTAACGTACTCGCATGGTCAGGCCTAATTTGTCTGATGAAATGACGCATCAGGTCTGCATGAATGTTTGTCGACAAAGAATGTTAAAAATCGAGCAAGTTCATTGACAAACAATACAACAAAATCGCTAGAAATTCTCAAAGTCGATAATGATAACAATTAAAGATCTCCCTGTCCTTTCCTGCTGTTCCCACGAGTCGTGATGATTTAACAAGTATGGTTCATTGATTTGGACGTCGTATTACTAAATATTATTTTTTCAGCTGATGAAAGTACGCGGAAAATCAATTGATGAACTGGAAAAAACAACCTTAAATCACAGCTCAATTGTCCACCAAAGTGGTGTGTATGAGCAAATTTTTTCCAACCGAATTGGCAGTAAGGCGATTGAAACATTCAGCTACCGTGAGCGAAGTCCTCACACAGACAGCGTCGTCGTGAAGATGACCAATTAATAATTTATTGGTGCTATACGCCACATCAACAGCTATGGCTATATAAGGCTATATAAAAATAATTAGGAAGCACAGTAATGAGAAAATGAGACCAGGGGCCAATACTATAAAACGTTTTCAATTGTATTTTGTAGAATTGCATTTTCTAGTTATGACTTTAAATGGGCTAAAATGAACCATTAGCATTTAAAAGATCTGGCAATTTGCCAGTTGGCAAATTGCCATATCTTTTAAAATGCTAATGTTTCATTTTAGTCAGTTATATTAATAGGTAGAAAATACAATTCCAGAAAATACAATTGCAGAGGTCTTTATAGTATTGGCTATATTTGTTTAAAGTATGTTGTGTAAATCGACACGTTGAATAGATTAGATGTGAGCTTAAAAGAATAAAAATAATTTAAAATTTATTAAAATGGTTGATTTCCTTGAACGACAGAATTTTATGAGAATTTGTGTTGTGAAATAAGTCTCGAAGAGACGCAACATTAAAACACTGCCGTCTGACAAGAGTAAAAGCTGTGCAGTGCAAAAGAATGTGCCCCACTCTGTTTGCTGACAGGGAACGCATTCTGGTCGCATATTACCCTCTAACAAGGAATGTGTCAGTCTTGTATGACCGATATGACCGGTTGTTTCATTAATTATTTTTTTGATAATTCCTAAAATTTGTGTTGGAATCCAGTATTAATGCGTCCGTGGAAATATTTCCCACCCGTGGAAAGTGACCAGTCCATTGTTCAGATCGCCGTCGAGAAGGGGACCGATTGGGAGGTTAAAAACCTGATTCGTCCCGACTGTGTGGCTCATTTCCTGACTTTTAAGATATTCCATCAAAGCATGCCTTCGTCGAAGACAAGCCTTGGTGATGTAGTTAGAATATTATTCTGTAGGGATTATTGATAAAAAACTCAAGACTACTCTAAATTTATTTATGGATACTTAACCCTTTACCTAACACAAAAGACAGGGGACACTTGCAAATCAAATTCGTGAATAACTAATTTTTTTCATTTTTTGTGTCAAAAACATACCTTATGACCACTCATTGGAACGAGTTCGTTCCAGTGAGTGGTCATAAGCTATGCTTTTGAGGCAAAATTTAAAAACTAATGAAAATTGAATGGCAAATTTTGAGAATAGCGCTGGCCGGTTTTGGGCGTTACGTCGGGTATAAATGATGGAATATACATGTAGTAGTTGTGACGCAGCTTCACAGTTAATTAACGCATACTGTACAGCAAATTGGTCATAATGGGTCCAAAACTACCGGGATTTGTATGACCGACCGTGTCTGTGACATATGTCCAAGAATCATATCAATTCTCGTAAGAATATCAATGATTACAAGCAAGAGCAAATCGATATCCGGACTCCTATCCAGACGACAGTATCCCGACTGGGAGAAAATTGTGGATGTGCTTATGGGGGACTAAACCCGCCCCCCCCCCCCAAAAAAAAAACAAAAAACAAAAAACATCGGTAAGCCCCAAGACACACACCTCCCTGTGCGGGGGAGATGGAAGCAACGATTATGATTGAGTATACTGATGACTCGGTTTGTAGACACAAGAACCACGAAGAAATGAATTATTGTTCCTTCTCAGAAACGGATCATCGATCCCCACGCAACACTAAAGCAAAACAACCCCGCCGGAATATTAATTAGATGGTTCAATATTATATTTACAACGCTGCACCTGACATAAGGCATAGTGCCTGCACTTGCGGAGATATTCAAACCTCAGAGCTGTATGCACGTATAGAATGCATGTAGTACATTCACATTGGGACTTCAGTAATACGTCATGCGCCTCTTTGAAAACATTTTCATCTAAGACCTCGACGTCAATTACGACTTGACCGTACCCGAAGCTCACGTGCGTTATAACAACCGAACTTTTATTCACGAACCCGCTACCTTTTCAGCCGGTTATGCTTAACTGTTTGCTGAAAGAAAATAGACACATTCGAAGGCAAGATAGCATAACACACAACAGATCAGGGAGGATTAGGAAGAATTTAAACCTACAATCCTCTATGGCTGTAGGGTAAAATTATTTATGAACTTCCCTATGAGCACACGATAGATTCGCCCATTTTTTATATTCTTTAGGATGCTACCATTCCGAAGCTTAGAGTTGAAAGGGTTAAACAGGATGTTTTTAATAGAAAAAAACAACATTGTTGTGTTTTTGAAAACACTCTTTTGTGTGTCCAAATTAATGTCACCCTGCAGAAGAAACTAGATACAATAATGGTGGGCTGGGGCATGTGGAATTTTACCTCTACCCTTCCAACGCGTACTGATGTTCCCATCAGCCCAATATTTATTGTACTTCGAATGTGTTTTTCTCAAGACATTTACTTCTGGCCAAGATGCAGCAGTAGTGTGGTCAGAAAAAGGTACAGATAATTTGGATCGGATCGCGACACAGTCGCGATACGATCCAAATTATCTTACCACTTTCTCCCTTCAACACTATGAAATCTCGCCAGACGGAGAAGATATACGAGAATATTGAATCTTAGATGCTATTTTCACTTATTATTTATGATTGGGTTTTAATTTTGCAATATTTTATTTATCAAATCTCGACCCAATGGTGTTTAGGTGTATCGCCATCGGACTGAGACTCGATGGAGAAAAATACCACTCTTGTGATCACAGTTCTGTACAGAACGGAATCATACAGTTTTTAAACCATTAAAGAGAACCAGCCTCGCTTCTGGTATCGAATGAAAGAAATTGGAAAAAAATATTGCTTTCATTGTCCTTAGCTTGAGAATGTTGGTCACTTGTTTGATTTTAATCCTTTACCCAACAAATTGTTCAAGAGCCATTCACAACACATACATATATCGCCAATTTTATGTTAACCCTTTACTTAACATGAAAAGCAGACGACACTTGCAAAGAAAATTCTTGAATAACTAATTTCTTTCATTTTTTTGTCTCCAAAACATAGGTTATGACCCCTCTAAGGAACGAGCTCGACGAGCAGTCCAGATTAGATCTCTATCTGTCATTAGCTATTCGACAAAAATGTCATTTTACCTGAGCATGTGTTTCTAGGCTAGGCCGCGAGTGGATTTTCATCTGTTTCTAGGGAAACCCTTGCATATTGATACTTTTTCAAGTTCCAAAAGCTTCGCTATTGTTTTTAGGCTTCTAGCAATTGCGACAACTCATTCGGCTTATCTTCCTTTAAATTTTGGGAGGGAAATAGGGTTGGTTGTGTCACGGCAACATTTGTTTAGCAAATTTCATGTCCTCCAAGAAATCGTCTTTGTGTGTATTGAATACAAGTTCATAGATAGTTATTTTTTAAAAAGTTTTCAGAATGTCTTCTTAATCAAGATATTTTAAGCGCAAAAGGAAAAACGCGGGCGAAGAAAACTGAAAATAATTTATAGATTTATGTACTCTTTCACAATACAGTAGAGATGTATAGAATGACGTGACACTTGATAAATATATCTTAATACCACGCATGCATAGAAATGTTTTGAGTCCTGCCAACATTTCAACTTTTGATAATCGGGTTCGGATTTCCGTTGTATTCCGCAAGTTTTCAAAAGCGCTTCCATTACACAGTGAACGTGAAGATGAATGGGAACAATGGAACATGTAGAGACATACACTGTATTACGGTTTAGGTCAAATTAGGCTGCCATATCAACTGAGCATTAGACCACAATTGTTGCGTGTATTCAAAGTTGCCCGATACAATGCAGGCATTTGAAGTGTATGTGAATAAACGCGCGTGGATTTCGGCCTTCGTGTGAGAAAGGCACGTAAGAACGCATCTGATTGGTCGCTATGCATCAGAGCGACGACGTTAAAACGGGAATGAAATGTTCCGACGTAAACGCAAATATTGATACATATCACGTTTCCGTGATTAAATATTCTCCATACAACGTTCCACTTATCAAACAAATGATTTTAATTGAAACTTCTAGTTTTGCGGGAATTTTGCTTCTTAAATGATGCCACGTTCACGCTAATAATAATTGGCAGTTTACACATTATAGCATGTAAACTGTCTATTTGATGTCCATTTGAAGAAAACCTCCAGGCGAGGAGACGATCTCTCTCAATTAACCAGAGGAGACCATAGACTTTCTGACGGAAATTAGGAATGCTGTGCTCTTTAGTTAGAGCTTTTGATTTAAAATCGAAAGGTCGAAGGTTCGATTCTGACCTACGTCATCTGCGCTGTGACCGGGCACGTGACAGCCGTTCCTTATTCCCAGTTCCTTATTCGACATTCGTTATCGACCGATAGAATCGATTGATAACGACTGTCGAATAAGGAACAGAGAATAAAGAACAGTTGTTCCTTATAACCTTAGTCCCGATTGCCTACGTGATGGCACGGTGGCGCTAATGGGTACATCGGTGGAGCACTTGCCTTCAACCATTGCTTACTCTGCTTGTGTCAGTTTAGTCAGTTGGAGAGACTGATAGCTTCTCGTCGCTGTTCGGCGGTTTTCTTCGAATACTCCGGCATTCTCCACCCGTAAAACTGTCCGTCAAGCTGTGATCCTGGCTGTTTCACCCTTTACCCGACGTAACGGCCAAAACAGGCCAGCGCTATTCTCAAAAATCGTCATTTCATTTTCATTATTTTTTCATTTTTTGCCTCAAACACGTAGGTTATGACCCCTCGTTGAAACGAGCTCGTCGGGCTTGTTCCAGTGAGGGGGTCATAACCTATGTTTTTGAGACAAAAAATGAAAAAAATAGTTATTGAAGAATTTTTTTGCGAGTGTCGTCTGCTTTTCATATTAGGTAAAGGGTTAAAGTGTCGTTAAATTCCAACAAACAAACAAACACATTTTGCCACTGAGGGTTACACGAATTCTGGTTATCCTGCACAAGTACAAATCGTGTTATTCACAATAATTCAGTTAGAGAGTCTTTTACGATCGATGCTCGCGTGAATCATTCAATCATTGGAGCATTATATAGCATTAATCTAATAACATATACGTCCACAAATGACCAGTGAATCGCTTCTCCTTAATGATGAAATCATAATGTTTCAGCAATAACGAAGGTCGTGGAAATATGTCGTAAGTCCAAGGGGTCAGTCAGAGACTGCCCCTCTTTCTATATTTCTATATTCCCCCCACGTCCAGGCATGGTCAATAAACTAACGCTTGTTGACAAACGGGAGATTAGTCTGTCCATCATCTCTATGATATTAACACAATTATGCAGCTAACGAAAATACAAATCAGCGAAAGAAAGATGATGAGAAGATTGTTGGCAAAAATATACATCACGTCGTGACACACTGCGAGCAAAACGATATTCAATAAAATTAGTGAAATCTTTATTTCGCAGTTTATATCGTCTATTGTGACTTAAATCGCCTTCAACATCAACTTCAATATCGCGATCACAAGATAAATATAGCAAAGTTTAGTCAATCGTTTATAATTCGAAAGTCGACTTTCATGACGATTTTAGTCAGCGATGGTACCGTATGGTCTAATTATTAATTGCGCTCTCTAAAAACAGAATAAATCTACTGATTTGTTGTAAAAATCTTGTTTAAGACGATACCATTCAAAAATACCTGTGCAAAAAGATAAATGTATATCGGAGGTTCTGTTTATTGGCATGTCAGGTGGTGCTTGCTCGTACTGCGCAACCCTCGTGTATACGTCGCTGCGCTTCTCTGTGATGCTGCCTCTTTGGTTTTAACGGAACACACTTTGGTGAACGAAGATGCTGCTTACCTATACAGGCCTTCGTACCATGGGAGTAGTCAGGAAAAAGGAAGAGAGAGAGTGTGAGTGTGTGTGTGTGTGTGTGTGTGTGTGTGTGTGTGTGTGTGTGTGGTGGGGAGTGGGATATATTTTTCTGCTAGCTGAAAAAAAAAGTTCCACCACTTCATTTCTCCTCGTGCGGTTCAAGAGTTTGTATTCCATGTAGGTAAAGGTTGAAGATCTTTCCATGGAAAAGGAGTTTCCATGCCAACTAGAGCCCACTGAGTACTTAACCCTAGGCTGTGGTACAAAGAATGAGAGGGAATAGCTACAGCATTATGACACAGGAATATCATGTTGAGAGAACATGGACCGATTTGGGGGAGATTTGAGACATGAATGTACACTTTAAAATCAGCTGGGTTATGAAACAACCCAAAGCAACTGGTTGAATGAATATGAACCCAAATGGGTTCATATTCACTCAAGCAGTTTATTTGGGTTGATTTGTAACTCCTTGCGTGCAGCTGGCGGACATTCCTGCCCAGGACACCAAATCTCATGTCTCTAGAATAAGTAAAATGTTGGCATTTTAACCCTTTACCTAACATGAAAAGCAGACGACACTTGCAAAAAAAATTCTTGAATAACTAATTTTTTTCATTTTTTGTCTCAAAAACATAGGTTATGACCCCTCATTGGAACGAGCTCGACGAGCTCGTTCCAATGAGGGGTCATAACCTATGTTTTTGAGACAAAAAATGAAAAAATAATGAAAATTAATTGGCGATTTTTAAGAATAGCGCTGGCCGGTTTTGGCCGTTACGTTGGGTAAAGGGTTAAACCAAATATTCACCCTGTAAATTTAATAAGCTTTTTGACAAATGATTTCTCGAGTTAAATTCCACAAACATTTTCATCAAATCTAGTCATAACAGAAGCCATGACTAGATTTGATAGAAATATTTTTTAAAAAATATGCAGCAGATTAAGAGTTAACCCGACTGATTTTAGAGCGTATATTAGGGTATAAGGATGACATTTATAAGAAAACAAATTGGTGGGGACGGGTCCGCCACAACCCCTACCCCCGTGGCTACGTCGCCGCTTCGGACAAGGATAAAGAAGTAAGCCATGAAAATTAATTTATTTTTTATTGACCAGGATGACAGATGCTTAATATCCGGCAGCTTAATAAATTCGATAACCGTTGGCTAATTTTCAGGTCGATGTATGAAAAAAGCTGCATGTGATCAAACTCTCCATTGTGGGAAGTCAGCGTTGGTAAAAGACGCGACATATTAAGTTGTGGTGAGTTTATTATAAAGAGATGAATCCGTCTTTTCGCATCACTAAACCAAATCAAATCATCCATAAAAACGATAAACCAAAATATATCAATTATTATTTTGGCTGTCAAATACTTTTATAGCAAAATCCCATTACATTCTGAGGATGTGTAAACAATATAAGAAAAAATTCAGATTTACCTTTCTGTTAACTTGCGTGTTCCGCGGTCGTAATATTTCTCCCTGTGTCACATATTTGAAATCGTTCCGGAAATTCTGAAAGAGAGATTTTATTACCGAAGTCAATCAATTGGATCATTTCCCATGCACATGTCAGAAACCAGCCTGTCTCTAAATATAATTTGTTTTATAGATCTGCAGCATAACGTTTGGAAATGGAAGTCCAGTTCTGCACTTGCATCCATGCCGAATGCCTTGTAATAGCTCTGCAGGTATCCGTTTAATTGATAGGAAATCGTTAACCAACTCCTCTGGGTCAGGCACGATGTTACCCAAGGAATCGATTCACATGTTAATTGACACAAACTGTCAGTATCGTGTACACTCCTTCAAATCGAATGCTATCTTGTATCGACTCTTGTGAATTAGACTAATAATAGACTATTTAAACATTGATGAGCAATTTTCCCAAACATTTTATTGAAGTTCTAAATATAATGCAATTGGGACGGAAATACACTTCCGGCGTTAAGACACAATACCTTAAGAGGATAAACCACCTTTGTTTTTACAATCAAATCACTAAATGTACTCCTCTCTTCAATGTGAATGGCTGTAGTGGTCTAAGGGTGAAAATCCAATTTATTTCACGTGACCGACGTTGTCCTGTCGTCTGGTTCTGTCTAATGCGGCAGTGAATGTATGATAGACGGTGATGGGATTTGTTAAAATGTAGGCTGATGGGTGTGTCTCTGTTGGGTTTAACCCTATGAACTCGAGAGACCGTTTTTATTGCTCGGGAAGATGATACGTCATAATTGCATCAAGTAGGATGGCTGCTAAGTTAAAGTGTAGGGTTAAACCAATCAATATTTTCAACGTGCAGCCCTAAGGCTGCACGTTGAAAATATGAATTGGTCTACCTACAAATAATAAATATGGACTGTTCCAATTGCTTCCATTGAACTGACATGGAAGATTCTACCAAGTTCAAAGGGTTAATGTCTGCCCCTTGTTCGCAAGGGCTTGTAGTTGCAATTTGAGTTGTTTGAGGCAGCTGTTGTAGGCTGTCCTGTGAACGGGCTTATTAACCTCACTAACAGCTACTGCCTGAATGTCCTTAATTACAAACAGCGAATATTGGATTAGAAGAGCTGGGTATTTCTTGAAATCCATTAGCCAGCCCATATGGAGCCTTTTAATAATAATATAATCCTTCAGCTCGTTCGAACAAGTCGCGATTCTATTTTTGTTTCTCTACTTATCCCCTGCTTTGATTCTTTGGCTAATTGGTCAGCCGCATCCATACGTGTCATTTGCAATTCGAGTAGTTGAAAAAAAATGTGTTCAAACAATTTCAACAAAACCATATCGTGTGACCCATCATTGCATCGAGCTCTTTCAATCTTAGACTACAATCCTAGGAAAATGTCTCTACTGGAAATACTATGGGGAGTGGTTCAGTCACTCTCACCACCTAGCGCCGCCCCTGCTTGTCAGTTGGAGTCAAGAGGATTGTGCTATGTTACCAAACATATTCCTGTTAACAAGACGCTGTCCCCTATATTGAGATTGGAAACCTCTTTAAAATTTGACCAAGTCCTGTTCCCTTACCCTTGAAAAATCGCAAACCTCAAATATGAATTTGTTTCTGATGTTTAAGGTCACATATTTCTGCACAAGGGCCGTGATCGCAACATGGAGATAAAGTCAAGTTTAGTCAATTGTTTATACCCACGTTGCCCATTTTAGAGGACTTCCACCAAAAGCATTGGTGACTGGGTCCTATTTTAGTGGTAAAACAAAGCATGTTTACCACAGTAAACAAGTACTGCTGCACTTCCCGGGGTTTCCACGGGGTCTCAAATGTCAATTGTTGTTTATAACCTGGATTGTCTATATATAGATATCCAAAGCCGAATAATAAAGAACATCACAAATCTCAAATTTCGGATCGAATCAAATGTCAAATTGAATTGAGCAGAAAATTTCGAATCGGATTTCCAATCGACGCCTCTTCAGGCTGTAAATATTGCACCTTCTTCCAAATGTAAATTTTCCTCTCAAGTATTATATTCAACCTCGACTCGTCTGTTAGGAAAGTAAATAAAAAATGCGGAATATTCCAGAACGGAGTCAAAGTAGATTCAGAAGCGGAAGCTCCGTGAACTCTTCTTTCATCATCAGGTCTCCTATCCAGGAGACCTGATGATAAAAGAAGGGTTCAAAAATCGATACTTAGTCGGGTTTTGAGAATATCTCTACGATTCGAAAATTCCCCACTCAGAGCGACTCGAATCGAATCGACCCATCGTGACGATTTCGAAACGAATCGAGCTTCGAAGCTGCGCAGGGCCCCAGAATAGTGGTATGGAGATGTAATAGAAAGAACTTGTTCAAAAATTCACTTACCGTAATCATACAGAAATTTTTGTGATACTGATATTTCAAACGAGTTGACTATCTGATGGAGAGACAGGTGTGTTTATCTTTCAACCTCTGTAATTAGTTGAATCGCGACTAAACAGGTAGAAAAACGCGCTCACTGATCCTGCTACTCGAACCAAAATACATGTCATTGTACCTAATTGGGAAGCTGAAGTATTCCGTAGAATTGTCCAAACATCGTTTCAGCATATAACAATACATAACCAAACAATGAATCCATTTTCAAATAATTGTTGAGTGAACGGGTGAAGGGAACATTGTTCGAAAGTCAGAGATGACGATTTTTCAATACATCGTGTAGTTTGCCCTAGTGACTGGACCAGAGAGGTAGCATATGTTAGCAGATCTTTTCATGTGATAAAGAATAATAAAATATAAAAATATTCGTAAACTTTAATCGTGTGTCTCGAATGGGAGTAAACCTTTGCAGATGTCCAGTTCAAACACTTGCCAAACCTCTTCTGGATTTTAGGTACACGGACAGTTCAACATCCGCTTGAAAATAAATACTCCCCCAAAGTGTTGTGAAGCGTATACTTTGATTCAGTGCAGCTTCATCGAACATTATATTAAAACAGTACAGTCGCCGTGGACTGGTCACTTTCCACGGGTGGGCAGTAATTTCAAGAATCAATAATATTGGATTCCAAACGCCATGTATAGGAGGAATTATCATCAAAAATTTAATTAATGAAGCACCGGGTTCAACCCGGTGCTTCATTAATCAAAATTTTGCTGCAGATGATTTTTATTACCTGGTAATGGCATGCGTAGACATCACGGCCCACTCGTGGATAACGACCAGTCCACGGCGACTTACTGTATTAAGCAATTCAGACCCAACGCAGCTGGGTGTTAGTAAGGGGTAGCACTCAAACATTTTTGAAAAGAGTCAATATTTTTTATAACTAATACAATAAAATTCCATTTACTTTCAGCTTCTCACGTATTCATGGCCACTATGACTGACCTTGCCGAACACTTTAAATTAAATCGTGACCTTGAATTAACGTGTGAGTGGAGTTTTTAAAACAACTGGGCACCTACGTTTCTACTTCGCACGTTTACCGGGCAATTTTTCAAGCTCTCGGGCCCTGAATAGTTTGTTATACTTGTTTCGTGGTACCTTTCATGGATGGAAGAGATTCGGAGGTAGGATCTGACTTAACTGTTTTAAGAGTAATGATACAAATTCAACTTTATTTTCTATGCATCTTTGGGTGCTGTAAATGCATAATTCACATACATACTTACTCGCACACATACACGCATCAATTAACCCCCCGGCTTCATCCTCCACTTTCCAAATCACTCTGTAATTGTGTTAGGGCGCTGCGACGCTTCGAGATTCGATTGGATTTCGAATCTTAAGTTACTATTCGGTTCGATTCGCAATCGACCGCCCGATTCGTTTCCTTTCGAATCTTTGTCATCCACGTCATCTCACAAAACGTGCCACCGCCCATGTTAATTTCAGTCTCACTTGTCACTGGTTGAAAGAAAATTTAAGGTTTCCGACCAGTGTCGATGATGCTCTGCATGCTGCTAACGGCTAGCGCTTTGCAGTGCCCAGTACTGGTGATTCTCATTGTTCCTGTTTTTAAACTATAATCCTCACTGGGTAATATTTCAACTACATCACCAAGGCATGCCTTCGACGAACTCATGCCTTGATGATGTAATTAGAATATTTTATCAGTCGTGACTTGTGCCATCACAGTCGGAACAAATAAGGTTTTCAGTCCCTCTTCCCAATGGGTCATTTTCAAGCTGCCCCTATACAGATTCGGGGTTCGATTCGATTTCGAATAATCGACCAGATTCGATTCGAGATTCGATTCGGATAAAAAATGTGTGATTCGCTGGGCCCTAAATTCGGTGCACATCATCTCTACACGGTATATGCTTCGTAACTACTTTTTGTCGAATTTCAAAAATAAGAATAGTTTCCATCGTGAAAAACTCCAACAGCAAAACGACAAATCTAGGATTGTAATATAGTAAACTTAGAAATTGCTCAGCAAGTAGGAGAAAGGAAGATGTTTTTAATAGCGTCAATTACAATAACAATCCGGCGTCTGTCAAATGGAAACCATCTTTTTTGCTTAACCCTTTATCCAACGTAACGGCTAAAACCGGCCAGCGCTATTCACAAAAATCGCCCATTAATTTTCAGTATTTTTTTCATTTTTTGTCTCAAAAACATAGATTATGACCCCTCTTTGGAACGAGCTCATTGAGCTCGTTCCAAAGAGGGGTCATAACCTATGTTTTTGAGACAAAAAATGAAAAAAATTAGTTATTCAAGAATTTTGTTTGCAAGTGTCGTCTGCTTTTCATGTTAAGTAAAGAGGTAAGTTGTATAAATCAGAGAGTGCGCGAGAACAAATCAGCACATGTACATTTTATTTAGATATGTCCAGAAATGAAAATAGCAAAGAGTATCCGTACGGAGTTATACCTAAACTTAATTAACAACGACGCCGCCAACACATCAGTGCGCCTTGGTTCCAGCGTGTTGCCTTCGCGAAAAGCCAGTATTAAAACTCAAAAATAATTTCTGAACGAAAAATCGGGAACACGATCTTCTATAAGCCATTAATTCGAGTTGTCGATATATTTCGAGCTGCTTGTGATTCTGTTGAGTTTCAGTTCTCGAAAAACGGTGCGAAGTGGTGTATGTATATATGGAGAATGACGATGGACAAATCCCTAACAAATAGTTTGTCGGAAATTAAGAGTCCTGTCGGGTGGCTGCTTACATGATAACTTTTAACACTTTAATCAATTGGAGGTTTCCACTTCGAGTAGTACGTTTTCAAAACTTCCCTAATGTGGTAAGCTGCTCACAACATGGTTGGTCAACATCGTAAACATTACGACAGAAATTAGTGTATATAAGCATCACGACATTCCAGACGCAGCGATGCTTTCGTTCTGTACCCTTTTTGAAAAGTTCGTGGCCTCGATCCATCAACTACATTCCCTGAACTCACAGAATTAGCCACCCACGCTACAACTGACGTATATGTGTTAGAAAAAATAAAAAAGTGAAAAATACTCATACGAAGTGCCGTTATTTTTAGGTTCATCCCCAAAATGTTTTCATCATATGAAATGCCTTTCGAAAAAGTTCATTCTCTTTTTTCTGGCCTGACCTGCAGTGCAAAATCGGATTGTGACAATCTTAACATAAACATCATTTGTCAGTTTTTAAAGTACAGCACGCTTATTCCGATTTTATGTAAAACTTGATTGAAGCAGCAAAATAGTTGCGTGGAGACAAATTTAACTGCGGACGAGCAGACGACATAAAGGAAAACTAATCAGAAGTGAGGACCTGTAATAATTGAATCTTACTGCTCTTTAGAGCAGTAAGATTAAATTATTGCTGATCATCCGCACAAATGCAAAATGGATGCACCCATTTTTCTGTTGACAGCATTGCATGCGATGACACCACCCAGGGCGTCGGGGTAAGATGAATTAATGAACCTGGTATCCATCAATAAGATTACCACACCAAGGAATTTACCGGAAACAACCATAAATTCTCAATAAATGAATAAGCTCTCCCATGGTATATTGTTTTTTTCTATTGTTTCAATATTTTGTCATTTTCGCAGAAATGTTTTAGGTGGTTCACAGCCTTTTTTGTTATTATAGTTATCTCTCTTTGCTAAATATTTGAGCAATTTGTTCAATCTCTTTGCAGATTCAGATGGAACAGACTGTAAAAATGCTTGTTTTTCGTGTTTTCACCCTTTATAGACCAGCAACCTCACAAATTACAAAAACTCAATCACATGAAGTTCTGACATGATACCTTACAATATCTCTTTTAATCACGGACATAACAACCATTACCTATAATTCCCAGTTCTTTATTCGACATTCGTTAGCAACCGACTTTATTGGTTGATAACGAATGTCGAATAAGGAACTTGGAATAAGTAACGGTTGTCAAGTTTATAATAATGGACACTACTCAGTTACAACCCGAAAACTGGTTTATTTATTTGGGTCCAAGAATAAAGTTTAATACCGGATACGGAAATTTCACGGCTCTGCTGCTCCCGGTTTTGAAAGTCAATCGCGATTCTCAGGAAGTTCAAAGGGCATAGTATCAGTGATTACATATTTTAGTTTATGAGATTACGGCGAATATCAATTTCTTCCGAAACCATCATCGCCTTTGGAACTATGATTTCATCTCGCGAACGGGAATTACCCGGTTACCGGTTCTGAAAATCAGTGCTAATGTCCGGGAAATTCATAGACTAGAATCGGGAATCAAAGGTTGCGAAACACAACCTTTGATTCTCGGTTCTGTCCTATGAATTTCTCGGTTATCAGGGCTGATATTCAGAAACGAGAACCGGAACAATCACGTATGTGACTGACTTTCAAAATCGAGACCCAGGAAATTCCGTTCCCTGGATTAAACCCTATCAAAGATACACCAGACCAAAAATCTAATTACATTTCACATTGATTCACGTGATAAATTAAACATCATTTCAAGAAGAAATTCAATTCAACTCTATTCGATGTATTGTTGTGTCTTGTCGTTGGTCATAAGTTATTGGGTATCATATAGATGGCCACCTTCAGCACAGACCACCAATTTAATTTACAACTTGTGATTATACATACCAGACATGTTTGTCAATTTAACCCGTTGTCTGACTTAATCCATTCAGAGCATGACAGAAATTGCACGTACAGATGTTTTAAATATAGCATTGCTGTCTTGCTACTGAAACAAAGGATCTGAATTGTAGCAGGTTCCATCTGCAGTCGTATTCGATAGAGCTGAAACGGTTAAGGAGTTTTCTTGATCGATTAATCACGTGGATTGACCTTGGTTAACCGACTAATCACTTGTCCAAATAGATATCTGAATAACTGCCATACCATTGATGATTTACAGCATGAACCCTTTACCCAACGTAATAAACAAAACCGACTAGGCCTATATACAAAAATCTCCATTCAAGGGGTCATAAGCTATGTTTCTGAGACAAAAATTGAAATTTTTTAGTAATTAATGAATTTATTTTGCAAGTATCGTCTGCTACCCGCAATGGGTAAATGGTTAAGAATAATCATTTCCAGCCACTGATACAGTATGATGATCATGCAAGTAAACAAGTATGTCATCAAGCAACTTGCATGTTTTACTCTGTCTCATATATTTGATGTGAGTCAATGTGACAATGTTTGCCTGTTTTGGAGCAAGTTTGTTCCTTTGTTAACCCATATAATACAGTAGTTCAAAAGTAACTGTTAATCGATCAATTATTTTGGATCGATCAAGCTGTTGATCATTGATTAATCGATTAATCGGTTAACCGTTTCAGCTCTAGTACTCGATAGCGAGTTAAAAGTCAACTATTGTTTGTATTCCATTTTGGAAAATTTTCACGTTAGGTGCCGCACTTAATACAAGGTCTTGACATTTTGTAACGAAATTAGAGATACTGCATCGCCGCGTGCTCCATGTGGCACACGACGATGTTGTGCATCGCTGATTTCTGTCGGTAATTTTACAGTATTGTCCAAACTCAAGACAAAAGCTATCTCCGCCACATGTTCATGGAACTCAGAAATAGTAAGGCAAACAAAGAAACGAAAAAACAATGAATGAAAATGAAAAATCGAGAATTGGTGGGAATGTCACCGGAGTGGTAAAAGTTTAGCAGAAGTGTTGTCCTGAATGACACTGATGCAGAGAGACAGAAAGCGGGAGTCAGGGCGAGAGAGAGAGAGAGAGAGAGAGAGAGAGAGAGAGAGAGAGAGCGGGAGTCGGGGCGAGAGAGAGAGCGGGAGTCGGGGCGAGAGAGAGAGAGAGAGAGAGAGAGAGAGAGAGAGAGAGAGAGAGAGAGAGAGAGAGAGAGAGAGATTTCATATTTATTAACATTTAATTTTCGTTGCGACTGTATACTTCCATTAGTAGAAAGGAGAGAACATGTTCCGACGCTAAAACGTTTAATACGCACGTAGATATAATCTCAACAAATAAAAAATCTTTCTGTAGATTCTTATTCAGAGAATGAGATCCATGAACATGTGAATAAAATGGAAGATCGATCCACCGATGGAAAGATGCTGTTAACACGTCGTGAAGATAGCACCAAGGATAATTCAAAGCTTCAATAGAGAGGTTTCACAATACGAAGAAATGCTATACGTGTTCTGTGTTTCAAATGAAGACGAGTTTCTTTAATGTTTATCTGACAAGAGGCAAGAGATTGACGTTTACTTTTAGCACACAATATGCAGATTAGACAGCATTTTAACTATGCATCAACTGCATGATGTTTTAGTAAATAGGTTTGCAGCATCGTAACCCTTTCAAAGCAACAGGCGCCATGGAGAACTTCAGCTCCCTCACTTTTTGGCCAACAGCGCTCATAATACTTGACAACAGTATACGAAATGAGCGTAATTGCTTGTTGTTCGAAATCCACCCCCTCCCGAATAACATAAAATTACTTTTGAGTCGGCCATTATCCGAGTTGGGATCGGCGGCGGAGTAGTGGCTACCGCAGTAGCATGTCAGAATACACAATGTTGGCCTATTGTTCGATCTGGGTTATTTATGAAATTAGTGAACAACCGGCAAAAGATCGGTGCCGTAGACCATTCATCCCCTAAAATCACCCATTTTGCTTCTTAGATCACTTGTTTACACAATTTTCTGGCGGGGGTTCCTGAAATCCCGCTGACACCTTCAGCACGTGCGCTTTCGGTGTCCCTCCGCTGCCCCTGACCGGCTTGCATAATTGTTAGCAATATGTCTGCAGGCTGAAGACAATAGTTAGTTTACCTTATACATGTAAATTGGCCTTTCCTGATCGAGGCATTACAACAGCGGTTGGTACAGGGCATCCTAACTATTGTGACATTCACTGGACATTTTTAAAGGCAGGAAATAAAAAGCTGAATACGTTCGTTTTGAAAGAAAGCTTGCTCAACTGTACATGAGCATTTACTCGTTTTCACATAGTTAAACTTGAACCAGTAACAGCCATTACAGTAAAGTATACTGTAGACGTACGGACAGTTGGTTACCATTACTTTCGTCGTATTTTAATGGTCATTTTGAACTGTGAATGAAATTAAGATAGAATTCTCTATGTTTTGTTTGTCATTACTGTCCGAGCTCTGTCAAACAAAATGTAATAAGTTATAGCTGTTATTACTTATGAGTCTTGCAAAGAAGTTGACAAGTTAGAAAAGTTGGTTTCAAAATGTTAATAAAATACTTGTTAACTCTTTACTAACGAATCAGTCTCATGCGCTTGCGTAATTTACAAATTGGGTAAAATCTTTTTAAAAAAACTTTCAACAAAACCATATCATGTGACCCCTCATTGGAACGAGCTCGTCGAGCTCGTTCCAATGAGGGGTCACATGATAGAGTTTTGCCGATTCTTTTGTGAAAAAGTGGAAAACAATATTTAAAAAAATAATTTTGATTTCGTGTGCGTTGGGTAAAGGGTAAAACTTCTTATAGGCGATTTCTTTAAATGCTAGATAGGGTACGAGAGAATTCACGAGTACGAAACAACAACGTTAGGAGCACACTTGACGCACCAGGTGTAGACAGCATTGAAGACATCATGCTGGGAGCGCCGTCCTCCTCGTGCAGTAGCAACCGTTGTAGTGGATTTATTTTTTGACACGCGTACAAGGAGAAGTGGCGACTGGAGGTGCACGTGGTCCTCACCACTGAAGCATCGATCGAGTCCGACTAAACCTCGTTATGCACCGGATTACCCCTAGTGCTTACACAATCAGTTAACTGTCGTTTAAAATGGATAAGACGTGTATTTTACACTAAGATACATAACAATTTCGACAATCAATTTTCATAAAATGGGAAGGTATTTCAGACAGAAGTGCCTTTGTTGAAAGCTTTTAAGAAATCTCATCAATAAATACGAGTATAGGATTCGAGCAGGATCTTTTGTCAGGAAAGAGAAAGGTGCATGACAGTGGATAACGTAGATACACGAAACACAATCAAACTATATTTATCAGACTCGCCTAGTCACGTTCTAAAATTTATTGCACTGCACAAAGATACCCTGAATAATCGGGTACCTATAAAGAAATGTCTGTTAAGATATTTAAATTATTTGGGTTTTTTTCTCTTTCCAGAAAGAAACTCTCTCATTCTCGTTCATAGACCATATCTACATTTCCTCGAGATAAATAAAATCAAATTATTGAGGAATAAATGTTAGGTGGTCTGCCATGAGCAAGGACTTAGCCGGGGAAGGGTGGGTAATAGGGTAAATGCCCCCCCCCCCCCCCGACAAGGGCGGACTGGGTCAAGAAAAGTTACCGGGAAATGCACCAGGGGCGCTCCAGACCCGAAGAACATTTGATTTTACGAACTGAACGAACGCGGTTACCTTGTATTTCAGCGATCAACGGCAGTCGATATAGAGAATATTTCGATAGCATTTTTGTGTCATCTTCATCGATCATTCGAAAAAAATGTTTTACAAGGGAAGGCTGGTGGGGGGGGGGGGGGGGGGGGGGGCATTGGGAAGACCATAGTTCGGTCCAATCGGAGAAAATTTTGATTTCTGAAATTGAAGGAACGCTGTTTCCTTTCATCTGAGCGTTCAATGGTGACAAACTTGACTGCTGGTATTCCGCAATATCCTCTATGTAGACTGCCAGTCCGCATAGAGAGTATTTCGGTATACACACTGCAGTGTATGCAATCAGTACCATTTCGCCTTTTGGTTATTTTCACGAAATTTCTTGTTCCAAGAGGTGTTGGTCTGGATCAGATTTAGGGGTCCCAGCCAGGGGGAACCCAATAGGGGGGGGCCCATCGGGAATTTTCCGCCTCTGCCCCTTCCCCACCACCAATATCGAAAAGGTCCGCTGATGGTAGACATGAGGATGAGGTACGCTAGTCATGTTCTAACAATTTATTGCACTGCATAAAGATACCTTGCCCAAACGGGTACCTATAAACAATTGGCAGCTAAGCTCTATAAATTATCGTTTTTTCTTTCTACACGAAAGTCTCTCACCCCCACTATAAGACCATGATATGTCTTCCAAGAGATAAATATAATCCAGTTAAGCAGGGCTGGGCGTTAGTTGTGCATTGCGCAAAGGTGTTGACTGGGAACGATGGGTAATAGGGGAAATGTGCCCCACCCCACCCCCGCTTTCGGATAGGTCCACTCATAGCAGACATTAGAATGAGGCCTACGAGTAAAACTGTAAAAATCCATCTGAATTTTATTTCAGCCGACAAAATTTACTTCAATTAAATTCCCTGAAAAGAGTACTGGGACGACTGATCACTCTCATGAGTCTGATTTTTTAAAACGTTTCCACGGGAAGTCACTCTACCCCACCAATGAGAGGGGGACACCGCTCTCGCGCCCTTCTCGGGTGATCTTTGGTTAGTCTAAACTTGGGCCCAAAGGCCGTAATATAATTTTTTGGTGTGGCACGTCCTGTGGACAGGGCACACCACCCTAAACAATTATATTACTGTATTTTGACCAACCACCGGTCGTGGGAGGTCCGTAGTACCCCAATTGTTCCTTCCCTGAAAACTCCTGGCTACATATCTGTTTGCGCATCATTGGTTTGAAAAATTTAGACTTTCAACCCCGTGTTTTTTGAATGCCATCTCCCTATTCAATAACATGTACTTTAAACCGGCGGGCAATTCGGTACAGCGTTGAAATTACCAGTAACACTTTAACTCTGCAGATTTGGAATGGATCACGATAAACGCGGCTGAAGGGTTACAGAACTCAAGTGCAAAGTGCAAGATGGAACATGTAGTTAACACTTTACAAACGCATACATTAAAATTTGATATTTTAATAATTTGTCTTCACACTTTTGAACAAATTTCAACTAAACTGTATCATGTGACACCTCATTGGGACGAGCTCGTCACAATGAGGTAGCACACCATATGGTTTCGTTGAATTTATTTGAACCATATTTGCTTTCAACTGCTCAATTTATAACTTATTCGGGCGGGGCTGACGATTCGTAAGGTAAAGGGGGTGATGAAAAACACCGTTGACGAGTTTAGACTAATCATGCCCAAAGTGCAAAATGGAACATGCATTGAATTTATTTATTGGGGTTTAACGACACTTTCCACAGCCAGGGTCACCTCGTGTCGGACAGTTTTGCGGTTGGAGGAAGCCGGAGTACCCGGAGAGAACCACCGTGCAACGGCGAGCAACCGTCAGGCTCCCCAACATACTAACTCCCTACAAGCATGGTTAGCATTGGTTGAAGACAAGTGCACCATCTACGTCCTTACGCCTTAGTACACAGCGCCACCTTGCCCCCACGTGGGCAATGGGAGCGAAGTGATGCACTGAATGACCGTGTTTGTACTTTGAAACAACGAATCACTGTGTTATATTTATAATAATAATAATTTCATATTGGACATTAAAGTGTCGTAGTGGAAGTAAAATTTACATTTGTTTTGCACAACGTCTGAAGAAACTAACATCGAATTGTGCGGAAAATTGAATAACGGATAAATCGTTAATTATAACTATCGCATCGGTCTCATCACAACCGGCGTATAACAACCTTAATGGTTACGATTATAGAATAATCTTTACAAGGTGCCGTCGTTGTGGGCTTCTAGTACATTAAACATTAACGATTTTCAGAATGTTCTGTATGATTAATTTTACAATAGGACGATTAACTCTTAGCGCTCAGACGTCAATATAAAGGGGTTTCGGCTGCAACCTCCCTTCAGATACCCACACAATTAATTTAGATATTTACACAAATAACATCAAAAAGGCTCTATCAAACAAACTCTGAGAGGATGAATTCGTAGTCCGAAATCGGGAATATTATATCGTCGAACAAAATCGAACGAAATTCTACTTGATTATTGCAAGAAATTAATGATGAGTAGTAGTTTTTTTATCATCAGTTATGGAGGAGAATGAAATACTGACGAAAATGTTAATTATATAGTTTTTTAGTTTTATAGTTTCGACATTTGACTAACGTTGCACAAGACCAAAATGACAGTATATCACTCTAAAATCAGTTGGGTTACAAATCAACCCAAATCGACTGGGTTGAGTGAATATGAACCCAGTTGGGTTCATATTCACTCAACCCAGTCGATTTGGGTTAATTTTTAACCCAACTGATTTTAGGGGGCAGGAGCTATTTGCCACCCGGGTGGCAAATAGTTTTTTCGCATTATTTCAGCTATTTACCACCCGGGTGGCAAATAGACACTTCCATTTTAGGGTCTAAGAAGTGCTCAGTATGACGAAAGATCAAGAAAGAGCAATCACCGTGTACGCTATCTTCTGGATTCGATATTTTATTTATTTATTTATTGGTGTTTAAGGTCACATACTTATGCACAATGACTAATCGTGACCGTGGCAGTTTTACGGGTGGAGGAAGCCAGAGTACCCGGAGACAGTGGCGGCGCCAGGAATTTCCAGTATGAGTGGCCTGGGAAAATTGGGGGGGGAGGGGCTGTGACCGAAGGCACGTGCGCATGCAGGACGGGGGGGGGGGGGGAGAGAAAATTTTATTTCTAGATGCTCTCGGATGAATTCTGGTGGCATTTCGAACATAAAATACTGACTAATTCCATCCATGAGGAAAATGCATGTTTTTTACCTTACAGTCCGGACAAATCAACCATAACCCTAAACCCTATCCCAGACAGCCTACGACGGGAGAGAGACGGTGATTGTCAGTGAATTTATCTTGTTTGAGTCCAATTTACTTGTTTGTTTTCAATCAAATTCACACATGATGGCATGGATAATGAAAAAGTCAGTTATACAATAACGTGATTTTGGAGGGCAATACAGTTTATTAGCGGCTCGATAGAAACGGTTATTAGCCCAACATCCTATTATCGACCCGAGACGAAGTTGAGGGTTGATAATAGACTGAAGGGCTAATAACCATTTCTGAAGGGATACTAATAAACCGTATTGCCAGACAAAAAAGTTATTATCATTATTGCCTTTAACCTTTATTTCAAAAGACCAATTTATTATTGTCGACCGTCTTCTTTTAGTAGACCCTTACCCTGTGTTTCCTTCTGACTGGCGAGTTGGGGGCAACTTCGTGTTTGGGGGCCCAGGCCCCCTAGCCCCCCCCCCCCCCCTCTTCCGTAGCGCCGCCACTGCCTGGAGAGAACCACTGCGCATCGACGAGCAACTGTCAGCTCCTCAACATTCTAACTCTGTTCAAGCTACGCTCAAGCAGTGTTACGGCAGTTGAACACATGTGCTCCATCGACGTGTAGCACCCTTTAGAACACGGCGTCATCGTACCCCCATGTAGGCAACCGGGATAAAGTGCCTTGCCCAAGGACACAACGCGGGTCGTCCCGAACGGAGATCGAACTCTAGCATAGAAGTCCAACAATCTACCACTGAGCCACCGCGCTCCCTTCTGGATTCGATAGCTTGGACTTATTGACACAGGTTTGTAAAGTTCCTTTATTCCAAACAACGACATGGGAAGAGGGCGAATTACCACCATACTGAAAAAGAAGGAAAAATGTCAATAACCTGATGTTTACATTTGTACGTTTTCCCATGCAATAAACAGTAACTTATCTTTGTTGTGAAGGAAAATTACACACCAATAAACAGACAGAAAACACGAAACAAAAACATACCTTTTGAATTGTATGAAAGCGGAACTTGTAACTGTATTGAACAAACTATTCGGCGAACACTACGAACAACGTAATTTTCTGTTGTGTATCGCATTCATGCTTGTTTGATCGTAAGATGTCAAATATACTATACATGCCAGAAATATAAATTGTCTCGGATATAATGAAATCAGATTCGAGCGTTTTTGTTTGCCGTGAATACAGTTCAACAAAACGTTCACAATGAACATCCGTCGAAAGAGAAACACTATTCACATATCCAAGGTTAAGAGAATAATGTTCCTTGTGTTCCCAACTGAATTATATTTCATCTGAATAGTGATATATCGATAGACTGTTACGTCGAAGAAGACGTTTTCGAGAAGGAGATCGAGATATCTTTCAGCATTATCCATCAATGAATTCTGTAACATATAATCGTTTCGACGGAATTGTAAAAAGAAATCAGAGACAAGAGTCTTTTAACCCTTCTCCACCTTATCATACTCTGAAATTTGAAGCATGGTGGGTTTGAGATGTGTGGGTTGGGGTGTCAAACAACGAACTTACCTCACTCGCCTCTCAAATTTTGGGATGTTCTACACCTATAATCCTCTACCTAACACGACATGGATATACAGTACGTGGAGAGTGGATTGTAACTAAATCACCCGCGGAGTGGAGTTATCACCCAAAGAATCACTTTCAAATTCTGTACATGTGGACATAAAACACAAGCAGTGTTTCAGCCAATGGACCTCCGGGTTTAACCCGGAGGTCCATTGGCTGGAACTTTGCTTGTGATGGTTACGCTTTGCAATAAATTTACAATTATTGCTCGGGTGGAATCTCCACTCTGCGGGTGATTTAATGATAATAGACTCCACGTACTGTAACACTTGCACAAAAAATATCAAACAATCTTGAATAACTAAAATAATCATGTCTTGCCAATAACTATAGCTTATGATACCTCGTTCCAATAGGGAATAATAACCTATGTTTTGGAGACAAAAGTTGAAAAATGCGAATTCGCACCTACACTGCGAGGGAGGGTAAAATGAAACAAATTCCACGTCTATAAGGGGCAATAACTCGGACAAAAATGCCCCGAGTAATACCTGCATTAGCCATAGACGAAATTTAATTAACATACACTTGAATACCAAATATTATTTGACGATGTATTTTAAAAGTTATTGTGTTTGATAGAAAAAATTTAACAAAATTTAAATTCACAAAGGGCAATAACTCCAACAGAAATGTTCCGAAAAACACCTTCATGAAAAGTGAGGCTAGATATCAATAAGATAGACTTGCCTACAAAACATGATGTCTTTCCACCACATATTTTGATAGCTACTGAGTTTAAAAAGTTGTTGGTCACGGACGGACGAACATTGCCAGAAATAGAGCTGCTCGTCGTACCTAAAAATTATAAATGTGAATGTAGAAAAACATAAAACATTGACAAATATCATTTGTTCTGAATATTTACACACCTCTTACACAAGAATGTCAAGGTGATAGCTAAAAGTTGCGATTTTGTGTAAAAGTGTATACATCTTTGATATTTTTTTCTCTTTCAGGCCAAGGAATAAGAACGGACCCCGAAAACCGATTTGTCACTCAAACTCTGGTAACTGAGCATGAAAGTTTAATGTCCATTATGGCGCACGTGTTGAACGCCACATGGGTTATCTGATAACAGATCAATAGTAAGAGAGACGATATTCTCCTGCAAATAGTTATCTATGTAATTATGGCCAGTTAATAGCTAATTCATGGGAAACAGTGCATCACACATGTTCTGGAGACACACCCATATTACGCATCTATCCTCTCGCCAAAAGTCACGGAGATACCAAAATTCGAGTCTTCCAAAGGAACTTTAAAGCGAGTATTAAATTAAGATAGATCTGAGCGGCCAAGTTCAAGAGAAGCGATTAAACTGAGAATTAATGTTCTGGCTATCTAAATACAAATCGGGGGATTTCTCGAAAAATTCATTCCAGCCAATTCCAGTCGGAAGGTGTGTAAGGCTGTGGGTCGTTGTGAGTAGATGGGGAGGTCCCATGCTATAGGTTAGAGGAGGTGCCGCATCGGTGCGAAAGAATAGTCACGTTGTGAAGTTGGAGAGCCACATAGTTCATATTTAGAATAGGAGCAGTCGCGGGCCAAGTCGGTGTCCATATATGAGAATAGGATCAGAAACCCGAAGTACGAGCGCAGGGAGCTAATTTGCATTTAGGTAAACGGCATTACCTGTTTTAGAAGGCAAGCCATACATAGGCAGAGTAGGCTTTGCCTGTATGAACATTATCCTGAGATAGACGTAGGGGAGAGTTTAACCCCATTGGTGGCGACTGCTTGTGTGAAAAGCGTCAAGTAAAGTGACAATAAGCTAGTGGCTGTGCAACGGCAGTGGTAGAGTGACATCCCGTCACTTGTTGGAGGAAACGTGTCCCGATAAAGTGACAATACGTTAGTGGCCGTGCGTCGGTAGTTAAAGGAGTGAAGTGAAGAGGCGACCAAGGAACAAACACCAGCGAAAAGGAGGAAAAACCAGCGACAATAGAGAATGCGGGCCCGCAAGTGACTCAAAAACTGTGTTGGTAGGGGGTGATTGACATTTTGTTTTCTTATTCTTTTGGATTCCATGTAAGTCACCAATTATCATATTTATTTATTTTATACATGTATTAAAATTGTTGTTTTTAGTGAACCCCTGTTGATTTTTGCTTTTCGAGGAAAAGTTATTAACCCCTTCAGGATAAGAACCACCCCAGCAAAAGTGAAACGGGCGTGTTCGTCACGGTGAGACATACGTTCACGCACGGATTCAGGCAGCACTCCTTGAGGTTTGGATGGATATATACGCGGCGTGAATCAATTTCCCCCATCAAGGACAAAGCCCCGGTTTCCGACAAAGAAACATGTGAAGATTAGAGCTGAAACGGTTAACCGATTAATCGATTAATCAATGATCAACAATTTGATCGACCCAAAAAGTAATTGATAGATGATGCGTTACTTTTGAACTACTGTATTATATGGGTTAACAAAGGAAAAAACTTGCTCCAAAACAGGCAAACATTGTCACACTGACTCACATCAATTATATGAGACAGAGTAAATCATGCAAGTTACTTGCTGACATACTTGTTTACTTGCATGATCATCATACTGTGTCAGTGGCTGGAAATGGTCATTCTTAACCCTTTACCCATTGCGGGTAGCAGACGATACTTGCAAAATAAATTCATGAATTACTAAAAAATTTCCATTTTTGCCTCAGAAACATAGTTTATGACCCCTCATTTGAACGAGCTCGTTCCAATGAAGGGTCATAAGCTATGTTTTTGATACAAAAATTGAAAACAAAATAAATGTGAATAGAGATTGTTGTATATAGGCCTAGTCGGTTTGGTTTGTTACGTTGGGTAAAGGGTTCATGCTGTAAATCATCAACGGTATGGCAATTGCTCAGATATCTATTTGGACAAGTGATTAATCGGTTAACCAATGTTAATCCACGTGATTAATCGATCAGGAAAACTCCTTAACCGTTTCAGATCTAGTGAAGATTCATTCATTCGTTCTTGAAGCATATGATAATTCAGTTTTGCGCACCTGTATCTGATGTTAAAGGTTGTATAAATCAACGTACGTGCAATGCGGGCATGCGTACATGCATGCATTATTATGAAAGTGAATTATAGAAGTCATTGCGACAAGGTTTGATTGCCGAGATTGTTTGCTCGCACACAAAGCAATGCATAAAGTAAACGAAAATGCAGAAGTCAGAATGTTTGCACAAGTGACATTTTTAACACTTGATGTAGTGACGGTATTAATTGGTATTGTAAATAGGAGTTCTCTGTTGAAAGTAAGCATATTTAAGTGGTTAGTGGAATGTCGTGTCAAGAGGTATTAATTTCCTGCCAAAAATAAAATTAATGCATTTTGAAATAAAGAGATTTGGCTTCGGGTACACTCTTGAACTATCGAGAATGACATGTCAGGGAAACATATTCTGCATCAATGTATTGGTAAGTGGCAAAAATAAACGGCTATTGACATGCAGAGGGCACCTAGTATCATAAAGTGCAAACCACCTGTGGTGATATTTGAAATATTTTGTGCGTCCAAAGGTAAAATACAATAAACTGCAGTGAAGCCAATACGACATGAAAATGCCTATTTTCTACTTTCTTGCTGACTTCGGTCTCTTGTAGACTCATGTTGCGATGACGTCTCGTCTAAGCGTTTATTCCTTGTCCGAAGACAGCAGGAATGCGGTCTCGAACTGTTTTCAGACATTACTTATTTTAACCCTATCAACTTAATATGCGCGAATTGTTGCATAACAATATTTTTGGCTGGAAATGAGTTGACGATACAAATATTTCGGGCGGTGGGGATAAATTTTTACTGATCCTCCCTACGGTATGAATTATGTTCGTCCTCTTTGCTGTATGTATTATCGTATAGAGTGATTCCATTTAGAATTACAAAACTGAAAGAATTTTTCGAAACTCATTTGCATGTCGGCTTTTAAAAGTTATTGCCGATGGTCTTAAAAATGGTACTAACAAGTGGAAGACTGGACTTAATATGAGAGGTTATTTTCTAGATTTTTCCAGAATTGCCCATTATCAAGCTCGGCTGATATGATTTAAAACACGACTGATATGACGCTGATCACGGTCGATATAAACCAAGCTTGAGTTGCCCCACCCCCCTGATGCGTCACTGGGCGGAACCATTTTATTTTCGTCGAAAGCAATCAATTAGTAAAAGTGGCGTTACCATAAAAAGGAGTAGTTTTTGTATGGTGGTGAATTAATGATGGAAATAAGTGAGGATGAAGAGAAGAAAAAAGAAAGTTGCACACAAAATTCAAAGCAAACTAATTCTCAGAGACGAAAGCGGAGATTCATAAAACTGATAGAAGAAATTGTTCAGCAATCCGATCGTCTCGGCTTGCCCAGGGGGAAAGCCGAGACATTCGGATAGCTGAATTAGGAGAAGAGGAAACTTTGGACTGTATGAAAAGAACGCGAAACAATAACACTGTCAGAAAACTGTAACAGATCTGAGAACTTTTTGTAATTATTTGTTTTGGTTTAACCCTTTACCTAACGTGAAAAGCAGACGACACTTGCCAAAAAAATTCTTGAATAACTATTTTTTTTTATTTTTTGTCTCAAAAACATAGGTTATGACCCCTCGTTGGAACGAGCTCGACGAGCTCGTTCCAACGAGGGGTCATAACCTATGTTTTTGAGACAAAAAATGAAAAAAATAGTGAAAATTAATTGGCGATTTTTGAGAATAGCGCTGGCCGGTTTTGGCCGTTACGTTGGGTAAAGGGTTAATATATAAAGAAGTTATTACTTGGTTAGTTTCATATAGTACTAGATATCAGTCCTCGGTAAGGTAACTTCATATAAGCTTTCATCTTTCGGTCTCAGACTGATGTGAAGTTGCCTCGGACAGATATCTCGGCCGCTATGATACTGATCAAGTATAAACCTCTAATTATCATTCCTTTACGCGTATTGATAAAAGTGCTGCTGGGTTTTGCGCCATACAATGTTAACCCTTTACCCAACGCAGATAATATTAAAATTTATTATTTTAAATATCATTTTTTCAAATTTCTCAAAAAACTTCAACAAAATCCTATCATGTGACCTCTCGTTGGAACGAGCTCCAGGAGGGGTCACATGATATGGTTTTGTTGAAATTTTTTGAAAAATAATATTTTTTCAACTTCATGAATCTGGATATTACGCGGGCGGATGCGGCCGATTCGTTGGGTAAAGGGTTAAATGTTCTTTTCTAGCTTGCAGTTTTACTATGCAACTATAATATTTGGAGATGTTTGTGCTGATGGCGATGTATCGTTTCTTTTCCATTTAAGACATTCTAGGAATCACACTTCATAAAATGGTTAACCCAAATTCTCTGGTTCTTCTTAATGTGGACCAAGCATTTTTTTTCGCACAGAATGTAATTCCAAAGCTGAAAACCATGCACCCGAGCCTCGCAAATAATACAACTGTTTCGGTTAATCGGAGGATGTTTGCTATATTTTACCAACCGTGATAAGATTACTGCTAAGTGGAATGACGTTGAAAGGGAATCATTAAACCCGTTCCAACAGTTAGTCACTTACAGAAACATGATCTCATTGAATGAACCAATACGAATGCGCTGCTATTTTTGTTAGGTCGTTCGGGTCTTGCTTTACAATGATACAGTTCCATATCATATTTTGTCGGCCTTTTATTCATACTTCTAAATGAAATCACGTGGCTTTGCATACAAGTTAGCCCAGCAGTTGCTGAACCCGGCAAACGTGAATGCGGGTACGCGGCTTGTTAACGGCTATTGGTAAAGCGGCGAGTACAGCGCTCTGATTATAAAATGGGAGAGAGGATTCTGATCGGATCGCGATTGAGCCACGATCCGGTCGAACTTCTCTGCCCGTAGAATCCCAACAAAAGTGTAGATTCCCAACATGCTTGTTTTTCCTTGCTTCTGTTTTGATTTCACAATATTTAATTGAAAAATCTCGACTCACTGGCGTAAGTGTGTCACTATCACATCGCGATCTAGTTGAGAAAAAGAGCTATTTTGTGAACACAGTGTTGTACGCTAGGAATATATTGTGTAACACGACAAGACACTTCAGCACAGCTGCACTCTATCCATGGGAAATCCAGTGGTGAATGGGACTCTGACGTACTAGAGAATACTTTACTTGATCCCAGAGAAGTTGCGCGAAAGAAAATGATGACATCAAATGCACTTGACTCCAGACGTCCATCTGATTACGCACAGTCGTATAATTTAGCTTAATGTACGTAAATAACAATGCTATTTAACTTTGCGTTCGAAGAAAATTCCATTAAGTGAAGAACCAGTGTTTTACAATCATCTGGGTGATCTGGACTTATTATTAATCTGCATAAATCACGGTGAATAATGGTCGATGATTGGTGAAGCACATATCAAGTGGGTTGTAACGGTAAAAACTATCTCAAAGGGTTCTCCTCACAGGAAGGAGAAAACACAATGCCACCGGTCAGCAAAAGTCCACGTAACTCTGACGTTACAGGAACCGTATCGTTTCGATTTTACAATTTGTCCGTCAATTGTTACAAATGTGTTCATTTCAATAAACTATATACTATATTGTATGCGATTCTCTTCTAACCTTTTTCCCAAATCCTCCAACCATATGGCTGGTTTTATCTTTTTGTTTTATTTTATTGCGGTTTAACGGCTCTTTCAGTAGCCCTGTCACATTGTGTCGGATAATTTACAGGCGGAGGAAATCGGAGTACCCGGAGAGAATTACCGAACAGCGGCGAGCAACAATCAAAGTCCCCAACTTACTAACTCTGTACAAGCAGAATTAACAGCGGACGAGGGGCAAGTCCATCGCCATCGACGTGCAATACTCCTTAGTACACAGTGTCGTGTGAGCAATCGTGATGTAGTGTCTTGCACAAGGACACAACGCAGTTACTGATGGCCCAAATCGAACCATCGACCTTTCGGTTTAAAGTCCACTGCTCCAGCCATTAAGTGCCGCACTCCCACATCATCTGTTGTCGGGCATAATCAAACATTTCTTGCCAATGCCCGGTGAAGTATAAAGATTTGTTCCCCGTGCTCAGTCAGTCATGTACCCATCATAGGTGCTCGCACGGGGCAACACCTGTTTAATATTAAGTTGGTGTGAGCTGAAGAACAGACTTTCCAACGTACTGCCAAATTAACTGTATTACTTTACACTGCACAATAAATTTAAATAACTATTATTTTATACTTTATAAATAACCACATTTCTATTGGATGGATCTTATACACGTGACTGGTACTCAAAAAATCCATGTACACCGGTTTTCCAATGATTATCAACTTTCAAAATATAGCTTTTGGAAATCCCCTCTCGAGTTCTATTTCAATCGATGTAATGTCTATAACATTGTTTATTTTTATGTATTTCTGCAGATGATAACTATTTTATTGTTAAATAAAAGGATTTCTGGTTGATATAATATAGCTTTTAATTGACAAATAGAAGATTGCTTTTTTTTTGAGGATGGTGTATATAATACAACAGTTATGGACTTTTTTTGTGGTAAATATCATGTGATATGAACCTAAAAAACTTAAATCGACCTCGGCTAATGCCTCGGTCAATATAAGTTTTTTTAGGTTCATACCACATCATATTCACCACCACCAAAGGCCATAACTGTATATTACTGGATTAAATTATGGATGTTCATCGCTACAAATATAAAATACATTACGTCCGTTGAGTGCAGCAAGCGCCATCTGCAATGCTTTAGCTTTGCAGATGGCACTCTGTTGCACTGAACGGACGAAAATTAGTACATTTTATCATTTTCTTTTGTTTGGGAAGATACTTTTTAAGATCACATGTGTGAAAGGTTAAAATAAAACCGATTAACCTCAACGGCAGAAAAAGTTGATTTCTCCATGTTGTCGTACATAGTACTGCGTAAGTCGACAGCATGTAAACACATAAGATTCTCTGCTCCTTTTCTTCTTCCTTACTCGGGGGGGGGGGGGGGGGGGGCAGGAAATCATCCAGTCTTGATATGCCTTCCCCTGCCGGTAAACACATGTTGAAATTTGGATATCAAATTTTATGTCTTTGACATGTATATTGCAACTATGTGCATTCCATATAAATTGTGTTGTAGTTATGTATTCTGGAGAATACAATATCTATATATATCTATCTAGAATGGAAGGGGTTAAAACATCACGCTAGTGTGTACGGCCTTTTGTGTAATCCACTATAAGCGGGAATCATAGAATCGATGCCCATCTAATATCAACAACAACTCCAATCAAGCAGGCTGATAAATAAGTAACAAGAACCTCTTGTCCCTCAGGACAAGTGTCTGTATTACAAAACATAATGATTGTTGATATGTTTAGAGATGTTTGGACACAGCCAAGGGGGTCGGTCATCCTTTGATCCAATTTATACTGTTTTCACTGATTACATTGATAATTTGCTGGGGTCACACTATGTAACCTTATCGTATGAATACGTGGTGGGCGCATCTATAATACGAGGACTATAGATTACTACTTGAACAAGTTTGATGGATGTTTCACCGTATCGATACATGCAATGAATCTCACACACTAACAAAATGCATTATCAAATTATGCCCTTTTGTGGCTTTTGAATATGGTAGGAGGTCGGGTGGGGTGGAATGAAATATGCTATCAAAAGGAGTCATCTGATGGCGTTTGACAATGTTAGATATTGTAGTGAAGTCTGTAGGGTCCTCGCATCAGAAACATTTTGAAACTCTGCTCTCAAATGGATTCTTTTGATTGATCAGTGGGTGAAATCCATATTAATTTTGCGGGCTGCAAATGACGCTTTTAGCAGCATGTTTTAACTAGCCAAGTTCATTAGAGAGTCTTTAGTTTATTACACTAATAGGCTTTGGTATTTGCAACTGAGGAAACACATCCTGTTATTCAATAATATGTGGAAATGTTTATATGTGTGTGTATATATGTATGCATGTATGTATGTATGCATGTATTTGCATATATTATACAGTTTAATCTCGCACTCGGTGTCTCCGCTGTGAATGTTGGGGAGTGACACTGCACCTCAAAAGTGAGTTCACCTGGGAGAGAGGGAGGGGAGGGGAAAGGAGGAGAAGGATAGAGAGAGAGAGAGAGAGAGAGAGAGAGAGAGAGAGAGAGAGAGAGAGAGAGAGAGAGAGAGAGAGAGAGAGAGAGAGAGACTGCATATCATTTCATATTCATTAAAGTTTAATTTTCGTTGCGACTGTATACTTCCACAGAGAGAGAGAGAGAGAGAGAGAGAGAGAGAGAGAGAGAGAGAGAGAGAGAGAGAGACTATAGAACAGTTACTTGATGATTTATTATGTTACATACATGTGCTGCACAGTATGGATACGTCTTTACTCCATGCAAATGAAAATAAGTTAGAAAAAATAAATTATATATGAAATAAACGTTCGTTGGCTCAACATTTAAATATTAACCTAACTAACCAGTTCTTAGCCACCCGTTTTTATTTCCGAACACATCGTCATCTTAAAACTAGAAAATGCAAGTTAATGCAAATTTATGTAAATTTATCTGATATCTGTTTGTCATGGGCACTATAGACGGCAGTTACTAAACTTATTGGGAACTGGAAATGATTCAAATTACAGCTACACTTTTTAACAAAAACTATCTTTCGAACATTTTAACATTTGTGTTTGTCCGAGAAGATAAAAATATGACGGGCGACTCGTCCGCATATTCGTTATTTGAGGGTAAACCAATAATATTTTCAACGTGGGATGCATGTTGAAAATATTTCTTGTCTGCTATTTAACCCTTTTCCCAACGAATGGGCTGCATCCGCCCGCGTAATATGCAAATTCAGCAGTTGAAAAAATATTATTTTTCAAACAATTTCAACAAAACCATATCATGTGACCCCTCATTGGAACGAGCTCGTCGAGCTCGTTCCAACGAGGGGTCACATGATATGGTTTTGTCGAAATTTTTGGAAAAAAATTAAAAAATTAAAAAACGATATTTAAAAAAATAAATTTCAATACCGTCTGCGTTGGGTAAAGGGTGAAGGGTTAATGACGTACAATTTACTTTATGAAATTCGGACGTACCTTGATATGTTTCCGGAAAAGCGGCCCTTGGGGTTTAAATGGTTAACGCATCAGTCCATTAACAAATTAGTCAAGAACCCATACCGCGTCTCCGAAGGTCCAAAGCGTCTCCCCTTGTCCCACGACCACTGTAAAATATTGTTCTAACCCATCTCCTCAACACGAAACAACACATTGGTTCGAGAAGCTAATTCGCCAACCACTCCAGATAAATCAAACACTTGTTTACTGGGGTTTAACGACACTTTCAACTGTCAGGACCACATCGTATCCAACAGTTTTGCCGGTGGAGGAAGTCAGAGTATCCGAAGAGAACTATTGTTCCGAGGCGAGAAACTGTCAGACTCTCCACCATACTAACTCTTCACGTTCAGAGTTAGGGGCTGTTGAAGGCAAGTGCACTATCTACGTTCTGTACACCGGAGTACACCTCCCACGTGGGCAATCGGACTTAAGTGTCTTGCATAGGGACGCAACAATAAAACACTTAACCCTTTGATACTTTTGTACGTCTTTTTCGTTTTAACCTCAGTTCCTATTTTATCCCGAATAGTGCTCAGTGACAACCGTTGAGCCAAATGTTATCAAAGCTTAAAATACTAATATAATAGACTTAGCTGCTGATGTGGCGTTAAGCACCAATATATAAATAAATAAATAACTAATACAATCCTGCTGTCAAGACTTCTTAACTGGTTGAGTGCTAGAAGCCAGGGCTTTCAAAAAATGAGGATACCAGAGCAAAAGCCAACACTTTCCTTGCTTATATTTCATATTCAGTCAAACACAAATAATATTTTGTTTATATAAATATGTTTTATTACAAATTAGTGGAGAGTGCCTGTGGGCACTCTCCAATAATTTGTAATAAAACATGTTTTGAATAACAAATTCAGATCACCAAAAATAATCTAGCCCTCAACCAGATAATCACTAATGTTAAAAATATCTTGTTATTTGTACTTTCCGACATTTGACGTCGCATTTTCAAAAACGTTGAAGAAACTGAATTCCCAGTGACGTTTGAACGTCAGGATAATTACTGTCTCGAAGGGTTAAACTTGGAAATGAACATAGGTTTTACTTTTACAATGTGACAAACGGAACTAGGATGGAAAACTGTCTACAGTTCGAATTTGAGACTCGAATTATGGTCTACCGTTCATCAGAATTGCGTTTGTTGTAATGCAAGCATAGTTTGTGTCCAAGTTAAGGGGGTTTATTCACTAGACAGGTAGCCTATTGCTTCTTGGGCGATTGTCGTTTAACATTTAGCCAATGTGAAAGAAACAACGTTTTGTACATGTTTTTTTTCAAGCGATGAAGTTACTTTTTAGTCATCTGTTTTACGCTTTTCTCATCTTATTTCTGTTTGTCCTTCGCGAATTGACCAATGCAAACATTGTACGCGCGGTTACTCAGTTCTTGCTCGACTCCTCTTTCGAATGAACAAAATGTTTATTTTCCTTTCAACTTCACATTGTTTCCTTTCAGTTCTATCCCGGGGCAAATAGATAAGGGTTTGTTACGTCTAACGTTACGTTATGTCTCTCGGATGTAACAACAGGTGTGCATAAACTGTTACGATCGGTTACTTTTTACTACACTACTGATTCAGCCCTCAACAAATTCATTTAACGCTTTCATTTGCGTATACCAGATCAGAAAACAACTAATTTTCTTTTGATACAGAGGAGGCATCCTCTTTAACTCGTCTGTTAATGAACTGATAAGTTAACCATTTAAACCCACATTGATTGCTTTAAAAGCCTCGCATCATGCTATGTCCCAATTTCATAAAGAAATGGTTCGTCATTAAATTTGTATGGCTGACTAAAGAATATTTTCAACGTGCAGCCCCCAAGGGCTGCACGTTGAAAATATTATTGGTCTTCCCCCAAAATAACGAATATACGAACTCTTCCAAGTGTCGGATTGAACTGACATGGAATACACCATCACGTTTCAAAGGCTAGTGTATGGAACAGAATCTTAGCGAGTGTAATAGTTTTCCATCTCAGCGAAAACAAAACCTCTCGAATGCGTACCAAAGCGTAGTCATGATATGGTTGATGCAGCATTCGAAATAACGAAATGAAAATGATCATGACATGGACGTAAATCCTGGGGAGTGGGGTTGGGATATCACACCACTCAAAAATGGTTTGTCTCGTTGGGCAGCAGTTAGACATGGTATTATTGCCCAATGGTTGGTATGGTATCGGCGCGCTCGTTTCAATAAGGTCACATCAGCTGGTGTAAGAAAAAGGCAATAATGTGGCTTGTAAGCCTTTACTTATGTTATATTGACTGGTGGTTAGTGGGACAGGCTGCCCTGTGCCTAGATGTCATTGAGTGTGTTGACCTGTCACTGTGTGGGCACGCACATTACTGTCGATTTGTCATGAAGAATTAACGATTTTAGAATGGGAGATGAAAGTCTGTGTGTCTTTGTACTGGCTGGGGAAATTTCGTAATGTTGTGATGTTGCACAATGTTGAAATAAACTAACCCTCCATTTGATGATAATAAGCCACATAAGCATGATAACGGAGTTGGAATGGATGGGTTTCTGTTGTCCGCAGTGCCCAGGTCGCCTTTCAACAATGCAGACAGTGTGGGTAGGAGAACCAATTTGGATGAAATGTAAAGTATTGTCTGATTGCTTGTTGATTCACAAAACAATTGTCACTAGTGAACTAGACTCAAGGAGGAATCATGGGCGGGTCACGTAAAGGAAGGGATAAAAATTTACAGCCCAACCTTCACCAGGAACTAAAAAAATATATAGAGAGTAATCGCTTGACTGGACTGGTTACGTGAAATAATTCATGAGAGGTGAGGGACGTTGTACGTTGTACAAACAACTCGAATGCGCACGAGTGTTTTACAATATAGTCCCTCGCCTGGAATGAATTATTTCACGTAACCGGTCCAGTCAAGCATTACTCTGTTTATTACTTTTCATTATTAACGATAATTATACTATTTAACCCTTTACCTAACGTAACGACCAAAACCGGCCAGCGCTATTCTCAAAAATCGCCAATGAATTTTCATTTTTTGTCTCTAAAACATAGGTTTTGGCCCCTCATTGGAACAATGCAATTTTCGGAATCTTTTCTTCTTCAATTTTTGTATCCAAAACATTACTTCAGATCTCTCACTGGGGCCGTTTCGCTAAGCTTAACCCTCCGAATGTGAGCGGCTGCTTTTCCGGCCAGGAACATCATACGTCATAACGTTATTAAATAGGATGGCTGTTCAGTTGAAAATATTGATTTGTCTACCCCAAATAATGAATATGGACTCTTTTAATTACTGCCATTGAACTGCATGGAAGATAACACCAAGGTTCAAAGGGTTAATAAGCGTTTATAAGACATGTTTTAGAAGCTAACATTTAAAATATATGAGTTATTTTGGAACAAATATTGTACCATTTGAATTGCTTATGTGTTCAGTGACGTATTATAAACAAACCCTAATATCCTGTTTTTCGTCAGTCTTTAGATTTCTTTGTTTTCATTATGAAAAACATCAGTGTATTGATGTTGCCGATTGATCGGCTGTGAATGAAATAAAAATTCTAAGTATGGTTTATGAGCACTACTGAAACTAAGTGCTGATCGCATAATTTCCTTCGGCACCAACCGCCTAGCGAAACTAAACTAAACCATAGGCAAGTAGAATAGTTTCACTAGGCGGTTGGTGCTGATGGAAACTCTATCGGTGTGGATCGACCCCCCCCCCCCCCACCCATGCAATATAAACAGCGTCCTGTCTTGATACTGTTGCACATGAGAAATTTAAAAAGAGACGTTCTTTCCAAAGAAGTGCCGTATGTAGAATTCAGTGATGCATTCTGCAATTGAAGATTTTGCAGACTTCATGCATTAAAAAACAGTCCCTTCCAATCCGTCCCTTCTTCATAGCCAATTCTGGATTAGACACTGAAAATACGCCTTTTAAAATCGATTTAAAATAATTTAAGAGTGGAACACTCCTTTTTATGTGGGAGGCGGCGCGGGCTTGAAACTAATTTGATTACAACAGAAATTAGCAGTTTAACGTGCAACCGTGGCTTACACATCGTCTGTTCAAAGGATGGTGGAAACGCCGTTTATATTTTTAACCCTTTACCAAAGGTAACGGCCAAAACCGGCCAGCGCATTTAAAAAAAAATCTATCCAATTTTCATTATTTTTTCATTTTTTATCACAAAAACATAGCCTATGACCCATTGAGGGGTCATAAGCTATGTTTTTGTGATAAAAATGAAAAGAATTAGTTATTCAAGTATTTTATTTGCAAGTGTCGTCTGCTTTTCGTGTTAGGTAAAGGGTTAAAAGGCGTTTCAACAGAGAGTAACAGTCAAACATGTTAATGGCCAGCTTCAGTTTTTTTTATACTGCTCTACAGGAAAATGCCCTAAGTTTGTAAAATGATGCGCACATCGATGGTACAACTTCAGTATTATTATTTCTTGGTGTTTAAGGTCACATACTTATGCACAATGGCTAATCATGACCGTGACAGTTTTACGGGTGGAGGAACCCGGAGTACCCGGAGAGAACCACCGAGCAACGACGAGCAGCTGCCAGCTCCCCAACATCGTAACTCCGCACTGCAGCTCAGGCAGGGTAAGATTGGTTGAATACATGCGCACCATCGACGTGCAGTACGCCTTAGTATACGGCGTCATCGTGCGGACAGTCGGGGTTAAGTGCCTTGCCCAAGGACACTACGTGGGAGTCCGAATCGATCGCTCAAACGGTCACCCATCCGAGGACTAACCGGGCTCGACGTTGCTTAACTTCGGTGATCTGACGAGAACCGGTTACCGCAACGCCACCGCGCCACCTACAACTTCAGTAACATTTGGAATGTTCTGTCTTCATACGAAATTCCATACTCTTAGTGTTAAATTTACTGACAGCCTTAGGGAATTAAGTGAGTGAACTTTCCCGTAAATTTCTTCCAATGAAGACAATTGTCAGCTATGGGTTGCATACCAGGCTTCGCATTTCTTAGAATATGGTTGAAACTCATGCTTTTCTCACAAGTTCCATCAATGTGAACAACAAACGTACTGGAGACACAATTGCGTTCACATGGCACCAACAGGAGGCCATTAACATGCAATGCAAACAAAAGATAATATCAATTTCCGATACAATAATATGGCATCCTGTCTAATGATATTCAAAGAAAATTTCACTGATGCAGATTTTCAAGAACAATTGTGGATTTACGATAATGAGTCACGTCACGGTCATTCAGATACGTATTTGACTAAACTCGATCTCGAACTGAATATATCGAAAAAAGGTTCACCAAAAGGTCACCGATATTAAATTTACAGAGAGATCCACCCTCACCACACATTCAATACAAATTGATATTTCTGTTCGTAAGTTCAATGTTATCCCCGATGTTTTTACGTTTTTTTCGACAAGCCTCATAATTGTCCGATAAATGCGTGCTAATTGTTTACATATCTGATAAGACTGCCTTTGATATGTATTTATCTTTTTCTCTGATCACTATTGGTTCTAATACACACACGGCCATCTTCGCTTATTATACACTCGTCCACGGTGAACTTTAATGGTGTATTATTAAACATGTTTAATGTGTCGTCCCTATCGTCAAAGGAAAGCATTTTTAAAATTGTTATTTCTAGGAAATGTAATTATTTAAACATTAACAAACGTGATGAGTTCGCATTCAGTTTGTAAAGCTTTTACCTGTTTTTCTCCTTTTATGTAAAGGTGTTCATGTGACCTTTGTGACCACAAACATTATCGACACACTTCACCTTCAAAGTGACGTCTGTAAAAGGAGCCACATGGGGAATCTTTTCCGTTCCAGTACAATGTTTCTGATTTGAATCGTCGACTAAATAATGACTGGGTGAATCCGTTTTGAATTTGGATTGAATTTCTGTGATAATTTGATCAGGCAACCCAATAGGATTGAAGATACAATGATTACATAATCTAATTAACCCTTTGAACCCGAGCGGTTGCTTTTTTGGTTCAGAAACAAGATATGTCATACTTTCATTTAGTAGGATGGCTGCTGAGTTAAAGTGTTGGGTAGATCAATCAATATTTTCAACGTGCAGCCCCAAGGCTGCACGTTGAAAATATTAATTGGTCTATCCCCAAATAATAAATAATAAATATGGACTTTTCCAATTGCTTCCATTCAACTGACATGAAATATACCATCAGGGTTTAAAGGGTTAACGTGGGGTCACGATGACGCCGTGTACTAAGGCGTACTGCACGTCGATGGTACGCATGTCTTCAACCAATCTAACCCTGCCTGTGCTGCAGTGCGGAGTTACGATGTTGGGGAGCTGGCAGCTGCTCGTCGTTGCTGCCACGGTCATGAATAGCCGCTGTGCATAAATATGTGACCTTAAACATCAATAAATAAATAAATTTAAAGGGTTAACAAGTTGTTGCTCCTTAAGGTGTTCGCTCGTGAACTCATCCTTAATTTATATCGTCATGAAAATCGATTTTCGATAAAGTAATCTCCATTGAAATTATTGGACAACCAATAAAAGTCCAATTAAGAAGGAAGTATTTGTTGAGAGAACTCCTGTGATATCAGTAGAAAATAAAGCCAACGTTTCCTTTTGTTAATTTTAATTAACGAAAACAACAGACAGCTCTATGAGCTGCCTGTTGTTTTCGTTTATTAAAACTAAGAAAAGGATACTTGACTTTTTTATTGCAAGCTAATTAGAAGGGACGAGTGCACAGATAATCCGTCATTAAGAATATCTCTGAGTATCACGCCTACCAACACTGAACGTCCATTTTCGCTCTTTGTTTAGCGAATGCATTTTTACAGTAATTTGCATTTTTTATCCTTCGCTGGAAAAAATTAAAAGATCTAACCTACCAGTCTTTATATTAATGCAAATGACAGTGTCTGTATTATGTGTCACGATGTGCACTTTGTTGATGAACTCAAGAGAAAATAAGCTACTCATAGCATACCCTAAAAACTTTGGCTTTGATCAAATGGGAACAGATTTCCAAAGTACTCCTCTGAGAGGCGAACTACCTGAGTGTGGCAGACGTCTGAAAATTTACCTTGATTATTACCCATGCCTACAAACGTCGAACACGGGTTACTCCTTTAGCAGCGCCTGTATGTATCGAGCGAGGGCAGCAAATTTGTGTCACGGGTGCAAGAAGAATAAAGGGCTTCGACGAAGCATTGGGAGGAAACGTTCCAACCTCCGTTCAGTGCCGGGAAAAAAGGAAGCTATATCTGTTGAACTTTGTGAATTTATTTCAGACTGTTCCTGTACTATTTCACTCCAGCGGACAATATAATAAATAACAAATATACTACACACAAAAAAGTGTTGAACCAAACCAGTTTTCCCAACTTTCGCGAAAGTATATTTGGCAGAATTTTTTATGTAATGTAAGACATCAATCCCAATAGTTTCACACGAAAATGTTAATTTTGAAGTTGGCCTACGTACATCCTTGACCACCACAACGGTCAATAAGTAGGTCAGGGGTAGTGTTTTGAAAATCACAAATTGACTAACATTTATTTTACCCCAAGAACGCCCCCCAACAATACAAGTAAAAACGTCTATTTTTACACATCTGTATTGAAGGTAGCAACCACACGCGCGATCATTCGATTCCGAAAGAAAATATTTTTTACCTGCACTTAATATTGCCATCGAGTCCAACATTTTTTGATAACAGTAAGTAAATAAAAAATAAATCAACAGCTCAACGAAATAATTAAGACTAAATCATTCTTTGCCATAATGATATTAGGCCTACCATGCCGTCCTTTACCTAACATGAAAAGCAGACGACACTTGCAAAACAAATTCTTGAATAACTAATTTTTTTCATTTTGTGTCTCAAAAACATAGGTTATGACCCCTCATTGGATCGAGCTCGACGAGCTCGTTCCAACGAGTGGTCATAACCTATGTTTTTGAGTCAAAAAATGAAAAGATAATGAAAATTAATTAGCGATTTTTGAGAATAGCGCTGGCCGGTTTTGGCCGTTACGCTGAGTAAAGGGTTATACTTGAAAACAAAACAAAGAAACACTCAGCTGAAGCGCTACTAGAAATTTCAGCGATTTTAGTATAAGGAGAACCATGAGTGGGAATTACATCATGCACAATGTAACAACCTCGCGTTGTGTCCTTGGGCAAGGCACTTAACCCTGATTGTCCACATGGGGGCACGATGACGCCGTGTACTAAGGCGTACTGCACGTCGATGGTGTGCATGTCTTCAACCAATCTTACCCTGCGTGTGCTGCAGTGCGGAGTTACGATGTTGGGGAGATGGCAGCTGCTCGTCGTTGCTCGGTGGTTCTCTCCGGTTACACCGTCTTTCTCCAACCGTAGAACTGTCACGGTCATGATTAGCCATTGTACATAAGTATGTGACGTTAAACACTAATAAATAAATAAATAATACAAAGCAAGAACGCAATATCATGATGTAACGATCTTCATTCATTCATAAAAAAATAATTCATGAACGTTGAATGATTGTCAAAATATATACGAACAAGTCAGGAATGGGCGGTGTGTTTTTAGATAAATTTGTTATTACCATCAAGTGGGTTTCCTAGATGGTGTGTTAAAGTCTAGACCTCGCCCTTGGGCATATATCGACTCGTCCTAACGGACTCGTCGATAGATACCAAGGAAGGAGGTCTCGAATTCAATACACCATCTCGGAAACTCATAAAGTTGTGATAATGTATATGTATTGCGTGAGATCTTTGAGCATTTCATCGTTAGATTTGTTTATTGGAGCATTTTCTACAGTTTAAACGTGGTTGTATAATGTTCGGGGTAGAATATGATCTGGTCATCCGAGAGCCCGTATCCTCGGGCAAAATCATAACTGGCACGCGCGTTGGTATGTGCTGGAGTAGGGTGGATGGGAATTTGGTGCAGCATTCTTATTCATGATCAATTTGGTCAGGGTCAAGTTAGAACTCTCATTCACAATGTGAGACAGGGGCGTCTAGCTCATTTACCAGCGAGAGGTGAACACAACCGACACTGACTAATGAAAAGACGTTTTTTAGACCTACCACTCGCGTACGTGACGGATGATAACCACTGACACTCCTCGCTGAAGTTGTATGAAATGATCTTACGTTTGTCAATAAATAAATTAGCTTAAACAAGTAATATCGTGGTTCATTATTGTTTCACATTTTTGTCAGTTATCCCGAAATGTTTAAGGGAGTTCAAAAAATGTTTTGTGCGGTATTGTTAGGATGGTCAGAAATAATATTATCCTACGTCCCTATTGGACTAAACCTCCCTACACTATTTACTACAAAATGTACTATAGACAGTACAACATTTGACGATCTTATTCAGGAACTCGGGGTTAGAAAGACTAATAGGGCCAGTTGCGACAGGCTGTTTTCAACGACGATCTGTTTGATCCGTCTGAAATATATGAAAAAACTGATTCATTTTGTTGCTTATCAAAATGACACTTTTCTGCCACCATCTCGCTCCTTTCGCCCAGAGATGGAGATGATTCCCTTCCATAATACTTCATCATGCTCATTAAAACGCCCTCAAATAGCTTGTCATTAATAGCTCAGCCTTTCAATGCCCGGTTCCTTAATGAGAGGCTTATAAATGGCGTGCCTACAATGTTTCTTTTAACATCAGCTCACGTTTTAATTGTGGCAATCACATTCTCGTTAACCCCCTGCACACTGATGTCAAAATATCTAAATTTCTGGCAGAAAAATTCCCATAATGCAACTAGAAATTTAACCAATTCAATCTCGTTTGACAGAGCTCATTGAGCTCTGTCAAACGAGATTGAATTTGTTAAATTTCTAGATGCATTATGGGAAAAAACAGCTTCCTGAAATTTTGGTATTTTGACATCAGAGTGAAGGGGGTTAACTGTCTCGACAGTCGACTTCCGTGATGACAATAAGACTGAAGATGAATGGAATCTCAGTGCATATCTACCTTTGCAGATGAACTACTGATGTAACGACAAAGTTGCGATGATATTGTAAACCGATCAATGAGATAGTGACAATTGTTAGTGTGGGAATACTGAGGTCATACAACCGAAGTTTGGCAGGCAATTTGTATTGCGTACTTTATTAATAGGTAAGGAGATACTCCATCTAAAACTCGACGGTGATAACCCCAAATCAAAGGAGTACGATAGAGAATCAAAACGTTCTTGGCCTCACCCAGATCCCGTCAAAGGAGCAACATTGTTTGCTCATTACCGCTCGATGTAACCCCACTTGAGTTCAAGATTCCTGCCTCAGCTCATTTCGTGACTCGATATCCCCTCATGGCTGAAGAACTCGACAGCACAGATCACCTCATCTTTATTTTGACACACTTTTCCACGCAAATTAAATTTGCGACGGAAACACGTATCACCTTAACAACACGCGCTGCCCATTGTGTCACATTGTGCCTTTTCACATAAGCATATATCGGCACACAAAGCACGTGCATATGTGCTAGGGCACATTGTGCCTTTTCACATAAGCACATATCGGCACATAAAGCATGTGCCTATGTGCTAGGGCACATTGTGTCACATTGCACCTTTTCACATAAGCACATATGACAAAAAGGGGGTGCCGAAGGTCATATGTTTTTCAAAAAGAGTGGTACCGAAATTGGGGTGCCCAGGATATTGCCATTGGATATAGAGGCGATGAGAATCGGATACAACTTCGTTGTAATAAGGGGAGATAACTCTGTACGATTAAGTACAGGTTATGGGAAATAAAGCAATATGATTGGTTAGTTATAATCTATATAAATGATGTAGATAAATGAAACAATAAGAGTACTTGGAATAGGGTCAGAACTAACAAGAATAGACCAGAATAGCTAAATATAGTAATAATAAGCAAAGCTGTTCCAACTAATAGGCTTTTCTATGCTACTGGAGTATACTCTAGAACAAAGGAACATGGCCAGATAGACGAAAACTATTGCATATATAGATAGAAGCAGAGAATTCTGAAAGAATTCAAAATAGTAAAACCACTTGTTGGGAATTGTTTGTGGTTATTCTTCGAGAATTATGGGGAAATTCTAAGCCAGAATTACTCCTATTCAATCGAACGCACCCCCTTGTAACCCATTAGTACTATAGCACCAAGTGCTATACCGATAAAATGGGGAATCTATAATAAATAAGGTCAATTTCGGTGATTTAGAGGGATTGTCGGGTTTATTTGGGTAATTCTACGAATCAGGAAATTACTCTTCTATAAAGGAACATACCCTCCGAACATACCCCTGTCTTGTTAGAAGTCATTGGGTCACATAGCAACTACGTGCTATCATAGAAACTAAGATGACGGCCTCCAGTATACAAAATGGACGACGGAAACACGTATCACCCTAACAACACGCGCTGCCCATGCGCACTCACACCGCGTATCACTATGGAGATGACGTCACAAGGTGGCCGCTCACGCGAGTTACCATGACAATACAACATGGCGCCACTAGATCACGTGACTATGACGTCACTTCCCCCTCCACCATTCTTTCCACCCAATGGGGCGCGATCTCCACATCACCTACTACTGCCATCAGAGATGTGTGGGCAGATTCGTTGGTCGAGCCTGGAAATGCAAATTGTACCCAGCGCTTTCCTCATCGTTTTATCGTTATAGCTTCTCTTAAGTGACACAATTCTGACATATCCACTTTGAAATCAGTTGGATTAACAATTAACCAAAATCAACTGGGTTGAGTGAATATGAACCCATTTGGGTTCATATTCACAAAACCCAGTTGATTTGCGTCAGTTTTAGAGTGTAGTATTCATCATTAACCATGTTACCGTTTTGTAAGCATGTAACCACATAAGTACTCATTCTCTGTCTCAGAAAATGGGTATCATTAAAGAACTGTAATTCCATAGGTAGAAAGAAAATATCGAGAGGATCGCGACTTGTGCCAATCCGGCCGACACTCTTCCGTTCTCTTTTCTACCGACAGCCCCGTGGAATCACACCTGTCGAAAACGAAATGCGAGAACATTGAATCTCAACTGATTTATTCGTCTCTTTTTCTTGATTTCGGAATATATTATCTGTCAAATCTTGACCCACTGCACTCTAAAATCAGTTGGATTGAGAAACAACCCAAATCAATCTGGTAAGAGTTTGGCCACACGAAGAATATCCGTCGTTTAGAGATAATATACAAATAGTCTGCCTATTCCTTTAACGCGACCTGGACAATCACAAGAATATTTTGAATCACTCTCGTAAGGTTGCACTCGATGTATGCTGACCAATAACCATTTCATTGTGATGGTGGTATTTGAAATGTTATTAAGAAGCTCCAAATGGGAAGAGCATCACCTCACAACTGAAAATACTTTGTGAGTAGAAAATGGTCAGCATCCAGTGTAATTAACTATTGTTATTAATAGGTCTATTAATAACACTTCTGGTCTTTTTGTAAATAACTAAGCATCTACACTAAATAAAGACTACTACCCGTGACGTGAACATTCACTATGACAAAACAAGGGGAGAAATTCACTTCTCTAAACACGGCTTGCATAGAATGATTTGTTCCCATGTCGGTACGATGGTATGACCTTGAGTGGTCTTTATTTATCACGTCGAATAGATCACTTAATAATTTCAACGCACACCACTTTTTATGTGGGTTAATGTTTTTCCCCAATTTCGGAATGTATGGAAATTCAAAACTAAAGTTCTGTATTCACAAATGCGGACTCCTTGCGGATCGGATCTCGATTGGATTGCAATCTGACCACGACACATTTACACCGATGGATCTGGGGCCAATACTATCACTTTAAATGGGTTGAAATGAACCATTAGCATTTTAAAAGATATGGCAATTTGCCAACTGGCAAATTGCCATATCTTTGAAAATTCTAACGATTCATTTTAGTCAGTTATTTTAATAGATAGAAAAAACAATTCTAGAAAACACAATTGTAAACCTTTTATAGTATCGTCTCCTGGATTTCATAAACAAAATATTATAAACAAAATACCGAATGCAAAAAAAAAAGAAAAAAAAAAAGCAAACAAAAACAAAATCTGTTATGAAATGTATTCGCGTCAGTTTCTCTATAGGCGAGCTTCCCGAGTCTTGTGGACAGATAAGCGGCCATTTCTGCCCGATCCGCCCCAGTCGCGATCCCTCCGAAGTTCTATGTCCGCGTTTGTAATATCAGTATTGTACGCTATTAATCGAGACATAGGAGGCTAAACACACCGTATAATTTTACCTTCTAACACGCTGAGTATTTTCAAAATATTTTTCATCAAATCTAGTCATGGCTGCTTTAAAAAAAGTCAGTTCAAGACATCATTCGTCAAAAGTCTATTCTGTTTATAAGGATGATTTGGTTAAATGTGATCAAATTTAAGGCCCTGCGAATCACATATTTTCGATTCCAATCGAATCTCGAATCGAATCACGTCTATTATTCGAAATCGAATCGAACCTCGAATTGAATCGGTGGCGTCTTGAAGATGACCGATAGGGGTTGGAGTGCTATATAAACCTGATTTGTTCAGACTGTGACGGCGCAAGTCCCGACTAATAAAACAATCCAACGACATAATCAAGGCATGCCTTCGTCGAACTAGAGTTAAAACTAGAAGTTCTGTCATGACATGCGCACAAATAGCACGTCGATCTGCGCGTTAATCTACGCGTTATGGCCATAGTAAGCCTATCAAATTCTGTACATATGGCCTGTGCACAAGCAATGTTTCAGCCAATGGATCTCCGGATAACCCGGAGGTCCATTGGCAGAAACATTGCCTGTGTTTTCTATGGGTAACCAGGAGAACCTGCCGTGCTTTGGATGCCATTCGATACAGCAATTTCGCGAAATTCCTACGCGCAATTAAGCCTAAATAACACACAGTTGGTGACAGGACTTCTAGTTTTAACTGTACGGATTTTGTGAGACGATGAAGATGACCCATACCAAGCTATATTCTTTTGAAAAAGATTCAAGAGGAAACGATTCGGGCAGCCGATTTCTAATGCAAGCGAAATTAAGTTTCAAAACGAATCGAATCTCTAAGCTTCGAATGGCCCTACCCAAATTATGTTTATTTCAGTGGCAAGAGATTTTATGGGCTGGGTAGGAATATCCACCAGCAGCATGTAAGGAGTTAATCTTCCATTCATGCAGATGGCAGGCGAAGACTCGCAGGAGCATGTATTCGTGCATGTATTAGCCAAACAGTGATATACACGCACCGTTGAATGCCTTGCAGAGAGGTGAGACATGCTGCAAAAAACATAAACACCAACGCAGTTAGCCTCAATACTCTTTTAGGTTGCAGTTCTTATAATGCACATGGGTACGAAGTTTGGCCAAGCCCGAAACGAGGGGAGAATCACCCTTCCCGTGGAATCAATGACATCAGAACTAAAGTGTATCAGGCACAGAGGATAGTAGCATTGAATTGAAGTTACACTATCACAAAAGGGACATTTTATACTCAAAACTAATATAACCATCAAATACCTATCAAAAGGAGCGACTGGAACGGAAGGTGTGGACCTGAGGCCATGGCCTCCCTCGCGTTCTTCGAAGTACATACATTGCCCCCGACGTTTGATGGAAAAGAAATTCAACCATGGAGGTTTTTTAATTGACATTTATTTATTATTTTTATTTAACCCTTTGCCCAACACGAATAGGGCAGAGGATACTTGTTAAAATGTGGGGATAACGAAAAGCTTTCCTTTCTGTCTCAAAAATATAGCTTAGGACGCCCCATTGGAGCGAGCTGAATGAGCGTGTTCAAATGAAGATTCATATGTTTTTTGAGGCAAAATTTGAAAACAATAATTAAAAAAATAAATAGTCACCATTCCCACACTTTCGTTTTAGTTTCACAGTCACTGCTTACCTTCAAGGACAGATAGCCTAATCAAAAAAAATGAGCCATTAACCCTTTACCCAACGAATTGGCCGAATTCAGCAGTTCAAAAAATATTATTTTTCAAAAAAAATTCAACAAAACCATATCATGTGACCCCTCGTTTTGTTAAAAATGATATTTGAAATAATAAAATTTGATATCGTCTGCGTTGGGTAAAGGGTTAAAGCCTTTTTCTGTATTGTCCCCTGTTAAGTATCCATGGATAACATGGCTTTTCTGTGTGGTGCTCTATTAATATACGTTTTAATAAGTCGACGTGAAAAGGCGCTCTATCAATATTTGTTGGTGTATTTATTCTTTAGACACGATGCAAATCAACTGTGTGTAGTGATAAAGTAAATTATGAACACTTGATTTAATCAACAAATAAATCTTCAAGATGTCAGAAAATTTATTTTGATTGAGTTTGTTTGCAGTTCTAAGTTTGAATTTGAAAAATAATTATTAACTTCATCAAACACAGCTGATAAGTGACATCTGTTAGTGGCGTTATTGAATAAACTTTGATAACAAAAACGTTTTTCAACCCTTAACTTCTAAACCGAATCAGTCCATAAATATATTATTTAAAATCGATCATCACGTTTTTACATTTGTATGGAGGGTGCGTTTGTTCCTTTATCCAACATAGATGACATATCAGAAAGAAAAGTTATGAATAATTTACCCAGTCGGGCATGAATCAGCTACCATTGTTGGACATTTTCCGATATTTCACGCGCACGTTCGGCACTGGTAAACTACAGAATTAAGTCCAACTCGAGTTATTGATTCCAGTTCCCCGAACCCCACCCTCGTTGTGTTCTGTCTTACTAGCATATGCATTTTTTCTGTTCCAAAGTAAAAGGGGATTAATTAATTACTGAATGGTTATAACTAAACGGATAACCGGTTACATGGTTCCCTAACCTTTCCATCACTAAAACGAATGCCAATAACAGTTTAATCCTATACCCTTGGGGTATGCTGGTTTTACTCGCTGCTTAACTTTCTAACAAATATAAAATAGATCTGTCCATTTTGTTGTATATAGAAGAAATCTTGTCCGTACACTCAACTCTTTCAAAATTCAGAGCAATCAACCACTGAACGGATCCGAATAAACTGCGATTAATGGTTTGACACAGAAATAGTTCACTTGTCGCATTGCTTGACGATGCTTAACAACAACCAGGGCTGAAGATACAGGGAGACGCTTCCATGCAACAATTTTGTCGGAAAATGTGCAAACTTGTCGCAGTTTACTTGTACTATTGGTTGATATATATGAAACTGAAATGGGCGTCAACTGTCACCTAACCCTGTGCTTTCTGATGTTAATAGATTAATTTATTATATGACTCGTCCGTTTTGTTGACTTTAAAACATTTGATATTTTGTTTTCATATTAAACAGTGATAAATAAAGCCTTCCGTCAATTTCATTGGTCGATTTCAAAACTAGACAATTTGATTGGCTGAACAAAATAAAACTGGGCCACATTTTCATAATTTGCATAATTAGAGTTCGGAGCTTTCATTGGTCAATTTCAAAACTGGACAATTTGATTGGATAAACAAAATACAACTGGGTGACATTTGCATAATTTCAGTAGGGAGAATGTACGTTATCTTTCTTATTTAGGGTGGGTTATATTGTATTAATCTTTTACCTACAAGAAAAACGCCATTCATTTTTTTTTATATTTTCACTTTTTGCTTCCAAAACATAGGTTATGACCCCTCATTGGAACGAGCTCGCCGAGCTCGTTCCAATGAGGGGTCATAACCTATGTTTTGGAAGCAAAAAGTGAAAATTTTTAGTTATACGAGGATGTTTTTGTAAGTGCCGTCTGCAACTCAAGTTAGGTGATGGGTTAAAAAGTCATACTAAGTGGCTAATTTGTGCGTGTGTGTGTCATATGATAAATAGAATATGAAATGAATATGAAATGAGCGTTTTTCTAATATAATATTTATGAAACTCGTCCGAATTTTCCGTTTGGGCTCGCCAGAGGCTCGCCAAAATGGAAAATTCTTGGACTCGTTTCATAAATATTATATGAAAAACACACTCATTCCATATGCTCTATATATCAACCTACACCTTCTTCCCATAATGTAACTATGATTTTAGCCAATTCAATCATGTCCGACATAGCTCTTTAAACTCTGTCAAACAATATCTAATTTAGAAATTTCCATCTTGAATTGTGGGAAAAATTGATGCCTGTAATTTCGGTATTTTGACATCAATTTGCAGAGGGTTAAAATCAACGAGGACGCGTCCTTTTGACATCCATTTTCAAACAACTACCATCTGAGGCGAGGGGTACATCCTCGCTTACAACGAATACCAGGGCCATGACATTTTCAACAGACCTTAGTAATTTAGTGCGTCGTCGCCTGACAATAGTGTGGGTCGCGATATGAATTGACAATATCTGTCAGACATTTTATTGTTTTACCCCCACCATCAGAAAAAAGATATCGGCTCATCGTCAGCCATCTGCAGACCACCAATTCACAGTTTCATATAGGAGAGAGAATGAATACAAAACGAGTTTTATCGCGAAGCGGTATGCCCTGTATGCAAATAAAAATATGCCTCTGTTCAATGACCAAGCAGCCTCACTCCTGCAATGGATTCGGATATAATAATCATTCCTAGTCTAACGTTTAGTACGCGATAGTTTTAACAAGGAAAGACAAACCAGTTTCTTCCAATTTTAACCTCTTGAACTCGTAATCCCGATTTATCGCTCCAAGGCATAATTTCGTCCCATTATTGTCTTATTATAAGAGGTCTATACACGGGGCATTGATGATAAAATAATAACTGCAATCTGCAGCCAGGAGGCTGCAGACTGCAGTTGTTTTTTTTATCATCCCTGTATATTGATAATGGACTGACCCATCTCACTGTAAGTGTACGCAAAGACGATACCATTCCAGGAAACGATGGTTCAAAGGGATAATGAATGTAATCAACAGAAATATGAAGAAGAAGTACGAAGAATGAAAAACAAATTGCGCACCCGACCTTCAACATTTGTCGAACGGCTGTATGCAAATAAATTTTTCCTTCCCTCTTTATTCGAAAGTGGGAACATTCTCCACTTTCAACCAGGGCCCCGCAAAGCTTCGAGATTCGATTCGATTTCCAATCTGAAATTAGTATTCGGTTCTATTCGAAATCGGCTGCCTGATTCATTTTCCTTCGAATCTATTCACTCGAATTGCCGCAACAGACATGGTGTCCGTCGGCTGACATTACTTAACTCTGATGTCCGGCGAAAAACATGTGAAAGTTAGAAATAAATCCACTTCAATGGATTAACCCTTTGAACTCGTAAGACCGATTTTTCGGTCCAAGGCATAATTTCGTCCCATTTTTGTCTTATTATAAGAGGTCCACACACGAGCATTGATGATACAATAATAACAGCAGTCTGCAGCCAGACGGCTGCAAACTGCAGTTATTTTTTATCCTCCCTATATATTGATAATGGACAGACCCATCTCACTGTAAATGTACACAAAGACGATACCATTCCAGAAAACGAAGGTTCAAAGGGTTAAGGTAACCAACATACTTCAAACTAAATGTAAAAGTCGCAAGAATCACTGCGTGGTTATGAATATAAGCTCCCATTCCTTCTTTTGTAGACCTTACATGTTCTTTTATACCAGACAGAACATGCCCTCGCGACAAGAACGAGCTAAGACAGCACCCAATAGCAGGAGAAGCTGAATCAATGCTTTAGCAGGCTTTCGGAGACGTTTTCTGCTTGTGTCTATTTGTGATGTATATTGCAATTTTTTTTAAATTGTGTTTAAAAGGGAGTATAACTTAATTAAGCTGCACCGATATTGTACACACAGAGAAGGAATTGTCAATTTTGGGTAAAATGTCTATTTTGAATGGTCTAACAAAAAATATATCATATTTCAAGGGAATTAAAAAGGTTCATTGGAAATTAAAACTTACCACGAAAGAACAGATCTATAAAATCCAAGCAGAAATAAAGCTTCAGTCATGCGTCCTGTCAAGGGCCTCGAAATAAAAATAAAACTATGTTGAAAAAATCTGTCCAGCGATGTTCACGTCAGATATACTCGCGTGTTTCATGCCGATAACAGTATGTTGTCACGCGTAGCCCTTGAAGCGAGTCACACACTCTGTGGTTGGCTGGGAGATGTGTAAACGAGTGGCGAGTAATTCAGTACTACTCGATCATTGAAACGAATAAAAAAGAATCCCACTCTCTAATTGTATATGTCAAAAGCATTCATTGAGATTACAGAGAAGCTACTCCGATGACGAGATAACGCGTAGAATGCCATTATGAACGCAACACTGGGCAAACCAAATAAGCTGTGTTAAATGTAGTTGTGTGGGAAATCTTAGACTGGAGATATAAATTGAAATTTAGCATCGATCTTCATGCTCTGAGCGAAGAGACTCAATCGCATAGGTACTATTTCTTATTAGAAGACATATTTATCCAATGTTTGTTTGAGAGTGACAGTCATAGGGAAAGCCTTTACTCTTCCCAACGTTTCGCTATATGATTCAGTAAATCCTTTCGGAAAGGTGTGACAAGGAAAATAGGGTGTCGAATCCTATTCAACTTACCATCTCGATTATCACTGTTGCTCTTATTTTGTGTACTATTAGGCTAAAAAAAATAATCTTTTGATTCTCAGGCCCTCCCTCGTTGGATTTGAACCTCCTCATTAGACATTTTTATTATGTCATGTTTTTTTTAAGAATTTGTGAAAACTTGGAATGGTCATTTTTCACATTTCTCAACATATAATTATTTAGCTGTGTTTGCAGTAACTTGGTTTTTCTTGTTGCAGTTTATGGGAGAGTGCCCAGAGGCACTCTCCCATAAACTGTAACAAGGCAAATTCTGATATACTGGATCATGATTTAATTATTTATTTATTTGCTGGTGTTTAAGGTCATATATTTCTGCACAATGGCTGATAATGGCCGCAACACCGATATAAACTCAAGTTTAACCAAACATTTAGAGCCACGTTTCCCATTTTAAAGGACTCCTACCCCAAGCATTGGTTACTGGGACCTATTCTAATGGATCATGATGTTTGACAGATCTATACCATTAAAAAGAACAATAAAATACAAATCCTTTCAGCTATTGTTACAGCAGTTAGTTATAAAAGGTATACTATAATTACACTAAAATACAACCTTTTCTCTTTTTCAAGTGGAAAGACAGCAAAAAGATTTACTGAGTGTACTCAACCCTTTACACGAAAAAAAAAAAATAAAAATAAAATCCTCCCTCCCTCACTGAGTTGAAAAAAAAATTGCCTGAGAATCAATTCATTTTTTTTATTTGGCCTTAGCTAAACTTTTTTATTGTTCTATTATACTGTTATGTAATGTATACATAAAACATAATCTTGAATAAATATTGTTTGAAGTAAAATAGGGTGTTCGTTGATAAAACACAACAGCAGAGTAATAATACTGGTAAAGCGGATCAGTAATAATTGAAACCTACAGCCCTATCCCTATAAGGCTGTAGGATTCAACTATTACTAATGCACTCTTCATGTGTATGTGACGCTCGGGAAACAGCTGATTACTATTTATTCCATTGTCTCATCATCAACCATTCTGACCACCTTGGAAAGCAAGCACGACAATCAGAGTTGTGCCCAGCTCGAAATTTACTATAGCGCTTTATGCAGAAAATAATGATTATATTCGGAATAGCCGGGTATCAATTCATGAATTTCTGACAAATGCTTTCCAATGATACGTGGTTTAAATCGCTAATGTGATTTTTGTACTGCCATTTTCATTTGAAGTTTAGCACTTTTCTTCCTGTACAACCCCACAACAAAAAACACGTACTGGGGTTTCTTCAAAGTTAAATTATTTTTTCTTTGTTGTCAATGTAAAAACCTAACCGGACACAATTTCATAAGAAGCTTGAAATTTTGTAAACCAAAAGACAAATACAAAATAAGTGTTTATCATACTACTTCCGTTTCAATTTGCAAAGGATTTTTTTCAATCTCCACCGAGATTTTAGACATGCGTGCTGGGTTAGCATTCTTACAATATACGAAACTTACTTTACGGACACAGATATATTGCTAAACGGATGTGCAGAGTACAGTCAAGGAGTTAACAAACATATTTTCGGAAAATTACACGATTTTAGTATTGTTGGTAAACGTTTTAAATACAGAACGTGACACAAATCCCACCATTATTCTTATCATGTGAATTATAGTACTCGGTAGTCCCTCTCTCGTTGATTTCCGTAAGTACACTCTAAAATCAGCTGGGTTAAAATTAAACCAACTCATCCGAGTTGAGTGAATATGAACCCAGTTGAGTTCATTTCGCTCAACGCAGTTGATTTGTGTTGATTTTTAACCCGAATTAGTTTAGAATGTAGGTGCTAGGGGTATTCAAGTCATAAGTTGGGCCTTAAGTAAGCTCCAACTGTAAAGAGGTACCCAGCAGAAGTTCGCCATATCAACTCTTCTTGGCTATCGATTCTGCATGACAATCTTCATTTTTCTTCTACTCTTCTGATTTGCTGAACTACTCTGATTTTGAATAATCCTAAGATCCAGGGTGAATGAATATTTCACCTAAATTTGGACTGTAATTTGATTCAATGAGCTGGCTTACATAAGCCACGGCTTGATGCCGCATTACTTTCCATGATTTGTAATCTAATGTGTGAATTGTAATAGTGTATACCCATAATCAGGAATAAATATCGTTTAATCTAAATACAAAAACCTTTCGCCCATTGTGCTGTAAATTATGCTCTTTGCAACACGCCATTTAACAATGCAGCGTTGAAACAGTTCAAATCAACCGGCTTCCATAGAAAAGAAACAATTTACAATTGGTACGAAGGGGGTCTTAAACTATAAAAAAAACATAGCAAAACTAGAACCCAGATAAGAAAATACTTTGTTCACTAGTAACCATACATTAACTGGAAATACCATCGACAATACATCTCAAACACAAAAAAGCCTAAATGCCCCCGCCCCCGAACCCCTCCCCCAAACAAATCAAAAGTGTTCTCTAAAGGACATTCGTTCCTGACTGAACTTGTTTTTACAATTCTTTACTTCAGTTTACGAGTAATTTTGAATCCTTGAACGTATGCGTAAAGGGATGGGGCTGAAACGTTTGCGAGGATTCTGGGACGATCTCTCAGAAAATCTTGGAACATGTTTGACATGAGAAGCGATCTGGTGATCTTAAGGCATTAGAGCACACCTGAGTCCGGTTGTCCAAGAATGCCTAGAAATCGCTCCGATCGCACAATATGCCTACTTTGTGCAATATGAGGGGGCGCAGTGGCGTTGCGGTAACCGGTTCTCGTCAGGTTACCGAAGTTAAGCAACGTCGAGCCCGGTTAGTCCTTGGATGGGTGACCGTCTGAGCGATCGAATCGGACTCCCGCATTGTGTCCTTGGGCAAGGCACTTAACCCCGATTGTCCACATGGGGGCACGATGACGCCGTGTACTAAGGCGTACTGCACGTCGATGGCGCGCATGTCTTCAACCAATCTAACCCTGCCTGTGCTGCAGTGCGGTGTTACGATGTTGGGGAGCTGGCAGCTGCTCGGTGGTTCTCTCCGGGTACTCCGGCTTCCTCCACCCGTAAAACTGTCACGGTCATGATTAGCCATTGTGCGTAAGTAGGTGACCTTAAACACCAATAAATAATAATAAATAATTGTGCGATATGAGAAGCTTCTTCGCTATACGGATGCTCATTTCTCCAAGATAAACAGGTGTGCCTTGTAAACAACCACTCCTTTACGATATTACACTATTTTTCACATTTATGAAGAAAAAAGTGCAGGTGTATTCCCATTTTACAACTGCTGGAAAGGGACAGCTAACAAACTAATCATTTTCTTTCATAGACTTACACTCTAAATTCAGTTGGACTAAAAATCAACCCAAATCAACTAGGTTGAGTGAATATGAACCCATTTGGGTTCATATTCATTCATCCTAGTTAATTTGGGTTAATTTGTACCCCGATGCATTTTAGAGTGTATATCTACCCCGTTCGTCTTATTAATTATCCTCGGATGTGCATACCTAGATTCATACCATGTTTAGCCACTCGCTTATCTAGTGAACATTATTCACAAATCTGCTGAAGGTTTTCAATTATCCCTATTAACAATAACTGGCCTTAAAATTAAACACCTACTTTTGTTTTTGTTTGCAAATATATGAAACCTACAGACGGTGCTACCTAAGAAGTATTTACTGTAAATATTTCACTTCATCGATCGAACAATCGTAACTGTTCGCGTTCTTACCGTTAAATTTCCAAGAACAAAGCATATTTCTATACGAAGCGTATGAACACTCGAACACAACAAATAAATCGTATTCATATTTATAGATCCATACTCGACACAAAGTTCCCTGATGCATTATAAATGTGTTCTGCGAGTATACCTTTTGCAAAATTCCTACAAACAATAGGGAGGCCGTTTCCTGTACGACCAGGTTAAAAAGAATTCCTAACATTGCGATCGACATAACACAGTAATTATTTTTAATGAAGTGCTAGCGTATGACAAGTTCCACGATTAAACTTCGAATGTGTTAGTCAAATTTCTCATCTGATAATGGGGTTTTGATAGCTGTACGCATAGCTTCCAGCGTATTCAGTCAAACTTTACTAGTCGACGTTAGTCAGAACGTGTAATGAACAGGTTATAAAGATGGAGAGGTTTGGAATTTTCAGACAAAAGTGTCGTTGTCCGGGTTAATTTTAATGCCTTTTTGACATATTCATTGAACCACTCGTCACTTATATTGTCCATCGTGTTTTCCATGCTGTTGGTTTTGTGTCCCCATCATTCGATTGTCCAGTAAGTGTGTTCCAGTAATGGACTCAAACACATGGAATCACACACGCCTATTGTTATCGAATGCATTCATTATCCGTTTGTACTGAGGTGACCGGCGACTGCGCGTGCCTCGAGACTCTTAGTTGTGCAGTGATCAATATCTGAAGTATCTCTTGATATATCGCTTGTTCTTTACAAAAATCAACGACGTTTTAAATTAATTTACAAATAGGAATTTTAATATTTTCTATTTTTTTTCCGGGGAGGAAAGATTATGAGCTGGATGTGGTTTCCTGGAGGTAACAATCATTTCGTCTCTTAGATTAAACAATATATTTATTTAAAAAAAATCTATATATCATATTGTATAAGAAAGAAGTCGCGACAAAGCGAAATCTAAATTAACCCTTTGCAACCTAGTGGTATCTTCCGTGTCAGTTCAATAGCAGCAGTTGGAAGAGTCCATATTTATTATCTGGGGTTAGACCAATTAATATTTTCAACGTGCAGCTTTGGGGCAGCACGTTGAAAACATTGACTGGTTTACACCACACATTTATTTACCTTGTAGCCATCCCACTTAATGACATTATGGCGTAGCTTGTGACCCGGCCGGAAAAAAACGGCCTCTGGAGTTGAAAGGGTTCATAGTATACAAATTAACAACGAGGAAAACTTATAAGTATGGGATTCGACACATTAGTGAGTCGCCTCCCTAGATATATACAAGTTAATTGCAGGCTTAAGTTAATTTTGGACCTTATAAGAATTTTGTTGTTACTAATAAGGAGATATAAGAAGTTAAGATGGCCGTATACAATTCAAGCTCAGTGCGATATAAATTATTGGGTTGCCTTCTCCCCTTGATGGTTCAGAAGGAAGAGAAGTCGTGACAGTACGGCGAGGATGGGAAAGGTCGTTCCTTTTACATATAGATTTTCCTTCATCTATCACCGAGACTAGCGAACAAGATCGAGGGAGAAGGTTGATTTCAAACTGACAGTGGATTACTTGTGCAAATACTATACATGTTACAATATAAGCACTTACATCAAATCTTCGCATGTCACACTAGATGGAGATTTTGAGTTGCCACGCGTTCTCTGGAGTCCAATAAGGCGCCATCTGCAATGCTTTAGCATTGCAGATGCGGCCTTGTTGCATTCCAGGAACGGTATAGACGATATTTATGAACTTCAGAATACACTGCCAGACTTATGCTGCGAAATAAAATGTTGCGAGAGCAAGGTCGAATCAAGAAGAACAAAAGAAAATAGCACCTGCGATTCAATGTCCACACATTTCTTTTCGATAGGTGAAAATTCCCGTGCTGTTGAGAGGAAAGAGGCCAGAGAAGGTTGACAAGGTTGTAACCCAGTCGCGATCGGGTCAAAATTCGCTGTCCTCTTTTGTCAAATCATAGTATTGTATTCCTCGATTTTCCACATCGGCATCATTTGCCCCAAAACCGGATCAAATCACAAAGTTACTGTTAAATACATTTAATTCTCCATCATTATCAAGGGTCGATTACCACTGATACATTCGCTAGGTGGAGTTACATCTCATGAAAAAGGCTGTGTGAAAGAGCATAGAAAACTGAACCTTTTTCCTATGATGGACCTTTGAGCTCAACCCCGAGGCCCATTCGCTAAAACACTGCTTCTACTTACGAAGGCACGATGGGAGCAGGCGATGCATAATTCGACGTGCTTATTGTCCACACAAGTCCCCAAAAAGAGAGCGAGAGGTATTTCCTATCGGATCTACCGATATTTTAGGTGAACTCCCTATGACACACCTTCATGTATGTTATGAAAAAGGGTCAGACTATATGCATATTAATAGTAGATAAAAGCCTTCTCTCGCACCTTCTTCGTGCGTCAGACAGTCAAACTGGAGTGGTGAAAAAGTTATGTGGAATGTCTACACCTACGTTCACACGGGAAACGATGCGTCAAAGTTATACTAACTAATTAATATTCAGATTGTTCCAAGTGTACTAGTATACTCTGTACTCAGTTTGTTGACGTATTATCTCTGTTCAGTACCTTGGATAGAATTAAAGACATAACACGATATCGATATTCCATACGGAGAAGACAAATCGTGAACTTTAACTTCACCAAATCGCTTGCGACGGTCACATCGCATCCAATATGTAACTCCTCCTATTGATGACGTTTGATGACGTGGAGGCTATTGCGCTGCAGTCACAGCGTGCAGTACAGTCGACGTAGGCTGGTCGTAATCCACGAGTGGCAGTGATGTCCACGCATACGTTTACCAGGTAATAAAAATCATCAGCATCAAAATTTCAGTTAATGAAGCACCGGGTTGTACCCGGTGCTTCATTAATTAAATTTTTGATGATTATTCCTATTATTTGTGTTTGGAATCTGATATTAATGCATCCGTGGAAATTTCGCTCACCCATGAAAATTGACCAGTCCGCTGTACGGCTGCGGCCGTACTGTAACACCACTACATAAAATGTTATGGTGATTTTCAAGCACAAATCTAGTAAATCTGTATCAAGTTCTCAAACTCGGTACTTGTGTTTTGACAATAATAACATATACTTAGATGTGAGTCTTCCATGGAAGACGTGTGTCGACTGTTCTAAGTGGAAAAGGGGCATAACTCTGGAAAAAATACAGCGGATCAAAAAATAAAATAGGAGGTGCACAATGCCATTATGTGATAAAGAATCACTGAAAGTTTCATCAAAATCCATTCATAGGTTAAAGAGGAGTGGCGGATAAGAGAAAGTGTGACGAGGACGACGCGGACGACGCTAGACGACAAAAGTAATCCCTATATGTCGCTCCCCACTTCATTGGGCGGCGACACAATAAAGTATGTCGTAAATATTAAAATTATATTTTTTTCCGTGAATAATGTGCACACTACCAACATATTCATTTTTCGCAGACATCAATTATGTTTCTTAAAAATCGATTGGCGATTGGGTGGCGTGGGAAAATAGTAAACCTTCGAGAAAGTTTTATTTGTTGATCTTTGTTTATTTACAGCAACAACTGCATCCTCCCCTAAATGTCTGCTGATAAGACACTTGTGTGTATGTGCCCAATGAGCGTTCCAGGTGTCCAGTTGTTTGGAGATCAATGGTAACAACAAGAAACTTGCGGGATTTCTTTGTTGTTACAATACTGTGATTAAAGCCGGAAGTACCCGGAGAGAATCAACGAACAGCGGCGAGCAGTATTCAGACTCGCCAACATACTAACTGCACACAAACAGGTTTAGCATTGGTTGAAGACAAAGCGTTCCATCGACGCACAGTACGCCTCAATACAAAGCGCTACATTGCCCCACGTGGGCAATCGGAATTCGGTGCCTTGCTCAAGGACACAAAGCAATTACTCCTGGAGGGGATCGAACTGTGAACCTTTCGGAATGAAGTCCATTGCCGTATCAAGTGAGCACCCGTGATACCAGTGAAGTGATTAGAAAAAACCGTAATGCACAATGCTAGAGCTCAGGACGCTGACGTTTTAGTCCGGACGCCAGAGATAGAGACAGAGATAGAGAGAGAGAGAGAGAGAGAGAGAGAGAGAGAGAGAGAGAGAGAGAGAGAGAGGGTACCCCTACAATAGAATGTACAAAACATTCTATTGGCTTTTCTGGGGTAACCTTTGGCACCGATTCAAACGCTAGAAAGTTGCGGGATTTCTTCATTGTTACAATACAGTATGCAAAACCCCACAGGGAATTTCGATCGGGTCGCGATTAGGTCACAATCCGGTCGAATTCTCAGTTCCTTTTTCTCCACACAACACAGTATAATATCAAATGTCAAAAACAAGAAATGTGGAAACATAGAACTGCTGGTGCAATTATCGTTTACTTTTTCTTGATTCAGCCTTGATTTGGCAGTATTATACTGATGAAATCTCGCACCACCCGAGCATCTTGTCAGATCTTGATTTAATCACAAAAAGTGACTACTTATGTTAAACCCAGCTCCGTTGTTTATTGGGTCTCTGACATCTCTAACTTATACTGTCATGAAAATCAACTTACGATAACGTTATCACCCTTGCAATTATTAGACGCAGGAGGAATGTCCAAATTAAGAAACAAGTAATTGTTGAGGAAAGAGCAGCAGAAAATAAAGCCAAGCTTCCATTTGTTAAATTTAATAAACGAAAACAACAGACTGCTCTCGGAGCTGTCTGATATTTTCGTTAATTAAAAGTAACAAAAAGAAACTTGTCTTTTATGGAAAGGTAATTAGAAGAATGTCGAAAAGAATGGACGAATGTTGAATCTCAGACCATTTTCATTAGTTTATAATGATTTTATCTTCATTTCGCATTTTTTTTTATTTTTTAAATCTCTATTTTATCCCTGACTTATATCATCATGAAAATCGAATTTCGACAAAGTTATCTCCCTTGAAATTAATATATGACCTAGGAAGGTGCGGTTAACCCTTCACCCAACATAACAGCCAAAACCGGCCAGCGCTATTCACAAACATCGCCAATTAATTTTCATTATTTTTTTCATTTTTTGTCTTGAAAACATAGGTTATGACCCCTCTTTGGAACGAGCTCGTCGAGCTCTTTCCAATGAGGGGTCATAACCTATGTTTTAGAGACAAAAAATGAAAAAATTAGTTATTCACGAATTTTGTTTGCAAGTGTCGTCTGCTTTTCATGTTAGGTAAAGGGTAAAGAAGCAAGAAATTGTTGAGAAAACACTCATGAAATATGTTGACAACAAAGTCAAGTTTCCTTTGTTACTTTTAATAAACGAAAACAACTGACAGCTCTCGGGGCTGTTTGTTGTTTTCGTATATTAGTAGTGACAATAGCAGCCTGGCTTTTTACGGCAAGCAAATTAGAAGCAACCAGTTCACAGATTATGATTAAGAATATCTATCAGTATCACACCTACCAACACTAAGTGTCCAATTTGGCTCTTTGTTTAGCTAATGCATTTTCAAGGGAAATTTGCAAGTTTTCATTCTTCCAGGAAAAAAATTAGCAAATCCCACCTCCTAGACTTTATATATCACAATGCACACACACTGTTGATGTAATGAACAGAAAAAAAGTTGCAGAATATCAAAGGATGGCGAAAAGGCCGTTTTCTTATTTTGAAATGGGTTTCAACAGAGAATAATGACCAAACATTGAAACTGATTGGGAAACAAATGTGAAAAGCCAGCTGCTGTATTTTTATAATATTTTACAGGAACAGGGACGCCGGAGCGAATTTCGGATGGGGGGGGGGGGGGGGGGGGTAAGTGCATGACGGGCCGACCCTAGTTTATTAACACTCAGTATACAAACCACGAATTCTATTCTCGATTGAGTCTCAATCGAGAATAGTATTCGTGGTTTGTATACTGAGTGTTAATAAACTCAATTTTTGACATGATGTGAAAAATATACGCAGTTCGCGTTTGATAAGATTACCCCTCCCCCCCCCCCCCCCTACACACACACACACAGGCGGCCTGTGTGAGGGGCATAATCTTATCAAACGCAACTGGCGATTTTTACTTGATAAACCGCACATTTATTCAAGGCACGAACAAAGAATGACTAATGACCATGTCCTTTTGGGTTATCCCCCCTTAACCTTTGCACAAGACAGTGACTGACATTTCGTCGCCTGAGTGCTAGAATGTCCTATGTCCCATAGGGGACATAGGACATTCTAGCTCTCAGGCAACGATTTCTCGCGGAAACTGGATACAAGAATGTCGTCGAAACATATTTAGGCTTGGTCGTTTATCAGACAGAGCAGCCCCATTCAATGAAAAAATATATGGTGGGGGGGGGGGGGCTAAAGCCCCCGAGCCCCCCCCCCCCCCCCCCCGGCTCCGGCGTGTCCCTGAGGAAAGTGCCTGATGTCCGTGAAATGATGCGAACATCAATGACACGAATTCGATAATATTTTCGAAATTTCAACTTTTATATGAAATTCCCATACTCTTGGTGTTAAATTTACTGACAGCTTTCAGATATTAGGGGCGTTAACTTTCTTGTAAATCCTTTCCAATGACGAAAATTATCAGTCATGAGTTTAGCCCCTGCACACAAAATTGTTGGCGCGCCATGAGTTGAGTTTAGACACAACTCCCCGAAACTCTCTATCAACATGCGACTCGAGATTCAATTCGATATCATTTTCCCCGTTCGAATCATACATTCCAACAGGGCGCCATCTGCAATGCTTTAACATCGTAGATGGCGCATTGTTGCACTCCAGAGACGGAACAGACAAAAGTTTTGAACTACCGCAAAAGGTGCCAGACTTACGTTCCTTGGTATCGGGGTATCTCCAGTTGTCCATCTAAAACCTACAATTACTTCACTAAGGATAGCAAGGCACCTTATTCGATACATGCTCCCTGTGGGTCTTTTGAAATCTCTTTGCCACCCTGGCACTAAAAGCTGTGAAGCTTTAGCACACACCTTTGCAGCTCCATTCCAAAATTAAAACAATACGACAATCTAAGGTTATGCCAGACAATCTAAGGTTATGCCAGTTCATTGCTCGCTTGGATTTATTTTGGAAAGACGAGGCAAATATACCCTCGACAAAACTTTGAAAGTGGCTAGTTTTTTATAAGCTAAAAAAAATTCGTTAATGACCTTTTTGAATGCACTGTAATAGTATACCAACACGGAGACATCCGATCCGAAGTTTCCCTCTATAGTAAAATTGTTGGTTCGCGCGAATTGTTTCTTCCGTAATTTGAAATAATCGAAGTCAATTATCGACAAACCAAGATGAATGATCGTCAAAAGTGTTCGGATAATATAAATGCCGTCTGAGTATCCCGTGCCACTCTAATCAATTAAATGATGTATGGCAAAATTCTAAATCTACCGACGTCGCATCATATGGATATAATTTCACGGTGAGAAGAATAACAATATTTGTACATATTTATACAAGAGGAGGGGCACATAAATCATAAAGAAAGAGTTTGTTATAACAAGCCAATAAACCTAAGTCACATTTGTCTGGTGGCGTTTATGGAAACAAATTTAATAACATCTATCTAACGTTTATTTATCTACTGCACTGGTAAATTAGCAAAAAGGTTTTCCATAGAAAATAAATAAAGAAATATTGTCAGATCCAAGTGAGCAGACAGGACAGCCGCATAGTGAAGATTTTCTTCTTTGGCCTTTTGGCGGTTGGGTGTGGATTGTGTTGATGATACTTTCCTAAAACGTTTCAAAATTTACCGCACGTGCCGTGATCAAAAAGGTAGTGTCTTCCCCAGTCAGATCGCGACCTGGAGCCAATACTATAAAGCTTTTACAATTGTATTTTCTGGACTTGTGCTTTCTAGTTGTGACTTTAAATGAGCTGAAATGAACCATTAGCATTTTCAAAGATGTGGCAATTTGCCAGTTGGCAAATTTCCATATATTTTAAAATGCTAAAGATTCATTTTAGTCAGTTATAATAATAAGTAAAAAATACAATTCTAGAAAATACATTTGTAAAAGGTTTATATTATTGGCTCCTGGTCGCAACACTTTTAAACCAGCTGATCGTAATTTCATAACTAAAATGATTCAAGTTAAGAGCGAAGAAAACAAAAGAAAATAACACATAAGATTTAATGTCCTCGCCCTTCCTTCTTAAAAGTTAAAATATCACAGCCTTTGTTTGGAGGAAAGTGAACAGAGAGCTTTGAACAGATTGAAATCTGGTAAAAATTCTCTGTCCGTTTTTGTACTCACAAGATCCGAATCCCTGGTTTTCCAAATCGATATTCATCGTATTATGAACCCCCAGGGAAAGCACTCGTCCGGTCGTCGTTGACGAGTGAAAATCAGATTTGTCAAGTAACGGACGAGGAGATTTCTTGAACAGTATTAGTTAATATTGTGCTATCGCACGTTTGGCTCTTGTCAGGGTCGTAACAATGTGGGTGTAGGGGTGTGGCACCCAACCTCCAATAATTTCCAGTCGAGACATTTTCATCTGGATTGGAGGCTACGATATAGATTTGCTCTCGTTGGTAATCAAGAACATTTTCACTTGGCCAAATTTACTTTTTAGACTTACACACACGTAGTCGGACTCAGGCAAATGGAGATCTGTGACTGATTGAGGATGTTTGGGTCCTGGCACACTGCAAAAAAAATATAGGTTCTCTTTAGAACCAAAACTGGTTCTAATCTTGTCCCTGATATTATACCAGTTTTGTTTAAACAGTATTTATTTCAAATCAAATAAATTTACCAAGATTACCGTTCAATTTTAACAGAATATTACATGAACTGAAGTAGATTCAGCAGTAAACTTGGAGCTTATTCAACGCAGTCGCCAAACATTTTGAAACAAAGGTGATATGAACAGTTGGTATATCGAACCAGTTTTGGTTCTGTATAGAACCAAAATTGGTTCGATATGCCAACTGTTCATATCTCCTTTGCTTAATAATGATTTGAGACAATCTCGTATGAGCTCTAAACTTACGGCTGAAACCCCTCAATTTATGTTTAATTCTGTTAATATTTAATGTTAATCTTTATAAATGTATTTGATTTGAAATAAATACTGTTTAAACAGAACTGGTTCCAACTCGGGGACAAGATTAGAACCAGTTTTGGGTCTAAAGAGATCCTGTATTTTTTGCAGTACATGACCAATTTTTACTATAATCACCACTGACAAATATTTCGAGTATGCCTTGAAAATGTATTTGGAATAGTTCTTCAGGCGGGACTTGAGTCAAGGTAGTCGGGACAAATTGGGTTTACACCCCCAATCGACATCTTCGCGACGCTCCTCCTGGTTCTTGTCACAAAATACAAATAAACATCCACAGGAAACACGATCAATACATACTAAAAGATGCCCGAGAATCAGTTACTCAGTGTGACCACAAGTATTGCTATATATACATAACTTATCAAATTATCATACGATATTTGGTAAAGTCACATCATATTACTATTTGTTTTGGTATGACAGGCTCGTACCGTGAGGTCCTTTTCGAAACTTGGACAACAAGGTCGTAAGTTAAATTTTGGAAAATATTGCAGTCGAGAACTTTATTTTAAGCTCATAATTTTAAAGCCGTAATCTAGAAAGTTCCAAAATTTAAACGCCGCCCCTTAGTCACATGGCGAAAATTTTGTGGACAAACATAACGGGCTGCCAATTGTTAATGTTATGAAGGGTTACTGGTAATTTAATCGTGGAGCCCTATATCGATTCGGCCATTTTCTGTAGAAAGCATTATGCACAACGATACCACCCAGCACCAGACATAGAATAATAACAGAAATACTACTGAGTACACAATTCAGGAAAGTCAGTTACATAGCCGCGTTGTTTTTAACTGCTGGAGTACCACATTTTTCTTGGCCACATATTTCATTTCACCATATATTGTTCTGTTACATTTGATTGGATAGTGCCTATCGGCACTATCCAATCAAATATAACTGAGCAATGTATTATTAACAAAATTAGACTCTCCAGATTCATTATGAAACCGTCTCTAACAGAGTTTAGATATTATAGTTACAACCTGTGATATTCTGTAAAGTCCAAATATGGGCTTTCATCATGCACTCTACCACTTAACTATCAGAGAGATCGGACGAGAACACGTTTGAACACAATTTTGAAATCCTGAGTCTGCAACTACTGTTCTAAAACACCTGTCATAGATCTTAGAATATCATGGTTCGTTTGGAAGTACCATGATTCGCCATACCTTCAAAACTGAAGTGAACATTCGTCATGTGAAAAGGATACTTCCCCAAATGATCTAAGAAACTGATTTGAAAAAGTCAGTGCGTTGAAAACATATGCCTGAACAGTCATCACTCTATCAAGTTCGAATAGTTAGATACATTTGCCTCCCGAAAATAATATCTCCCTTAAAACATCGAGATGCCATTTGTAATGCTTTAGCAAGGCAGATGGCACCTATACGCACTCAAGGACACAACTTGTCTGGCAGTCTAAATGTTATCAATCCTTTTGTGCTTCTTTTCTTATAACGGTTTTCCGCATTTGGGGTTGCGTCAGCCATACCCATACTCCGATTGCAATAATGCCGTAATGCACCGTGCGAGAAATAAAATTTCATTACCCGGTTGAATCTGGCAAGGTTGAGAGACCAAATCATTCTGCCAGACCTACTAAAATTATTAACCTCGAGTGATTTGGGGGTGGGATGGAAAATGGAAAAATCTCACCCTCGAGGAATGATATTTGACCTAGACAATCGAGAAGCCTCCGTAATGGGTTATGTACCATTTCCGTTGGATGAGATTTTCCTATCCCATCCAAACCATTCGAGGATGATTTTTCTCCCAACACATCCAACATGACGTCATCAAAACCAAAATACTGCTCGTACAATGAGACTTTACAGTTTTTCGCATTGATCGTTAAGAAAAACAAATTGCATATGTGGAAAGTGCGTCGAAAAGTGCTCTATATACGAAAGGTATATACAATAAACTTCACTGTTAGCTCACGATGGCGATGGTTTAGCATACTGAAGCAAGTTGAAACCGCTCACATTTTGTGAAGTCACTTTTGACGTTATTAATTTTGATGACGTAATGTGGAGTATAATGCGAGAAACGTCATCCCCGTGTGAGGTAGGGTAGGTATTTGTGTCAACTACTGCGATTTGTGGGTCATGTTTTTGCATCGATTATTAAACATTCAAACAAGGATGGTCATGTGCAGTGGGTAAGATAGACAGTGCGGTGTGGACCAAGAAACGTTACCGGGGAATGCACCAAGGGGTGGCAGACTCGGAGAATATCTTGATTTTTGAACTGAACGAACGCGGATTCCTTGCATCTGAGCGATCATTGGCTGTCTACATAGACGACATAGCGATGGCATTTTTGTATCACCTTCACCGATCATTCGACAAAAATGTTTCTACCGGGGAGGGAGGGGGGGGGGGGGGTGATGGGAGGACCGTAGTTCGGCCCAATCGGAGAAAAGTTTGAGTTTTGAAATTTAAGGAATGCTGTTTCCTTTCATCTGAGCGACCATTGTCAGTCCGCAAACAGAACAATTCGATATACCGGCAGTCCATCCAATCAGATCCATTTCGCCTTTTGGCCATTTTCGTTTCCAACTGGTATTGGTCTGCATCAATTTTGGAGAAATCCAATAGGGAGCCTACCGGGAATTTCCCCGGTGGACCACATGGCCAGTAAGCCTCTGAAAATAGATCTGTCTCATGAAGGCATCTCATCCGTGACCCGGGACACGCGTGTCTCACTAGGCAGGCGGTGGGAGAAAAAATATGTTTCATTCTCCTATTTTGTAATACATTTCGACCGTTGGTTTAACACTGAACAAGTCTATAATATAGCAGCTGTTACTCCACTCACGTCATTACACTTCAACACAAACGTAACGTGATGGTAGTTATAGAAAGAGATGAGAGGTGAATGCATCAGTCTATGAAGTATTGACCTTTTTTGTCTTGATTCTTGATTGTCCCACAGATAATAAAATGATAAAGCATAAACATAATAAATGTATAGTTTTTCAAAATAGTTTTTGGTCCATTCGCAGCATTCATTTTTTAACCCTTTATCTAACAAATCGACGGCACCCGCTCCCTCTGAACAGTAATGCAATTGAGATATTTTACTCTTTTGTACACATTCAAATCGAATACCACCAGAAAAGTTAGAAATTAAAGTAAAAATGATATGTTGATTTTAGTGGGTAAAACGTTGCTATACATTTGGTTATATATTTATAATTTTCTGCAAACACATTGTGCTGCCTTTTTTATTAGGTGAGACCAAATGTGGTGAAGTGTATATATTTTTGCAGGAACAGAGATCAGTTTTGATGTCACTAAATAATACACTTCGAAACTATGTTCCTTAACCCTTTACCTAACCTGAAAAGCAGACGACACTTGCAAAAATAATTCTTGAATAACTAATGTTTTTCATTTTTTGTCTCAAAAACATAGGTTATGACCCCTCGTTGGAACGAGCTCGACGAGCTCGTTCCAACGCGGGGTCATAACCTATGTTTTTGAGACAAAAAATGAAAAAAATAATGAAAATTAATTGGCGATTTTCGAGAATAGCGCTGGCCGGTTTTGGCCGTTACGTTAGGTAAAGGGTTAATCAGGCTTCGAAAATCGGACCACGAGAAAGCTGATGTTGTAAAGTGCCAGCTAGTAATACATGTTTTCAGTATAGCTGGAATCAGCAGAGTCGGTGTAATATCAGGTGACACAGTTATATTGGCCCATTTCTATTGGAAACACAACATCAGCATTTCACTTACGATGGAATCAACAAGTGGTGACAGATTGGTAATAGATCTGAAGGAGACCGTCCGAAAACACATAGAGTTGATGCTAAATTTAGGTGTAGCGCATGCGCGCTCGTTGTGACACTGCATTGTGAGACTGTTGTCCAGTGCTTTGGGGTATGGACGACGAAAGCTATTAAATATTTAAGCAGTGCTACCCTGGATTACATAGGCAAATCGGATGCTGATTCGGATACAGGTTGTCAAGAGGTGACTATACCCATTAGTATAATTGAAATGGCTATCCATCGAAAGTGCAATCTTTAGATCCATCTTACTTCATACACACACAATACAAAGATACTCGTTAGTAACAATCAGTTAAATCTACTTATCTTTGCAAATCTTTGCCACATGTCGTGTTATATGTAGAATATACCCATAGTAGCTTGGTGTACCAAATGTTCACCACGAGTGGTGAAGAGGTGTTAACCGCGTGCCTTCGGCGCGCGGTTAACACCACTTCACCGCGAGTGGTGAACATTTGGTGCACCAAGCTACTTTGGGTATATTTTATTTATACCATGATCGTCAGATTATTAAGAGTCGCGATTATTGTTTCTCGATTTTACTGAGCACCAGAGTACATACATGGGAATCTGTTTTTGTTTACACGAGCATCGGTGGGCGATACTTCCGCTGTCATTTTTATCCCCGAAACGAAATGAAACGGTGCCTTTTTCATTTTAATAGCATAATAACATACCGTTTCGAGTTATGGATGCTTTATTAACATGAGACAATGCATGTTTGTTAAGTTTTGGTGTCTTATAGGGTAAACTCATTTAAAAACGTAATAAATAATTGTCACTTTCATGTTCACTCTTCGCGAGGCGACGGGCGATGAATGTAGACAGGTTCGTATTCAGGTCGACGTCTCCAAAGGTCAACTTGGATATAGTTCCACTGTAGGTGTAAATTTTAACTACTGAAATCCCATTGCTGGCGTGTTCACCACGGTTGGTGTATAAAGCTAACATTTATGTCATAGGCTTTTTCATAAAGAGCAAAATAGGTAATCATGGTATAAAAAATAGTTCATTACAGGACTCGCCCAACATTTCTAGTGTGTTGGGGATCAGACTGGCAATAAACAGTCACATTAATGCGTGAAAAATAATAAAACACATGACACACTCTATTGTTGTGTTTTTTCTTGACAAATACTAAAGTCCAAAAATTTAGTTGTTTATCGGCTAAAATGCAACAAATTTTTGTCTTTTACCCAACTGAAGAACCAAAAATAAATAAAATGAAGCAATAAAAGTTGGTATATTACCAACATAAAGGAAAAGCAAGCTATTATACGAAAGTTTGAATATCACGATGACTTAATGAGGCAGCTCTGAAAGGGGTTAAATATCTCAATATATCAAAGGGGCCTAGATTGGCATCAATCGGATTCGGAATCAGCGGAAAAGGTTACCATAGAAACGCCAATAAAATGCGTTACATATCCTTTTTGCAGGGTACCGCACAAAATGGTCTTTTGCTGTCCGGACCATTTCCAGTGGTTGGCGTTATGTTACTTTGTGAGATACACCTGTCCCGTCCAGATATCTTACCGGGACATAGGTAACTCGGTCTTTGGGAGTTGGGAGAAATATTTATTAGCAGTCGATCTAAACACAAAGATGGGAAAGACTGAGTCTTAATGTAAATGCTGGATTCGTTACGTAAAGCTGGACGATTTTCTGGTAAAGGTTGTTCCCAAAATCGAAGGCAACGCATGCCTTCTGCTTTCCTTATGCCACAACAAGAGGTTTTTGTTCTGTATTTCAAAGGTAGGAAGACAGCCCGCTAATACACGCAACTCTCAACAGCGTTGTAATTAAAAACTTCGTATTTTATTCACCAAATGAGAAGATCACTTTTCAGGAGGCTTGCAATGTTGTCAAGAATGCAAGTTAATATGGCTTTGACTCATTACAATGGATTCCAAAAAGGTTCTTTACTGGTTGAGTGCTAGAAGAGCATAATTGTTTTTTTTTCTAAAACATGCTGGCCGCCCTATTAAAGTGCTTGAAATTCAGTGGATGTTCTCCATATCCAGGTAGGAGGCTATATTTTGCTCCTGTATATTTTTGCTCCTGTGGGGTTGTTTAGTTAAACTTTATTGGAGAGTACCTATGGGTGGGAACTCTCCATTAAATTATAACAAAACAACTCTTCATGTACAAATTTCTGGCTACCAAAATTAATCTAGCACTCTGCCAGTTAACGGAATAGAAACCAGAAACACGTTCAGACAAATGCCAAATTGCAGGAGTCGTTAATCTCAGGAAACTATTTCATGACACGCGATAAATGAAAGTAATCGTTAATCGGGTGAAACAGTTTCCAAATCGCCGGCATTTGCCGAGATTTCGAAAGAAACAGCACTCCATTAAAGAAACACGTCGATACACAGATTTATCAAACGAAATGTGGAAAAACTTAGAAGAAAATTCAAATACGTTTCATTGTTTGTGTTGATTTCGACATGAAACAAGAACACCAGTATACAGTAGTCACAAAAATGCGCGCTCTCTCTCTCGACCAGATTGCAATACTGTCGTGGCACACGTACGCCAGCGGACCAAGATCTCAGAAATAAACTATTGCGACAATAAGCCCGAATCAAGATAAACATAGCATCCGAGGTTCAATATTCTTGCATTTCTCTTTTGGCAGGTGAAATTCTAGCGCTGTCTGTGAAAAGTGGACAACGAATACCAACCGAATCGCGACCCAGTCGCGATCCGGTCGATATTCTATGTCCGCGTTTGTTATCAAAGTAATATACCTATCCTATAGAGTATTTCTTATTCAGAAATGTCGTCTGCCCGGGCGATATTAATATCAGTATTTTTTATAACATCGCAAATGTTAGTTTGACAACTGGCTCAACCCAATAACTAAATCAAGACTTGACCTCCCAGGAAAAATAAATTCCCAGCATAGTAAGGTCCATCAAATTTCTGAAGTATATGTGGCCAGTTACGGTTGTAAATATTACTGAATTTTGGTATATGGCTCCTGATATGTCACTTTAACAAAACTTCTACCTTACAACTGAACCGCAGACTGAACCCACCGTGACGCCCTTAACGCCGCTAGCAAAGACAATGGCTCTGAAAGAGTGTGCTTATCTATTAATGCACCCACAGGCAAAACACAAATGATCAGAAGATATATGTCGCTCACAAAGAATCTACTTCTGTTTTAATATTCAATTATTCCAGAATTGCTAGGTCACCTGTCCTATGCACGTGTCTTAGAAAAAAGACAATAAAATAACACGTATTTGATGCACGTGCGTTTCCGCCCTGGCAGTTTAGCACCCGGTGATCGTTTCAGAATGTCGTTCATCCCAACAAACATGTGTAGATTAACCCTTTACATAACCTGAAAAGCAGACGACACTTGCAAACAAAATTCTTGAATAACTAAGTTTTTTTCATTTTTTGTCTCAAAAACATAGGTTATGACCCCTCATTGGAACGGCTCATCGACAAACCTGTCTATGGCTAGTTGTATTGATATCCAAGAACAAACCTAGGGCATCGGATAAGTTGCATTCACAACAGCTTTCATGTTTGAACTCAATATTCAAATTGTTTAGATTCAGGGCAAACACCATATTTGTTTCTGTTTATGTTTTTTGAGGTCACGCGTAATTTAGAAACCCACATGGTTGCACGCTGACAAGCATACTTCATCCAAAATTCAAGTACAAAGGAACAATCAAGAAAAATGCTAACTACTGCCACAAACGTACCATACATATAAAATGTTTCCTCTGACAATTCCCGTTTTTTATATTTGGGGAAAAACTAATTTCAAGCAGCATAGTATTTCAATAATGACACTTAGAATTTAACCAATTCCATCTTGTGTGCCGGAACTCGTTGACCTCTGTCAAACAAGAATAAAATGGTTAAATTCATAGTTGCATTACGTAACGAACGATTTTAGCCGAATGACAATACGGAACAAGTAAAGATTATTATGCCTACATTTTATATATGTAATTTTCTAGACATCTGTTTCATCAATCATGACTTCATAACTCCAATGTTTACGTTATTTGACTCACCCCCTCCTTGTGTTAATGTATCGCAACTGACGGTACCGTTTTGTATTATCACCTACTAAGAGCGACAGTTACCGCACACTGGAAATTAACAAAAAAGCCACCACGATTATTTCGGAACTATATGGTCTCGCCACAGACGAGATAATAAAGAGATGGCACCCGCAGACGTCTAAAATGAAAACATTGAGGATTGCTTGACCTTTTAATGGATGTTTACTATAACAAAACATACTGAGTTTTGTTTAGCTCAGAAAAATTCAGACCCTCAACTTCGTCTCGGGAGTAAATTCCTATGATAACCATAATCACTCTAACAAAGGTCAAAATGTTTATAAAGTAAGCAGAGAGGCAGATCTATTTGAACTTGTGGGTAAGAAAATAAATATTTTAATTCTACAGTTTTACAGCACTAATTATTAAATTATTAATAACCGTTTTTTTTTATTATACGCTAAACGATAGATTATCGAAAAAACTGCGAAAAGATAGAAATCGTATCCCCCAATGTGAAGAAAAAGAAATTTTCACTTTCACTGTTTCAATCAAAATGGTGGCTTTCAAAGCATCACTTCAAGGTGAATACGAGTCAAATTATCACTGAAAATGACCAATTTGTTCTAAAAACTTATAACGAAACGAAAATGTGTTTTTGAGTGGATACCGATCATTTCCAGCAATAACTCAACACGTATTCACCTTGAAAGAATGCATGAAACCCGCAAGCTGAATCAGATCGCAAGGCGCTACCTGTTCCGAGTAACGATCAAATCACTTCCGCGTATCAATGCACATCAGCTGTTTACTTTTATGCATCAATTCAAGTTTGAAACGAGTGGAATTATCGATAGGAATTATCAGATTCTTATAAAAAGCGTATAATAAAAAAAAATCTTGTGTTTTTGTGTGGATAACGAAAATTATCTCACTCGTAACTGAGCAAGCTCTCGCGAAAAACAAACAGATGTCTCGGTCACTCATGAGATAATTTTCGGTATCCACTCAAAAACACTAGATATCCTCCATATCCTACTTTATTGTTTTCTACGTCGACTCCTCAGCGACAAGCATCATTTTTTAACTCTTTTGGCGCGATAGGCGACTACTAAAGTCGACAGACGGCAGACCGCGGAAAGGTACTGCAGTAGACATTTTAGTCAACTATGTGTGTCCATTTCCAAGTGCTTTAACCCTTTACCCAACGCAGACGATATCAAAATTTATTATTTTAAATATCATTTTTTCAAATTTTTCAAAACATTTCAACAAAACCATATCATGTGACCCCTCGTTGGAACGAGCTCGTTCCAACGAGGGGTCACATGGTATGGTTTGTTGAAATTTTTTGAAAAATAATATTTTTTCAACTACTGAAGTTGCATATTACGCCGGGGTGGGGGGGGGGGGGGGGGTGCGGCCGATTCGTTGGGTAAAGAGTTGGACAAACATACGTATTCCTATGCTTCATGCACCATTTATGTCCTGTACATGAACAATGATGCCGTCCCTTGAAAGTATAAAGGTGCCATTTAAATATATACAGAAAAGCATTTGAAAAACTGTCAATGAGATCATTAGAACATCTTTTAAAATAATAACGCTTTAGTCTAACAGCCTATACTTTTTGTAAACTTCCTGATGAATATTAGGCGCTAAGAATTCTGTTTCTCAGATTATTCCGCGCCAAAAGAGTTAAGCAAATATATGTTCATATTATGTTGAAAAGGGGTTAACTCTTAACCACTCGAATTTTAGTTTCGCTTAGTTTAAACAATTTTTATTTGCATATATAGCAAAGTGGATTTCAGGACAGCTGCTTAACACCCAGATGCCCCTGATCTCCAGGAACAACAAAACCAGTGTTTACATACAATGGCGGAACAAACAATGAAGAAACATTCTAACTATTATGAACAAATTAATGAAAGATCGTTGAAAGAATGTAAGAAAAAAAAAAAGATAAAAAAGTATTTATGTCAAGAAAATATATAGATCCCCCACCCACACTCACTCCTCCATCCAAAAAAAAGAAAAAAAACCCAAACAAACAAACAAACAAGCAAACAAACAAACAAACAAACAAACAAACAAACAAACAAACAAACAAACAAACAAACAAACAAACAAACAAAACAACAAAATAAAAATACGAGAATCAGGCATTCCACATAAAATTAAACAAAGTACTCGTCTTTCAATATTTTTCCCCAAATAGTGTCGTGATTACAAAAATGGATAAAGAATTTAGACCGGATTGCGACTGGGTTTTAACCCTTTACCCAACGTAATGGCCAAAACCGGCCAGCGCTATTCACAAAAGTCGCCAATTAATTTTCATTATTTTTTCATTTATTATCTCAACAACATAAGTTATGACCCCTCTTTGGAACGAGCATGTTGCATCTGAAACACAGATGTTAACCTTTCTTTGGTACAAGCCTCCCCCCTCCAGTACATTTCAATGTGTGATTGCGAAGTACAGGAGCAAAAACTTAAAAAGCTGGTATTTTGAAGGAATACACTTCTTTATCATATGACTCGTCCGTTTTATTCACTTTAAAACATTTGATATTTTATTTTCATATTAATCAGTGATAAATAAAGCCTTCCGTCAATTTCATTGGTCAATTTCAAAAATAGCAATTTGATTGGCTGAACAAAATACAACTGGGCCACATTTTCATAATTTGCATAATTAGAGTTGGGAGCCTTCATTGGTCGATTTCAAAACTGGACAATTTGATTGGCTAAACAAAATACAACTGGGTCACATTTGCATAATTTCAGTAGGGAGAATTTAGTTATCTGTCCTATTTAGGGTGGGTTATATTGTATTAATCTTTTACCTACAAGAAAAACGCCATTGATTTTTTTTTTATTTTCACTTTTTGCTTCCAAAACATAGGTTATGACCCCTCATTGGAACGAGCTCTACGATGAGGGGTCATAACCTATTTCTTGGAAGCAAAAAATGAATTTTTTTAGTAAAACGAGGATGTTTTTTCCAATGTGCCGTCTGCAATTCAAGTTAGGCGATGGGTTAAAAAGTCACACTAAGTCATACTAAGTGTCTAATTTGTGCGTGTGTGTGTCATATGATAAAAAGAATATGAAATGAGTGTTGTTCTCAAATAATATTTATGAAACTCGTCCGAATTTTCCGCCAAAACGGAAAATTCTTAGACTCGTTTCATAAATATTATATGAGAAAACCATTCATTCCATATCGTCCCCTGAATTCCAATGTGTTCTATGTGCCTACTGGCACATAGAACACATTGGAACTCAGGGGACGATATCCTCAAAATATGTGTCGCCTTCCGCCCGTGTAGATGAAAGGTTAATAAACCTACATTCACCTAAATTACTACTTTAGCTACGGCTCACGGTACATGGTTATGATATCTCAATTTAAGACGGCTTACTGACAATACCTTTTCAGTGGGTATGAATTATGAGGTCTTCCAATTTTAAATATAATATTTTCTGAATAGACCTTCAAGAATAGCAAAAAAATTGTACTCCGTCACAATGACTAACATACAATATTCGAAGTCGCGCTTTTCAATTTTATTGCTACATTTCAACAAAAGATGTATGGAAAAGAAAGTTATTTGGCTTAATTCACGGATTTACGTTTATTCAGATCGTGCTGAATAAAATACTCATTCTCTGTTCTTTTTAACACAGCTGATTCCAAATTCTCCCATTAACACGTTGAAAGCGAGAGGCCTTTTTTCCGATCCAGGAAAGGTAAAGATTTCCTGAAGTAGGATGGCTTGCTAAGTGAATGTGTGGTATAGACTTCAAGGCTGAACATTAAAAAAATATTAATTGGTCTACCCCCAAAAATGAATATGGACTCCTCCAGTCTGTCCATTGAACTGATATGAAAGATGCCACCAGGCTCCAAAGGGTTAAAATGTATGTTGGGTGTATGAGAAGAGAAACTATCTATCATGGGTGCCCTTGAGAATGTTAATTGCAAGGCGCAAAGATCTCTTCAGAGAACGGAAGATATGCAGACCTGGTGTAAAGATATTTGTCGCATCCTAAACCCTTTACCAACGAATCGACCGCATCCGCCCGCGTAATGTGCAAATACAGCTGCTGAAAAAATATTATTTTTCGAAAAATTTCAACAAAACCAAATCATGTGACCCCTCTTTGGAACGAGCTCGTCGAGCTCATTCCAAAGGGGGTCACATGATATGGTTTTGTTGAAATTTTTTTAAAAAATTAAAAAAAATTATATTTAAAATAATTAATTGTGAAATCGTCTGCATTGGGTAAAGGGTTAATATATAACGATATCATAATAAGACGACAAATTCGCAAGGCCCAAGTCTAGACTCATTTACAAATTTTTTTCGTAAATTTCGCGGTAAACTGGGACTTGTTAACCCTTTGGACCATGATGGTATATACCACTCCAGTTCAGAGGCATCAACTGGTAAAGTCTATATTGAATCCTTGGGGAGGGGGGGGGGGGGGGGGGGAAACAATCAATATTTTAAAGGTGCAACCCCAAAGCTGCACGTCGAAAATATCGATTGATCTACCACCCAAATTCACTGAGCAGCTATGTATTCAAATCGTATCACGATCCTGGGCCAAAAAATCGTCCTTTCTGGTTCAAAGCATTAATGATCTTCGATATATCTATTCAACATGATGTTGAGGGTGTTAACGTTTTAAGAAAGGAATGCATAATTTTCGAGCAAAGAAAAGTTGCCTGTCGAATTTAAGATGACAGAAATGCAACAAGCGTAAGGAGGACCTGTAATGACTTAATTCTATTGGCCTATGGGTTGGTTATAGAATTAAATCATAAAACCTCCTCACCAATGCAGACTCAATTAACCCTTTGAATCCGAGAGACCGCTTTGCTGTCTCGGGAACATGATACGTCATACTTTCATTAAGTAGGATAACTGCTGAGCTAAAATGTGGGGAAGACCAATCAATATTTTCAACGTGCATCCCCACAGCTGCGAGTTGAAATTATGAATTAGTCTACCCCTAAATAATGAACATGGACTCTAACAATTGCTGCCGTTGAACTGACATGGAAGATACCACTAGTGTCCAAAGGGTTAACTAAAATGCGACAGAATGTTAGTGTGAGGGCGATGCGATTCAGGAGTACTGGGTGGAGCAAGCTAACTATTGAACCTGCAGGGCGTTGTAAATTAAAAATTCATACTGCACGAAAGAAGGTTACCTCAACCTTCTCATGCAACCTCTTTGTGAAATGATCTGAAAGGACAAATTATGCATTCCTTTCAGATCAAATTTGATGAGAGATAAAGTGATGTCAATATTTTTACCACAGTTTCTGCAAAGGTTGTGATGTGACTAAGAATACTGCTGTTAATTTGATGGGTGTCTGTTTTTATGCCGAGAATATGTGTGATAATAGTCTGTTGGAAAGGCTCCGAGAGCCCTTGGTCGCAGAGTATTCCAAAGCAGCATTCAGGGTCAATATCAGAGTACAATACACGTTTTATCGTAATTACGTAGTTATGAAACAATGGCGGGATTCTGGGAGATTTTACACATGAACAAAGACACAAAATTAGATAACAGGGTCAAGGCACAATCTCTATACTGTTTTGTTTTGCTTAACACTTAAGCTGCCAAAGCGACTATTGTCACCTATTTTATGATGATTATCTGTGCGTTCTGGTATGCGCAGATCAAACCTACCATCTGATTAATTGCTGGAAAGGGCTCTGTGAGCCCTTTCCAGCAATTAATCAGATGATAGAGTTTCAAGTATGAACAAATTTTATTAAAATTCCTCAGATACAGGCGTACATAGAGGACCTCCAAAAATGGATAAAGTGGGCGTGACAGCAAATAGGTTAATCCTTTCAACCCGTTATGCATACATGCTTACGTAAAAAAATAGGCTGTTCATAAGTAAGTAACAAAATAAATTCCAAGCCGGGGAGGGATGTAGGATTAAGTTGTTACTGAACCCACTACAAATACAAAATGGACTCACCCATTTCACTAGCTACAGTAGTGCGTAAGTCCATAGCTTTTAGAGTGCCAGTATTGAATGGCTTAAGCTTTATTTTTGATGGTAAGAACTATTTTATAGAAGGACTATTGCCATTATGTGCATCTTGTGTTACAATCTCGCTTTTGTCACAGTGAACGGAAACTCCGCACTGCCCCTCGTATTTGCCGCTGTGTCACTAGCAACAAGTTCACGAAATTAATGAATTCTTTGCCGTAATGAATTCTTTGCCAACACGAATGGAGCACTTGGTAAAAATTCTCGATATGTGAGGGTTTTCTTGCCTCAAAACACAGCTTATGATCCCTATTGAGGGGTCATAAGCTATGTTTCTGGGGGCAAAAATGGAGAAAAAATATTCAAATTATTATGTCAGATTTTGTGAATAACGCTGACGGTTTGGGGCGTTACGTCAGGTGAATGGTTAAGATTACGCGTATCTAAAGATAGTCAAATGATGGTTAGAGAGGCAGTTATTTGCGGAAGACTCCCAAACTCTTGACTGAAGGAGGTAATTCAACCTCGTAAGCGGAAGACTTACGAGCACGTAATTGTGGTGTTTTCTCGTCAAGTTTGATAGATTCACATAAAACTCAACCGAGACTAACTTGAAAGCACCTGGACTTTAACCCTTTACCCAACGCAGAAGATATCAAATTTTTTTATTTTAAATATCATTTTTTCAAATTTTTCAAAACATATCAACAAAACCATATCATGTGACCCCTCGTTGGAACGAGCTCGTTCCAACGAGGGGTCACATGATATGGTTTTGTTGACATTTTTTGAAAAATAATATTTTTTCAACTGCTGAATTTGCATATTACGCGGGTGGATACGGCCGACTCGTCGGGTAAAGGGTTAAATTTTAAGCACTATGAATTCAAGTGCACCAGCAATTCGAAGTGAACATTTTTTGCCAATGGAAATCCGTGCATCTTTTACCTGAAGATAGTGCGTCAGGCCGGGTGAGCCATCGTCGAGTTTGTCTATCGTTTGCCTTAAAACAAACTATGCGATCGATATTTCCATTGTCTAGATTACTAGTACCCAGTTTATTGGAAAATTCACGAAACGAGATTTGTAAATCCAGTCTGGGGTAGGGCCTTGCAAATCTTCTGTTTCGGGTTAGAATTGAATTCCGAATCGAATCAGGCGAAGGATTTCGAATCGAATCGAATCTCAAGGGTTTTAAAGTTATGAATGTTATTATATTACACCTCCTTACACCCGCAATCTAAACATTTCCAGTCTTCACTCATGTATTCTATCTGACAATCAATTTAATTTACACCCAAAAACTCGGAAAAACGTTTGTATCAGACCCCCCCTCCCCCCCCCCGTTCCGATTCCGTGTCAGACAGATTCCATTTCCGGTAAACACCGCACTATCACATATATGCATTGTTATTACGCATTAAAATATAGTTCCTGAAATTCAAAATTTTGACCAATTTCAGCCCAATTTAAACTGAAAAATAAGGGAAACGGGCTTTATGTAACGGGATTGTTAGATAAATGTATTATCATGACCGCATGTCCGGTAATTTGTATCAGCTTCTCGATCGTGTTTATAAACAGATCGCAAAGAGCCCGCTCTTTGCGATCCGATTGTAAACATGATCGAGAATCTGATACAATGTACAGGACATGCACATGGGCATGACAATGTATTTGTATTTATCGGCAACTCTGTCAAGGTGATAGCTAAAAGTTGCGATTTTGCTGTATGAAAGTGTAAATATTTTCGATAATATTTCTGCGAAATTAAAGCGAAAAGATAGGTATGTAGTAGAATATTTTATTTAAGTGTCACGTTTTGATACACATGGAATATATTACACATAGAATGTTAACAGAATATTTGTATGAAACCCAGCCTCTGAAGGCTTATGAGACACATTTTGATCAATGATTGGTCGTTATACATTAAGCATCACCCCATCCCCAGCCACCCCTAGAAAAGAATGGTATAAACAGCCGTGCAGGCATTTCCACGTGCTTCTGCATATACCCACGTACATATACAACCACATATTTGAATTAATTTTGCAAGTCCGAAAAGCTGAAAAGTATTTACAAATATACAAAGAGCAAAAAAATATACATAAAGCCTTTGAGAGGTCGATAAAGCAACATGTACATACCGAAGTCAAATCCTTCCATTTTGGGGATTCAGGATTTCCTTCGACATGCAAATGTTCCTTCGTCGGCCTTTCAAAACAAATTAAATTAAAATCGATCGCCAAGCCTGGTATTTATGTTTAAAGTTCAACTAGGTAATCGACATATATTTAAAGTTTGCGTTGTTTACGTTATACGTCTCACTTGTAATCACGATAGGATCCGGTCCGATACCTCCCTCACATATGTTCATCGTATATTTCTATAAGTTACTGGTTTCCAGAGAGGTAAATGTGTGAGAGGGAGTAATAATAATAATATGTGACGGACCGTGAAAATAGATTTTTCAAACTCTGCTAATTAGGCATGAAATTTAATGTCCATTATGGCGCACGTGTTAAACGCCTCATGGCGTTACAGATCAGTAGTTAGAGAGACAATATTCTCTTCTGTATCATTATCTGGGTAATTAAGACCAGTTAAATTGTAATTGTTGGAACCAGTGCATCACACATGTTCTCTACACACACCCATGTTACGCATCTATCCTGTATCCGAAATGTCAAAAGATACCAAAATGCGAGTCTTTCAAAGGAATAAAGCGAGTGTTAAATTAAGATTAAGAGTGTTAAATTAAGGTAGATCTAAGCGACCAAGTTCAAGAGAAGCGATTAACTGAGAAAAAAGGTTCTGGCAATCAAAAGAAAAACCTGGGGATTTCTCGAAAAATTCATTCCAGCTAATTCCAGTCGGAAGGTGTGTAAGGCTGTGGGTCATTGCGAATAAATGGGGAGGTCCCATGCTATAGGTTAGAGAAGGTGCCACGTTGGTGCGAAAGTAAAGGCACGTTGTGATGTAGAGGGAGACACAGAGCTCATATTTAGAATAGGAGCAGTCGCGGGCCAAGTCGGTGGCCATATATGAGAATAGGATCCGGAACAGGAAGTACGAGCTCAGGGAGCTATATGCCTTTAGGTAAACGGCATTACCTGGTTTAGAAGACATACAGAGGCAGTTAGCCTGAGGGCACTCAGAGAAGGTCCGAATTTAGCCTTGGCCGTCGAGGGTCATAGGCACCGAGATTGAAGTCTGCGTATTGTCATAACCCTGTGAGGGTTGTAAGGAACCGATAGTAGTTTGTTAACGGTTGCGAACCGTAGAAAAAGTAAAAGCTGTAATGTTGAGGTCAAGAGACCGTATTAAGAGCTTGAGTAAGCGCTGGAATAGCTCGCGAGATAAGATAGTTTTAGGCGGTGCGAGAATTTTGGATTGGTGATGTTGAGAACACTTTGCAGAATATTTTTATGTAATAAGTACGACCCGAATAGAATCAAATCATTGGGACTATTTCGAATCGAGTCTAATTTCTAAACTTCGCAAGGCTCTAGTCCAGACAATAGCATTTGGCGACGTACAGACCTAATTTACTAGACAAGTACATTTTACTAATAACTGAGGACGAGATGAATATTTTGTTTTTCACTTGATTCAAAACTGGATAAAGACACTTAAATGAATCAACACCTCCTACATGGCTTCGCGCTACGTTGTATTGTTTGGCTTGCCAAAGCGTTCTCTACAAAGGCCAAAATTGCTCAAAAAGCATTAACTGTTTGAACCCTAGTGGTATCTTCCACATAAGTTCAACGGAATCAATTGGAAGAGTCCATATTTATTATTTGGGGGTATACCAAAGCTGTATGTTGAAAATATTGATTGCTCTACCCCACACTTTAACTTAGCAGCCGCCCTACTTAATGAAAGAATGACGTATCCTGTTCCTACACCGGAAAAGCGGTCTCTCAGGTTCAAAGGGTTAACCCTTTACCCAACTCAGACGATATCAACATTTATTATTTTAAATATAACTTTTTAAAATTTTTCAAAACATTTCAACAAAACCATTTCATGTGACCCCTCATTGGAACGAGCTCAATGAGCTCGTTCCAATGAGGGGTCACATGATATGGTTTTGTTGAAATATCTTGAAAAATTTATTTTTTTCAACAGCTCAGTTTGCATATTACGCGGGCGGATGCGGGCTATTCGTTAGGTAAAGGGTTAAACAATGTCAGCGAAGTGGTTTTGGATTCCTCATCTTGTTAACGTTTATTTAGCGACGTTTCCATGGAGCTTCAGCATGGTTGTGGCGCGTGAACATCAAAATGATCGCCTTGAATATTAAAAAAAGATACAATTCACCATACTGTGAATATTTAATTCATTCAAAGTGTTGTCATTGTTTTTAGGATTTTATCTCCCATCTTTGCGCTCTATTTCGTATTAGACTGTTGCCCAGTAGTAATACAATTTATACCTATTTTCTATTTTAAGACTACGGCTATACCACTTTGATTAAATAGTGTGTGGCACCAATGGTAAACATCTCATGTCAGGCTGTAGAGGATAAAAAGTTCTTCCACATGTATGAATACATACCCGATGATCATATGCGAAAACTAATCATTGTAACTTGCTTGTGTTGTGAATCAAGTTTCTATTTTGTATTGTATCGTGGTAGTGAAAGGGGCATACGAAATAACTCGATATGTTTTCCTTTGACAGAAAGTTTGAAAACATGTACCTAAGTATTTCAAAGCATGCTGATAAGTAGAAGGAAAGTAAGTGCCCCGAACAAGCCCGAAAATAAGCAATCTGTCATTTGCAGAATGAGGTCCCTGGGGGTGAATTTGCTGATGCTTTCCCATATAGTGTGCCAATTTATCATCCGGGTACCTATTGCTGTTCAGGCTTGAGACCATGATTTAGAATGAAGTTCACAGAGGTTAAATTTACAGCAGGGTAGCATCACCGAATTCACCCTCCGGAGTCCTCATTCTGCAGATGACAGTCTGCTTATTTTCAGGCTTGGTCACGAATAAAGCTTCCGGTACGAATATACAATGCTGGGATCACAAAAAGTGGCCCTCTTTTCTAAAAAAAGATCGCGATTTAGTGACCACACAGTTACACAAGAGGATCGAAATTTCTCAAATAAAACATTGCAAAATCAAGACCAAATAAAGAAAAGAAAAACAAACGACAAACACTTCTGAGATTCAATGTTCTAGCGATATTATGCCGAGATTCAATGTTCTCGCGAGATTATACCGTATTGTGGAGAGGAAAGTAGACTGAGAATGTCGACCAGATCGTGTCGCAGTCATACCTATCAGTCCCTTTAGACTTCTTGTCTTCAAAATGTGTAAGAAGATTATTTTATTCCTGTTACAATCAGGGGCATCGCGAAGATGACTGATTGGGGTGTGGCGCGGGGGAGTGAAACCCTGGTTTGTTACCAACTGGGATGGGTGAAGTACTTTTCTAAAGTACTGACTAAAAAAACTAACATTCCAATTACATCATCGAGGCATAACTTCGTCGAAGGTATGCCTTGATGGTATAATTGGAATATTAGACAGTCAGGGTTACAGTTTAAAAATACTCAAGACATCTTGGAATTCCATTAGCGAATAAATAAAATAATAATAATAATGCTAATATTAATAATAATATTAATAATAATAACGAAGTTTACAGCCACTGTTCCACAATGTGCTCGCGGGCTTTACAATATCGAGTACACGCGTGGTGTATGAATAAAAAGACTCTGAGGCTGAATATATACAAAAAGAAAAAGTAACAACTATCAACTATTAATCAACCAAGGTTAAGCTCAGTGTTATATTCTTGCTTGAAGAGATATGTCTTCAGAGCAGACTTTAACTGGTCGAGAGTTTGTGGCGTCTTCATACAAACATGTAGGGGTAGTGAAGCAACGTCTTATTTCATTAACACGTGGCGTCCTGGTACTCCATATTGATCGTGCTGTCCTCCCAACAGCTCCAAATGGGTCTTACAGACCACAAATTGCATGACCAACAGTGTGGGTGTCACTAGTCCAAGTATCAAATCTAGTCAAGTTAGAAAGTACATGGTTACTAGCAAGAGCGAAGGTTCCGACTGGAAAATTATTGGGCGAGGAGGGGTGGGGGTGGAGGGTACCACGCACGTAATCCCGCCTTAGCGATGCCCCTGGTTAGATTATTAAAATACAATATTAAACTGAGCAATAATTTATGCATGCAGTGATATACAACAAATACGACATCATTATATAGGGCAGTACCATCCTCTATATCAGCTCGTCCCCTGAGTTCCAGTGTGCTTTTTGTGCCTCCTGGGACATAGAACACATTGGAACTCGGGGGACGAGCTGACAAAGATCACGACGGCAAAACACACAAAGCAGCGCAGCTTTTCTGTGCTGTTTTACATTTCTGCTCAGTCACGCCACCCCTTTCATGATTTGTTAGGATTAGTCCGTCGGAGTTATCTTCAGTATTGGGGTGGGGGTAGGCGGGATGAGCCTATAAGGACAGGAATTTAACATGAGATTCCCCATTCACAAAACAAATGAGACTACAGGGACAAAATATACTATAGGAATTCCCATAGATATCTTGTCCATATAGTCTCAATCCTGGGTAACTTAAAAAAAAATCGGTAATGTATAGGTTCAAACTTATAGAAGCAAGACAGACCTATGGGAAATCCTATTGTAAATGTTGCAGTCGACTGCAAAATTTACTATATAATTCCCCACAGGACTGTCTTGGATCTATAAGTCAACTGTAAAAGTTTCTATAGGATTTCCCATAGGACTGTTTTGGCTCTGTAAGTCGACTGCAGAATTTACTAAAGGATTCCTACCGGACTGTCTTGTCTCTATACGTTGACAGCAAGTTTACTATAGGATTTACCATGGGACTGTCTTGGCTCTATAAGTCGACTGCAAAATTTACTATGGGATTTCCCACAGGACTGTCTTGGCTCTGAAAGTCGACTGTAAAATGTACTATATGAATTCCAAGAGGACGATCTTGGCTCTATATGTTTGGACCTGCAAGTTACCGACTTTTTTAGAAGTTATTTCGGGTTGAGACTACAGGGACAAGTTATCTATGGGAATTCCTATAGTAAACTCTGTCACCATAGTCGCAATTTTGTGAATGGGGAATCCTGTCTTAAATTCGTTTTTCTATAGGATCACCCCCAGTACTGCACACCTTGGTTCCTCTGTCAGCTTTCACCCACTCCCAGTATGCAACAAAATAAACTCCAAATAACACTGAGTCGATCTCACTCTGATTTGGTATGACGTTGCGTAGCGACTGCGCGGATGTTTAACTGGTCGGTGGGACTTTCAAATGCTGGTTTCCGAGAGCGAGCTTGAACGAATACTGCTGAATCGTCATGCAGGCTCATGTGATTAGGATTGAATAGCAACAAATGTGGGTACAGTGCCTGGTTATTTCAAATGAATAACATATTTAATAGATTTTAATGTAACCACTTTTCTCTGTCTCACTTTAGGCAAAAGTCCCAATATCTGTTTCACTATAATTCTGCTTTTCTAGGCTTTTCCCTCTGGAAAAGACTATTGTTTTTCTACGGATTATTATTATTACAATTTTTTTTTTTGGGGGGGGGGGGGGGGGGGGGGGTCCACACAATGTGTCCGTACGATTCAGAAGCCATTTTTGAACCGATTTTCATAAAAATATGCACACGCATAGAGGGGCACAAAATCTAAAAATGTACCGAAGCGGAATTTTCGATTTAACCCTTATTCGCCAGAATTGTCAAAAAACTGTCAAAATTAAGGTTTATAGGCACTCCCTTCTCGAAACGCGTCTTGCAGATTTTTTTAAACATTCATCATCGTTAGACCTGTCTGTGACACGACCATTCATATACAAGGCAATGCATATGTTCGCCCTCCACAGGCTGCCAAACATCGAAATTTTGATGAAATGGGCGGTTTTTGAGCCCCCACAGCACTCACAGGGTACAGGGGAGATAAACATAACGTCCTTTATGGGAAGTGGTATTCATTCATTGAAGATCATTTTTGTAAGTAATAAGGGTATTCAGAAAACGTTAACCCGTTTTGGGCAGGTTAACCACAATACCCCTCAAAAGCTCAAAAATGCATGTTTTCTCTGGATTTCTCTAAGCGAGTCTTGTAGATTTTCAAGAAAAATTGGTCACGCGCATTTGATGTGACAAAACAAGATGCATGAACAAAATATTCCCGTGAGCATTTGTTACCACGAGCTGCCAAAGGTCAAAATTTGGCTATTTTTGGACATCAACAGCACCCAATACCCAATGGATATGCCACAGAGAAAAGTACTTTCTTTTATTGGACGCACGTTTTATGGGGAAATATTTTTGTAAGTAGTAAGGGTATTCAAAAGTCGAAGTCTTAACCCATTTTGGGCTTGTTATAGAGAGAAACCCCTTAAAAGCTTAAATTTTCCATTTTCTATGGATTTTTCTAAAAACGTCTTGTAGGTTTTCAAGGATAATTGAGTATTCATGGGTCTTGGTGTGACATTACAAGTTGCATGGACAAAATATTCCGGTGGGCCTTTATTAACCCTCTACAGACTGTCAAGCATCATAATTTTCAGAAAATTGGTTGTTTTCAGACACGCACAGCACCCAAAGTGTACCTGCGAGATAAACGTATTCTCCTTTGTTGGAAGTGGAATTCACCGAGGACCATTTTTGTAAGTAATAAGGGTATTAAAAAAACAAGCGTTAACCCCTTTTGGGGTGGTTAACATAGATACCCATCTAAAGCTTAAAACATTCATGTTTTCCATGGATTTCTTTACAAACATCTAGTAGGTTTTCAAGAGAAAATGGACATTGATAGGTCTTGGATAAAATATTCCGGTAAGCATTTGCTAACCCTCCATGGGTTGCAAAATGTCAAAAGTTTGAAAAAAAATAGTCTGTTTTTGGACACCAACAACACCGAATGGGAATGCCACAAAAGAACGTAACGTAACAAAACTGATAGGGAAAAATCTTGTAAGTAGTAAGGGTATTCAAAAATCGAGGTCTTAACCCATATTCGACTGGTTAAGGGGATGTACCCCTCAAAAGCTTAAAATTCCCGTTTTCTGTGGATTTCTCCAAAAAATGTAGTAAGTTTTTCCAGAAAAAATGACCATTTGCAGGTCCTGAAGTGACATTACAAGTTGCATGGACAAAATATTCCTGTAAGCGTTTGTTAACCCAGGTTGCCAAGTATAGACATTTTGAGAAAATGGGCTGTTCTTGGGCACCCATAGCACCCAATGTGTACCTGCGAGATGGGCCTTTATTAACCCTCTACAGACTGTCAAGCATCATAATTTTCAGAAAATTGGTTGTTTTCAGACATGCACAGCACCCAAAGTGTACCTGCGAGATAAACGTATTCTCCTTCATTGGAAGTGGAATTCACCGAGGATCGTTTTTGTAAGTAACGAAGGTATTCACAAAACCAAGCATTAACCCATTTAGGGCTGGTTACAGAGCGATTCCCCTCAAAAGGTTAAAAATTCATGTTATCCGATTTCTCTAAAAACATCTCGTAGATTTTCAAGAAAAATATGTCATTCTCAGATCTTAGTGTGACATTACAAGCTGCATGTAAAAAATATTCCTGTAACCATTTGTTAACCCTATGCAGGTTCTCAAACATCAAAATGCTGATAAAATAGTTTGCGTACCCACAGCAACGTTAAGAGGAGAGATTAACATAAGTGGAAGTAGAATTCACTGAGAATTATTTTTGTAAATAATAAGGGTCTTCAAAAAACAACCCTTAACCCGTTTAGGGCTGGACAAACAATGATACCCATCAAAAGCTTAAAATTCATTTTCTCCCTGGATTTCTCTTAAAATGTCTTGTAGATTTTTAAGAAAAAATGGCCATTCGCAGTTCCTGGTGTGAAATTACAAGTTGCATGGAAAAATATTCCGGTTAGCACTTGTTAACCCTCTACAACCTGCCAGACATCAATATTTTGGATACATTTGAGATAATAATAATAATAAATAATAATATACATTTATATAGCGCAAACATCTCACAATATTAAAAAAGTTCCATGGCGCTTTACAACACTGCTCATAAACAAAATGATGACCAACATAGGATTTAAAAATATTTGTTAAATAAATGGGATTTCAATCTAGATTTAAATGCTGTCAAAGAAGGGGCTGTTTTAACAAATTCTGGTAGCATGTTAAACAGTCTAGGAGCATTATAGCTGAAAGAACGTCCACCGTAGCTAGCGTGAACATAGGATTTCTCTTCTAAAAGATTTTGGTTTGTGGAACGGAGGGGGCGTTTCGGTATATATGGTTTTACTAGATTAGCAATGTAAGCTGGGGACTGCTTCATGTGTACTTTATATGTGAAGGGGAGAATTTTGAACTCAACTCTGGCCATAATAGGAAGCCAATGCAAACTTTTCAACATAGGTGTTATGTGATCTCTCTTTTTCGCTAATGTCACAATGCGTGCTGCTGTGTTTTGAATAGACTGTAGTCTGCCAATTTGTTTATTGGGAAGACCATGTAGAAGCGAATTACAGTAGTCCAGCCTTGAAGAAATAAATGCGTGAATGAGGCATTCTGTGGCACGCGTGGTTAGGAATTTTCTTGATCGACCAACTTTCCGAAGATAAAAATTGGCGGACTGGCAGACTTTTGAAATATGAGGAACCATGGTTAAGTGAGAATCGAAATACACACCAAGGTTTCTAACAGTGGTAGATGGATTGATAATGGTATCTCCTACTTTAAGGCAGGGCGAATTGTCTGGGGCAGGTTTATGCCTAGAAGGAAAAAATAGGCGAACGGTTGCTTAATAAAATGGACCATTTTCAAATAGCCACAGCACTCAGTGGGTATGTGTCAAACAAACATAACTCCTTTTGTCGGTCATTAACTTGTCGGACGATGATATTGATATTAACCCTCTCCATCATTAATGATGGGTTTTCCCTAATCATTTTCTTTATCAAACTGAGTCATTTGAGACTAGTATACCCATCTTTCTCAGAACATCAATAACGGAACTTCAGTGAGGCAGTTAAAAACAATTCATCAGACACTCTGGGGTCATGAACAATCATGGAATCTCACCTGGAAAAGCCATGATTCTCCAGAATCATAAAGTCTAGTCTTGCTTTGCTTTTCCGCAAAAGATGTGATGAAGCAGAATGAGTCAATATATTTATTTAGTAGTGTAGGCGAAAGATGGGTTTCCTTTTAGATGAATGCCAGTCGAACGAATCAACCGTTAGCCTAATTTAAACAAGTCTGAGGTGTCTAGATCCTGACGGTTGTTTTGGTGGTAGTCCGTCCTCGGCTTACTGAGTGCGGGGTGACCCAGTGAGACAGTTCAAGTCAAGGAATTTAAGGTCCATGTAGAAGCTTGTAGTTGCTCGTCCTATCCGAGTAGAGTTTAGAATCAATTCTAAACGACTTGACATGCAATTGCACTCTCTCTATTATGTTACTTTCTTTGGAATGATAAAATTACTCTCCTTACAAACCTGCTGCTACAAATCGACCTTTCGTTGATATCCGATGAGGTAGTGTCTTGTGCATTGATGACTATTGCCCCCAAGCCATTTATTCCTTTATAGAAGTTCTACTAAATCGCTCATTTCGCGATAATAACACAAATTATCACGTGGAATATGTTTGCAAAACATTGATAATCATGAACTAGTGTTCTGTTGACTAAAAACGATTAAGTAAATTATGCCATTACACTGTCACTTTTTCCAAGTCAGTATACTTCGACAAAACATATTCAGCGACTTGCTATTGACTGGAGAATTATTTTGTCTGAGTAATCTGTAAGCAATTTTCTTGGAATTTCTGCAATCGTACACTTTAATGAATGTACGCTTCCATATTCGACATCAAAACCTGATGTATGGACGATGTACCTAAGTCACTGAACGTCTCGTTGCATTAACCAGTTCGTTCCCTGAGTTCCAAAGTGTTCTATGTGCCAGTAGGCACATAGAACACATTGGAACTCAGGGAACGAGTACTTATACTATTTTCTTTAGTTTTTGCGTGGAAGATGGCAGGCCGATCATCATTGGGCTGCACGGTGTTTCGATAAACCGATATATACCGGTATTCAAACCAATATCGATTGAATACCGGTGTAATTACAAAAATATTTGTTTATCGTCATTATTTATTTACCCACAAATTAATTTTCAAGATGTCTTGACTCTTGAGTTTTTTAACTGTAGCTCAGAATGAATAATATTATCGCTTTACTCATGGAATCGTCCGCATGTGTCCACGTAATATACACATTCAGCAGTTGAAACAATAATTTTCAAAAATTTCAACAAAATTATATCATGTGACCCCTCGTTTGAACGAGCTCAACGAGCTCGTTCCAATGAGGGGTCACATGATATTGTTTTGTAGAAATTTTTGGAAAAATTTGATTTAAAATAACAAATTTTGATATCGCCTGCGTTGTGTGAAGGTTTAGCGTACCGCATCATCAAGGCATGCTGATTCGTTCCGACTGTGATGTCTCAAGTCTCGATTGTGGTACTTATGTTCAGATATCTGAACGATATACCGGTATATCGCGGTATTTTTTTGAATACCGATACCGGTGTTTTGTTTTGAATATCGTGCAGCCATAGGCCGATGTAAACATTATGCTGCTCGAGAAAATAGTTTTATAATTGGAGCCCAGCGAACCTGATATTTGGGTCGAATCGAATCTCGAATCGAACCATGTTGCCGTAGAAGATAGAGCTTAGAATCTAATTAATATCAAATGGAATCTCACAGCTGTTGAAGTAATTAAATATATAGATATTGTACCCCGTTACAACCATGGAATGTGGTAAATAATGCCAGTGTCCACTTGAGTATTTTATGTCGAGTTATTGGACTCCAACCAAATGGAATCAAATCAGATTCTGAAACGGAACGTTCGTGAACTTTGCTATCACCAGGAGCCAATACGATAAAATGTTTGTAATTGTATTTTCTAGAATTGTATTTTCGACTTATTAATATAACTGACTAAAATGATTCATTAGCATTTTAAAAGATATGGCAATTTGCCAGCTGGCAAATTGCCAGATCTTTAAAAATGTTAATGGTTCATTTTAACCTATTTAAAGTCATAGCTAGAAAATACAATTCTAGAAAATACAATTGTAAAAGATTTATAGTATTGGTCTCTGGTCTTTTTCTATGAAATCTGGTGATGAAAGAAGAGTTAAAAACTTTTTTCAAATTCAGTAATATGTCGACGAATTCGCCGGTCCACTTGTAAAATGCAGCTGGAGTCCACTCCACGCTGAATGTCAGCTGTGAAACAAATCAAGGTGAAATCTGTGACAGCTGGTATAATGTTCAGAAATATGTCGACGATACGAAAATTTCCTTATCACCGAGACTCAAATGATCGGGTCGATTTCGAGTCGACTCTCGAAGCTGCAAAGGGACTTAATTGTACGTTTTGTAGGGCCCCGCGAAGCTTAGAAGATTCAAGTCGACACCGACATTGATGGCCTGACACGGGAGCGACATGATTCGTATATTTTCGAATCGAGTAAGTCATGTTTTTTTCCTGAACGGTCAATGACAAATGAATGTCTTCTATCGGCGAAATCATGTCGCAAAAATGAAAGAATAGTTGCCTATCAGATTTTCTGTTCAGTCGGTCGATGAGGATGCTTATCCTCATCACAAAGAAAAGATGTACTTCACCTAGAACCTCCGTACTGTGGAAGGAGCATGCCAAGTCTGAGACCCACATACTGCTGAAAACATCAGGAAACTCAAAGGTGTACAGAGAGAGGTGGTTGAAACCTGCAAATTCACTGAAGAGGGCATCATGACAAAAATCATCTCGTCATTAAAATGGACGTCATTGCCACAGCGTAGAAAAGAAACCAAAGTGGCAACCCTCTGCAACATCATCAATAGAAATCTCGATGTTTGCATCCCAGCTGGATACGAGGAACGCCAAAGCATCACTCGTGGCGCCACTCTCCACCGTACGGTACCAGACTCAACATGGAATGAGATGAAAAACGCATTCTTCCCATCGATAGTGAACAGCTGCAACAGACTGCACAAGAACATCGCCCAAAGCAAATGCATAATAGGACTTCCCGTCCTTCCTTTATGCCAACGGCTGCCAATCAACTTACAACTAAGATATTTTAACCTGTTTTAATCTGTTTTAACCCGATTTTAACTTTGAACTTATGCCTCTTTCAACCCCGAGTTCCTTATGTAGTATCCAGCTGCAGCGGCCCCAGATGTTTCTAGAAGAAGAAGTTACATTATTACAATAGTACATATAAAGAGGCGTGAGGGAATCCCGCCCTCCAGTTTATAAATACTGTTGCAGCAACTTAACGTGTGACTTCTGCAACGGGGCACTCATGCTACCTGCGGCATTCGCAAACCGCAAGAAACTGTTGCGAAAAGTGTCAGTCACAAATGGCCTGCGGCGTGTTGGCGGCGGCCGTAAGTCCCCACAATTGTAATAACCGTGCGCTGTCCGCACGGTAGAATACGGCAGTCGTGAGGTGCTCTCAAGGTTTTGTGCTCGTCGCAGGGACATGCGATTTTTTTTAACTTCACATTAAACTTTTTTTTCGGAAATCGCAAGGCCGGAGGACGCAGCCCCACCGCAGGTATCATCGCAAGGTCACTGTACCTTATATACCCATCGCAACAAACCGCAAGGGCGCCGTGAGGCATCTGCAAGGTCTCCATTCCGCGCCGTTGCGGTGGCCGCAACAACCGCGCGGGCGGTGTGCGATTGCCTTGCACTTGCCGTGAGGGCGTCTCGCAGTTTGTTAAATGGTGCTTTGTGGTCTCCTCACGGATTTTTATTTCATGACTTTCACGATTGCCATGCGGAGCTCTGAACATTCGTGGACACTGCTGCCGCAGCCCGCCAAGCCCTACGATTTGTATAAATCCCTTCTGCAAACTGCAGACAGCACAACTGCGCGGCGGCAGCATCATATGTGACTGAGCTTTAATTGTTTCGATTCGATTGGAATTTGATGACGATGCCAATATCGAATCCCCGATTCGATCCGAGGATAAAAATTCAGATCGGTATGGCCATAACATCTTGAATTGTTTATATCAGGATATAATCGGCTGGTAATATATGTGATCCACGATAGGAAATTACATTACTTTGTCGTCAACCAACCGGACATCGACGTTGTTACCACAGGGTTGCTATGTATGCAATGGACGTTAATATTGTTTTAATAAATGCTATTTATTGTGTGCTATCTACCGGAAGTAATCGCAGGTGACGTTGTTGTTTTTCTGAGCAAAACTTGTAGCCTGACCGCTGATCGACTCTTTTGATTTCTTACGCTACGTTTTGAGAAATATGGCTATCGACTTTATAACTGTTATTCAACCCTTTACCCAATGCAGACGATATCAACATTTATTATTTTAAATATCAATTTTTAATTTTTATCAAAAATTTTTAACAAAACCATATCATGTGTCCCCTCATTGGAACGAGCTCGACGAGCTCGTTCCAAACAGGGGACACATGATATGGTTTTGTTGACATTTTTCGAAAAATGCTATTTTTTCAGCTGCTGAATTTGCATATTACGCGGGCGGATGCGGTCGATTCGTAGGGTAAATGATTAAATAAGATTCTTTTACTGAATACTTCAAAAAGTCTTCGTCTTTTGGGAGTTATATACTGGATCGGACGTTCTACTAGACAATACATTCTTCAACCTAAATAACTGTACGAGTTTCGTAAATTTCTGTATAAACTGGGCACTGAGTTGAAGAACCTCTATATAAAGCCCGAATTGAATGACATTATCAGTAGGTCTGCGACAGAAAGTATAGAGATAGTTGTGAACAAGAGTTAATGGACAATACAATTTGTATAGATGTGAAAAAACGTGATCATTTGAACACTCATATCACTATGCTGAACTCTAAGAGTGTTTCATTTCCGAGACCTGCACACTCACTCGCGCACTTACGGTGCACCTCATTTGCAACCATAGTACACATTTTCTGGCGCTCCAAAAATATCAATAGTAGTATATTTCTAATATTTTCCGTGCCATACCCTAGACCAACCTAAGTCCAGGTACGCCTGAGTTGTGGCGTAGAAATTATCAGATATATCCTAGTGCTGATATTTTATGAGCGCGATAACAAGTTGGTCTGAGTTGAGACATAGTGTCACAGAGGCTACTCGTAAAACCTACACAAAGGTACAGTTCCCTTCGACTGGGTCTAACACTGTAACACAATTAATCAATTTCAACCTTTTCACCATGCCTTCCTGGTCTCAGAATATCCGTAGACCTGGAGTGCGGCGTACATTTATTATAAGACTATCACACAGGCGATTTCCATCACTGCACGTCGTGTTATAACATCTACCGACACATAAACTATTGGGAAAATGTCTTTATAATATTGCTTGTATAAAATATATTTGCATCGAGAACATAACATATACACTGCACAATCATTTTCCGTGACCTCCGTTGTGACAATTGTATTTCCCCTAACAGCTCCACTTAAAAAAATTAGGTAATCTATTCATACTTGTTGACAGAAAGAAAACACTACATTAACACATCCAAGTTGAACATTGTCTGAAAATGGAGCGGCGTGAGAACTGTTCCTGATTAACTCTTAATCCGCCGAGTATTTTCAAGGTGTTTTCATCAAATCTAGTCATGGCTGCTTTGAAGCGATTTAGATTTAATGACAAATTCATCAAAAATTAATTGAAAAAACATTCGTGAAGAATCCATTCAGTTTATAGAGCTGAAATTTAAAAAGGACGTGTTATTTCAATGGCAAAAAGAGTTCCGTCCCGGGCAGAAATATCCGCCAGCACCATGCAAGGAGTTAAATCGCTTTGTGTTGAACAATGTATCAGTGCCTATAGACTTGGAAGGATGGACAAACAGGACAGAGATACTGAATATCTTTTACAACCGGTTTGGCTTATTGTCAACAGGAAGAATTTTACAGAATGCCTAGGAGAAGCTGAGAGTTGTCGACTGATAGTCAGCAAACTTAGCCTGGTAAGATGGAAGATAGATCAACTCATTCCCTGTCACTTTTTCATAATAAGTGAGAGTCCTTATAATGAAACCGATATAAACAATATCGTTTCTATCCAATACTTTGATTTATTTATATTTATTTATTGGTGTTTAAGGTCACATACCTATGCACAATGGCTAATCGTGACCGTGACAGTTTTACGGGTGGAGGATGCTGGCGTACCTGGAGAGAACCACCGAGCATCGACGAGCAACTGTCAGCTCCTCAACATTCTAACTCTGTTCAAGCTCCGTTCATGCAGGGTTACAGGGGTTGACAACATGTGCACCATCGACGTGCCGTACGCCTTAGTAGGCAACCGGGATAAAATGCCTTGCCCAAGGACAAAACGCGGGTCGTCCCGGACGGAGATCGAACTCGGGACCTCTAGCATAGAAGTCCAACAGTCCATCAATGAGCCACCGCGCTCCCCAGTACTTTGGTATAATCTGTTTTAAAGATGCGCATTTTGGGGACATTGTGGAGCTGTGCACTAAGGTACGTCGATGGTGCAGTTGTCTTCAACCAAAGCTAACCCTGCCTGCGTGGAGTTAGAACGCTAGTGAGTCTGACAGTTGCTTACCATTGCTCGGTGGTCCTCTCCGCGTACTCCGGCTTTCTGCACACGGAAAACTGCCCGACAAGAGGTGACCCTGGCTGTCGAAACTGTCGTTACGCCTTTAAAATAAATAAATAAATAAATAAATAAATAAATAAATAAATAAATAAATAAATAAATAAATAAATACCAACGATTTTCTACTCTATTCGTAAAGACAAATATCACGAAGAGGAATTGTAGATTGTTTTTTCACAAAGATTATTTAACTTTCGTACACCGAGTCTTAAATCTGACAAATTAATAAATCATGATGAAATTATTCCCAAAAGTAAATCGTGAAACGTTTTATCTTGGATTGAAAATATGACAAACGACAAAGTGACGGTCTCAACAAAAAAGTGCTAAGGACAAATGCTACTCTTAGAGGCATGCGGAAATTCGATTTACAATGATTATAGGTTCGTCTGTCTTTTATTTTTCTTCCTTAACCTTTTCAACAGTGTCGTCCTGGAAGATATCATTTCAGACAATACTGTCAACGGCGAAAGGGGCGAAACCATCCTGGTTTGTTGGGAGGTTCCGTAATAATTTAATCCAACAGTCGAGCTGTTGGGATAAATTATTACAGAGCCTCGCTTCAGATTTTTATATTCTGCTCGACCACTACCAATTTTTACTTCACGCAAACATTTATGCACATCCCTTTAAAAAGGTTAAGTTTAAAATTGGAGGAGTGTTTTATTTAGTTGACCTGTACGTTTGAAACGAATGCCGTTGTGATGCATCAAGTCAAGTGGTCTATGTACGTCAAGAAAGACGAGCACTTCGATTCAGTTCAATGAAACGCCACTTACCATCAGTGGGTCGATATTTCATGGATTAAATATTAGAAATTATTTATTAGACATGCTTTTCTACTCAAGAATTGTCCATTATCGAGCTCGGCTGATATGAAGCTGATCTCGTCGGATATGAACCAAGATTGATTTAACCCCCGCCCACGACGCGTTCCTATGCGCAGTCATTGTATTTACAGTGAAATCGTTCGCCGTTATTCGTCGAGAGTAATCATTTAGTAAAATTGGCGGTTCCAGATAAAAAGGAGTAGTTTTTGTATGGCGAGGATTTAATGATGGCAACATGTAAGGATAAGGTGGATGACGAGAAGAAAAAGGAGAGTTGCAGAGAAACTTCATCTTCATTGCAAACTAAAATTCCGCGTCGTAAGTAGAGAGTCGTTGAAGTGGCAGAAGAGATGGTTTAGCTATCCGAACGTCGCGGCTTCCTCGGTGGGGAAGCCGAGACGTCCGGAAAGCTGAACGAGGAGTGGGAGAAGAGGACATGTCGAATTTTGTGAAAGAATGAAGAACAACTCTATCAGAAAACTGTAACAGATCTGAAAATTATTTATTTTGGTTTAATACATAAAGTGATTATTACTTGTTTAGTTGCATGTCGTCTGAAATATCAGCCCTCGCAAACGTCGCATCAGCCTTCGACCTTCGATTCGGGTTGATGCTAAGTTTCCTTGGTCTGATATCTCGGCCGATATGACACTAACTCAATAATAACCTCTAATTCATGCCTGGGGGGGGGGGGGGGGGGGGGGGAGAAATAGGATACATGTAGGATATGATATTCAATGTTGGCGCATTTTTGTAGTCGACGACTGAGATGTTATAGAGTTGAAAGGAGGAAGGCGGACAGAGAAGTTCGAACGCGTCGGACCCTGTTGCGATCCAGTCTAAATTATTAGTCCTGGTTTGTAATCACAGATCTCTTCGCTCACTGCCATTTATTGAAAAATAGCTGGTTTCAAATAATCGCAGAGTCAGCTCATGAGGGCTTGATTAAATTCATTGCTCGTGTGTCTAAAAGGCCGAAGCGCCTTCATTATTTATAGAGTGTTTTGCGAAGAGTGCCGTGAAGCGGTGTGCTAGGATGCAATGCCCGTCGACAATACTCGCGTATTCGACCATTCCTGCCTACCTAGACTCAAGCGGTATCTGTGCCAGATTAGTAAGTTGAAATGTTGTGAAACTTTCAAACTGCTACTCGGGATGTGCCTTCCTGAAATTTGGCTTCCTCTGACATTGAAGTTGGCGGCCTCAGTTATTGAAAACAAAACCACATTTACGACAGAAAACAACAGGTTTCTCTTAGTACACTCGGTGTAACGAGGTTATTTAAAAAAAATGTTTTCTTTTTAAATCCTCAAATCTTGGTGGACATTGTCGCGTTTTGCTGTTCGAAACAGCAAATACTTTAAAACTTTTCTCGTACTATATTTGTCACTTTGTGGTATATGTTTCTTTTCATTAAAACAGCTTATTAGCATTTGAATTTTCAAACGTCTGCCACGTGCAGACGTTTGAGCTATTTATTTCTTTGTATCTCTTTCTCCCGACGACAGGCTGGATGGAAACGTTTATCTTTGATTGTTTTGCTAGTAGTGCGCAATGGCTTTTAACCTACAGCCATAATTATGAAGGGATGATCTTTAATGGTTCTTGTATTCTATAAATGATTGCCGAGTTTAAAGGATTAATGAATGATGCTGTTATAATAGAGCCGTTAATTTGCAAAATGTAGGACAGGACAAATAACTGCCATAAGACTTATTCTCATTTAATTTGTGTTTACAGCCGATAATTATCGTGCACATAGAAAACACACAGATCGTCGCCTGAGTGCTAGAATGTTCTATGTCCCCTATGGGACATAGAACATTCTAGCACTCATGCGACGAGATATTAATTGCAGATTTTCAAGGCCTTAACCAATTAGAACATTCTAGCACTCATGCGACGAGATATTAATTGCAGAATTCCAATGCCTTAACCAATTGAATCTGTTACTGTCGTGCAATAAATGCTTAAGTAATTTTTGTCTGTCAGAGATATCTTTCTAGTCGCTCATTGTGTGATGTGATCGTCGAGATTTTTTCACCTGCAATGATCAATATTCTTCTCAGAAGTAAATGAAACATTTAGTGAGTCAATAACGCATTATCTCAGCGACAGTAATGATACTCTTCCATACAAAGAGTCGTCGGAAAAAAAATCGAATACTCCCTTTTCTGGTAACAATGGTATGTAATGGCAGAAACAAATAGTAGGGAATCCAAACAGCGGGATGTATCGGCATGTTATGGGGCCGTAATAACAGCTTGTGTACGTAAAAATTGTTAGTATTTTGTGGCGAGATAATTTCTTTATTGTTATGAAACGTGTTAATCGTTTACATATATCATTAGGCGAACGCGATTAAGATAAAAGTCAATAATTAACTCTGATGTTTGTCACATGCTTGGGAATAAATGGAAACACGATAATCATATACTATTTTTCGAAAATGGGAAAATATGATGCGTAGCCATATTCCATAATAATACATGGTACTGAAGCAGTTAATTTAGACATATGTCATGCTAATTATATTGCAAAAACACAAGACTTAGTGTTAAGTGGTTGAGGGTTAGATTATTTTTGGTGGTCACACTTTGTTATTCAAAATTGGTTTTATTACTAATTATTGGAGAGTACCCACAAGCACTCTCCAATAATTTGTAATAAAACAGATTTATATAAACAAAATGTTATTTGCGTTTGACCGAATATGAAACATGAGCAAGGAAATTGTTGGCTTTTGCTCTGGTATCCTCGTGTTTATGAAAGCTCTGATAGTGGCGTCCAGGTCTAGCACTCAGCCAGTTAAGAGAGAATGGAGTTCATCCATTTTCCATCTTTATGCATAAAAATTCTAGTAGCCATATCGTCGCCTGAGTGCCAGAATGTTCTATGTCCCATAGGGGACATAGAACATTCTGGCACTCATGCGACGATATGTAGGCTTTCAAATGAAACCAAATATATCTTGCGTGGCAGATCGCTAGTCATTACTTGCCAGAATGGTTTCCGTAATGACAACGGAACCCTTTGGTCGGAATTCAAGAAATCTGCATCAATATATAACGACTTCATAGCATCACAAGGTTTCGTACAGTCTAGTCACTAACATCAACTACATATACTTTAACCCTTATGGGGGCCTGGAGATTTTTACATATTTTTTCTACACTTTGACCGTCTACAATCTATGGCTGTCCTGCTGCTTTTGGCAGGTCTTGGCTGCCTATATAGGCAGCCAAGACTTGCCTAAAAACAACTACAAAGGCACTTGGAATGTAACTTGTGAGCTTACCCAAAGACTGCGTGTAGGGGCACCTGTTCTGTTGCAGAAAATGTGATCAAATTCGGAATTAGGCCTTTAAAGGTTAAGTGTTCTCATCAGAGATTTAGAAATGCATTTCGGCTTTTCACTACCACTAATATGCACATTTCAGTCATACTAACAATAACAACAACACAACTGTCAATCTGTTATTGTATTGGTTACGCGCTGAGAAAATCTCGACTATCCCTCTGCATCTAATGCCGCCCTTCCTGCCTTTTTTCTCTCCAGCACCCCAAAACGAACTATACTTCTTTTTTCTCTGTTTCACTGATCAGCATACTGTCCCTCTCTTTTGTATCACCCAATACCCACATATCCATTATTTTCATATCCCACTTCCTCATTATACTCTCTGTGAATCGTGCCCCGTCAAACTGATATTTTGGGGGTATTCATGCGCCCTATGTTACAGTTATATTTCCTGCGCCCAATGTTACAGTTATATTTCCACACCCAATAACACAAGGTATTCTCGATGATAACGGCTTGGGACATGAATGTGGACGCGATGGGAGTATCCAATCTCTACTTATTTTTATCTTCAAACCACTGCACACCGATACTGTGCGTATATGTTCCAGCCAACAGTTCATGGATGATATAAAGTAAGTCACTTAGCCGGACCTGAGGGACTTTACAACTAAACGAGTTATATATTCTAGACACATGTTTGATTCCTTTCTCGTTTCAAGTCAAGAGATACTGGAGGTCAAAACCGTTAAATCAAACGCAGTTTCCCCGAGAAGGCAGCACAATTGAAATAGTCAGTGTGAGAAAAATAATTCAGTGATTGGTATATTTGAAGATACGCGTGGTGTCCGAGTCATTTCACTGTTATGAGGCATATCCAGTAAATTACACTTGAGCTCAATTATGGAAATACGAAAAGTTCGGCTGGGTGTTGTACTATATTGTTCGTTTAAACGCCACCCAAGTCACAAGTCAAATTCTGCCAGGAATTTGGCGCTATTATGCCCTGGAACCAGGCAAGAGCTTAACTAGTCCATTGCCTATGCTTTAGATTAAATAGTCTGGAATCTTTCAGTTGATCGGAAAAGCGAACCTATGGTTCGCTTTTCCGCCCAACTGCAATATTTCAGACGATTGAATATAAAAGGTTCATAAACAGTCATTTTCTTTGAATAACCACAAGAAATGTTTCTTAATCGAGAATTGGTTTGGCCGAATCTTTGACATTACAATCCTGTTCGATATGTTTGTAAACTAAATCCTGACGAATGAAGACTCACCAAGGATCTAGTGTTATGATCTCTCCACGTGGTCCCTCCAATAATTATGTTAATATCTTGATGCTTTCAAGGCGAAATAAATATTTATTGATTGGAATACATATAACTAGAGCACGTGGGAATAACTATATATTTTTGTGATTATAGGAACATCATATGAAATCATGGGTAGTCTGCGATCAACCATCGCGAATTGTCGGTCTCCAAACAGCCCAAAAACCAGCGTCGGAATCCTTACGGAATTAGACTTGTGACCTGAGAACTTGACACCAACCTTTAACTTTGATAACTACATCAACACTGACAGCTCCATTCTGGGAACCGTTATTGTTATGACACTGGTCATTATCAGCTAGTCATCGTTGCATTTTCACTAACTGCCCAATAATTATCACTGTCAGTATCCAAGCATCCAGCAGATTCGCTTCATTGTCAAACTGACTTGGGGAATGTTTTCAGAATCAATTGTATTCGGTTATTTTAATTAAAGCATGAATATAACCGGCGAAGTGTCAGTTCCATAAACCATTGTCCATACTAACTACGAATGTTCAGCACTCCATTAACCTTCTGTATGCAGATGCCGGACAATTAAAATTTCAACTGGAATTTTTTCCCAAAATGCAAATAGAAAATTAAACAATTCAGTATTACTCGACAGAGCTCTGTCAAACAAGATTGAATTTATTAAATCGCTAATTGTATGGGGGATATTTACTGCTTTAAGTTTCGTGATTATGGCATCAGAAAACAGAGGGTTAAATGATACACATATTGAGAATCTCTATTGCATGATGATTTGATATGAACTTCCTGAACCGAGTTCATCAAATTCATCAAAACCGAGGTTTACCGAAGTTTATCAAACTGATTTTAGTGAACGCGGTTTGGAGATTTTAATATCAAATCGTGATAAATTTGAGATTCCTTTTATCACGCAAGGTGCAGTTTAATGAGATGAATGAATTAAAAAACGGGTGAGATAAATTCAATTCTACTTCATAAACCAACTCATTCCCAGTGTTACTACATCACGCTGGCTTCTGACGTAACGCCTTGATTGAACGTGTCACGGACGATGTTTTAGTAATGGGCTACTTGATGTTGATTTTGTTTCTCCATTTCTTCCTTATCTGCCGGTAGTGAAAAAGAAAATGCAGTCAAGTTTGAAATGTAAATGGGAACACCGCCAAAAAACATAACCAGGAGCCAATACTATAAATCTTTTACAATTGTATTTTCTAGAATTATATTTTGTACCTATTAACCCTTTGATACTTTTGTACGTCTTATGACGTTCGAAATCAAACAGCGCGTTGATACTTTTGTACCTGTTATGACGTACGAAAGTTGATACTTTTGTACGTCTTATGACGTTCGAAATCAAACAGCGCGTTGATACTTTTGTACGTCTTATGATGTATGAAATCAAACAGCGCGTTGATACTTTTGTACCTGTTATGACGTACGAAAGTTGATACTTTTGTACGTCTTATGACGTTCGAAATCAAACAGCGCGTTGATACTTTTGTACGTCTTATGATGTATGAAATCAAACAGCGCGTTGATACTTTTGTACCTGTTATGACGTACGAAAGTTGATACTTTTGTACGTCTTATGACGTTCGAAATCAAACAGCGCGTTGATACTTTTGTACGTCTTATGATGTATGAAATCAAACAGCGCGTTGATACTTTTGTACCTGTTATGACGTACGAAAGTTGATACTTTTGTACGTCTTATGACGTTCGAAATCAAACAGCGCGTTGATACTTTTGTACGTCTTATGATGTATGAAATCAAACAGCGCGTTGATACTTTTGTACCTGTTATGACGTACGAAAGTTGATACTTTTGTACGTCTTATGACGTTCGAAATCAAACAGCGCGTTGATACTTTTGTACGTCTTATGATGTATGAAATCAAACAACGCGTTGATACTTTTGTACCTGTTATGACGTACAAAAGTTAATACTTTTGTACGTCTTATGACGTTCGAAATCAAACAGCGCGTTGATACTTTTGTACGTCTTATGATGTATGAAAGCAAACAGCGCGTTGATACTTTTGTACCTGTTATGACGTACGAAAGTTGATACTTTTGTACGTCTTATGACGTACGAAATCAAACAGCGCATTGGTACTTTGTGGTCATTTGATTTTTTTTATTATTTTTCGATTTTTTAAAAGCTTTAACCTCAATTCCTATTTTCTCCCGAATAGTGCTCAGTGACAACCGTTGAGCCAAATGTTATCGCAGCTTAAAATATTAATATAATCCTGCTGTCAACACTTTTTAACTAGTTGAGTGCTAGAAGCCACGATCAGTGCTTTTAAAAAATGAGGAATCCAGAGCAAAAGCCAACAATTTCCTTGCTTATATTTCATATACAGTCAAACACAAATAATATTTTGTTTATATAAATGTGTTTTATTACAAATTATTGGAGAGTGCCTTTGGGCACTCTCCAATAATTTGTAATAAAACAAGTTTTGAATGACAAATTCAGACCACCCAAAAATAATCTAGCCCTCAACTAGATAATCACTAATGTGAAAATATCTTGTTATATGTACTTTCCGACGTTTGACGTCGCATTTTGAAAAACGATGAAGAAACTGAATTCCTAGTGACGTTTGTACGTCAGGATAATCAGAGACTCAAAGGGTTAATATAACTGGCTAAAAGGAATCATTAGTATTTTAAAAGACATGGCAATTTGCCAACCAGCAAATTACCAAATCTTTGAAAATACTGATTGTTTATTAAACTCATTTAAATTCATAACAAGGAAATACCACAGTGGAAAAAAATAATTGTAAAAGTTCTATAGTATTGGCCCCAGTTTGTCCAATGTTTATCTGGAACCCCATTCCGAACTCGTTCTATTGTAGTTTTGTATTGAAAAACATTATTTCTGGATAAATAGATACTAGTATTATTCATTGTACGAAATGGTTTCAGTATGTGGGATCATCGTCCTTTAACAAGCATTGTTTGCGACCTATTATAGAAACAACGAACAAAAATGAAGAAACCCGGGGCGTTAGGGTCGAACTACTGAGTCATGTATCCTTGAATAAGCAGCGTCACCTAAAATGGATTTCTTAAAATAGTCAAAAGTTGTTTTGAAAAGCCAGAATGGAGAAAAGATCAAATAATGGTGTGGAGATACGATAGATATGATTTCCAATGAAAGCCACCGGGACTTGCGTTTTTACACTAAACCTTTTTGGTGTATTTTAGAAACTGGAACTGACAAAAGTCATCAACGAACACGAGATGTAAATTGGGACGTATATATGACAGATTTTGCGAGACTGCAGGTGACTATCGACCTCCAACTGGGTAACATGGATAACATTACTGACCTTTTCTTGGTTAAACAGTTGAATTGGTGCGCGGTCGCTCAGTGGATAGAGCATTAAATTTCAGAACAAAAAGTCAAATGGTCGCAGGCTCGATCTGGACTCGCGTTATCTGCGTTTTGTAGTTATCAAGATATTTAACCCAAACTACGTCATTACATGGTGACGTAGAGTGGTAAGGCGTACGGCACGTCGATGGCACACACGCATTCTACGAATGCGAATCCTGTATGTGCAGAGTTAGTAAATTCGAGTGACCGACAGTCAATCGCCGATGATCGTCGAATCTCTACGGGTACTTAGACTTCTCCCACCCGTAAAACTACCCGTCACGATATGACTCTGGCTGCTGAAAGAGTAGTTAACTCTTAGAAACCGGGGAATCAGAATGAATTTATTGAACATGACATATATACGGCGAAAAACGTACAGTAAAGCAGGTGCTTCTAGTCAAGTGTCGTCTGCCTATTCAGGCAGACGACACTTGACTACAAGCACCTACTCAGTGTTTAATCCCCCCCCCCCCCCATCCCAACGATAGCCGAACCGTCACAGCCAGATTACCTGCCGTATTACAACACAGGCAAGAAAACTCGACTCCCGGCTTCTAAGAGCTAAACGAATAAGCTGTTGAAGTAAAAAATATCATCAACACAGTGTCAATTTCCGAAAGAGAAAGTAACTCGGAAACATCTTCAATGACGACCGCCAGCACGGTTCATACCCAAGGAGACGTGCCAGAGTAATTTGAGATTATTTTCTTGTTTTCGCGGGGAAGTCAATGTTTGCGGGGTAATAGAACTTTCTTATGAATCGGTGTATGCTACAATTCGCAGGCGCATGTACTCAATTACAATGTTCTTCCCCTTTGGATGTTTCCACTGCTATACAATTACAAGTGTTCATCAAGGCCAGGGAGAGAAAATATACGGGCCTCAGGGTTAATTCTGTGACGCCCCCCCCCCCCCTTTCAAAAGTGTCCGGACACTGATGCAGATGCAGAAGGAACGATAGATGATACAGAGAGAGAGAGAGAGAGAGAGAGAGAGAGAGAAGAGAGAGAGAGAGAGAGAGAGAGAGAGAGAGAGAGGGAGGGGGGGTAGAGTTCTCCCCACGAGAACATTTTGAATGTAGACTTCTGGCGGCTTTTGAGATGAAAAACAACATTATTTTTTAACGTCAAAACGATGTTCTTTTAGCAGCATGATTAAATTTACAAGTTCATCAGTGAGTATCCAGAGACCTAGAGCGATAGCTTTTGACCGCACAATTTTTGAAATGATAACTTTATTATGTCAAGTGTCCGACACGAGGTGACCCTGGCTGTCGAAAGGGTCGTTAAATCCCAATAAATAAATAAATAAATAAGTAAATAAATAAATAAATAAATAAATAAATAAATAAATAAATAATAAATAAATAAATAAATAAATAAATAAATAAATAAATAAATAAATAAATAAATACGCCAAGTTGATTTCACCAAGTTATCACTTCAAGAATCATGCAGTCCAAAATTACAACCGTTGGTCAAGTGATGAGCTCCATTCACGATACAGCCCCCTTCTTAACATCTAGTTCAACGCAACTATAGAACTCGGGGTTCTTCTTTGAAATGCGTTAATAGTAAGGCACACTAGTTCTGTTGTGTTGAACTAAAATGCTGAAAATGTTACAATGATACTGACTTTGGAAAGGGCACTCAGCGGATAATTTGCGTCGTTCAAAGCATTCGATATTCGGACCACACGTCTTAGAGGCGAAGAGTAGGCAACTAGTATTCCAATACGACGGACAACTAATCTTGCCGGTTCCAGCCCGGTGATCCGGGAGCCTGGGCTTGGCACAGAACTGTGAGGGGGTTCAAGTCTGACCCAAGAATCCTAGTCTCCAGGGCTATGTTCGGCCACCCAAAGTTCCGGGACCCGGGGTTACTCCTCTGTGCACCCCATCCCTGGCCCTGGTGTTCATTATCAAATAAGAAGCAGCGTTTACTATAAAAAGTACGCGTGACTTTCTTATATGTACTTCGGCACACGCTATTGTTTCCTGCAAAAAGTCAAACTCCGTGTGATTCTTAATAAGAGAAACATGGCTGACAATTTTCTTCATTGCGGGAGATTTACAGGAAAGTCAGCTCCCCTTAAATTCCTGAAGCTGTCAGTGAATTTAACACTTAAAGTATATGATGATTTCATCTAAAATTGAAGTTTCGAAATGTTAGCGAAATTGTATCATCCATGCGCGCATCATTTCACAAACATCATGCATTTTCTCTCGCAGTGCAGTATAAAAATACAGAAGCTAGCTTTTAGCAATTTGTTTCCTAACCAGTTTAAAGGTTTGACTATTATTTTCAATTGAAACCCATTAAATATAGAATAAACGTATAGTGTTTTCAAGTAAAAAAAATATTCTATGGGTAGGATTAAGAATGAAACCGACGAGCCTCTGGAGAGTCGGTTTCATTCTTAATTCTACGAGTAGAATAAGCACATTGGTACAATTTGATCGACCAGCAAAATTGGCAAAAATAAACAAGGCGCAGTAATACATTTCTGTCTAAAACTAATTCCCCTACAAACTTGAGCTCAACTTGTAAAAAATACTTTATTATATGAGCAGTGAAACTGAGAATTAAAGAGTCATTTATTGAAGGCTGTTTAGGGTGTAAAAAAATGGCAGCGATGCGTGGATGTATATACATAAATGAGTCATGCGCAGGTACGCTATGGAATGCTTGCATTAATCGACAGAAATTATCATACGGCAAATTATGTAGAGACACTTGTGCTGTGATGCATGGCCTGTATCAAATGGAAAGGATAAAGATTACATGCCAGAATTTACCAAAAATACTATAATTATTTCGCAGAGATGTCTGTTATTTTTGCTTATTAAAATTAACAAAAGGAAACTTGGGATTATTGTCTACTTTTGTCACAAATGTTTCTACCAATTAGTTGCTTCTTAATTGGACCTTCCCCACGCGTTCAATAATTTCAAGGGAGATAACGTTATCGAAAGTCGATTTTCATTGTGACAAAAGTCAGGGATGGTACAGCTGATCTTCATACACCTTCCAAAACAGAGCCCGTTAACTGGTAGAGGGCTAAATTATTTTGAGTGGTATGAATTCGTTCATCAAAATTTGTTTTATTACAAATTATTGAAGAGTGCCCACAGGCACTCTTCAATAATTTGTGATAAAACAAATTTATATAAATACAATATTATTTGCGTTAGACGGAATATGAAATATGAGCAAAGAAAATGTGGTTTTAGTTTAAGCAATATTTATTCAATAATTGACATGTGTATACATATCACAATAACAGAAGGGTAACAGAAATTCTGAACAGCACTAGATACAATAGTATACACAGAACAAGGAAAGCAGATTACTGTGTGGAGGAGGGATTCGACAGAAAGCTGAAGCTTATGTAAGTCGTCTCCCTGACAAATTATGACCTAGTCCTGTAGGTGGTAGAGATTAGCAGAAGAGCCCACGCGTCGTCGCATTATAAATTAAGTTACAAATTAGTTGCTACGATTGGAGGTCAAGTGTGGTTTTGCTCTGATACCCTCATATTTCTGAAATCCTTGATATCTAGCACTCAACCAGTTAATGGCAATTTCGCATACCCTGCTGCTTATAACGATAGAGTGAACCCTTTTTTGTATTTCGTGGCCGTTTCAATTATAATTTATTTCATCAACCCTGTGGGTCTGTTGGGTTTAATTTGTACTGGACCTCTCCAACTTTTAGTGGACCATTATGGTGTTTGCTAATCAACGGATACATTTTCCTTTACGTAATAAATTTATGCATACTGGGATGGAAAGCTAATATAAGTTACACAGTTTGGTAGTGACCTAATAAGGTATATATGGGGTCAGTTAATTGCTCTCGCCCAATATGGAATTAACTGACCCCATATATACCATATTAGGTCACTACCAAACTGTGTAACGAATATATCTTACCGACTACCTTTTTTATAATGAATTAGACTATACAATGACTGATAAATGGTAAAATTCCTTCTTGTTAATTTTAATTTCAACACATTTTGTTCTAATTAACACAAATAAATATATCAAAACCAACAGAAATGAACGCGTTTCTGTGACTTCCAGAATTTCGAATCGTTCACAAATGAAGAATCAGACAACACTGAAATGAATGTACACGTATCTTGTAAATTGCCAAGAATTGAATCTTAATTCTTGTTTATTGTAAGGTTATGGATGATTGTAACATTTCCATAAAAAAAACTTTGGGGTTTGATTGCACTGTGTTTACAGCAGTACAATTTTGAATTGTGTCATTTTTTCATTGAGATAGTCTCTTAAAATATTGGGACAAATCTTTTATTAGCTTTAATGGTATTGTCCGCGTTAAGCTTAAGACGTTTTGCATCTACCTCCTCGTCTGTCGTCTGCGCGAAGCGTTTATTGTTTTCCGACATTTTGAAAGATGAACGAACAAAGGGGACAATACTATGGCGGTCAGTCGCATATGACTTGCAACTGACGGTATATGGTTTTATATGGGGTTTGCATGTGACATTTGCAAATCAATGAAATTCCCAGATACTTGTAGAAGGTAAGATATTATAAGTTACAGGACGTTCAGGTGGCGGATACGGTATCATATGAGGCAAGGTGAAAACAATATTGGACGAGGCGGTACGCCGAGTCCCATATTGTTTTTGCCGAGCCTCATATGACACCGTATCCGCCACCTGAACGTCCTGTAACGTATTTATTATGCCAGCGAAAACAAAATAACAATCAAATTTGAACGCCGGCACATTTTCAAAACTGGTGCAAAACGCTATGTAAGTTGTAACAAACGTGCACAGTTGTCTCCCTGTTTGTGTATAATTTCCTTGACAACACAGACAACAGCGATAGACGCTTTTCTTCGTACTGTCACTTTGTCTTGAGTGCGCAGAAAATGTCCGAAACGTCCGATTTTATAGAATTCGAACAAAATAAATGTACCTCGCATCTTTTCCTTCATAGCTGTGATTCATTTCTTACAATTTCATTATAGTGCAGTCGCTATTTTTAAAAAATAGCGTTTGGCACTCGACGTGATGGTATTTACCAGAATATAGAGCCGGGATTTATCCGTTATCAGTAGATCGAATACAGTAGTATTTCTCACTTCAAATAATTAAATTTACATTTAGAAAATAAATTTCACAATAACTTTATTATAAAACGAGATAAAATGAGACATATAGACACGGAGGGACGTTTGATTGTACTGTAATTTCTTCAATATGGATATAAAAGCACCGCGAGGTGAGGAATTTTCACGTCGAAACAAAATGGCGGTACTGACCTAATACGAGTTTCGTATTAGGTCACCTCGGGCTGCAGGTGACCCAGTACGGCTCAGTACCGTCACACTATTCGGGGGCTGTGATTGGCGAATTTCATTAGCTGGCATAATAAAATGAAATATTGGGGTTGTGAAAAGAGTTTCTGTTTAGTGAGATGGGCGATTCATAATATCTCTCCTGAGTGTTATATTCTAACTTGACCGAATCGCCATCGAGATCTTGTAATGATATCGTTCGCACTCAAATAAAATGCTGTGCAATGTCACGGGCTTTTTTTAATCCCCATGATCCGTCCATTTTTCGGTCGTTCAAGCATGGTGTTTATGACCCAATTTAAAAATATTCAGTACATTGTAATGAGATGAGGTATTTGACTCTGTTAACATCTGACCTACGGGTACGCTAGAAAAATCTGACAAAACATGTAGATCTTTGTCTATTTTTCTCCGTGTCGTCCGGTTCTACTCAGGTTTCGACTTACCCTGCATTAAAGTTTATCGGTTAAATCCGCTACTTACCAGTCCTGTCTGCTGTCAATAATGTTTTGTTTTAGCAATTTTGTGATGCAGACAGTGAATAGTGTATGACTGTAGGACAGGTGAATTCAAATTGTGAGGTATTTTAACCCTTTGAACTCTAGTGGTATCTTCCATGCCAGTTCAATGGCAGCAATTAGAATAGTCCATATTCATTATTTGGGGTAGACAAATCAGTATTTTCAAAGTGCAGCCTCGGGCTGCACGTTGAATATACTGATTGGTCTACCCTACACTATTTATTGAACAGCCATCCTATATTATTTATTGGAGTTTAAGGTCACATATTTGTGCTCAATGGCTAATCATGACCATGACAGTTGTACGGGTGGAGGAAGCCGGAGTACCCGGAGAGAACCACCGAGCAACGGCGAGCAATTGTTGGCCAACATACTAACTCCATACAAGCAGGGTTAGCATTGGCTGAAGACAAGTGCACCATCGACGTGCAGTACGCCTTAGTACACGACGTCACCGTGCCCCCACATGGGAAGTGGGGTTGAAGTGTCTTGCCCAAGGACACAACGCGGTTGCCGCAGGTGGGATTCGAACCGAGGACCTCTCGGCTTGCAGCCTGCGCCTCTACATACTGAGCCACCGCGCCCCAGCCATCCTATATAATGACGTTATGACGTATCATGTTCCTGGTCGGAAAAGTGGCCGCTAGGGTTCAAAGGTTTAAATAATATGAGTAGCGGACATTAATTCCTGAATACTAGTCCTTTTCCTTCAGTTATTTCACAATATTTTCTATTTATTTTCTTTTCTTTTGCCATCCGGGCTAAATTCTCTGTCCTCATTTTTGATCATAGTACAGCAATCCAATATTTATTTATTTATTTATTGGTGTTTCAGGTCACATACTTATGCACAATGGCTAATCGTGACCGTGACAGTTTTACGGGTGGAGGAACCTGGAGGGAACCACCGAGCATCGGCGAGCAACTGTCAGGACCTCAACATTCTTACTCTGTTCAAGCTCCGCTCAAGCATGGTTACAGCGGTTGAAGACATGTGCACCATCGACGTGCAGTACGCCTTAGTACACGGCGTCATCGTGCCCCCGTATAGGCAACCGGGATAAAATACTTTGCCCAAGGACACAACGCGGATCGTTCCGAACGGGGATCGAACTAGCAATCCAATAATCGGATGTTTATCAGAATATTGCTTCTTAGACGCAATGCAATGAGTTAATTGTATATACAGAACTAGTAAGAATACGCTACTACTTAAAGTCAAGGCACCAACCACACACACGCTCACCCTATGTGGGGAGTAATATTAAATTTGAATATCAACCAATGAGGAAAACTGTTTACACAATCACACAACACTAACCGAACTCTTGTATCACTGTACAAGATGGGAAGAGTATTCGGATTTTGTTCATGGCAATTAATACTTTTCAGTAAATTTGATATACAACAATGTTAATCGCTATTTTAATTCTATTTTACGTTGCTTCGACATGTCCAGTCTTCTCAAGCAGATATGGGCAGAGGAATGTGTTAATTGTCCGGTCGAAGCATGACACTATTCCTGGTGGGCCATAATGACGAAAATTTTCACACGTCGCCCTGTGATGACACAAATTACTAGGCGAAGCTACAGGCACGAACGTCTTGTCTTATGATGTCCTATTCAAAGAAACCAACAACCATAAAGGAATTTCACTCGAGTTGTAATTTATAGAGAAGAGTAGATAGTTTTGCATTTAAAGACCATTTATAATCGATCCAACGTGAACATTCACAATGCTGTACATTAAAATGTCCTGAATAGCCGTTCTGTCTTAATTCACAGTACATACAAATCCTTGGATTTGAATAATTACGAGTGCTTTGACCCTTCACCCAATGGACAGAGTGATAGCAAAAACGTATTGACACTCAAACTACCGATCAGTATCACAGAACGTTAAGCCTAACGTGTCGTTCTCTTGTTTTGCAAGGTAACACAACAAGGGCGGAGAATGTGGGACATGGATCATCGACCAGATTTGGAGTTTTTGTTAGGTGTTTTACGAGCGTCGTAGCCACCCCCCCCCCCCCCCCCCCCATGATTTTACTACTTATATTTCTGTATCTTTGCAGGGCTGCGTTCAAGCGAATCTGTGAAAATAATTCAGGCTGTGCCCACATACTACAGTGTACAAGCCAGTCTGTATCGAGCAAGGGCCCAGAATCGTCCACGATTACCACGTCTAGCATCGGATATAGAACTGTCAGAAGAATATTCACAAACAACTGCCAGCGAACAATTCTTACTATACCAGGATGAAACCATGTTAATTTTCTCAACTACGGACAATCGTTATCATTTATCTGCTGCTGATACATATTTCTGTGATGGAACTTTTGACAAATCTCCAGAACTGTTATACCAACTATATTCAATGCATGCATTTGTGACTGATAAAATGTGTCCTTTGGTGTATGGACTTCTGCGTGACAAAAAGCAGGCAGCGTATAGACGCTTCTTTATTGCAATAAAGGAGAAGGCAGCAGAATTGAATATTCCCCTAGTGCCGTCAAAAGTAGTGATCGACTTTGCAGTAGTGGCCCAGAATGGCGCTTCAGAAATTGTCGACTGTGAAATTAAAGGATGTTTGTTCCATTTTCGTCAGGCTGTGTGGCGCAATGCGCAAAAGTGTGGTTTGCAGCAGGCTTTTTCAAATGACGAACAAGTTAATCTTCTTGTTCGGCGGGCATGTGTTTTGCCTTTTGTGCGCCTGTGTGACATCGAAGACGTTTGGCTGAATGCTTTGGAGGAGTCAGATCAAGAGAATCCCAAACGTAGCTAAATTTTGTGATTATGTTACTGAACAGTGGTTGGAGAGTGGTGGGAGATCTATGTGGAACCCCTTCGAGACAGATGGTGCACGTACTACATACTATCTTGAGGGGTGGCATGGAAAACTGAAAAGATTGTGTGCTAGCCATCCCAATTTTTACAAATTTATAGACATGATAAAAAATGAGCAAGCATTTGTGGAGGCAACAATCATTCAATTCGCATCAGGAGGTAGGCTTGCACCAAAGAGAATGAAATACCGTAGAGTGGAAAATAACATTTCAATGGAAAAAGGTAAACTTTTACAGGGACTAAAAACCCCCACTGAATATGCAGACAGTGTATCGAAAATGGTTGGACTTTAAAGGGTTTATTCATGTGTTGTATAATAAATGTATTATGTTTATAAATTATTATTATTACTGAGACTAAAATATATGTGTCTTCATCACCCTAATTATCTCGTTATCAAGTTAGAAACAGACTATTAATTAATCCCTATTGTTCTCCTACTACCTCGTCCGATGTATGAGAACAACAGGAGACGGCGTTCCGAGGTGATCCCGGCAATATTTCCACGAACGCACTAATATTAGATTCCAGCACCAATTATAGGAATAATCGTCGAAAATTTAATTAATGAAGGACCGGGTGCTTCATTAATTACAATTTTCCTGATTATGCTTTTTATTACCTGGTAAAGGCACACGTGGACATTACAGCTCACGCGTGGATAACGACCAGTCCACTGCTACTGTACTGTATGTACTAAGGCGCACTGCACATCGATCTCTCACTTACCATCACCCCCTGCTAACACTGTTTATACATAGTTGAGAGTTGCTCGCAGCTGCTCCGTGGCTTTCTTCTGGAACTCCAGTCTCCTCCGTCCGTAACGCTTTCCGACACGGTCTAACCCTGGCTATTGAATGTGTCGTTAAATCCCAAGGAACAAACAAACAATTTCTCGGTGTAATTTGTTTTCAGCCTGTTTAAATTCAAGTTCTTAAACTCGTTCTTTATAATCAATATCATATGGTACTGGTGCTGGATGAGCTAGAGTTATCCGAGCGGCCACCGGCATGAACTAACTGCACGAACTACTCTTATTTCTCATTTGAAAGATTACAGACAATTTAAATTCAGTATTGGAGTTGGTGGGAAGATTTAAAGAATTCAGCAATCTGTAGTGTCATTGAGGAAGCATTTGGCATATGCGAAGGCACAAATAATGGAAATAAGGTCGGTCGAATAGAATTCGACACATCGTCGCCTGAGTGCTAGAATGTTCTATGTCCCCTCTGGGAATAGAACATTCTAGAACTCAGGCGACGACTTGTGTGCTCGAGCATTGCAGATGGCGCCTTATTGCCCGCAAGAGACGAGTATTGAATGGAAGTAAGGGCAACATTAGTGCGTGCTAAATCAAAATATTTGGGACAAAAAGAAACAAAGGGAAGCTGGATTGGAAGTAAAGCTGCGAATTTATTGAGAACATAGTCATGGTCAACATACAGGAAGTCATATTACAGGTATTATTAAGTGGCGCAGTTGATCTAACTTTTCTGTTCGGAGCACACTGAAACAATGGGGGCCACTCGGTCATATATTAGCAGTAGACAGCCATTGAAGCAGCATAAGATCTCGAAATTGGGGTGGAAGGGCTGATCGATCAAGAAGGGTGCTCTCCAGAGTTTCGTCAAAATACAAGCGCTGAAACCAGCTAGTCTGTGTGCGGACTGAACATAGTACCATAATCTCTTGCTAATATTTATTTGGCGTATATATAGAGGATCTCCAACGAGTCTCCAGTTCATATCAAAATTTACAAAACTGGCCCAGTAAATTAGGTCCAGACCTAATTTACTGGGCGAGTTTTGTGAATTTCGATACAAACTTGGGACGAGTTGAAGATTCCATTTATTATGTGGCTGAAAAAACCACAAAGACATAGAAATACATAAAAGTCTTCATGCGCTATTTCTGTTAATGCGTGGCCATGTATTACCATTTTTATCCCACAAATAGATATTTATTCCAACAATAAAAGTCATGGATAAATTTTTGCTTTAGTGAATAAATTTTCCCGTTGGTTTAATGCACGAGAAATTTATCCTCATAGTAGGAAGTTAGAAACGGACTGTACTATGTGGAAAAATACGATCGGGATTACCCAACTTGGACCGCGTCAGCGTCGACTCCAAAATGTTTTATACATGTTGGAATCAGCATCTGAAATTTCATCGGTGTTTTATGGGATAAAACAAAATAAACGTACAGTGTTTTCAAATAAAAAATATTATTCTACTGGTAGAATTAAGAATTAAATCGCCTCGAAAGAGGCTCGTCGGTTTAATTCTTATACCTACTAGTACTCGTAGAATAATATTTTTTATTTCAAAACGATATATGTTTATTCCTTATTTAATGAATGGACTCAATAACCGGAAGATGGGACAGATTATATAATAAAATATCATCCACAATATTCCTACTGCCCCGAATAGTTCCAAAGTTTTCTTAGACACCTATAACTATTTTATTAATATTTCTGTTGAATAGCGGCGACCATGTCCTGGTAATTACGGTAATACTCATAGCACGTCAAGGGTCAAGGATCTGCGTCAATATATTTTTCACAATCTCGGCATAAACGCTGATGATTCCCAGATCGCTCTGGTGGATAGTAAATTATAGGAATAGCAAAACACCATCTTTAAAGTTTACCCTTTTACCTTACAAAACTCACAGATAACACACGCGGGCTTTATCTAACCGAGGTGTCGAAAGGGTTCCGGAATAACCGGAATATTCCGGATCAATGTGCTTGAAAAGCAAAGTTTGAAGATGACATTTACTATTTATTCCTGACATGTAGATGTTCAGCAGACGAAATCAATGCAATAAGTATGACAAACAGTATGGTTGGGTAAATTGGTTAGAAAACATCGAAATGAAATTTCACAAAGATAAATCGAATTCAAAGCAACACTTGAAAAAATTCAGCCAATGGACCTCCGAGTGGGACTCGGAAGTCCATCAGTAGGATCTTTGCTGATGCTTTTTGAAATAATTTTACAGCGCGGTGTTTAGTCTGGTTAATTGTTTGTGAATTTTTTTTATTTACTATATTTACCTAAGAATAGAGCTGAAACGGTTAACCGATTAATCGATTAATCAATGATCAACATCTTGATCGATCCAAAACGTAATTGATCGAGTAAGCGTTATTTTTGAACTACTGTATTATATGGGTTAACAAAGTAACAGACTTGCTCCAAAACAGGCAAACATTGTCACTCTGACTCACATGAATTATGTTAGGCAGAGTAAAGCGTGTCTTTCAATGTTATATTTAAAATTACTGACAATCCATCTTGTAGGAGAACTAGACAGTCAGGCCTCCTGTACATAAAAAAACACGGACCCAAACTCTGGATAAATTTCCTATATACTCCTTCCCGAAACTATGGAATGCTCTGGACGACACAACTCGAAATATTAGCGACAGAAGCATGCTTAAGAACAAGATAACTTCCACATTCATTTCCTCATATTCCAGTTATGTCAACTGCAACAATCCCTACTGCCCCGATTGCACTTCGTAAACTTCGTAAATTGTCAAAGTCGTGGTCCGCGTCTAAATCTGGAATCCTCGTCTTGTGCAACCTGTCGCGCTTCCTCCTTACAGTGGTGCTATGTAAAATACTATATGGATATAATTAAGAACTTGCAAATAAAAGTCTAAACAAATAAATCATAACATTCGTCATCCTACGATGATGATGCAGCTAACGTAGACACCACGCCCAAACATCATGACCAACCTCCTTGTCGCAGTCTAAACGATACGAACTTCACGATGGGACTTGTTGCCGCCCTCATGTGTTATGATAAGTAGTGGAGGGAGTCCTATAGGCAGGCTGCTTCTTGCCAACCTTGAATCACCGTCTTTCCGTAGGCGAAAATGAAACACCAATACTCTAATCTCAGAAAAGTAATGATTCGATCGTCATTCTCCATCAAGTGTCACATAATTGGCTCTCAGTTCATTCTTTCAGTCACAGTCTGTTTGCAATCACCCCATCTTCTTCCAGGGGGTGGCAGGTAGACAGCCAATCTGGCTATGCCACTTCCCACGGTATACTTCTCATTACATTTGTGCAATATGTTTATTTGTAACCATTTTACATGTATGTGTACCGTGAATAAAGAATCTGAATCTGAATCTGAATCTGAGCATGCAAGTTACTTGCTGACCTACTTGTTTACTTGCATGATAAACATACTGTATCAGTGGCTGGAAATGGTCATTCTTAACCCTTTATCCATTACGGGTAGCAGACGATACTTGAAAAATAAAATCATGAATTACTAAAACTTTTCAATTTTTGTCTCAAAAACATAGCTTATGACCCCTCATTGGAACGAGCTCGTTCCAATGAAGGGTCATAAGCTATATTTTTGAGACAAAAATTGATGGAGATTTTTGTATATAGGCCTAGTCGGTTTTGTTTGTTACGTTGGGTAACGGGTTCATGCTGTAAATCATCAACGGTATGGCAGTTATTCAGATATCTATTTGGACAAGTGATTAACCAGTTAACCAAAGTTAATCCACGTGATTAATCGATCAAGAAAACCTCTTAACCGTTTCAGCTCTATCTAAGAAGTAGAGGTTAACCCTTTCAAACCATTATGCGTATATTTTGCATCAAGCAATTTATGCATTCATGACAAGATTACACAAAACGTCCGGAGGAATATCAGTAATAATAATAATTTAATCCTATAGCCCTATGATTAATATATCACTGAATCGCCCAAACGAATACAAAATAGATTCTCACACTTTGCTATAAATTATAGTCTATATGGCGATGCTCTGCTATAAATTATACTATATATGAGGATAAGATTCGGGAAGTCTGCGTTGAAAAGTAAGCAATAACATCTTTCTGGAACCAGAAGGCTGTAATTCAAAAACTGTCCTAGACCTGAACCCAACACAACCGACTCACTTCATTTCGACGTGACTGGAGAAATCTAATTTTTTCCGATGCCCATGTGAACAACTGATTTTTATCATATGTTTGCAAAACGGTTATATAACCTGTCGTCGGGACGAACACGACACCCTGCTTTCAAACGGGGTAGGGAGATATATTTTTGAAGCAACAATCTGAAAAAGATACATTACGATTGCCGATGCAATTCTATAGTCAAGACTGTCTTTTATCGACCAATTAGATGGGGTCGTTAAAACAGACCGGTTTTAAGAGTAAATTTAAGTATTACAAAATCGAGGTTGTTATATATAGAGCTATGCGTGACGGTTACCTCGAAAACATGACGTCCAGCGGGATGTCTTGTCGATAATGATTTTTTACTCAAAATGTGCAAAAAAATATCATTTCTTGTGAATCACGTGCCACCCACTATGCTTTTAAAAAAGCAAAGCTTGAATTACACACACGACTGAATTTGTATGTGACACAAACACTTCATCATATAACCATCGCCTCGTGTCAAAAGGTCTAGTTGGTTCAAAACATGTTTAAACTGAAATATTTTACGTTAATAATTGCTTTTAAACGGAAAAATTAAATTCGAAAAGACACAGTTATAAATATTTGTGCGTGAACAAGCTATCATGTATATACAGGTTTCGTACGATTGGGCAATGCAAAATTAAATAGAAAACATAACGGAACGCAATCTATTACACGGCGATGGTGAGAATCAAATTTATGCGTATTCTCAAAAGTAATGAAAAAACACATGGAAGTGGGACTTACTAGTTTCCTCAATAGGTTTAATATTTTATACCCTCACCAATACGGGTTCCGAAAACGATATAACACTATTCATCCAGTACTTCATCTCTTTTCAAGCACCGCAAAAGAAAAAAAATATAAACAGGAAAAAACAGCACCTTAGCATTGCTCCTGTATCTGTCAAAAGCCTTTGCCACCATAAACCACGAAATACTATAAGGTAAACTGAAAAATATGGTATCCGAGGTGTCGCCAACAATTGGTTTAGAAGTTACTTGTTCACAGGTCTCAATATGTTATGTATAGAGAACAAAAATCTGTGATTTTTTTCAGGAATAAACATTGATGAACACTTATCCTACAAGGCTCACATATATCGACTATGCTCGAAAATAGCACGTGCAAACTATAGCCTTAACAGGATAAAAATTACCCTCCCTCACGGAGCTCTGAAAACATTATATTACGCCCTCATACACAGTCATTTGGTATACAGAATCCAGGCATGGGACGGAAGAATTGAATTATTACTGATCGTCTTTACGGGTCTGTTGTTGTCTATAATTGTGTCATGTTGTGATTATTGTCATCGAATGCTACAACGTTTTACGCAGAATTGATTTATTTATATTTTTATTTATTGGGGTTTAACGACACTTCCGACAACCAAGGTCACATCGTGTCAGTCAGTTTTACGGATGGAGGAAGCCGAAGTACCCAGAGAGAACCATCGAGCAACGGCGAACAACCACCAGACTCCCCAACGTACTAACTCCACACAAGCACGGTTAGTATTGGTTGAAGATAAGTGCACCATTGACGTGTAGTACGCCTTAGTACACAGCGCCACTGTGCTCCCACGAGGGCAATCAGGAATAAGTGTTATGCCCAAGAACACAACCCAGTAAGGCAGTTATCCTTGGCGGAGATCGAACCGCGGCCCTTTCGGCTTGAAATCCAATTCCGTAACCACCGATCCACCGTGCTCCCACGCATAATTGATTGCCTACACTTCTAATTTCACCATGATAGAGTTTTGACACCAGTACTGTGACGATCTTAGATATGTGGACAATTCACATCATAACGCTGTTGTGTTAACCCCCCATACACTCGACTGTCAAAATTTCAAGCTATAGGTTTTTCTCATTTGCAACTAAGATTTTAGAGAAATCACTCTTGTGTGACACAGTTCATTGAATTCCGATATCGCCATATATCGTACCTCCTACAAGTATCTGGAAATTTCACTGGTTCAAAGACGTCACATGCAGACTGCATATAAAACCATATACTGCCTGTCAACATCAATATACGCTGACAGCTATGGATAATCTCCCCTTTGTTCATTGATTATTCAAAATGGCGGCAGCCGATAAACGCTTCAAGTTGAAAGCTTGAGTGTTGGAAGCCCATATTTGGTCTGAAGTGCAGGTTATGCAACTTAAAAGGCTTCATATTCTGTCGATGTGTGTCATGTTACCTTCGAAATGAAACTGTTTGGTATGTATGAATTTGCCTTGTTACAATTTATGGGAGAGTGCCTGCACTCTGCCATAAATTGAAACACAAGCAAAGAACCGTGAGTACTTTGTGAGAATTCTCTCATTTAATTTTGATCGCTGTTGTTATTAGTTCTGTGCATCGATGCAACAGTGGGTAAAATATAGTCGTTACACAGTTTGTTGGTGGCCTAGTATGGTATATATGGTGTCAGTTAATTTCATATTGGACGAGAGCTCGCTCTCGTCCAATATGAAATTAACTGACACCATATATACCATATTAGGCTACAAACAAACTGTGTAACTAATAATAGTCCACCACGTCTGCTCTACACAGTGGCAGGAATTTATGAATAAACCAATACACTTTAGTTTTTGGAGCTTTCGGCCACTTCGCCTTAATCAACAACTATGAATACATTGCAATACATTAGCAGTTAATGCAAAGTAGCGTGTGACTGTAAATGTATCACAAAATGTAGATGCAGATTGCTGGTAAGGGTCAAATGACTGAAACCTAAACAAAATCCTAGAGTGTAATTGTAAATTCAAGATTGAATGCTCGTTGCATTATGGAAAACAATTGTTGCTTGAAAAATAGAAATTTTGACATCAGTGCGCAGAGGGTTAAAGTCGACAGTGATCTACGGCACGCCTCGTTCACAAAATTTGTTTTCTTATCTTATGTCGCGCTTAATATGTATTGGTTTCAAGAGCTTTGTACGCTTATTTTCTTTGAATACAGCTTTATTTTGATCCACACTTAAAAATAATGGGTGAAATATATTCAAGTCCCAATATTCTATACACCATGGTGTATTATAATGGCGTATTAGGAAAGAGTATCTCTTACGCGTTGGGTTTTATGTCAACATTCGACAGCATTTTATTGTGACAAACGTCCCAACTGGATGAAAAACTGTCGATGGGAAAATTATGCACTCGGGTTGATGTTTTTCTCAATACAATTTGTAAGAGTCGACGATGGGGTAGTTGAGAAGGACACTCAAGTATTATATTCTCGGCACTAGAGCCATAAGATCAAGTGGTCTCTGATAATATGCTACATGTGAATTTTGTTCAGCGGTCTTCTACAACACAGCCGGGTAGATGTCAACGTCTTAAATCTCTTCCAACTGCCACAATAGTAACATCTGCTCTACATTGTGCAAACACTTTCAATATTTTACGTGAGAAAACTTTAGTACCGACATCAGGTACTCATACCTGTTCCCAGTACTATCTAGATGTTGTCCAAAACAAACAGTACGGTCGTCGGAGAATGGTCGTAATCCACGCGTGTGCAGTGATATCCACGTATGCGTTTACCAGGTAATAAAAATCATCATCAGCAATATTTTAGTTAATGAAACACGGGGTTGTACCCAATGCTTCATTAATTAAATTTTGGATGAATATTCCCATAATTAGTGTTTGGAATCTAATTTTATTATATAACTATGTAATTTAAACCGCTAAATATCACCACTGTTTGACGATCTTTTCCTGGCCACCGGAAAATCCACAGTGTGGATTCCGATTCCGTATTACTCCGAGCTGGAATGGATGCGCTCGAACGGCGGTCTGGGTTTGCAGTTTCGTCTGCTAGCAACCATCACTTTGGTACGTATTCATGCGCATCGGGGGGGGGGGGGGGGGGGATTCCCAGGAAGTGTGCACCTGTTACAAAAATAAGTGCAAACAAAAATAGTTCTTTTTTTCACTTCAATCCAATTTAACCAAAAAAGGTTGGGGAATTGTTAATGCTAGCGCTGGCATGCGATGTTGAACTATAAGTCATATAATAAACTTTTTATCTCTACAGTGAAGTGATCCGGGTCGTCGCATCACGCCTCGTTGAGGAGGTCAGATCGCCGGATCAAAACTCGCTGACTGCGGCAGCACGTTTGATCCGCCAATCTGACCTCTTCAACTCAAAGTGATACTACGACTCAGATCACTTTACAGTAGCGATAATATATATTTATTACTTTTCAAAATGTGATTAACTGGGATTTCCAGGTTTGATTATAAACGATAACTTCAGAAGTGAATTATGCAATCAACAATTGGGTCATGTATCCGTGCGCGCAAACGAAGACGCTTTGCCGTAGGTGTAATGGGGACTTCATTGTTTTGTATTTTCTAACCCTTTACCTAACATGAAAAGCAGACGACACTTGGAAAAAAAATTCTTGAATAACTAATTTTTTCACTTTTTGTCTCAAAAGCATAGGGTATGACCCCTTAATGGAAAACGAGCTCGACGAGCTCGTTCCAATGAGGAGTCATAAACTATGTTTTAGAGACAAAAAAAATAAAAAATAATGAAAATTAATTCGCGATTTTTGAGAATAGCGCTGGCCGGTTTTGGCCGTTACGTTAGGTAAAGGGTTAAATAATATAATTATCGTTATTAATTAAAAGTAATAAACAGAGTCATCGCTTGACTGCACTGGTTACATGAAATAATTCATTCGAGGCGAGGGACTATATTGTAAAACACTCATGTGCATTCGCGCACTCGTGTTTGTAGAACGACGGCAACGGCCATCACCTCTTATGAATTATTTCACGTAACCAGTCCAGTCAAGCGATTACTCTCTATCTATTGCGTCCGTAGAAATATTGTTCACCCGTGAAAAGTGACCAATCCACGACAACCGTACTGTAGCTTATGATATCTCAACGAGATTACATAAAAGTGGGGTTTTAAAGCTAAATGAAAATATGAATAATATGTTAGTGATGGTGATACATACCTGGATAGGAGAAAGTCAACGCGCAACATAAAGAGAAGCGTTTATTGATTACAATACAGTGTTTTCGTGCAAACAGCGCCTCTAGTGGTTGACACCCAACCTTTAATGGAGGATAAAAGTTCCTGGAATTATCCGATTGGTGGAAAATGAACCGAGCTTGTAAGTGTGAATAAAATTTTTAAAGTGCATGTTTTGGAAAAGATATAAAATATTGGTGACTATTGTCTTCTGAAATGTGTGAGAGAAGATTAAAATTGGGTGGGAGTAGGTAAAAATATGTCTATTTCATTCAGTGCGAAACTGGACGGGAGTACAGGAAGCTCCAAATTTAAAGGCAAAATTCATATGGCGACCTATATTTTTTTTCAGTATCTTTTTTTCATGAGATGATAAACTAAATGGATAGATGGTTGTTTTTGCCCAAATCAGCTTGATGAGATGGGGAGAGGAGGAAAGATTAGTACTGTCGTCAATGGAAAAAAACACTGTATTGTAACCTAAAGCAGTATTTCTTGTGATTTCTATCGAGTGATATTTTAAAAAATAGTGTTGGATGTTGGCTCTACCGGTGTTATTACTTTGATGACTGAAGCCAAGTCGGTTTGTACTTGGATGGAAATTTTTGAGGAACGGTAATTTTGAAGATGTAGAATGCTCATTTTTCATGAAATAAAGCCTATTTTAGAGGGCCCATATGCATAAAATGCTGGCCAAATGATGAGTGAATCTAAGGTGGAGAAAAGATGGTACAATTTGGTTATTTTGTTGTGTTTGTAGTTAATCAGAGGCAGGCCAATACGAAATGGCAGTATTAATTGAGCTAAATGTTGTTGTCTGTGCAAAATAAGCAAGTTTAACCCACCATGGCCAAACTTGGAATGGAGCATATTTTCAACCTGGAAAACATTCAGTCAAGTTTATTATTGATTTCCACTTGCTAACTAACCCCCATCCCCAAATATAGCCAGTAGAAGTATCATTTTATTCTATTCCAGAATTTAACCCCCTCTGTCTATATATGCTTGCAGAAAATATGATTTGTTACATTCTGCAGTGTGAGAAACAGTCACTAAACAGGGTTTTTTCTTTATTTTGGCAGCTGTGATGGTCAAATTAATGAGAAATATCCTGTTTCAGCCTGTGATTTGATTCAAATGTTGTTCTTATGAGATGCATAGGAGGTTTTTACTCCATGAGAGCAATTTGGGTGTGGCACTACTTGATTTTTCTATGTTGAAATTACTATTATTTTCACTTATTTTTTAACAGAACTGTAGCTACTTTATTACCTTTGAGTGCTGGACACCCTGGGCAACTTTCTAATCTTATTTTAGAGAAAAACTCTGCTTTGAAGTGTTTTTTGTGCCCATGAGTGCAAAAACTACCTTTTGGGCAATTTCTAGATGCACAAAATCACTACACTATATGCAACTGCTCCTCTCATATTGACAGCATTCACTGGGCTTAACATTTCTATTCTCACAATCAAACTTGTAGCTCTAAGGGGTTAATCTGTAATAGTTTGATCCATTTTATGTACTTTGTTATTCACAAGGTGAGGCCTTCACAAGAATGTAGATATCTGTCTTATAAATGGCATTTTGTGTGCTTTCTCTGTCCTTGTGTTTCATTTGTCATTTTTCTTACCAAGTACTGTTACAACCACCTTAAAAACTTGCATCCTGTTCATGTAGAAGGTAATATGCCATTCATTGTTGTAGACAAATAAGGAGAGATACCTAGTAGTTTAAAGGACTGTTGCATTAGGGAGATTTCCGTTAAAATAAGTTGTTGGACCTGGCTGGAATGAGCTACTATGCTGATCCCATTCAGGTTCAGCAACTTATATTTTTTTTGATAATGTCAAACAAGTGGAGATAGAATGGATTTGGCATGTGGCTAAATGTACTATGCTGGCTTGATACTTGAGAATGTGGGTCAAATCAAGAAAAAAAAGTTGTGAGTGATATTGTACAGAACTGAGAGAGTCCAAACTGAATTGTGGTTTTATTTTGGAAAATTCTCCCCCCCCCCCCACAGTTTAATCTATCCTGATCAATTTAATTTGGAAATATGACTCCCATGAGTACCACTGGATGCCTCATATGGTTCGTACTCACACATTTTTTATAACATGTAGGCTCAGCTCAATGTGCTGAGAGCACACCAGTTCTTAATTTGGTCTCAGTACAAAACCAGGAGAAATTTCCACTTTCATCTCATTTTGGCAGTGTCTGTATCACCCAAATGTAGGATTTATTAATTTTTCAAGTATCTTGTTAACTCTGTGCACTGTATATGTGGGAAACAGTTGGGGATTCTGACACTAGAACTGAAGTGCATGGACTCAAAAGGGTTGAATGTAGGCTTTTCTGCTAAACTGGTTGCAGGGGTAGGGGTCAAATAGCCAGCACTGCTTGTTCATTTGTTTCTTTCTTCATTCAGGTCATATGATTATCTCATGTTAGAGTGTGCTTCTGCCAAATGGTGTACTTCTACTGTAAATTGTACTTTATCCAAACACCTTTATCTAACAAAAGTACCTTTTATTTCATTTTTATTTTGAGAATAATGGGAGGGTTAATGTTTTTGGCTTTCATTACTTTGAGAATAACTTTTTTACTCTGATAGTTTATACAGATACTCTCTTGGTATACTAATGCAAAATGATGGCAGTTTGAGGACAACAAATTCATTAAACTTGTTGTTTGGAATCAGTTTAAAGGGCAAAATGTAAAAAGTGACACATGACTTTTTTTCTCTCAACCAGTTGGGATGGGTTAATTGTAATGTTGATAGATTAGGCAAAGAGCATTGAAATTTGAAAAAAAGATATTTAATATATTAGACAGTATTTTTTCTTTAATTTAAACTCATAATTACATATATTTTTATCAACTTTGTAGAAAGTTTAGGTTACAATACAGTGTTTTCGTGCAAACAGCGCCTCTAGTGGTTGACACCCAACCTTTAATGGAGAATAAAAGTTCCTGGAATTATCCGATTGGTGGAAAATGAACCGAGCTTGTAAGTTTGAATAAAATTTTTAAAGTGCATGTTTTGGAAAAGATATAAAATATTGGTGACTATTGTCTTCTGAAATGTGTGAGAGAAGATTAAAATTGGGTGGGAGTAGGTAAAAATATGTCTATTTCATTCAGTGCGAAACTGGACGGGAGTACAGGAAGCTCCAAATTTAAAGGCAAAATTCATATGGCGGCCTATATTTTTTTTCAGTATCTTTTTTTCATGAGATGATAAACTAAATGGATAGATGGTTGTTTTTGCCCAAATCAGCTTGATGAGATGGGGAGAGGAGGAAAGATTAGTACTGTCGTCAATGGAAAAAAACACTGTATTGTAACCTATATTGTTACTTCTGTGAATCCGACATTTAAATTTGGTTTTTGTTGACTTGATTAACTTTGCATGGCGGACAATTTTCGTCTCTGGAAAAGATTCACACTAAAGCGAACTCCCTGTAATTTTCTAAAGTTGTCAGTATATTTAACGCTAAGTATATGGGAAGTTCAAATATAAAATGAAATTTCGAAATGTTAGCGAAGTTGTATCAGCGATGTGTGCATCATTTCACAAACTTCGGGCATATTCCTGTAGAGTGACATACAGATACAACAGCTGGCCGTTTACAATTTTTGCCCAATTAGTATGAACGTTTGACTATTATTCTCTGTTTAAACCCATTTAAAAATAAGAAAATGTTGCTTTCACCATCTTTTGGTGTTCTGTGAACGTTTGTATGTTCGTTATATCAGAAATACACGTATCGTGATATAAAATACGGACATTACCCTTACCATTAATATTTAAGTCTAGGAGGTAAGAATTGATCATTTTTTTCCTCAGAAGAATACAAAGTTACAAATTATTGTGAAAACGCATTCGCCAAACAAAGATCCAAAGTGGGCAGTTACTTAGTTGCTTCTAAATAACTTGCCATAAAAGCCAAGTTTCCTTTTGTAACTTTTAATAAAAGAAAATAACAGACAGCTCCGAGAGCTGTCTGTTGTTTTCGTTTATTATAAGAAACAAAAGAAAACTTAGCGGTATTTTCTACTAACGTCAGAGGTATTTTCTCCACAATTACACTCTTCTTAATTGGTCATTCCTCGTCCGTCTAATAATTTTAGGGGAGATAACTTTATTGAAAGTCGATTTTGGATGCCGGATCGTCACGGGAAATGGATCTTGCCATATCCTCTCATCAACTGTTGTGGTGGTTGGTTGAATTGTTGATAATTTAAAACGCGGGTACCTTTTGGTAACAATTCCGCCGTTTGTACCACATATTCAACGTTACGCTAAACAATGCTGACATTGGGTAATGTATTCGATACACCCAGGGCCGGGGATTGGGTGGGGGCAATGGTAGTAACCCCAGGGCCCTGAACTTTGGGCGACCTGGGCTTGGCCCAGGAGTCCAGAATTCTTAAGTCAGATCTGGGCCCCAAAAGTTCTGACTCGTGTGTCAAGCCTGGGCTTCCCGATCCCTGAGCGAGAGGTTCTCACTCGGGGATCGGGGTGCCGAAGCATGACACAGGAGTCAGAACTTAAGCCGAGAATCAGCAAGATAAGTTGCCCGTCGAACCACTAGTTCCATAGTTGCGTAGAACTAAATGTTAAGAAGCAGACTGTATCGCGAATGGAGCTCTGCACTTAACCAACGGTTCTAATTTTGGACTGCATGATTCTTGAAGTGATAACTTTATTAAATCAACTTGACGCGCTCAAGTTATCACTTCACGAATCATGCTGTGAAAAACTATAACTCAAGGTCACTAGAGTTTCACCGATGAACTTGCAAATTTGAAACATACTGATAAAAACGTCATTTTGACGGACAAAAAATGACGTGATTTTTCATCCCAAAAGCTGCCAGAAGTCTCCATTTAAGAACCGATTTCAATTTTTTTGAAGGGGTGGGGGAGAACCCCTCGACCCCGCACCATCCCATCATCTGTGTCACATTATTTGAGGCCAAGAGTTGGGATTACAACTTTATTATTTGGATTTTCCTAAAGGGAAAATCTATTTGTTATTGCAAAGATTATTTTTTTTTTTTTTTTTTTTTTTTTTTTTTTTTTTTTTTTTTTATTATTCTTCCACACTTTTATTTTCACTATTTCTCGAAAACGCTCTGAACGATTTTTTTTTAAGTTTCTGTACTCATAAAGGGTCAAAAGTTCTAACTAATCGTCACATTCCCATTTTTCTGAAAATGTTTTGGTTAACCCTTTAACAAAAATAGTCGGCAGCTCATATCTTTGGACTGGAAAGGGCGATTGACTTGAAATTTTCTCAGACATGTCAGCAAAACACCCCTCTATCAGCCTATGGTACGAAAATGTATGTAGTTAACACCTTTCTGCCAAAACATTTTTCAAAACGAAAAAAAAATTCAAATTTTGACCATTTTTGAACTCAATCTCGGGACAGGGATATGCTGAACCAACTAAAATGGCTTAGAAATGAAGACTGTATCACCGAATTGTTAAAACCATCGAAAAAATTTCGATTCGATTTTTCGTTAATCCAAAATGACGGCCGAAAAATCGAATTTTTATTTTTGGTTATTTATGCGTTTCAGGCCATTTGGAAACGAAAAAAAATTTTTTTTTGCACCAGAAAAATTTTCGGTTTGGACTTAGAAATTTTCGACCAAAAGTCGGAAATTTTTGTTACGACCGGGCTACTTTGCCGTCACAGTACTCAACAACGGGAACGATTTGAAAGCTTCTATGGTTAGAAATGCTGAATTCACAGTGTACATGAACAGTTTTCGACTTTTGGAATTGGAGTTCTTCTTCGTTTGGCTTCTGGTAGCAGTCAAACATGGCTCCGGGACACTGTGACCAAAAATTGAAAAAAAATTTCTTGTGTTTTTTTTTTACTTTATAATGTGTAGATTCATTATTTCTCCTAAATAAAAACTATCAATGACGGCCATGAGTCCTAATAAATAAAACCATCAATATTTGGGGCAAAATGTTTGTTATTGGGCAAAAACGCCCCAAAACGCCCAAACCTTTATAGGCCAATATCTCGTGAAGGAAGAAAGCTATCGACTTAATTTCTTGACAGACTTGTCAGAATTACTCTTGTCTAAAACAAACATAATCGGTATTTTTTTTCATTTTTTATGTTTTCTGCCAAAATTTTTCACAAAACGGAAAGTTATCTCGAAAATCGGCCATTTTGGATTGAAATATCGAGATTTAAATATAATGAGCCCTCTAAAAGGGATCCAAATTCAAGGCAGTAATACCGCTTTATAAAAAAATCGAAAGAATTTCGTTTCGATTTTTCGTTAATCCAAAATGGCGGCCAAAAAATCGAAAAAATTTTTTTTCGTTTTTTATGCGTTTCGTTCAATTTTGAGACAAAAAATGTTTTTTTTTTCACACTACGCCAAAAAACGAAAAATCGGTCTTCAGACTGGTACTTTGACCTAATTATACTGTATTACCGGAGTGGGTTAAAAGCGGCGATGATTGAGAATGTGTAGCCCGAATATAGGTTAAAAGATTCCCCATAGTCTGGGAGCTCAATTTTGTTGTGTTTGGCTTCGGGCGGTCGCTAAAAGTACACTCTCGGCATCTCAACGGTCCGTACACCCTTTTTTTGGCATGAGAATACTCGGCATTTTTGACTCGTATAAGGCTTCCGTGATTGAAATAGCAACATTCACGGTCTCTTTAAACCTTTCCCCACCCCATGGGAATAGGGTTTTATTTCACTTGGCTTCTGATGACTGGAGAACTACCACTCCGGTTCGGACTTAGAAATTTTCGACCAAAGTCCGGAAATTTTTGTTTTTTGTGTTTTGTTCAATTTTGAGACGAAATTAATTTTTTTTTTACACTACCACCAAAAAACGAAAAATCGGTCTTCAGACTGGTACTTTGACCTAATTATACTGTACTACTTGAGTGGGTTAAAAGCTGCGGTGATTGCGAATGTGTTGCCCGTATATAGGTAAAAAGATTTCCCGTACTCTGGAAGCACAATTTTGTTGCGTTTGACTTCGGGCGTTCGCCAAATGTACACTCTCGGCCTCTCAACGGCCCGTACACCCTCTTTTTGGCACGAGAATACTCGGCGTTCTTGACTCGTATAAGGCTGCCGTGATTGAAATGGCAACATTCACGGTCTCTTTAAACCTTACCCCCACCCCATGGGAATAGGGTTTTATTCACTTGGCTTCTGATGGCTGAAGATCTTCCACTCCGGTTCGGACTTAGACATTTTCGACCAAAATCCGGAAATTTCTGTTTTTGTTTTTTATGTGTTTTGTTCAATTTTGAGACGAAAACAATTTTTTTTTTACCTGGAAACTTTTTGGTCCGGTTTGGACTGAAAATTTTTTATCCAAAACCAAACTTTTTTCTTTCGATCACCACTTTCACCTGACGAAACGGTACTACGATACGGGTTAAAGTGGCCGTTATTCAGAACTTGGATGTTGAGGCTCTTCCTCCACCCGTAAAACTATCCGACGCGACTGCCCAACCCCCACCCAACACAAACACCCATTAGACTCTATGGACTCGGGCGTCCAAGCCAGGGAACACGTCTGAAAAACATTGATCATTTTGCACCCGGCGACCTCAACTTCAGCGAATGCTGTACACAATGTCAAGTGGTATTTTGTATCCTAAACTGAAATGGAAAGTAGAACACTGAGAGTGTGTTATTTTTTATGGGCATATGACACCAGCTACTCATCCCCTCCCCCGCCCTCATTGAATTTGATGACGGTGACAATTCCGACGGTATTGTCAGATGTCACAACAAAATTAGATTTCTGCTGAATATTGTCACTTTCTTTGTTATTAAAATTTATGTCGAATAAAAAATGTGATGGCGTCGTACTGACCGTCGATTACCTCTTTACTGACTTGAATGCACTCCACAGGGGTCGCAGAGCAATTTGAAGGTGTTTGTGTTTTGGCTGGAAGGAGGGGGGGGGGGGGTGGGCAGGTTTCTGCCGCGAGCTGCCAACATTAATGCTAGTGGACTTCCTTCCCTCGAGAAGTTTCGAAAAAGCAGAGAAAGACATTTCTAGCGTTCTGGCACACCAAGACGCATTCCTTTGTGAAAGTGGTGAGTCAGAACACGTTGTTACCAAATATTTGATGTTGGTTTTTACAGAAGCCATGTATAAAGTTGTTAGGAATTAGGAATATCATTAGGAATGTCATGAGCTTCGATAGGGGCCTAGTTTGCTTTTAGTATTGGTAATTTTTATTTGTTAGCTTTCAAGGGCGTTTGTTGACCAAAGACCAGCGAGAGCGAGAATGGAATGGTATAACGCGCCGAAGGCGCGCTGGGACGGTATGGGGAACAAGCCCCTTTCGACCCTCATTGGCTGTAAATGATTAATTTCGACATGTCTATTCGTGTTGAAGGAGGAACAGGTTCAGATACTCGGCAGGTGTCACCGGTTGCGGCGTGATGGTCTCTTTGTCTGATGTCGGTTGAACCCTCGGGTGAGGACCAGTGTGAGAGGTTGGGTCCTCTGAGAGAGAGAACAGCCGTGATGCAGCCTTTTATACCTTTCCATAACGTAACACGTGACGTTGGTTGACTCAAGATGCTGCTTTCAGGATTCCCGTATTTTGTTCAGTAATGCTGACAGAAAGAACTATTTCTGTCAGTATCCTGACCGAACATTGTTTGGGACAACAATAACCCAATAAATATTGCTATGGTAGTGGAAATTTAACCATTTTATGAACGAGTATGAAATAGACACATGTTTCACTGAATTAGGAAACAAGTTTTAGTTAAGAAAGGGTAAAAACTTTAATTATACAAGTTGAACCGTGGATACAAAATCAGACGGTATTTTGCGTGATAATCGGCTGCACAGTGTTAAGTATACCCGAATGAATCATGTCTGATCGAATTACATGATTAGGTTAAACATCTAAAGTCGCCATAAGATGGCTTTAACTATATCATTAGATGGGTGAGCAGAGTTAACAATAAGCAATTTACATGAATGTACGATCCACCCCTAAAACTATTCTAATGAACGGGTCTCTGCACATCCCATATTTGGTAATAAGACCACGTGACTCCATCAGCGTCTCGAAAGTTGAAAGTACAATAATAAATGGCTGTGTTTACTACTGTTATTAACAAACGCAATGTAAAACAATAGACGATACTTTATAAGGAACAGTTCCCATACATTCCCAGTGATGTACATTTTGCAACGATATATAATCTTTGACTACACAAAAGCTGAGTACATGACACTCAATAGATTTTTTTACTGGAAGGTAAATGTGCTAAAAATTGGGTCTGATTTCATGAGTAATTTACGAAGGCGATCGACACAATTATGTTTCCCAGCTTGTTCACCCTAAAATAATACAAACTAAATACCGAATATGTCTGGGAACTGCAATCCCAAATTGTATAGAAATGGATAATAATTTACAGCCCCAATATGTTACGAAAACCTGATTGATTTCGTCGTAATATATTTACAGGTTGTGCAATGTTTCCTGAATTCGCGTTGTTAACACACTGTCACTGGCAATGCAAAGACGGTGTGCCTAAAATCACTAAATATAGCTAGGCTACATAATTTCAACTAATGCAATCAGCGTAATTTATCGGTGCTAGGTTCACCACACCTTACTGAATCGAAGTTACTGCCAAACCATCAATACCAGGTACCAATTATTTATTAGAAATCCCAGAGCAGAGTGTATTACATAAAAATCAGAAAATATGCTTTTTAGATTATATAGGGAAGGCGTTCAGTGTCATTTTACGTTTTGAGTGAAAAATTAAACTAACACTCCTGCTCATAATGATTGTCAGCCCCCCCCCCACAACCTAACGCCCGACCCCACCCAATTACGCGCTCGTTTTTTGATTTCTGAATTCTAGATTTCTTCTGCAATCGTGAGGGTCCACGACATCACTGCCTATCATGTAGTAGTATTTCCGCCTCAACGCATGAGAGTCGGATGCCAAAGCGGTTGGAAATCTTCGAAAATAATGTTCATTGAAACATTTATGGTAGCAGTTGTCTTGGACTTCTGAATGGGAATTACAGCTGCCGTGGATTTACTGATAATGTCGTCCACTCATTGACATTTAATGAGGTCGACATAGTAATAATGCGCAGTTTGGTATGGTTGTTCCAATGTATGGAGCCTTGGCGGTCAGTACAGAATTTCATTAGATGCGACCTCTGGGAGCTGGCGTACTGCATAGAGGTGCTGCCGACATTGCTTCTGTTTTGATTTAGTAGCGTAGCCATGGAATTAAGGGGGGGGGGGGGGGGCAAGTCTTCTAAATGTTTACCCCCCCCCCCCCCAAAAAAAAAATAAGGAAAGGAGAGAATTGACCCAATGCAATTTCGCACAACTTAGAGCCCTCACAAATGCTCTCCAATGTTGGGCAGCACATGCTACAACTGATCACATTGAATCTTAAAGAGGAGTGAATTTTGCAAAATATTCTCGGGGAGGCTTTGTCCTTACTAGAAGTCTAGGGCCCTCTAGCTATTACCCCCTCCACAAATTTCTCTGTCCTAACCCCGAAACCCGAGAACAACCTTCCGAATATCATGGTAGTTATCACACTTCTCCCCTGAACAATGGCTGTCAGACAAACGAGAAGACCCCAGTCATTTACATCAAACAGGGTTTCTGTAAAAAAAACCTTGCCATTATATCACCTAGCGTCAATGTATGTTAATAGGCTCATAAAAAATTCGTTTTTTTTGCGTTCTTCTCAATTTTGAGACGAAAAAGCCGAAGAATGACGAAAAAAAAAATTTTTTTGCACCAGAAAAAATTTCGGTTTGGACTTATTCTACTTAGAAATTTTCGACCAAAAGTCTGAAATTTTTGTTACGACCGGGCTACTTTGCCGTCAAAATACTCAACAGCGGGGATGATTTGAAAGCTTCTAAGGTTAGAAATGTTGAAAAATAATTTCTTGTGTTTTTTTTTTCACTTTATTATGTCTGGATTCATTAGTTCTCATAAATAAATCTATCTGCAAATTGCGGAAAATGTTTTCCAGCCAAAACCACCCCAAAACGCCCAAATATGCGAGAGCCGATATCTTTGGACTGGAAGGGGCGATTGACTTGAACTTTTCACAGGAATGACTGTAATACATTTCACTCATAATCAAGGGCACAAAATGGTAGTTGGTTAACACCTTTCTGCCAAAACATTTCACGAAACCATAAAAAATTCAAATTTTTATTTGGTATCGAGCTCCCTTAGAATTCTACTTGCTGAGTAGAACAGTGACTAAAACCACTAAGGAAAATCCTGTGTATTGTTCCGAAGGTACAATCACTTCCTCTAGTTTTTTTATGTAATTTAACTTGAACTAAAGTATACACAAGTCCTAAGATTAATGGAAAAAACACAAATCACAATAATATGGCAAAGATTACTGGCGAAATCTGTGGGATCCTTCATTAAATAATATTTATTTGCTTGTGTCACGCTATCTGGTTAAATGGTCAGTTAGAAAAAATGCGGTCAACTTAACCTCTTATTAGCTAGAATATTGTTTCGAGTATTCGAAGCAGAGATAAGTGAGCGTACACGTGTGGAACATGGCAAGCGATTTTCTATTTATGGTTACACTAAACCAATGTATCAGCCTGTCCGTCGTGGATTTGAAATTAGTGATTGCTAACGGGTAATTTGAACGTAAACAGTTTAATAGTGTTCTGGCCGTTTCAGACAATCATTAAAATGTCTAGTTGTTTCAAAAAAGACATATCTTACCAAGCCAGGAGAGCTCCGAGATATGTTGCCAGACATCACAGAACACGAGCTCATAATAATAAAAGTGTCCTCCAAATGTAGCGAGTCTGACTGAAACAAAATACGCATTAATGTCTCTATCCATATCGAATTACGAAGCACTCGTCAAGTCAGAATTAATTTTGCGTTCCGACTGTATAAAGAGTGAAGCAGAATTCTTGGTGGATAGTTTGGTCTGGGGGCACTCAGAGAAGGTCCGAGTTTAGCCTTGGCCGTCGAGGGTCATAGGCACCGAGATTGAAAGTCCGCGTATTGTCGTAACCCTGTGAGGGTTGTAAGGGACCGATAGTAGTTTGTTAACGATTGCGAATCGTGGAGGCGTAGTAGCCAAAGAAGTAAAAGCTGTAACGTTGAGGTCTAGAAACAGTATTAAGAGTTTGAGTAAGCGCGTGAATAGCTCGCGAGATAAGATAGTTTTAGGCGTGCGAGAATTGGTGATGTTGAGAACACTTTGCAGAATATTTTTATGTAAGCTTTGTAAAGTATATATATGAAGGCGAAGAATAACTTAACCCTGTGAGAGCCAGGCAAGGCGCAAAGTGATCGCGAACTGTGGTAGACGACGATTGAATCCTGATTGAACTGTGAGAACGCTGATAGAGTCGCACAAGCAGAACATTATATGTGTTAAGCCCGAATGACTGTGAAGTTAACCCTGCGGGGAGGAAGCAACGAGAAGTGAATAGACACTTTGTATGTATCACAAACCGTGAGAAAATGAAGATAATGTGAGGTTTATCCAGCGGACACAGCTAGCTGTGGGAGACGTCGAGGGCCCTAAAGAATAAACTTTTATCCGCGTAATTATTGTATTCTTATGGATAATTTTGTGAGTAATTTGTTTCATATTTTATTTTTTCGTACATGTAAATAAATAATCTTTTCAGTGAATTATCGTTGATCACCTTCAGGAATCCCAACAGTCCCTAGCGGACGGGGCATATAAGGTGGCAAGGTTTACGTTCGAACTGGGGTTCAGACGACAGTCACTGGCTGTCGGCTGAGCACTGATAAGAACATAAATTTTCCTCCATCATTGCGAACATCAATTTAACCCCTGTAATCCTGCGACAATCTGCACCAGTATCCTAGCTCTTTCGAAGGGGGCGGGGGGGGGGGGGGGGCGTCACAGAATAACCCTGGAGCACGAATTTCCTCTCCCAGGCCCTGGATACGTCACGCGTGGAATCTGGATTACGTGAAAGAAAGTCATGTTAGAACATGTCTGATGGGACGTTACGCATCTGAGAGAAGTTATGACGTGAAGGAAATGCTTCGATATATATAACATTGTCAAGCAAGAAATTAACCAGATCGTGATATTAACCCACTGAACTCTGTTTCCTGGAATGGTGATGGCTTTGTGTGCACTTACATATTATACAGTGAGATGGGCCAGTCCAGTATCTATTTACAGGGATGATAAAATAATAACTGCAGTCTGCAGCCTGGCTGAAGACTGCAGTTATTATTTCATCACCAATGCTCCTGGATAGACCTCTTTTAATAAGATAAAAATGGGACGAAATTATGCCTTGGATCGAAAAAGCGGCCTTACAAGCCAATTCACTCCTATCGACGAGGTTTAATGCCTTGAAAGCTGTTATGCTGGGATTGTATGCATTCACAGCATAACTTTCTCTTAATCGAACGTCACCGTGTATTTACTTTACACGAAAGATTGTAGAATGGTATGCATTTTCCAATGTGGGTGATAGTGTTTTGTCAATAGTAAGTATTTATTTATTTATTTATTGGAGTTTAACGACACTTTCGACAGCCAAGACCACCTCACCTCGCGTCGGACAGTTTTACGGACGGAGGAAGTCGAAGTACCCGGAGAGAACCACCTAGCAACGGCGAGCAACTGTCAGACTCATCAACGTACTAATTCAACACACGCAGGGTTAACTAACATTGGTTGAAGACCGGTGCATCATCGATGTGCAGTACGCCATAGTACACAACGCCAAAGTGCCCCCACATGGGCAATCGGGATTAAGTGCCTTGCCCAATGACACAACGCAGTTACCCCTGGTGGGGATCGAACCTTGGACCTCTCGATTTGGAGTCCAATCCGTAACCACTGGGTCACCGTGCTCCCAATAATAACTAGAGCGTTTTGAGAAGATTCAGTTTACATTTTCGCGAAATATTCTTATTCTAGATATCTTTTATTACATTTTAATGGAATAACGATCGGACTGTCTGGCAATTTGTAACGGAAGACAATTAAATTATTGAAATATTGTTAATAGTTGAGTAAAGACATGCGAGTACACTGGACAGTGGCGAACGTTTTTTTTAAATAACAGCTGTGTGATCACGAAGTGGCAAAGATGTGAGAAACTAAACAGTTAGTTGTAGGTCCGACAGACCGGCCGACTGACCGACAGGTCGACCTAGTTAACTGGTAGAGTGCTATATTATTTTTAGTCATCAAAATTTCTCAACATGTATGGCCCTTCTCACAGATTATGAGAGAGTGCCTATAGACATTCTTCCATCAGTTGTAACAAGGCAAGTCCATGATTAAATAATGTCACTTCGAAGATAATATGAAATACATCCACAGAAAAATGTAGTCTTTAACTGGTTGAGGGCTATGCTATTTTTGGTGGTCTGAATTTGGTATTCAAAATTTGTTTGTTACAAATTATTGGAGAGTGCCCGTAGACACTCTCCAATAATTTGGAATAATCAAATTTATATAAACAAAATATTATTTGTGTTTGACTGAATATGAAACGTGAGCAAGAAAAATGTAAGTTTTTGATCAAATACCCTCACTTTTTGGAAAGCCCTGATAGTGTTTTCTAGCACTCAACCAGTTAAGCGTCGATACCTGCATTTCAAATTAAAGCCCAAATATGGCCTCCCGGCACTCTACCAGCCAACTAAATAATCGTCGGTAGTTCAGTATCGGATATTGCACACAATGAACTGTTTATCACCAGCAAAAATTGGCAGTGGAGTAATATTGTACTCACTTAACACATTGTTGCCTGAGTGCCAGAATGTTCTATGTCCTCTATGGGACATAGAACATTCTAACACTCAGGCGACGACATATTGGCAAGGGTATCGGTTATATTTAAAACTGTAACCCAAAAAGAGATTTATGGTAATATTATTACTGTACCTGAATTGAAATACTAAACCTACCTCCAAATACAGAATGGGTTCGTTCTTCTTGCTGCAAAATTATATTTATCAAATTATCACCATCAAATAGCACACTGCGGAAATATCGTCCAATATGGAAATGACATCAGAAGTCAACGTCAGTGTGGTAACATTGTGAGTTGGTTTCGGAAGTAGAATTGGATTATTCATCTCTTATTTTTCATTAAATATCTATCTAATAGAAGTAAAAGAGGGCATTTGCAGAAACATTTCCCGAACACCAAAGTATTTTCTTTTTTGTCTCGAAAACATAGTTTATGACCACTCATTGGAACGAGCTTTTTGAGGAAAAAGAAAAAAAAAATGGATGGTGATTTTCGTGAACAACGCTGGTCAGTTTTAGTTGTCACGTTAGATAAACTGTTAAATTATAGAGAACGCAGTCCGAGCCGCGCGAAGTGAGATCTGTAGGTGACACACATGCGTATAAAGAGAACTCGTACATACTGCTCGAACGACTCGAAATCTATCGAGCAAATGAGCTATCGAGCATTTGCTCATCGAGTGACTCGCACATACGACTCTTAGCCTCATTTCGGAAAAAAGGGGTGCCGAACGCCAGACGTTTTTCCAAAAAGGGATTCCATGGAACGTGGGTGGAGTTCGGTACTCCTTTTTCCGAAATGAGGCTAAGAGTCATATGTTCGAGTCACTCGATGAACAAATGCTCGATAGCTTATTTGCTCGATAGATTTCGAGTCGTTCGAGCAGTATGTGCGAGTCACTCGATTGATAGCTTATAAGGGGAATTTGCGATAGGTATGTCCTGGAGTGGCCGAAAAAGCTGGGCCAAACAAGTAATAGTATCCTTAGATAAGTATCCTATAAAAAAAAGTATCCTCAAATAATACAATAGCAGGCCATAAGTATGCTCAAATACCGAAATGAGTCGAAGAGCAGTATGAGCGAGTCAATCGAACGAGCAATTGCTCTATAGCTCATTTGCTCGATTGGATTCGAGTCGTTCAAGCAGTATGTGCGAGTCACTCGATCGAGCAATTGCTCTAAAGCTCATTTGCTCGATGGGTATCGAGTCGTTCGAGCAGTATGTGCGAGTCACTGGATCGATAGCTTATTAGCTTTGGGAATGATATATGTTTTTGTTATACACAAGGGAGACAACTTTTTATGAATTACGGGAAATGAAGCAATATGATTAGTTAATCAGCTTCCGTAAAGTGAACTGACTGGATGATCTGGATAAATGAAACAAGAACAAGTGTTCTCGGAATAGGGTAGGAACTACTGGCATTACGTCCATCTTACCAGTAACAGGATGATGCAAAGCATTCGGTAGGTTAATACTATCAACGGTTAAGATGGGACCTGCAGGGGAATATACCAATCATACTCTGCTGCCGTTCAGTACTACCAGGCATTAATCCCACCCAACAATACCGATTGATAATATGAAGCATCTGGTAGATTAGTAGTACCAATGGCTAACAAGAGACCTACAGGTATATACAGCATATGCTATACTAGCGTTCTAAACTACCAAGCATTAACCCCGCTCCGACAATACCACTAGACCTACCATAACGTGCTACCTATATCAGCCATATAATAAAACAAAGAAATCGGTTGGTTAATAGTACCAAGCACTAACATGGGGCCTACAGGGGTATATACCGCCCATACTATACTACCGTTATAAACTATCAGGCAATACCCCTCCCCGCAATACCACTATGCCTATCATTACATACTACCTATACCAGTCATAGGATAACATGAAGCATTAGGTGGATTAATAGTACTAAGGGGTACCTTTGTACCTGTAGTGGTACAAAGCGTACATCCTATACTACCACACTAGGCGACCATGCATTACCCCCAGCGACCCCACAATAATGTCTGTCCCCGCATTACATACTACATAAACCAGTTATGGGATGACATAAAGCATTAGGTCCATTGGTAGTACCAATGGCTTTCGGGGGCCCACAGAGGCATATAACGCCCATACCATACTGCCGTTCTTTACTACCAGACATTACCCCACCCCCACTCCATAACACCACTTGACCTGTCCTAACGTTCTATCTATACCAGTCATAGAATAATACAAAGCAATCGGTTGGTTAATAATACCGAGGACTAACAGGGGACATACAGGGGTTTTTACCATGCAACCTATGCCCCAGTTCTAAACAAACGATTATAATACTGTTTGACCTAGCATTACGAACTACCAATACCAGCCATAAGATAATACAAAGGATTCGGTAGGTTAATAGTACTAAGGTGGTAATAGACCAACAGACCATTCATCCTATACTAAACCACCAAGGACTATCAGGCAATACCGCACTGAGCGATCATGCGTTACCCACCCCCCCCCCCCCCCATACTGCTTAACCTAGCTATAGCAGACATAGGATTATTAATTTTCCATCACACACCCATAATATATACATAGAGCCCTGTGTTTACATATATCACTATACATACCGTAGCATACTATATATGCGGTACGTACACCATTTACCGGATCTACATGTATGCTGCCAACATTTTTACACCGGCAAAGGTTGCACCGGCAAAAATCCTGTTCCAAAGAGGGGTCAAAACCTATGTTTTTGAGATAAAAAATGAAAAAAAAATAATGAAAATTAATTGGCGATTTTTGTGAATAGCGCCGACAGGTTTTGGCCGTTACTTTGGGTAAAGGGTTAAAAAGAAGCCAAATCCTTCAATCTAAGAGTCTTATAGGAGGTGTATATTACTGAACCGAGTAGTATATATTTTCCTCTCCATAATTGGAGTTGCATCGGTTGCCTATAGTTTTACAGGCAAAGGCCCAGTTCATTGGCGGATGATGTGATAATTGAACACTCAACCAATTCATAAGTATTTACTGACGGACAGACAGATAGGTCCTCATTGAGTCAATGTGATCCCATTCCCAATGGCCACAGGCTTTCGGACACTCTGGCCCATAGGACCAGTCACCACTGAATGATCTCCGCATACCCATAATTTCGACAAATGTTGTCTCTAGTTGAGTCATATATTGGTCAAACCAGCATTAACCCTTTACCCAACGTAACGGCCAAAACCGGCCAGCGCTATTCTCAAAAATCGCCAATTAATTTTCAAAATATTTTCATTTTTTGTCTCAAAAACATAGGTTATGACCCCTCGTTGGAACGAGCTCGTTGAGCTCGTTCCAACGAGGGGTCATAACCTATGTTTTTGAGACAAAAAATAAAAAAAATTAGTTATTCAAGAATTTTTTTTGCAAGTGTCGTCTGCTTTTCATGTTAGGTAAAGGGTTAACAATTACCGTTCCAACCGGTAATTACGTGGTAAAAACCTGTTGCATTTTGACGCTGCAGTTATCACGAATTTGTCGATTGTCGTGGCTAATTTCGGCGTCTGTAGACTCTTTGTCTGAATATATAAAGTAAGCTACTTTCGGACAATTCCATGTCATTGTCTGGAAAACATTGGTCAGACCCCCACTCCCAGTGTATGTAAGTAGTGACGGCCCTTGTGTCAGCTAATTCTCGTTTGATTTGAATCTTGAAGTTCCTCCCATGAAACGTCGGATGAGTTTCTTTGGGGTTTTTAATGAATTTTCAAGTTACTACAAGCACAACTCTTCAGTTTAAACGATTTATCAGATTTATACAAAGTTGCCAAACCTTTATCCCTTCCTGAAGTTGCAAGCATCTCTAATAGGATATTTACCCCTCCCCCCCCCCCCCACACACACACACCCAACCACATAGCAATACTTCCATAAGAGGCTTGTATAATGATTTTCCAAACCAAAAATTCCATTTTCCTTCAGTTATCATGTGACCTATTGAAACAGACTCATGGAGGTCTCCCAAAATATCTAAAACTCTCATTTTGGTGTTTCTGAAAGAGTAAAAAAAAACTCCCATCCTGACGACCTCGACTAACTATTCCAATAGACATCATAAGCTGTGGAGGACAGAAAACAATCCCCCAAAATAAAGCTTTTTCTCTAAACCATACTTGGTTTAGAGCAAAAGCCTCATTCTTTGGGAATGTTTTTTCTGCCCATGGGCAGATAATGGTTTGGTGAAACCGGCGAGTAAAGGCTTCACAATGGTTGTTCCAATGTTGGTGTTTAAGACCACATTCTTGTGCAAAATGGCTAATCGTGACAGTAAGATGGAAAAAGTCAAGTCCAACTAATCGTTTATACCCATGTCGCCTATATTATAGGACTTCCACCACAGGCATTGGCTATCGTGTCCTACAAGACCAGTAAACCAGAGCTTGCTTACCAGCGCTGTTTCACCCCCCCCCCCCCCCATAGGTGTTGTCACGCTGATAGATACGTCTATGTTCGGGGGGGGGGGGGGCGGCACAAAGATAAATAAATATTTACATTAACACTTTATCCAACGTAATGGCCAAAACAAAAAATCGCCAATTAATTTTCATTATTTTTTTCATTTTTTGTCTCAAAACCATAGGTTATGACCCCTCGTTGGAACGAGCTCGTCGAGCTCGTTCCAATGAGGGGTCATAACCTATGGTTTTGAAACAAAAAATGAAAGAAATTAGTTATTCAAGAATTTTTTTGCAAGTGTCGTCTGCTTTTCGTGTTAGGTAAAAGGTTAAGTTTGAATACCAGCCTTGTTGTGTGAAACACGGACCGGGTTCGGTCGATTCATTTAGTAAAGGAATAAGGTCTTACTTTATAACATACTGCACGGAACAGTGCACTGAAACGTGAGTTCAGATAAAAGAACATAGGTTACATAATACGTATAATCTAACCAAACGTGTGCAAATCAATGCAGTAAATGCAACAAAATGCAATATGTGCGAACAAGTCTGTCAAGAACTTTCAATTTATAAATGCATTTCTCTTGCACTGGGATGTTCTGTTGTTTACCGAACATGGCTGATTTGTATAACGACTATAGCCTAATCTAATACAAATACTAACTCTTTCATTGCGATGTGGATATATTATTACACAAATCTGACGATCAACAAACAATGTCGTAATGATCAAAATGACGGAGTGGAAGGTTAGAAATAATTTAATACTACAGCCCCACAAGGCTGTAGGATTAAATTATTACTGAGCCTCCCTAGACATACAAAATGCTGTAGGTGTATTCCCTATGGCGATCCTATAAAGGAAACATTGGGTTCAAATGTTACCTGACGAAGTTCAAATTAATTCTTTCTGCGATAAGCTGACACACGATTTCAGATGGAGAGTTTGGCTCTGGAGACAAAAGGTGCGAATTGTTCTAAAGCAATTTGAGACGTCTTGCTGATCTTTGATGTCCTGCACGTGCAGAATATTACATCAGAGAACTAAGGATAGAAAATAGACACCCCACCCCCATACTGCCATATGTGAGATATTTTTCATGGTTCACGCTTCATGACTAGTACAATACCTATGATACTGACCCCTAATATAGAATCAAAGTGGAGTGTTTGGGGACAGACGAATGGACAAAGACAGGCACCTCATCCAAACTGTCACAGATCCATTGTACTCACCATAACGCCAATGTTTCTAACCATACCCTATGAAGTGGGATCGAGAAATAATGAGATCTTTCCTATAAATGACAGTTCTGGTGTTCTAGTCGAGCTGGTTTCAATAAAGGGGTCAAATGATATGGCTGTGTCGAATTTCGTTCTAAAAATTTGGAAAAGTAATAGCTAAAACAATAAAATTTGATATCGTTTGCGTCGGGTAGAGGTTTAACTGTCACAAGCAGCCAGTAAGGTCAAAAATAGAATTTCAAATTTTATTATTTTTTAAATTAGTGCCTCAAATACGAAGTTTATGACCTCTCATTAATATGATCGCGTGAGCTCGTCCAAATAAGGGTTCGTAAGCTATGTTTGTGAGCAAAAATTGAAATAGCCAATTTGCTTGTTATTTAAACATTTCGTCCCCTGGGTTCCAATGTGTTCTATGTGCCTACTGGCACATAGAACACATTGGAACTCAGGTGACGATTTGTGTACAAGTGCAGTAGGCTCTTCGGGTGAGCAAAGGGATTTAAGATCTCGGATCTGAAACCCAATATCAGAGTTTCACTACAAACATTGCAGTAATAAAATATTTCAGATTCTGCGAGTCTCCTTCACATCCAGGAAGAAGCAAATGGCATTTTGTTTGTATTGACTTGTCTTAGCAACAGCAACAGATGAGTGCGTCTAAGATTACGCGAGGCAGCCAACATACCGGATGTGGTTGACAAAATCTTCTAAAATTACAGTGTTATACGTTTAATTAACGAGGGGCAGACATCGCTCAAAACAAGTGTCAACATTTCGAATTGTGTTCTATCGTCCTCAAATTTAAGAACATAAAAAAGGCCACAGTTAGCATATTTACATTTTACATCTGTCCATTGTTTTGAAAACACTAGCTACTCATAAAATTCCTCGCAGCTCAACTATTGTGAATTAAATAGATTAATGATAAGTAAGATGGTATTTTTAGAAATAAAAAAGAAGCATTTTGAGATAATAAAGTGCTGATGGAGGTACTGAATCAATATACATGTTATGCCCCTTTTGGAATTGGACCCTTAACTCACTCATTAGTAATCAATTGATCAGAAAGCCGGACCAAGAAAGAAACACCACAGGTGTATTTGAAGCTCTCTGTATTAGGATACACTAATATGAGATAAGCAAAAACAAGAAACATAGAAACACTCATCGGATTGTGTTTTTGCGCGTGCAATGGCATAAAGAAAGCGGGTTTAGACGGGTGTCTCCCTAAATAATTTTACAAGTGTGGACATTTTAGTCTGGATTGTCGTTTTTGATATCCATTTGCTCTTGGAAGTAGTCACGTACTTTCTCGCGAGACAAGATTTCATACTTAGACTTTTGTCACACACACAGCCGGTTTTTCCAAGGGACGATGGTGGTACCAGATGCGGGCAATCGTGGACTTAGTATGACTAATTTGAAGTATGGTGCGGGTTCATTAAATTACGTGAGTCACATTTTCAACATGTATATTTTATTTATTGTCGAATAAATAAGACTTTTTTCTGTAATCCCGTCTGATTGATATTTCAGATACATCATACAATATTCCAAATAGATGATCAAACATTCCAGCTACATTATCAAGGCATGCCTTCGTCGAAGGCATGCCTTAATAATGTAGCTGGATTATTTCACCAGTCGCTACTATCAGAGTGGGGACATTTCAGGTTTGCAACCCCCAGTCGCTCATCTTCGCGATGCCCATGTGTGTGTGTAAGTTATTATCAAAGCAACGTTGCTCGTCCCATTTTCTAGTCACCAGTACATCTTTAAAGCAAGTCTTCAGACTGCAGTTGAAGCTGACTTTCAGTACGACGGAATGGAGTGCTTGTTTTCTCAAACGTCAGCATTGCCTTAATTCCCGAAACCTGTCAATGAAATCTCTATAGCATTCTTCACTATCGGCAGCTGATAAAACTGCAGGGTTTTTTCCAAACTGGATAATCTACGCGTTATACTTTGATAATTCTGTGAACATTTGCGACCAGTAAGAGAAAGCGGTCATGTGATGGTTAGAGGCCAGTATTGTTCCTTGAGATAATTGCGTTTGTTTGTGTTAATCTTTTCAAACAAAACTCAAGAATATTTCCGAAAACAGACACTGGTGGTACAAGGGGAACGGTTGAGAAACAAAGGACATCGTATTCTCCCTCACTTCCATGCAAGACATATGTGTCTCATGTAAGAAGGCCATGTGAGATATATCTATCTCACATGACCCACCTGACCTGCTTATTAGCATATTTAATGAGCGCAGGACTATTCAATCATCGCACATTCTTCTGTAAAAAAACAACATGACTTCATGTTTCGGAAATATTAGCAGACGAACGTTTGTCGAAGAAAACAGAAATAAAAACACAGACGGCGAAACCAAAGGATACTTGACTCTTTTATATGGATGTTTGGGTGCACGCCGTTATGAGTGGAGAGAGTTGCACGGAATTCCCGTCGAAAAGTTATGCAAATGCATTGCAGAATTCATAAAATCAATCTGTGTGAGGACAACACAGCAAATGTTAGGTCAGTGCGGATGCGGAAAGCGCCCATAAAGGTTAACTGGTACTAACATGTTGTCTTTAGTGGCACTAACTACGACTCCAAACTAAAACTAAATTTAGAACTGAATAGAATGTGTGTGTGTGTGTGTGTGTTGGGGACGGGGGGGGGGGGGGGGGGAGGGTCATCATCACTGGATCTTCTGCTGTATACTTTTTTTTCATTCGCTTTTACCTGATCTTCTACTCTCTCTCTCTCTCCCTTTCCCCCTCCCTCTCTCCCTCTCGCTCTCTTTTGAGTTAACTTCTTTTTGTGTATAATGTTTACATATTGTTATATTCTGTTATTCACTCAGTACGTTCTGCCTTTTGTAACCAGTTAGTCTTTGTACAGGAGCGGATAGTTTTCTAAGTGGTAAGCACTTGTCCTCCAATCCTGATTTGCATTGTTGAATGGCAAATAAAAATATGTTTAATCTAATCTAGAATTCATAATATGACGTCATCAGAATGTGTCAAGGTTCATTTCGCTACAAATCTTTAACCCCTGTCTTGCCGGGGTATGGAATTAATTTCGTGGAATACACCTGTGGTATATTCAGAACTTCTGTGAGCTCTTTCCGATAAGCAAATCAGTTTTTTAAGAAATGGACAACAAAATAGTTCGATATAGCTGCACGTGCCCCTGTATTACTTTTGATGATTTCAGCATATTTTGGTGGGGGAGAAAACATATCCCTAATGGGACTGGGTGTGAGATGGGGAAATCTCACCATCTGGACAAGATATTTAGCCCAGACACTCGGCAAGCCTCGTGTCTGGCCCAGTTATCTTGCCCTCCTGTGAGATTTCCCACATCCCACACCCACCCCCATCAGGGATAATAATAAACCCACAGCCCTGAAAAAGATGTCGGATTTCATTATCATTCGTTCTATCGTAGCATTATATAGCCTTCAGTCAGCTTTGCAGTGTTGAAGGGACGATATTGTCAGATAAAATACGGTCCAAGGTGTTCAAAAGTTCTACACTAACACCCAAATGAAACAGAATGAAACTGTCGTGTTTTTTATTCAGTGGAGATCGTCTTCAAATAGCCTAAAAAGATGTAAGAATGATACATACGTTTCAGGCAGAAAACGAAGCATCGACGAAAACAGTCGCCACCACTTAAATCCGGATTTGTGCATATCGAATAATTGGATAGTCGTTAACGGACGGTACGGCCAACAACGAACTGGGATCTCTATGATCAGTATTAATCTTGTCTTACAGACCAATAGGGCTGTAGAATTAAATTATGCTGAACACGTTTTCTCTTGGCATAATGCCCTTCGAGTACATCATTTGCTAATCGTGGGGTAGAAACAGGGTGTCGCACTAGATGTCCGATTCGGGTTGGGATGGCCGTGGAGGAGTAAACAGATCAGCCCCGACTGTGATGCCTCAAGTCCCGAATGATGAAATATTTCCACTACACTATTTAGGCATGCCTCCGTAGAATTCATGCCTTGATGATGTAGTTGGATTATTCGACATTCGGAATGAAAGGTTAAAAAGTCAAGAGTTCTTGAAAATTTGTTTGTGTGTAGGTGCGTATGTGGATAGACGCGAGAATTTCCCAACATCGTGTTTAATTAGCGCGTATCGTAATCTAAATTGGTCACATCGGGCTCCCATTGGCCCCAATCAGATGTCACAGACTTCTAAATGTTAGAGCTGAAACGGTTAACCGATTAATCAATGATCAACATTTTGATCGATCCAAAAAGTAATTGATCGATAGTAGTATGTCATGCACGTTTCAGGTATAGGTTGCCGGACCTCAGTGCCGGACCTCGAAAGTGACGTCATGTCACGTGACCAAGTGGCGCCATGCATGTTGTATTGTCATCTTGTGACGTAGTCCCCATAGTGATACGTGGTGTTAGTGCGCATGCGCAGCGCGTGTTGTTAGGGTGATACGTGTTTCCGTCGTCCATTTTGTATACTGGAGGCCGCCATCTTGGTTTCTAGGGTAGCACGTGGTTGCTATGCTACCCAAAGGCTTCTTATAAGATAGGGTATGTTCTGAGGGTGTGTTCGATTGAATAGGAGTAAATCTAATTACCATAAACGATCCGAAAATCCCTCCAAATCACCAAAATCCACTTTTATTTACTACGGATTCTTCAAGAATGCTTTTTAGGAGCGCCATACCGTAGATTTTAAGAGTAGCACGTAGTGCTGTAGTGTAGAGTAGTGTAGAGTAGACCCCCCCCCGGGGTTAATTCGATTGACTAGAGTAATTTTTCTGGTTCTAATTCCCCCCAGAATCCCTTTTTGTGACTTCTTTGTTCTATTTATATATGACTTGTTTATGTTCTAGTGTACACATTACAGGTTGCACATAGGCACATGTTGGATATGCCAATATGTGCTTATGTGAAAAGGCACAATGTGACACATTGTGCACTAGCACATAGGCACATACTGGTATTTGAGAATACTTATGGCCTGCTATTGTATTATCTGAGGATACCTATGACCTGTGTCCTATACAGCTCCTATATGGCTTCTAGCTCCCATAAGGCTCCTAGGTCCTATACAGGTAGTCTTACCAACGGCTTCCATCTTGTCTCCAACTATCTGTCCTATTATTGGATCTATTGCAGTCATCCAATACTCTATAATCTTCTAACATCCTTTCTGTCTTGTTCCATTACTATTGGCTATACTAATATCCATTAATATTAACTTGTAACACTACTTCCTAGCTATACCTATCTCAGTCTCGACTATAGCCTAGATCAAGGTTGAAGCTGATTGCTTCATTTCCCCAGAATACATATAGACAGAGATTCCGTAAAAGGGATTCTTATCCGACTCCGTAAAATTTGGATTCCGTCTTACCTCGAGTGACTCGCACATACTGCTCGAACGACTCGAATTCCATCGAGCAAATGTGCTTTAGAGCAATTGATCGATCGAGTGACTCGCACATACGACTCTTAGTCTCATTTCAGAAAAAGGGGTACCGAAGGCCAGGCGTTTTCCAAAAACTGATTCCAAAAAAAGGATTCCATAAGTGGGATTCCGTCTTACCTCGAGTGACTCGCACATCCTGCACGAACGACTCAAATCCCATCGAGCAAATGTGCTATAGAGCAATTGCTCGTTCGAGGGACTCCCACATACGACTTTTAACCTCATTTCAGAAAAAAGGGATGTCGAAGGCCAGGCGTTTTCGAAAAAGGGATTCCACAAATGGGATTTCAGAAAAGGATTCCATAAGTGGAATTCCGTCTTACCTCGAGTGACTCGCACATATTGCTCGAACGACTCGAATCACATCGAGCAAATGCGCTTTAGAGCAAATGCTCGTTCGAGTGTCTCGCACAAACTACTCTTAGCCTCATTTCGGAAAAAGGGTGCCGAAGGCCATATGTTTTCGAAAAATGGATTTCACAAATGGGATTCCAGAAAAGGGATTCCATAAGTGGGATTCCGTCTTACCTCGAGTGACTCGCCCATATTGCTCGAACGACTCGAATCCCATCGAGCAAATGTGCTTTAGAGCAATTGCTCGTTCGACTGACTCACACATACGACTCTTAGCCTCATTTCAGAAAAAGGGGTGAAGAAGGCCATGTCTTTTCGAGAAAGGGCTTTCACAAATGGGATTCAGAAAAGGGATTCCATAAGTGGGATTCCGTCTTACCTCGAGTGTCTCGAACATATTGCTCGAACGACTCGAATCCCATCGAGCAAATGTGCTTTAGAGCAATTGCTCGTTCGAGTGACTCGTACATACGACTCTTAGCCTCAGTTCAGAAAAAGGGGCGCCGAAGGCCATATGTTTTCGAAAAGGGATTCCACAAATGGGATTCCAGAAAAGGGGTTCCATAAGTGGGATTCCGTCTTACCTCGAGTGACTCGCACATATTGCTCGAATGACTCGAATCCCATCGAGCAAATGTGCTTTAGAGCAATTGCTCGTTCGAGTGACTCGCCCATACGACTCTTAGTCTCATTTCAGAAAAAGGGATGCCGAAGGCCAGGTATCCTCGATAAGTAACCTCAGATAATACAATACCAGGTCATAGGTATCCTCAAATACTCGTATGTGCCTATGTGCTAGTGCAGAATGTGTCACATTGTGCCTTTTCACATAAGTACATATCGGCACATCCAGCATGTGCATATGTGCTAGTGCACATTGTGTCACATTGTGCCTTTTCACATAAGCACATATTGGCACATCCAACATGTGCCTATGTGCTACCTGTAATGTGTACAAAAGAACATAAACATGTTTAGGGAAGTCAGAATAAATAGAACAAAGAAGTCACAGAAAGGGATTCTGGAGGAACTCAGAACCAGAAAAACTACTCTAGTTCAATCAAACTTACCCCGGCGTCCCCTATGTACTATAGCACTACGTGCTACTCTTAAAATCTTCGGTATGCCTGTCCTAAAAAGGATTCTTGAAGAATCCGTAGTAAATAAAAGTGGATTTTGGTGATTTGGAGGGGTTATCGGGTTGTTTGTGGCAATTAGATTAACTCCTATCAATCGAACACCCCCTCCAAACATACCCCTATCCTATAAGAAGCTTTTGGGTAACATAGCAACCACGTGCTACCATAGAAACCAAGATGGCGGCCTCCAGTATACAAAATGGACGACGGAAACACTTATCACCCTAACAACACTCGCTGCGCATGCGCACTAACACCACGCATAACTATGGTGATGACGTCACAAGATGGCCGCTCATGTGGGTTATCATGACAACACAACATGGCGCCACTGCGTTACATAACATGACGTCACTTCCGAGGTCCGGCACCGAGGTCCGGAACCTATACCTGAAACGTGCATGACTACTATCGATTAACCGTTATTTTTGAACTACTGGGTTATATGGGTTTACAAAGGAACAAACTTGCTCCAGAACAGGCACGCATTGTCACGCTGACTCACATCAATGATATGAGACAGAGTAAAGCATGCAAGTTACTTGCTGACATACTTGTTTACTTGCATGATCATCATACTGTATCACGTAGCTGGAAATGGTCATTATTAACCCTTTACGCGTTGCGGGTAGCAGACGATACTTGCAAAATAAATTCATGAATTACTAAAAATTTTCGATTTTTGTCTCAAAAACATAGCTTATGACCCTCATTGGTACAAGCTCAACGAGCTCGTTCCAATGAGGTGTCATAAGCTATGTTTTTGAGACAAAAATTGAAAACATAATAAATTGGAATGGCGATTTTTGTGTATAGGCCTAGTCGGTTTTTTTTCTTACGTTGGGTAAAGGGTTCATGCTGTAAATCATCAACGGTATGGCAGTTATTCAGATATCTATTTTGGACAAACGATTAATCGGTTAACCAAGGTTAATCCACGTGATTAATCGATCAAGAAAACTCCTTAACCGTTTCAGCTGTACTAAATGTATGACCGACTGTAAGTTTCAAATCTTGTCACGTAAGAAAGTATGACTACTATAATCCAGAGGAAAACGTCCCGACTGGGAACATTATGGGGTGAGGTCACACCTCTGTAAACATCTCTTCTCGACCCAGCCCAACCCTGATTTGAAGGGGATAAACTTTATTCATTATTATAAGTGTTAATTCACCAAGTTCTTCCAAGCTTGGTTTCATTCATGACAAATTTTATGAAAACTTAACTTTACTGTAATATCAAAATCAGTGTTTTCCTCGGTCACATCGCGATCTGGGACAATACTATAAAACTTCTACAGTTGTATTTTCAGAATTGTATTTTCTGTTTACGGAAATAACTAAATGAAATGAACCATTAGCATTTTCAAAGATGTGGCAATTTGCCAGTTGGCAAATTGCCATATCTTTTGAAATGCTAATAATTCATTTCCATCATTCCCTTGTAGAAAATACAATTTGAGAAAATACAGTTGTAAAAGTTTTGTAGTATTGGGCCCTGATCGCGATCTTTTAGACAAGTAAATGGAGATTTCATAAAAAAATATTGAGACATCAAGACTGAATAAAAAGTAACTAAAAGAGCATCTGAGAGATGCAATGTTTTCGTCAGGTGAGATCCAAGAGAATGTTGTTGGCCGGAAAGCAGACTGAAACACGGCTGACAGTTTTCGTCATTTGAAGAGATTTACAGGACAGTTAGCTCCCTCTAATTTGCTGAAGTTGTCAGTAAATTTAACACTTAGGGTATGGACATTTTATATAAAAATGGAAATTTCGAAATGTTATCAAAGTTGTATCATCGATGTGCGCATTATTTCAGAAACTTCAGGTATTTGCCTGTAGAGTAGTATAAAAAAGACAAATCTGGCCTTTTACAATGTTTTCCCAATCAGTTAGAAAGTTTGACTATTATTCTCTGTTTAAACCCATTTAAAAATAAGAAAACGACGCTTTCACAGTCTTCTGACGTTCTGTAATTTTTTTTCTGTCCATTATATCAATCGCGCGCACATCGTGACATATAATACTGACACTATCCTTTCCATTAATTTTCATCAATTTCAACGTCTTGCGAGTAAGAATTGCTAATTGTTTTTCCTGAAAAGAATAAAAACTTGCAAATTACTGTGAAAACATACTCGATAAATAAAGAGCCAAAGTGGACAGTTACTTAGTTGCTTCTAGGTGGCTTGCCATAAAAAAGCCAAGTTTCCCTTTGTAACTTTTAATTATTATTATTATTTCTTAGAGTTTAACGACACTTTAACAGCCAAGGTCATGTCGTGTCGGTGACAGTTTTATGGGTGGGGGAAGCCGGGGTACCCGGAGAGAACCACCGAGCAACGACGAGCAGCGGCCAGCTCCCCAACATCGTAACTCCGCACTGCTGCACAGGCAGGGTTAGATTGGTTGAAGACATGCACACCATCGACGTGCAGTACGCCTTAGTACACAGCGTCATCGTGCCCCCACGTAGACAACTTTTAATAAACGAAAACAACAGACAGCTCCGAGAGCTGTCTGTTGTTTTCGTTTATTGAAAGTAACAGAAGGAAACTTCGCTTTATATTCTACTGATGGCATAGGTGTTTTCTTAACAATTACAAGTTTGACTGGACCTTCATTGCCCGGGGTGCTTCGGCCATATCATGAACCGGTCAAAATATTCTATCCGTTTTTATAATCACAACACTGTATACACCGAACTAAATCGCACCGAGCGCAAAACGGCAAAGAGAAAAAAAAAACGGCAAAGAATGGCCAAAAATCAATCTACACCCAAGTTTGACGTTATGAGCAAAATAAAAAAACAGCTATTGACTCTGGGTTTGAAATGTGAAGAGGAAGAGGAAAATTAATTTTCATGTTACTGTTGTACAGCTCTGTCAGTATGCACTCACTCAGTTGTAGTAGGCGTCAGCCGTGTCGAGTATTGCAAAAAGATAGCCGATGATTTATTATGCTGGTGGCAAAAGTCGAATGAAATTTTTCTATTAATTTAATACAGCCCAGAGCAAACTATGAAAAAAAATCAAATCGACTCCGTCGCTTAAAATACGTCTTCAATCATCACATGTCATTTATTGGTAATATAATTCAAGTTATATTCGCATGTGAATTTTAACACCCCACCTTAAAGAGCAACCGAGACTTGTCGCGCAGTTCTTTTTTCAAAATCATCCTTCATAGGAGTCGGTAGTTATTTTTATGTCAATTTTGTTTTAAAATTAATTATCAGTTCGTGAGAAAAAGTTCAAAACGGCTATTTAGCCTTTACACACAGGGGGACGAAGGCATGCCTTGATAATGTAGTCGGAATATCAGGCAGGCAGCACTAGAACCATCGCAGTTGGAACGGAATCGGGTTTTCGCCCCCCTCCTAATCGATCTTCTTCACGAAACCCCTGCTCGATCGCATAATGCTCAAACCTTACATGTTACGTCAGTAGAAACTCGAGTACCAGCAATTTTGAAACTGAAATGAAATGTTAAAACGACTGTAGATTCTGATGATGGTTGAAAATAATTGCATGGAAATTATTTATCTTGGACGCCAGTCTGGTATCACCCATCAAACCCCAACCTAGTAATATAAAGCCTACACTCACACCAGGAAAAATGTCCACAACAAAAATAGACTTGCTGGTACATGATCTCTCGCAAAGGAGAGAAATGCGATGCACAGTTTCTCCCTGTCCCACCTGTTTAATTAGCAATTCTTTGTGTCTTGTCTCGGCAAAGCACATCCAATAATATGGTGGGCAATATGATTACCGCCCTGGAGTTTAATAATATACCACGTAATAGGAAGACAATGAATTAAATATCACCGCGTGGTGTCAGGTATTTACATTTCCAAAACACCAATTACGACGATGACTTTAATGAACGTGTTTACCTGTAATTTTAAATGCCGATAAACACTAAGTTTGTTTGTACCTTTCTTTAGCGATCTATACCTGCACTCAACAGCCGTGTCAGGCACATAGACTGGTTGTGTGTTGGCATGGCACACTTTATGTTTTAACTGTTCATTATCATTAATGGTTTTTAGTAAATTCCTTTTAGTACGTGGTGTGCATACTTGTTTTGAAGGAAGGAAACTTTTGTCGATCGGGGACTTCGCGAAGATGACCGATTGGGGGTAGCGTGTAAACCCAATTTGTCCACACACTCATGACTCAAGTTCCGACTGATAATATATTCCAACTACTTCATCGAGGCATTGTTACAACCCACTTTGTAATAAAAGTTGCAAAATGTAATAATTATTACAAAATGCAACTACTTGGACGGGAAAAACGTTGCAAAATGTAATAAACGTTTTTTTTCAAAGGGACACTTTTTTTTCAAAGGGGAAATCAAAAACTAATTCATGTTGTTATTAAAATAAATTTGTGTCTGTATGATCTACGACTGTCTTCGGGTATGTTATACGCATTTCTACGTGTATTTGAAGGAGTTTCATATATGTTCGAAATTTTATGACAAAATGCAACTACTTGGACTGGAAAAACGTTGCAAAATGTAATAATTATTACAAAATGCAACTATATGGACTGGAAAAACGTTGCAAAATGTAATAAATGTTACAAACTGCAACTACATCGACTGGAAAAACGTTGCAATATGTATTAAAATCTTTTCAAGTAGAGCAATCAAACTAATTCATTGTATTATTAAATTATTAATAGCAAATTGTATCTGAATGTTTCAACCAAATGCTGTCAATGTGTGTTGTGTGCAGAGAGGACCACTGGTGATCAGTATAGTGGTGAAGACAGGGAATGGCTAGTGATCGTCTGTGGCGATCTCTATTGATTGTTGGGAGCGATATGTGATAGAGGGCTATGAGTACTAGCTGCACTGAGGCGTCTCCTCAGCCCCCTCACATCCTCATACGGGGAGATGTTCATTGGTGATAGCCATTGACGATTATGCCTAGTGATCGCTTATGGCGTAGTGGTGGGCATCGGAGAGTGTTGCATGTCCAAAACCAAGTTATCAATCATATACCGATTGTCAAATCAGGTACGGGAACCTTTGTTCACGTTATAATGGTAATAAGTTTAGAATTTGTAAAAATTAATTAAGGCCCATAACACTGTAATAACTCTGTAATGAAAAAATGTCCCGGACCAGTTTTCGAACTCGCTTGAGATATTATTGCAAAAGACCTGTATGGTATGCCAAATTTCAGTCAAATCGGAGAACGTTTGTTCAAGTTATCGCGCTAAGAGTACAAGGACAGCCGAACACCCGCACGGACGCCCGGACGCCCAGATGCCCGGACGCACACCAACCATCGTCAAACCATAGGTCTCGGTTGTTAATACAACTCGACCAAAAAGTGTTTGATGGTAGCTATATTAAATAGTCGTGATGCACGGGATAACCGCTCACGGAGAAATTGTGGGTTTTCCGGGAAACAAAACAGGTTCTACAGCTTGTCCTGGTAGAGAAACCAAATTTGGTTACATGGAATCAAACATACACTTATTTTGGTTCTTCCATCATTAACTGGACTCTCAAAGCATCTGGGCATTGAATAAAATGTAAAATACCAAGCAGCGGCAAGCTGAAGTTTTAAAATGGCGATGACGCAACATCAGAAATTCGTTTTCAATTGTTCCATCTCGCGTGCGTTAACCTTTTACACAACATGAAAAGCATACAACACTTGCAAAAAAAATTCTTGAATAACTAATTTTTTTCATTTTTTGTATCAAAAACATAGGTTATGACCCCTCGTTGGAACGAGCTCGACGAGCTCGTTCCAACGAGGGGTCATAACCTATGTTTTTGAGACAAAAAATGAAAATATTTTGAAAATTAATTAGCGATTTTTGAGAAGAGCGTTGGCCGGTTTTGGCCGTTACGTTGGGCAAAGGGTTAAGTTGCGCGACAACGGACGGGCATTGATTCCACTTGGAACTAAATTTGGCGCGGATTTTATTCTCATTTCTTCTCATGTAACTTCTCATTTAATTAGCACGCACTGGACTCAAAATTGGTCGTTCTGGGGCCGAGTTGGCCATAGACCTCAATTTTCATGTTACCGACTGTGTTTGTGACATAAGTCTTAGTTGCAAAACTAGTCTAGTAAGCAAGTAGGCGGTTATTGGAAAGAGCTAACTGATTCATAAGAATTCAATACAGACGAAAATCTCCCTTACTGGGAGAAATTATTAGGAGTCACTTTCCTACACCCCATCGTATCTACTCCCTTACACGTTAAAACCTAAAGTGTTAAAAACCACACTTGAAGTGCTGTATTTAGTATTTAACACTTACTAACTGCTGAACTAGCACTTTGTTCAAGTGTAGATATCCCAGAACTTGACAGATGTTACAATAATACCACTTTACAAGTGTTATGTAGCGACACTAAAAAGTAAACAACGCAGATGACGCGGATCAGGCTCGAACTCTCGAGCCTGATCCGCGTCGTCTGCGTTTTGTCCTTTTAATTATGTACCCACCAAGCGCAAATCAAATTATGGACGATTCTGGAAGAACCACCAATGCTAGACACATGGGAAGTGCCATCCATTCAAGTTTCAGATGTCTGACGATTGTAATGTCTATGTCTAAGTGCTTAACGTATTGCACTTTGGGTGTTAAAATCAAACCCTAAGAGTTAGAATGGGTTTAACACCTTGAAAGTGTCAGTTTTGAGCCACCGTGCTCCGTTGCGCACAAACATAATGATGAAAAGGACAAATGCCATATATCAGGATCTACAGAGTGAAAAAAGGCACGGGGTGGGGCGGAGCTGGCCAGGAGAAGGGATAATGCTTCATTACAAAATTATGCTGAACGACTTCTCGAAAAAGAACGCGTTGATTCCCTATAGCCCATATATAGCATATAAAAGATCAAAATCATTCAATTAACTCTTAGAAACAGGGGAATCAGAATGAATTTATTGAACATGACATTCGGCGAAAAATTTACAGTAAAGCAGGTGCTTCTAGTCAAGTGTCGTCTGCCTAAATAGGCAGACGACACTTGACTAGAAGCACCTGCTCAGTGTTTAATTCATACCCCAGCCCAAAGATAAGCGAACCGTCACAGCCAGATTACCGGCCGTATTACATCACAGGCAAGAAATCTCGACTCCCGGCTTTTAAGAGTTAACTTTATCTGAGCTGTAATGTACAGCAGCGCGCGTTGTGCCAAAGGGGTTGAAGCGTTGATTTGAAATTACACACATGTCGCTTTGTAATATTTTCGTTGTAATCAACCCATCTCTCGATATATGCGCTCTGTAGCAAAAGGGTTAGATGGTTGACTTGAAAATTTATAGGTCAATGCGCATCATATAAATTGCATCCTTAAATAATATGTTTTCGGATCAGTGGTTTTCTGTTTTTCGATTTCTCACCTCAGTCGGAAAAAAATTAAAATACCAATCACCACTTACACACTCCATATATTTATAACAGAATGGCATAACTATCTTCAAATTTATGAATATACCCAACAAATTATATGTATTCACAGCGAACTTATGTTTGAAATGAGTAAATACATTCCAATACTTTTCTGAAATAAAATGATTTAACTGCGCAATAGGTGGGCGACAAAACAATTTAGAACAATTTTTCGCAAAGTCAAATTCAAATTTCAGTAATTTTGTTTTATCAAACATTCATGGATCACTTCCGTGGCTTTATTGCCCAATTTATGGAGGTCAATTCATTATTGTTGTTGAGCTGATAATTCCCGATCCACGGGGTGATGCTAATTATCCAGGGTGCCTTGAAAATCAAAATGCATAAACGCATCGCGGACACCGACTGTGTTCTGTCCTGACCATTTGAAATTGCAAGAGAGCTGCAACAGATCTCCTCTATTCACCCCAGAGGAGACATGTGTTTTTGTAAAATGACTATTGCCATTACCTTTGTTACAGACTTCCGCCACTAATCCACCGGGAGCTGTGTTGCTATGATGTTGAGAGTAAGCGGATTACCTGAATGGCATCCCAATCATTACAAGGGATCTATTGTCTACCACAATCGCCCAATACAGACCAGATGGTACATGGTACCATCTGGACCGTATTGGTCGATGGTGATAGGCAAGGATTCCCTCCCATCTGGTAGTGGCGAACAAGCGTAAACTGCCGTCTAGGGCCAACCTTAGGTGCCTTCCTCTCGCCCTCCGTCTCTAGGAGTTTTTTTTATAGCTGGCTTCATATAGACATTATCTACAGAGCGAATTACGCGCGTGACTGTAATTTACAGCTCATATAAAGTAAATTCAATGACTGCTATCTTTTATAGGCTATGCTGTATTAGCATATTTTGACACATTTCACCGCCCCCAAGAATTGCCACCCTAGGAATTCTCGCCCCACCTATCGACATTTACTGCCATCTGCTATGTACTGCCTGATATTTAATTATTTATTGGTGTTTAAGGTCACATACTTATGCACAATGGCTAATCGTGACAGTGGCAGGTTTACGGTTGGAGGAGCACCAGCAACGACGAGCAACTGTCAACTCCTCAACATTCTAACTCTGTTCAAGCTCCGCTCAAGCAAGGTTACAGCGGTTGAAGACATGTGCACCATCGACGTACAGTACGCCTTAGCACACGGCGCCATCGTGCTCCCATGTAGGCAACCGTGACAATGTGCCTTGCCCAAGGACACAACGCGGGTCGTCCCTGACGGGGATCGAACTCAGGACCTCTAGCATAGAAGTCCAACAGTCTACCGCTGAGCCACCGCGGTCCCATGTACTCCCTGATGGCGATATATAATGCCACACGCGTTGAACGTCAAATTTTATTCCTTTCCACCCTCGACACCGATAATATTATCTGCCCCACCATCACGATTTGTTCATTCCCGATTGAGTTCCCCATGAGTGTTCCATGCACCAAAGTCGGTTACCTATCCCGGTTGCTTTTAATACTCCCCATCGAAATGTCACTCGTATAATCAAATGACGCCGATGCTCTTGTCTATATCTGTATAAACTACAGTCCACTCAAGGTAGGTTAAATTTACCGCTAGCGAATTTCGTTGTCAAGTTCTGAATAACAAGAAACGCTGCCATCTGAGTGGATGGTCAACACAAAGACTGCAAGGAGGGCGACTACTAGAGCTGAAACAGTTAATCGATTAATCGATTAATCAATGATCAACATCTTGATCAATCCAAAAAGTTATTAATCGATTACCGTTACTTTTGAACTACTGTATTATATGGGTTAACAAAGGAACAAACTTGATCCAAAGCAGGCAAACATTGTCACACTGACTCACATCAATTATATGAGACAGAGTAAAGCATGCAAGTTACTTGCTGACATATTTGTTTACTTGCATGATCAGCATACTGTATCAGTAGCTGGAAATGGTCATTTTTAACCCTTTACCCATTGCGGGTAACAGACGATACTTGCAAAATAAAATCATGAATTATTAAAAATTTTCAATTTTTGTCTCAAAAACATAGCTTATGACCCCTCAATGGAACAAGCTCGTTCCAATGAGGGGTCATAAGCTATGTTTTTGAGACAAAAATCGAAAACATAATAAATTTGAATGGAGATTTTTGTATATAGGCCTAGTGGGTTTTGTTTGTTTCTTTGGGTAAAGGGTTCATGCTGTAAATCATCAACGGTATGGCAATTATTCAGATCTTTATTTGGACAAGTAATTAATCGGTTAATCCACGTGATTAATCGATCAAGAAAACCCCTTAACCGTTTCAGCTCCAGCGACTACCGTCTGCCTTGTTTAAATTGAACTTTTGGAAGGCAATAGAGGGCGAGGGGATGCCTCCCGACTCAAAAAGCCATTTCTAAATTTAGGAATTCTTGGTATTAATTAGAAATATAATTGAAGATAAATCTAAAATGAAGATGTATCCATATATTTAAATGAAATTGTCTCACAATGTTCTTATTAGATGTTGCTACTTTGACACACATATTTTTGTTAACGTTGCCACAGATATTTCATCTCTCACATAGCGGTAACAGGTCGAGTGCGTTTGGTGATGCAGGCTCTCCTGTCGCGGCTTTCGTTTGACGATGCAATACCTCCCTCTCCTGGCTTTCGTGGAGGTGAGGCATTGGGACAATATAACTGTCGAAACTCGGGCAGAATTCGGGTTCTACAAATTCATAAATTGTACACAACTGGAGGTGTGACTGTCCCAGATGGGCTTGATCATACCCACCCCCCGCCCCCCATCGCCATGATTATTCCAATACGAAAAGGAGCATAACTCTGGAAAAAAGCCAGACCGGAACTCTAATCGCAGGTGCGCAGGTTACCATAGTGGTGAACAATCGAACCATGTTTCGAGCAGATTGGTCCATAAATGTCTGTGATAATCTCAGGACAAAATTATGTCTACAGACGGACGGACAGACGGACGGACAGGCAGACGGACGTACTGACAGACAAGGTGATTCCAGTATACCCCCCCCCCCCCCCCCCACACACACACACAACTCGTTGCGGGTTTGGGGTACAATGACAATGTCTCAACTGATTTACTGAAAAATACAGATCGGACAAAATACACACAACGTTTTACGAAACGGACATTTCCTCAGCTCCCGACAGCTTCATGTTGAGCGTTCTCGATTGTCAAGACATTCTCTTTGATTGATCTGTGGTCGAGCAGCTTTGTAAGTTTGCTCGTTATCTTCAACCATTGGCGTGGGCAGTTTTTTCTGAAGAGTGGGGCCAGTGGGCTTGGAATTTCCGACAAACATCAACTTTGCAATGAATCCCGCATTTCATTGCTAAAGTCTGCCGAAGATTTTATGACGTATTGCGAGTGAGGTCGTTTCAGGGAAAACCCTTGAAAAATTGATGTCAGAAAGGCGTAATTCCATTGCTGTCAAAATTAACTCTCAAAAACAGGGGAATTAGAATGAATTCATTGAACATGACATACGGCGAAAAACTTATAGTAAAGCAGGTGCTTCTAGTCAAGTGTCGTCTGCCTATTAAGCAGACGACACTTAACTGGAAGCATCTGCTCAGTGTTTAATTCTCCCCCAGCCCAAAGATAGCCGAACCGTCACAGCCAGATTACCTACCGTATTATATCACATGCAAGAAAACTCGACTCCCGGCTTCTAAGAGTTAACAATCCATTTCTTTTGTTTTTAACAGCTCGTGTTGACTACTGAGTCATAGCAAACGTACTTTCATAAATCAGTTTCTGAAATTGTCCACAACCAAATTAATCGGTTGAGCAACATTTTTAGTTCCGCCCTCTGAATTATGTCACATAGTTGCCTTGGTGTCCAATGTTAACTTGTCTTGTGATAACGTAATGGCTAATAGATCACATGGCTGAGAAGTTTCGTCATTAGAAGAGATTTACGTGAACGCCATCTCCCTTTTATTTCCTAAATCTCTCAGTAAATTTAACGGTGTCTCCACAGATGATCTAATTTTCAAAACAGGAATCCCGTATGAAAGTTTGATCATGTGGGATTTTCAAGGATGACTGATTACTGGATTTACTGGGGAGAAATTTGGGTGAGTCCATCATTTAGCTTTTAGTGGGAGAAAAAATAATGATAAAAAAGTAATAGTAGTATACTATAATAAACTACTTTAATACTTCATTTTATGAACGAACGAACGAACGAACGAACGAACGAACGAACGAACGAACGAACGGACGAACGAACGAGAATGAATGAATGAATGAATGAAAAAGTTGATTGATACGAGATAGCTGCGGAGTTTCATGGGGGAACCCCCTTAAATATTTTTCCAATACGTCTAAGCTAATTGGGCGATAGTTAGAAGGGTTGGTAAGGTCTTTATCGGGTTTAGGTATCATGACTTCTGTGGCCACTTTCCAACATTTTGAGAAGTATCCAAGGGAAAGACAACAGTCTAGGAGTTTATCGACAAAAAGAACCCATTTATCGCCAACCAAATATGAAAGGGGAACCCGTGTTACTATTTGGTACCCTGGGTTCCAATGTGTTCTATGTGCCCATTGGGACGATTATCAGCTATCGCCATCGGGCCTTTGGTCGAAGTTCGGTTCTTTGAAAATTGAGTCGTTATCTTGGACAAATATATTTGCTTTTACCTTGTAAAATAGACAGAAAAAGACAGAAAGATATGAACAGCATTTAAAGTATAAACACAAAACACCCTCCAGAAAACCAAAGTAGAGCAACCCAGTCAAACTTAGACGTCCAGTGGGCATGCAAATTAGACCATCTAAGAGCAATGTTAATTACCTGTAATCGGATTTTAGCGATGGGGTAGAAGTGAGAAATTCGACTAACTGTGACTGAACAAATTTAACACTAAGGGTTGGCAATTTCATATATAAATTGAAATTTTGAAATGTCAGTGAATTCACATCAACGATGGGCGCATCAGTTCACAAACGTAAGGCACTTTCCTGTAGAGCAGTATAAAACTACAGAAGTTGGCTTTTAACAATTTGTTCCCCAATCCGTTTGAATGTTTGACTATTATCCTCCATTGAAACCGATTTAAAAATAAGAAAACGGAGCTCACACCATCGTTTGATGTTCTGTGACGTTTCATCTGTTCATTACACCAACACTATGCGTTTCGTGACATATAATACACACATCTATCTCCTTTCCAGCAATATAAAAGTCCATGAGGTAAGATTCGCGAATTTTTTTTCCCAGGAAGAATAAAAACTTGCAAATTACTGTAAAAACACATTCGCGAAACAGAGACCATGTGGAGACGTAGAGTTGGTAGGTGTGGTACTGATGGATATTCTTAACCCTTTACCCAACATAACGGTCAAAACCGGCCAGAGCTATTCACAAATATCGCCAATTAATTTTCCTTATATTTTCATTTTTTGTCTCAAAAACATAGATTATGGCCCCTCTTTGGAACGAGCTCGCTGAGCTCGTTCCAATGAGGGGTCATAGCCTATGTTTTTGAGACAAAAAATAAAATAATTAGTTATTCAAAAATATTGTTTGCAAGTGTCGTCTGCTTTTCGTGTTAGGTAAATGGTTAACGATGGATTATCTGTGACCTAGTTGCTTCTAATTGGCTTGCGATAAAACCAAGGTTTCATTTTGTTACTTTTAATGGACGAAAACAACAGACAGCTCTAGGAGATGTCTCTTGTTTTCGTTTATTAGAAGTAACAGAAGGAAACTCGCTCACCTAATAATTTCAAGGAAGAAAATTTAGCGAAAGTCGATTTTCATGACAGGATAAATCAGGGATGAACTCTGCATCTTCACACGTAAGCTGCAATATCCCAGGCAACACTGGTGGTGCCGATAGATATTTTTATCAAAGGAAAAACTGCTTGAAGGAGGTTAATAACGTTTGAAGTTTATTTTATAAGGTTAATTAATGTCTGAAGTTTATTTTATAGCATTTTCTGTGCTGGGGAGTTCATAAAATTATCGAAGTGTTGTTCGACAAATAGAAATGGTCGTTTACCTTGGACAAAACATTAATGGACAATTTCCATTTTTTGTAAGACATCCAGGTGTGCACAGTGTGAAAACTCGTTAGTGAAGAAACTCTTGCATGAAGTTGAATGTTGAAAATATGTTACCAGCATATCATTCTGGGCGTTGTGGTTAGAGCTGAAAATATTCATGATGTACCATTGACGCTGCATTTAGCACGAATCATTTGTGTATCACTGGGAAGCCTTTGAAGATGTAAAAATAGAGCTTCGCGCAACATTTCGCTGACCTTAAAATCTGTTTGGTCGCGGCCTCAAGTTTACTCAAATCATCTGTCATGCTACAACGAGATTCGTAACGGTGTTTCAGTTGAGATGAGTTGAGAAAAGAGAGACTAAACCCAGAGACTAAACCCAGATTTTAGTAAAGGAACAAAGGAGGGTCTCGAAGGGTCTCGAAGGCGCCTGCACCCAACCAAGGAAACAAAGGAGGGTCTCGAAGGATCTCGAAGGCGCCCACACCCAACCAAGGAGAAGTGTCAAAGAGGGGCGAGGGTACAGAATTGTGCAGAGCAAGGAAAACGTCCCCACCTTCTCCTAACGGTGTTTCAGTTGAGATGAGATGAGAAAAGAGAGACTAAACCCAGAGACTAAACACAGATTTTAGTGAAGGAAACAAAGGAGGGTCTCGAAGGCGCCCGCACCCAACCAAGGAGAAGCGTCAAAGAGGGGCGAGGGTACAGGTTTGTGGAGAGCAGGGATAACGTCCCCACCTTCTCCATACCCAGACTGCACTATTACATAGTGAGTTAAAAATTTTAGAGTTTAGTTTAAACATATTTTATTTGCCACTATATACAGCAAAAAGGATCTGAGAACAAGTTATCACAACTTACAAAACTCCTCTCTTTAGACAAGAATAATTAAACATTTGCGGCACAATTATATACAATATAGAAATACTAAGAATTAGTGTAGTCATCAGCTAAAGGGTTGAAGATTTGAAGATTTAGAGAGATAAGGATTTAACCGTTTTGAGCTCCGGTGGTATCTTCCACATCAATTCAGTAGAGTTAACTGGAAGGGTCTAAAATTTTAGAGCATTCTGATGGGTCAATATAAGTGATTTATGTAATATATTACCAGTAAACGTAAACAAACTTAGTTGTACTTTGATAATGAAATCCATCTTCATCCGGTTAGGTCGGTTTCTTTTACTCCAAGCCATTTTCCCAACCCGAAGGCCAGCCTTCGGGATGGAAAATGGTTGAAGCCAAATAAGTAAAAGATATAGACCAAACCACGACCAGACAATAAGACACAACAACAAGTGGATAACTGTTATCTGTACATTTTCTGATATGAGATTCTAATATGTAACGTGACAGTAAAGGGCGTTATCAAGCGGTCCATGAACCTAAAGATCACAAGTGCATCTTGTGCTTCTTCCAAAGGCGGACTAGCCGTATGGTCAACAGGGACAATTCCCTGTGGGCCCCCACTGGGGACCCAAAAGTGATGCAGACCACCACCTGCTGGTGCATGAAATGTCTTGAAAATGACCAAAATGCGAAACGGATTTGACTGCATGAACTGCCGGTATATCGAAATGTTATCTATGTGGACTGCCACAGGCAGTCCACAAAGAGGACATTTCTATATATCAGCAGGCTGGTCTGTAGTTGGTAGCTTAGGTAAAAGAAAACAGCATTCTTTCAGTTTGCAAAATCAAACTTTTCCCCCATTGGGCCGAACTATGCACTGATACAACCATTTTTGCCAAATGAGCGACGAAGATGATAAAAAATTCCGTCGAAATGTCTTCTATGTGACTGTCATTGATCGCTCAGATGCAGTGTTCTTTCAGTTCAAAAAATCACAATTTTCTCCGTTAGTGTATTTCACGATAGCTTTTCCAGGCCCACTCCACCTCTGACCTCTTCCAGAAATAATATATAATTATTATTGGTTACAAAATGCATCCAAACGTCGTTTATTATCGCTGTATGGTCGATCTTCATTTCCTTTTGTGTTTATACTGGACCAGCACAGTACTATAATTACAAAATCAGACGGAGTGTTTCTTCCTATCCGCAGTTTGTTCGTCATCTGCTGGAGCCTATACAAAAAAAAAACTTTTACAGTTGCATTTTCTGTCCATTAATATAACTGACTAAAATGAATCATTAGCATTTTGAAAGATATGGCAATTTGCCAACTGGCAAATGGCCACATCTTTAAAAATGCTACTGGTACATTTCAAACCATTTAAAGTCATAACTAGAAAATACAATGTATTCTAGAAAATACAGTTGTAAAAGTTTTATAGTATCGACTCCGGGTTGAAATTCACTATTCGTCTTTCTGCACACAACACGGTACAATCTCATCTATATAGAAACGAAACTCGAAGATATTGCATTCAGCATGCTTTTCGTTTGTTCTACTTCATTACATCTTGTTTTCGCAATATGTTATCAATGAAATCGCGATCCACTGTTGTAAATGAGTCGCCACCAGATGGCGATCTGATCGAGAAGGAGAACGCTTTTACCCTCACAGTATTGTATGCATGCACTACACCAATAAATCTTCGTTTGGTATTGCGAATCAATTTTTTCGCCAATGAATGGAAAATATTGCTTATCAAACAGAAGTCTTGTTTGTGTGGAATTTGCTAATTATATAATAAAACGGATCTTTATCGCACGACGTGCTTTGCATACACATTCAGGTACGAGCCTACAGTACGCGAATAGAGGATTACCGTCAAACGTCTTTGGAGTAAATTTTCCACTCAGGTAATTACTGTTAAATTCTGACCAAAAATGATGAAAGAAACACAAGCGAAGTTTTGGCTGAGGAACTCAAGTTTTAACCCGTTGGTCCGATGGTTGAATCTTTGCTATCCCTTCTGGTAAGGTTGCTTCGATGTTTTTGTTATTTATTTATTGGGATTTGGCGACACTATCAACAGCCAAGGTCACCTCGTGTTGGACAGTTTTACGGGTGAGGGAAGCCGGAGTACCCAAAGGGAACCACCGCGCAACGACGAGCAACTGCCAGACTCCCCAACGTACTAACTCTACACAAGCAGGGTTAGCATTGGCTGAAGACAAGTGCATCATCGACGTGCAGTACACCTTCGTACACAATACAGGGATTAAGTACCTTGTCAGGGACACAACGCAATTGCACCTAGGCCGGATGGTTGAATCTTTGCTCGCCCTTCTGGTAAGGGTGGTCCGATGGTTGAATCTTTGCTAGCCCTTCTGGTAAGGTTTCGTCGAATACAAGAGTTTTAACCTAAGTAGTAGCGTTCTCACTAATTGTTAAACCCAACACGAACAGAAGACTGCTGAAATAATTTTTGAATACATAAAAAATATTTTCCATCAAAAACATAGCTTATGACCCTCATTGGAACGATCTAAATGAGCTCGTTTCAAAGAGGGATAATAAGCTATGTTTTTCAGCTAAAACTTAAAAAAATAATAAAATGTGGGTGGCTATTTTTGTGAATAGCTCTGACAGATTTTTGCCGTTACGTTATGTATAGTGTTAAGATGTAATCGACTCTCCATGTATTGATGTACAATGATATCGGTGATAATAAAGACAAAATTTCTTTATGGCTTTGGGAGGGAATATCACGAATGAAACGGGAATATAAAACAAGATACGATCATAAAAAGGGCGTGAGAACGCTTTCTGGTAAATGCGCTTGAAAAGCATTTTCCAACTTTTTTTCTATTCTCATTTTGATAAACACTTTGTTGGGAATAAAAAGGAAACAACCGAATTCTTTTTGAAAGCAAATTCTTTAATAACACTGCGGGTGGTGTAGATCAAGTTATGCAGGTATTTGACTTTTCATCTTGCAAACGTTGCTCAGCTTTATTCGGGGGCGTGCATCCTACGAAGTGAGAGGAGGTTGTAAGCGGCTTTGACTCCCAAGCAATAATGGTGTCGTCGGGAAATGGTAGGGTAGAGTTTCTGTTACCCGATATTTTACATTCTTCAAGATCTCTACATAGGGATAAAATATTGCTTATCAAAATCGATACGAAAGTCTGCCGTTGGTGGGAATTTGCAAATCATTTAAACAAATGATCACCAGCATGTCACCGCACCACGGGTTTTGCATCTGCGTACACTTAAGGGCCCCCATCACGCGAATAGAGGATTACTGTCAAACGCTCGTGGAGTAAATTTTCCACCCAGGAAATAACTGTTAAATTCTCATAAAAAATGATAACAAAACACAAACAATCTTCCGGTCCGAGCCGTACGAACCCCAGCTAGTCCTCCTGGTATGGGGTCACAGAATATAAGAGGTGAAACATAGGTACTTGGGTTCTCCCTTGTTGTGGACCTAAGCATTAATGATATTATCTGGCAGTAGTAGGGCAGAGTTTCTGTTGCCCGATATTTTGGATGTTCCAGGACATACAGACCTAAACTGTAATATATTGCTTCTATACAGTTGTTTGATATGCGAATCGGACCAGCCTTAGAAATTGGAAACCACTATCAGAAATGCCGTGCTAAATAGCTTTCATGAAATATGTTTTAATATTGATCTATGTTGGTATAATAAGCCAGAATGTTACATTTACCTCCATGTATAAATATTGAAGAAGGAGAAGGTGTTAATTGAAATACTATTACTGTTAACCCTTTGAACCCTGGTGGTATCTTCCATGTCAGTTCAATGGCAGCAATTGGAAGAGTCCACATTTATTGTTTGGAGGTAGACCCATTAATATTTTCAACGTGCAACCCCCAGGCTGCACGTTGAAAATATTGATTGGTCTGCCCTACACATTCACTTAACAGCCATCCTACTTAATGAAATCATGATGTATTATTGTTCGTGGACCTTAAAAGCGTCCGCACGGGTTCAACTCGGTTTCAAAGGGTTAAGAACCGTCAGGCAAATTTATGTCATCGTCGGGCAAACACGGGTCCCTGCCACCCACAATTCCTGACGTTTATTACGGGTTAAGCTGTAGTGAATGTCTCGCAGAATAACAGGGGTTAAATTGATGTTCGAAATGATGGAGGAAAATTTGTGTTCTTATCTGTGGTCAGCCGACAGCCAGTGACTGTCGTCTGAACCCCAGTTCGAACGTAAACCTTGCCACCATATATGCCCCGTCCGCTAGGGACTGTTGGGATTCCTGAAGGCGCCTGTGGCTTACAACGCCAAAGGGTGATCAACGATAATTTACTGAAAAGATTATTTATTTACATATACGAAGAAATAAAATATGAAACAAATTACTCACAAAATTATCCATAAGAATACACAAATTACGCGGATAAAAGTTTATTCTTTAGGGCCCTCGACGTCACCCACAGCTAGCTGTGTCCGCTGGATCAGCCTCACATCATCTTCATTTTCTCACGGTTTGTGACACATACAAAGTGTCTATTCATTGTTCGTTGCTTCCTCCTCGCAGGGTTAACTTCACAGTCATTCGGGCTTAACACATATAATGTTCTGCTTGTGTGGCTCTATCAGCGTTCTCACAGTTCAATCAGAATTCAATCGGCGTCTACCACAATTCACGATCACTTTACGCCTTGACTGGCTCTCGCGTGGTTAAGTTATTCTTCGCCTTCAAATATATACTTCCAAAGCTTACATAAAAATATTTTGCAAAGTGTTCTCAACATCACCAATTCTCGTACCGCCTAAAACTATCTTATCTCGCGAGCTATTCAAGCGCTTACTCAAGCTCTTAATACGATTTCTAGACCTCAACGTTACAGCTTTTACTTCTTTGGCTACTATGCCACTACGGTTCGCAACCGTTAACAAACTACTATCGGTTTCTTACAGCAGCCCTCACAGGGTTACGACAATACGCGGACTTTCAATCTCGGTGCCCATTACCCTGGACGGCCAAGGCTAAGCTCGGACCTTCTCTGAGTGCCCTCAGGCCAACTGCCCACCTCAGAATTCTCCTCCACTCTTTATACAATCGGAACGCAAAGTTTAAACATATTAATTCTGATTTTACGAGTGCTTTGTAATTCGATATGGATAGAGATATTAATGTGTATTTTGTTTGAGTTAGACTCGCTTGACATTTCGTGGACACTTTTATTATTATGAGCTCGTGTTCTGTGATGTCTGGCAACATATCTCGGAGCTCTCCTGGCTTGGTAAGATATGGCTCTTTTGAGACAACTAAAGATTGTCTGAAACGACCAGAACACGATTAAACTGTTTACGTTCAAATTACCCATGAACAATCGCTAATTCAAATCCACGGTGGACAGAATGATACACTGGTTTAGTGTAACCATAAAGAGAAAATCGCTTGCGATAATCCACACGTGTACGCTAACTTATCTCTGCTTCGAAAACGCGAAACAATATTCTAGCTAATTAGAGGTTAAGTTCACCGCATTATTTCTAACTGACCATTTAACCAGATAGCGTGTCACAAGCAAATAAACATTATTTAATCGAAGGATCCCATAGATTTCGCCAGCAATCTTCGCCATATTACTGTGACTTGTGTTTTTTCCACAAATCTTAGGACTTGTGTATGCTTTAGTCCAAGTGAAATTTCATAAACAAAAACTAATAAAGTTGTAATCCCAACTCTTGGTCCTAAATAGCGTGGCAATATGAAGAAGAAATATGAAGAATGAAAAACAACTTGCGCATCCGACCTTCAACATTTGCGTTGTGTCCTTGGGCAAGAGACTTCACCCCCATTGCCCACGTGTGGGCACGGTGGCGTTGTGTACTAAGGCGTACTGCACGTCGATGGTGCACCTGTCTCCAACAGGTGCACCATCGACGTTCAGTATGTCTGCTTGTGTGGAGTTGGTATGTTGGGAAACTGACAGTTGCTCGCCGTTGCTCGGTGGTTCTCCCCGTACACTCACGCTTCCTCCACCTGTAAATCTGTCATGGTCGTGATTAGCCATTGTGCAGAAATATTTGACCTTAAAAACCAATAAATAAATAAATAGTAGAATCTCACCTGGGGAAAAAAACGTGAGAAACATTCATTCTTCTGAACTATTTTCGTTTGTTTCTCTTGATTTGGTCTTGATTTCGCAAACAAATATTTTTATTTTAGTAAACTATACGTGTGTCGCGACAAGATCGCGACCCGATCGAGAAAACACTTTTGCAATCACAGTGCTGTATGTGCTATATATACATCTGAAAAGAAAGTTTCTGTGTTTCCCTGTTTGTAACAGAGTGCTAATGTGTCATTCTGTCAGCCACTTAATCAGTGTGGGTCTAAAATAATTTATTCACTTCTGTGAAAATGAGATATACCAAATTTTACGCATGTTCAGAATAGCATTCAACACTTTTCCAACCCCGATTTGGAAACTTGCAGTATTTGTTTTCATAAATAACCAGAATCTTGCGTTTTTGCATCAAAATCGTAGCTTGTGAATTCTCATTGCAACGAGCTCGATGAGCTCGTTGCAGTGAGAGGTCATAATCTATGTTTCGGAAGCAGAAACAGAAAAAGAATAACAACATTTGAATGGTAAATTTTGGGTGCGGTGTTTGTCGGATACGGTCAATATGATAGATTAAGACAGGACGCAACAAAGGTGGAGTGCGTTAGAGCTGGAACGGTTAAGGGGTTTTCTTGGTCGATTAATCACGTGGATTAACCTTGGTTAACCGATTAATCACTTGTCCAAATAGATATCTGAATAACTGCCATACTGTTGATGATTTACAGCATGATCCCTTTACCCAACGTAACAAACAAAACCGACTAGACCTATATACAAAAATCTCCATTCAAATTTATTATGTTTTCAATTTTTGTCTCAAAAACATAGCTTATGACCCCTCATTGGTAAGAGCTCGTTCCAATAAGGGGGCATAAGCTATGTTTTTGAGACAAAAATTGAAAATGTTTAGTAATTCATGATTTTATTTTGCAAGTAACGTCTGCTACCCGCAATGGGTAAAGGATAAATAATGATCATTTTCAGCCACTGATAGAGTATGATGACCATGCAAGTAAACAAGTATGTCAGCAAGTAACTTGCATGCTTTACTCTGTCTCATATAATTGATGTGAGTCAGTGTGACAATGTTTACCTGTTTTGGAGCAAGTTTGTTCCTTTGTTAACCCATATAATACAGTAGTTCAAAAGTAACGGTTAATCGATCAATTACTTTTTGAATCGATCAAGATGTTGATCATTGATTAATCTATTAATCGGTTAACCGTTTCAGCTCTAGAGTACTTGGGACTGGGATCAACGACCCTAGTTGGAGTTATTGCCTGTATTTCACAACAGGGGTCGTCGATTCCTCTCCACCGCACTCTACTCTAGTTGGGATTGGTATCTGTACCACGATTAGACAGGGATTAAGAGAATGTAACTGATATTTTTAAAGGAAAATATCACCTTCGACGGTCTCTTCGCATTCTTGCTTTACACTGGTTTGTATCCAAGCACTTCAATCATGTCATAACGTCACTGAGATGCGTAACGACCAATCAGAAGCCTTCTTACATGACGTTCTTGTACTAGGATTCCACGCATTTATGCTTAGCACAGGTCGGTATTTTATCTTATAATCAACATGTATTTTGTCTGTATTAACTCCGCAACTGTCGTGTATCCGACCCCCTGATACAGATGTTTGTATCCGGGGTCGGATACAAGCACGTTCCTTTCGCGTGAGTTCCATTTTTTTTCTTTTTGTTCATCCGTATGAATAAATAGTTCGTTATATATTCGTCTACATTCTTGACTTATCCCCAATATATTGTAAGATAAAATGATTATTACCATTATGTGGATGTACAAAATATGTATCCCAGTCTCGCTCCGGGTTCTAAGGGTAGATCACGACTCGTTGTGATCTGCCCTGAGAACCCGGAGTTCGACTCGGAAAGATATTTTGTACATCCACATAATGGTAATAATCTCTATGTATCGGGTAAGGTTGAGTACACACATCAATCGTGGTGCAAAGGGGTTAAATGAATATTGTGGTATACCAGTAGATTCTGACAGGATGTCAACGAATTGAATTTTCTCCAGCGACTGAGATGCGTAAAAGGTGATCGGAATGGTAGAAAGAGGGGAGCGACACGTGTCGTGCGTGCTTGCCCTTCCTCTACCTTTTTCGATCCGGCAAATCGCAGTAGAATTCAGAGACAACTGAGTATAATCATGATGGAAAAGGATTCAGATATGTCACAATAACCTATAACTGTAATGCGATAACTAGTTTCCTCTCACGTCTATAATTTCGCGTTTGTCAATTGAATGAATAACGCGTGTCACCGTTAGATATAATAAATCGTAAATGATTATACAGATGTCTGCAATAAACTTCTCAGATCCCGGTTGTCCGTTGAACATCGAATGGCCTGGATTTTAGAAAATAGTCCCGTTGCCCCGAGAGTTCTGTTCTTGAAGTATGTCAAAAACAACCCATCCGTTGATTGGAACAAGGTGTCATCTGTTATTGTTTATGCAGATGGCTCCTTATTCCAATCAAGGGGAGAACAGCAGTGAATAATTTCTAGGTAAAGCTGAAGTGAAAAACAAAATGCATGGCCCATTTCAATTCACGCAGCCTCACAACCATACCCATAAAGGAATAGGATAGTTGTATCTGGGACTATCGACCTAAATAATGACAATAGTTATAATGGTCGAGGGAATATATGGCGGTGTGTCTGTGTTGTGTGTGTGTCTGTGGGGGGGGGGGGGGGGGGGGGGTGCACAAATGTCAATGTCGCATTGGATCTAAAAGGCTATCATGGTTTGGTTTGGGGAGAAAAGGTGAGGAAGTGGATCTACTAGGATGTCACCTGCTTGATTTGCAGGGCTTCATAAGTATCAGGAAGGTGTTACAATGTATGTGTGTCTCGTGGCGAGGAGGGGGGGGGGGGGTGCGGCATGCACATGTGTGGAAGTGTGGGAGATGAGTGGGTGAAGTGGGCACAAACTTTCAAAACATAGTTGACCTGTCATAGGAAAAACGGTAAAAAATTCGAAAATGGACCTACGGAAATGCCATTTAATTGACACCCCGGTGTTGAAACAGGGGAAGGTGTTAAAAGTGCAAGTGAATATGCATTGAAATAGTTACAGACGTCCTTTCATGTACAACACACTCACTGTCTATTACAACAGTTTATCAACAAATGGACGCAAGTAGTAATGCTTGATGTCAAAACACGGAATACCGTTTTACGGTGTCGGCTAGGAATCTCAATTACGGAATGCTTTATATGTATACTCTGATTGAACATTTTGAAAGCTTGAGCGATGGTATAGCTAGGAAGTAGTGATACAAGTCAATATTAATGGATGGTAGTTTAGTCAATAGTACTGGTACAAGGCCGCAATGGAACAAGGCAGTTGTAGAAGCTAATGCTAGGACAGATAGACCATAGCCCTGTAGTGGCCTTGGAGCTTTGGCGACAAGATGGAAACGGAATCCAGGTTTCTACAACAGGTATCCTCCAACAATACCAGGCCATAGGTATTCTCAATTTAGTATCCTCAAAAGGTATCCTCATCTGATACGTAGCCATGTCATAGGTATCCTCAAATACTGAAATGAGTCGTCGAGTCGTTCGAGGAGTCACTCGATCGAGCAATTGCTCGATAGCTCATTTGCTCGATGGGATTCGAGTCATTCGAACAATAGTTGGGAGTCACTCGACTTAAGACGGAATCCCACTTTTGGAATCTCTTTTCGGAATCCCATTTGTGGAATCCCTTTTTCGAAAACGCCTGTGGCTATGGAATCCCTTATTTCGGAAATGAGTCGTCGAGTCGTTCGAGGAGTCACTCGATCGAGCAATTGCTCGTTGGCTCATTTGCTCGATGGGATTCGAGTCGTTCGAGCAATTTGCCGAGTCACTCGATCGAGCAATTACTCGAAAGCTCATTTGCTCGATGAGCTTCGAGTCATTCGAGAAATGGTTTATCAGTAACTGCTCGATTGCTTATTGGGTTTGGAAATGCTTTTGATATACACAAGGGAGCTAACTGCATTATGGGAAATCAAGCACTGGTAATTATAAGACTTGGACGAGAGAACCAGAGATAGTTTGGACTAGATAGACTGTTAGTGATAGAGAAACATATGCAATGGGCATTAAAATGGGATTCTGGAAAAATCAGGCCCTGTACTCCTATTCAATAGAGCATACCCCCTGTACCCCTTGATACTATAGCATAACGTGCTATTTTTATACGCCCAAAATGGGGCTTCACATGTTCGTTTGGGTGGTTTGGTGGAGATTTTGGTGGTCTGTAAGGGTGGTCGGGTCTATTTGGATAATTCTTCGAGAATTCTGGGAGTATTGTAAGTCAGAAAAATACTCTAGTTCAATCAAACACACCCCCAAGGGACCCCTTGGTACTATAGCACTACGTGCTAAGTCGATAAAATGGGAAATCCATATCAAATAAAGTCAATTTCGGTGATTTGGAGGGATTGTCGGGTTGTTTGTGGTAATTAGATTTACTCTTCTACAAAGGAACATACCCTACGAACATACCCCGTCCTATTGCAGAAAAATTGGGTAACCACGTGCTACCATAGAAACCAAGATGGCGGTCTCCAGTATACAAAATGGACGACGGAAACACGTATCACCCTAACAACACGCGCTGCGCATGCGCACTCACACCACGTATCACTATGGAGATGGCGTCACAACATGGCCACTCACGCGGGTTACCATGACAATACAACATGGCGCCACTACGTCACGTGACTATGACGTCACATGAGATCCGGCAATGAGATCCGGCAACCTGGAGGTGAAACGTGCGAGCACTTCTACTGACGCATACCCACTAATCTCATTTCTTGGCGTACATAACTTGGGTTTGATCAGACATCGGGTTGGAAGATGATTAAAGTAGAAATATGATAATAATACTTGTGCTTCGTGCTGATTTGCCGCAGTCATCTAACGAGAAGGCCAACAGCAACCCCGTCCCATGTCTAGTATATTCTCCCCACCTCCTCCTAATCCTCGGGCATTCACACACAAACTGTTTTTTTATTACTTTCCAAAGTGTGATTTCCTGGGATTTCCGGGTTTGATTATAAACGATAACTTCACAAGTGAATTATGCAATCAACAATTGTGTCATGTATCCGTGCGCGCAAGCGAATACGCTTTGCCGTGGATGTAATGGGGACTTCATTGTTTTTTGTTTTTTTTAACCCTTTACCTAATAAGAAAAGCAGACGGCACTTGCAAAAAAAATTCTTGAATAGCTATTATTATAAATAATAATAATAATATATACACTTATATAGCGCACGTATCACAATTTTGAAAGAGTCCCAAGGCGCTTTACAAAGATATTAGTAGGAATAAAAATTTAAGTATACAGTCCTTCCCCCATGTGTTCTTTAAAAATATTTTTCAAAAAGTAATGTTTTCAATTTGGATTTGAAGGAGTTAATGGAAGGGGCAGCCTTGACGGATTCAGGTAAGCTGTTAAAAAGTTTAGGACCACTAATGCTGTAACGAAGGAGGCGTTTGGGTCTATAAGTTTCAACTAGCTTGGAAATATACTCTGGAGCTTGATTCAGGCATGATTTGTAAGTGAAAAGGAGAATTTTAAACTCTATTCTAGCCTTAATGGGGAGCCAGTGTAATGTTTTTAATTTGTGAGAAATGTGGTCCCTTTTCTTTGTTAAAGTAACGATGCGAGCTGCCGTATTTTGTATGACTTGTAATCTGTTAATCTGTTTACTGGTAATACCATAGAGGAGTGAGTTGCAGTAATCGAGTCGTGATGATATAAATGCATGCACAAGACATTCTGAGGCATTTTTCGTTAAGATTTTCCTCGCTCGACCAATTTTTCGAATATGTAAATTAGCTGACTGACAGATTTTTGAAATATGAGGCGCCATGGTCAAATGATTGTCAAAATAAACGCCAAGGTTCCTGACAGTTGTAGATGGGTTTATTACCTTGTCGCCTACTTTAAGGCAGGGTAGTGTATCTGGGGCGGGTTTATACCTAGATGTAAACGCTATGAGTTCTGTTTTCTCGTCATTCAATTTTAATTTGTTTACCAGCATAAATTTCCTAATGTCAATGATACAACGATCCAAAATTTGAAATTTAGTTTCTATTTCCAAACTATCTGTCGGGTCAATGTCTGTGTAGATCTGTGAATCGTCGGCATAGAAGTGATAATTTATACCATGGGAGCGTATAATTTCCCCCAGGGGCTGCATGTAAAGTGTGAAAAGAATGGGGCCTAGGACCGATCCTTGAGGAACCCCGAATCTGAGTGGCACAACTTCCGACCGAGTGCCATCAATGGTAACACATTGAGATCTATCTGATATGTATGACTGGAACCATCTCAGTGCTGACTCACCAATACCTAATTGAGCGAGCCTATCGGATAGAATCGTATGGTCAATGGTGTCGAATGCAGCTGAGAGATCTAACAAAATTAACACAACTGCTTTTCGATGGTCAATGTATTGAAGAATATCATTTTGGACACTAAGTAGAGCTGACTCAGTAGAGTGTCCAGGACGATATGCTGACTGCTTAGGTTCCATTAGTTGGTGGTCATCTAAAACACCCTTAGCTGTTGAGCTATTACCTTCTCAATAACTTTGGATATAAATGGCAGGTTAGAAACAGGTCGATAATTTTTCAGTTCACAAGGATCTAATGAAGCTTTTTTGAGAAGAGGTGTAACTAGAGCTGTCTTGAGACATGGGGGCACATAACCATTTGATACGGACTCATTAACAATTTTTGTGATGGAATCAATGAGAGCAGGTAGACAAGATTTTAACAACGAAGTGGGTATTGGGTCCAGCGCACAACTCTTGCTTGGCGAGGTCATGATGATTTTTTCAACAGTACCCTTCGGCACTCTTTCAAATTTCAACAGACTTCCAGACATATTGGATGATGTGCTGGGAGAGGAATTCACGCTTATAGCTTGCGTTTCATCAAGTAGGTTCCTTATTTTCTCAATTTTAGAAACAAAAAAGTCCGAGAATTTGTGAGCAATTGTAGCATTTGAGAGCTCAACTGAGAATTTAGGTTTATGCCTTGTTTCCATAGACTGTAAAATTTTAAAAAGTTGCTTTTGGTCAGATTTGCAAGCTTCAACTTTACTACATAGAAACTGTTTCTTAGAGAATATTATGAGATGCTTCACAACTTTACACTGGGCAATAAACATTTCACGATGTATTGTTAATTTGGTACGTCGCCATTGCCTTTCTAGCCTACGCCGCTTTTGCTTGGATGCAACAATATCATCGTTCATCCAGGGTCGGGCAGCATTTGCTGAGATAGACTTTGAAAGTAAAGGGGCAGCATCATCCAATAAGCTTTCTAAATTACAATTATAGGTGTCAACCATATCATCTAACGGCAAATTGTTTTTATCGATTTCAGCTTTTACAAAAGTTTCAGAAATCCTGAGCATGAAATTCTCAATATTTATATTCTTCAGTTTGCGGAACAGTACTTTTTCCTTGACTGCAACAGGTTTTTTAACATGCAGTTTGCTAATCACAAGGAAATGATCAGAAAGAGATGGATCATGAACATGAACATCCTTGACAAGGCTCTCATATTGTTGAGAGATAATGGGGTCCAGAGTATGTCCTCTATTATGTGTTGGTTCATGAACATGCTGAATCAAGTCCAGTGAATCCAACAACTCTATGAAACGACGTGTATCAGGATCGGAAGGTATGTCTAGATGGAAATTTAAGTCGCCAACAATAAGTATACGGCCAGCTTCAGCACAGTATCTATTTAGTAGTGGTTCAAATTCATCAAAGAACATAGCACTTGTGATTTTTCTCTTTTTACTAGGGAGGAGTCGATAAACAATCAAAAGGCTAAAGGAAGATTTCCCATCAATGGATAAAGCAGCTTCAAGATATTCAAATGTTATATAGGTGTTTTGTTTTGACTTTACATTTACTTTTATGTTGTTTTTGAACAACAGTCCAACTCCACCACCCCTTGATTTCCGAGGAAAGTGTTGGAACGAAAAACCAGTGGGTGTCATTTCACCAATTGTAGAATGATCATCTTGGTATAACCATGTTTCTGTTATGGCAAGGCAGTCAAGATTATGGTCCGACACTAGATCTACAATAAAGTCAGTCTTTTCCCTGACAGACTGGGCATTGATACAGCCGAAACTCAAGTCTGGTAGACTTGGCGACGGTTCTACTTTACATACTGAAGTTTCAGGATGAGATATCATTTCAGTTAGATTGGAAAAGTTAGCAGCAGTTTGTTGTTTTAATTTAGGTGAAGGTTTGTGACATGTTATTAAAACAGGTATTTTCCTTTTGAAACCGCCCCTTTTACCACGATGTGTTGTTGGAACTGCTGTGATTCCAGCACTTTTTATGATTTTCCAGGTAGAGTAATCTAGTTGCTCCATGCAGCTGGCGGCTGTTTGAAGGGATAATAGATAGTTTCTAGAATATGTGATAGGCATCTTTGCTGTCATCGGGGTTAACAGTGTGTCTGAGTAAGTCAAATACAAATACAGATGTATTTTGCCGATCAGAGCTGTACAATTCACAGGTAACAATAGATTTTGTGTAGTGGATACAAAGGGTGAGTTCTTCTCAGTCACTATGTTTCCCACACACAGAGTCAACAGGAGTCTATAATGAATATTAATTGTTCCCATGATGCATGAATGAACACATTATGTCAAAACTGGGTTTAAATATTCCAATTCTGTCCAAAAACTTCAAATTCAGGAAAAATGTTCAGAAAATTATTAGTCCATCAGAATCACCAAGTATTTACAAACAAGTCTATATAAGAACTTATGTTACACATTGAAAGATCACTTGAAAAACTGAGAAAATTTGAAGAGCTCACAAACAGTGTGGCTGCCATATACAGGCACTCATCATCATCATAATGACCCCTCATTGGAACGAGCTCGATGAGCTCGTTCCAATGAGGGGTCATAACCTACGTTTTAGAGACAAAAAATGAAAAAAATAATGATAATTAATTGGCGATTTTTGAGAATAGCGCTGACCGTTACGGTAGATAAAGAGTTAAATAATATAATTATCGTTAATAATGAAAAGTAATAAACAGAGTAATCGCTTGACTGGACTGGTTACGTGAAATAATTCGTGTTTGTACAACGTCCCTCACCTCTCATGAATTATTTCACGTAACCAGTCCAGTCAAGCGATCACTCTCCAAAAAATTTACCCCATTACCGCTTTCGCAATTTCCCCAATTATAATATTGATCATCTCTATCACATCTCATACACTTATCTCTCATGTTTCCACCCTATTCTTCTATCAGTTTCTCAAGGTGTTTTATTCTACTAGGCAAATATATAGGGCATTCTACAACGAAATGTCTCGGGATCTCCATTACATTTCCGATTCCTCCTCAACTCCAGTAACCTTTGTCTCACGTTGAATTACATTGACCCCACCCCACCCCGACCCCCTCTAAAAAAAATAAATAAAAAAAGATTCATCTAAGTGCTCCTCAGGAGATGGCGCATCTTTCTGGCATAACCCTTCCATCGAGCTTTTGGCCTTAACTCTTATCTCCCCAGTTCCTACCGCAATCTTCGAGCAGCCCTCCTCTTATAAAACTGCTCCCCTGCTAGATCATAGTGGCAGTTGAATCTGACTCAGCGAGGCGCCCATTTGGCCAAATGCAACTAAGTTTGTTCACAACCACAGAAAATGTATAACAGGATATAGACGCATAAAATAAGCTCACAAAATTAAACTAATTTTGTCACCACGTAGCATATTTGTGAGTGACAAAGTGAGGTGACACTTCCCCCAACCCAATGTCCCCTAGCTTGGGGAAACGACTCACAGAATCGAGAAACTTGAGAGGTATTTTACGGCCTTGTGTTAAACAGTCGTGCAACCCTTTGCCATCGCTGTATGCCCTGGCAAGGCCAATGCCTTGAATTTTTCTCAAAATACACTGACTGTAAGGCAATAAGCAACCAGGAACGTCAGTTTCAGGAAATAGTTGCTCTGTTGCAAGAATTCCTGGTTTTTCAAAATCAGTCTGTATTGTTGATGGGCTCGGACTTGAATTAGTTGTGGTCTGTACAGCGTTTTCTAAATGGTTAAACAGTCGGATATATATAAAGAACCACACTTATGTTTGAATGGGTTAACTATTGCTGGACGAGAGCGAGTGGCGCAGGAATACCACGAGAGCATTTAGGCTCGAGTGGTATTTTATTACACCACACTTATGTTTGAATTGGTTAACGATTACTGGACTCGAGCTTGTGGCGGTGGGATACCACTCGAGCCTAACGGCTCTCGTGGTATTCCTGCGCCACTCGCTCTCGTCCAGTAATCGTTAACCCATTCAAACATAAGTGTGGTTCTGTATTTATTACACACCCAACCCCGAAAAAGAATTCACTGTAATTAATCGCTAATTGAATTAAATAGTCGATGATTTGAACGGTTAAAGTGATTTCACTGGGAAACGGTCAATTTTGTCAGAGAACCAGTCTTGAGGCTTTGATCTTGCCACCTGTAGACTCGATGTTGATTCATTTTGTTCCCGAAAAATTATCCAAACAGCCAAAACCCAAAAGCTTTCACTTCACATCAGACATCGGAAAGTATAAGCTCTGAAATTTGTTTTGAAAAGTGTGTGTGTGCAGGCATCATCATATCTGGAGGATACGAAATATTCAAGGATTTTAATTTAAATACGATGTGAATTGGACGCTCTATTTAAATTTCGTACTTTTTGAACTAAATCTGAAGTTGAACATGGATTGGCTGTGCTGTGTGTGCGTTAGGCTATTGTTTGTAGACATCGGTCATTTCTGTTCTGTACTGTAACAAAATTACATACTGGACAACAAAAAAGATTTTTGTGCAATAATTAACCTTCCCGGGAATTCATTCAATCGTCTAGTTTAAGTAGAACTGTTTGTGATTCCAGGTTCCATTCGGGGTGAATTCTTGGTAAATTTTATTTCTCTCTATAAGCAGGGAATTTAATTAACCCCTGACAATATGCATTGCCGAGGTATTTGCCTACCTAAAATTCATTTACCTTGGTAATAAATTTGCAGAGGCATTTTTATGAATGTTGCGTTTTTTAAGCACATGTTCAAATTTTTTTCCTGCAGTGACGTAAATCCACCGAATGTACTGAAAAGCCATCTCATGATCTGTTCAGTTGACAGGCTACTGTGGTGTGTAATAAACAAAAGACCATGAAGCCCAATTTTGTTGATTTAATGTTTCTTGAACTAATATGTAAACCATAATTTACTTTATTCAAAACTGCCTAGGCAAATGGCGTTTTTTGCCGAGGAAACACCATTTTCCTAGACAATTTTTTTGCCGCGCCAAATTTTCCTAATTAAATGCCCCGCTATAAGTATAATTTAAAGTCTCTGATATGAAATTTAGCCTTCTTTTTATTTGGACTGCACTGACAATATAGACTTTAGGTAGACCACATTTACTGTATACAAAGCGAGAAACAAATTTCAGGATAACTGCAAGAAAATGTCACATATTTTGTTCTCTCCAACAGTTTTACACAATTACCTCCTCCCACTCCCACAGTACTTGCCAAACAGAGTTTTCGCAAAAGCTCTCGAAATGAGTACTATCGAAGCCTTTGTCAGATGCTGAAAGAAAAATAAAGGGAGTGAGGTTGTTCTCACCAGTTAGCTCTAACTTATTTCTATTGATAATAGATTTAAAAATTGATGTATATTTTAACTATTTGGTACATCTATACTTGACCAAGTCACCAACTTGTTACCTGAAATGCTCAATCAATATGTTTTTCTTGGTATCGGGTTCAAAACAAAAATAATTTTTTTAGGTGTCTGGTCCTATATCTATATATAAATGTCTCAACAATCTTGGTCCTTCATACCATACTGATCTTCTTGTTCCCCACAAACCTGTCAGAACTCTGAGGTCCAGTTTCTCCAATGACTTAGTTTACACATCTTGCAACCTTCTATCATGCTGGGGTCGTGGTTTTTCTGTAGCCGGTGTAAAAGGAATGGAAGTCCGTAGGAACGTTAGTCCCTCTGGACTATTATTCCGCGGAATTATAGTCTTAGGTCTAACATTTCTAGGAATAGTAATCCGGCGGACTACTATTCCTAGAAATGTTAGACCTAGGACTATAATTCCGCGGAATAATAGTCCAGAGGGACTAATTTTCCTACGGACTTCCATTCCTGTTACACCGGTCCGAAGATCTGGAATTCGCTTCCCGTTTATATGAAGATGCCACAAACTCTCAACCAGTTTAAATCTGCTCTGAAGACCAATCTCTTCAAGCAAGTATATAACACTGAGCTTAACGTTGGTTGATAAATAGTTGATAGTTGTTACTTTTTCTTTTAGTTTATATTCAGCTTCAGCCGCAGAGTCTATCCATTTATACACCACGCGTGTACTCGATTGTAAAGCCCGCGAGCACATTGTGGAACCGAGGCTATAAACTTCATTATTATTATTAATATTATTATCTTCTCAATTTTAAATTTGGAATTACTTTGAATTGCATTTTAGTAAGTACTCTAGTGTTCCAAATAATCATACCCATACTATTAATATTTTTTTCAAAATGTTTCCACCCCCTATGAACCTTATTTGGGCCAGTATTTTTTTTTCTCACTGCCAGACAGCAGAAATGAATTTTTTTTAGAGGTTACGCCTCTTAACTGATTCAATGGATTCATCCAATTGAAGTTTTCTGAACATCCTGGGCTAATACATTCAGAAATAATAACACTTTGGCCAGCCGCTGTTTGTCACGGTTCTCGGACGAGAAGGCCTTGGTTACCCCTGTACTCCCAATTGCCTCCCTATTCCCACGCTTCTCCTCTCCGCCCAACACTCGGAGACGAACTGGTTGATGACATCCCTTGCCCCATTCTTCCCAATCTCTCCGATTAGCATATTAACCCTCTCCTTTGAATCTCCCCCTAACCACATGTCCTTCATTCTCTCATCCCACTTCCCCATTATACTCCCAGTGAATCTCATTCTTTCAGACTGGTACTTTGGGCATTCTAGAAGAAAGTGTTCCAGGGTCTCCACCATGCCCAAATTACACATCTGGCACTCCCTTTCACCGTCTTTCCCAATTTTTCCCCTCAGCTCCAGGGATCGCGACCTCAGCTTGAACAACAGTGACCCCCAAAGGTGCCATCAAGGTACTCTTCAAAACCTGGATTCTCTTTATCACGCAGGCCACCCAAAGGCCTGTTTAATTTGACCACCTCTCGCCAATAACGGTCACAATCCTCCATGACCCTTTCTCTGACGATTTTTTTACCCTGGTTTGCCCCAACGTCCAGGTCCGAGATCTCCAATGAGTAGTTCTCTACTAGCTCCCTCACTTGGACCATCCACCCCGTTTTGATATTTGAGTTGAAAATTCTGAGGAACATTACTTTACACCATCGGCTGTCGGGGAGATTTACCAAATAATTAAGATAACCGAGTTTCAACAGGTCTATCCTGTCCCTGATCCTCATCCACCCAAGCTCACCCCTGATTGCTTCTAGCGCTGCGGCGTTACCTCGACCCCGTTAACCATCAAACCTGCATCGTTCTGCAGGATTTCCAAGCTCTTTACGGCCGTCTGGTTTAGGGGTACCACTTCCAATGTTGCTACCGTATGTTATACTTGGCAGCCCCACCATTTCCCAAATGGTTTTCCCCACGAAAACCTTATTGAAACTGTTTCTCCCTATAAGTTTCATTTGGTTAAGGATTCGCTTCCCCTTCAGAATCAATTTATTTGTGTGGTTTCGGTAGATGCCTCTTCCTGTAATGTTTATATTTACCCCCAAATACTCGTAATCACCTGTCTCTCCTACACTGAGAAGTTTGCTGCTCCCTTCCGGAATGCAGAACTCACCCACTCTCCACCTTCGAGTGGGGTCCACTTTGCGGCCCACAGGTATAACTTTGCTCTTGCTTTCATTAAGTTCGAGTCTCCATTTGCTCCCATATTTCCCAACAATTCCCAGCATTTTCGTTACCCCTCTTCGCTTTCTGACACTAGAACCATATCGCCTGCAAAAAATAGCCCTGGGATCTTCAAGTCCCCAAATGCTACCCCCTCATCTCCTAAACCTTTGATGTACAATGCAAACAGGATTGGCGAAAGGATACACCACTGTTTTAGGCCTATCTCCATAGGCACACGTTTTGTTGTAATGTTTCCCAGGTTAAGTTCACTCTGTACATCTTTATATAATGCTTTCAAAATTCCAACAAACTCGCCTCCTATGCCCAGAGCCTCCAGCTTGCGCCACATACCCTCCCTCCATACTCTATCGTATGCCTTTTTGACATCCAAAAAGGCCATAAACATCTTTTTCTTTTTTGCTTTCGCGGATTCTATCATTTGGGATAGCGTGAAAAGATGGTCAGTAACTCTCCTTCTCTCCCTGAAGCCATTCTGGATTTCTCCCAAAAAAACCCCTTCTCTTCAATCACCTCCTCTAGTCTCCCACACAGGACTTTACAGAAAACCTTTCCAATGTTGCTACTGACAGAGATCCCTCGATAGTTATCCAAAACGTCTTTTTCCCCCTTTTTGTGAATAAATGTCACTTTGCTTTCTCTCCACTCCTTTGGGACCTCTTGATTTTCTATGGCTAGATTGAATAGGGCAGTTAGGCTTTCCACGAATTCCTCTCCCCCCTTTTTGAAAAACCCGTTAGGAATTTCATCCACTCCTCCCGCTTTTCCATCCCTTAATTTTGATATCACCTTTCGCACCTCCTCCGTTTTAATTTCGCTGCACACGAAGTTCGATAGGTTTTCCTCGACCTGATTCGAACACTCAGGTGGGCTCCCCATGCCCCATCGCTTATCGTTTACCTTTTCCCAGTGCTTGACTAGTTCTGATGCGACTTGATCTTGCTCGTCTGTAACTCTGCCATCTACATCAATACTCAGTGGGTTACTACCTTTGTTACGTTTATTCACCCATTTCCAAAATACGTTCGAACTCGACCCCCCTGTCGTTCTTATCGTCCTAATAAGACTGCTATTTCGTACTTTCCGATTATCGTCTTTAATCTTATTTACTTTATTTCGTGCTTGTTGGTATTCTTCCTTTGCTAATGTGGCCTCATTGCTTTCCACCCCCTTAAGTTTTCTACTTCTCCTGTATGCAGCACATTTAGCTTTTCTTTCCTTTATGACCCTTTTCAGTTCTTAATTCACTCTGTACCCAAGTTCCCGTGTTGGCACCCTGATCTTTCCTACACTTTCCTTCACTGCCTCCACCAGGCTCGCAACTATGGCGTCGGCCATCTTCTGGACACTGCCCCTCTTGGGTACGGTTGCAAGCTTTGGTTTCAGTTTTTCATTGAACTTCGCCCAGTCAGCATCCTTCTTGAGTTCCCAAATCCCCTTAAAGCTTCCTTTGCCTTTTACTTGATTTTTGGCCCTGATCGTCACTGTAATCAAGTTGTGATCACTATCCACCTCCATTTTACCCTCATCATCCACTTCTACCCCTATCACCTCCCTCCATAAATTAATATCTGTGAGAATGTAGTCGATTATTGATTTTCTGTGGTTCCTCTCCCAGGTCCATTTCCCCTTACACCTCGCGTCCCTGTTCAGAATCTTCAGACCGAGCTCGTTTGTGAAGTTCAACAGCTTCCTTCCATTCCTGTTGACTTTCTTGTCCCCACCCTCTATGCCTTCTTCATTATTACCTATGTGGCCATTAAAGTCGCCCATAAGAATTATACCGAGCCACTTGATTTGTAGTTCGGTGATATTGGACCTTAGTGTTGAGTTTATCGAATCATTCCACTCGGGTTTGCTTCCCTCCACCTCAGAATACACAACCCCAAGGACAATACCTTTGTTTCTCAGACTGATCCTTACCCATCCAATTTCTTTCGATACCTCAGCCGGGGTGCTGACGTCTTCCAGGTCTGTGAATCCTCGGTTTTAAATCCTCTTTAATGTACATGCCTACCCCTCCCCCTTTTTTCTGGCCTTCGTTCGCCCTACACCTATCCACACGCACCCCCTTACTTGGTCTACCAGTTCCTCGTGGCTTACCCACGTTTCGCTTAAGCCCATGACGTCAAACTCCTCTGCCTCGATCAATGTAGCAATTTCACTTACTTTCCGATGGAGACCCTGGATGTTGCTATACTTTCTTACTTTCCGGTGGAGACCCTGGATGTTGCTATAACCCACTTTCAGGGTATCAAGGTTCATTGGCTTCCGCCTACTGGTCCCATTATTATCTAGTCCCTGTATGTTTGTATATCCTATTTTGTGTACCTGTGCTTTCCTTGGGAAGCTATTCCTACTGATTTGGATTTTTAGTCCCTTTTCCTTATCCCCCTTGTCCCATTTTTTACAACTATGGTTCGTAACACATTTCCTGTGTTCATTCCCCCCTTCACTGTTCCCCCCTCCCCTCCCATCCCTATACCAAAAAGGCTCCACCACCTGCAACATATTTATTCCTAAAACCTCTGTACCCCTTGGGCTAAGATGGAGGCCATCCCTTCCATATAGGTCCTTTCTGCCCCAAAATGATCCCCAATTGTCTACAAAGGGTATCCCAAATTCCTTATAATACTCCCCAATTCCTCGTTGGTCCCAATGATCCGCGAATTACGCTCGCCCCCACCACCTAGTACTGAGAAAAGCCCCGAAACCACTACCTGTGCATTCTTGGCATTCAGCTGAGTTATTAAGTCCTTGTAAGTCTCAATAAGCTGAACTGATTTTCTCTCCCTGATGTTGTTGGTCTCCACGTGTACCCCTTTACCAGTCCACCCACTCTGTCCCTTAGGTCCTCCACCCTAGCCCCCGGAAAGCACAGATTGGTCCTGTTGACACTGTCGGGCCCACACACCACCCTATCTAACCCCCGCACTATACTACTCCCTGCAACCACCAACTGCCTCTTTCCTGTCCTACTACCCCTGTTACCACCTCTGTTCCCACTGGACCGGCTCGGAGTCTTGCACTCCGCCACACTAACCTCCATGCCTACTTCCACCTCCACCTCTTCAGACCCAACCTGCTCCTCAGAATTCTCGAAATTACCTAACACACTGAATCTATTTTGGACACTGCACTCCACTTTTTGCCCACTCCCACTACAAGCCACCTTGTCCTCGTTTACCACCTTCCCTCCGACTCCTGCCCTGACAGATTCCACATCTTCCTCACTATCCGATTCTAAACGAATACGCCTTTTGGCCCCCCCGACTCACACTACTAGCCTGGGAATTTGACACTCTAGCCCCTACTTCTCCCCTACCCTCAACCCGGCGCACCTTCCTATTCCCAAAAGACTCACTATCCACGTCAAAAGTCCGCTTCCTACTACCCACCACCTTCCACCCCCCATCGAATGCCACCCTAACTAGGGTAACACCAGACTTTCCTGCCTTCCCCAGTTTCCCCCTCACCACCCGCACCTCTTCCTCCAACTTTATATATACCTCTAGCAGCTGCATTAACTCTACGCAGATGGCGCACATCGCCAACTCCCCCAGCTCACACCCATCCACATACACCATATCACAGTGCCTACACACATCCGACCGCTGGCCGTCCGTTGGTAACTCATTAGCCCCCCCCCCCCCCACCCCCGTGCTGGCCTCAACCACTGCCCCCACCTGTACACCTATTCTAACCGTCTCTATACACTGCTAGTCTGAACCTCTCGCGTCAAGAAACACTTACCATCCATAGCAACCATAGCCAAAATTAGAATGAGAAATTTAAATTTCGAAAAACCGGTCGAAATCGTAAACAAAACAAAATACCGAAAATGACCCGCGCGAAGATAGGGAACACGCCACTTATATCCGATAAAGAAACTAAACTAAACACTAATATAGCTATCTTTTATTAAAAATCACATCTACACAACACTAAAACAATATATATATATCTACAGTAACACCTGGAAGAAAAATATGGATAATTGAGCTAACTTTTGACAACTGAATTGAAAATACTCCCTGTTGGTTCGGAGATGGACGCGCCATTCAGTGTATGGCTGATTTCATGGGTGGATATTCATAAATATCACACCTTGAAAGTTGTAATACAATGTTCTACACCCTACTATTATGTATTTTGGCAATAATGTTCACCCCACTATTATTCAGCAGCCTACCATTATTTGGAACACAAGAGTAGTTTTAAAGAGTACTGACAGAGTATGGCAAATGAGAGGCTTTTGGAGGGCATTTTGTTGGGGGTGGGGCTGCCCAATGAAACTGCGCCTACCTTGGATTTGCCACATAGCCCTGAAAATTCTCTGCCAATTGCCCTGAAATTTGCCAAAATTAAAAAAAAGAATACACTTCCCTCTGTACAATTTATAATGAAAATACCAAGCTCTTGCCATGAAAACTGTTAAATTAGCTTGCCGTTGGGGAAGGGGGTGAAACTGCAGACTGCCTACAATGTCCCCCATCTCATACACCAATGTAGCTGTTACATGTAGATGTCATTCGATTTAAGTTTTGATGCTGGGTGTTTAATCAAAATAATAATATTCAGAATTATATTCTTGTACCAAACAGAGGTATCAAGAAAAATTCTTAAATTTTAATCATTTAAAAATACACATCAATCTTTGTTTGGAAAATATTGCATTACTGTCTATGTTTTAAACATCCTAATAATTGTTTTTCATCGGAGACGTCTCATAAAACTGACACTGTGGTGCATCAGGCCACTTGTACTGACCGCCCCTCCCATCCCTTCTTCATGGTCTCAGTCCCACAGTACTCAAGACTTTAAGCAATGGGTGGGTGGTGATTTATTTTTTATTTTCCCAGTACAAACTGCAGAAAGTCATTTCAGCATTACTGCATTGGCACCAATACCCCCCCCCCCCCTATACAAACCCCCACCCCACCCCACACCCCCTTCCCGAAGAAAAAAAAATATTGGTTCTACAATTATAAACTACTGAACAGAATGTTGATGGGTTTTTTCTTAAACAGGTCTTATCATTCCTCCACATTATTTTCTTTCTTCAACTAATGACGGGGTGGGGGGCACCTAGTAAGTGTGGAATCGGTGATACTGATAGTTAATCAGTAACCACAAGCTGTCAGTCATCTGCAAGCACTATCGCCTGTGTCGCCGTCTGCCGTTCCGCTTCGCGATAACCAGTTTTCACGTTTGATTTAATCCTCCTTCAGGATAACATGTGCTGCAACATTGCCGAAGTGTGAATCGAATAGGATTACACAATATGCCAAATATCAGACATGTCGGCTGTACGCTGCGCTAAGGGTAACACTGTTACAAAATTCCAATTTCCACTGGAACAGTAACCAGTGTAGAAAGCCATTATCGAAACCAATTGAGAATTTTTTGCTCAAAAATAATTACAAAAGTGGAGTTTTACTGTTCGTTTTCCTGGCAGAGATCACGTATCTGTGATGACTAACGATATTAGTTTTTAGCATTGCTGTGTATGAAACATTTTGTGATGAGAAACGGTAATTTCGACAGATAAATATAGCTGAAGGTTCTCATTGGTTATTTTCCACTGAATGCTGCAAACTGAACGAACCAGTCTAACAAGAGAACTCGAGCACCCGAAGGATACTTTTTATCGGATCGCTCTAGAGCTTTCTGTTTAAAATTACCGCATAAAACTAAAACCCATGTAATCGTGAGAAATTCAGTTACGGGTGTGTAATAAATGTATTTTTTTTGTCTGTCTGGCATCATGCAAAAGCAACTGGGAACACTGTGTTCCCCATTGAACAATGGACAACGCAGATTTGGTTCCATAAGCTAGGACAGGCATTAAATGTACCATGGTACCTCCAACTGTATCTCAACTAATGTCTTCGGAAGGAGAGGCTTTTCATGTCTGTGTCTGCACAGCCCTGATTTGATGCTTGTGAAGAACCAGAGAACTGCTGCTTGATCTTCATTCAATGCCCCAACCTCTTCATTGTATGTCGACTGGCAATATTTACGGTTGTAAGAAGGTGCAATATCCACAACTTGAAAAGCGGTGAGATTCGATTCGATTCGAAATTTGGTGCTTGATTCGATTCGAGATACGATTGGAACTGAAATTTGAGGTTCGCAGGGCCCCTACACCACTGGCGGTATATTAATTCGCACAGTCCGCCATTTTGTTTTTCTAGCAAAAATCGCAGCCGAAATTCGACTAATTGGTCTTTTAGAAAGTTTGTTTTCAGTTCAAAGCATCGGAAAACAGGTAGAATTGTAAATGCACCCAAAATATCAGCGGTAATAAATCAATAAATTTCGTGGCGATCAATGAGATGTTGGATTACTGGAATTCACTCCCCTTGCATTGCATCACTTCTCGTCTGGTTTTGTAAACAAATTGAAACCAAGGGATCTTCAAAAGACAATTTAACGAAAACAATAAGCCGTTTGCAAACACTTCGTAGGCTGGCCTAGTAAATACGTTACGAGACGTTAATGGGTGGATACGGAGTCACATGAGACTCACCGAGAACAATATATTAGCTCTCCTAAAGACTCGCCTTATATTATTTTCACTTCACCTCATGTGACACAGTATTCGCCAACTGAACGCCAAGTATCTAATTATTATGCCACGTAATTCCACTATCTGTTTTAATATCTTGATGTCTTCATGGTGAATAAACCATATGAACACGAGTGGCCGATTTTGACGGCCAGGAAAAGATAATTCATCTAACATAAATGCGAATGTCTGTATCTATATCTCTCTCTATCTCTCTCTCTTTCTCTCTATTTATCTTTGTTCCGCGTGAACTCCTCTGTTTCTCAACCGATCGATCTCAAATTTTCTACAGTACACGGGGGTAATTCGTCCCTCCAAGTAACATGGGATGGATGCCGTGCCCGTGCGGGGTGACCTTGACCTTGAAATTGATGACCTTGACCTTTTATTTCGAAAACGGATGGGCCGATCGGGCTAAAATTTCATATGTGCGGGTATATTGACCCATCGATCATTTTGACTTTATCGGGGTGCCCGTGCGGGGGGACCTTGACCTTTTATTTCGAAAACGATGGGGCCGATCGAGCTAAAATTTCATATGTGCGGGTATATTGACCCATCGATCATTTTGACTTTATCGGGTGACCTTGACCTTGAAATTGGTGACCTTGACCTTGAAAACGGTTGGGCCGATCGGGCTAAAGTTTCATATGTGCGGGTATATTGACCCATCGATCATTTTGACTTTATCGGGTTGCGGGGTGACCTTGACCTTGAAGTTGGTGATGTTGACCTTCTATCGATCATATCTGAGGGTATATTTATATAACTATTTTCTACCGTGCAACGCCGGGTATTCACCCGCTAGTAATTCATAAATTAGGATGACGTCTAAGTGGATATATGGGATAGACCAATTAATATTTTCGATGTGCAGCCCCATGGCTGCACGTTGAAAATATTAATTGGTCTACCCCTAAATAATGAATATAGACTCTTCCACTTGTAGCCATTGAACTGACATGGAAGATACCACCAGGGTCCAAAGGGTTAAATACTTAATGATTGAGATATATATACAGCTGGGGCACGAAATAGTACGGACCTGCGAATTACCGATTTTGATCGAATCAAATATGGAATCGAATTGGTGAAAACGAATCGGATTTCAAATCTAATCACAGTTAATGGATACGTCATCAAAAGAAAAGGTTTTTTTTCTGAAATAATACTCCCGATTATTAAAAGACATACAGTTATGCAGAGTGCACTTTTCGCCTGACGACTTCCCACGCTACAAACTGAGACATAAACCAATATACTAGCTATTGATTGAAACTATTCGAATTGTTGACTTTCTAGCTTCGAAGCTGTAGCAATAAACATTTTTAAATGAACCTGGCTGATATGGCTAATACCTCACTTTTATCACATGTTTTCTTGGAAAAAAAACTCTTTTCAAATCGGATCGGCTCCATCCGGTCGTGAAGCCATTTGTTTTACATAAAATGCGGAATGACTAAAACGAAACGATAATTCAACGCCGAATGGAGTCAATCCGCTTGTAAATTAAAACCTGTTCTACTTCTGTTTATATAATAATCAGGGGTATTCTATTAGAAAACTGTTGCTTTTGACGATGTATCCAGTAACTGTGATCGAACAGAACAATACTCAATATAAAATAATGTGATCATGTTTTGGAACAAACCATTTATTGAAGTTTATTAAGCTGAATAACTTATCAAAGTTCAAAACTTTTTATAAATGGTCACTGGTCATAATGCGCAATAAGTTGAAACGAACAGTTGTAGCGGTAATAGTGTTTGTAGCAATGTAGCTACAACTGTTGTACAGTTGTAGCTACATTGCTACAAAACACTCTTACCGCTACAAGTCAGTTACGTTTCCACTCAGAACAATACTCAATATAAAAATAATGTGATTAATTACAATCTGTAAAACATTCACGGCTATGGTCGAAGTATATTCGAAAATATTCGAATTTCCGTTTTCGAATCGAATCGAATCGAATATTGTCTTTCGAATCGAATTTCGAATTTTCGCAGGAGCCTACGAAATAGGTTCGATTTGCAATTTGTTTTCTTTAGAAAAATAAAAACTTGTAAATTACATAAAAACACATTCGCTAAATAAAAGAGCGAAAGTGAACAGTTACTTAGTTGCTTCTAACTATCTTGCCATAAATAGCCCAGCTGTCATTTTGTATTTTTTGAAAAACGAAAACAGACAGCTCCGAGACCTGTCTGTTGTTTTCGTTTATAAGAAGTAACAAAAGGAAACTTGGCTTTATTTTCTACTTCTGTCATAGGTATTTTCTCAACAATTACTTACTTCTTTATTCCCTCTCATCGATTGCCTAACCCTTTACCTAACATGAAAACTAAGCGGCAGACGACACTTGCAAAAAACATTCTTGAATAACCAATTTTTTTCATTTTTTGTCTCAAAAACAAAGGTTATGACCCCTCATTGGAACGAGCTCGACGAGCTCGTTCCAATGAGGGGTCATAACCTGTGTTTTTGAGACAAAAATGAAAAAAAATAATGAACATTAAATGGCGATTTTTGAGAATAGTGCTGGCCTGTTTTGGCTGTTACGTTGGGTAAAGGGTTAACTACTTTCAAAATTATTAATTTCTCTAAAATTTTGCCTCTAAAATATAACGAACTCTTCCATCGTGCGGTACAATCTGTGTTTTTGAGATGTATCATGACAATGTTTAGTTATTTCTTTGCGACTGTTGTCTGTTAGTCTTGGTGGATAAAGAATTGAGTTTCAACCCTTTGAAGCCCTGTGGTATCTACCATGTCAGTACAATGGCAGAAATGGGAAGAGTGCATATTCATTATTGGGTTGACCAGTTACTATTTTCAACCTGCAGCCTTAAAAATTGATCGGTCTTCCACACACATTCACTTAGCACCCTTGCAACTTAAAAAAATTATGACGTTTCATATTTCAGGGCCGGTAAATAGGCATCTCGAGTTCAAAGGGTTAATTAACGACTTTTTATAGAAATCCGGAAGGGAGTTATCCCAAGAGAAAGTGTAAGCAAGCTTCATGTCTTATAATATCAATTAAAGTTGACCATGCAAACACACAAAGTATAGTTGATGGGAGTTAACTCTTGTCAGATTTTTACATCTGACTAGTTTACAGAGTTATCGGTCTTGTATTGTATTGCACCAAGCCATTGAACAATGCATGCGAGACTGAAAAAGTAGATGTTTTTTTCAGAACGGTTCATTTCAACTTTGTACTCAGAAGGTGGAAATTCAAACCTATGGTTACATGAACATTCGGACAAAGGCCGATTTCAAACAAGACGAATAATTAGGAAATGGAATCAAGCAGTCAGGTCCGAAACTTTTTTCAGATATTAGAAATGGGTGAGGTGTGTGCGTGTGTATGGGTGGCGTAGTGGGCTCGTAACGCTAATTATGCAAATCGCTCAACAAGGGTTGCGAGATAAAGAATTAACCCTTTTACTGTCACGCCCACTTTAGCCATATATGGAGAATCTCTATGTACGCCTGAATGCGAGGAAGTTTAATAAGATTTATTTTTTTCTTTTTAAACATAATTTTATTTCTCAAAATAGAAATAGGGTTTGACGAACAGACATAGCCTATATCAACGTCTCTCCCAGTACATTTAACAAATTACAAAAAATCATAAATGGGTGCAAGTACATGTGCAATTTAGGGGAACACATAATTCTGATTTCATTAATCACATTTTACGAAGCCCTTAATTACGTTCTATGCCTATTGCCTCCTAAAAGGGAAATCCATTCTTCAGCAAATCATGGGTGATTTTTCGCATGACAAACAGACATTTTCGAACATTGAAATACGTACAGGTCTATTAGATTTATGACAGCTACAGTACAGTTGTGGCCACTAAAATAGGCGGATACTCCCTCTCCCCAGTACCCCCTCCCCCCCTCTTTCTCTCTCTCTCTCTCTCTCTCTCTCTCCCGAGAGAGAGAGAGAGAGAGAGAGAGAGAGAGAGAGAGAGAGAGAGAGTTTGGGATTTATCATAGTTTACCCATTCCGTTGAAAACGTCCCGTATCTAAAATATAGTCTTGGAAGGCTTGAAAAATTTGAAGATTATCCGAATTTGACAAAGATAAATCACCAAAAAGAAAACTATCTAAAGTGACGTTAAACCTGCTTATTTTATTCTGCAATTCCTGTCTCTGTAGTGACCACAGAGGACACTCAAACACAAAGTGTTGCTCGGTTTCTTCAAAATGCCCACACGAACATCTCGGCTCTTCAGATATAAATCTTACGAATTTGTGAGCATTTATATCACTACAACATAGGCGTAGGTTGGAATGGTATATTTCCCCCTTCCTCCAGCCAGAGCGGTAAAACTGTGGAACAGTCCGTTCTCCACGCCATAGTTTATGTTTGAAACTTTCAGCGCTTTCACTATTACATATTTCAATGGCGACATCGTTCCACAGCCTCACCGACGACGGCTGGAAAGATTCAAAAAGTCTTGAGTCCGACAAAATATGATTTATGTCATACTTGAAACTCTATCGTCCGATTAATTGTTGGAAAGAGCTCTCTGAGACCTTTCCAACAATTAATCAGATGGTAGGCTAGATCTGTGCATACCAGAATGTACAGATAATCATCATAAAATAGATGACAATAGTCGATTTCGACAGCGTAAGTGTTAATTCAACTCGAAGGATGAAACATTGTTTTTACGTAATATGTATTTATTGTATATTTCCAGTGTTATTTCCCGGAATAGTAGATCGGGAAGACAAATACGATAGTTGACACCAAGAGTTCATTTAGTTTCTTTGGATTATTTATTTATTTATTTATTTATTTATTAATTTATTTATTTATTTATTTATTGGTGTTTAAGGTCACATACTTATGCACAATGGCCAATCGTGACCGTGTGTTTTACGGGTGGAGGAAGCTGGAGTACTCAGAGAGAACCACCGAGCATCGACGAGCAACTGACAGCTCCTCAACATTCTAAATCTGAGCAAGCTGCCCTCAAGCAGGGTGACAGTGGTTGAAAACATGTGTACCATCGACGTGCAGTACGCCTTAGTACACGGCATCATCGTGCCCCCATTTAGGCAACCGGGATAAAGTGCCTTGCCCAAAGACACAACGCGGGTCATCCCGGATGGGGATCGAACTTTTTATTTCGAGTGTGGTATATGAACCAGTGCGTATAGCTAATATCATTCTTTGGAGGTGTCACTGAAGATGCCTCTGGGTGAAGACGAGATTATTAGTATATCAGATGTGGATTATACATGTACCTATTCAGGAGGACTTAAGAAAGAGCGTCATACCTCGATACACCTTGGATTTTACGTCGTATGATGTATTTATAACCCGCCTGGGTGTTTTAGTGTTCCTTTATTGTCACAGTGATACGTTTTGATAGTCGTCATATGTAGCACGTGTTGTTCGGGGATTTTGTGTTTGTTGGTTGTAGACCACTATATAGGTTCTCGAGGGTGCCCCATGGGGGACGAAGAGGATTGCAACAGTTGGTAGTGTGTTGTAGTTTGTGTACGATCATACAGGAATACTTCGTTCTTCACAATTTCTCGTCCTGAGCCCAGCTCTGTCTATTTATCTCGTTCGAATCTTCTCCCATTTCCTTCTGACTATTCTGTCCTTCTCTTGGAACCATGGTAATACTGTTCCATTTTTGGAGAGTGTACTATATCAGTCGGAAAGAATACTTAATTTGTTACACATTTTTAGCTTTTTTAAACTGCTGTGCTTGTTCCTAAACCCCGTTTGCAGTTACTCATTAACTCGTTCGGAATTCCCTCTCATCGATTGTCTAACCCTTTACCTAACATGAAAAGCAGACGACACTTGTAAAAGAAATGCTGGAATAACTAATTTTTTGTCTCAAAAACGTAGGTTATGACCCCTCATTGGAACGAGCTCGATGAGCTCGTTCCAATGAGGGGTCATAACCTATGTTTTTGAGACAAAAAATAAAAAAAAATAATGAAAAATAATTGTCGATTTTTGAGAAGAGCGCTGGCCGGTTTTGACCGTTACGTTTGGTAAAGGGTTAAATTGATGAATCAAATTCTTCCCCGTCTGGCTCTGCCCACCAAGCTCCACATTCATCTAACTCGGGTAATCAGGAGGCTATGATGCCCCGGTAGAAATTCTTCATTCAGTGCTAACGTCAAGTTTCTCATGTCCCCATACAGCTATTTGATCCCTTCGACATCGTGGTGTTCTTATATATCACGTGGTTCATCAATAGTGTCATATGAGGCCTTTGCATGAGGAATATGGCAAAATTCGCACTGACGTCCAACTCCAAAGTCTCTCATGCCCGTATCCGGGTACTGACGTTTTGTGAAACCCATTTCCCTATTCTGGACTAGACTACGATAAAATGATAAAAATTATAATTCTTTGGTCTTCTGCTAATTTGCTGTGGTCACCTAACAAGGAGGCCTACATCAACTCCGTCACCCACATAGTCACTCCCCATTATCCTTCCTAATCTCCCAGCATTCTGACACAAACTGTTTTCTAATTTCCCACACTGGCACTTTCTGAATCTCCCCAACTATGACACTGGCTCTTTCCCTCATGTCATTCCTCACCCACTTATCTCTCTTGTTTTCACCCCATTCTTCCATTAGTTTTTCAAGGAATTTTATTCTTCAAGGCAAATATTTAGGGCATTCTAAAATGAAATGTTCCAGGGTCTCCGTTAGTTTTAAGCTGGACATCTGTCCACGCCTTTCCAGACTCCCCCCACCCCTCAATACGAGTGATAAAATATCACTTCAAGCTACAATGACCCCCCCCCCCCCACCTCCCCGCTAAACAAACGATCCATCGAGCTACCCCTCAAATGCTGGATTATATATTTAGCTCACCTGACTGATCACGTTCGTCCATCCGTGGTTCGTCCATCTAGCCGTATGACAGCCCGGCGTGAACTTTTCGTTTAAATATGTGCCTTACAATACGGTAGAGGCCGAGAAGCATGGATTTTTGGTTGAAATCCTTAAATATCTTAAGATGAACGGAAACCTAGCAAGTTTGGTGGATCTTGTCTAGGGCCCACAAAAATACCTTGGTTAGGTCGGTCGGTCGCTTAACATTATTGACTTCTCCTCATAAATCACTGGGCCGAATTGAACCAAATTTGATGTGCATGTTCCTTATCTTATGACAATTCACGGTTATTCAAATAAACGTGCCACGCGAACAAGGAGCTCCACAAGGGGCATAATTCTGCTAGCACCCCACAAAATTGTTTTTCAAAATTAAAAATCTTCCCCGGAACTGCCAACCAGAATATTTTGATGCTTGGAATACAACATCCTTAAAGGGGTAAGATTTAGTCCCTAGGTTCATATTTGGGCTCCCCATGCGAACCTGAGTTTTAACTCAGTCCAATATTTTTAAAAATATTCTTCTACAGATCCATCAGTCAAAATCTTTTGATGATTGCTTGAGAGCACCCTTAGTCAGGTTCCTTAGTCAGATTCAGGTTTCTTCAAATCAAGTCCATGAGGTCATATTGGGGCTCCCTATGGAAAGACGATCTTTAACTGAACTGGTGTAATATGAGGAAATGTATTTCAAAACCCTCTTCTTCGGATCCACCAGACAAAATCTCTTATATTTGGTATACGACATCGTGTGGAAGAATGCGGGTGGAGGCAGCTGGAAGTTTGTTCAAATCAAGTCTCTGGAATCATATTTGGACTCTTTGTTGGAGTTCGAATTTTAACTTGGTTTAATATGAGGAATATGCTTTGAAAATCTTCTTATTCGGTTCCACCAGTCAGAATATTTTGATATTTGGTATGTAGCATTCTTAATGGGGCGAGATTCCAGTTTGTTCAAATCAGGTCCCTGGGTTTATACCTGGGCTCCCGATGCGAACCCGAGTTTTAACTCAGTCCAATATGACGAAATATTTGTTGAAATATTCCTCTACAGATCCATTAGTCAGAATCTCTTGTGATTGCTTGAGAGCACCCTTAGAGGGGTCAGATCCAAGTTTGCTCAAATCAAGTCCCTGGGATCATATCTGGGCTTCCTATAGGAATTCGAACTTTAACATAGTGGAATATGAGGAATGCTATTTTAAAATCTTCTTCTTCAGATCTGAATCTTTTGATATATGATATGCAGCATCCAGGTTCAGATTCAAGTTTATTCAAATCAAATCCATAGGTTCATATTTGGGATTCCTATGAGAAGCCGAGTTTTAACTTGGTGCAATATGAGGAAATTTATTTAAGAATCTACTTCTTCAGCATATATTTGGTATACTGTATCTTTATGGAGGTCAGCTTGAAGTTGTGCAAATCAAGTCCATGGAGCGATATTTGGGCTACCAGTGAGAACCCGAATTTTAACCTTGTGTTATATGATGAATATTCTTTAAAAATCTTCTTCGTCAGATTCGTCAGCCAGAGAATCTTTTGATATAGGGTATGCAACGCCTTTAGTGGGGTGAGATTCACGTTTATTCAAATGAAGACCCCAGGGTCATATTTGGGCTCCCTATTGGAACTTGGAACTTTAAATTAGTGCAATATGATGAATCGTCTTCTTCAAATCTGCCAGTCAGAATCTTTTGATATTTGATATGAAGTATCCTTAGGAGGTTCAGATTCATCTTTAATCAAATCAAGTCCCTTGGGTCATATTTGAGCTCCTCCTGAGTGCCGACATTTTTTAAAAACCTTCTTCCTCAGATCTACCAGTGAGAATCTTTTGATATTTGGTTTGCAAATCCTTAGTGAGGTCAGATTCCAGTTTGTTCAAATCAGGTCCCTAGGTTTATATTTGGGCTGCCCGTGGTAACCTAAATTTATTTCTTAGTGCAATATGGGGAAATTCCTTAAAAATTCTCCTTCCTCAGATCCACCTGTCAAAATATTCAGCAATCTTAGGAAATTCAGTTTTCAGTGTGTTCAAATCCATTCCCTTGGGTCATATTTGGGTTTCCCGTGGTATCCCAACGTTTAACGTCGTGCAATATAATGACGACTATTTCTTAAACAAAACTTGACATTCAGGAGTGTTACATAGTATTGTCATACTGAGTGTGGTGATATTCATGTTTGTTCAAATCAAATCCCTGAGCTCATATATGGGCTCCTTATGGGAACCCGAAATTTAACTTAGTGCAGCATGAGGAATATTCTAGAAAGATCTTCTTCAGATCCACCCGGCAGAATCTTTAGATATTTGATATATAGCATTACAATAACTCCTAGATTAATGTTTGTTCAGCGTTATGCTTGACTGAGTTTAGTGGGCACCATACGGGTTTGAAATTTAACACAGAACCCAATGTTGAATTTACTGTTTGATTAAATGAACAACGCGTAACAGAGCTGGTAAACTTTATTTATAAATGTGAGTACATAAGATTAGCATTTGTTCAAAAGGGTTCCAAATGGGTTCCACAAGTCCTCTTGAGGACTGGGGGTCGGAAAGAGGGTCTATTGGTCAGAATGTTTTTCTTGCTTGAGAACAACATTTGGAGGAGTTTTGAGTGATTTTATGCAAACAAACTTTTCAACCTGATGGGGGTAGGGGAGGAAGTGGATTGGACCGACCGGTTGATTTCTTTTCTCCTTTCGATTCAAAATGAGTTTTGAAGTGGTTTGAATGTTTTTACGCAAACAGACCCCCAAAAACAACAATAAAAAAAAAGAAAACAAAAAGAAAAGTAAAACAATTCACCCCAACAGACCCTTCTCCCCCACTCCACTCCCCTAGCTTAATTAGATTAACTATATTAACATATAGATGCTGAATGTTGCCTTAAATCCTTCTTCAAACAATATTATCAGGTGAGCGATTAAGGCCCCTTGGGGCATCTTGGTTAAATAACCCGTCCAAAGAGCTCTTGCCCCTAACCCTAGCTCGTCAGTTTCTAATGTAATCCTCGAGAACACTTCGCCTGCCCGATAAAACTGAGCTCTGATTCCCTTCCCCCTTAGAGATATTCAGTCTTAAAAGAATAATTCTCCACTAGCGCTCTATCCTACCTTGCCCTGTCTACACTGTCTGAATATTGAAATCCCATACAAATTTAAGTGTCGTCTTAACCACCTGCTATTTCGAAAGTTTGCCAGGTAATTCATGTAACAGTTTTCCCATATCTGGTCTATCTTTAACAGGCATCAAACCAACTTGCCCTCTGACCGCTTCCAGTGTGGCTGCGTTGTTATACTTGGTAATTCCACCCTCTCCCGAAATAGTTTTTCCAACGATCACCTTGTTAACCCTTTACCTAACATGAAAAGCAGACGACACTTGCAAAGAAAATTATTGAATAATTAATTTTTTTCTTCATATTTTGCGTCAAAAACATAGCTTATAACTTCTCACTGGAACGAGCTCAATGATGGAAATTAAATGGAAATTTCTGTGAATAGAACTGACCGGAGTTGGCAGCTACGTTGTGTAAATAGGGTTAAAGCTATTCCTTCCAAGAAGTGTTAACTGATTCAGTATTCTTTTCTCTTTTGTGTTTAGTTTTATGGTATGGTTTCTGTTTTTGCCTTTACCTGTGACACATAAGTTCAGCCACAAGTATGCATATTCTCGTGCAGAGTGCAAAATTTGACGAGAATGCTCGTTTCGTTCACGTGGTGGTTACGCAAATTTAATTCTACGCGAACGGATGACCGCTTAGCCAAAAGTTGCATCTTGAATGGTAAAGTCTGAGTAATTTAACTGGTAAAGTGCTATTTTTTTCTGAGCCTCAAGATTTGTTCACACATTTTTGTTTTGTTCCAATATAATATAAAAGCCATCAATAGAATATGAAGCCTTTAACTTTAGGTACCTGCAGTTCAGAATAAAGCCCAAATATAGGCTTCTAGTACTCTACCAGTTAACCAGCCTTTCTTATGTCTTGATAGATTTTTAGACTTTTGCCTTGGGAGGCTATATATATTTCAATTCCACACAATATATAAATACTTGTTAATGATAAAAAGGCAGTTTCCCAAGAATTTTTATTTAGCCGAGCGTTCGGTGAGCCATCCTCAAACCACGGGGACGGTCAGTCTGTTAGAGTCATTTTTGAAATTCTGCTTAAAGCCTGTCTCCATGGGACCATTTTTGTTGTGATGTTTCCCAGGTTGAGTACACTCTAAAATCAGTTGGGTTAAAAATCAAAACAAAATCAACAAGGTTGAGTGAATATGTACCCAACTGGGTTCATATTCACTCAACCCATTTGAGTTGGGTTAATGTTTAACCCAGCTGATTATAAAGTGTACACTCGGCACCTCCCTGGACAGTGTGTCATGATTTCGACAAAACTTCCTTCAAATGCGCTTCTTCAAGTTTCTGCCACATCTTCTCCCTCCATATACTGCCATATGTTTTTTCACATTTAGGAAGGCCATACACATCATTTTCTTATTGATGTTTGTTGCGTCTATCGGTCAAGAGAGAGTAAATAATTGATCAGTGAGCCTTCTTCCTTTCCGGAATCCATTTTGGATTTCACACAGGAATCCCATCTCTTCCACAACTCCCGTAAGCCATCCATAGAGAACCTTGCAGCATAACTGTCCTAAATCACTACTAACGGATATCTCAATAATTATCTAAAACTTGCTTGTGTCCCTTTTTATGAATTCTACAATGACAAGATTTTCGAGGGCGTTGGGCTCCATTATCGGACCGCTGTCAGTGATTAGCAGCCCAGCGGTCATTAGCAGCCCAACCGTAGGACTGCTAATCACTGATAGCGGTCTGATAATGGAGCCAAACGCCCAAGAAAATCTTGTTATTATTATTACCAATACCGCTCTGCGGTACTTTGCATTTAGACACAGTAGTATCAGTAGGATTGCTGGGGTTACCCGTTAAATATTCACAAAAAATTAACAGTAACAACATTTATTAAAGATAAATTTACAAAATCTCCTTGACCACTCGTCCCCTGAGTTCCAATGTGTTCTATGTGCTAGTAGGCACATAGAACACATTGGAACTCAGTGGTCGCACTGTCGTCAGCTATTCAGTTGTTCTTGTTTATGTTATAGTTTATCGTGCAGTTATTTTACTTATATTGACGTTTGTCGTCTGCAAACTGTAAACATAAACAACGCTTCCGGAAGTAGGTCATGACGTAAAATTTGACCCCGGTCCCCGGTCGATAATGGCTATAACTAGCCATTATCGACCAGCTGGAAAATATGCACGTCTATTTATAAGTCTGTTGGGCTTTCTTACCGTCTATGTAAATTACTGTTAATGTGTTGGTAACGCACAAATAATTGATAATAATAAACGTTACACTGTTTTCCTTACACTCAACGGGGGATCTCTTGTACTTTCTGACTACCAAGTAAAATAATCTATAGGAGGCTCACATAGTGGATCCTCTCCTCTTTTTTTAAAATGCCATTTGGATTTTCGCCAGTACCTGCTGCTTTGCCTTTCTTTAACTTGGTGACTGCATTTCGTACTTCTCCTACATCACACATTTTCACATTATACTAATTCGGAGAGGTTTTTGTACTTCCCATCGCACATTCTAGAAGAACCTCTTCCTCATCTTCTATTATTTACCCTCTCCCAATGTTTGACCATTTCTGCTGCAATTCTGCGCTGGCCATCAGTGTTATTTCCTTGTACCTTAGTACTCTGTGAGGTATTGCCTTTGTTAGCTTTATTTACTTATTTCCAGAATACATTGGAACTTGACCCCGCCCCAACCTCTGTCTTCCTTATTGTCTTAACGAGATTGCTATTCCGCTGTTGACTATGTTGTATTCGATTAACCCTTTACCCAACGCATAAGATATCAAAATTTATTATTTTAAATATTATTTTTTCAAATTATTCAAAAAATGTCAACAAAACCATATCATGTGACCCCTCATTGGAACGAGCTCGTTCCAACGAGGTGTCACATGATATGGTTTTGTTGACATTTTTTGAAAAATAATATTTTTTCAACTGCTGAATTTGCATATTACGCGGGCGAATGCGGGCGATTCGTTGGGTAAATGGTTAAATTCCTTCTCCATATACTTGTATTGACTGTATCATTCACCTCCTAAAGTGTTCTGACTCTTCTAAAAGCATCATATTTTTTCTTCCTATCTTCTTTTACATTTTTGATTTCATTGTTTACACTATATCCTAATCACTTTATTGGCACTTTAGTCCTCCCTATGCTTTCCCTCCCAGCACCCGTTAGACGTCTCAGTATTGAGTCGGACAACTCCAATAAGTTATCCACAGTTGACACATTTTCCAGCTTTATCTTAAATTCTCCCAAAGTGACACAAGTCTGCTTCCATTCCAATTTCCATAATCCAGGAGCCAATACTATAAAACTTTTACACTTGTATTTTCTAGAATTGTATTTTCTAGTTATTACTTTAAATGGGTTGAAATGAACCATTAGCATTTTCAAAGATGTGGAAATTTGCCAGTTGGCAAATTGCCATATCTTTTAAAATGCTAATGATGTTTTTAGTCTGTTATATTAATAGGTAGAAAATACAATTCTAGAAAATACAATTGTAAACGTTATATAGTATTGGCTCCAGATGTCCTTGAAGGTAATACTATGGTAAAACCTCTTAACTCGTTATCTAACATAACGGTAAAAACTGGTCAGCACTATTTACAAAATTTACAAATATTTGTGTCGAAAACATAGTTTATTATGGAGATAAGGGTCTCGTGTTGATTTAGATATTCGGGAATTTGACTATGGAAAACCATTTGTTAACGAGCCCCCGAAGGGGCGAGTTAACAAATGGTTCTCCATAGTCAAATTCCCGAATGTCTAACGAAACAAGAGACATTCATCTCCACTGTAATTCCAGTTAGAAGTGAAAGAATCTTCAAACTCGTTTTATTTGAAGAAAAACAATAAAAAAAATGCCATTTTCGATTTCGGCCTATTTGCCACGATCGAATTTACAAAATGTGTTCGATTCGTGACTCGGGTGAAGTAAGAGTTCATAAGAGAGAAGGGAGATCGCACATAGCGTGGATGCAGACGTGTTCTAATTGACCCGCTTCCAGCAACTTGAAACAAAACGAAATGCTTTTAGCGCGCTGAAGGCGCTCAGGGACGATGTGGGGCAAGCCCCTTTCGACCTTCTTTAACTGTGTCATAGTATTCCTTTTTACGTTTAGTCCCGAACCATGTCTGAGCGTGTTAGAGGAGGAAAAGGAAAGGAAGAAAGTTAACGGCGTCTGTGCTTCTTGGTCTTTTTCTTACGAGGAGGTGGCTGTGACGGTGATAGGGTGTTTATGGCTGTTGGTGTGGTTGGTGGTGGATTTTCTGTTTCTTTTAGAAATGCCTGCTGTGTTGCCTCTTCTGTCCATCTTTGAATTTCTTTCATTTCAGTCATCAGTTCTTGATGCTTCCTTTCGCGTTGGATACTGTGCTTTTCCCTCTCTTTTTGGTGTTTTTCCCATTTGATTCGGTTCTCTTCGGCTTCTTTCTGGATGATTTCCAAGTCCAGGCTTTTGGGTGCCGAAGGGAGAGGCGAGTGGCGATCGGGAAGTGGCGAGAAGACAGCTTTTATTTCCATCTCAGTCTCCACAGAACTGTCCACATCTAGCGTCTCCAGCCGTGGAGCTGGAGGCAAGATGGGTGTGTCTGTGGGAGTAGGAGCGGAAGGGGTGGCTGCTTCTTGCTCTTTCCTTTCCTTTCCTCACATTTCTCTCTCTTCTTCTTCAGGAAAGCCTCCAAGCGACGGAAATCCTTTCGTTTGGTTGATGGGCTCTGTTTCCTTTTCTTCTTTTCAGGGCCTCCTGACCCCCTCGTGTGAGGACCAGTATGGGATGGGATCCTCCCATCAAAGGTACTACCTCTCCCCGAGGAGGGTGGTATTGCGGTGTTCTCTTCAACTTCAACCTTAAATTCCAACGTCAGTTGGACGCTCTTGCCTATTTCCTGGATAGTCCAGGAGATTGGACAAGAGACGGCCAGAGCTGAAATGACTTTCTTCAATCTAGTTGGTTGTTCCAAATTCTCCGTGATAGCAATCAAGGTGTTCACACTATGAACTCAGAGGTGCGAATGGGATCGCTGGGATATGAATGCCGGCAACTAGAGCACGGTAAGAGTGAATTTATCTGAGATTAGAGCGGGAAGCCATCCGGTTCTCAGCCAATCAAATTACGGGTTCAGAAAGAAGAACGAGGTCAAATTTAACCAATGAATTACAATATGGTTTCGATTTTATCTACAAACATAGTTTAAATGACTTCTTATTAGAACGAGCTTATTGTGCTCGTTCCAATGAGGGGTCATATGCTATGTTTTTGAGGCATTTTTTATTTAGTTATTCAAGAATCGTTTTATAGCAATTGTCGACTAGTATTCATCTTGGGTGAAGGGTTAAACTAACATGGAGTGGAGTTACTACCCTTCACTCATATTCTGTGACACATCACAAGAGGGGTTAGTTTAAACGATATTTATTTCAGATCAAGTAAAATTTACAAAGAACAACAACAAACAAATAACAGAATAGAACATGAACTGAAGTGGATTCAGCAGTAAGCTTGAAGCTTATACAAGGCTGTCTCCGGGCATTACTAGACACGGCAGATTTGAATAGCTGGTACAGATGTGTTTAGTGTCCTTCATGTATGTAGGCATTTCCATATATTATAAGGTTGTGGTAAAGATAGGATAGACAGAAAGAAAAAAGTAACACAAGAGATTGAGGAGTGAGAGGAAGGATGAATGACCCAAGGAAGAGATATGACCAGTGGTTGAGTGGCATACGTAGTGGCTGGATAACTATTTAGTTAGCAGGCCAGATTTTCCAGTGGCTAGCTGAATCGTTTACTTTGGAGAATGTACTGTTGGACTTTTTCAAATATAAACTTATTGATTTCGGGGCTATAAGATTCATAGCCATAAAGCAGTATCTCAGTCGTAATAGGGTAGGGAATAGTACCTAAGGTGTGTAATCTGGTTTGAGTGTACATGGAACAACGGAAGAAGAAGTGTTCAGAGGTTTCGCGCTCGCCACATCTACACAATGGGGTGTCGGAGAGAAAATTGGTATACAGATCGTGGTTAAGATTGCTACAATTTAGGCGCAATCGCGAGTGTAGTATTTGGGCTGGACGTGAGGAGTGGTGATAATAGAAGCTTGGTACTCGTTGTCTATTGCGATTAAGATAGGTCTTGAAATTTGATAGTGAAGGATTGCCTCTTATTTCTGCAGGAATACTGTTCCAGAGCCGTGTAGTCGATGGGAGGAATGACGTGTGGTAGACGTTTGTTCTACAAGGGGGAGCAGTAAGATTTTCACGTCGGAGGCTGTAGTTATGAATTGCTGAGGTTGAAGGAGGAATTAAGTTTGATATGTAAGGAGGGACCAGGCCATGATACATTTTGAAATACTGTACGAGCTTGTCATTTTGTCTTCTTGTTTCAAGGCTTTGCCAGCCAGTTTCAGCATAGAGGCGGTTTTTGCTCGCACTTTTGGTACCCCCTGTCACCAGTCGTGCTGCTTCCACCTGTATTTTTTCAAGTTCATTAGCCTCACCCGCGGTGCAGTTGTCCCAAACGGTATCGGCGTATTCAAGTACAGGGCGAACAAAAGCATAATAAATTTTCTCGAGGCTTTTTCGATCTAGCCTGAACTTGAAACGACGTAAGATGTCGATACGTTTCCAAGCTTTTTTTGCTATTTCGGCAATATGAAAAGCCCATGTTCCACGATTGTCAAACGTCAACCCAAGGTGCTTATGGTGAGTGACCTCGTTACTCGTAGTGTTGAACATGTGTAGTGGCGGATGGATTAGTTGGTAGCATTTGCGAGTAATCAGAAGAGTTTCAGTTTTGGCGGGATTAAATTTGACAAGCCATGTGTCCGACCATTCCTCTAGTCGTTGCAGATCGGCCCTGATAATTTCGGCAGCTCTGCTGGGGTCTTCAACGATTAGGTATAGTGTTGTGTCATCAGCAAAAAGCCGAATTGTACTTGTGATATTTTCAACGATATCGTTAATGTAGATCAAAAAGAGTAAGGGGCCAAGGATTGAGCCTTGGGGTACTCCGGCTAAGACAGATCTCCAGGATGATGAGGCCGAGTTGAGAACGACACGCTGGAGTCTCCCGCATAAGTATGATTCAAACCATTTTAGGAGGGAGCCAGTAATACCAATTTGTTCCAGCTTGAATAGTAGACCTCTGTGCCAGACTTTGTCAAAGGCTTTGCTAACATCGCAGAATACCACTCGTATCTCTTTGCCTTCATCCAGCGCTGAGCTGAAGGAGTGATAAATGTCAGTCAGCTGTAGGACTGTCGAGTCAGATGGTAGAAATCCGGACTGGAGGGGAGTAAGAATCATGTTTGTTTGCAGGTAGTATAGTACTTTTTAAAGACACATTTCTCGAAGACTTTACTCAAACAACTCAGTAAGGTGATTGGGCGATAATTTTGAGTAAGCTGACTGTCTCCGTGTTTGTATACTGGGGTTACGTTACCTCGCTTCCATTCGTCTGGGAAGAATGATTCGCTTAACATCAAGTTGAATAGTAGTTAGGGGATCGCATAAGCTGGCTGAACATTTTTTAAGGAGATGAGGACTAATATTGTCTGGACCACAGGCTTTGGATACATTGAGGGACTGAAGAGCTTTCAGTGTATCCTCAGGTGTCAGGCTGATGTCACGTAGTTCGGCGTGATAAGGATTGTTGGTAGACGGCGGGAGACTATGAGAGAGGTCATCAACTGAAGCGATATTGCAGAAATATTTGTTGAAGAGTTCCGCTTTTTCTTGGTCCGAAGTAATGGGTTTGTTGTCACCCTCTAGGACAGGAATGGTTTCTCTTCTGCCTGATATGAGGAGTTTGAATGTCTTCCACCATTCGGAGGCATCTACTGACATTGAGTTGAGCTTTTCATCCATTTTGGAGTAATAATTTCTTTTTGATTTACGAATTTCCGAAACTGCTGTATTACGTTTAAGACGATATTTTTCCCAGGACAGAGGGGTGTTTTTTGATTTGGCCTGACGGTACAGGCCTTTTCTCTGGCGAATAAGTTTTCTAATATTGTTATGCATCCAGGGTGGCTGGTTAGCTCTGCAGGTAATTATTTTGTTGGAGATAAATTTTGAAGCGAGCTGGTCTATTAAGCTAGTCAATTTTGCCGCACAGTCACAGAGAGGAGTCTCAAGCCAAATGTTGTTCCAATTTATTTTCCTTATTTCCCTATTAAGTCCTTCGTAATCACCTGTTCTATAACACCAGATTTTTCGTTTGAAAGTTTTCAATTCTTTCTTTGGGATATTAAGAGACAGCACAACTGGGCAGTGGTACCTGATCAGTTCCTCAAAGAACGGGTCCATTACTTCGACGCTACAAATATTGGTCAAATATTGGTCAGTGTATGGTCGTTTACAATCATGAGATCGATTAGGGAATTAGAGTTTTCAGTAAAGTGTGTTGGTACTTTGACCAATTGAGTAAGGTTGGACTCGGTAAGGAGTTGTTGCAACGCCCCGCCTTGTCTTCCAAGTTGGTTGTCGTTGAAATCCCCAGTTACAATTACATTCGGTATATTAGTGTCTAATGCTTTATCGAAAGACGTAGAAATAAGTTCCCAAACATTACTCGGTGATTGAGGTGGTCGATAGATGACACCGAAGAGAACTGAAGTATTGTCGGTGGAGATTTGAACCCACAGGCATTCAAGGCCGTTAATGTTCAGGTCACGATGTTGTTTATAGCAGACGTTTTTTTTAAGATATATTGCCACCCCACCGCCTCTGGTACCACGGTCTTTTCTCAAGGGAGGATAGAAGCCTGGCAGTTCAATATCGGCCTCAAGGTCGTCAGCGCCAAGCCATGTCTCAGTGAAGGCACACACATCGAAAGGGAGAACTTCACAGCTGAGGACGTCAATTTTAGGCTTTAGGCTTTGAACGTTAAGATGAAGGAATGAAATACCCTTATGAGACAAAGTGGCGTCCGAGGTTACGAGGGAGGAGGTATCGGGGGAGTGAAGTGGTGAAGGGTGATCGGGACCTGGGTTTGTCTCTATATCACCAATAGACAATACATAATTTTGCAAGCCATAATGCAGTGCCGACAATTGCATAGCAAAGGGCAGCGTAGCAATAAAAAGGAAAACAACTCGATTTTAGATGTCTATCTGGATTTGTCGATACATGCGTTGAGGGTAGTGAATGAGTTTTAGTGCCATGATTTATATGCTTCAGTTTCATGGACAAGGTCTGATGCCCTGTGAGGGGTTAGCAAAGTTTCAGCAAAGACATCAACGGGTTGGACCGGAAGTTATCTTTTTAACTAAAACATTGATTATGTGTGGTGTCAAAACCTTGGTCGCTGAGGCAAAACTAAGAAGCGTTAGTTGTTCACCATTTTTTGTAGGTCGCGTCTTATTCGGGTTGATAAAGGGTTAATGGAATGAGACTATGAGGCCTATGAGGCCCTCCTGGAACTATTTCAGTGAGATCTAACATCAAGCCACTTATGCCATCATCTGGGTATTTAGAATTATGGACAGGTAGGCTTCCCAAAGAGGGGTGCCACGTTCCATGGTTGCTACATTCATGTATTTCAAGATTCGTGGCAAAAGGTTATAATGAGGTGTCATCTATTCGTCATCGGGTGAAGACATGGGCGTCAACCGCTGTGAATACCGTCAAAGAGACGTTTCCCTGAAATCTATCACGAAGAGACATGTGGAGTGTGCTCCTGATTAATGCATATTATTACTTTCCAATGTGTGATTTACTGGGATTTCCGAGTTTGATTATAATCGATAATTTCACAAGTGAATTATGCAATCAACAATTGTGTCATGTATCCGTGCCCGAAAACGCCTCCGCTTTGCTGTGGATGCAATGGGGACTTCATTGTTTTTTGTTTTTTTAACCCTTTACCTAATATGAAAAGCAGACGACATTTGCCAAAAATAAATTCTTGAATAGCTGTTATTTTCATTTTTTGTCTCAAAAACATAGGTCATGACACCTCATTGGAACGAGCTCGTTCCAATGAGGGGTCATAACCTATGTTTTAGAGACAAAAAATGAAAAAATAATGAAACTTAATTGGCGATTTTTGAGAATAGCGCTGGCCGTTACGTTAGGTAAAGGGTTAAATAATATAATTATCGTTAATAATGAAAAGTAATAAATAGAGTAATCGCTTGACTGGACTGGTTTCGTGAAATAATTCATTCGAGGCGAGGAACTATATTGTAAAACACTCGTGCGCATTCGCGCACCCGTGTTTGTACAGCGTCCCTCACCTCTCACGAATTATTTCACGTAACCAGTCCAGTCAAGCGATTACTCTCTATTTACAAAATACCTTCCAACAATGCTCTGCAGTTTCCCCGTAGAGCGGACAAATAGTCATGTAGCAGATGCAGTTATCAAACGAGAATCATGCGGATACAGTATCATCGTGACGCATTGTTGATTTGTGCATGTGTGTGAGTGGTGATAAGTAGGGGTGGATGGACATGGATGCGGTGCCCTCTCAAGTAAACCAGGTTTACGCGTAAACGTGTCCGGCAAAACTGAGGGTGTGTTATAAATTCTGTAACGAACGTGACAGTCGTTACGTATTCCCGGTTCCTTATTCGACATTCGTTATCAACCGCTTTGCGATTGATAACGAATGTCGACTCAGGAACAGGAATAAGTAACGGTTGTTACGTCCCCAATTCTGTAGGTGTTAAAAAGGCAGGGAGACCAGGGCGATATCTATGAAGTTAAAGAAGGTATGAACAAATCACCACGATAGATGGAGTGGGCAGAGTTGCATGATTCAGTGGTGAGATAAGAGCAGAGCTTGATCTTGAGGAGAAATGTCATTGCGATTGAGATGAACATGGGGGGATGTTCCATTCGTACATTCTCCGGACTTAGAAACTAACGAAATAGTCGCCCCGTGCGTGAAATACGGCGCCATCTGCAATGGTTTAGCATTTCAGACGGCGCATTGTTCCACTCAAGGGACGATATACAAGTTGAAAGCTGCCAATCTGAACACCAAAAGCGATAGAGCATTTCAATACTGCTGTTCATTTCCACCTTTCAGTACAATTCACTTACAGTACGTGGGGAGTGGATTGCAACAAAATCACCTGCGTAGTGGAGTTATCACCCAAACTATAACTTTCAAATTCTATCCATACGGACAAAAAATGCAAGAAATGTTTCAGCCAATGGACCTCCGGGTTCAACCCGGAGGTCCATTGGCTGCAACTTTTCTTGTACTCGTTATACTTTGCAACACATTTGCAATTATTGTGGAATCTCCACTGTGTAGGTGATTTGGTGATAATACACTATACACTATACACGTACTGTACATATTGCAGAATATCATTCATTCATTCATTCATTCATTCATTCATTCATTCATTCATTCATTCATTCATTCATTCATTCATTCATTCATTCATTCATTCATTCATTCTTCATGGAACTTAATTAAGCACCCCCTGTTTTCTCGCAGTGGTGTTAATAGAAACTGTCATTACTTTCATGCTATCTTTCAGATGGCCAAAAGTGATTGTTTGCGGAAACAATGGTCTATTTACAAATGAAAGACAACACAATGATGAAAATATGCAGTATTTTAAGGGCGCTAATTACACATTTCTGTCACTCATGTTTTTGATGGAAAACAGTTCTCTCGACAACTATGGTGCTGGAACGGTCCATGATGAAACAATGCCGGTGATTACTGACAAAAAATGTAACTTGTGATCTCCTGAACACAATAGCAGTGTTTGTGATCAGTAGCGAGAGTATCCACCACGTGCCCGGATGACAGCCTGAACTCTCCATCTCATGCTACCAGTGAGCCGTCTGATACGGTCCAGGGGCATATGTGGTCACTCCTCATGTAATGCAGTTTTCAAATCGGCCAAATTCTGTACAGGCGGATCCCTTTCTTGCACACGGCGTCCATGAAAGTCCCAGATGTGTTCTAAGTGATTCAAATCGGGGCTCATTGCAGGCCAAGGTAGTGTTGTAATAGCGTTGTCCTGAAAGAGTGCTCTCACAGCATGGGAACGATGTGGCCTTGCACTGTCGTCCATGAATACAGGGTGAGTAGCCAAAGGGTGGTTGTCAAACTGAGGCACGACAACCGGATTGAGAATGTCCCGGATGTACTGATGACCATTGGGATTCCCACGTACAGTCACCATATCAAGTTTACTTCCACGAGAAAGGCATCCCCAGATCAGTACTGATCCTCCACCATAAGGAACAGTAGGTCTGATGTTCCTGGGCATGTTCGTAAGCACTCCCATGCGACCATCTGTGACGTGAAGCAGGAACCTACTCTCGTCTGACCAATGGACTCTCCTCCACGTGCTGAGATTCCAATGCTGTCCTACCATACACCACTCCAAATGTCCTCTTTGATGCTTATCGGAGAGAGGTGCACTCTTAATGACGCTTCTGGACCTCATACCCAGTGCTTTGAGGCATTTTCGGACAGTTCTGTTGCGCAAACGCCTTTTGGGGAGCCAAAGTGTTTCAAAACCCCACTCGAAGCAAAGGGTTTACGCCTAACGAGGCGTCCCAGACCCCAATCCTCCCGCGGAAAGGCCTTTTGGGGTTTCCAGGCCTTGGTCGGTCCTTAACATCGTTAGTTTGTCGATGGTTTCGGACAAGTCTGCTGATGACAGAATGACTATAGCCAAGTTGCCTTCCAACAGCTTTGAATGACATGTCTGTTGCATGCTTGCCAACAATTTGCCATCTTAGTGTCCCTGACAGTCTCCTCCTTGCCATGTCAACATTTATTGATAAAAGATGTGACAATACCCTAGTTCAATACCCAGATATTGCTTGATATATATTAATTAAGTTCCAGGTGCATATATAAAGTGGTCGAGTCAGGCTGTTGATGGGCTCATTAAGAGATTAAATGTTTAAAAAAACCTTGTTGTTTAGCACATACCGCGATACCATTGCCATTTGCAGTGCGTGGGAACCAGGGTTACTAACAATGAATAGTACTGGGAATTACGGGGTAATTTGGTGCAGGATATTGACAAAAACCTGTCTTTTCTGGACCGCAAATGTTTCTCCGAAGGAAGCATTCAGACCATCTTTCTTTCCAAGACAACTACTGTGATCGGAGAAGTCGACTGAGTATTTAAACTTGATTGCAACAGAGTCGAAATACTCTGTCCACCTCCCCGCCACACAATACTGTAGAATCTCACCTGTCAAAAAGGAAATGCGAAAATGCTGAACCAGAGAGATGCTACGCTCATTAGTTTTTCTTGATGTGAGTTTGAAATAGCAATATTTTATTTAAGAAAATCACCCACTGCTGTAAGTGTCTCTGTCTCACAATTAAATAGTGATTCAATCGCAAAAAGACTACTTTCTTCATGATCACAATACTGTATATAATCAGGCATGCAGTCAGAATTCTATAATAGAGGGTGCCCCGGCAATTTCTCTTTTTTTTGGGGGGGGGGGGGGGGGCATGGTACTTGCAAGGCTGTTGTGGGGTCTTTGGGGTCTTGTTTAGTCTTAATTAGTACCCTGTGGCCATTACCCATTCACCCACTTCCCTGGAGGGAAGGGAGAGGAAGGGATGGAGACAGGAGGGGCCTACATATACATTGTAGTGAGGACTAAACCCCTGAAACCCAAATTAACATTCAGTGTTCCAAGAGCAAATCTCAGGCTTCATAGCATGTGTAGCCCTATACTGGAGACTATTTGAGGGCTCTATATTATGTGAAAGTTGCATTGGGCCAATGTTTGGGAGCCTCACACTTACATCTAACTAAAGTTGAACACAATTGGTTCTGTCACGCATGGGTAAAATTCATTTAAATAAACAGTAGGCTAAACCTTAATCTAGGAGTCATACTGTATTGACCCAGGAATAAGCCCATAATCGAAAATAAGTCGACCTGCCAACTTTTCAGATTTCAGTTTCAGAGCCTCATCCTTGTAAATAAGCCCAGTCCCTGACTTTGGAATTGCATAAATGACGACGGCCATGCTGATACACTGTACATTGTTATAACGAAAAAGAACCCCTTACTCAATGCACATGATATAAACATTTGTTATTTTAATTACTTTTTTTCAAATGCTTCAAAAAATTTCAACAAAACCAAACTATGTGCCCCTCACTGGAACGAGCGCGTTCCAGTGGGGAAAGGGGGGTCGCATGATATGGTTTTGTTGAAATTGTTTTAACTTGTTTTCAACTGTTCGGTCTGTAAATTACTCATTTACATGCAGCTATTTCGTTAGGTAAAGGGTTAATGCATCTTAAAGTGTTATGGGATTGACCGTGTCACCTAAATTTGTGTCAGCTTTGCATCTAAATTTCCCTGCTGACTTGATTTCTCCAAAAAAACTCACTCATATACTATTATCTGTTTTTATTTCGTTCAAACCATGGGTTTATTCCCAGGTCGGTACAGTAGTAATGCTATATACCAAATATCAAACTATTCTGCCCAGTGGATCTGCTTGAAGAAGAAACTTGAAGAATACTACTTACACCGTACTAAGTTGAGGTTCCCAGTTTAACCCTCACAGTCCACATATGAACCCAGGGACATCATTTCGACAAACTTAAATCCCCCCCCCCCCCCTCCGCCTCTAAGGATGCCAAATACCAAAATCAAAAGATTATGACTGGTGGATCTAAAAAAATATTTTTAAAAGAATAATCCCCATACTGCACTAAGTTAAAATTCACAGGAAGGCAGCCCAAATACGACCATATTATCTTTCAAGATTTGAACAAACTTGAATCTGAAGCTGCTGAGGATGCTGCATATCAAATATAAAAAGATTCTGAACAGTGAATTGGTAGAAGATTTTTAAAGACTTTTCCTCATATTGCATTATTAAGTTAAAATTCGGGTTCCATGGGGAGCCTAAATATGAACCCAGTGACTTGATTTGTACAAAATTGACTCTGACCCCACTAAGGATGTTGCACACCAAATAGCAAAACATTCTGACTGGTGGATCTGAAGAAGATTTTTAAAGAATATTCCTCACATTACATAAAACTTGGGCTGATGCAGAAAACCCAAATTTATCTCCAGGGACTTGATTTGAACATACTTGCATCTGACCCTGTATGCAAAATATCAAGAGATTTTGACTAGTGGATCAAAAGAAGAAGATTCTAAAGGAATTTCCTCACATTGCACCAGTATTAAGTTAGAATTCAAGGTCCCATAGGCACCAAATATAATCCAGGGACATGATTCAAATAAACCTGAATCCCACCCCTCAAAGGATGTTGTATACCACGAATCAAAAGATTCTGATTTTAGTTATGGAGAAGATTTTGTAATTTTTAAAAATATTATTGCTGGTGCTAACAGAGTTATATCCCTTGTGGTGCCCCTAATGGGCGTGACAACATTATTTGAACAGACATGAAGTAACATATGATAAGAAACGTGCGTATTAAATTTGGTTTAATTCGATCCAGCAGTTTATGAGGAGAAGTCGATAATCTAAAGTTCATGCAGACGATGACCCGAGGATAGACAAACGACAGATGGAAAGTGGTCATTAAAGCTCCTCTTGAGTTTCGCTCAGGTGGGCTAATAAAAAACTTATATAGAAAGCATATACCTTCTAGGCAGACAACCATCACGGAAACATGATATTCTCATCTGCTTGTCATACGTTCATCCTACCACTTTTCAAGAACTCTGTTTCATAAATGCAACCTGTAGGATGTATTTAAGAAATCGAAGATTGCTACATGTACCATGGCAGCCATTATGTGCAGCCAACAATGACCAATATAAGACAATTTCATCTTCTCATCACAATAAGGAAGCTGTCTGAGTTTCAAGAAAACTGGTGCATAAATGCAAACTGCAGGGTGTTATGAAGAAATCTAAGAATGCTGTCATGGCGGCCATCATGGGTGGCCAACCATTACCAAAATATGGTGTTCTTATCAACTTATCATACTAAATCATCCCATCGAATTTCAAGTAAACTGATGCATAAATACGAGCAGTAGTGGACAGTGAAGAAATTCAAGACGGCTGCCGTGGCGGACATTGCAAGCGGTGGACAGTGACCACAATTCGACGTTCTGACCTAGGTATAAATCTGAACATGCATATGAAATTGGATGATAATCGGAAAGAACTGTATATGCTGTAGCCTATACTGAACGACTCGGAGACAGTGTTCTGAAGAAATCCCAAGATGGCAGCCATTAAGGTGGGCAATTGATAAAAAATTGACGTTCTCATCCACTCATCATTCTAATGCACCCTGCAAAATTTAAAAATAAATCATTCAAAAATGTGGGCTGTAGCCTGTGCTGAAGAAATCCAAGATGCCTAATGTGACAGGTATTGTGGACAACCGCCCATGACTATGACGGGACGTTCTCATCTAGGCATGGACCTGAACATGCATATGAAGTTTGGTGATAGAAAAGAACTGTGAACAGTCGAACAGATTGTAGACAGACTAACAGACTCTCAGATGTCCTTTGTCAAGTTAAGCCCAAAATAGTAAAATTTGAATGCCATTTTTTGTGAAGCGTGCTGGCCGATAGCGCCATTAAACATTGGGTAAGAAGTCAATTGGGAAATTTATGGTTTGGATGCAAGAAGTTGCAGAGTTGATTTCCACCCAGGCAATGACTCATGCATTTTAAGAAAGTGTAAGAATCCCAAGCGGACTAAGTTTCAGACAATGGACTGATTGAATTCAAAGGGAGTGTTTGATAAAACTATTTTTGAAAGTGGAAACTCCACTATATAGGTGTTTTATTGATAATTAACCCTTAGATATTTTTCAAATTCAGCTTAATTGTTCTTCGCGATACAAGCATATTACAGAGAATTGTATACAAAATTGTTAAAACTTAGTACGAATTAATGCACAGCGAGGAGATAACACAGCCAGATTGGCTGTCTGCCTGTTATCCTCTTATAAAAAGTGTTTTAACCATATGCACACTGATTTTTAAAAATCAGAATTTCAAGAAGCAAGTTTTTCCCATAATGCAACTAGGAATTTAACCAATTCAATCAAGTTTGACAGAGCTCGTGGAGATCAGTCAAACAAAATTGAATTGTTTAAATTCCAAGTTGAGTTATGAGAAAATATTCAGCCTCTCTCGAAGAAGTATAAAACTCTATATCTTACCTCCTACAAGTATCTGGGAATTTCATTGGTTCAAAGACGTCACATGCAGACTGCATACAAAACCATATACTGCCTGTCAACATCAATATTCGCTGACAGCTACGGGTAATCTCCCCTTTGTTCATTGATTATTCAAAATGGCGGCAGCCGATAAACGCTTCAAGTTGAAAGATTGAGTGTTGGAAGCCTGTATTTGGTCTGAAGTGCAGGTTAGGCAACTTAAATGGCTTCATATTCAAGGATGTGTGTCATGTTACCTTCGAAATGAAACTGTTTGGTATGTATGAATTTGCCTTGTTACAATTATGGGAGAGTGCCTGTAGGCACTCTCCCATAAATTGTAACAAGGCAAAGACACGTGAACACTTTGTGAGAATTCTCTCATTTAATTTTGATCGCTGTTGTTATTAGTTCTGTGCATCGATGCAGCAGTTGGTAAGATATATTCGGTACACAATTTGTTGGTGGCTTAATATGGTATATGTGGTGTCAGTTAATTCCATATTAGACTCGAGCTTCGCTCTCGTCCAATATGAAATTAACTGACACCTTCGCTCTCGTCCAATATGAAATCAACTGACACCATATATACCATATTAGGCCACCAACAAACTGTGTAACTAATAATATATTTTTGACACTGGAAGTGGTTTACCATCATTCGCGATGACTATTTTTGTAGTGTGGACTTTTAAATCTCACAGTTTACCAATTTATGTTATTTTGAATGACCGCTATCAATCTGTCCCTTGAGCGAATTTCTGCCCCCCCTTTTCCGAGTAAAATGACGTCGACTTGATTCTTTGTATTAATCCTTTACATAACATGAAAAGCAGACGGCACTTACAAACAAAGTTCTTGAATGACTAATTTTTTTCATTTTTTTGTCTCAAAACATATGTTATGACCCCTCATTGGAACGAGCTCGACGAGCTCGTTCCAATGAGGGGTAATAACCTATGTTTTGAGACAAAAAAATGAAATAAAATAATGAAAATTAATTGTCGATTTCTGTGAATAGCGCTGGCCGGTTTTGATCGTTACCTTGCGGAAAGGGTTAACTGAGTGATGCATCAGGGTTACACGCAGAAATCAAACACCCACCACACACAATGCGCGTTAGTTTCCAGGAATGCCAGAAACAATCCGTTTTCCGCCACAGCAGTGATCTGTATCCAGTGCAATTTTTCACCAGCTCACACCCGTTTGCTATTTTTATATACCCCTTCGAAGAAATATGCCCTCTATTGAACACATCGTGTTTTTGGACGACAGAAGTGGGGAATGAATATATCGATAGATGAATTTTTGCTCCATCTAATTCTGCAAATTTTGATTTAAATTCGTTTTATATTCAGCTTCTTCGAGGTCATAAATGGGAAATGGGCCCCATTGGACAACGAATCTATACGAATTAATTATTCAAGACATATTCGCTATAAATTCTTTTATCAGCACCTACATTGATGCCTTATGCACAATCCAGTAAACTTTCACGCGAATTGTCTTCTGTGAAATAATTGTAAAATACATATTGAACAAGGCATCATAACTTCGCTTGTTTGACAAGACGTCATTGTTACAACCCACTTTGTAATAAAAGTTGCAAAATGTAAAAATTATTACAAAATGCAACTACTTGGACGGGAAAAAACGTTGCAATATGTAATAATTATTACAAAATGCAACTACTTGGACGGGAAAAACGTTGCAAAATGTAATAAACTTTTTTTCAAAGGGTCACTTTTTTTCAGAGGGGAAATCAAAAACTAATTCATGTTGTTATTAAAATAAATTGGTGTCTCTATAATTGTACTACTGTGTTCGTGTATGTTATACGCATTTCTACGTGTATTTGGAGTGTTTCGTATATGTTCGAAATTGTATTACAAAATGCAACGACTTGGACTGGAAAAACGTTGCAAAATGTAATAATTATTACAAAATGCAACTACATGGACTGGAAAAACGTTGCAAAATGTAATAAATGTTACAAACTGCAACTACCTCGACTGGAAAAACGTTGCAATATGTAATAAAATGTTTTCAAGCAGAGCAATCAAACTAATTCATTGTATTATTAAATTATTATTAGCAAATCGTATCTGAATGTCTCAACCAAATGCTGTCAATGTGTGTTGTTTGCAGAGATGACCACTGGTGATCAGTATAGTGGCGATGACAGGAAATGTCCAGTGAACGTCTGTGGCGATCTCTGGTGATTGTTGGGAGCGAGATGTGATAGAGGGCTATGCGTACTAGCCGCACTGAGGCCTCTCCTCACCCCCTCACATCCTCATACGGGGAGATGTTCATTGGTGATAGCCATTGACGATCATGCCTAGTGATCGCTTTTGGCGATCGCAAGTGATCGTTACTAGTGATCATCAGTGATCACCTCCCTGTATGAGGATGAGAGGGCTGTGAGGAGAGACTCCATGGAGTCTTCACCCCATACCCCTCACATCTGTATCTCGCCACCAACGATCACCGAAGATCATAGATATCCCAGATTTGACCGAATCAGAACCAGATTAACCGCAAAAGCAAATAACCACCAGACACAGTAGTGCTGCGATTTATAGAAATGTCACTCTAAGATTTTGGGTTATAAATCGAGGACCAACATGTAAACGTCTGGTGGACGTTGTGGTTTGCTATTTGTGTATTGATTTTACTAGGCTTTGACGCACTGTTATTTATTGAGGTTTTACGACACTTTCAACACCTACGGTCATATCGTGGCGGTGGTGGAAGCCGGAGTACTAGGATAGAACCGTCGAATTCTCCAATGCACTAACCTGAGTTAGCATTGGTTGAAGGCGTGTGCACCATCGGCGTGTCATACGTCTTAGCACACTTTGCCACCGTGTCCCCACATAAGCAATCCGGATTAAGTGCCTTGCTCAAAGACACAGTGAGAGTGACACGGACCCGGCTCGAACTTTTGAACCCTCGGTCTGAAGTTCGACAATATAGTCAATGTGCCACCGCGCTCCGATTTACCTCGTTAAAATGAATAAAGAAATTTTGAGTGAGGCAGCTGAACATTTTGTGTGAACAACGTGTTTTCAATTTTATTTGAGTGTGTGTGTGGGGGAGGGGGTGGGGTAGGGGGTGGGTGGTGGTTACTCGCGATGAAGGCGCATGTGGCCGTCTATATGGGCGAGAGCTCCACTTTCATCCAAAACTACATATATAATATTTTTCATGCAAAATCGTAAACCAAGACATGCGGGAACAAGAGAACTGGAAAGGCCACGCGACCATGAGACGGAGAAAAAAGAGGGAGGAGACCACAATACTCATCCGCCATTTGGAGTCACCGAAGCGAACCACAAGCTCCTTTTACTCGCGACTCGGGCTGCGTCCAGACCTAGACCGCTCATGCGACATCAAGCCGAGTGCTGAAGGGAACTGACATTGTAATCAGGGAAGTCGGTCACTGGACTTCTGTTTACTAATTCCGTTGATATTGAGCGCCTTGAATCACTGAGCCTGGTCGAGTGAGCCAGCAAACGCAGCTATCCCATCCCAAAATCTAGGATCGGGGATACTCAACGGCACAGCCCTACCGCTGGGCCCGAAACAACGTCCTGAAACTCAGCTCCGCGGACAACGACAGTGCGCCCACTAAGACGTCGCCGGCGTCATAGCTCCTCTAACAGTTTCCCACTCTTGATACCTGTTTTTTTCCTTTAACATATACCATGCATTAAGCATCCACACCAGCCAGCGATGCAAGCGGCGCGCACTGTACAAAGCCATGTAACTAGAGATGGCCATTGAAACTATAATTGTTGAGTTAGCGACAGGACACTGGGGTGCCGGGGTCCTGGAGGAGCGGTGATCCGAATGTGGTTGAGGATAAGTTGGTTACATAACATACCACTAGCGTGTCCGGCATGCAAGGGGGCAGGAGAACGAATAACTTTGGACCGTAAGTCAGACACCTTAACGCTTCTGGCGACAGTCAGAAGGGTGATTTTTAGTTTACAGCCGCGCCCGAAGTCCTAGGTGCACATGACACGCCCATTCCCAGACACCACTCCACCCGGGGTGGATTCTATCAAGCTTTTGGTACCCTTCTATGAGATCGTTCGCGATTAGAGGTGAGAGGGTCTTTTCCCCAAGGTCGGTGGGGCGCTCGTGGAGTGTTTCAAGACCCGATTCTTCTTAGTTGAGTTGTGCGGGTGTGCCGAGCACCGATAGAGCTAGGTTGGGGGCTCGTACCCCGTTGACGTGGTGCGCATTAGTCCGGCTAACACAGTATGTGTGTGTGACTACATCAGCATAGTCGTAAAAGGCCTAACAAAGCTCATGAAGAGCCTCAGAATAGAGATTCTCTCACCCCCCCCTATCTTTCCTATTAGAACCATCGAGGCCTTTGAGAAGGCACATGTGGGATATTGCTCTGCTGGTTATTTTATCACAAGACGTCTTGAGGGTCAGGTTCTTGTTAACGACGATGCCCAGAAAACAGGCTTCCTAACAGTGATTTATCCTCTTCCCAACGATTTCAACCGTTGCGGTAATTGGAGGAGCGTCTTCTGTGGGGTTTAAACTGGGGGCTATGGAATGACTGGAATTTACTTCATATAGCGGCAACGTGTGCCTCGCAAAGAAATGGATAGCAGCAGACTGGATTGACGTTTTCCAACAGAAATGGCTTGTGCACTTTTGTTATCACGAGGTGCCAAGTCTTCCAAACTCAGTGAAAGAAGAACAGTTTCATTGAATGGATTTAAAAGGTTCTGATTTTTAAAACTGTTAAGTCGACAAGGTTGTCATCGTTTATTCAGAGTGAAGTGTCTGATGAGTAGGCAAAAATGTTAAAAATTTTAAACTGTTCCAGACAAATTTGTTATTTTTGTAAAGTGTAGTTGCGACAGCAATTTTGGGATGGCTAGAAAGACAACAGTATGCGCAGAATAATTGAAGTTTCATAAAACTCATGAACTGATAATTTCAGATACTTTTCAATATCATTTTAACACCAAGTGGACGATAAAGCAAGCAGCACAGGAGTAGGTGATAATTGAGAGTTCAACCATCATCGTACATGTACGTGTACGTGTACATGTACACCTCCATAGAATTTAGTGTTAAAATCGTGTACGTGTACAAGATTTTAACGTTTTTTAGGGTGATGTTAGAATCCCCTTGAGAATTCAAACATCACTGATTGTATCCAAGAATGACAGAAAACGCATGAAATTTTACGTACAGTACATGTACCGTTTCGATTGAAATCGGCAAGTGAGTTTCCCCCATAGGATTCAGTGTTAAATTGCGAGCAAAAAAACGTTTTGAGAATTCTAACATCATCCTCTCGCCGATTCTAACAATCCGCGTCCGTACACGATTTTAACACTGAAACCCAATGGAGGCGTACACGGAGATCCGCTTGCGGATTTTAGGTCTGAAATCAACTCGCGTGAAGAGGTGACGTTTGAATTTTCAAACCACTTTTTGATGCCCAAAAGCTTGAAGAGCTTGAAAATAAGTAATCAGCCAATCATTTCACGTTCCTAACGCTAATTAACCAATCAGATTGCTTGATTCTCATAAACTTAATCATACAAAGTTATCTCCCCTCGTCGTGGGGGGGGGGGGGGGGGGTGGGGGTCACGCCCGTCATAAAAAGGTGAATCGCGTTTAATAACGTGGATATAATGGCTAGAGCAATGTATACCAAAAACCAAAAGCTCGAAGAGCTTGAAATAAGTAATCACCCAATCACTTCACGTTCCTAACGCTAATTAACCAATCAGATTGCTTGATTCTCATAAACTTAATCATACCAAGTTATCTCCCCTCGTCGTGGGGGTGGGGGTCACGCCCATCATAAAAATCGAAGTTTCGAGAAGGTGGTCACGTGACCTATCAAATTGAAGGTCTCGACGAGTGGATTAAGAAGATCGTAATTTTAACCCTTGTCGTGGGGTGGAGTCACGACCAGAGCCGAAAAACGACTTCCTTTTTACATATCCAGGCATGTGGGGTATTAATATGAAGGGCTCGATGAATACATTACAAAAATGACGTTTTTCATTTTATGTGGGGGTGGGGGTCACGCCCATCATAAAAATCGAAGTTTCGAGAAGGTGGTCACGTGACCTATCAAATTGAAGGTCTCGACGAGTGGATTAAGAAGATCGTAATTTTAACCCTCGTCGTGGGGTGGGGTCACGACCAGAGCTGAAAAACGACTTCCTTTTTACAAAGCCAGGCATGTGAGGTATTGATATGAAGGGCTCGATGAATACATTACGAAAATGACGTTTTTTCATTTTATGTGGGTGTGGGGTCACCACCAGAGACAAAAAACGTCTTCCTTTTTACAAATCCAAGAATGTGAGGTACTGATATGAACGGCTTGATGAATACATTACAAAAATGACATTTTCCACCATCGCCGTGGGGACGGGGTTAACACCGATCAGAAAATCAAAAAAAAAAGTTTCGAGAAGATAGTCGTGTGACCTATCAAATTAAAGCTATCGACAAGGATATTATGAAAATCACAATCTTTCCCTTCTTATAACGGTGGAGTTGGGACCATCTTGAAATCGAAAGTATTAAGAAAAGGTAGTTATGGAACATATTAAATTGAAAAAAAACAAGTTGAATCTGATGCATCATTCATTTTTTTGATATCTGTGTTTAAAAACGTGAAGAATGTTTTCAAAAAAAATAAATAAATATATATGATTGTTATGCGAATTAAAGATGCACTCGCTTATTAACAAGTCACACCTTAAGATGTTTCCTTCAATAATAACTCTGTTTACTGAACCATAGATTTGTCAATACAAAAATTATAAGTTGATCTTCTAACGTTTCTACATATTGAGGATAGCCTATTTCACCATTTCCGAAAAAAGTGTCAATCCCAACTATTTTTTTTTAGGAAACAATGCCCACGTCGAGAAGACATTACAAACTGAATCAGTATAATCTTGACTGAATTCAAATAATATACCATTTGTCACTTGTTATAGAAAAGATTTGTAAACAGTCTAAACGCACGTATGGAAAAGTTGTTTTGTTTTGTTTTTTACAACAGGAGTTAAAATATTTTAAGATAGGTGGCGTTATATAAATACAGCAACAACAAAAAACAGTGTTTACAATGTGTCAGCGTATGACTGAATGAAAATGAGAAAAAGCTCTTTTTTCTAACCACTTGATAGCGAAGCATTACATCAGTAGTCGCGATATTTGATGTCATCCAACAGCAGCCAAGACATTAAGCTTTTTACGTCGACATACCACTTGTCCAAAACTATTCTCTTTTAACCCTAACCGGGTGAAATACATCTCGGTAACGACTCCCTTTTTTTTCTTGATCAGACACAGTTGTTGGCGGAAAGTTGACTGGAGGGTCGTTCAAAACAATTGATCAAATATATCGAACGAAAACGAGCATTTTTTAACTACGATTGTCGCCGTATTCTAAACGTCATCGATTTACCGAAATGAGCACAATATTTCATGGGTTTTTTTTTTAGTTTTTTTAAAAGATTTTTTGATGACATAAAAAGGTTGCATGCGCAGCAAAAATAACCAGTTTATCTTTCTTGCTTCTCACGTTTTCGAGTTGTAAGAATCGTTTGTTTTTGGCCAGTCTGTCTTGAAAATCGAATATGTGTTTGGTAAACGGATCGAACGATTTTTTCATCTTTTTTTTTTACCTTCCAGAGGAACTTCGAATTCTCCTCTTTCGCTCACGAAAACCCATTGACCATTTCCAGGTTCGATCCAGGTGAGCAATATACTGTAACACATCGCGCTATCTTAAGGACAATTCTGCTTTTTGTAAGGATTTTATAACCTACATTAGGTAGGGATACGGACCCTCTAGAATTTCAAATTCTCGACATTATCCCTATCTTTTTTACACAGTAGAGTAATAAGACCTAATCTCTGAGACTCTGACAGATTTTACCAGAGATAAAACGCTCGGGTTGAGATACTTCCACTTCATGTTCTAAGGATACTGAAACGGGAGTTCTCTTTCTGAATACTACTATGGAAAACTGTGATTATAACCCTCAACTAAATTGTCCAACACAAAAAAAAATATATATTTTTTTTCTCGATTTTATCCTTGCCTTCTGATTTTTATTAACATGACAACCTAGATTTTTGATGCTATCAGACCTGTTCATGTTTTTGTTTGCTGAAATTTCACCGTTGCTTTCATTGCTACCGCTGTCGGTATTGTTGCTGCCGCTTGATAGACTGTTGATTAAAAACTCAATCAGCGTTTGTAACATTTTTTGTAAAGCATCAAGTTTTTCAAAACATTTTGCTTTAAAATTTCCTTTCTCTCAATTCTGACCAGATGCATTCGTTTGGTTGCTCAGTTGTTTGCTTTTCACCTGATTTTTCTTGTCGACATGTTGTTCAGTTGTCTCTAATGTCGACTACGATGGCGTGATTTGTTCCAAAGGAGGAGAACGTGTAGCCAACTGACAGTCCGAGATGACGATTGCGATTCATCATCAAAATCAACATAAACTGATTTCTGCGGAACTTTTGGTAGTGAAGCAGCATCAGGTTCTACATTGTCCGATCTCAGCATAATATTCTTGTCCTCCACAAATCCATCAAAATGGACAAAGTTAAATTCGTCAGTGTCAGTAAATTTCACAATGTACCATGGGTTACCCCCTTCTTACCTCCCTAATTGGGTTCCGCGTCCGGTATCTGGTATTCAAAGCTACCACCTGCGTTCTAATCCGAATTTACGCGTACCTCAATACGTCTGTTGAGCAGCTCAAGAGTTCTCTTGATAAGGACAATTAATTCCCCCAATCTTTTACAATAATATTTAATCTCGGATAGCCTAAATATATCACTGTAGACTGCAGCTCCAGTGCAGTAACTTGAACACCACTTGTTTATCAATAAATTTGCAACATCCTCGTTTTACTCTTGTGGAGAGCAAGAAACGGTTGATCACCTCTTGCTCTGTTCTCCATTTTACAGCTCAATAAGAAGGTAAACTGTTGGAACGTTTCCCTGCTATGCAGATTCTCATACACTCTTGTATGGCTCAATCACATAAATAACCAATTGAACCAAGCTATCTTTGGTACTGTATAGTCTTATATTTTGAAGGCAGAGTCTCAGAGATTAGGTCTTATTACTCTACTGTGTAAAAAAAGATAGGGATAATGTCGAGAATTTGAAATTCTAGAGGGTCCGTATCCCTACCTAATGTAGGTTATAAAATCCTTACAAAAAGCAGAATTGTCCTTACGATAGCGCGATGTGTTACAGTATATTGCTCACCTGGATCGAACCTGGAAATGGTCAATGGGTTTTCGTGAGCGAAAGAGGAGAATTCGAAGTTCCTCTGGAAGGTAAAAAAAAAAGATGAAAAAATCGTTCGATCCGTTTACCAAACACATATTCGATTTTCAAGAAAGACTGGCCAAAACCAAACGATTCTTACAACACGAAAACGTGAGAAGCAAGAAAGATAAACTGGTTATTTTTGCTGCGCATGCAACCTTTTTATGTCATCAAAAAATCTTTAAAAAAACTAAAAAAAAACCCCATGAGATATTGTGCTCATTTCGGTAAATCGATAACGTTTAGAATACGGCGACAATCGTAGTTAAAAAATGACTCGTTTTCGTTCGATATATTTGATCAATTGTTTTGAACGACCCTCCAGTCAACTTTCCGCCAACAACTGTGTCTGATCAAGAAAAAAAAGGGAGTCGTTACCGAGATGTATTTCACCCGTTTAGGGTTAAAAGAGAATAGTTTTGGACAAGTGGTATGTCGACGTAAAAAGCTTAATGTCTTGGCTGCTGTTGGATGACATCAAATATCGCGACTACTGATGTAATGCTTCGCTATCAAGTGGTTAGAAAAAAGAGCTTTTTCTCATTTTCATTCAGTCATACGCTGACACATTGTAAACACTGTTTTTTTGTTGTTGCTGTATTTATATAACGCCACCTATCTTAAAATATTTTAACTCCTGTTGTAAAAAACAAAACAAAACAACTTTTCCATACGTGCGTTTAGACTGTTTACAAATCTTTTCTATAACACGTGACAAATGGTATATTATTTGAATTCAGTCAAGATTATACTGATTCAGTTTGTAATGTCTTTTCGACGTGGGCATTGTTTCCTAAAAAAAAAATAGTTTGGATTGACACTTTTTTCGGAAATGGTTAAATAGGCTATCCTTAATATGTAGAAACATTAGAAGATCAGCTTATAATTTTTGTATTGACAAATCTATGGTTCAGTAAACAGAGTTATTATTGAAGGAAACATCTTAAGGCGTGACTTGTTAATAAGCGAGTGCATCTCTAATTCGCATAACAATCATATATATTTTTTTTTTGAAAACATTCTTCACGTTTTTAAACACAGATATCAAAAAAATGAATGATGCATCAGATTCAACTTGTTTTTTTTTTCAATTTAATATGTTCCATAACTACCTTTTCTTAATACTTTCGATTTCAAGATGGTCCCAACTCCACCGTTATAAGAAGGGAAAGATTATGATTTTCATAATATCCTTGTCGATAGCTTTAATTTGATAGGTCACACGTCCATCTTCTCGAAACTTTTTTTTTTTGATTTTCTGATCGGTGTTAACCCCATCCCCACGGCGATGGTGGAAAATGTCATTTTTGTAATGTATTCATCAAGCCCTTCATATCAGTACCTCACATGCTTGGATTTGTAAAAAGGAAGACGTTTTTCGTCTTTGGTGGTGACCCCACACCCACATAAAATGAAAAAAACGTCATTTTCGTAATGTATTCATCGAGCCCTTCATATCAATACCTCACATGCCTGGCTTTGTAAAAAGGAAGTAGTTTTTCGGCTCTGGTCGTGACCCCACCCCACGACGAGAGTTAAAATTACGATCTTCTTAATCCACTCGTCGAGACCTTCAATTTGATAGGTCACGTGACCACCTTCTCGAAACTTCGATTTTATGATGGGCGTGACCCCCACCCTCACATAAAATGAAAAAACGTCATTTTTGTAATGTATTCATCGAACCCTTCATACTAATACCTCACATGCCTGGATTTGTAAAAAGGAAGACGTTTTTCGGCTCTGGTCGTGACCCCACCCCACGACAAGGGTTAAAATTACGATCTTCTTAATCCACTCGTCGAGACCTTCAATTTGATAGGTCACGTGACCACCTTCTCGAAACTTCGATTTTTATGATGGGCGTGACCCCCACCCCCACGACGAGGGGAGATAACTTGGTATGATTAAGTTTATGAGAATCAAGCAATCTGATTGGTTAATTAGCGTTAGGAACGTGAAGTGATTGGGTGATTACTTATTTCAAGCTCTTCGAGCTTTTGGTTTTTGGTATACATTGCTCTAGCCATTATATCCACGTTATTAAACGCGATTCACCTTTTTATGACGGGCGTGACCCCCACCCCCACGACGAGGGGAGATAACTTTGTATGATTAAGTTCATGAGAATCAGGCAATCTGATTGGTTAATTAGCGTTAGGAACGTGAAATGATTGGCTGATTACTTATTTTCAAGCTCTTCAAGCTTTTGGGCATCAAAAAGTGGTTTGAGAATTCAAACATCACCTCTTCACGCGAGTTGATTTCAGACCTAAAATCCGCAAGCGGATCTCCGTGTATGCCTCCATTGAGTTTCAGAGTTAAAATCGTGTACGGACGCGGATTGTTAGAATCGGCGAGAGGATGATGTTAGAATTCTCAAAACGTTTTTTTGCTCGCAATTTAACACTAAATCCTATGGGGGAAACTCACTTGCCGATTTCAATCGAAACGGTACATGTACTGTACGTAAAATTTCATGCGTTTTCTGTCATTCTTGGATACAATCAGTGATGTTTGAATTCTCAAGGGGATTCTAACATCACCCTAAAAAACGTTAAAATCTTGTACACGTACACGATTTTAACACTAAATCCTATGGAGGTGTACATGTACACGTACACGTACATGTACGATGATGGTTGAACTCTCAATTATCACCTACTCACAGGTGATGGTTATTTTTTCGGATCAGATTTCAATTGTTTCGAGCATATGAGGTACAAATAGCAATATTAATTTAACCTTTCACAGGCTATCTTTTTTTAGTATTATTTCTCCAGACCTCAGAATCAGGGGAGCACTACATATACTACAACTGGTAAAAAGACTACTTGTAATCATTTCTCATTTTAAATTTACGAATTTAATTCGAAACTCCGAAAACCCAAAGAACAAAATCCGAGTGGATACAAGAGATATCTCACGAGTGGCAGTGAGAAGCATGAGAAATATTATTTTTGCGAGCTATTTTCAGGAGCTAAAATACACTTTTGCAGTGGAGAAGCGTGGGTTATTTCTGGTATTCACTCACAAATTATGGGACTTTCTTTTCCTCATGTGTGTCAGACCTCAGAAGGTGTGACATTACACCACTGACTGATTTCCTCTCCGTACATGAAAGCATTTAAAAATGTTTAGCACTCTCACTTGGAATAGTGATGCCGAACCATTTCACAATTTTGCATGAATTCTACATCTGTTCAATTATAACCAGTTTCTACCTGTACTTTTTATATTTGTGAAACTAATTATATTCTGTTTTTTTCTAATTACCAATAAATAATAAGTGTTGTACTTTTATTCTTTGCTATCCTTTGTAAATCTTTCGAATAAATAGCCGAATAGGTCCTATGAAAAGGAGTACTAATGCCTCCCATTATCCTGATCCTACGCCTATCCTAAAACCACTAAAGCTGAACAATATTTTCATCAAGAAAATGCTTGCCTGGAAAGATGTCTTGTGGGTGCATGGCTAAGGTAATATAATGAAATCCTTAAAACCCAAAGAAAGCATCCTGCATGAGTAGTATGTTATGTTCCCGAAAGGGCCCTTTATGTCGCTCTCTACCTGACCCCCATCTGGACCCCAGACCACCCCCCTCCAAATTCATATCGCTGACACAACCTCTATAAGCTCATTTACAGTTCGTATAGTTTGCATCGCAGGCTGGATGTGGATGCCTACTGCAAAGTTTGTGAAGATGCAGGAAAGTCGGGAATCGACAGAGAAAAATGGTTAGAGTAGCTATGACGTCGGTGACGTCATGGAGAGCGCGCAAGGTCATGACGGGGTTGACCGCTGTCGATGTCCGCAGGTAGTGAGTGAACGTTGATTGGGCCCAGCAACACCGCCCCTGGCCTATGTCTATACCCTCGTAACACTATCCACACAGAGATAGCCTTTCACCGCGGTCGCTTTTGACCAAGTCTGCCTTACCCTATGCCATTTCGCACAGAACTTGTGTCAGTGGTGCCATTTCCCTCAGTACAATTTGACTGTCGCTATATCCCACACCATGGTAGGATCGCCGAGTGGTTGTGTCGCTTTCGGTCGGGTCACTCTCGGTCGGGCGACTGCTTGGAGCAGGAGAGAGGCTACTGTGTCGCTAGGTCGGGCTACTGGTCGGAGGGCTTCTGAGATAGGTTCACCGATGGGAGAAGAGAGAGGGGGACTTTGTCGCTGTCGATCGGGCCACTGGTTGGAGGTCTCTGCGTCGCCAGGTCACTAGTTCACTGGGTCCTTGTAAAATAGGCCAGAATTTCTGGACGGTGGAGCAACAGTGGAGCTCTCCGTCGGAATACTCGGAGACCAATGAGGTCTGTGAGGTGATGCCTCAATGAGGTCTCTTCTCATAGCCCTCACATCGTCATCTCGCCCCCCTCCCCCAACAATCACCAGACAGCACCATCAACAATCACTAGGTATCCATAGTGAACGCCACTGGCGATCACCAAAGATCACCTCCCCAATGGGAATGAGAGGGCTGTGAGGAGATGCCCCAATGAGGCCTCGCCTCATAACCCTCACATTCCCATCTCGCTCCAACAATCACTTGATATCGCTATTGCCAATCAGTATGGATGTCAGTGATCGTTAGTGGTCGTTGGGAGCGCGGTGTGGATGTGAGGGCAATGAGGCGTGGACTCAATGAGGCCTCTCCTCACAGCCCTCTCATCCTCATACAGGGATATGATCACTAATGGTCGCTAGTAACGATCACTAGAGATCGTCATAACCGACCACTAGGCATCCCTGGTGATCGTCAATGGCGACCACCAATGTTCATCTCCTCGTAAGGGGAGGTGAGGGGGAGGGGTGAGGAGAGGCCTCAGTGCGGCTAGTACTCATAGCCCTCTAATCCTTATCTTGCTCCCAACGATCACTGGAGGTCATCACCATAGACGAACACTAGCCATTTCTTGTCATCGCCACTATACTGATCACCAGTGGACATCTCTACAAACAACACACATTGACAGCATTTGGTGAAGACATTCAGATACAATTTTCTATTAATAATTGTATAATACAATGAATCAGTTTGATTGCTCTGCTTGAAAATATTTTATTACATTTTGCAACGTTTTTCCAGTCGAGGTAGTTGCAGTTTGTAACATTTATTACATTTTGCAACGTTTTTCCAGTCCATGTAGTTGCATTTTGTAATAATTATTACATATTGCAACGTTTTTCCAGTCCAAGTGGTTGCACTTTGTTATAAAATTTAGGACATATACGAAACTCGCTCAATACACGTAGAAATGCGTATAACATACCCGAAGACAGTCGTAGAATCATAGAGACACAAATTTATTTTAATAATTGTATAGTAACACGAATTTGTTTTCGATTTCCCCTTTGAAAGAAAAGTGCCCCTTTGAAAAAAAAAATGTTTATTAGTAGTATGTGATGTGGTTTTGAGGTAAAGGTTGGATGACCTCGGTGGATGACCTCGGAAGCGACGTCATGTCACGTGACGTAGTGGCGCCATGTTGTGTTGTCATGGTAACCCGCGTGAGCGGCCATCTTGTGACGTCATCTCCATAGTGATACGTGAAGTTAGTGCGCATGCGCAGCGCGTGTTGTTAGGGTGATACGTGTTTCCGCCGTCCATTTTGTATACTGGAAGCCGCCATCTTGGGTTCTATGGTAGCACGTGATTGCTATGTTACCTAAGACCTACAATAGGATAGGGGTATGTTCGGTGGGTATGTTCGATTGAATCGGAGTAAATCTGATTACCACAAACAACCCGACAATCCCCCAAATCACCAAAATCCACCCAAAATCACCAAAATTGACTTTATTTCCCCAATTTATCAGCTTAGCACGTAGTGCTATAGTACTAAGGGGTACAAGGGGGTGCGTTCGATTGAACAGGAGTAATGTTCTGGCTTAGAATTCTCCCAGAATCCCTTTTTGGATCCTTATCCCATGACGTTTTTCCCCTATTAAGAATAGCACGTAGTGCTATAGGACAAATGTATCCAGAATTCTCTGCTTCTATCTATATATGCAATAGTTTACGTCTACCTAGACATGTTCCTTTATTCTAGAGTATACTCCAGTAGCGTAGAAGAGCCTATTAATTGGAACAGCTTTACTTATTATTACTATATTTAGCAATTTCTGGTCTATTCTTGTTAGTTCTGACCCTATTCCGTGTACTCTTGTTGTTTCATATATCTAGATCATTTATATAAATTATAACCAACCAATCAGATTGCTTGATTTCCCATAATGCAGTTATCTCCCTTCTGTATAATAAAAGCCTATATCCAATGGCCATATCCCATGGAATCCCATTTTTGCAAAAACCTGTGGGTATGGAATCCCTTTTTATCGTATGAGGCCATGAGGGCTATGTAAAAGCCCTCAATGAGTCCTCATTTATTATCCCTCATAGCCTCATTGAATTTTGAGGTTATGAGAACCATTAAAAATCCCTCAATGAGGTATAATTTACTACGACTCTTATCCTCATTTCAGTATTTGACAGGTATATCCTATGGAATCCCATTTTGGAAAACGCCTGTGACTGTGGAATCCCTTTTTGTCGTATGAGGCCATGAGGGCTATGTAAAAACCCTCAATGAGTCCTCATTTATTATCCCTCATAGCCTAATTAAATTTTGAGGTTATGAGGACCATTAAAAATCCCTCAATGAGGTATAATTTACTGCGACTCTTATCCTCATTTCAGTATTTAACAGGTATATCCTATGGAATCCCATTTTGGAAAACGCCTGTGACTGTGGAATCCCTTTTTTGTCGTATGAGGCCATGAGGGCTGTATAAAAGCCCTCAATGAGTCCTCATTTATTATCCCTCATAACCTCATTGAATTTTGAGGTTATGAGGACCATTAAAAATCCCTCAATGAGGGATTTTTAATACGACTCTTATCCTCATTTCAGTATTTGAGGATACCTATGGCCTGGTATTGTATTATTTGAGGATACCTATTGAGGATACCTATCGAGGATACCTTTTGGAGAATCCCTTTTGTGTCGCATTAGGCTATGTAAAAACCCTCAATGGGTCTAATGTAGTCTTATCAACCGCTTCCATCTTGTCGCCAAAGCTCCAAGTCCATTACATGTTTATGGCCTATCTGTCCTATCATTAGCTTCTACAGCAGTCTTGTTCCATTGCGGCCTTGTACCAGTACTATTGGCTTCTGTTATTCTGCCCCATATCTCATCCATTACTTCCTAGCTATACCTATCTCAGTCTCGACTATAACATTGATCAAGGTTGAATCAGATTTCCCCTGTATACATATAAGGCATTCCGTTATTGAGATTCCTATCCGATTCCGTAAAATTTGGATTCCGTGTTTTGACATCGACACTCGAAGGTATTCCCCTTCCCTATTGGAAGAATTCAGTTCAATGGGTTGTAGTTCAAAAATTCATATCACCTTCGTTATATTTTCATTAGGTTTAAAAATTTATTCAGTTCAAAGGTGTTAACATTGGGATATAGTTAGGGGTTATACTTCATTCAGTTCAAGGGGGGTTAATACCTTCATTTAGGTTATAGTTCATTCATTCAGTTCAAAGGATGTTTATTTATATTAGATATAAAAAGTTCATTCGGTTGAAAACTTTGTTCAGTTCAAAGGGTTCATTCAGGTTTGTTCAATTTAAGGGGTTAACATTGGGTTATATTTGGGTTCATTCAGGTGAAAACTTTGTTATGTTCACTTCGATCTTGGTTGTGTTGGATCTTTGTTCATTTTGTTTTGTTCACTTCCATCTTGATTGTATTTGATCAGATCTGTTCATGCTGTCCAACTAGTTCGATCAATTCGACTAGTTTGACATTCTTTCACTTTGTTTTGTTCACACTTGGTTATGTTGGATCTGTACCTTTGTTATTTTGTAGTGGCTGGTTGTATTTGTTCAGAGTATTGTAGTCATTGTTGAATTGGGGGTTATCAATCCCTTTCCATACCCTCGAGTGTCGATGTTAAAACACGGAATCCAAATTTTACGGAATCGGATAGGAATCTCAATAACGGAATGCCTTATATGTATACAGGGGAAATCTGATTCAACCTTGATCAATGTTATAGTCGAGACTGAGATAGGTATAGCTAGGAAGTAATGGATGAGTTATGGGGCAGAATAACAGAAGCCAATAGTACTGGTACAAGGCCGCAATGGAACAAGACTGCTGTAGAAGCTAATGATAGGACAGATAGGCCATAAACCTGTAATGGCCTTGGAACTTTGGCGACAAGATGGAAGCGGTTGATAAGACTACATTAGACCCATTGAGGGTTTTTACATAGCCTAATGCGACACAAAAGGGATTCTCCAAAAGGTATCCTCGATAGGTATCCTCAATAGGTATCCTCAAATAATACAATACCAGGCCATAGGTATCCTCAAATACTGAAATGAGGATAAGAGTCGTATTAAAAATCCCTCATTGAGGGATTTTTAATGGTCCTCATAACCTCAAAATTTAATGAGGTTATGAGGGATAATAAATGAGGACTCATTGAGGGCTTTTATATAGCCCTCATGGCCTCATACGACAAAAAGGGATTCCACAGTCACAGGCGTTTTCCAAAATGGGATTCCATAGGATATACCTGTTAAATACTGAAATGAGGATAAGAGTCGTAGTAAATTATACCTCATTGAGGGATTTTTAATGGTCCTCATAACCTCAAAATTCAATGAGGCTATGAGGGATAATAAATGAGGACTCATTGAGGGCTTTTACATAGCCCTCATGACCTCATACGATAAAAAGGGATTCCATAGCCACAGGTTTTTGCAAAAATGGGATTCCATGGGATATGGCCATTGGATATAGGCTTTTATTATACAGAAGGGAGATAACTGCATTATGGGAAATCAAGCAATCTGATTGGTTGGTTATAATTTATATAAATGATCTAGATATATGAAACAACAAGAGTACACGGAATAGGGTCAGAACTAACAAGAATAGACCAGAAATTGCTAAATATAGTAATAATAAGTAAAGCTGTTCCAATTAATAGGCTCTTCTACGCTACTGGAGTATACTCTAGAATAAAGGAACATGTCTAGGTAGACGTAAACTATTGCATATATAGATAGAAGCAGAGAATTCTGGATACATTTGTCCTATAGCACTACGTGCTATTCTTAAGAGGGGAAAAACGTCATGGGATAAGGATCCAAAAAGGGATTCTGGGAGAATTCTAAGCCAGAACATTACTCCTGTTCAATCGAACGCACCCCCTTGTACCCCTTAGTACTATAGCACTACGTGCTAAGCTGATAAATTGGGGAAATAAAGTCAATTTCGGTGATTTTGGGTGGATTTTGGTGATTTGGGGGATTGTCGGGTTGTTTGTGGTAATCAGATTTACTCCGATTCAATCGAACATACTCACCGAACATACCCCTATTCTATTGTAGGCCTTAGGTAACATAGCAATCGCGTGCTACCATAGAACCCAATATGGCGGCTTCCAGTATACAAAATGGACGACGGAAACACGTATCACCCTATCAACATGCGCTGCGCATGCGCACTAACATCACGTATCACTATGGAGATGACGTCACAAAATGGCCGCTCACGCGGGTTACCATGGCAACACAACATGGCGCCACTACGTCAAGTGACCTGACGTCACTTCCGAGGTCATCCACCGAGGTCATCCAACCTTTACCTCAAAACCACATCACATACTACTTTTATTACATTTTGCAACGTTTTTCCCATCCAAGTAGTTGCATTTTGTAATAATTATTACATATTGCAACGTTTTTTCCTTCCAAGTAGTTGCATTTTGTAATAATTAGTACATTTTGCAATGGGTTGTAACACGTCATCCGTATCTAGACCAGCACACATCATTTCGGTAATACAGCGTGCACAAGATCGGCATCTACAAGGCGCTTTTATTGACGAAGCCTAGTCTTTATTATGTTATCCCTCATTTTCTCATAAGTGACAACAGTTTGCCATATACGCTCAGTAATTGAGTGTATGCTGTTTCATTGGGCATGCTGGTGCATTTACTGAACGATTACAAACGTCACTTCGAAATTGTTCACATTCTTACAACATACCAATAATGGCTCTGTTATGGTTGAAATTTCGGCGGAGCACCCCTATTCTGGACACTCACATTGTTCACGGGGAAAGAAAATTTCCTCAACGACTGCATCAGTGCTGCTTCTCGAAACACAGACGCCTGTAGGTTCACTTTTATCAGAGGTTGGTGCTTCACATAAACTGTCTGCAATCTGTCTCTGGCTTCGGAATATTAGTGGCTGTGTTTCTTGATTCTGAAACAGAGAACGTGCAGGTTAAATCTCTTGGGGCTCTTAAACATTTTATTGGAACAGCGAGCTTCACTGGATGGAGAACCTAAATCTACAAGCCGTTGGGTTCTATCAATGACCCATTTAGAATTTTGTTTGATTCCATTGTGTTAAAATTCCTCGTGAAAGTATTTGTTATCTTCGTTCAGCTCCATAAAACAATCCACTTTCAGTTTGGTTGCTTAACCTTTCTCGGCTTTCACGTGGAATCACATTTAGCTGAAAATTAAGCGCAAGCGAAGTGGCCGTATTGGATGGTTTAAACAGTGTGAAGAGTCTATTATTCCTGTCTGAAAACTCTTTCTCCGTCTCTCGTTCTATGCATGTCTGTCTGTCTGTCTGTCTGTCTGTCTGTCTGTCTGTCTGTCTGTCTGTCTAAAAACTACTTACAGCTTTAAAGCGTTTGCAGCATCATAAACAGTAGTAATACATATAATAAACAACCAATAGTATTGGCATTATTATTTTGTTTCATTTGCTTGATGCACTTATAATAAAATAATATAAACCCTTTCCGACTACGGTTATCGTGAAGTTTTAACGTCCCGATGAATCAGGTTTTGCGGCGTCAAACGCAATCGTTAGCCCTTCAAATCCTGGTGATATCTTCCATATCAGTTCAATCAGTGCTCAAAATAACTTTTTTTCTTTGCGTAGCAAAATGCTACACATTTCCAAAAAAATGAATAGCATTTTGTAAAAATTACATAGCTATTTTTGTACACCAGAGTTATGTTATGCTGTTTTGTATTGAATTCTTCTAAGTAGATGGAATAGTTTCCATCCATTTCTGGACATTTCCAAATGATCTTCAGCACATGAAACATTTGCTATGTTTTTTTTAACTGAACTGCCTTTAAGAGTTGCATTGACTTGGATATTTCAAAGGGCGTCTTGGTTGTTCAATAGAGTTCTCAAAATGGAAGTTGGGATTTTTAATTTGATGGGCTTGAAGTTATTTTTAATGGACATTTTATGCAAAATGTTGTAAAAACAGGAAGAATTTAAACCAATAGAATTCATCTTACATATGAAGTGGCTAATGCTACTTGACAGGGAGTTAATCTGAGTTATGCCTGGAATGTTCCACAATCAGAAGTAAAGCATCAGTGAACTAGTTTTCAAATTTGTTTGCAAATTTTCATTTACATTTTGCGATACAAGATAATCAACTGCAGCCTAATAGGCTGCAGTTGATCATCTTGTATCGCAAAATGCTATACATAATTGAACATTGTATAGCTTTTTTGCAAGTTTTGCATAGCAAAAAGCGACGCGACACCGCTTATTTTGATATTTTCAACGTGGCTGTATGTTGAAAATATTGATTGGTCTACCAAACCCACGCACTTAGCATCCATCCTATTTAATGAAATTATGAAGTATGATGTTCCTGGGCGAAAAAGCGGCCGCTCGGGTTCAAAGTCGGAGTATGTAATATTACGTACCGTAGTCGCAACGCACGACAATGCTCGTTCGAAATATTACGTACCGTAGGCGTAAAGAGTTAATACGATTTTTCTTGACATCTAACTATATTTACCGTGACTGTCATCATTGATTCTTTCCCATTGCATTTGAACGCTACTGATTTAACAGGGTACATATTGTATAATTTGAGAGATCTAGTGCGCGGGCACACTGGAAGTAAATCGTAACTAACAGTCTACAGAGAAGACGAAGTTCAATGTCGGCGATATATAACTCATCCCCAACACAATAAAGAAAGTTCTCCCACACAAAGTCATGAAAACTCTATATTTCTCATTAATTCAAAGCCACTTGAGTCATGGAATTCCATTATGGGGTGCCTCAAAAGCATGTAATCGTCTCTGTAAATTACAGAAGCGATCAATAAGAATTATAAACAACCAAAAATATAATGCTCATAATGACCCCTTATTTATCAAAGATAATATACTGAAGATTAGAGATTTATATAAACTACATGCTTCTCTGTTTTTGTTTGATTGGTACAATGGGAATGTCTCAAGATCATTTGATGTCTTTTTTTCTACCGTGAACAGCGAAACTTTTATGAATACTTGCCAAAAAGGTCGCATTCGTAACCATAGAACGAGAACTAAAACACTTGATAACTTCGCAGTCTTTTCGTTCCCAAAATTATGGAACGAATTAGATATTGACGTTTGAGAACTAACCAACAGGGCAAAATTAACCCTTTATCCAACGAATCGGTCACATCCGCCAGCGTTATACTCAAATTCGGCAGCTGAAAAAATATTATTTTTTCCAAAAATTTCAACAAAACCATATCATGTGACCGCTCTTTGGAACGAGCTCGTCGAGCTCGTTCCAATGAGCGGTCACATGATATGGTTTTGTTGAAATTTTTGGAAAAAATTAAAAAAATTATATTCAAAATGATAAATTTTGATATCGTCTGCGTTGGATAAAGGGTTAAAACAAGTTAAAAGTTAAATTTATTTCCGCTTATGAGAATAACACTTCTTTCTCAAATCCATATTGTCCAGACTGTGCTGTCGAGAACTACCTCCATTTCAATATGAAGCCTTGGCGATCCAGTTTAGTGTCTGTTAACCCTTAAATGGTTAACAAGAATATAATATACAACATACCTTTTTTGTAAGACTGTCCTTTGTATATTAATGTTCTCGACTAAAATTTGTTTGGAGCTCGGCCAAGGCATCCTCTTGACTTGGTGCTTCTCAAACATATACACAATTAAGTTGATCTGTTGAAAACGTAATTTTGGGTATGATTGGGACCATTTCAGCGGCGCCTGGGTGATTTTGAATGCCGGCCATCATGTCCACCACACACACAGGTTATAATGCAGCACTTATTCCGGTGAAAGCTTAATATAAACAGTACTGGGGATATACAATGTTGTGCATGCATTATTTTTCCTCGCTTTTATCTTTCTTATTCTGTCGCACTTTTCTTTCCTTTTCTTCCACAGGGAAAGGCAGGATAACAGCCAATCTGTCAACACATTCCCCTGACAGTTTTAAGTTATAGATTTATATCTTTTCTGGTTGTGTATGCAGGGAGGGGGGGGGGTGGTAGGAAAAAATTTGCAGACACCGATACCGATTTTTTGTTTTTGACCGGTCGGAGGACCCACCCACCCACCCCATGTCATTTTTTTCCAGTTTTACAATTTTTTCTTTTTTCTGAACCACCCACCCGCACTAAATACATGCTTCTGCATCATCCTTCCCACCATACTGCACCATAACCAATTTTATCATACAGTATTGAGTGATTGACATGTACAGTAGGACAGGTCTTGAAAGAACATCCGTTTTATCAGACCAAAGTGGTCTCTTAAGGCAGATGGTCTCCCATAACAAATCAAATATAGAGTAAAGCTGGTATCTCCAGGTATGTCCATATAAAACGAAGACATCGGTCTCTTAAGGCATGTTCTATTGTAATTCATTAACCCTCTTGAATGTCATATCATTAACTTGTTACCTACAGTTATCTCTCCATGTGTTCAGACATGTTGTAGAAACCAACAATATATATGGTATTCGACAGAGTTCAGAGAGCTTTGTAAAATATCATAAAAATTGTTGATTTTTTTACTACATGCATGAACCAGCATGGACTGACATGAAGAGAGATAATTGCGGATGAGAAAGTATACTTCAATATTAAATGATGCATTTTAACTTGCATTATTCAATATGTCATACATTGTATCATTATAAGCCGAATCATAGCTCAGCCGCAATAACAGTTTTATAATCATATATAACCCATGGTAGGTACCCCCTGATAACTTGATTGTCTTTTTATTGGTTCTTGAATGATACTTCACTGATTATGGTATACAATTTTGCCCAAATGTGTCTGAGGAAAAAAATTGCAAGCATTGGAAAACATTTTTTTTTATCCTCCTTGACCACCCACCCACCCCGGCATCAGTGTTTTGCAAATTTTTTCCAACCCCCCCTCCCCCCAACCCCCCCCCCCCCCCCCCTGGTGTATGTGCTTTGTTATTGTAAACATGGATATTGAACATTTATACACATTTGTCAACTTTGCATTTGTTTAGTATACTGGTGAATAAAATATGAATCAATCAAATCAATCCATGTCCTCATGGACTGATGACATCCAAATAGTTAAAAGCTAACCAAACACTAACTGCGAAAATATAATGTACGTCAAAAAGAAAACATAAGAATACCTGAATTTACCTCAAACGGTGCACAAAACGGAACTAGGTGGACCACACAGACGCATAGATGTCAATTATGAAGTAAAAAAAAATGAATAAATAGACAATAAACATATAGTGTGTTTTTATATCTGTGTTATACAACGAGTTGAAATATGGTTTATTTTTTCGAGGCTTCGCCGAGAAAAAATAAACCATATTTCAACGAGTTGTATAACACAGATATAAAAACACACTATATGTTTATTGTTTTTATCTGATAACAAACAGACACCCGTCTCGTGCGTCTACCCGACTTATATATGCTTCCCACGGGCCTCCAAAGAAAACCAGTCTACGAGACAAAAGAAATAGGGCAAGACGCATAGAGTTGTGTCCCTTACATTACAAAATCGATGACGGCGATTGTAAAGTGCGATTGCACTTCTTGCATCATGTAACTGCGCTGGAACAAAATAAATTTCAACTATTTTATTAACAGTAACAAAACGGTGTTTCAGTAGAGTTATTCTTTTTTGACATAGTTCCAGTTTTCTTCCGTGTTTTATGCTGTAGTCCCAATATAACAAATAATTTTGCGTTTGTTTACAATTTTTACGAAGTGTTTTTTTTCAGGTAGAGCAGACGAACTTTTAATTAGCGCAGTTCCGCGAGTACTTTTGATTGAGGCCGTGACTATAAATAGTTAGCAGTCGCCGCATACTAATTACTATTAACATTCAAGTAATTTCTACAATGTTTTGAAGCAAAATTTTAGGTTGCCTTTATTGAAGCAAAATAAATAAGAAATGACACCATCAGAGGATTTTGACAAAGTGCAATAAGCGTACAATCAAGACCTGCCCTGTGATATAACGATGTTTCATGAATGAATGAATGAAAATGGAATTGAAAGAGGTCAGAGGTCGTTCGCATAAATTATAATTATATACAACACCTGTTGTATATACTTCAAGTATATACAACGGTTGTTATACTCTATGGTTGTCAGATAAACATATTTATTACTTTCCAAAGTGTGATTTACTGAGATTTCCCGGTTTGATTATAAACGATAACTTAACAAGTGAATTATGCAATCAACAATTGGGTCACGTATCCGTGCGCGCAAACGAAGACGCTTTACCGTCGATGTAATGGAGACTTCATTGTTTCTGTATTTTAACCCTTTACCTAACATGAAAAGCAGACGACACTAGGAAATAAAATTCTTGAATAAGTATTTTTTTTCGTGTTATGAAACGATGAGCTCGTTCCAATGAGCCTATGTTTTGGAGACCAAAAAATTGGCGATTTTTGAGAATAGCGCTGGCCGGTTTCGGCCGTTACGCAAGGTAAAGGGTTAAATAATATAATTATCGTTAATAATGAAAAGTAATAAACAGTGTAATCGCTTGACTGTACTGGTTACGTGAAATAATTCATTCGAGGCGAGGGACTATATTGTAAAACACTCGTGCGCATTCGCGCACTCGTGTTTGTACAATGTCCCTCACCTCCCCATGAATTATTTCACGTAACCAATCCAGTCAAGCAATTACTCTCTATGAAATAATTACAATAAAAAAGTCAAAGACAAGAGTGGTCGTGACAAAAGAAAAGTGAGTAGTAAAAAATCAACCTGATGCTTCATTGATTAAAATTTTGCTGCTGATGATTTTTATTACCTGGTAAACACATGCGCAGACATCTCGGCCCATGAGTGGATTACGACCAGTCCACGGCGACTGTAGTGTATATGTAGTAGATTTGAGTCCGAACATCTCATTTTATTAGCACTCACGGTTCTATAAACTGATCATGCTGGGGCCCCCAAACAGTTCAAATCGCAGATGTAAAGTTAATTATAGCAGAGTATTTTTCACGTAACTCTCCTTCCAGACTGTCATTTCAAACCTCACTTCCATGAGACCGAGACAGAAATACCGCCTTCGACAAACATTCCTGAAGTGACTACTGTTTCGTTGAATACGAGTTCTTTTCTTTTTTTTCATTTACACAATTGTGCATATTCCTTTTGCTTATTTTTTAGTAAATCACCTATGTGAATACACAACTGTATCGATTATCACTGTACATTTCTAATGTAATACTATATCTGAATAAAAAAAACTAACAGTTCAAATCGTTTGTACAGACCTCCTCACCGTGTGTGTGTCTAATTAAGGGTAATTCGCATGACAAATAATATACCTGGTACATTTTTTAATCGGGGAATAAATTTTAAGCCAGGAGTACATTGCAAATGTACTCTTCATTTACATGCGCTTACACAAATACCATAGTTTTAGATTTTATGCCACTTTCACAGTCTTTCGATTTTTAAAATCGTAGGCGCGTTATACATCGCTCGCTACTATTTGAAGTGAGGCGCGCTATCCTGTATCCAGCCCCGTCGAGTGATGGTCGTGTCGTTGGCAAGAACAATTAACATGCAAATTGCAATGAAGAATGCATCCAGTAATTGACAGCACTGTGCATTCAGTACGGTATCCGGGCACATCCATATTGAACGGCAACATGGAAGCTGGGCGATTTGGTGCTTTCATGGTTTTCATTAACCCTTTACCTAACGCTAGTAGCAGACGACACTCGTAAAAAAATTCTCGTATAACTAAAAATTTTCATTTTTTGCTTCCAAAACATAGGTTGTGCCCCCTCATTGGAACGAGCGCGACGCGCTCGTTCCAATGAGGGGTCACAACCTATGTTTTGGAAGCAAAAAATGAAAATATTAAAAAAAAATTAAATGGCGATTTTCATGTATAGCGCTGGCCGGTTTTGGCCGTTACGTTAGGTAAAGGGTTAAATGAATCCCAACTTTGGGTCATGACGATGTATTATCCTCCAAGTAACAAAAGAAAAGAGCACACTGCGGCTGTAATTTATGCAGAGCTAATAAATTGCTCCATTGGTGAATACTGAATGGTGATTGGTCCAGGGAGCACGAACCTCTCAGAGAACACCAGGTTTTTCCAAACAGTAGAAATAAATAGGATTTATGCTGAATACATTCACACTGTTACTAAAACCCACTGCCAAATATTCGTCCCTTGTTACCTAATAAAAAATAATTGGCTGTTCACACAGAAATGATATCTCAACTGGAATGAATTACCAGATAGATTTTGATCGCTCTCTTAGCAGACCCGAGGCGCGCTGTTGTTGGCTCGCAAGAAGTTAACATTGCGGGCGCCATGGCGCGCAAGAGCGATAGCGCTCCTCAAAATCGAAAGACTGCTTTCACTATCTAGAGAAATTCACATGGTCGTAAAATTCCAATTTAGTCCTGGATTTTTCGTAAATGCACCACCTCACTAGCGGGAGTATTTCTAAAACTTTTAATCTTGGATTAAAATCGTTTACATGGCTGCTAAATTGACCTAGGTTTATTTTTTTAATCTAGGATGTGCTAAAATATATTATTATATCTCGTTATGTGAATGGGGTTTAAGTATCAAACCAAGTCTTCTGAAAAAGTACATGATTATTAACAAGATCGAATCGAGATCTGAAGGTCAATTCCCATGACAAAAATAAATGGGCGTATTCTTAATCAGCGAGTAAATTTTAATCCAGGAGTAAAACAGGACAGTATTCTGCATTTACAGTGGCGTAGATAAAAAAAGGAGGGGGGGGGGGGGGGGGCAGGGGGGGGGGGGCGGAGGCCCCCCACCCACCAGAAGTTTTGTCGGAAATTTTTTGGGACCATTTTTAGGCGAATTTATGCCTCATAACATTAACATGGCTTTGGGATAAAAACATGCCATTTTGGGTAAATTTTGGGTAAAAAAGACCAATTTTCAGTACATTTGCAGTAAACAACAGATTCTTTCTGTTTGTTTGGGTTTTTGTTGTTGTTACACTGTCGGAAAATTTTCGGTCTGTCGGAAAATTTTGGCCTTGCCCCTCCGCCAGCGAAAAGCTATCTACGCCACTGTGCATTTACATTATGCTTTTAATCCTTAACCCAATGAGGACGATATCAAAATTTATTATTTTAATTATTGTTTTTTTTTTCAAAAAATTTCACAAAATTTAAAAAAACCCATATCGTGTGACCCCTCATTGGAACGAGCTCGACGAGCTCGTTCCAGTGAGGGGGTCACATGATATAGTTTTGTTGAAATGTTTGAAAAATATATTTCTTTTCGAATGCCTAATTCGCAAATTACGTGGGCGATGTGGGCGATGCGACCTATTCGTTAGTTAAAAGATAAGAAAGTGGAGTTGATTTGGCGAGATGCCATTTTTTCTCAGAAAGAGTAAGATGTACTAGAAGTGAGAGTACCTGTTGTTGTTGTTGTTGTTGTTGTTGGTGGTGGTGGTGGTGGTGGGGGTGGCTCAGTAGGTAGAAGAGTCATCGGGTCGAATCCCACCTGCTGCAACCGCGTTGTGTCCTTGGGCAAGACACGTCACCCCTCCACCCACTGCCCACGTGGGGGCACGGTGGCGTTATGTACCAAGGCGTACTGCATGTCGATGGTGCACTTGTCTTCAACCAATACTAACCCATCTTGTGTGGAGTTCGTCTGTTGCTGTTGCTCTTCGTTGCTCGGTGGTTATCCCCGAGTACTTCGGCTTCCTCCACCCGTAAAACTGTCCGACACGAGGTGACCATGGCTGTCGAAAGTGTCGTTAAACCTAAGTAAATAATAATAATAATATCTGTTGTTGGTTGTGTAGTAGGTGCTGATGGCGCTCACTTTTGTGGTGGCAGGGGATTTACTAATTGGAGTTGTTTCCTATGCTTGGTTTTAATGATTCTGTGGTAGTTGCTATTGACTCTGGAGTGGTAGAAGTGGTTTCGGCGACTGTAGCTGTTGGCTATGTAGTGGAAGTAATGAATTCAGTAGATGTAGTTTTTGGTTCTGTAGTGGTAGTAGCGAGCGCCGTAGTTGGTAGCTGTTGGACGACAACAAGTTGTTGTTGGATCTGTAATGGTGGTACCAAAAATTATCCCACTTGTGCTCGCGTAAAATAAACATTTGTCTCGGTCACTCATGAGATAATATTCGGTATCCACTCAAAAAACACTAGATATCCTCTATATATCAGGTCGTGTGAATGGGATGCAATACTCAAGATCAGGGGAAAATGCCGCGACGGGAAACTTATTGGGGAAGGGGTTGGCTGACATCAATCAATTGAAACAGGTAAAAGTTATGGGCGTTACAAAACCGTCTATACACCTCAGTACCTCAATATACTTGAATAAGATTTTTTTTTATAAAATACCATCGGTTCCTTGAGATTCACCGCTTTAACATTTCCCATAGTAGTACTTTTTGTTGGTGAGCGGTATCTGCATTGTATCCTTTGGCAAGATACTTGATTCCAGTTGCCAAAGATGTCGTAATCCTCAGAAACGTGTAACAAGATAATGATACACTAGCCAAACAAATGCGAAACCTGTTTGTGCCAGGTCGGTAAGTTGAGGAGTCATATAGTTACTCGCCGCTTCTAGGATAATTTCTACGAGTACCCCGGCTACCCCTACCCGTAAAACTAACCGACTTGCCATTACAATCTGTTGAATGAGTCGTTAAATATAAGAAGAAAACAAACAGGTTTTCATTCTTGCTTCATTTGTGGGGTCATTATTTGTCTCTGCGCATGTACGGATCCGGGTATGTGGGTAGGGTTGTTTTTCGTTACTTAAATTTTTTCACCAAAATCAAAGTACACGGTGTTATCCACGATAACATATGGGCATTCGCTACCGCCTGTTCCGTACCCATGGATACAGTTACAGCTCTTACAAAAAGGTCACCATAGGGCCGCACTGACATTCCATTTTCAAAAAACTGTCCATCAGGAGCCCCTCCCCAGATCAGACCGCACCAAACAGAGGAACTCCTCTCTTGAACTCGCATCCAAGCCCAGATTCCCGGATCCACCTCTGCTACGTATAAATCGCTAATGGAATTCAAGAGTGAGTCGGCAATACAGTACGTGGAGAGTGTATTGAGATTCCACCCAAGCAATAATTGCAAATTTGTTGGAAAGCATAACAAGTGCAAGCAAAGTTCCAACCAATAGTCCATTGGCTGAAACATTGGTTGCATTTTTTGTCCATTTGTACAGAATTTGAAAGAGATACTTTGGAGAATAACTCCACTCCATGGGTGATTTAGTTACAATCCACTCCCCATAGGCTGTATGTATTTTTATTCAACACCATGAAATGCATTTTGAAAGGTTCTGAAGTGATGCCACATTTTTTGCAATGCTATTATTTTCGCTGTTAAAGTATATTCTCCGTTAACGTGCTTCGATTTTTTTCAAAATGTTTGTGGAGAGATACAAAGAGATTTTAGAAAGTATGAAACATTCCTCGTCCATTTGCTTTGCTTTTTATTCAGTTCATGTCTTTACGAACGTCAGGACGGCTTCAGTTGTCGTACATTTCCATGTCATGTACATCTTCCTTCATTAAAAGCTATCCGTTTTAATTGACGCGACACATCAAACAATGTTGTTTTTGTTATCCCCAGTTTTCCCCTCTTCTCGTCTAGGCTTTTGTCTGATTTGTTTTTCCCAGCTGTTTCATTACGTTTTACTTCGAAAATTGATCTACTTGTAGCCAACGCTAAATTTCAAAATTAATGACGGCGCTAAAATAGTTTCAGAAGTAGAATCCCAGATACAGAGGAGAAGGGGTGATTTCATACAAAATACAAAGAGGAGTCAGCGTTAAATTTCCGAGCAGAACATTTCGAAACATAATACCACTATAATAACATCAATGCCAGAAAAAGTATAAAAATGTTAATAGCCCCCCTGTCAATGATTTCTCAATGCCACACTTCATTGCATTTTAATCAAATCATTTATTGCATTTTTCATCAAATGAAGTCATAACTTGTCTTCAACCAATGCTAACCCTGCCTGTCCGGAATTAGTATGTTGGAGAGACTGACAGTTAATCGCCGCTGCTTTGAGGGTCTCTCCGGGTACTCCGGCTTCCTCCACCCATAAAACTATCCAACACAAGGTAACCCTAGCTGTCGAATGTGTCGTTAGAACTAACTAACTAACTAACTAACTAACTAACTAACTAACTAACTAACTAACTAACTAACTAACTAACTAACTAACTAACTAACTAACTAAAGCAGACAAATCGGGATCTCCGCATGCGAATTGATATCCCGTCCTCATACACAACTAACGAGACTTCCATCATGCACTGCCGTATAACGAAATAAACTTTTGCTCGAAATCATATTATATAAGCACCAGCAACTGTACACCTTGACTTCCTTCCAACTTGATCCACCACACTGCCGTCCAAGATGAGTATATTACTATATCTTGACAGGCCAATCAATTTCTAACCAGAATTATTAGGCTTTATCTAACAATAAAATTCATCTTGGCATGAAAACCGCGAGAAACGGGCGTATCACATAATGTGCTCCTATTCCGTATCATATAGACGACGCATTCTGATTCCGTATCATATAGACAACTCATTTCCCGGAACGCAACGGGCTATCATAACAGGCGCATGAATACATTCTATGTGCGTTTCAGTGATCGACTCAACTAATCGCTGACAAAACAAAACAAAATCCTTACAATAAGCGACAGAACTATTAATAACAAATGCCCCCCTCCCCCACCACCCCACAATAAGTAGACACTGCACAATTAAATATTGCACACTTGTAAATTCAAGCGTATCATCATAGGAAGTGACATTGAGAGTGAATAATTTTACAACGCAAGTTTGAAAATTTGGAGTGACCGCGTTACTCATTGTTTGTTAAAGTGCACAACAATATTGTTCCATAAAATATGGGGTTTTTTTTAAACATTTTTTCTCGCCAAATTAACATTATGTCCCAAAACCGTATTAATAATTTAAGATTTAATCTGTTTGTGTGACAGAGTTGTTAGATAAATGAATTATCATGATAATGTGCATGTCCTGTGATTTGCATCAGATTCTCGGTTGTGTCCAGAATGGGACCACAACTCGTCGGCAAAGCCGGCTCGTTGAGATCCCATTCTGGACACCACCTAGAATCTGATACAAATCACAGGACATGCACATTATCATGATAAACAGTATTTATCAATTTTTTGAGACAGAATACAAAGAGGGTGGAGAACGGCGGAGTGAAAGCAACGACCCAAGTTGGCACGCATGAATTACAGGAAAAAACACCAACAACTTACAAGGGCCATTGACCCCTGTCTCCCTTATTCTGTCTGAGGTGAGTTCTGTATTTCTACCACGATTAAACTTGAATTAGGCTAAAGATAATTAATCTTTTGATTCTCAGGCACCGCCGCATTCGATTTTTTTTCGGCCCGCGTTCGTTATATTTATTTCGGAGGCAAAATTATTCAAATTGTACACAACTACCATGAGAATTTAGCGGTATCACATCGCGATTTGCGATGCATTATGTCGTATACATTAATACAGTATTGTTATTCTCTTCGAAAAAAAAATTGTTCTATTACAAATTATTGGAGAGTGCCAACAGGCAATCTCCAGTAATTTGTAATAGAGCAAATTTGTTTTAATAAACTATTATTTAAGTTTAACTGAAAACGAAAGACGGGTTAGGAAAATGTTACTTTTCACTGGTACCCTCATTTTTTGAAGGGCCTAATTGTGGCTTCTAGCACTCAATGGGTTAAATAACTCCTTATTATTTTTGATCGCCATTTTACTTGCACTGGACTTCGATGGAACACTTGTCTTCAACCAATGCTAACCCTGCTTGTGTGGAGTTAGTATGTTGGGGAGTCTGACAGTTGCTCGTGGTTGCTCGGTGGCCCTCTCCGATTACTCTGGCTTCATCCACCCGTAAAACTGTCCGACACGAGGTGACCATGGCTGCCGAGTGTCGTTAAACCCCAATAAATAAATAAATAAATTGTTTAAACTAGATCTGAGTGGGCTGTTGTAGTCCATTAATTCAGCAATATATTACAATTCATGCAAAGCCTCGGAACCTATCCAAACACACTCTGTTATCTTTTACCAGAGAGAGGTTCAAAACTTTAGTTTCTTCAAAAAAAAAAAAAAAATGAAAAGGGAAAAGCAAAAAAACAATAGAACGTTGAAAAAAATGTTCCACGATTCTTGTTGTTTACTATAAGACTGTAATTTAACCGCTAAATATCACTACTATTTGACGATCTTTTCCTGGTCCCCGAAAAATCCACAGTGTGGAATCCGATTTCGGATCACTATATTATGGAGGACTATTTACGGGTGCGTTCGAATTCGCATAATTAGCTAATCCGGTCGCAGAGAGTACTTTACTCCGAGCTGGAATGGGTAAGCTCGAACGGAGATCCGGGTCAAAAAGAAAGTTGACTGTTCACTTTGGTATGTATTCATGCGCATCGGGGAGGGGGGGGGGGGATTCCCCAGATGTATCTACCTATTTCAAAAATAAGTGTAAACAAAAATAGTTCTTTTTTACTTCAATCCAATTTACCCGAAAAGGTTGGGGTAATTGTTAATGCTAGCGTTGGCATTCGATGTTGAACTGTCATACAATAAACCTTTTATCGCTATAGTGAAGTGATCTGGGTCGTCACATCACGTCTCGTTGAGGAGGTCAGATTGCCGGATCAACCGATCTGGATCGCAGTAACTCGTCGAGTTAAGGGGGTCAGATTGCCGGATCAAACGAGCTGCCTCAGGCAGCTCGTTTGATCCGGCGATTTGACCTCCTCAACTCGACGAGTTACTGCGACCCAGATCACTTCACTGTAGCGATAATATGTATGTATAATGATGTTTGGTCTGGGTCAATTCGTTAGAAAATGTTGACAGTCAAAGTGTAAAAGAACATATGCGTCATATACTGCTAATGATTTTCTGAAAGTGCTATAACTCATTGCATTCAATATATTGCAATTACTGATCGGTTTTTCATAATGTTATAATGAGATATGGATGTTGTCGCGTTAGTTACTGATGTACAAAACATCAATTGGTTTTATATCATATTAAACAATCATATCAGTTGGCGATGATATTTCACACACAAAACGTGTTACATTCCCCAAGACCATCAATTCCCGTCAAGATTGATAATGGTGTATATGTCTGCAGCATGAGACTATCGCTAATCAGGTTTAATTCGAGAATTATGCGTAGGCAATATGGCTACATTACAGTTGGTTTAAACGTTTCAGACATGTGGCATACACCTACGATAATGGAGATTGGTTTGTCGTGTGCACGAAACAAAATATCTTGCAAAAAGTTAAAAAACGAAAACTTCGGAGGATTGGTCTCTACGAAATAAAGACGCCCACCATTGTTCAAAACTGCCGAATTTCATTATGTAGACTCTGTTGATTCCGCCACCGACGCTGTATCTACATGGGCAACTAAGAATTGGCTCCTTGAAATTTATTGTGGCGTGCCAAACAGAACTCACCAAAAAATCATCCGAAATTAATTTACAACGAACAAATACTAAATCTGGATTTGAAGTGACCAGGGTTATTGGCATAATTCGGAAATTGGAGGTGTTGTAAATTTTCGTCATATATATAGTTTTCACTTGTTTTTCCAAATTAGTTTTGAATTTCGCTCTTCACAACTGAGTTGGAGAAAAATAAAACCACAAACAAGGATGAATCTGAGTCGCGGGGCCTTTTTGCTCATTTGAATCGATGGGGATGTGTTGTAACCGTACGAACTTTTTTGTTCAGGAAACTTTATGCCCTTGGCAAAAAAGAACCATGACCTCCCCCCCCCCCCCTCCTAAAAAAACCCGAAAAAACCCTTAACTTATTTTATGTTAAAAAAAAACCCCACTAGACCTGTATTCTCGCGGTAATCCTCTGTCCTCCGACTGTACATAGGAGGTGTAATCAAAATTTAGTGAGCACGGTAGCTCACTGGTTAGAGCACTGAAATTTAAACCAAAAGGTCGACTGTTCGACTCTGGCACGCACCATCTATGCTGTAGCCTTGGTCAATACATACACTTTAATCCCGATTGTCCACCCAGTGATACAGTGGCCCTCTGTACAATTAAAGTCATAAAGCACGTTGGTAATGCACAAGCATTCAACCGCGGTTAACTCGAGTTAGTAGGGTTGAGAGTCGGATGGTTGCTCGCCGTTGCTAGGCGATTCTTTTCGGGTAGTCCGGGTTCCGCAATAAAACTGTCCGATACGATATGAACCTGGCTGTTGAAAGTGGCGTGAAACGCCAATCAGTAAACAAAGCATAAGAAATAGAATTTACTTAATGTATTCCACACCAAAGTGAAGAAGTATGTGTGTGTCTGTACTATATTTTATGTTAAGTTTTAATGATTACACATTGATCCTAGATATTTCTCCAGTTTATGAACGACATTGATACACGCATCTATAAGTTTTTCGTTCTGTGTTTTTCAGTTTAGTGAACTATGGCAGCTATTCAAATATTAAGCATCGAGATTGATGATGAACAGCAGATTGTTATACTATCTTTTAACTGGATGATGGCTAAATTATTTTTGTGATCTGAATTTGTTATTCAAAATTTGTTTTATTACAGATTATTGGAGAGTGCCTACTGCCACTCTCCAATAATTTGTCATAAAACACATTTATATAAACAAAATATTATGTGCGTTCGACTGAATATGAAGCATGAGCAAGGTAAATGTTGGCTTTTCCTCTGGTGCCCTCATTTTTCTGAAAGTCCTGATAGTGGCTTTCTTGCACTCAACCAGTTAAAAGTGATAGCAAAGTTTTAACAAGCTATTCGTGAATTTCTATTCCTTTCAGACTGGAATGAGACAATTGTGGCAGATATTATTTTAATTATAGCGAACGCTGTTCAAGGCGCGCGCAGCGCGGCTCACGAACGAGCTATATAGTTAACGCGTGAGATTTTTCAATATTTTCTTCAGAAATTTATATAGGCTGTGAGTAGTAGGAGATGTGGAGATCGTGCCCCATTGGCAGGACCACGGGCAGGACCCCGGAAGTGACGTCATGTCACGTGACCTGGCGGCGCCATGTTGTGTTGTTATGCTACCCCGTGTGAGCGGCCATCTTGTGACGTCATCTCCATAGTGATACGTGGTGTGAGTGCGAATGCTCAATGCGTGTTGTTAGGGTGATACGTGTTTCCGTCGTCCATTTTGTATACTGGAGGCCTGCATCTTGGTTTCTATGGAAGCACGTGGTTGCTATGTGACCCAAGACCTTCTAACAAGACAGGGGTATGTTCGGAGGGTGTGTTCGATTGAATCGGAGTAAATCTAATTACCACAAACAACCCGATAATTTTACTATTTCGAATTCTAGTAGAGCCTATCAACTGGAACAGCTTTACTTATTACTATATTTAGCGTTTCTGGTCTATTCTTGTTAGTTCTGACCCTATTCCGAGTACTCTTGTTGTTTCATTTATCTAGATCATTTATACAAATTATAACTAACCAATCAGATTGCTTGATTTCCCATAATCTGTATGCAGAGTTATCTCCCCTTATAACAATGAAGTCCTGTCCGAGTCTCATCAGCTCTATATCCAATGGCCTTATCCCATGGAATCCCATTTTTGGGAAGCACCCGTGGCTATGGACTCCTTTTTTTGTCGTATGAGGCCACTAGGGCTATGTAAAAGCCCTCAATGAGGCCTCATTTATTATCCCCTCATAGCCGCATTGAATTTTGAGGTCATGAGGGCCATGAAAAATCCCTCAATGACGTATAATTTACTACGACTCTTAGCCTCATTTCGGTATTTAACAGGTATATAAAATGGAATCCCATTTTGGAAAACACCTGTGAGTGTGGAATCCCCTTTTTGTCGTATGAGGCCATGAGGGCTATGTAAAAGCCCTCAATGACGCCTCATTTACTGTCCCTCATAGCCTCATTGGATTTTGAGGTTATGAGGACAATGAAAAATCCCTCAATGAGGTATAATTTACTACGGCTCTTAGCCTCATTTCAGTATTTGAGGATACCTATGGCCTAGTATTGTATTATCCGATGATACCTATCGAGGATACCTTTTGGAGAATACCTTTTTGTCGTATGAGGTCATGAGGACCATGAGTAATCCTTCAATGGGGTCCAATGTAGTCTTACCAACGGCTTCCATCTTGTCGCCAAAGCTCCAAGGCCACTACAGGTCTATGACCTACCTGTCCTATCATTAGCTTTTACAACAGTCTTGTCCCATTGCGGCCTTGTACCAGTACTATTGACTAAACTATCTATCATCCATTAATATTGACTTGTATCACTACATCATAGCTTTAGGCTTTCAAAATGTTCAATCAGATGTCCCCTGTATGCATGTAAGGCATTCCGTAATTGAGATTCCTAGTCGAGTCCGTAAAATTTGGATTCCGTGATTTGACATCAACACACGAGGGTATGGAAAGGGATTGATAACACCCAATTCAACAATGACTACAAGACTCTGAACAGATAGAGCCTGATAACAACCTCTACAAAACAACGAATGTACAGAACGAAGATCCAAAGAACCAAGATCAAAGTGAACAAAACAATGTGAAAGAAGGTCAAACTAGTCAGTTGGACAGACTGAACAGATAGACGAGAACCGAACCAAAGAAGTTATCGAAGTGAATTCCAACTGAATGAACTATAACCCCTAAATATAACCCAATGTTAACTCTTTGAACTCTTTGAATGAACTCTAACCCTAAATATCACCCAGTGTTAACCCTTTGAACTTAACAACGTTTAACTGAATGAACTCTATTTTTGAACCATGACCTAAATGAAGGTATTAACACCCTTTGAACTGAACAAAGTTTAACTGAATAAATTTTAAACTTAATGCAAAATATAACGAAGGTGATCTGAATGAATTTTTGAACTACAACCCATTAAACTAAATTCTTCCAATAGGGAAGGGGAATCCCCTCGTGTGTTGATGTCAAATCACGGAATCCAAATTTTACGGACACGGCTAGGAATCTCCATTACGGAATGCCTTACATGCATGCAGGAGAAATCTGATTGAACATTTTGAAAGCGTAAAGCTATGATGTAGTGATACAAGTCAATATTAATGGATGATAGTTTAGTCAATAGTACTGGTACAAGGCCGCAATGGAACAAGCCTGCTGTAGAAGCTAATGGTAGGACAGGTAGGTCATAGACCTGTAGTGGCCTTGGAGCTTTGGCGACAAAATGGAAACCGTTGGTAAGACTACATTGGGCCCCATTGAAGGATTACTCATGGTCCTCATGTCCTCATACGACAAAAAGGGATTCTCCAAAAGGTATCCTCGATAGGTATCCTCGAATAATACAATACTAGGCCATAGGTATCTTCAAATACTGAAATGAGGCTAAGAGTCGTAGTAAATTATACCTCATTGAGGGATTTTTCATTGTCCTCATAACCTCAAAATTCAATGAGGCTATGAGGGATAGTAAATGAGGCCTCATTGAGGGCTTTCACATAGCCCTCATGACCTCATACGTCAAAAAAGGGATTCCACAGTCACAGGCGTTTTCCAAAATGGGATTCCATAGGATATACCTGTTAAATACCGAAAAAAGACTAAGACTCGTAGTAAATTATACCTCATTGAGGGATTTGTCATGGCCCTCATGATCTCAAAATTCAATGAGGGTATGAGGGATAATAAATGAGGCCTCAATGAGGGCTTTTCATAGCCCTCGTTGCCTCATACGACAAAAAAGGGATTCCATAGCCACGGGTGTTTCCCAAAAATGGGATTCCATGGGATATGGCCATTGGATATAGAGGTAATGAGACTAGGACAGGACTTCATTGTTATAAGGGGAGATAACTCTACATACAGATTATGGGAAATCAAGCAATCTGATTGGTTAGTTATAATTTATATAAACGATCTAGATAAATGAAACAACAAGAGTACTCGGAATAGGGTCAGAACTAACAAGAATAGACCAGAAACGCTAAATATAGTAATAATAAGTAAAGCTGTTCCAGTTGATAGGCTCCAGGACAAAGGAACATGCCTAGGTAGACGAAAACTTTTGCGTATATAGATAGAAGCAGAGAATTCTGAAAGAATTCGAAATAGTAAAATTATCGGGTTGTTTGTGGTAATTAGAGTTACTCCGATTCAATCGAACACAGCCTCCGAACATATCCCTGTCTTGTTAGAAGGTCTTGGGTCACGTAGCAACCACGTGCTACCATAGAATCCAAGGTGGCGGCCTCCAGTATATGAAATGGACGACGGAAACACGTATCACCCTAACAACACTCGCTGCGCATTCACACCACGTATCACTATGGAGATGACGTCACAAGATGGCCGCTCACGCGGGTTACCATGACAACACAACATGGTGCCTCCAGGTCACGTGACATGACGTCACTTCCGGGGACCTGCCCGGGGTTCTGGCAATGGGGCACGATCTCCACACCTACAACTACTGCTGTGAAATAAAAAATCGTGTTTTTATTTTTTGCCCTGTTGAATCCCTACGGAAGTCGGGTGCGAGAGTTTCAAAAAATAGCTTTTCGTATATTTTACTAAAATTTCGAAATAAAAATAATTTAAACGTCTAAAACATGTGTTTATTATCCATTTCAATTTTTTTTCTGTTTGAACGCAAACATTTTGTTTGTTTTAAAGAGAGTTTACAAGAAATGCAAATTGCGAACCAGTGACCCAAGTGGGAGGAGCCATCGAACGTTTGAGTGTGCTAAATGGGCGGAGATATTTGATATTAATGCCACGATGACATATGACACAGTGTTTACTTTAGCATGATTATCGTCTGCATTGTTTGTCAACAAACACCAAGGTTGAGTGATTCGCAAATGTTTTGCTGTCATAAGTAATTTTATTATAATTTTTTTAAATGAATTACTGCCCCGCCCACATTCGAACAGATTAAAAGACAATACTTATTTATCGTTGAGACATTTGAAAAAAAACCCAGGCAAACATAGTCCACACATTTTGTCCCATTTCTTATTATTCAGACATTATATCCAAATTCATTTCCATGTTCATACGAATGTATGATTTGAAGAATAATTAGTAACAAAATGCATCACCCCCGCCATCCTCACCATCCACCGTCCACCTCCATCAAAATAAAAAGTAAAAATTTTTTCAATATTTGATCTATTTTCCGGCTCCTTTGAGGTAACACTTTACCAAACACAATTTTTTGAAAAATTAAACTGAATTTCTAGGCCCATTTTTTTTTTATAGGTTGCACCTAATTTCATATTATGGGTTGCGATGTTTGAATTGCAATTAAAACATGTTTAACTTCAATAAATACACACAAACGCCACCCCCAATAAAAATAAATAAATAAATAAATAAATAAATAAATAAATAAATAAATAAATAAATAAATAAATAAAATAAAAAATCGCGCAGCGGCATCGATATTAGCTTATATTGCGTAATGCATGCCACTTCCAGGGAGATATTCGCGATAGCATGTATCGAATACTATTTATTAGAATATTTACTGCTATTTTATAATGTGGCATATACGAAAATTGTTTCTTCTTTCATCAGCCAATGATGTCCACAAGTTTGTGAGGTCTCGGGAGAAAATTCGTTTATATAACACATTTCATCGGAAACATGAGACACAAAAATCAATGGCATCATTTCATTGTTTTTGAAAGATATTTTTTGGTATATGACTGAACATAAAATAATAATTGCATCGTTTGCAGTGGCTCATTTGTTCGATATGATTCGAGTCGTCAGAGCACAGCATATTCCACTGCTCGATTGGATTTTGATCTTATTCGTAGGAACCACACAGACCCTAGTTACAAAAAGGGAGATAACTCTGCAATGGCAGATGCAGACTGCCGAAAATAATTGGTTAGGACCAGAGATCAGGACCAGAGATAGCTAAGACTAAACAGAATGCTACTGCTGGATCGAAAGTCGCCAGAATAGAACCTGGGATAGGGTCGAAATACACGGAAGACGAAGATTCTGGAAGAATCCGAGCTAGAAAAAAAAAACAGGCAGAAGGAGGACAAGAAAAGGCAGAACCCGAGGATTCTGAATGGATCGGAACTAAATAAATAGTTGTCGGATTGTTTGTGGCAATTAGGCATAAAATCGAACCTACCTTTGGGAATCCCTGAAGATCTATATCACTATGTGCTATTCATACCGGCAGGCTTCTGGAAGAAATCGAGCAAAATAATTCCATTTCGTGAGTTTAGGTGTTTATTGTTGTAATTAGATATATATATTCACCATATGTTCCGTACACCGCGTATCACCATGGCAATAATGCCATAGCATAGCCGCTCTTGCGAGCTGCCACGCGACCCTGATGTCATCAAATATTAATAGATGCGGTCAGTAAGAAATGGTCCGAAAATCACATTCCCTACTACCAGGCGACAGAAAAAATATTTTAATTTTATCATCAAGGCTTTTCTATGACGAAGGCATGCCTAAATGATGCAGCCAACAAGAGCGTCTCCGGAACCATGGAAAGGATAAAACTGCAATGGGAAATTGAAAGGTAACCACAAGAAGTCATCGCCTGAGTGCTAGAATGTCCTATGTCCCAAAGGGGACATATGACATTCTAGCATTCAGGCGACGAAGTGCAGACGCGCAGCTTTTCCAAAGTGCATGCCGTACCAAAACCAACATACCATTCACTGCCGTACACTTTCTAAAAAGGCCATAGACTATTCTAGAATATTCGACTTATGAAACTCAATGATCCATTTTAATTGAATATTTTCAAAATTCTGTTTCGTTATTTTGAAGTTGAAGAACGAATATGCCTGTATGGGAGAAGATTTTTGACAATAGACCTGTACATAGGATTGGAATTCTGTTGGGTAGTTGATTGTTAGATAAAGTGTAATAATTATTGCACAATATGTTGACTTGTCCAAACTTGTTTCCACAGCCCGATATATATTTTCATTAATTGTCCGTGCAAAATCACGGACAATTGAAAAAATATATATCGGATTGTGGGCCACGTTTCGACTAGTCGGCGACAATGCCAGTTAGTGATTCTGCGGGGAAGAGGATTCCACTCCCCCCAACGCGTATACTGTTCTTCCGTGATGGCCCCATTATGGCAACAACTCCAAAAAGTGTTTAATATAGGCTACACAATGAGATCAAGTGGGTGGCTTTTGATGCACAAACAGACACAACAATACGCAGAGTAAGGAAGCAAAACGCGGCCCAACGATTGCGTTCATGGGTTACATACACCGCGTATACAACGGTACCGGTCGACCTAAGCATAAACAACACACTCGAGCGGCGGATAACTACTGTTTATTTTTTCATAAATCACCTCAACAAATTTTGAAGGTTGCAATAGTGACATTTGCTAGTCCTTACAAATAGCAACAAATAGCTTGGCTGTGTAAACGTGTCCTAATAGAACGAAACTGGCCACCGAACAAATTTGGCGTAAACCTGGTACCCAAGCCAATCATTCTACAAACTGGCTGCAGAAGATATTCGATCTGACATTTTTTACACGATTCCACGTAGTTGTTTATACATGATTGTAAAATGAAGATCAAATCAAGAAGAGGATTTTAGATTTCACGTCATTTAATGATTTCCCATTGGGGTTGACGCTATCGGTGAATGTTTGAAACGATAGTTGATTAATTTTGTTTTTCAATCACTATTTTTAATTCTTATACCAGTTCACTATCACTGTGTTCCGAGGTATTGTTATTAATAATACATACTGGCTTTCTCAGTATTAACTTCAATGTTCTAGTACATGTAAAAAATATGTGCGGTGTGTCAAAGTTATTTCTTTATCCCACCAATCACAGCTTGTATTTTTAGTTTATTATTCCATGGTGTGAGGGGCGTGAATAAGGTGGGTGGATGGGGTATGATGCGCACCAATAATGTCTTCAGTCGGGATATTTCCATCTAGATTGGAGTCTTAGATGTCGATCCGCTGGAATCGCGTTCTTTCTAAGGCGACGAAATTTGATACCTGGACTTTTGTCACACATTCGACCATACAATGGAGGTCCATGGTACCTGACTTGCGCTTGAGGGCCCAGCATGAAAATTGGTAGTAGGGTATATGCTAATTAAATAAGAATATGGGAAGACCATGCGTCACGGATACTACATGCATTTATCGACAGCTAGAGGGGGAGACTCGTTCCAGGGCGGGTAGCCTCACCCGCGCGACGGAAAAGTTCTAATTGCATTGCTTATGAAGGGAGATAATCAGAGCTTGAAGTTCTAGCTGGATTGAAACAAACACTCCTCATGGGTATAGTTGATTTTTCTTCGAACTAAGAATCCTGAATGACTAATATCCCAACTACATCATTAAGGAACACCTTCGAAGAAGGCACACCTTGATGATGTACTTAGGATATTTCACGGGTTTGGACTTGAGCCATCAAAGTTGGGACAAACCAGGTTTACACGTCCTCAATCGGGCGTCTTCGTTTTAGTTTATTTATGATATGTGCGGGCTTGGGACAAAGGGCTCTGTACTCCTAGTATTCGAGTATCTGTTTTTGACAAGTACTCAGAACTAGTACTCATCTAATTTCAAATTCGTGTTCTCGTGCTCGTTTAAAAAAATGAAGCTGTGCTATTCTTAGATCAGCTGGCTATGTATGTGTACACCGGAGATCAATACTGTGGAACTTATACGATTGTATTTTCCAAAAAGGTTATTACCTTTAAGTGGGTTTCCGAGATGGTGCATTGAAGTCAAGACCTCGTCTCTGGGCATATATCGACGAGTCCGTTAGGACAATATTCCTCCCTTTCTTGACTCGTTTGCATATATTTTAACAATCATTCAGCGTCTGTGGGTTGATTTTTTTTATTAGTAAAAATCATGACGTCATGGTATTACGTTCTTGGGCTATGCATGACGTAATCCCAATTTATTGTTCCTCTTGTACTATAATCGTCGAAGTTTATAGTAGTATTTCAGATGTGTGTTTCTTTGTTTTATTTTTCAGGTTTATAGCACGGCAGGCCAAAATAAAAATATCATTATGGCACAAAAATTATATAGTCTAATTTAATTTGCTGAGTTGGTGATTTATTTAGCATTTGATTACTATTATCAAAACGGTGGCCTAAACATGTGTAATCAGTTCTCGTTGAGCACTGGTAAAAAATGGTCTCTTTCTGAACCGAATGATCTCACGTACAGTACATGTAGAGTGTATTATCATCAAATCACCCGCAGAGTGGAGATTTCACTCAAGCAATAATTGCAAATTTGTTGCAAAGCATAACAAGTACAAGAAAAGTTCCAGCCAATGGACCTCCGGGTTGAACCCGGAGGTCCATTGGCTAAAACATTTCTTGCGTTTTTTGTCCGTATAGACAGAATTTGAAAGCTATAGTTTGGGTGATAACTCTACTCTGCGGGTGATTTTGTTACAATAGACTCTCCACGCACTGTACGTTTGCTATACTCAGTACATTTTGTATCTTGTCTTGACGCTCTTACTTGTATCGGAGAAATACGTTCTTGTTGCAAGATAAAAAATGTTTTCTTCTACCTGTTCTATAAATCACAGCAATGAATCATTTATATGCCTCAGAGGCAGTAACCCGAAATTATAACAACAAAAATACCTTAATTTTTATACTTGAAAAATATTTCTGTGACAAAAACCACTATATGTTTGTGAATACTACTTTGATTAGTTTTCAGAACTGTTTATAAGCATTTTCCCACGTATTTCACTGGATTGAATCTAGATGTAGTGGGGTGGCGACGACGGTCGGATAGCTACAAGTACTGTAATATATATATATATACATGTGTGTATAAATATATACACTCACGCAAAAACCTCTTTTTCCATTACAGATTCTTCATTAGTTTCGTTTTCTGTTTCCTGGAAAACAATTTGACACAATCAGACATGAACGAAATCTCCAGTCTGGGACTGTTTAAACAATAAACAAGGTTTCCTTAAAATAATCCGAAGAAAAAATTTATATGGGTAAAGTACTTTGAACGTTAAACCTCGTTAATGAATGCTAGATCAAACCCATCTCTTAGGATAACGCAATGCATCATTCTGTCCGCACTTGTTGGACAACAGCATTACCGACTGTTCACAGCAGTATACTCGGTTCACTTCCTACTTTATAGGCTTGTAAAATGAGATATTTCTCAGGCGAGCTGGGGAAAAACTTTCAGTGTTCTCAAATCTCTTCTAATTTTTACTAGCTATTGGCCGTAATATCCAAGTAGAAGACTCGTGAGAGATACCATTGGGGAGACGTTTTTCACTGGGTTGCTTTTGTACTTTTTACCGTTTTGCAGAACAAATAGGTTCTTATATCTGGCATGGAGGCGTATTGGTGCCAACAAGTATAAAAAGAAATGGATACCATAAGTCCTAATTAGGAGATATTATCGCATCATTGGGAAATATTATCTCATCATTAGGAGATATTATCTCATCATTAGGACTTATTATCTCATCATAAGGAGATATTATCTCATCATTAGGACTTATTATCTCATCATTAGGACTTATGAATGATGAGATAATATCTCCTAGTTATGAGATAATATCTCCTAATGATGAGATACTAAGTATAGTGGATGCAGTCTTTTAAATCAGCACGAAATGAAATGAACTGGGGGAATTTTTTTCCCTCTGGGAGAATTTTATCCCCTGTTTCATTTAGCCTGGCTTCGCCTCTGTTGTTAACACTGCCGTGGTCAAGGATTAGCTCGCGCTAAAAGTTCAACTTAAATTTCACTTGACGTCCAACTACCGGTAATCTCTTCTTCCATCTCACGGCGTTAAAGCTCAGTTTCTCATATCAACTCGACGATCAACATGCCTATTCGCCCTTTGCTCTGTAGCCTCAAGCTGTAAATTGTAAATAATATTTTCGGAAGATTATCTAGTTCCTTTCTGCTTCACTTTTCACAGCTCTTGGCGTTTTCAGGCTGTAACTAGCCTTATGACGCTTGGCCATCACGAATCTTCCCTATACCTTGCTTGGTGGTACCCGCACTATTTTCTACATCCGCATTGGTCGTTTCCTGCATCTGTGGACTTTCTCAGGAACAAATGGCGAATCGAAGAATTCCTTCCCAGTGTCTATACGACTTTTGAAAGTCGGCTTTCTTTGCGATTTGATATATTTCCTCACACAAATTGTATAATGTAGCTTTACTTGACCCTAAATGGACGTTTGAATATCTTTCTCAGCAATCCTCTGAAATAGTTTTGGGTCTATTTTATTTCTCTTGTGCGTTTGTTGCAAATTTAATCCGCGCGGTAGACTCGATTCCTAATTTAAAATGACAATTTTTCGGGAACCGTTACTTAAAGAGTTCAGACACAAAGACAAAGAAATATCGATCGACTCAAACAAGTAGAACAAGCTTAACCCAGATTTGATATGGAGAGATTTCTATATAATATACCCACAGTAGCTTGGTGTACCAAATGTTCACCACTCGTGGTGAACATTTGGTACACCAAGCTACTTTGCGTTTATTTTATTTATACCACGATCGTCGATAAATCTCGATTCATAATTCGTTATTATTTTTTCTCGATTTTACCGAGCAGTAGACGTACACACGTACGAATCTGTTTTTGTTTACATGAGCACCGGTGGGCGATACTTCCACTGTCAGTTTTATCGCCGAAACGAAATGGAAAAAGAAACTCGCAAATCACGGGATTTTACATTTTAATAACATCATAACATACTATTTCGAGTTATGGATGCTTTATTAACATGAGACAACGCATGATTGTTAATGTTTGGTATCTTATGAGATAAACTCATTTAAAAACGTAATAAATAATTGCCGCTTTCATTTCACTCTTCGCGAGGCGACGAGCGATAAATTTAGACAAGGTTGCATTCAGGTCGAGGTCACCAAAGGTCAACTTGGATGTAGACTGTACGTGTAAATGTTAATTATCGAAATGCCATTGTTAACGTGTTCACCACAGTCACAACGTGTTCACCATGGTTGCTGTGTAAAGCTAACATTTATGTCATAAGCTTTTTGTATATATACTACTCAAAGTTTGCTAAGCACCAAATATTTGACACGTCATTGTGAAGTTTGCTTGTGACAAATTTTCGATAGTTTTGGTGGATATGATTGAGGAATGTATTGAGAGGGTCTCCAGTGTTTACATTAGCTCGCTTGACAGGCAGATATTTCGTGACAGTCGTGGAAATCCTGTACCCCTTCATTTTCGTGTACTGTCTACATATACATGACATGTGTAGGCTGTTCAGTCTTCATTTCAACACAAACCCTTGTGATTTAATTATTGAATATGGCAAATGCAAATGTAAGAAGACATTTGTCTGAAGCAGAAATGTGGTGGGCTGTAGGGATGGTGGAGCTTCGCAGTGACCTTCAGAATGCATCCGGGGTAAATGTTTCGACGCAGACTACCCGGGCAAGATTGCACGAAGGTGGTCTCCGATCGAGAAGACCATGTGTTTGCATTCCGCTGTCTCAGAACTACCGCCAGGTACGATATGAATGGGCCATGGACCACGTTGGATGAGCCAGAGAAGATTGGCGACCTGTCCGTTTTTACAGATGAGTCAACATACTGCCAATACCACACAGATAGGCGTTCTAGGGTATGGAGAAGATCGGGAGAGCGATTCTATGCAGCCAACATTGCTGAGCATGACCGCTATGGTGGAGGGTGAATCATGGCCTGGGCGGCAGGAGTATAAATGGAGGTAATAATCCACCCCAAGTGAGGCATAAATCTCAAGGGAAACGGGGCTTATATGGGTACGGAGGCACCAGATTGCCGGTCAGTCAAGGGTTCAATAGCGGAAGCTACATGGGTATGTTGGGAGGGGGAAACCCCTGGGAAGAGGAGGGGTTTACAATGTAGCATAACAGGGAATGGGACCGTTATATTACCTGATCGGGCAGGCGTTGCTCTCGTGCCTTGGAGCATCTCTTCAATATCATGGAATCCGGGGGTCACTCATAAGGGAGGTACTAGGAGGAAAGATACTTGTCAGGCAAGATCAGCCAAATGGGTTAGGGTGGAGCTGCGTGTGTGCTATTTGCTAGCTAGATGACGCTCCAATACATCTTCTGGTAGGTATTACTTGCATGGCGCTGTTCATTCTTGCTAGAACCGGTTCAGGTGGGGTGTATTCCGCTACTAGGGTGTGGTATATTGGCGGTTGATCTTATTAGGGCGCTGCGGGAGCAGTCTACTGAGCCGGTCGGCATAGTAGTAAGGTAGGATCATCGTGGTCATTGTAGGGTGGTACAGGAGGTGGGGGGTTGGGTTTCCTGGTGTACCATTAGGAGTGTACTCGGGCGAGGTTGAGAAATGTATTGACGGCTGGGAATTGTCGGGCGACAGGTCAGTGATTGTAATGCGCGATGTGTGTCTGGGTGTGAAAGATGTTACTCTCATCAGTTGGATGTTGGTTAATATCACCATATAATTTGGGAGGGGATGGTTGATGGGGTGTGGTCTCAGGTGGGAGTATGTTCTGGGTGGCGAGATTTTGGTATTCCAGGTAGGAATGGGGCTCAAGCCGGTAAGAACATAGGTGACCACTTAATATTATAGGACGGGTTGTCCTGTTTTGCAGTCAGATGGTGAGTTGATTTGGAAAGTAGGGGGTCACAAGTTTTAGGGCCTCTCATGTGACCGGGTGAGAGTGTGCGATCGCAGGGGATCGTATTACTGGGTGAGGAGCTTGGCTGGTCCAAGGTAGCAAGTTCTGACAGTGAGGGGTGTACATCTTGTTAGGGAATGTTTGGACACGGGATCAAGTTATCTTCCCTGATGTGCGCGGGACTGGTTGACCCGTCTTTGGAGTTATTTCCCTTGCGAGTCGCTCCGGGAGAGCGTGACCACTGGGTAGAATGTTGGGAAAAGTCAGGCAACAGGGTAGTGGTTTGTTGTGCTGTTTGGATTCGGGTGGGTACGATGTTACTCTCAAAAGCTGGGTTCGTGGTAGCGTTAATATGTGGGTTAATGGTTTGTAGGTTCCGACCCCAGGTGGAGTTATGCCCTCTCGGGTGGCGAATATAGGGATCTCCAGGGTGGAGTGGTATTCCGCCGGTGAGGACATCTGGGACCGAATAGTACCTTGGGACGGGATGTCCTGTAGTACAGTCGGTGGATGAGTAGATATTGGTGATTGGAGGTCACATATATTCAGGCCTCTCATGTGACCGGGTGAGAGTATGAGATCTCGGAGGATCAAATTGTTAGTTGGGATGCCTTGGTATAACTGGGTAAGGGTGGCAGTAACCGACATCGAGGGGGGTGACATCGTGTATAGGATCAGTAGGATTCAGGTGCTGAGCGGGGTTGGTCTCACCACTATTGGAGTTAACGTGCTTTACAATACTTTTGCGGTTCCGGGCGGACACAATATTGGTCCTACCTATCCTGCGACGTTTTGGGGTTCGTCGGAGGTAGGGATCTTGCTAGCCCTTTCGGATCAGGGTTGTTCGGGGGTGCTGTGCTGGAATTTAAGGGTATTGACAGCTGGAGTATGCAAGTGGTTCAGGGTTGAACGGTAAATATTTGTCGGGAAGACATGGGTTATTATGTGTACCTATGGAGAAGAGAGGAGGCACGAGCTTCTTTAAACAATAGGAATCGGGTATTGTTTGAAGGCCGTCGGAGTCGGCTGCGGGTGGAGAGGTTAAGTGTATTCATACTGTAACTGGCGTAGGTAATACGAGAGGTCCTTAGTTACTCGTCCGGAACTACGTCCGCCGGGGGTAGGGGTGGACGTACAGAACTCTGTGTCCTTGAACGTGGTACATTGACTGCACAGCGGTATATTGATGAGATCCTGAATGTCCACGTCAGATTCTATGCAGGTGCAGTGGGTGATAGATTCATTCTGATGGACGATAATGCCAGTCCTCATGTTGCCCATGCTGTCGGGGAGTACCGACAGAGGGAGGGGATTGAACGTATGGACTAGCCAGCAAGATCCCCTGACCTCAATCCAATCGAACATGTCTGGAATGAGTTGCAGATTGCAATTTCAGCCCGTCAAGTCCAACCAAGAAGTGTCCATGAGCTTGGCGCCATGCTAGTCCAAGAATGGAACAACATCCCACGAAGGACCACCCTGAACCAGATTGGGAGCATGAGAAGGCTTTGTCAAGCCGTAATTCACAGTAATGAGTCTCATATTTGATATTGAACCCATACCAGTTTGCTCCGGCAACTTTTTGGCAAATTTGAAAAATTTCCTCTTTTTCCAATAATATCCATTTCCCATGGTTATCGAATTCAAAAGCTAAAAAATAATGTCAAACACAAATAAAACCTTAATTTCTGTACTTAAATCTTTAAAGATATAACTAAATAAAAAATATATACACTTTTCATCACAATATTTCAACTAAAACGCAAAACAGGTAGTTGGATATACTTGGTGCTTAACAAACTTTGAGTAGTATAGAAGAATAGGTGATCATGGTATAAATGCAGATACACCATAAACATGCAGCGTTTATGCCGCGTCTGTGCCAATGGTATCAACTGCACTTAAAATTCGTCTGGTTAAAAACCCTTTATCCAACGAATCGCCCGCATCCGCCCGCGTAATATGTAAATTTAGCAGTTGAAAAAATATTATTTTTCAAAAAATTTCAACAAAACCATATCACGTGACCCCTCGCTGGAACGAGCTCGTTCCAACGAGGGGTCACATGATATGGTTTTGTTGAAATTTTTTGAAAAATTTAAAAAAATGATATATAAAATAATAAATTTTGATATCGTCTGCGTTGGGTAAAGGGTTAAATAATACAACATTTGGAACCAAAATATACTTTTGGTAGGTCTCAAAGGCTTTGTGGTGTTTATTTCAGTGCGTCGATTTCGATAAAATCGCAGCCTGATGACACAGACGCGCCAGAATTCACGCAATTCAAGGAGTCTATAGGCTTTTGTCATCTCATGGTCGGTGCAGGCTGCAAGCCGAGAGGTCCTCGGTTCGAATCCCACCTGCGGCAACCGCGTTGTGTCCTTGGGCAAGACACTTCACCCCCCATTGCCCACGTGGGGGCACGATGACGCTATGTACTAAGGCGTACTGCACGTCGATGGTGCACCTGTCTTCAACCATGCTAACCCTGTTTGTGTGGAGTTAGTATGTTGGGGAGCTGACAGTTGCTCTCCGTTGCTCGGTGGTTCTCTCCGGGTACTCCGGCTTCCCCCACCCATAAAACTGTCGTGGTCATGATTAGCCATTGTGCAGAAATATGTGACCTTAAACACCAATAAATAAATATATAATCTCATGGCTCTTTGTTATGGGTGAACAGAATTCACAATGTATCCATTTAATCTGATTCTCAGAACATTTCATTGTTACTTTATCTTATTTTTATCTTGCTTAATCATTTTTATAATCCTTCTGGGAGATAAATTATCTGCTTCTAGTTTATTTGGAGTGATTAAATAAAAATCATGAAATTATTTTGCAAACGTTAATAATAGCTGTTTACTTTTTATTATCTATATTTTTACCATTTGTGGGTTTTTTGCTAATGAAATCCTTGAAAGAGTCAAGCAATACTAATTAAAATATTGTTCTTTGAGTGCAACAAGTCGACATCTGCAATGCGTTAGCATTGTCTGCAATGCGTTCCAGATGGCGCCCTGTTGCATTCAAATGATGATACATGGCCAATTTGTTATCAGATTCCATTTGACAATTAATCATTCATTTTGCACCCCCAAAATCCATTTGGCACCGAACAAAAATTCTATTTGGCACAAAATTGGGCCTGCGTGTACACTGGTCACATGAACTATACCTTTTGTACATTGGATAACTTCTGCCAGTTATCAGGATAGGCAAGCGAACACAAAATAATTTGAGCGTGCTGTTTTATTCACACGTTGTACCACTGTAGCAACGTAATGCTTCAACTCGGCTGTGATTATTCAACAATACCCACATCTCTCATCAAAGATTAATTCATGTGGAAGTCGGACAAGGCGAAATTAGCCAGAGAGATCAAGAAAGATATCAACAATTTCACCCAAAGAGCAAATGATACCACTGGAGACAGAAAATCCATTATACATGATGAATGAATTCTCCATTTTCACCAAGAAAATAGTACACATCAAGGAGTGACAGGACTGCATGATTTATTAATATCCTGGAAATGGACATGGGAATTCCTATGGTACCGTATGCGATATCTCTGAAGGACAGTCCATACGGGACCACAGACATATGGCCCTCGGAAAAAGTCATTGGTACGGCAAGATTTCATAAGACGCAAAATGAAGGATAAGTCACAATTCTCAGAACTCCTCACGAACCCTTCAAAGTAAAAAGGACAAATAATTTAACACAGTGATAATAATGAATACACTTTGAATGTCCCAGGAGCTCTAAACTGTTCCCAGAACGCCCAGTCAGTAATGGTTATTGCTGAGGAAATTGGATGAAGAAAATGGATTTCTAGGCCAAACAAAATTAAACAATTGATTCTCATGCAATTTTTTAAACGAATGAGGAGGGCGTTTTTTTTATTCCAGATGGAATGGTCGCCGATGCCGAAATCCAGTTGTAAAAGCCTAAAATTTAATACTAGAGCTTCTATGTACATTTCACTGATGTAACAGTGATCATACAACACAAAATCAATATAGAACAACTAAAATGGAGATAAAAAATAATAAGGAGTGTTTTAAATGATTCAGTGCTAGAAGCCACAATCAGGCCTTTCAAAAATAAGGGTACCAGTGCAAAAGCCAACATTTTCCTTGCAAATGTTTCGTATTTTGTCAAACGTAAATAACAGTTTGTTTATACAAATTTGTTGGCACTCTCCAATAATTTGTAATAAACAATTTTTTGATGAACAAATTCAGAACACCAAAAATAATCTAGCCCTCAACAAGTTAAATAAACATTTATTCTGTACATACACATGAGAATCGTGTGAAAACGATAATCGCATACTATATTGATATATTTAACCCTTTGAACCCTAGCATCCGTTTTTCCGGCCTGGAACATGATACGTCATAATTTCATTAAATAGAATGGATGCTAAGTGCATGTGTATGGTAGACCAAGGCGGCACGTTGAAAATGTTAATTGGTCTACCCCTAAATAATGAACATGGACTCTTTCAGTTGCTGTCATTGAAATAATATGGGAGATACCACCAGGGTTCAAAGGGTTAAGCGATGTAAAATAGATCATGACTTTGTCTTTTTTAAATCATAATATGTTTGTGTAATGTGTTTAGCAGGCAGTGCTTAAAAAGTAATTTCATTTAAAATTTTATTGTCAAAAAATTGAAAAGTCTTATCAAAGCCTTAATTTAAAATATGTTGTCAAAAATTAGAAAAGTCTTATTTAATGCAGCCTTAGTTTTTAAAAAATACCGTACTATAATTACAAAACGATCTTTTTCGCGTTCTGTTCACGTTTGGGTCGAAACCCATTTACGCAGTCAGATCGAGATTTCACAAATAGAAAGTTGCTGAACTAAGACAAAAGTGGAGATCAACAAACGATAATAGCGTCTGAGATACAATGTTTTCGCATTTCTATTCCGAATGAAAATTCCATAGTATTGTGGGCAGGGAAGCGGACAAAGAATTTCGACCGCATCGCGACCCATTAGCTGACAATTTTTGTCTTTGGAAAAGATGAACAGGAAAGTTAGCTGCCCCAAAGTTTCTAAAGTTGTCAGTAAATATAACGATAAAGGTACGGGAATTTTATATAAAAAATGAAATGTTAGCGCAGTTGTATTATCGATGTGGGCATCACTTCACAAACTTCATGCATTTTCCTGTAGAGTAGTATAAAAATATAGAAGCTTGCATTTAACAACTTCTTCCCAGTCAGTTTGAACTTTTGGCCAATATTCTCTGTTGAAACACATTTACAAATAAGAAAACGGTGTTTTCACGATCATATAATTACATTGTTAATGTAGTTATACGTTTTGGGTCCAAATACTCAATTCCCATTGGTCAGCAGGATGAAAACGTAATGACCAAATGTAATTCATTTTCCAATGAATACATTTTGTTGAACTTTGACCCGCATTTACGGTTGAGCGCAGTTAACAGAATGTAATTCGGGCGGTGTTTGGGCAGATTTATAACATTTAGCTCCTCTCGCAGTGATCAGTGATTATAGTTTACTGATATGTTAAATAAATTGTTTTGAACATTCCAAGTTTCGTTGCGAAAGACGGCACTTTGACAAATTTGGGTCAATGCCGAAAACCGGCGCTCAACTCAGAATTGTGCGCTTTATCTGTCTTTTGTGTGAGGGTGATTTTTCGCCTCGTTCGTTCGTACATGTTTTATTTCGTCTTTCTGCTTTGTTGTTTGGTAAAAAGTAGTTTAAACAGTTACGGAATGTAATTATAAGAATTGAATGCAATTTTTATAATCTTTATTGGCGTATGTATGAACGTGTGGGAATGGGTACAAATTGTATGAATCCCTTCGGGATTCGTACATAATTTGTACCCATTCCCACACGTTCATACGCCAATAAAGATTATAAAAATTGCATTCAATTCTTAATTGATGTTCTGTAACCTTTTTTACTGTTCATTATATTAATAGTTTCTTGCGTTCCGCAAATATAGCAAGAAACTGTTGTCTTGACATTTTGGAGTAACAGCAGAATGGGAAGGTCGGTTGTTTTTCATGGGTTAATGTGTAGGGGAGTATCACGTGATGTATCTGTTGTATCGAGTTCGAGTTTACTGGATAATTGAATCAGTTCTTGCGAGTCATCCGTTCATGACAGTTCAGTTTTCTGATAACTGGGGAAGCCATGGCGTCATTGGTATGTTATGATATTTTGGTTCCACTGCATAATGATCTATGTTTTCTGTGCTGTATGATTATTTGAAACGGACGAGGTCTGAACGTCTGCCCCGGAGAAATGGTGATAGCCTGGCAGGATATTACGTATCTGTCTTGTCTTTCAGCGCACTATTCCAGAGTTTTTCACTTCTTCTCAGAGTGTTTTACCTCTGGTTTTTCGTGAACGGCCATCATTTCGGGGATGAGGATCATCGGAAAAATGTCCATCTTGCAATAAAAGTTCGCATCCAACAGATGATACACGAGAGTTGTTTATTTGTTGCGGAATACTGTTCAGACCAACATTGTACGTATCGTGACATATAACACAGTAAACGGTACATTCCATTAATATAAAATCTAGGAGGTAACATTTGCTAATTTGTTTCCTGAGACGAATAAAAACTTGAACATTTCCGAACAACACATTCGCTAAACAAAGAGCCAAAGTGGACAGTTACTTAGTTGTTTCTAATTAGCTTGCCATAAAAAGGCAGGTTTCCTGTTGTAACCTTTAACCCTTTACCTAACATGAAAAGCAGACGACACTTGCAAAAAAAATTCTTGAATAACTATTTTTTTTCATTTTTTGTCTCAAAAACATAGGTTATGACCCCTCATTGGAACGAGCTCGACGAGCTCGTTCCAATGAGGGGTCATAACCTATGTTTTTGAGACAAAAAATGAAAAAATGATTAAAATTAATAGGCGATTTTTGAGAATAGCGCTGGCCGGTTTTGGCCGTTACGTTGGGTAAAGGGTTAACAAACGAAAACAACAGACAGCCCCAGAGCTGTCTGTTCTTTTTGCTTATTAAAAGTAACAAAAGGAAGCTTGGCTTTATTTTATTCTGATATCATAGGTTTTTTCTCAACAATTACATGCTTCTTAATTGATCTTTATTTGATCCCCTTCCGGGACGACCCGCGTTGTGTCCTTGGGCAAGGCACTTTATCCCGGTTGTCTACATGGGGGCACGATGACGCCGTGTACTAAGGCGTACTGCACGTCGATGGTGCACATGTCTTCAACCGCTGTAACCCTGCTTGAGCGGAGCTTGAACAGAGTTAAAATGTTGAGGAGATGACAGTTGCTCGTCGATGCTCGGTGGTTCTCCCTCTTTCTAACCATTGTGCATAAGTATGTGACCTTAAACACCAATAAATAAATAAATAAATAAATAAATAAATAAATAAATTGATCTTTCTTCGCTGTCCAATAATGTCAGGGAAGATAACTTTATCGAAAGTCGATTTTCATGATGACATAAGTCACGGATACTTTGTCCCGTATTAAAATGACAGTACGGTAGCTTAATAATTTCCTATTCCATAGTCATACCAATTCGATTTCAAATTAATTCGAGCGCAAACACAAAATCCATTACAACCGAGTGTGCGTCATAGGTAGCAAGCCTGGGATTGACAGCTGAAGTATGATAAAAGTCAATGCCCATTTCAATGGAATTGGTTAAGGTATACGACGCATCAGGTATCCAGACTAAATGAAATCTAGCCACATCTTTGCGATAACAGATGAGCAACTCAGTGCAACAAATTCACCTGATATGACAGTAATGTTTATCATTTATTGTTGGTTCGGCATTTATGACCCCGGTTTTAGGTACGCATTTCATGTTTCTGTAATTGAATGCGTGACTGTGCAAGTATAAATTTGTTTCGGCATGGTGGCATGAAGTATATAGAACAATAGATCTCTAGCAGATATGCTATTATTATTTTTGTGTGCTTCGAACTGCGCAAAATATTTTCAAGAACGTATTCCCCCACCTACAAGTAAAACGCCTAGATAAAAGATAAATCTGTATTGAGCCGCACGAGCAACCATTTCATTCAGAAAGAAAACGTTATTTACCTGAACCCAATTGGCAACTAGTTATTTCACCTGTCGATGTCACTGTTTTTGATTATAGTACTTAACTGGTAGAGTGCTGGAAGCCCATATTTGGGCTTTATTCTGAAGTGCAGGCACCACAGCTTGAAGGCTCATATTCAGTGCACATGCTTTGTATTATCTTTGAAATGATATTATTTAGTCTATAAGGGTTTGCCTTACTACAATTTATGAGAGAGTGCCCATAGGCACTCTCTCATAAATTGTAGCAAGGCAAAGACATGCGTACAAGATTTGATTGCCAAAAATAATTTAGCACTGTACCAGTTAAACGATAAACGATAAATTCATCACCACATCAACGAAATAAATTAGACTAGATCATTTTTTGCCATAGTGCTCTTTTTATGAGGGGCTACCATTCGTTAAACATAAAAAAAATAAAACAAAGAAACACACAGTTTAAACACTGCTATAAACTGCTATAAACTTCAACGGTTATAGTACAAGTAGAACAATAACTGGGGACTATGTCATGCATAGCACAAGAATGCAGTATCATGACGTCATGATCTTCATTCATGGAAATCAATTCATAGACACTATATGATTGTCTAAACATACGCTGTACCCAATCCATTATTTATGTAAACGAGTCAAGATAGGGTGGATATTGTAAGATTAATTGGTTATTATGATCATTTGAAGTTCCGAGATGGCGTACTGAAGTCCCAACCTCGCCACTGGGTCATATATCGACTCATCCCAACTGACGCGTCGATACATGCTTAGATACAAGGTCCTGGCTTCAACACACCATCTCGGAAACCCACATGGTAGTAATAAGCTATCCTTTTTTTCGGTGACATACTCTTTTGTAAGTCCACCCGAAATTCAGGAATCCACCCTGAAGTTATAGTATTGTGATCACAAAAGCAGCTTTGTCTCTACGGGAATGAGATCTTGTAATACATTTACGAGATTTAAAAAAAAAACATTGCGAAATCGAGACGAATGAGAGAATACAAAAACAGCATTCGGGAGTCAATGTCTTCACATTCCCTTTACTACACGTAGGTATCTGTAGTTTTGTAGAAGGATAGGCGGCCAGTGTCGCGATCTGGTCGAAGTTCTGTGAGCTCATCTGAGATCACAATCCTAGATACAGTACTTTTCTCAATAACGCCATTCGAACATATTTAACACGGTATACATGGGGCGGGAAGGTATGCAAGAACAATTTTCTCTCTTTCGCTTGTCTCAAGAAATGTCGATCATTTCTTGAAAGCTTCACAAGAGATGAGTGTTGCAATTCTCAATGGAAGAAAAACAGATTCAGAAGGTTCTTGTGGTTTTCCTACAAGATATTTCAGGTGGTACTGCAAATGGTCATTTTGCATACAAGCCCTGAAAAGAGGCTGAAGGCTGCTACGCAAAACATTGAAGAAAAAAATACCATATGGCCGCCGTGGTTTGGTCACTTTCCTCGGGTGGGCAATATTTCCACTGGCGCAACAATATTAGATTTCAAACACTAAATATAGGAATAATCATCAAACATTTAATTAATGAAGCACCGGGTACAACTCGGTGCTTCATTAATTAGAATTTTGCTGAAGATGATTTTTATTATCATTTGCTAAATGCAGTCGTGGACATCATTGCCCATGTGTGGATTACGATCGGTCGCGGCGATTGTACTTGTATTCTACTGTCGGTGTAAAACTCCCCGGCATACACAGTCCTTCTGATTCCAAATGTGGCGTAATTCAATCAGTGAGAAATGGATGGGAGACTATCGCTCCAGTGATGACGATTTAGCAGGTCCGAAATCAAATACAAAATAATGACTTCATCATCTTGTCGTCTCGAAAATCGCTTCATCAAGGTACGATTATATCTGGGGAATTAAATATTTGAATTAGAGTTACCCGCCTAGAAATCTTGCACGGAAATGAAAAGCCTTGAGAAAATATTTTGTTTCAATAAACGTTTGAAACATTCTATTGACATCTTGCATTGATGTTGAATATTCCTGTTATAAAAGAGGGTGATTTGATGACTTTTGGACCTACAAAATACAATTTATTTTCTGTGTGTTTTTATTTGGAATTCCCTGCAAATATATGTGAACATGACTGGTCCTTCCGTTCTTGTCAGTTTTTATCTCTTAATTGCTGCATGACCCCCTGTTCTCGAGTGAGAAAATGTTGTCTAAAGGGCTATGTACATGGCAAAGATATTTGAGTGCCAAAATTAAAGTGATGCGATCATTTATCTTTTTTGCCTGAACGTTATAATGGTCGCCTGTGGGAAAATATTTAATTCCGTGATACCAATCGCTGGACTCGCGTCTTCAAGTTACGACTAAATCGAATTGAACTGGAAACAACATTTGTATGCTGTGAATGTAGATGCGAACAGAGCTGAAGCGAACAGAGCTGAAGCTATCAATTAATTGTTCCACCCCCCCCCCCCACATAAACACTGTGTTTTCACTGTCTCCTTTTCACTCGCCGCATTGGCATATCTGTTTTAAGAAAGCAGTCGTTGGAGTATATCGTCGCTTGGGTGCAACAATGTACCATCTGCAATACCTCAGCGTTGCAGATGGCGCCTTGTTGCATTCAAGGGACCAAATAAGCCCGATAAGGCGGGGCCTGCCTCCCACTTTCAGATTCGAATAACCAGAATATATTTTCGACAAACACCTTTTTGGCCTGCCTCCACGCTTCCAGATTCGATTAACCAAACATATTAAAAAACCCAGCTCTTTTTTGGCGTTTGGGTATTTCGCATCACAAAAATGCTTTTTTTTATTGCGTGTCACCTAATAAGATTTCAGGAAATGTGTAACAAATATTTTTTGATACCTATCACGATAGATTTTAGAGAATGTTTCCCCGGAAGTGAAACTAATTACGCAGTATGTGTAGATCAATATCACTACGCGTTTAGGTGTTTTAACACTGAACCCGATATTTTCAAGATATTTTTCATCAAATCTAGTCATGGCTGCTGTTAAGCAGCCCTGACTAGATTTTATAAAAAAATAACTCTAAATTTTACTAAAGAAATCATCGGGGAAAACATCCATGCAATTCACAGGGGGAAATTGGATTAAATGTGCCCAAATTATTCTTATTTCATTGCAAAATAAATCCTGTCCGGGTAGGGAATATCTGCCAGCAGTATGCAAGGAGTTAATTGCAATAAATGTATGCTTTATTTACGACTAAAACTTCACAGTACAAATAAAATAAAGAATGCCTTCATGTTTTTAGTTCAGTCACTCGCAAAACGTATATTGCATTGCAGTAACGAAAGAGGTTATTCTAGTACCTACCCCAAAACAGTTACGGTAGGTATCTCTTCTATATATGAACGCAACAAAATTAAAGCATTCCGAAAACCTTCTACTTACAAGATAATAATCCGGAAATGTTCAACCTACAAAGAAGATGGATGGCAGTCGCTTGCATGCAATGAAACTTTGTGTGCCAAACAGAGCCTATTTAAAAAGGCGCAACTGCGGTTTTAATGTAAAAAAGAAGAGGGAAATAGTGAGTCGCTGTAACTCCTTTGATTTGTGATGGGTTAGGGAAATTAGCAAAAATGATCAATTACAAATATTTTTGCTAACTTCTTATGTGCATCATCCACTTGAATGGAAACTCAAAAGCTTCTTTATTACAACAGGATTTATAATCTTTGTATGTTTTTTTCTCTTCATACTTTATAACAATCTATTGATACTTTCTAATAAATGTTGGTATTTCGTGATCAGCACAAATAAATGTACTTTAGTTTTGATAACTCTTCATCTGTTTATTTTAACTTTTCCCGATACTGTCGAATTTTTATTCCAAAGCGATATATCATCTTGATGACGGAGTTTTCATTCGAACAAACACCAGCAAGTATAGCTTTAAACCAATTATCCTAAATCATGTTAACCCCTCATCTCATATAATTTTGAGAAAAAATCTCTACTTGTTTCGACAATTTGAATTTTTAAAAAAAAATATTGTCTGTTCTTTAACACTCTCGGACACGGTCCCTGAGAGGTCGTACCGATGAAGAGTAAAAAACAAGTGTAGCAGGTGAGGTATAAGAGTCATTTACCAACCAGAATGGTTGGTCCTGACCTCTTAATCGCGTGGTAAATCGGTCGCTTTGTGTGCTAGACGTCGACGGTGTGAGCCTCGGCTCCCGCACGTCTCTCTCGACCTGTTACATTGGTGCCATTGACCAGCCCTCAGTTGGTAGAATTGTGGATGCTGTGGTGAAGCACGAAGGATGATTCGACCGCTCTGATGTGGAATCTGGGATCAAATTCATGGTGGGTGAATCTCAAAGAACGTGAGAGTAGTGTAGCGGTCGGGGTATAAGGATAATTTACCAACCAGCCTGGTTGGTACGTATCTCTTAGTCTCGTGATAAATCGGTCGCTTTGTGTGCTAGGTTTCGACGGTTCGAGTCTCGGATCTCGCACATTTCTATCGAACTGTTACACAAGATTTAAAAAATGGCCAATACCTCATAAAACATGTCGTATAATTTTAAAGCTCTTACTTATGAGTTGTGTTAATCACATTGAACCGGAAAAGGGACAGATCATGGTGATTAGATCATAACTCAGTCACCTTCAGAGTGGAGTTTCCACTCGAATAATAAATCATCGAATAATAAATCATATGCTGTGGATATGCATACAAAATGCAAGCAAGGTTTCGTTGAATGAACCTCCTAGTTGAAACGTGAAATCCACTGGTTGCACTGGAATCTAAAACTAATCCATGGAAACTGAAATCTACTGTGTGCTTATACAGTACGTGGAGAGTGTATTATCATTCAATCACCCACAGAGTGGAGATTTCACCCGAGCAATAATTGCAAATTTATTGCAAAGCATAACCATCATAAGCAAAATTGCAGCCAACAGACCTCCGGGTTCAACCCGAAAGTCCATTGGCTGAAACATTGCTTGTGTTTTATGTCCATATCTGCAGAATTTGGAAGTGATACTTTGGTTGATAACTCCACCCCGCGGGTGATTTAGTTACAATCCACTCTCCGCGTACTGTAAACGCAACTCCACGAATGTTTTAATGACTCTTCACGCTCCACGTATTGTATAGAGATATTTCCTTGCCACCTTCCATCCATGCGCGTAAGCTCTCCACTCAAATTATGAAACGAATCTGACGCATTTGTGTTCTGGAACCAGTCTATCCCTTAAATAGTCCATTGCGTATTTTTAGATTCAATCTGCCGGTTCGCTTCCATACGACTGAATCTAAACCCATCACAAACATTCATTTATACCATGATTACCTATTCTACTATATATAAAAAGTCTATGACATAAATTTTAGAGTTGCACGCCAACCGTGGTGAACACGCCAGCAATGGGATTTCAAAAGTGACAATTTGCACCTACAGTGGAACTACATCCAAGTTGACCTTTCGTGACCTTGACCTGAAAGCAAATTTGTATAAATCTAAATTTATCACTCGTCGCCTCGCGAAGAGTGAAATGAAAGCGGCAATTATTTATTACGTTTTAAATGAGTTTACCTCATTAGTTACCAAAAATTAACAAACATGCGTTGTCTCATATTAATAAAGCATCCATAACTCGAAATAGTATGTTATTATGTTATTAAAATGAAAAAAGGCCCATGATTTTCGCGTTTCTTTTTCCATTTCGTTTCAGCGATAAAATTGACAGCGGAAGTACCGTCCACCGGTGCTCATGTAAACAAAAACAGATTCGCGCGTGTTAATATTGACTATTGTATTATTTAACATTTCAACTCTTAATAATTTGACGATCGTGGTATAAATTAAATACACTGAAAGTAGCTTGGTGTACCAAATGTTCACCACTCGTGTTGAAGTGATGTTAACCGCTCGCCAAAGGATCGGGTTAACACTACTTCACCACTCACGGTGAACATTTGGTACACCAAGCTACTATGGGTATATTCTATATTTCCTTGAATCAACGCAAGAATTGTTTCTCGGTCGAGACTTGATTTGACAGCATCTTCAATGAAATTACCGATACTAACAGACATGTTTGTTTACTAATTAATTATGACCGAAGCCTCACTTCAACTACATAGTTTTATAATTACGCCGCGTAGTTCCAACAATTGTTTTAATATCTTGTTTTTAAACCAAATTAAATACTTGATGACTGGAATATCTATAACACGAACTGACCACAAAAGATTATCTGTATATCTTTGTGAGGAAAGGGAAATCATATTAACCCTTTACCCAACGTAACGGTCAACATTGGCCAGCGCAATTAAAAAAAAGCATCATTCGATTTTCATTAGTTTTTCATTTTTTGTCTCAACAAGATAGCTTATGACCTCTCATTGGAACGAGCTCGTTGAGCTCGTTCCAATGAGGGGCCATAGACTATGTTTTTGATAGTTCTTCACAAATTTTGAACCGCTGTGTCGTCTACTTTTCGTGTTAGGTAAAGTGTTAAAGCAACGATATTCTGTGCGCAAACGAACAATTGGGTAAATAAACAACCCATAACAGCATCAGATGCCTTACTACATTGACTGGTGACCCGAGAGGTTTTCGTCCATCATCATAAAAAACAACCATATCGTCAATAAGCAACACGCTGTAAGTTATGATACGATAGGAAACCTGTTGTCCCAGGGAAGTAAATCTGTGTAAATGAAATGGGGAATCGGCCTTGCCAATGTTCGTCTTGCCCTCACTCACTAGATATTTCAATGATTTCGAAACCAGTTTCTCTTGATCAAGCACCAACGATGTAGATAGGAGTGATGGAGGTGTGGGGAAGTGTACCAGGCTTTTGTACTAGATTCGGAGTTCTGTCTGATATGTTTTCACTCCACTCACGTTAAATTTGTTGATAGAGTCAAGGGGATTAAACCTTTTATGTATCTTTTTACCAACAAAAGGCCTCTCCACTCAAGATGAGTTGGAGCCGAGGTCGTGATATAAGGTGCAGTCGGTGATGCGTTGCATCGTTCGTTAGGCAGGAACTGTTGTTGTTTGACGTCTAAAAATCGACAGCTCTCTACGTCATAGCACATGACAGCTTGTTAGGTCCAAATAAAACCCAGCAAGGATGATAACCACATACTCCACTTGCGCAGTGTGAGGTACCAGACGACACGTATTTCTGTTGTTCAGCTTACTAACGAAGGCCGAAATTTTGTAGGTCTTGGGTGGCACTTTCTTAGGTGTTGTGGACAGCACGCCGTGCTGTAAATCTGCACACGTACTATTGGTGTGTATCTCCCTTGATTTGTGATGGGTTGGTGTGATTGAACTTGATTGATATGGTAGAATAGTAGTGACAGATTTTGCCTATTTTGATTCCTTCCTGAAATCTGTGTTTGTGTAATTCTCCCAATTGACGTGCGAATGCGTTCACGAGCTGTTGGTGCAGTTTTGAGTTTAATTGATACCACAAGCGACTCTTCGACTCTCTTGGGAAATCGAAGGATCCCTGACACAGTACTTGTTTATTAGCAAGTCATTATCAGCGGATGAGAATCACACGAGAAGTTGACTCTTGATCTATCGAAACGGACATATGGTACTGTGAAAACAAAAATGGTCTTTTTCTCGAACCGGTCACAATCTTTTCGCAAAAGAGTTACATCAGGCTGCAGAGATTTCATGTACAAATAATGCGATTTCAAACTGAGACGGTTAATCAGACAGAAATAGCGTTTGAAATTCAATGTTGTCACATTTCGTTGTCAATGGGAGATATTCTGCAATGTCCTAGGTGGGAAAGGGGAAAGAGAGTTTTGACCGGATGGCGACCCAATCGCGATCCGGTCGAAATTTTCTATCCACTTTTTAATCACAATACTCCAACTGGCCAGCTCTATTCACAAAAAAAAATCGTTATTTAACCCTTTGAGACCGTAAGACAGATTTTTCGAGCTAAAGCATAATTTCGTCCCATTTTTTGTCTTATTATGAGAGATCTATACACGGGGCATTGATGATAAAATAATAACTGCAGTCTGCAGCCAGACGGCTGCAGACTGCAGTTATTATTTTATCCTCTCTGTATATTGATATTGGACTGACCCATTTCACTGTAAGTGTACACAAAGGCGATACCATTCCAGCAAAGGAGGGTTCAAAGGGTTATTATTTCTCACTTATTGTCTCAGAAACATATGATCACTCACTTGATGCGTCATAAGCCATGCGTAGGAGGCAAAACATTAAATATTTTTGATATTCAGTGAATTCTTTTCAAAAATCGTCGTCTAATCGGGGTAGGTAAATGGGATTAAAGTGTCGTCTCTATTTTGGTTAAGTACCTAGATTAAACTCTCGAGTGACAGAATTGTTTTCGTTTCTTTTCCCTTGATATTCATCAAGATGTTTTCTTCTACTCTCTCTAAAGTGAGTAACGTAAACGCACACACACCGAATGGAATTTGAAATGTGTCGCCTTCCTCGAGTGTCAAGAGCACACGTCCTCTGCTCATTGTTCGACAGAAAAGTGTTAATACTTCGTTGTATTTTCAAATGTAAAATAAAAAATGATATTAATTTTCTCGAAGGAAAATGCAAAACATGCCTGATTTACGCTGTATGGAACCTCTATCGATTCACTAATGGTAAATGAATTGGAATGGGCATACATCATTACGTTGATGCACAAACTATTCAGAAACAGAGCTTTGTGAAAATAATCATACATTTACAACTTTCATTTTATAACACCAGATCATGCTATGCACTATGGTCACAAAAGTGCTATGTATAGACCACTGTGAGAATCAAAAGTACTGACCCAGGGTTTTATGCTCATAATCTAATATAAATAACACAAGTACAACAGTAATCTTTCCGACACTTATTTCATAGTAGTCAAGTGTCGTGCCGAAGTAGGTGTGGGTCATTCCACTATATGTGCATTCATACTATTGTGTTTACCCCGACGAAGGTCCTCGCCATAGATCGAGACACGCCAGCCATCACATTTTACGAGCACTCAAGAAAGGCGATCCGCAAACGTGTTGATCGACGTTGAATCGGCGCCCAAAATATTTACACCAATTGCATTGTCGATGTCTGTATGGCAACCAGTGCGCACTGAAAATTAGGGTAGTACTCAGATGCTGGCTGAAGTGTTTGGAGTGGTCATGATAAGCAAGCTGTTTTCTTTTGTGTCAATGTGAAACCACCGCGCTCCTGCTGGCATGTTTGTATGGCAGTGTCTCTGTGTCTTAGCAATGAAATTATCCTAGCCACCTTCCCCTTCATCCGTTATATATGATGTGACACAACTTAATTATATAGTCACAGTTTGTCTACAATCTCACATTTTGTTAATGGGAGGGGGAAGGGGTGACAGGTAGACAGCCACAGGAAGACTGTCTATGCCACCGCCCACAAAATACTCACAAATCACATATGTAAAATATCTGCATTTGAAATTGCGTATGCACTCTAAAATCAGTTGGGTTAAAAATCAACCCAAATCCACTGGCTTGAGTGAATATGAACCCAGTTGGGTCCATATTCACTCAACCCAGCTAATTTGGGTTAATTTTTAACTCAATTGATTTCAGAGTGTGCATAGTGTGAATAAAGAATACCTATCTGAAATTCATTCCTAATATGGAAAGTCGCTTATAAACAATTAGGTTTCAAAAGAGAATTCGAGAAGAGCGACGAACGGATGTTTCTTTTACGCATGTCATACTACAAAGTCTACCCGTATAAGGCCAAGTTTGTGCCAGTTTAAATGCCAGTTGCCAATTCTTGAGGAATGAATGAACCCCTAAATTAAAAAAAAATAGCCACCCATTGAGCGACGGTTCTTCTACGCATGACATACTACAACGTCTCCCCCATAGGGCATAGCTTGCGCCAATGTAAATGTCAGTTGTCAATTGCGAAATAAATAAACCTCCAATTTAAAAAAAATGAAATAACTACATGTGGAGTGACGTACCTCTCGACATGTGCAATGACCCCAAATAAAATGGTGTGATTGATGCATATTAATATACACCCTCGCATTACGTTTCAAAACAGTTGGGCCTAAATTTATTAAGTTATGGTGGTTTTCGTCTCCTCCACTTTAAAAATTAATTGGCTGGATAATTTGCATAATTTTAAATTAGTTTAGCATGTTATATATATTTATGCTAGTTGTTTTTGCTACCAAACAGAATCAAAAGATGGATCATCATGTGGACGTTTTCACTTGAAGAGAGTTATTGCTATTTTTAATGTCCTTCAAACCCAAAATGTTTATTTTATAGTCGTTTCTACTTGTCAATATGCTCCAACCAATTAAAGATTCATAACAATTGCTCTTGTATTAACCTTTTGAACCCGTGCGGCCGCCTGTCCGGGCAGGAACATGATACGTCATGACGTCATTAAATAGGATGGCTGTTCAGTAAATGTGTGGGGAGACCAATCAATATTTTCAACGTGCAGCCCTGGAAAATATTGATTGGTCTACCCCAGATAATGAATATGGACTCTTCTAACTGCCGCCATTGAACTGGCAAGGAAGATACACTAGAGTTCAAAGGGTTAATTGAGTTATAGGAATTTTCGTTCCCAAAACAGTGTGACTGGTATTGTGTGGAACAAAATGGCCAACGTCGACCATTTGTGATTGCTATCAAGCCCCAAAAGTATTAAATGCTCCCATATTCCTCTTCCTCTTGTCAATATGCACCACTGTTCTGAGTTTTTGTAATTCACTATGAACTAATTTATTTATAATATTTTTGTCTGCAGACGGAATGACAGACACAAAGGGGATCTTATTCCTACCGATACCTGTTGTTCATGGAATAAAAACAAACAATCAAAAACTGGATAATGGTGCACAGTGGTCATCATTTTCGCCAATATTGATTGGATAACTTTGAACTTTCTTTATTCACTCATGTAACCAGGTTTGTAGTACAATAGGTGCATACAATGAATGCATGCATTTTGAGTTGGTGCCTGTATGTATATATGTACAAAGAATGGTGGCGATGCTACAAACATTTTCTAGAACGTGAGATCATTATAATACACGTATTTATGGTGTGTTCCAATGCCAACGATAACGACATTGTTTATTTGCATTCTGTTTATCTTGTGAAACTCAAGTATGTGGGTATTTTCCCTTCACACCACTCTACCTGCATCGTATGCCATACTTAACTGGCGGAATGCTGGGATCCCATATTTCGACTTTATGCAAGATTCGGTTCCACAACTTAAAGGCTTCATATTCAGTGGATGTGATGCCTATCACTTTTGAAGTGAAATTATTTAGTATGTTAGGATTTGCCTTGTTACAAATGGGAGAGTGCAAATAAACTGTAACAAGATATGGGAATACATTTTGATGATCAAAAATAATTCAGCATTCTACTAGTTAAAAACTTTAACTCTGCAGCTTCAAACCGAGAGGTTCAGGCTTCGATCCCCGCGAGGGTAACTGCGTTGTGTCCTTCGGTAAGTCACTTAATCCCACGGGGGGACACGGCGGCGCCGTTTACTAAGGCGTTCTGGATGTCGATTGTGCACCTGTCTTCAACCAATGCTAACACTGCTTGTGTGGAGTTAGTTCGTTGCTCGCCGTTGTTCGGTGGTTCTCTCCGCGTCCCCCGGCCTTTTCCACCCGTAAAACTAGCCGACGTTACGATGACACTGTCTGTCGAAAGTGTCGTTAACCTCAAATAAATAAATAAATAAATAAATAAATAAATAAATAAATAAATAAATAAATAAATAAATAAATAAATAAATAAATACTCTACAGCTGCACTAAAATTGACCAGGAAGTTGGGTAAAAGTCTTCCGGGCCGTTACTGACGCCCCGGATTTGTCATCTGTTGATTCGTGTCGTGTTCCAGACCACATTACCTAACCCGAAACACATTATCATAGATCTGGCAGATGTCAATACCTCGGCTGAGGTATCTAAAGCAATAAGATGGGTAAAAATTAATCAAAAAACAACAGTGTTGCCCTTAGGATTGTGTACTGTGCGGTTGAGGGAAATAAACCTGAATAACTCAACACACTCACCACTAAGGTCCAATATCACGGAATTAGAAAGCAGGAGTCTAGGTATAATTATGATGGGACACTTTTGTTGACACATTGGTGATAAAGAAGAACGCATACAGGGCGGGGGTAAGAAAATCAATGAAATGGAAGGAAGCTATTGGACTTCACATATGAACTCGGTCTAAAGAATCTGAACAGAGATTAGAGGTTATAGAGTGAATGACGAATTGAAAAAAGGCTATAAAGGGCAGGAACGTCACACGTGCTGCTTACAGGAGGAGTAGAAAACTCAAGGGGGTGGGAAATAACGTAGCCATGGTGATGTCGACATCACTGTCGCACCACTATAAAACACAGGTGGAAGTTGATTTCCATCGAAAGTCTTGAAACTGATGACTGATGAGTTCTCGCAGATAGATAGGGGTAGGTTGTTCCACTTGTCTGTAACGCTTAGGATAAAAGAAGATTGATACAATTGTGTCGGACAAAATGGAATTCTGTGGTTATGACATGACAATAGAGACGAGCGACGGAAATTTATTGGCAATATATGAGGGCGACAAACGATGGATGATACATTTAAAACAAAAACCTGTATTAACTTGTGTTTTGCGACATCTTGCTTGCAAACAGTCCCAATGTGTTTCGGAATAAAGGAAAGACTTACTAGTATTGACAGTTGCCCCGGTAATAATCTTTGCGACTGCGATTTGTATTTTTTCCAGTTCGGCGACTTCAGGTGTCGAACAATTACCCCAGACAGGGTATGACCCCCTCCCCCCCCCCCCCCAAAAAAAAAAAATCTCCTATGTTTCACCGGGCAGATGTTGGGGAAGAAATTATGAAATGCCATGTTGGAAAGACGTCCTTGCTTCCCCGACAAAAATATACATGTACACACATTATGGGGTACTCAGTTGGGGAAAATCTCTTGTTTGCCCGACAAAAATATTCACAGATTAGAAAGTGCCATAAATGCCCGACTCAGTGTGTCTGTAAACAAACATAACAAACTTCTAGACTGTAGTTTTCATTCCAATTTTCAGGGGAAATACTATCTTCAAACACAAATAATGTTATCTGTCTTGAAAATGATAAATGATTGTGTATGATTATGCAAACTTTAAAATCAATTGGGTTAAAATTAAACCAAATCATCTGGGTTAAGTGAATATGAACCGAATTGGGTTCATATTCACTCATCCATGTTGATTTGGGTTGATTTTTAACCCAACTGATTTAAGAGTGCAGAAGGGTACGGTACTTTACTAGTTATTTCACCTTTTGCATGTTTAAAATACTATCAGTTATCCTTGTGTTTTCCACGGGGTATTAGGTGTATTAAATGTTTTTCCGCTTTGGGAACTCACACACCCCGAGGCGAAGCCGAAGAGTGTATTAGTTCCCAGACCTTGTAAACTCCCATACATCCTAGAAAACACAAGGATGATGGATTTATTTCCAAGAATTTTGGTGTAACCTAAATTGCGGAAAAAAAAACTGACAGGAAATTTGTACTTTGTAAGTTTCTTAATAAAACCAGACAAATATGGATGTCATTGGAACTGGCCCAATGAGCCAGTTCCAATGACATCCATATCTGTAATATTTTATTGCACATAAATATTAAATTTCCTGTATTTTTATTTTTGTTCTAACATAACCGAGCAGAAGGTATGAATTAATAATTAAAAATGGGTACTTTTTTAGCCATGTAACCTGTTTTGTGCATTCTTGTTTTTACACCGTGGTTAACCACGGTGTAAAAAGCTACCGTTGATTGTAAGTTACACCGTACCTCTCAACCAATCAAAACGCAGTATTTTGTTTCATTTGGAAATACAATATTTTATCAAGGGATGGTATATTTTTATCGAAAAGTCTTTGAAAAAAGCTGTTAGATATGTTCCAAATATTTGGGCGATATGACAGAGCCATCGGGCACCGACGTCCTCAACCCCCTCCACCCACCAAAGAAATTTAGTTACGGCCCTGCCTTTGCAATTACGATACTATACGAATAAAGTGATGTGGTGTCATATTCTTCATTTTTTACCCCAAAATGAACATTTTCTCGACCCGCATTGCATTCTGAGACTGAAAGGTCGATATATTCCGTCCAGAATATAACGACTCAGATTATATATTCGGATTTTGAATGAATTGAGGGATTATGTACTTATAGGAGTAAACGTTGATTGCCATTTGCTGGATTTATTTATTTATTGGTGTTTAAGGTCACATATTTCTACACAATGGCTAATCGTGGCCGGAACATGGTGAAAAAGTCAAGTTTATTCAATCGTTTATACACATGTTTCCCATTTTAGAGGACTTCCATCCCAAGCATTGGCGACTGGGTCCTATTTTACCAGTAACACAGGGCTTGTTTATCACAGAAAACAAGAACTACTTATAAAACTGCACAAAGAGTGAAACTCATAAGCGCAAAGCATCGAATGGGCTCACACCACCAGCATGCAAAAGAGGCAACAGGGCTTCCTGTAATGCAAGAGGAACAAGTAGTGATGATTTTGCTGATATACCCAAAATTGTCTACTAATATTAACCCTTAACTCCTCAGATTAATTTCTCGTTAATAACTACTCTATATACATGTTCACAGCTGTAGATGACTTAACAGTGTCTCTACATTATTGTTGGCTGCCTGTACAGGCAGCCAACAATAATATAAAAACAGTGTCAAGATAATTAAGGGAGGGCGATGGCTCTGTAGGTAGAAATGCAGGCTGAAAGCCAAGAGGTTCTCGGTTCGAATCCCACCTGCGGCAACCGGGTTGTGTCCCTGGGCAAGACACTTCATTCCAAACCCCCACGTGGGGTCACGGTGACGCTGTGTACTAAGGCGTACGGCACATCGATGGTGCACTTGTCTTCAACGAATGCTAACCCTCCTTCTTTGGAGTTAGTATGTTGGGGACTCTGGCAGTTGCTCGCCATTGCTCGGTGGTTCTCCCGGGGTACTCTGGCTTTCTCCATCAGTAAAACTGTCCGACACGAGGTGACCCTGGTTGTCGAAAGTGTCGTTAATCCCCAATAAATCAAGAAATAAATATTGTCAAGTTATATGCACCCTGTCAGTAGAGTTCGCAAAAACAATGGAAAGAGGAGAGTTTGTGGCTGTAAGGACCAAAGGACTAAACACAGATTCAAGGATATTTACAGATCCAGGGACTGATGAATCCAGTGCCTGGGTTGAGGATGATTATGGTACTCGAGGAGTAAATATGAGTTGAGATCTATCGCCCCTTCAAGCACTTTCTCATATTTGTGATTTGGAAGGGTCACATGACATAAGGGATGCAACTAATTACAGTTTCGAATAATCGCTATTCCACCTCTCAGCCACCCTTCCCTTCGACGAATGTTAACACAGTTTGTGAGTTGGGACGCAGAACGGTTCAGACGTGACTGAGTTAAACACAATGGAAGATAGCAGCATGATGATGTGTGATTTAAATTGAGTTCACCACCAACTGAGAATCGCTAAGTTCCCCAGTCCTTGACAACTACTCAAAATGATTGTGAAAAAATTAACGAAGCCGTGATTGATTTACAGATGCATTCTATGCGAGACAATCTTTTATTTTCAGGCATTATAGAGATTGAAGCTGACCGAATTACTTCCGAAGAATTGGTGACACACTTTTGACACTATAAAATGAAACCAGACGGGCCCATTGCATTTGAGAGTATACGTAGACTTAAAACAAATATTCCTGAAGACAGGCCAATTGTGGCGACGCATACATAATCTGAGGACAAACTGTGCGTTCGAAAAGGTTTTATATTCTCGATGGCTCAAATTACTTTGTCGGTGAACATTTTCCAAAAGCATTGTCTGAATATAGAAGAACTCTTCTATTTCCCACTGCTAAAAGCGTTAAAACAAGCGGTCACATGGAGCTAAAATCGTGACAGCAAGGGCAGACTTGGCCAAAAAAGTTACCCAAACTGCACCAAGGGCCCTCGGACCCGGAGAAAATCTTGATTTTTTGAACTCAAAGAACGCTCCTTCCTTGCATCTCAGCGATCAGTGGCAGTCCACATGGAGGGCATTTCGATGGCATTTTGGTATCATCTTCGTCGCTCAATTGACAAAAATAGTTCCCACAAAGGGGCCACGGATCTATCGGGCTGACTATAGTTCGGACCAATGGAAGAATATTTTGATTTTGCGAACTGAAAGTATGCTGTTTCTAGCAACTGAGCAATCAATGGCTGACGAGGCTGCTGGTTTATCGAAATGCCCTCTATGTGGAAAGTCAATGTCAGTCCACGAAGAGGGAATTTCGATATACCGGTAGTCAATGTAATCAGATCTATTTCTCCTTTTCACGAAATTTATTGCACCAGTAGGACTGGCGATGGACTGCGCCACATGGCACTCCAATAGGGTAGGCCATCGGGAAGTGCTCTGGTGGACTATATAGTCAGTCCGCCTCAGCCTGACATACAGATTATATGTGAATAACAAATAGCATTACCCGTCCACTCCACCTCCCTATAGTGCATCCCAACATGTTACCCAGACAGTTGATGCAAATACCAGGGGAAATGAATAAAACAATTAGGCCACCGGGAGAAGGTGTAACTTCCGTATTTTATCATCAATTGTTTGTGGCTTAATGTCAAATTTACATGAACCTTAATTCGTTGACTATATCTCAGATTTCGATATTCTCTGCTTCCAAGAAACGAAGACTGACGATGCTAATGCAGTGCGAGTCGAGGGCTTTCCCATTTTCTCTACTAAGAACCGCAATAAGATGTCAGATATAAAATCAGGAGGGCTATGCCTCACTGTGTGATCGATGTGCAAATCTAAGCCTTCGACCTTCAGAGACGATGATGTGAATGTTTTGTGGGCTTAATTTGAAATAAAAAAAACACGTCCCCGTTCCTTTTAGGAAATGTTCTACCATTTGAAGGCTCAAAATATGGCACGGGGAATCTACATGAGCAAGTGCGTGTCTCAATACTATAAGTTACATGAAGTGTAGCTGGCTGATACATTTTCTTACAAGGCGATGAGAGCCCATATCAGGTGAGGCGAATATGGCCTTTCCTGGAGACAACTGCACACAATAAAAAAGCTTAAAATAGGTCCCAAACAGTCCTGGATTAGTCAGTGAATCCTCCTGTGTGACCTGTGACCTTGACACCCAACTGAAATGCACTTGACAGTACATAGTTTGAATCAAGACTATCAACAGATTAGCTTGGCTATATCAACATTAATGAGAATTATTTACTAAATTCACACCATCACAAAATAAAACTAGAGGGGTGTCATTTGTGTGCAAAGCACACTATAGTATATCCCCGCATTCTCATTTGTGATTATTGTCGGGGCCGAATCAAAAATCCAAAACCTTTATGCACATCTACAGACGCTATTGATTAACATGGACACACTTTTAGTGTTTCGAATTGAAACCCCAAGGAGTTTTTCTCTGAAAACCATTCCTCTAACGACAAAAATGGTGCCCCTTGCACCCCTCGGGGCCAAATCAAAAATCCAAAACCTTTATGCACATCTACAGACCCTATTGATTAACATGAACACACTTTCAGTGTTTCGAATTGAAACCCCTAGGAGTTTTTCTCTGGAAACCATTCCTCTAACGACAAAAATGGTGCCCCTTGTGCCCCTCGGGGCCGAATCAAAAATCCAAAGCCTTTATGCACATCTACAGACCCTATGAATGAATATGAACACACTTTCAATGTTTCGAATTAAAACCCCTAGGAGTTTTTCGCCGGAAACCATTCCTCTAACGACAAAAGTGGTGCCCCTTGCACCCCTCGGAGCTGAATCAAAAATCCAAAACGTTTATGCACATCTACAGACCCTACTAATGAACACGAACACACTTTCAGTGTTTTGAATTGAAACTCCTAGCAGTTTTTCGCCGGAAATCATTCCTCTAACGACAAAAATGGTGCCCCTTGCGCACCTCGGGGCTGAATCAAAAATCCAAAACCTTTATGCACATCTACAGACCATATGAATGAACATGAACACACTTTCAATGTTTCGAATTGAAACCCCTAGGAGTTTTTCGCCTGAAACCATTCCTCTAACAACAAAAGTGGTGCCCCTTATGCCCCCGAGGGCCGAATCAAAAATCCAAAACCTTTATGCACATCTACAGACCCTATGAATGAACATGAACACACTTTCAATGTTTCGAATTGAAATCCATAGGAGTTTTTCGCCGGAAACCATTCCTCTAACGACAAAAGTGGTGCCCCTTATGCCCCCGAGGGCCGAATAAAAAATCCAAAACCTTTATGCACATCTACAGACTCTATGAATGAACATGAACACACTTTCAATGTTTCAAATTGAAACCCCTAGGAGTTTTTCGCCGGATACCATTCCTCTAACGACAAAAGTGGTGCCCCTTACGCCCCCGAGGGCCGAATCAAAAATCCAAAACCTTTATGCACATCTACAGAACCTATGAATGAACATGAACACACTTTCAATGTTTCTAATTGAAACCCCTAGGAGTTTTTCGCCGGAAACCATTCCTCTAACGACAAAAGTGGTGCCCCTTATGCCCCCAAGGGCCGAATCAAAAATCCAAAACCTTTATGCACATCTACAGACCCTATGAATGAACATGAACATACTTTCAATGTTTCGAATTGAAACCCCTAGGAGTTTTTCGCTGGAAACCATTCCTATAACGACAAAAGTGGTGCCCCTTACGCCCCCGAGGGCCGAATCAAAAATCCAAAACCTTTATGCACATCTACAGACCCTATGAATGAACATGAACACACTTTCAATGTTTCGAATTGAAACCCCTAGGAGTTTTTCGCCGGAAACCATTCCTCTAACGACAAAAGTGGTGCCCCTTACGCCCCCGAGGGCCGAATCAAAAATCCAAAACCTTTATGCACATCTGCAGACCCTATGAAAGAACATGAACACACCTTCAATGTTTCGAATTGAAACCCCGAAGAGTTTTTTGCCGGAAACCATTCCTCTAACGACAAAAGTGATACCCCTTACGCCCCTGAGGGCCGAATCAAAAATCCCAAACCTTTATGCACATCTACAGATCCTATGAATGAACATGAACACACTTTCAAAGTTTTGAATTGAAACCCCTAGGAGTTTTTCGCCGGAAACCATTCCCGGACGTACGGACGTACGAACGGACGGACGGATGGACGGACGGACGGACGGACGGACGGACGGATGGACGGACGGACGGACGAAGACGACCAATATATCCCCGCATTTTTTCAAATGCGGGGATAGTTATGGCTCAAAATAGCCATTTGGCCGATGATATTCAATAACATCGGATATGACCTTTTAAATAGGAAACGAGATCTTAAGTGAAAAATAAAAAAAAATCCTCACACTTTCAGAAACAGTATATGTGCATCTGTATTTAATTCTGAGAAAAAATATGTATGGCACACATGAAAAAATTGTTAACTTAGTGCCCTTAAGCCCCATGGATAGCAGCAGATCGAGCACTCTGATACACAAACTTTTACGCGTCTTTACACAGTAACGTTCAGTGAGAGAAGGCCTGCTCTTGCACATTTCTGACTCTTATAAAAGCTTTGTAGATTAACTTTTGCATTAGATGAAAGCATGTAACACCGGTGCTTCCCCTATTCTGTCAAAGCAGTATGCTTCAACCTGAGATAAGGAAGTTAGATTTCAATTTAGATGGATGCACCGTTGTATCACCAGGGACGATAGCTCTCATGGCAGCTGTTTTGGTATATTGCCAATGATCAGTCTATGGTTATTTATTATTTATTTTTGATGTGCAAAGTAACCTTTAGCACCAAAAGCTCCATCAGCATCACACATTAACTGATTAAATTAAAAAAAAAACACACCAGAAATTGCATTCATTCGTAAACTACATCCTCCCTCTAGAATACATATTTCAGCCCCAACCCACCCTTCTCCACAGCATACTCAACTCATTTTCCTCATCCGGCTAAGCATCATTCACTGATTCTATCAATTATTATATAATGCAATCATCAAAGAAAGATTTCTAAAATCACTTGCAACCACATTTTCCTGCGTAGCATAAATTGTGTTTGCTGAAGGGTTAAAAGATAGGCCCATGTCAGTTCTTGTCCTGATCCAATAAAAACTGACATTCGAGGTATATGCTATTTTGAAAAGAGCCGTACAAATGTAACGATTAAAAATATTCAGTCCCAAATTATCTCTACTAATTAGAGCAGTCTTAGAAAGAGTTCTCCATATAACTATACCAGTGAACAGCATTGTCAAGCCAAATTTTGTAAAAGAAAAAAAAAACCCTACATAATTCTCTTGATAAATACCATTACTGGACATACAGAAGCCCACGAGAGAAAACTTTCCAGGAAATTATATCTGTACAGCGTACCACTGATAAAAAGAAAAATATGTTTTGATATTTCTTTTAGCTATCCTGAAACCTATTGTCACTGATCCAGTTAGATGCTATGGGGACTGGAGGCCAGAAATTGCATTGAAAGCAAATACTGTTTTCTACTTAAGGCCTCGTTACAGTTATTCAGGTGAAAACTTTGGTTTTTCAAGAAATACACGGCTTCTCATTAATACGGCCGATAATATTTCGCATTTAAATTTGCTCCCCTATTCACGATACTCACAATGTTTTCAGTTCCTGAAAACTCTGAATATGGCCTTTTCTGGAGACATCTGCACACAATAAAAGTCTTAACATATCACTCAAATCCACTCAGTTGAATGACGCAGTTAATGGCTAAAATAAATGGCTCAAAATGGTAAACATTTTCTCATTTTGGGGATAAATTTCCAATTTACGTGCATCGATAGCGATAAAACTGTGTTATAAGAATTCCTCATTCCACCACTGAGGATTTTACAGCATACGACGATCATTCTGACAAATAAAAAACATGTGGGTTTCTTATTCATTTTTTCAGAAGTCTTTCTGAAAGACAATTTACACAAAAATTGTCTGATTTGTAACCTTCAAATTGTCAGGTCCCAAACAGGTCAGGATTAGTCATTGAACACTCCTGTATGGTCATATCACCGTCAATGAGAATTATTTACTAAACCCACACCGCCACAAACTAAAAATAAGGCTCAAAATAGCCATTTGGCCGATGATATTCAATAACCTCGGATATGACCTTTTAATAGGAGACGAGACATAATATCAGGTGAGTTACCTGATTCGGTGAAACCCTTAGATGGTATTCCAGCCTTCTGATTGGACAAATTAACTTTGAGGCAAAACAATAAATAATCTGGACATAACAGACTGTGTGTGTTGTAGTGGCATGGGATTTCAATTCAAGAACTGGAAATATTACCGAAACAATCGAATTTGCACCAAAACAATTGAAAATATGGAACGGCTTGCCAAATTCAGATGTTCCCGAAAATAGGTTGACAAATAATTTTGGAAAGAAACTATTGGATATTTTTTAAGCTACTCATAACCCGGTGATTGTGCACGGACTGTTTGCTAGAGGGGGTTACGTATATGGGGGTTAGTGGAATTGACTCCCTGATCTGTGTCAAGTCTATTGAATGCAAGGAGAAGTTCGTGGTCGATGAATTCTATGAGCCCTACTCGGGCATTCACTCTCATGTTGTCTTTATGGTTAACAGGATAGTTTGCAAAACAAATAGTGGAACATTTTAGGACGATCCAATATTTGACAAACATTACGGAACTCAGTCAGTTGATAACATTATTAAAAAACAAACAACGAAAATCACGATACTTCTAAGAGAGAGAGATTTTAATAAGTTAGACCCCGACAAAAAACAGATGGTTGTGGGAATATCGACGAACAAATAGTGGCGCAAATCAAAAATAAACTAACCTCACTTCAGACTAACATAAATTTGTCTTTAACTGATAGAGTGCTAGAAGCCACTATCGGGGCTTTAATGTGAAGATCAGATACCCCAGCTTAAAGGTGTCATATCATGTGGATGTGTTTCATATCTTCATATTATCTTAGAAGTGAAATTACTTAGCCTTAGCGTGTATGGTTTGTCTCTTTACAATTCATAAGAGAGTTCCAAGAGGCAGTCTCCCATAAATTGTAACAAGGCAACGACATATGAACAAATTCTCCTGATCGAAAATAACTTAGCACTGTGCAAGTTAAAAGACAAAAAAGGCAAAAATATACTTTCAATTCCCAGAGACCGCCGAATTAATTTTGTTCGTGTGCGTTGGTACACTGTTTTGGTATTTTGCGAATACCACCAATAATTATGCCACGAGAATAGGAAATTCCTGGTTTGATTTCAACGGGTTCAAGAGCTTAGAAGAGTGAATCTGGAAGTGTGAATCACATGGTGGAGTTGACTTCTGCTGAAAAATTTGAGTAAACAATTCCACAGTTTCTGAAACTACGAAGTCGTCAAATTGGACAAAACAGACACGTGTGAGTGGTTAAGGAAAGCGAGGGAGCTAACATTAAGAGAGGGTGGTTAAGGAAATCGAGGGAGCTAATGGGGTGTTACTCTACAGAGACTGACGATCTAGAATGGGGGGGGGGGGGCTGAAGCAACGGTGTAGCCTTATCAAGGGGGAAGGGTGCTCGAGGATTGCAATAGAAACTGACAAGCTGGAATTAGGACCAAGAACTCTTTAGATGGGTTGTGTACCTAGATGGAACTGGGGGTCTTTGTTGTTCAAAGTGAGATCGAAGTCACTGGAGTTGAGGGGGGAATCGGAGAAGGCGAGGAAGGAGTGTGTCAAATGTGTAATTTAGAAGTAAGGGATACCCTGGAACATTTCATGTTAGAATTCCCCAAATATTTTCCTAGTAGAACAATACTCCTTAGAATGGGAAAGTGGGATGACAACGTGAAACAAAAGAGGATGGAGAATGGCGTGAGAGAAAAGGTCAATTTTATCGTTAGGAAGACCGAGAAATCGCCGATGGGGGATTATAGAACACTTTTTGACTGAATGCGGGACGATTAGTGGGAGAGTGGAGGGGGGGGGGATAGCCGGCGGGGGACCGCGTTAAAAGTAGGCCCCCCTCGTTAAAGGACCGCGACATATCAGCGGAAGGCCACATAATTATTATTAGGATAAAGCTTCCGAGTGAAAATGTCACTGTTTGGGATATATTTCTAACTATGAGTATACATGCATTTAATGACGTCTTCATTCGAGAGATCGTGTAGGCTATTTCAACGTTTGTACGGTATTATACGTCTCCTGCGTCACATTAATATCGAAAAAATAAAATAAAATGCACTGCGCGGGGTGGCCGCTTCGTTCAGATCTCTGAACTATATATAACATATCAAACTCAACTATGGTCATCATAATTCATAGTCCTTACGGAAATAAAAAATAAAAATAAAATCCTCCCTCCGTCAATGATTTCCACAAAATATTCTCCGAAAATCAAAACTATTTTTTTGGCCTAACTGAAATAAATTACCTAATATGCATTGTCTTTTTAGAAGCAGCTAAAAACGTTTGGCACACGTAAGGTTAGAAATCACATGAAGCGAAAAAAACCCAAATTCAACGGTGACAGCCCGATTCTCGCACTTTCTTAATTTGCGAGGTAAAAAAGCGTGGGAGAATCGGGAAGTGCTAATTAACTTGCTATGCGGTAAGTTCAAAGGTTTTGAATTATAGTTCATTTCGTGAAAATGACAGGTATTTCTACAACAAATGGTAAGGTGGTGCTCATTGAAGGATTGTCAATAAACACTTACATGGCGATAATTTTTTTGGTATTTTTATTTGTTTCTTTGTCAAAATTTCATAGTTTTCATTTCATTACATTACAAGATAATGTAATAACACACACGCTTCAGCATAAATTCACATGCACGTTGCAAATAAAATCGCATACATATGTTTGTGATCGCACGCGACTTGATTCTTCTGAAGATATATAATCGAAATATATTGAATAAAATAGCGCGCGATCACAGAGGTAACAATGTATATGTATATACCACATGCACACACACAGCATTCAATGTTGCCGCACACGATTTTTTTTTATTTGATATTTTTCAATAATATTAAAAAAGATAATAGTTTTTTTCTGAACAGATACAGTTAAAACCAGAAGTCCTGTCAAAAAGTGCGCTTATATAGGCTTAATTGCGCGTAGGGATTGCGCGCAGTTGCCACATCGAATGGCATCCAAAGCACGGCAGGTTCTCCTGGTTACGGTACTCATAGCAAACACAGGTAATGTTTATGTCAATGGACCTCCGGGTTACCGGAGTAATGAATGATGAGCGGTGGTTGAACCGCTATTTGATGCGATGGAACCGGCAAGACGTATACTGAGATAGCGGCCGAACCGCCGTGACCCATTGTTCCAAGCGCGGTGGTTTCAAGTTCAAACCGCTAATTACACCATCGAACTGCTACTGGACACCGCGTGTAATCAGTAATATTTAAAAATATTTTATATTCCCTCGGGGCCATTATCGGTTGTAACAGGGCCTCTCTCACCAACGCCGGGGCAGGGAGGAGGGGGGTCTCGTTGGAGGGTTGGTTGTCGGATTTGCCAGATTAATACCTGTAGGCGTCAGCCTGATGAAATAAATATAATTTTCAAAGCAATCACTGTTATTTGGTAATCAATATTTTGGGGCAAGTGAGGGGAATCGGGCTAAACATCGGTGTAGAGGGAACTGAGTAGTAACTTTGTTAGCATTTTATTCAGTATACTGGATCAATGAAAACATCATTTCAATATGGCAATCAGGGTGAGGAAGATTAACATTGAATCAAATGACAAATATTGTATTTGCAACAGATTTTTTGGACAAGACTGTTGTATAATCATGTATAGGTCTATATCATTTACAGGTATGTATTCAGAGATGAAGCAAACGAGATTATGGACAAACGTGTGCATGGGCAGGGTGTCCCCAATGACATCACCGCATTTAAGGACTTCTCATATCCATCAGTAATTAGGGCTGCACGATATTCAAAACTGAATACCGGTATCGGTGTTCAAAAAAATACCGCAGTATACCGGTATATCGAAAGCTGTTCAGATTTCTGAACACAAGTACCACAATCGAGACTCGAGACATCACAGTCGGAATGAATTAGCATGCATTGATGATGCGGTTCGAAAAACCATCACCCAACGCAGACGATATCAAAATTTATTATTTTCAAAATTAGTTTAGCAGATTTTCCCCAAAGAGTTAAAAAAACTATATCATGTGACCCCTCATTGGAACGAGCTCAACGAGCTCGTTCCAATGAGGGGTCACATGATACAGTTTTGTTGAAATTTATTTTTCCAACTGCTGAATTTGTATATTACGAGGGCACAAGCAGACGATTCTTTGGATTTTCCCCAAAGAGTTCAACAAAACTATATCATAACTGCTGAATTTGTATATTACGAGGGCACAAGCAGACGATTCTTTGGATTTTCCCCCAAGAGTTCAACAAAACTATATCATGTGACCCCTCGTTCCAATGAGGGGGTCACATGATATAGTTTTGTTGAAATTTATTTTTCCAACTGCTGAATTTGTATATTACGAGGGCACAAGCAGACGATTCTTTGGATAAAGGGATAATATTATTCATTTGGGGCTACAGTTAAAAAACTCACGACATCTTGAAAATTAAATTGTGGGTAAATAAATCATGACGATAAACCGATATTTTTGCAATTACACCGGTATTCAATCGATATTGGTTTGAATACCGGTATATATCGGTTTATCGATATACCGTGCAGCCCTATCAGTAATGCTTAGTATTACTATAGAAGACATAAAGCACAGCATAGAGAAAATTCGGTACTACACCGGCATGCCTGACAATAAAAATATATATCCGATGCCAAGAATCGAAATTCGTGGTCCGAGGAGATAACTCTATATTATGCGAGGGGCTAATTCAGCTACTGTCTTGGATGGGGAATTTTGAAAAGAACTCAGTTCTTTGTCGGTACAAGAGTTATGGGGGTATTGGAATGTCGTTAGTCTCTCATTTACTCGTTGTGTTTCTGTACGAAACTTTGAACATTCCTGGCAAAACACTTGATGAACAGGGATAGTCTCTTCTCTTCACCGTTTCTAAGTATCGTTCATGATATCTTTCACGGTAGCATCTATAGTATTTGCCTCGTGATTGTAAACGTGATTAAACAGATCGAGGAACTTTTTGTGCGTTCCAATAGTCGCAGGACATGCACAAAACGACATACACGTGTGAATGAGGTAATATATATGGCACGAGTTCCAGCGCAGTTGGATAAAACGAGAGGCCATTGGCCTCGAGTTGTATCCTTCCGCGATGGCACAAGTTGGAACTCAGGGGACGATTTTCATCTATCGCTAGCGATTCAAATTGTAATTGCATTGCACGATTTGTAGAAATTTCCAGTGAAATTTCGCTTCTATTTAAAAGCATGTCCGTCAACGATTTTCCATTCTGCATATATGTGCGGAACAGATTTTCATTTTCCGCATGGTTTAGTGTTGCTGTAGATGGGATTTACATAGAACAGACGTGTAATAAAACTTTCTTACGGTACATTTCCAGTAGACTCTGTCGTTTCTTCGATTCTTGGTCTGTATCGGAAATTATTGAATACCAAACATTTTTTCACAGTGTTTACTATGAACACATATCACTTCTTCTTGTGCGTTACCCATTCATTAGATGATATGTGATATTGAAAATTCCAAGCAAACACCATGACTACAAATCAAAAGAAAAAAAAACAAATCCCAGTCAACACTGATCAAATTCTGGAAGAGACTACAAATTATATTCTAATGCTGAAATGCTGAAATGGGAGAATTGGAAACAATAGCCTACATTAATTTAGAATTCAGAACGTAGGAGACAGCCCTGGTTCAATGTCGGATGTGTCTCTTAGCACCACAACACTTGTACCCCACAACAAACATAGCTACAGCTATATATATATTTGCCCGCCATGTCTTATGAGGCAAAATTAGTTGTAGTCTTGATGGAGAGGCCCACTATATATATATATTTTTTCCTGGGTCCTGGGTTGAAGTGAAATAGTGATAGTATAGTTCTTGCTTCCGTCAAAACTTTATGTATTCGTTCGGGTAATATTAACCCTTTACCCAGCGTAACGGCCAAAACCGGCCAGCGCTATTCTAAAAAATCGCCAATTAATATTCATTATGTTTTCATTTTTTGTCTCCAAAACATAGGTTATGACCCCTCGTTGGAATGAGCTCGTCGAGCTCGTTCCAATGAAGGGTCATAAACTATGTTTTTGAGACAAAAAATGAGTTAATCAAGAATTTGTTTTGCAAGTGTCGTCTGCTTTTCATGTTAGGTAAAGGGTTAAAGGCCACTTATACTTGCCCTGGGGAGGAGGGCATTACTATTTCGTCTGTTCTCCGTATCGTGGTACTATGCTTGGGGTACTACCATAATGCACCTCATGAGATACGCAAACGGAATGTATTCACGTTCTCGGTGAAGTGCATTGACACTCTAGTTCAATTCGATTTGTTGATGTTAGGCCCAGTTGTATAACGACAACAAACCCGTGTCCTTTGAGATATGTACATTGAATGTATTCACGTTCTCAGCAAAGTATATCGGCAATTCATCTCAACTGGTTCAAGGACGCCAGTTAACATTTCTAGTGCAATTGATCAATTTGGCATCCGACTACGACTAAATTTCAAAAAGGCCCTAAATATTAGTAAATAAGAATTAGAGTGGAGAACAGCGACATATTATATACCGAAATAATGACAAAAGTACACAACACTGGAATTTATCCGCTTTTGCAAGAACAAAAAGTATTTTTTGGCTTTTGATGACAAAGATGTTTCCAGCCGCACAAGTAACCGACGAGAATAACAAGAAATGGATCGGTAATTCTAATGGCTGAGTTATAAATAAAAGACTCCACACTGCATACTTGGGGAGAAAGTATATTCGTCATTTCTTCATTGACGTGTTGAAAACTCTCCTAGGAAAATGAACGACCACGAAATATAGCTTGTGCTGGGAAGACATGCTTGTTTTAATCACGTGACTCATGGGCCAAGTTGGGAGACGATTTAATTTCCCAAAGATCTGAAATCTGTAAATATTTCATTGCTGTTTTCGAATCTTCGGGGCGATGTAATATTCAACTGACAATGTATTAATTGTCAAAGTCAAGGACTGAATGCCCAAGTTGCAGAAAGTTTTTTTTTCTGTTCACCAAATATAGTGAAATTTAGTACCATCGTAAATTTAAATTTCTTCTTCGCACAACCGCATTGTGGGTAACATGGATCCACATCGACTTTGACCGCTATAGGCAAGCAAAAGGCTACCAAAACTATGTGACTTGTACAATAAGCGTTTAGATAAATGAATTCAATAACCAACATAATTGCGATATTGTTCAAAATTCACTGACTAAAAATTGGTATCGAAAAGCAGATCAGTTATTAATGTTCTCAAATCTCATGAGTAGGCAACAGTCAAGCCACCCCAATCAGCAACTACAGAAGGGCGATAGTTTCAAAACAAATGAAGCGTACAAAACCATGTACACAAATGAATCAGAATTGATGCTTTTCTAAATTCACGAAGCCGATTGATGTAAGAATTCTGCTTGCAGGGCAGGTCATTTTTGTTGTGTTGGCCATACTTGAGCATTCACATGGCACTCTTAGCAGCTATCATTGCGCATGCAACTCCAGAAATGGTCACACAGATTATACTAAATGAGGAGGTTGGGTAGTTTTCCGTTTTTTGTACTAATCTCATCTTTTTTTTTACCAATTTGACACAAATCTCATGCAAAGTGGCACAGAATTGGGGGGGGGGGGGGGGGTATGATCGCTCACTGCAGACTGACAAAAAACACATTGAACATTCTTCATTTTACATTGATGCACTCTCTCATGACTCCATACTTGTTCTTGTGAACTGTGTGGATTTGCCCCTTGACGAGCTTCATAAAAGGTAAACAAACACAGAACAAATGGCAGCACTTGTGAAATTTAGACACCCTAAATTACAATTAGTCTTACGGTCCGTCCCTTGAAAGAGTAAGAAAAAGATTACTTCGAGTCTGTACTAGAAGGATCTCAGAAAATAATTATTCAGTAAATCTAAGGTATATTATTGTTCAAAATCTGGTCTCCTACTTATGCCATAGCAGACTTTCAGGCAGTGCATTCTACCACATAGTAACGGTTCCATAGCAAATATTAGTTTCTACATGATCTATGTTTCATGCCAAAAAATTGCTATATAATTTCTTTTTAGACTTTGGAGAAGATTACTTGAAATTTGAGCAAAGTTAGGTTGGGTATCCCCTTTATTCACATTACGGTCCCTAATCAAAAATCACATTCTACTTGGCAACTTGTGAGAGTGTCGCGAGGTTGGCATCCTGTTTCTTCGTAAACTGTAGCTGGCTGGTACATTTCCGTACAAGGCCTCAATTGATATGAACTTTCATCGCCTCGTATGAATCTCATTAATTTAAGGATAGGTTTACAGACTTGGGTATAACTTATAATATGTACCTTCTTGCATTTGGCTATTTAATTATTTTACGACGCAGTAAAAACAGCAAATTGAATTGAGGCTTTCGACGAATGCTGTACTTTTCGTACTTTTGCAGTGACAAGATGTCATCGTATTGAACCCGTGATCATCCGCGACATAGCAGAAAATCGCTTGACTTATCCTTTCACTGGTTGCTTTGTATTGAAAAACTAACTTAAGCACTATTATCAACCGAAGCAGAGACTGACTTTCACAATTACATCAAATTCTATTATCAGTCGCGTTCCAATCTCACGTTGTTAATTGTAACACCCAGGTTTGGCTTCTGCAATGTATGTCCTTCTGTCGATCTACCCGGCTGTCGATTAGCCCATCTGTCTGTCGGTAGAACCATGACCGACGAAGTATCGAACATTGGACGACCAATTTATAGTCGACTTTTACGATTCAATTGTAACAAGAGGCCCCAAGTGGCCTTAATCGCTCACCCGCCAAAGGGGTTCAAAAAAGTATTTGGGGTCAGATTCAGTTAGACATTGTTCATCAACGCTACAAAAGAATGAAGTCATGAAAGGCAAATTTTATGGAAAAACACCAAGGAATTGATTTGAACAAACCTGAACCTAACATGCACCCCCTGCCACCTCCTCACCTCACCCATAGAAACCCCTAATATTAAGCCGGGGACTCAAATTGAACAAACTTGAATCTCACCCCCTAATGGATGCTGCATACCAAATATCAAAAGCTTCTGATTGGTGGATTGGAAGAAGAAGATTTTTAAAGAATATTCCTCATATTGCACTAATCTGAACATTTGGGCTCCCATAGAGAGCCCAAGTATGGACCCAGGGATTTGATTTCAATAAACATGTGAATGAATCTTCCAAAGATGTTATATGTGAAATATAAAAGCCTTTTGAGCAGTGGCATGGGAGAAGACGATTCTTTAATGTTTTTCCCATTAATCATAGTGTTAAAGTATGATGACTCAGCATTTTTTCAAAGTCCTGGAAAAGTACCCTATGAAAAAAAACGATGGTAATTTTTTTTTACCATTTGTTTCTGCCGTTCCAAAAGAAGCTTCACACAAAATAAAAATTCTCTGTGCCATGTAGTTTTGGAGATATGGGCGTTTTATAAAAAAAATTCTATTTTTAGCTTCTGCAGTTCCAATGGGGTGACGGGAAAAATGTTTTTGGCATTAATTAGGTACTTATGACCCAATTAGACCTCATATCAAATTTGCTTCAAATTGGCCTCTCAGTTTGGAAAATAGAAATATTGGTACAATTCGGGATCCCACAGGAAGCCCAAATATGAACCCAGGTGACTTTGCTTTTACAAACTTATGTCTCACCTCCCTACCAAATATCAAAAGATTCTGATTGGTGGATGCGAAGAAGAAGATTTTTGAAGAATATTCCTCATATTGAACTAAGTTATAATTTAGGCTCCCGCAGTGAGCCCAAATATGATCCCAGGGACTTGGATTTAAAAATTTTGAATCTCACTGCCCTATGAATGCAGCATACAAAATATAAAAACAATTCTGACTGCTGAATCTGAAGAAGAAGATTAAAATTCCCCATATTGAACTAAGTTATAATCCGGGCTCCCACAGTGAGCCCAATTATGAACCCAGGGACTTGGCTTGAACAAACTTGAATCTCACCCCTATGGATGGTGCATACAAAATATCAAAAGATACTGATTGGTGGATCTGAAGAAGAAGATTTTTAAAGAATACTCCTCATATTGCACTTATTTGTACATTTGGGCTCGAATAGAGAGCCCAAATATGGATCCAGGGAATTGATTTCAACAAATATGTGAATCAATCTTCCCATGATGTCAAATGTGAAATATGAAAGCCTTTGGACCAGTGGTTTGGGAGAAGAAGATTCTTTAATGTTTTCCCCATTACCCACAGTGTTAAAAAATGCTGACTCAGCACTTTTTCAAAGTCCCGAAAAAGTTCCCTATGATAACCGATAGCAATTATTTTTTTACCATTCCATTCTGTAGGTCCTAAGGAAGCTTCACATCAAATAAAAATTCTCAGTGCAGTGCAGTTTTCGAGATATGGGCGTTTTGATTTTTTTCTATTTTTAGCTCCTGCGGATCCCATGGGGCGACGGCAAAATTTTTTTTGCATAAATTAACTACTTATGTCCCAATAAAACCTCATATCAAATTTGGTTCAAATCAGCCTCTCGGTTTGGAAAATAGAAATTTTGGGCGGGGCAAAAATTCTTGCCCCTCTCATAACTATGGCAAATATAGCACTTAGAACTTCTCTTGAACAATCTGAGTGTACACCTCAAAAGGAAGCTGCACACCTAATATCCAGTCTTTACTACTGCTGGTTCATGGGAAGAAGATTTTTTAAGATTTGGACTCACTTTTTGGGCGTGGCCCTACCAAGAGGCGGGTCAACTTGATTTGAACAAACTTGAATTGACATATGATAGGGAACATATGCACCATATTTGGTTCAATTTGGTTGTGGTTTGTGAGAAGAAGTCGATAATGTAAAGTTAACGCCGGACGGACGACGGACGGAAAGTGATTAGTAAAGCTCCCCTTGAGTTTCGCTCAGGTGAGCTAAAAGTGAAGTATAATGGTAGATGCCCACACAACAATAAGTTCTCGAATCTATCGCTATCCGATCGAGATTCTCTGTTCGCATTTGCCAGTAGAGTATGACATTGTCTTTTCAATGGACAGGTGTAATGTTACATCATCATAGCCAGACAATAGAGCAGAGAAGTCCAACCGGGTTGCGTTTTGGTCGGGAACCCATCGAAAGTCTCTGTCCGCTTTCGCCAGAACGATACTGTGTTGCCTTTAGATGGACAGAGATTGACTTACAAAAATATTGTTAAGTTGAATTGTGGACATCGCTCGCACTATTAGTATGACAAACATTAATCATTTTCTCGGAGAATTGATTAAATAACCTAGACCTTAAACATTGTCTATTTGCCTGCAAGTAAAGAAGTCAGATATGCTTTCAATACTTCAACTTGTTAACGTCGGCACCGACACCTACATCAGTATCATTATCAGCATTGTCTTCAACATAACATTTACGATCCCCGCATCAGCATCAAACATGTCCTAACCAGTGCTTGCCTTGAGGGTGTGGATGCCAATATAGTCAGTGTTTTAGTTATTAAAGTTGTTTTTGAGGGTGCAGTTTGTATCGCGGGGGACGGCGTGTGTGCGAGCTGTGGGATAGAGGTGTCCTATGTTAGGTTACTGCTGCCTTAAGGCTAACACATACGCCGCCCTCTGTGATGAAGTCTCCATCGGTGCGACGGTGAAAACTCTCGTCATCAGTTATTTTCATGTAACGTGATCTCCAATGAGGCTACAGATTCTTTGTACTTTTTTTGTTATTCCGTATGATTCCCATCCAACCAAAATAAGAATTTAACTCAGCTGATATGTTTACAATAACATAGGTATTCCTATGTGAATACGTTGTTTTTTGTTTGTATATTCTTTATTTTTTACTATTCACGTTTATATGTACAGGCACCGCCACTCTCAAAATAATCCATTCCAGACTGGAAATATATTTTGTGACAAGAATGATCAACCGAAACTTACCTATTTAGACGATAGCTCATAACTCTTATCTTTTGACCTTGGTTTTAACCCCAAAATTAGTGAACATGGCTAATCAAGTTACACTTGATGAGATTCAGAACATCGATAACTTCGACTTCATCTCCCAGTCAACAACGCAATTAATGATAATAGTGACGCCGACTCAAACTCCACATTCTTCATTGATGAACTTAACTGCATGTATTATACACCAAAAGAATGCCAAGGCATGATGACGAAGAAATCCCCAAGGTTTTCTTTATTTGAATTGCTGTAGTCTCAACACTAATTGGGAGAACCTTTGCAATCTTATTTGTGAACTTCAAACAACCTCGAATCTTATGGAAGTAACTGGCCTCACAGAAATTTTCAGTGTGAAGAATAATATCAGCTGGGAGCGCGGTGGCTCTGTGGGTAGAGATGCAGGCTGCAAGCCGAGATATCCTCGATTCGAATCCCGCCTACGGCAACCGCGTTGTGGCCTTGGACAAGACACTTAATCCCAAAAGCCCACGTGGGGGCAGCGTGGCGTTGTGTATAAGGCGTACAGCACGTCGATGGTGCAATTGTCTTCAGCCAATGCTAACCCTGCTTGTGTGGAGTTAGTACTTTGGGGAATCTGACAGTTGTTCGCCGTTGTTCGGTGGTTCTCCTCGGGTACTTCGGCTTCCACCACCCGTAAAACTGTCCGACACGAGGTGATCCTGGCTGTCGAAAGTGTCGTTAAACCCCAATAAATAACTAAATAATAATATCAGCTAGGCATTCGAAGGCTACCGTCCCCCTATAACCGGAAAGTGACCGGAGTCCGACGGTGGAGAGGTGTGTGTAGAGCTGTTTATTAACGAGAAATAAACAGAACGTGATGCGTGTTTGAATCGGTGGGTGTTTTACATAACGAGTTGGAATGGCGTAGTCATATTTCGAGAGAGCCATTGGCTCGAGCGAAATATGATTACGCCATTCCAACGAGTTATCTAAAACACCCACCCATTCGAACATACATCGCGTTCTGTGTTTATTACACAACCCATGCATTAAAATTCATTTAAATAAACACATTTTAATTCCGATGTTTAAACCCAAAGGTGAAGAGTCTGTTTGTTTTGTTTGAAGCTGTACTGATCAAATGGATCGATAAAAAATCAAAACAACCTTTTCGGAACCAGTGTTTGTTGAAATTCGTATCGCTGTTTCTCTTCGGCTGATGCCCATTTACGCCTAACCATTTGGTGGCTATTACTGTTAGTAAAAATATAAGTACAAATTTATGCAGATTTGCAAAACAGCTGGGAGAAACATTTTTAAAAGAAGTTCGAAGCATGTCAAGATGTAAGAAGATTTACCGAAATAAAGTTGACTAATTTAGATGTTACGGATCCACAAAACGAGACCGCCATGGGACTGGGGACTGGCTTAATGTTCTGGTTGGACATGATTGGGGCTTGTTTTTAAATATTATCTCATTTTTGGTTAACTAATTTTTTGTGAAACTACTTTATTTTGCTTTAGACGTTTTCATTTTCACACTACGCGACAGACTGTCGATAATTGTATAACTGGAAACTTTTCGAAGAGTAACTAATGACTCGATTGGAAAGGAACAAGTAGAATGGTGGCGGGAAAAAAGTTCCGGCTTGTACATCACCCATTGAATACAGAATCATTTATGTCATAGGGGTTATTCCGTTAAATACGAGAGTTTAAAGTTGAATGGATGTGTAATAAATGCAGAGTAATCGCCTGACTGGACTGGTTACGTGAAATAATTCATGAGAGATGAGGGACGTTGTACAAACACGAGTGCGCGAATACGCACGAGTGTTTTACAATATAGTCCCTCGCTTCGAATGAATTATTTCACGTAACCAGTCCAGTCAAGCGATTACTTTTCATTATTAACGACAATTATATTATTTAACCCTTACCTAACGTAACGGCCAAAACCGGCCAGCGCTATTCTCAAAAATCGCCAATTATTTCATTATTTTTTCATTTTTGGTCTCTAAAACATAGGTTATAACCCCTCATTGGAACGAGCTCGTCGAGCTGGTTCCAGTGAGCGTTCAAAACCTATGTTTTTGAGACAAAAAATGAAAATAATAGTTATTCACGAATTTTTTTGCAAGTGTCGTCTGCTTTCATGTTAGGTAAAGAGTTAAAAAAAACAATGAAGTATCCATTACACCCACGGCAAAGCGGCTTCGCTTGCGCGCACGGATACATGACCCAATTGTTGATTGCATAATCCACTTGTTAACTTATCGTTTATAATCAAACCGGGAAATCCCAGTAAATCACACTTTGGAAAGTAATAATATCCCTTTCAAAACACGTGATGATCTCACGGTATTTATTCCACATGTTTTCGAGAACTTCGTTTATAGAAACAACATCCAAGCAAAAACGCATATTAGGAAACATTTACAGACCTAATACAACAGCCAAAGCAGACCTAGATTTTTTCTTGACAACTTTATCCCAACCATTTGAAAATCTTAATAAGGAAAATAAGAAAACTTACTTAATGAGAGATTTCAGTATTGATTTACTGAGCTTTTGCAGCCATAACAATAATGAATTTATTTATAGATTCAATGTTCAGCGCGGGATTGTTGCCAGTTATTATGAGACCAACCAGGAGAACTGACCATTCGGCTACAATTATTGACCATATTTTCAACAACAAAATAAGAATGCAAACGTCCGGAATAGTTGTATGAGACGTACGTGATCTCTTCGCCACTTTTTTATGTCGAAGAGTCAATTAGAAAAAGTACTCAGACGATGCAAATCCAGAAAAGATCAATTAAAAGAGAAAACATTAATTACTTTACAAATGTACTATCAGCAGGCGACTTCGCAGATGTTTTAGTACAATTTGTCCCATCACGGCATACGATACATTAAATTAAAATTTCATACACTATTTGAACAAGCTTTCCAATGCACAAATTATATCAGTTTCAAAGATACACGTCAAGCGTGAACCGCGATGACATCTGGGCTGGGAGGGCAAAAATGACTATTGAACCAAATCGCATCTATTTATTTATATTATCACACTCTGTGGAATGGACCATCATACTGAAAAAGTATTCGATATTTGTTAAAAACTGATTGTTCACTAACCCATCAATTGTAAAAAAGTCTATACACGGAACGACACGCGTGTCTGAATGGGTTAATCGATATGGCACAAGTTCCAACCCGGACGGATAGAACGAGAGGCCACAGGCCTCGAGTTTTATCCTTACGCGGTGGCACAAATGCAATATCGATTAACCCATTCACACACGCGTGTCGTTCTGTTTTATTATTGGCCTCCATGTCTATAAAAACATTATTAGAAGGACACTCAGTAATTCATCTGACAACTTCAACAAAAAGAATACATTTTATCACCAACCAAATTTGTGAGGAGAAGCTGTTTTACTATTTCGTCCCACGAGTTCGAATGTGTTATATGTGCCTACTGGCACGTAGAACACATTGGAACTCAGGAGACGATTTTTAGCTATCGCTAGCGATTCAAATTGTAATTGCGGTGCACGATTTGTGGAAAATTCCAATGAAATTTCACTTCTTTATAATATGTGCGGAACAGATTTTCATTTTCCGCATGGTTTAACGTTGATGTGGATGGGGATTACATAGAACAGGCGTGTAGTAAACTGTCTGAGTGTGTTTTACTCTAATATTTGGGTGTGACAGGAAGACAGCCGCCTGACTATGCCATTACCCTGCAGTACCATGCACACTGTCTCATTATTTTATCTTGTTCAATCATGAATTACAGTGCAAAATAAAATTATTCAGTTCAATTCAATTCCACTCTAGAACAAATCTACGGAGAACAAGAAAGGGTCACCGAAAAATAAAAGCGCGGAAAATGAATTACATTTGAATTTTTGCAGGAACCATTATAAAAAATACTGAGATTAAATATAATACGATACGATACAAAATTAAATGGAAAATTACAAAAACTTAATAAAATAAATGCAAGGAAATGCTGGAAGATTTTAAACTGCCTGAGGTGAGATGAAAAACGACTTTAATGAATACGATAGGAGCATACTAAAACGATTTTCACTAAATTAGAAATAATTATGTAAAGTTCTTTATTATAATTATGAAAAGCAGTACTCTCCCTTCAAAGTGGACGTTCGGTGTAATTAAAACTATATTCCAGAATAAAGATTGCTGTCTTGATCCACACAACTGTGGGAAAAATACTCTTGTCAACAACATCTCTAAGCTATTTACAACTATCTTGAGTAAACGAATTACAAACTTTCTTGAAGAAAATGACTTACATTATGAAAACCTAGCAGGGTTTGGAAAAGACTATTGAATGCTCTATCGCATATTTTCTCTGAATGCTTCCGAGAACTGATGACATTGAGAAATAAAACACTTTATTGTGCATTTATAGATTTTTCGACACAGACTGGAGATGGAGCTTTAGTCAAAATTAACTATTGAAACACTGATGGTGAAACTATTCCTGAATATGTAAAAAATATTAAACAAACAAATTTCTTTGGCAATAATGTGGATGTGAGACATGGTGATAATTTGTCGCCTGTCCTGTTTGCGCTATATTTGAACGATCTGGAGACATTTCTATACCAGAATAACTGGACGTGGATAAAATAGAGAATTCACCACCCACTGACTAAAACGTACATCAGCAACAGTTCTCTGCGCAGATCACACGGAGCTATTTTCCAGCTCGGGAGAAAAATCAGAGATCCTGCGGAAACCGTTTAACGACTACTATGACAAACGGAAATTATCGGTTAACATATCAAAATAAAAAAAAAATTATATAGTTTGTCAAAGAAGATGGGAAGCTGGACAACCTTGTTTTAGTATCAACAGGTACAGAAATCGTAAATGAATACAAGTAGTTAGGAGTCACATTTTATAAACAAAGATCGTTCGACAAAGAAAAAAATATTAGTTGTACCGAAGCTGAAAAAACAATGCACGGTGATATAAATAAAGTGAGGCAGAATAAACTACCGAGAGATGTGGTCTTGGAGATCTACCTAACATGATTTATCCCAGTAATAATAATATAATAATAACACTTTGGACAGCCGCTGATTTGTCGCGGTTCTCGGACGAGAAGGCCATGGTTACCCCTGTACTCCCAACTGCCTCCCTATTCCCACGCTTCTCCTCTCCTCCCAACACTCGGAGACGAACTGCTTGATGATACCCCTTGTCCCATTCTTCCCAATCTCTCCGATTAGCGGTTAGCATATTAACCCTCTCCTTTGAGTCTCCCCCTAACCACATGTCCTTCATTCTCCCATCCCACTTCCCCATTATACTCCCAGTGAATCTCATTCTTTTAGACTGATACTTTGGGCATTCTAGAAGAAAGTGTTCCAGGGCCTCTACCATGTCCAAGTTACACATCTGGCACTCCCGTTCACCGTCTTTCCCAATTTTTCCCCTCAGCTCCAGGGATCGCGACCTCAGCTTGAACAACAGTGACCCCCTCCCCAAAGGTGCCATCAAGGTACTCTTCAAAACCTGGCTTCTCTTTATCACGCAGGCCACCTAAAGACCTCTTTGATTTGACCCCCTCTCGCCAGTTACGGTTAAAATTCTCATGGCATATGAAATATGGAGATATCAAAGTAACAAATGTATAGGGAAGCTAGAATTATGATTCTTGAAATTTGTTTAAAAGTTTATAAAGCCAGTTGGTGATAGCTTTTTATTTGGGGAGTGTGGCCTACACCCAATTTAATTTATAATCAAATTAAGGTGCCTTACCTTTTGGGCACTGGTAGTTACAGACAAGGCTCATAAAATTCTACTCTTATCTTTTTTCAACTACTCAGCAAGCATATCTCACGGACGTATTTAAGTACGTGCATCCTAAACATCTTTTCGCTTCTAAATGGTATGGGCATGGCTGATGTATGGATTAATCAATACACAGAGGAGAGAAAATGGTTTATTCTTAAAATAAAGCAAAGACTGTTCGATATTTTGAACGCGATTGGAGAACAACCAAAAATTGCTCCAGCAACTATGAGTTTCAGTCTCCAATGAAGCCAATATTTCTGATAGAAGAATATCTAAAAAGTTCCCAAAGTCCTTATATACTCCTCTTCGTCAGTTCAGAGTAAAATATCACAAACTTCTTATCGAAACAGGCAGCTGAGGGTCTATTGGTAGATCATCAAGAAAGTGTGACTTTGTGACAACTATATCTGCGACGAATACCATTATGAACTAATTTCTGAAAAGTTAACGGAATTACGCCGCATATATTATATATCCGAAGGTACCTTTATTATCGTCGCAACATACAGCGTCCCAAATGGTGTTACTTAGTAACGAAAACGCGAAAATAATAAAGAAATCTTGCAAGGTTATATAAAAAAAAATCTCAGCTGAGATCTGAAACATTCTCGAGGCTATCCTCATGTTTCGGTTGTTTGTCATTATTATTCAACAGCAATTGAAGAGGTGACGCTACAGAAGAATTCGCTGATATTAATAATTTAATAATTTACAATGCTCTCATTTATGTAAGTAATATACCGCTACTATTGGCGAAAAGGGAGCATGGTGACTCAGCAGTTAACCCTTTACCCAACGCAAACGATGTCAAAATTTGTGATTTTAATTTTTGTTCTTTCATATTTTTCAAAACATTTCAACAAAACCATATCATGAGACCCCCTCATTGAAACGAGCACGTTGAGCTCGTTCCACTGAGGAGTCACATGATATGGTTTGTTTGAAATGTTTTAAAATATATTTTTTTCAACTGCTTAATTTGTAAATTACACGGGTGGGTGCGGCCAATTCGTTAGGTGAAGGGTTAAAGCATTGGAATTTAAACGGAAATGTCGGTGATTCGATCCTGACCAGCAGCACGTGCGCCGTGTATCTCTCCAAGGGGCGTAATCCAGAGTGCCCAAGTGGGAGCATGGTGACGCTGTGTAGTGACTACTGTACACCGATAGTCCACGTGCCGTCAACCGCTACTAACTCTTTTTTGCCGCGTTAGTAAGTTGGAGAGTCTGACAGCTGCACACAACTACTCGGTGGTTCTCTCCGACTAGTCCAGCTTCCTCCACCCATAAAACAGTTCGACACGATGTGACTCTGAATATTGAAACTGTCATTAAACCCCAATAAACAAACAAACAAACTGACGGAAGAAAGACTCCTGGCTTGCAGGTGACCTGGTGTGGAATATGCGATATCGACTAAGCGTTGCTTGTGCCACACATGAAGGTTACTGACGACATGTATACTGGGCTGGGACACCACCGGGCGGTGTGGCTAATAATAATGACAGTCAATCCGACAGTGTGTGTTACTGAGGGTTTCAGTGTGCATGTGTGTTTGTGTGAGTACGTGTTGGCGGGGGGGGGGGGGGGGGGGATTACATATAAAGCTGAGATGTTTTCCTTCTACCTATGAGAGAAGTTAAATACGGGTTGATGTCATATATTATCAGTAGTATAGAGGGGAATCTCAATGGGTTTTTGGTGGACCCCGGGGTCCGACCATGACCGGGGTTATTGACCCCCGCGCCCAAATCCGTTAGGTCACCCCATCCCCTCTACACACCTGGCCTAAACTATTTTTAGGCGCCCTCCCCATCCCCGCCCTGTATGTACCCCTTTTTAGGCTATGCCTCCCGAAAGTCCATGTAGGGCCCAACCCCAAAGCCCCTCAAAAGGCCCAAGCTTTGTATAGCCCAACATGTATTAGGCTTTCCCCACATTGTTTTGGCTTTCCCTGTATGTGGGCTCCCCCTCCCCAAATCCCTTGTATGGGCTATGCCTCCCCACCAAAGCCCTTGTATGGGCTGTTTCTCCCCACCAAAGCCCTCCCAAGGCTAGCCCAAAGTTAGGGAACTTCTAAACTGAGGCGTCCAATGGGTACTAACAAAGAGTTCTCCCTCCCCCTCCCCACGTAAATTTCGTGCTTTGTTGGTGTATCTCTAAGGTACAATGTTGTCAAGGACATGTACATGTAACTATATACAAACAAAGAGCTTAATGTGAAGACTGCCTGGTTTGTTTAGACATGTCGTAAAGGGATAAAGATAGAGAGGGTCTTTGTTTATAAGAAGATATGATAGTGTTGCGTTGTACAGTTACGTAAACAGATAAGGGAATTATGTATAAAGCAAAGGCTTTATGATAAAATGTTTCTTTGTTAAGGGATTATGATAAAGGTTTCCTTTGTTTATAAGAGGCTCATGGAGGCGCGGTGGCTCAGTTGGTAGAGGTGCAGGTGCAAGCCGAGAGGTCCTCGGTTCGAATCCTACCTGCGGCAACCGCGTTGTGTCCTTGGGCAAGACACTTCACCCCCATTGCCCACGTGAGGGCACGGTGACGCCGTGTACTAAGGCGTACTGCACGTCGATAGTGCACCTGTCTTCAACCAATGCTAACCCTGCTTGTGTGGAGTTGGCATGTTGGGGAGCTGACAGTTGCTCGCCGTTGCTAGGTGGTTCTCTCCGGGTACTCCGGCTTCCTCCACCCATAAAACTGTCAAGGTCATGGTTAGCCATTGTGCAGACATATGTGACCTTAAACACAATAAATAAATAAATAAATAAATAAATAAATAAATAAATAAATAAATAAATAAATAAATAAATAAATAAGAGGCTCATGATGATAAAGACCATGTGCTCTGTTTGATTATGTCATAGATAAGATAGTGTCACGTCGCAGGTTTTTGATAACCCAGTAAGATCGCGGCAGTGTCTGATTGGTCAAAACAGGTATCCTATGAGAGCAAGGCGGCGTCTGATTGGTCAAAACTGGTATCCAACCAGATCGTGCCATGCAGTGTTTTCTACATGGCCAATAGACAAGTGATCCGGTGTGTGACAATAAAAGGCAAACAAGATTGGAAGTTTTTATCATTCTTTCAACATCATTTGATCAAGAACATTCTGAACGGTTGCATCTATCCGAGAAGGTTTTCTAAAAAATGATCACTTATGTATGTATCACTTTAGTATGTATATTTAAATGATCATTCTTTCAAAATCATTTGATCGAGAATATTCTGAATGGTTGCATCTATCCGAGAAGGTTTTCTAAAAAAATGATCACTTATTTATGTATCACTTTAGTATGTCTATTCAAATGATCACTTATTTACATACTAAAATGATCAAATGATCACTTATTTACATACTAAAGTGATCACAAGTCCGATGTGCACATCGGTTTTACATACGGGCACATCGCTTTTAAAGCACATTGTGATGTTTTTCATAAGCACATACGAGTATCTGAGACTACTTTGTGGCTACCGTGAGGCTACATTGTGAGGCTACATCGAGGCTACATGAGGCTACATCGAGGCTACAATGAGGCTATAAACATCGAGGCTACATCCTTGTGCTTCAGATTCACAAGGTGTATAAAAGGAAGATACCACAGAATATTATAAATTTGCTTCCGACAGGCGATGGATTCACACCATACACCCGAAACGTGTCAGCAGATTTTCACAAAGCACTCCAGTCTTTATCGGCATAAGAAGGTAGCTCAAGGGTCAGGAGTCTTCCAATGCACAAGATGTCAGAAAACTTTTGAGAGAAAAGACAATCTAAGCCGCCACGAGAAGACACATTCAGCCATCGAGTTATTACACCCATTTAAAAGGGGAAGTCAGGAGACTAACCTGTCGACGTCAATGGATCTACATCAGATTTACTGAATCGAACAGAAAGTCACTGGTCTCAATGCCTCGAATTGAAAAGCCCCAGGCAATACGGCCACTAACAGGAAATGTACCAAGAGTTGAACCCTCCTTCCAGAAGAATCCAACCACGAAAGACATAGAAGATGGCTACTGTCTTGACAGGGCTGAGATAAATTATGAGCCCAAAACCAAAGCACTAGACAGGTTGAGAAGACATACAGATCAAATACAATTTCTGGCCTATGCTAATCATCAAACCAAAAATGCGGTAAAGACGGCCAGCGATGACCTAATTAAATGCATATGTGAATGTGCAAAGAACGTTTTGAATTTCATTGTACCAACGACAATGAGAGAACGGGCATAACTCATTCCACACATGTATGAAATCAGGAAAATAGCCAAAATATTACCTGCAGGGAAAGTAAGACGAATCAGACAGAAAGGCGATTTTTTTATGAAAGCTGCCGAGACCTGTTCTGGCTAGCTTATCAACTATCCTCGGAGAAAATCTGTAGAAAGCCAATTAAAACGGCCCTTTTCAGGGCCACCCAATTTCATAAAAAGAGAATATTTTTATCACATACACTCCACACTCGTTTCCAGTTGCATGTATCCGAGAAGGTTTTCTAAAAAATGACAACTGAATCTAACAGATTCCATTTCGTCAGAAATAAAACCGTTCAGAATTTTCTCGATCAAATGATTTTGAAAGAATGATAAAAACTTCCAATTTTGCTTGCCTTTTATTGTCACACACCGGTTCACTTATCTATTAGCCATGTAGAAAATACTGCATGGCACGATCTGGTTAGATACCTGTTTTGACCAATCAGATACCGCCTTGCTCTCACTGGATACCTGTTTTGGCCAATCAGACACTGCCGCGATCTTACTGGGTTATCAAAAACCTGCGACCTGACATTATCTTATCTATGACATAATCAAACAGAATACATGGTCTTTATCATCATAAGCCTCTTATAAACAAAGGAGACCTTTATCATAATCCCTTAACAAAGGAACCTTTTATCATAGAGCCTTTGCTTTGTACTTAATTCCCTTATCTGTTTACGTAACTGTACAACGCAACACTATCATATCTTCTTATAAACAAAGACTCTCTCTATCCTAATCCCTTTATGACATGTCTAAACAAACCAGGCAGTCTTCACATTAAGCTGTTTGTTTGTATGTATTTACGTGTACATGTCTTTGACAACATTGTACCTTAGAGATGCACCAACAAAGCACGAAATTTACTTGCGGAATGGGAGGGGGAACTGTTTGTTAGTACTCATTGGGCGCCTCAGTTTGGAAGTCCCCCAGCTTTGGGCTAGCCTTGGGAGGGCTTTGGTGGGGAGAAACAGCCCATACAAGGGCTTTGGTGGGGAATCACAGCCCATACAAGGGTTTCAGGAAGGGGAGCCCACATACAGGGAAAGACAAATCAATGTGGGAGAAAGCCTAATACATGTTGGGCTATACAAAGCTTGGGCCTCTTGGAGGGGCTTTACGGTTGGGGCCTACATGGACTTTCGGGAGGAATAGCCTAAACAATAGAGTACATACATGATCGGAAGGGGGTGGGGGGGGGGGGGGGGCTAAAATAGCCTAGACCTAGTGTGGAGAGGGAAGGGAGGCCTAACGGATTTGGGTCAATGACCTTGGTCATGGTCGGACCCCGGGGTCCACTGAAAACCCTTTCAGATTCCCCTCTATACTACTATTATCATTTGCAATAAGTACATGTCTGGCATGTGCAGGTTCAATTGCAACGCATTAAAAATGTGTTTTTACAACACTGAATGGACGTATCGTGCGCCCCTCGAACTACAATGCTAATCTCGATCTAGAATGCTTGCTGGGAATGGGTGATGGACTGAGGGAGGGCCAGTCTCCGTCGAGTTGTGAGAGGGACATTGACTGGAGTTCTTTGGAGAAGTTTTGATCTTTAATTTTTGGATTTTATTTTTCTTCACTACGATAGTCCGCTACTTGGCAGTTACTTTCAAACTAAGGTGCTTATTTTTGGGTCGGATGATGGTCTGGAGTAGAACAGATTCTGCCCAGTTGTTGGACGGGCACTGGCTGGAGCCCTTCAGGTGGATTTGACCGTATATATTTTGATGTGCATATCTCCATATCGATAGTCCATTATTTGGAAAGTTGTTGGAGAGGCGATGCACATCCGGTCTTTTCTGATGGCCTAAATGTTGCATGTGCCTTGATCCGCCCAGAGTGATACAATTATTTATTGTACGCTAAACGATAGATTATCGAACAAATTGCGGAAAGATAGAAATCGTATCCCCCACTGTGAAGATATAAACATTTTCACTTTCACGGTATCAGTCAAAATTGTGGCTTTCAAAGCATCACTTCAAGGTGAATACGAGTCAAATTATCACAGGAAATGATCAATTTGTTCTAAAAACAAATAATGAAAAGTAGATCTAGTGTTTTTGAGTGGATACCGATCATTTTCAGCAATAATTCAACACGTATTCACCTTGAATTGATGCATGAAACCCGCTAGTCCAAACATGGCCTGAAAGTCCTTAATATAAGTTTTTAGTTTGGTACGTCCTTTCAGGACAAGACACCCACCAGCTGAATCAGACTGCAAGACGCTATCTGTTCCGAGTATCGATCAAATCATTTCGGCGTATCCATGATTCAATGCGCTGTTTACTTTCATGCTTCAATTCAAGGTTGAAACGAGTGGAAGTTTCAGATTCTTATAAAAAGCGTATAATAAAAAGAAAATCTAGTGTTTTTGAGTGGATACCGAAAATCATCTCACTTGTGACCGAGATAAATGGTTACTTTCGATCGCGCAAGGGCTCGCGAAAAATAAACATTTGTCTCGGTCACTCATGAGATAATTTTCGGTATCCACTCAAAAACACCAGATCATTGAGGGACGGAGAAAGAGATAGAGATATGTTTTCAGAAATTATTATTGTTGATATGTTTACCACCGCAGAATGTTTAATTTGTTTTATGTATTTTTTTAATTTAGTAAGCTGTTATACCATTCAGTTGGGCTAAACAGAACATGGACAAAAAAAAAATCAGAAACATTCTGCCCAACATTCATCTTAGACGGTTGGATCTTAATTAAAATTTTGGCTCTAATCGTTCCATTTCAAGCGTGAGCACTCTCTAATTTAGTGAAAACAGAGCAAAAATACACTGGAACTCCGTCAAAGATTTTCGCACGAATATAATTCCAATGTAGGGCCAATGCGTCGTCAAAGTTGCAGAAGTCAAAAACCATCTTGAAGATTCGACCCGAATCGTCCAGATGGTTACTTGATTCTTGCGACTTTAACAGTACAAGTGCAGCTTAGATACAAACACCTGGAACTTAATTAAGCACCCCCTGAAATGTTTCATGAGAGTGAAGTTGCTGTTACTGATTATTATGTTTTAATGATTGCTATATCTTGCAGTGCATTCCCTCTAGTGAAACATGATGTTTCTGGTTGATAGCGTACCCAAACACACCCCTCGTCCACGTGAAGCATCCTTCCCACGAATGTCACAAAAAACACTATCAACCACATGCAATATCTGGATATAAAACAAGAAAATTTGTCATTTCTTTAGCAATAAATATTAACATGGCAGCGAGGAGACTGTCAGAGGCACTAAGATGGCAAAACATACATGTCATTCACAGCTATTGGAAGGCAACTTGGCTATAGTCATTCTGTCATCAGCAGACTTGTCCGAAAACATCAGCAAACCAACGATGTTAAGGACCGACCAAGGCCTGGACAACCCCAAAAGACCTCTCCTCGGGAAGATCGGAGTCTGGCACGCATCGTTTGGCGTGAACCCTTTGCTTTAAGTGAGGTTTTGAAACGCCTTTGGCTCCCCAGTAGGCGTTTATGCAACAGAACTGTTCTAAACCGTCTCAAAGCACTGGGTATGAGGTCCAGAAGGGCCGTCAAGCGTCTAGCCCTGTCCTATCAGCATCGAAGACGACATTTAGAGTGGTGTATGGCACGACAACATTGGAATCTCAGGACGTGTAGGAGAGTCCATTGGTCAGACGAGAGTAGGTTCCTGCTTCACGTCACACATGATGGCATGAGAGTTTGGAGGCACAGAAATACTGCTTACGTGCCCAGCAACATCAGACCCAGTAATGATCTGGGGATGCCTCTCTCATGATTGTAAACTTAATATGGTGACTGTCAGTGAGAATCTCAATGGTCATTAGTACATCCGGGACATTATCAATCCGGTTGCCGCGCCTCATTTTGACAACCACCCGTTGGCTACTCGCCCTGTATTCATGAACGACGATGCAAGGCCGCATCGTTCCCATGCAGTGAGAGCATTCCTTCAGAACAATAATACAATACAACCTTGTTCTGTAATGATCCCCGATTTGAATCCTTTAAAACACATCTGGGACTTTCTTGGACGTCGTGTGCAATCAAGGGATCTCCCTGTGCAGAATTTGGCCGATTTGGAAGCTGCATTGCACGAGGAATGGTAGCAGTTGCCTCCGGACCGTATCATTAGCATTAGGAGGAGTATTCAGTCTGTGATCCGGGCACGTGGCGGATACACTCGCTGCTGACATCAGACACTGCTATTATGTCCAGGACATCACAAGTTACATTTTTTGTCAGTAATTACCGGCATTGTTTCACCAGGAACCGTTCCAGGACCACACTTGTCGAAAGAACATTTTCCCATCAAAAACATTAGTGACAGATATGTGTAATTAGCGCCATTAAAATACGGCTTATTTTCATCATTGTGTTGTCTTTCATTTGTCAAAAGACAATTCTGTCCGCAAACAATCACCTTTGGCCACCTGAAAGATAGCATGAAAGTAAAGACAGTTTCTATTAACAGCACTGCGAAAAACAAGGGTGCTTAATTAAGTTCCAGGTGTATATATCTGAATATGACCACCCTCTATCCTCTCGCTCTGCTTTGTTCCTAATGCATTCCATCAATCTTTGGGATGTGGAGCTGTAATAATTTGGCACTCCGGAGTAACATGGAATGGGTTTCGGTCGTCGTGGGGGGGGGGGGGGGGGGGTATTGTTCGTCCGTTTTCTCTTCTGTTTAATATACCACGATTGCACTGTGCACCCTGCGTTATCTGATACAATACAGACATTGAGAAAAGCCCAACATACACCACGCGTTGAATTCAGTCTACGCGCAGGAACGTCATGCAAAACACATCCGATTGGTCGTTACTCGTCTGAGTAATCTTATGACGTGACTGCAATGCTTCGACACAAAACAGTGTCAAGCAAGCATGTAAACCAAACAATCGAAAGCGATATTTGTCTTTAAAAACAGCCTCCTTAATTCGAGTTAGAATCGTGTTAAATATACAGAACATAGCTCGGTAGAGTACGGGGGAAACAATCAACGACCCTTGTTGAAATTATTCCTGCAATTTACGCACACGTTTGGGGCATGTGAAATACCGGGAAAACTCCAACTCAGATTGTTGATTCCATTCTGTCGTCCCCTTACCGAGTTGTGTTCTGTTTTATCATATTACCCAATAGCGCTGTAGTTTGCTTGTAAAGAGACAAAACAGTTTAACGCTTAAAAATGTACATGTTATGGTACATATTAAAAGTGATAATGTAAGGGGGTGTTCTGTCAATATTATTCGCGCATCGTTTTGGCGCATCGCAGTACACATTGAATTGAAACTTCCCTTACAATACTAAGCCTTAATCGGTAACAGTACCGGAGGGTGCACAGGCGGTACCGGTGTGACAGGAATGATAGTCCGTAGGAAAATTAGTCCCTCTGGACTATTATTCCGCGGAATTATAGTCCTAGGTCTTACATTTCTAGGAATAGTAGTCCGCCGGACTACTATTCCTAGAAATGTTAGACCTAGGACTATAATTCCGCGGAATAATAGTCCAGAGGGACTAACGTTCCTACGGACTATCATTCCTGTCACACCGGCTCCAAAACGTGAGTACTGGTGTTACCGGTTGTGTTGAGCTGTTAACTCTCGCGCAGAAATGACCAGATTCTTAGCCAGCTTAACCCTGGGGCAACCATTTATTCTTGCAGACAGTGTGAACAAATCATCTTTCATCTTCTCCATTATTCCATCGTTGTTAGATTGCTTTTCTTAACGAAATGTTTTTAGTCACGAATAAACAATCTGGGAAGGACGTCGTTATTCTTTTTTTATTATCTAGATCTGATTCCCTCGGCCTTATGCTGCAACGACCGACACCAACTCGGTGGTGTGACAACGAACCAAGTCACTTGTAGCGTTCGATAATCACACCGTTGGCTGTATCCATAAACAGGACTGACAAAACGTCTAATCTATATTTATTATTTGTTAAGACTTTCAACTCGTTATAATTTAACCCTTTTCGACTACGGTTATCGTGACGTATCTTCCATATCAGTTCAACAGAAAGAGTCAATGTTCATTATTTGGGGGTAGACCAATTAATATTATGGCTGCACGTTGAAAATATTGATTGGTCTACCACACACATGCATTTAGCATCCATCCTATTTAATGAAATTATGAAGTATCATGTTCCTGGACGAAAAAGCGCCCGCTCGGGTTCAAAGTCGGAGTACGTAATATTACGTACTGTAATCGCAACGCACGGCACTTTTCGTACGTAATATTACGTACCGTAGTTGCCAAGGTTTAATTTTCTTTATTGAGTTCAGATTTGCTTGCAATAACAATTTGACCGTCTCCTGCGGTGCATGTAAACTGTAGTTGTTATATGTGGACTGTCAGTTACTGATCACGATCACGTGACTTGGATTGTTTACATTGGTTTTTCTCTTCACTGTTCGAGACCACGAAAAGAAAATCTTTGCTGAAAATAATACAACTGTTGTGTTCCTAAATGTAGATATGAATGCACTGGCACAAATGACAAAGATTTCGTCCACCTAAGATATATTAAAGTACAAGAAACAACTCTCAATTAATCTACGACAATAGAAATGTATTATCTGTCGCCTTTTCGGAGTATGAATGTGAGGTGGGCGTGTTAAGTTGTGTGAAGTACTAAGCACTTCATACAACTAAGCACGCCTATCTCACATTCATACTCCGATAAAGCGGTAGATAATTCTTTACAATTTTTATATGAATATAGTTTGCTTGAAAAATAGTAGCACTCGACTCCATGACACACAATGCACGCTCATTGTTAAAGAGAATTACTGATAATTAAATCCTTCAGCCCTATAGTGCGAGTGGGGGTGCTCATTTGCGGTCGTACTGGACCTTAAATCCAAAGGTCGACGGTTCGATCCTGACGTGCGCTCTTTGCGCTGTGTCCATGGGCAAGACACTTAATCCAGATTTCTCACCTGGGGGCGCGATGGTGCTCTGTACTAAAGCGTCCTGTACGTCTCCGGTGGGCTTGCCTTCAACCACTGCTACAATACAGTCGCCGTGGATTGGCCGTAATCAGCGTGTAGGCAGTGATGTCCACGCATGCGTTTACCAGGTACTATAAATCATCATCAGCAAAATTTTAATTAATGAAGCACCGGGTTGTACCCGGTGCTTCATTAATTACATTTTTGATGATTATTCCTATAATTAGTGTTTGCAATCTAATACTATTGCGTCCGTGGAATTACTGCCCATCCGCGGAAAGTGACCAGTCCACGGCGACTGTACTGTAACTTATGCCAGCTCAGTAAGTTAGTGAGTCTGACAGTTGCTCGATATTGTTCGGTGGTTCTCCCGTGGCCTGTGACTTCCTGAATCCGTAATCCTGTTACAGAGAATGTGACCCTGGTTGTTGAAAGTGTCGTTAAGCCCTATAGTGGGCGGAGATTTCGAAAATAAAAGAAATCGAGACCGCGTAAAAGAAAACAAATCGAGATGTCATCTCCAATTCAATATTCGCGCCGTTCTTTTTCGACAGGTATGATTCTATAGGGTTGCGGCGAGGAAAGTGGGCAGATAATTTCGACAAGATCGCGATTCGGTCGCGATCTAGTGGAAAGTATATGTCTACTTTGATATTGACAGTACTGTACTAACGCTCAGCACTAAACTATGATATGTACCTGTAGTATGAGGAAAGTATTCTATTTGTCCTTTATCAAGCACCCAATACCTGTGTGGGTTGCATCACATAGGCTAGTCTTGATGTAATATTTCTGTGGAATCCGTTACGTCACTTGGGAAGAATTATATTAAAATATAAACATCTAAATGGAAGGATGACAAGCAAATGAAAGAAATAATTACGAACCTACACGTATGCTCACAGAAGTAATAGGATTCATATTAAGTTTGGTTCAGACACATTTAGTTTATTAAATCTTGTTTTTTTCATTTTGCAATCACATATTCATATTCCAACTGACTGTCCCTGAATTCAGAAATCACTTTATTTATCCTTCCGACATGTCCGTAATTAGATAAACTATATTTTCTATTAATACGATTCGACAAAAATGTGACAATGCAATCATGCATGTGTCAATTCCTATTCATAACGGTAATCGTTATGGAAACTATTGCTTTAAATAAAATATGAACTGGGAACTCTGATGAAGCCATCATAAATCCCAAATTGTTGATACGTGACGACTACTTACTGTATGGTTATTAAGGGTCAGCCGGCGTAGCACTGCAAACAACTGAAAATGCACCTTAACAAACAGAAGTCTCGTTGGTGCGTTTTCTTGTCCCTTGTTTTACTTTTTTGGTCAACTGAGTCGTGTTTTGTTAGAAACTGTCCACCTGGTGGAAAGAGAAGTTACCACCCAGCTACTGATTTCTCGGAATCGAGTTTTTCAAGACGACAGGTAAGTGAGGTCTGAAAAAATGTGTTTCCTGTTACATTGTATTTGAAAGTCGTGTAGCAGTTTGGGAACTTTTTTGGATAAAATTTGTAACCTTCATGAAATTAATTGGTAGTGACATGTTATGAGCACGCAGAAAAGAAACGTAACCAATTTAACCCTTTACCCAACGTAACGGTCAAAACTGGCCAGCGCTATTCTCAAAAATCGCCAATTAATTTTCATTATATTTTCATTTTTTTTGTTTCAAAAGCATAGGTTATGACACCTCTTTGGAACGAGCTCGTCGAGCTCACATAGGTTATGACACCTCTTTGGAACGAACTCGTCGAGCTCGTTCCAATGAGGGGTCATAACCTATGTTTTTGAGACAAAAACTGAAAAAAATAGTTATTCAAGAATTTTGTTTGCAAGTGTCGTCTGCTTTTCATGTAAGGTAAAGGGTTAAAATATTGAAGCAGGATTCTCTTGTAAGGATGAGGGATTGATTGTGTGTTTGATTATTGTGGTTTAACGACACATTCAACAGCCATGGTCACATCGCGTCGGACAGTTTTACGGGTGGAAGAAGCCAAATCACTGAGCAGCGGCGAGCAACTGCCAGACTCTTCAACTTACTCTGCACAAGCAGATTTAGCAGCGGTTGAAGCCAAGTGCAGCATCGACGTGTTGTATGCCTTGGTGCAGAGCGCCAGTGTGTCCCCACGCGGGCAATCGGTATTAATTGTCTTGCCCATGGACGCAACGCAGTTACCGCTGGTCAAAATCTGATCGCTGACCTTTCGGTTTAAAGTCCAGTGTTCAAACCACTGAGCTACTACGCTTCCAAGGAGTTGATAGTTGTCGAAAAAGACTATTATTTTAAGGGAACATACAACAGTATGATTATCAAAAGTGACAGATAGTTTTGACCGGATCGTGACCTGGTCGCGATCCGGCCGAAATCCTCTTCCCACTTTTGTGCTCACAGCACTGTAGAGCATCCTCTTTAGAAGCCGAAACCTGAACATATTGAATGTCAGGTGCTATTTTCGTTTTTGTTGTTGATTTAATCTTGAGTTTTCAATATTTTTATTGTAAAAACTTGATACCACAGTGCTAATATATCGACCGGACAGCATTCATATCGTGATACTAGGGAGCGCGATGTCTAAGTGGTTACGGCATTGGACTTCAAACCGATAGGTCCACGGTTCGATCCACGCAAGGGGTAACTGCGTTTTGTCCTTGGGCAAGGCACTTAATCTCGATTGCCCATGTGGGGGCACGGTGGCTCTGTGTACTTAGACGTGCGGCTCGTCTTTGATGCACTTGTCTTCAACCAATGCTAACCCTGCTTGTGTGGAGTTAGTACGTTGGAGAGTACAGGCAGTTGTTCAGTGGTTATCCCCCCCCCCCCGTAAAACTGTCCGACGGGGGTGACCCTGGCTGTCGAATGTATCGTTAAACCCCAATAAATAAAATGATAAATATCGTGATCCTATCGAGAAAATAACCGCTTTTGCAACCAAAGTACAACACTTTCCAAAGGAAAACTCCTAAGATGTATAGGTTGGGTGTAACACATTCAAAATGGTATGAACACATTTCGCTCAAAATATGTCATTATGGCTTTCTTGAATTTTCAATATTTTATTTGTGAAATCGTGATCCACAGGGGTTACTAAATGTGTGGGGTCCAAAGGGCATTCATATCGCGATCCAATCATGAAAGTGAACGATTTTGCGAGAACTTCCCAAAAAAGAAAACCCCTGACAAATATGGGTTCGATTTAACCCTTTCAAAATGATATGCATACATTTTGCGTGAAGAAATATTTTGTTTTGGCAGTTGCCGCACCCGACAATACTATCAATATCAAAACTAGTGGGAGTGTCAGTAAAATGAAATTGTATGGCTCAATAGACTGTAGGATTATATTATCACTGGGTGTCTCAACAAATGCAGTTGTAGTCAGGTTTCTACTGGACAATCCTATTAGCTTCTCAAAATTGAGACATTTCTTCATCTATGTTAAGGGTGTTAAATAGGATAGGTGGCACGCCTGAACTTCTCTGTTTGAACTGTTTGCAATTTGTTAATTTAATCTTATTTGTTTTACAAGGATTGGCGAACAAGTTATGCAACTTATATTAACACCTCGCCTTGGCCCAATGGCGCAAGTGTGTGGGATGACATTCATAGCGGCAACTTCTTGGCCTCGGTCTTCTCGAATACTACGAAGGGATCTTCAGCCTTCACGGAGTGTGTCTCTTTTCACACAGAGGACGGCCGTTTTACGTCCCCACCCGATAGGACGGTACCCTGTGACAGCATCAACCCCAGACAGAGAGTGTTCGGGCACCTCGAGAACTTCCCCCGACCGGGGATCGATCCTGGGGCCTCTGGCATGAGAGAGTAGAGCACTTATCCACTCGGCCACCACTCTCTTTGTTAATATGGATCGATTTAATGGTGAATTCAAGAAGTACTCTCCAATGAATTGGTGCAAAATAAGTGACGATTCTAACTTCCGAAAATATAGAGAGTAATCGCTTGACGGGACTGGTTACGTGAAATAATTCATGAGAGGTGAGGGACGTTGTACAAACACGAGTGCGCGAATGCGCACGAGTGTTTTACAATATAGTCCCTCGCCTCGAATGAATTATTTCACGTAACCAATCCAGTCAAGCGATTACTCTGTTTATTACTTTTCATTATTAATGATAATTATATTATTTAATCCTTTACCTAACGTAAAGGCCAAAATCGGCCAGCGCTATTCTGAAAAATCGCCAATTAATTTTCATTATTTTTTCATTTTTTGTCTTTAAAACATAGATTATGACCCCTCATTGCAACGAGCTCGTCGTGCTCGTTCCAATGAGGGGTCATAACCAATGTTTTTGAGACAAAAAATGAAAATAATAGTTATTCAAGAATTTTTTGGCAAGTGTCGTCTGCTTTTCATGTTAGGTAAAGTGTTAAAAAAACAAAAAAACAATGAAGTCCCCATTACACCCACGGCAAAGCGTCTTCGTTTGCGCGCACGGATACATGACACAATGGTTGATTGCATAATTCTCTTGTGAAGTTATCGTTTATAATCAAACCCGGAAATCCCAGTAAATCACACTTGGAAAAGTAATAAAAATATAACGTTTTGATAAGTTTCAAGTAATACTGATATTAAAAAAAATGGTGCGGTATCTGGAAACGGCGTTGTCCACTTTTTACTAATACAATCATTCACACTGCAACGTTTAACTTATCAAATTTGTTTATCAGAAATGTTATTTTTCTTCTCGTTCACGCCTTCTTCTTTTATGGAAGCCTAAAGATGTTTCTCTTATTCTGGACTTCTTAGATTATTTCCGTGCTTATATTATCTTGATTTGTAAATCACCGGAAAAACCGTTCACGAGGAGACTATTGACGCAGGTTACGGCGGTTGGATGGGCGCGTTCTCCCGTCTTAATATGTTTGTCGCAGCTTTAGTGTCCATTGCAGTGATGATGGGCCGCTAGTCCTGGGTGAAATTTTGCCGAGAGACACTAAGCTATGAGGCGTCCACAATATGACCAATATTACGTTTACCTTTAGGTTCATATAACACTTCTGTCCCCCTTACTAATCACATACTTTGCATACATATGATTTGAATTGTTCGCCAGGTAGTTTTTAATGGTAACTGTTGAGGGCCTCTATTGCTAACAGGTGGCACTCAGTAATTTACAATTAAGACCTTACCCGGCGTACAGTGTCAAAATTGATGTAAAATAGTGAAACATTTTATTTGTGATAATAGCAGGTAATTTGTGGGTTCCGTAATGCATGTAGTGTATCGTTTGTTTTCTCCGGTCATCTGTATTTCATTTACACAGTGAATGCAAATCGCCTACTTTTATTACACGCCTGTTCTAGGAAATACCCATCAACAGCAACACTAAATTATGCGGAAAATAAAAATCTGTTCCGCACACATGTGCGGAACGGAAATCGATGACGGGCTATTTTTATAAAGAAGCGAAATTTCACTGGAATTTTCCACAAATCGTTCACTGCAATTACAGTTTGAATCGCTATCGATAGCTAACAATCATCCCCCGAATTCCATTGTGTCCTACGTGGCAGTAGGAACAAAGAACACACTGGAACTCATGGGACGAAATAGTAACACGGATTCCTTTCGCAAATTTGGTTAGCGATAAAATGGGTTCTTTTTGCTGATAGTTGTCAAATGAATTGCCGATTGTTTCTAATAATGGGTTTTATAGACGTGAGGGCGTGTAATAAACACAGAAGGCGTGTGTGAGTGGGTTAATTGATGTGGCACTTGTGTATTTGTCTGAGGGGAACGTTGTCCCCCCCCAAAAATTTCAAGACCTGGAATGGCTTGATCTTCACGAATATCCAGCACAACGAGCGTTCATTCATACTGCAAGTGGTGCTCGATCTTTTTAGCCGTGTGTAAATCAGATGCTCGCACAGAGATCTGTGCCTGCTTCTTTTATAGAGTTTTGGTTACTACATATAATTTTTTTCTCGGAGGTGGACACCGTCCCCTCTCCTGCTACGAGAAGGAGGCACGTCCCGCGTTGGTCATCTGTGCGCGTTGAACGCCCGTCCGATCTCTAAACAAAAAAGCGTTTCTCTAAGACGACTTCAGTATAGATCTCCTAAAATACGCAGAACGTGGTAAAACGGGCGAATTCATAAACAATATGTTCAGCAGTGGATATTTGCCAACAATAACTAAACCAACCAGAGTTACTGAGCGGTCCGCAGCCTTAATTGATCATATATATACCAATAGGATAGGAATCGGTTATACTTCGGGGATATTCATGTGTGTCGTTCTGTGTTTATTACACGCCGTCACGTCTATAAAAACAGTTATTAGAAGGACACCCACAATTCATTTGACAACTATCAACAAAAACAATACATTTTATCGCCAACCAAATATGCGAGGGGAACCCGCGTTACTATTTCGTACCCTAAGTTCCAATGTGTTCTGTGTGCCTGCCGTCACAAAGAATACATTGGAACTCAAGGGACGATTTTTAGCTATCGCTAACGATTCAAATTGTAATTGAGTTGCACGATTTGTAGAATATTCCACTGAAATTTCGGTTCTATTTAAAAATAGTCTATCAACGATATCCGTTCCACACATATGTGCGGAACAGATTTTCATTTTCCGCATGGTTTATTGTTGCTGTAGATGGGAATTACATAGAACAGGTGTGTAATAAAAATCACAAACTATGGTTTGAAAGGATAATGAGTTTCTTGTTATATACCTGTAGCCTAAGTAAGAAATGACATTAGCTTTGCGTTATACGTGTTAGTATGATTTTTTCAGATGCTTTGAGAAAACGAAAAAAATTTAAACAGACTTTTACAATAAAGTCGATAACACTTAAAAAGGTAGAACTTAACCCCAGAGTGTATATATGCGGCAGACCAGATAACCACGATGTTATAAAACTGACCATAAAATACCGTAAAACGTCAGCTTCTCTAACAAGACGTTATGGTTAACCTATCGAAAGCTTTTAAAAAATCAGGAAAGATGCTCAGAGTGCTATATTTTGTTCGTTGTTTAGAATTGTCGATAATATGTTAAAGTAAGTGCAACATAGGATGGTGAGTGGGGTGGCCTTTCTGAAACCCATATTGATGTTCATATAGTACACTGCGTTCAGCGAGAAAGCCATACAGTCTCTTGAACATGAGTTTTTCCAAGATTTTTGAGAAGGCTGGTAAAGTACTTATTGGTATATAGTTGCCAAAACACCGAGGTTCACCGGATTTATAAACGGGTTTTGCAACCTTCATGTTTGATGGTACTTCACCATTGGAGAATGAGCTATTTATGATGTGCGCAAGGACATCTGTCGCCTCGTGAATTATTTTTTTATGAGCTTTGTTGAGAGCCCATTACTATCCGTGCTGGATTTGTTTTTGAACTTAAGTGCGGTTATGAGGATTTCTTATATGTTGGTCGGAACAATATAAGGATTTTCAGGATAATTGCCACTCAGATAAGTAGAGAAATGCTTGGAACTCGAAGGAATACTGTCATTAATACCTTGTCCAATACTGACAAAAGATGTGTTGAATTGATTTGAAATAAGAGAAGGATCAGAGGTTTTCTCGCCGTTGACAACAAACGTGTTTGGAAGGTAAAGGGTCACCTTCGATTTATTGATGGCTTTAGGTAATATTTCTCATGTCTTTTTATGTTGTGTTTGTTCTCGTTGAGCGTGGTATTATAGTACAATGCTTTGGCTCTCCGGTTGACTGAGTTGAATATAATACAATACCTTTTGTATGTGTTTATATTTCCATGGAGAATTAGCTATTTTTAAGGGAAAGGCCTTTTCAAATGCTTCCATGTAAATATCTTGAAATTTATTGAAAGATGTATTTGGGCAGTTTTCGTCATATACCGATGTAAAATCGGATATCATTAGAATGTTTTTTAAAATTTAGAATATTTCGTTCGCAAAAGGAACGCTTGAGCAATGAACTGATGTACCTCTCTTCATTATTTTGTTCCTCACTATAGAATGTTCCGAAATGATCGGAAACATTTGTTATGATTATCCCCGTTGTTTAATCGATTCCTATATATTGGTATATATCTGATCAATTAAGGCTGCGGACCGCTCAGAAACTCAGGCTAGTTTAGTTATTGTTGGCAAAATCCACCGCTGAACATATTCTTTAGGAATTCGCCCGCTTTACCATGTTCTGCGTATTTTAGGAGATCTATACTGAAGTCGTCTTAGAGAAACGCATTTTTGTTTAGAGATTTTATCTGCATTTTCAGAGATTTTGTCCTCAACGAAATCGATATCGGCTTTCGGGAGAGTGTTGGGTCTTTATGAACAGTGATTCACAGACCCGTGGTATAAATAATCTTTAGCCCGAACAAATCTCATATGAAATGCCTTCTTTGACAAACAATGCCACTTCCCCTCTGCCATCATCATTACTGGGCCATGTTTTGAATATTATTGGATGATAACCATTAAGTTTAAAGGTGCTGTTTTCATCAATTCTAAAAATTCCGGTTAGACCAACGACATCAAACGAAAGGCCCTTGTTTGGTATGTCGGCTAGGAGGTTGCATAATGAATCCCAATTGGCATTTAATCTCCTGCAATTAATATAATTTATTTATTTATTTGTTTATTTATTGGTGTTTAAGGTCACATACTAATGCAGAATGGCTAATCGTGACCTTGACAGTTATACGGGTGAAGGAAGACAGAGTACCAGGAGAGACCCACCGAGCATCGACTGCAATTAATATGGAATAACGATAAAGAGTGAGCTTGATCTTTAGATAGCGTGGGGTCCGTTGAACTCTAGTAAGAACAAGAATGGGGAAAATAACTAAAGGGCGAGTCGATAATATCATTCTCGCCATTGGTGATTCTGTGCCAGAATAGTCTGGTAAAGTCGAACTCATCGTTCGCCTCTAATCTTTCTAGGGCAAATTTGTCCTCCAACTTGACTGCCTAGGGTTTACATCAGGACAATCAAAGACTTCACTTTCCTTGAAAAGGCTACGCTGGTTATAAAGGCGTAATTAATTGATAATATATTTTGCTACTCTCGTTTAACTGCTAGTTTGTCAATTCTGGAAATGACTATCAAAATAAGGAGAAAACGAAGACAAACATCAAAATTATAACAAAAGTAGACATATACTCAAGCAATTAAACAAGAACAAGATAGTTCCTGTCTGAAGAGACACAAATACTGCTCCTGTTATAGGGCTCCCATTGACTTTTAACCTAATCATAATTAATACAGTATATGTGGATATTGTGTTAAGGCGAGGGAGAGTGTATATTACTGCCATTACTACTACTTATACTACTGATACCGCTACCACTACTACTGCTACTACTATCACAACAACTTCTGAAACGGCTACTCCTACGGATTATAGCTTATAGCCAGTGTGTCAAAGTGGGCACGAGACTTCAAGGCTGGGTCAGCATATGGCTGTTTTGGCATCACACGGCCCATTGAAAGGAATAATGGACCACAGGAACATCTAGAGCTTAACGCAGTTGGTTTGACCCTGGGTCTGCTCATGACTGCTCGACGAGCTCGTTCCAACGAGAAGTCATAACCTATGTTTTTGAGACAAAAAATGAAAAAATAATGAAAATTAATTGGCGATTTTTGAGAACAGCGCTGGCCGGTTTTGGCCGTTACGTTGGGTAAAGGGTTAACCCAATAAACAGTGGTGCCGGAGTACCCGGGCAGAACCACTGGGCAACGACGAGCAACTGCCAGACGCCTCAACTGGTTACAGACAAGTGTACAATCGACGTGCAGTTTGCCTTAGCACACGATGCCCCCGTCTCCCCACATAGGCAATCGGGATGAAGTGCCTGCCCAAGGAAACAACGCAGTTACCCCTGACGGAGATCGAACCGTGAACCTTTCGGTTTGAAGTCCAATGCCATAACCACTGAACCACCGTGCTCGACTGTAAAATAAAAGTGAAAATACTTTACAGCACTTTGTTGCACTCCTTTTTGTCAACACATTATGCTCAAGAGACACTTCTTTCATGTGACGCCTCCACACATTTTCATTGTTTACGACAAAGCTCTTTATTTCCAAACCTGTCTTTGTGAATACAGAAAAAGACGTGCTTCAAAACTATTATTATTCCAGATCTGTGGGATGCGGACGAACTATATGACCTGAAGTTATATGTTATATCGCGAAATCTGATATTTTACCAGTTAAAGTAAAAGACTAATCGGGCCGCATTAATAAAATTCCGATAAAAGATGGCATGTTGAAGTTTAAAATAGCTATACTATTTTTAGCCTCCCATTTGGACCATCTAACAGAATAGTGCACACGATACTGAATTTGCTACGGTGGTGAGTTTTAGGATGTTTGCTTTTTTATGATTAAAGAATGCGCGTGTGTCATCAGTTACTTCTATGTGTAGTGTAAAACCTTTAATTCGCCATCGCTATGCATAAATGTTTGCCTAAAGAAAGATTAACACTTTCGGGCCACACGAAACAAGGAATACCAAATTGCGAATTAGGACCAGTAGTAAGTGAATCCGTCATCACGGCAGGGTTAACTCTTTAACTGACGAATCAGCCGCATCTGTGCAAATTGAGCAGTTGAAAAAAAAGTAAAAAAAAAATCCAACAAAACCATATTATATGACCCTTTGTTTGAACGAGCTTGTTGAGCTCGTTCCAATGAGAAGTCACATCATATGGTTTTGTTGAAATGTTTTAAAAAATTTGAAAAAAAATATTCAAAATAATGAATTTTTGATATCGCGCGTGGTAAGTAAAGGGTTAAAGTATTGCATAACCTGCAAAAATCCAAAAGCAGAGTTGTTGATTATTCTGTAGAGTTCAACAATGGAGGATAACAACTTAATTATGATGGGGTAGATTTTCAACCTAAGAATTGTTTACAATTCTTGAAAATAGAACAAAAGACATCAAAAAGACTTAATCTTATGGGCCACCGAGCATTACACGGTGGTCTATGAACTGAAATTTTGCTAGTGTCATATTTGCTTTGTCTTTTTTGCTTTGTACGCAGGTGAGAATACAGCCCTACCCTGATTTAGTAATAATCTACACACCCCACACCGTAGATGGTAATGTAAACGCATTCATGTCATTCCGAAACATATGGTTAAAACAGATTAACCTGCCTTTATTAAGTTGAGGGGAACAGTGTTTGAGATACGTAACCTATGTGGAGAAGCAGGGACGGTCGGTTAAAGTCGAGCAACATTTTGGAGGGCTTCCATCCCATAACCCAACCAAATCGAAATTGTTGTCCACCACATCAGTAATTTATCACACACCTATTAATGTAAATCACGGAATTTCCACTGTTCTGCCTGTACGATAAAAATAAAGTTGTATCGCACATATGGTGATACAAAACACGTTCGATTTCGTTTCCAACGTAAACAGAGAAGGAACTCGTCTAAATAAATCACTTCATCGTTGGTCGAATGCACCGGAGTCGCGATTGCTTGAAGATTCTATGTTCCTCATTTAGATTTGTTTACCCAGGATATTTTTTAAACAATCAGAATCGAGTAAAAAATCTACAAATAAAAATAACATTCTGACGGCTTGTTCATTGACAAACACGTTTGGGCATATAATGATGGAGTGTGGTAAACTAATTACGTATTTAAAAAGTTTTTGTTGTGTTATTCCCTGTAGTTTAGTCAATATTTCAAGTTTGGTCAACGTGACCGTGACATCGACGTCAATTGGTGTCGACCAATTGAATGCCGTAAAAATTGAAAAACAAATTAGGGTTTCTGCCCCACCACCTAACAGTTATGTCTCGTTGGCAACGAAGGAAACGCAGAAATTGTCCAGCTGAAAAGTGCTTTTAGTTCAATTTTCGTGTAGACTGGTTGTTACATGGGAGGTGTGTGATAAATACAGAATCGCAAATTACGTTTGAATGGAATAAGAATTATCACACGAGATTGCTTTGGCCCAGGATATCACTAGAGCCGAAGACTTGAGTGATATCCTGGGTCAAAGCAGTCGAGTATGTGCGGTTCTGTATACGTATCACTCTGTTTTTGTTACAATAATAGTGTATGACATGTCATTTTTGGAAATGCCCGGAATACTGTGGAGCGGAATCTTACAATGTAAGAACATTTGCTTTCGGTATCAACTCTTGAACCAGAAAGTTCTTTATTTGTGTTTGAGTTGTAAATAAACAATTTAAAAAAAAAAATGTATCATTTCTGGTTTGTTTACATTTGTTATGATAATTAACATTCAGCGGGTGGTATCTCAGTACAACTGGAAAGCAAATGAGTGGAAATTCTGAGAAATTTGATGGTGTAGCTTAATTTCGCAGCTTTTTGAATTTACGTCCGATTGGGAAAACACATCAGGATTGAGAATTGGTTTTCCTAAACACTTAGCTCTGTCTTCATGATAGATATATTCAATCGTGAATAGCCTGGTTGTTATGATATCTGCAGTGGCGCAAATTGATGTAGGGGTTGAGGAGGTGGAGTGGCACCGGTTGTGAAAATCTGGCGAAAAATGCCCGCAAAAGCTATTCGGCAGCCACAAAGACCATGCTGTGTCTTTTTATTGGTTGAAATTAGAGACTTATGGTTTTGTTCATTCAATTCAGGAAAGACTCCAGAGTATTTTGCAAAAGTGAAACTCAGGGGGAGATCACTCTTGTTTTCATTTAAGGTTCCACTCTACAGTTTCGCACTACTGCACAGAGGTGAAATTCTGAACTAAGGGCATATGAATGCCATGTAAATTGGAGATGTATTTTTAGAATCAGATATATGATTGCATTAGGCTATTTGCTGGGCAAGAGATTTTGAAGTTTTGGTAACAGAGTTGGAGTCTGATGCACAGAGGTAAATTACTAGAGGAATTATGGGAAACAGTGGCTTCGAAAAATTGACTACTTTTTAAACTGTTATTTTCACACTGAGTTGTTACCAGGCATGTAACTAAAAACTAAAAAATGAAATGGAAACATAGAATTTATTTTTTTTAGGGGGGGGGGGGTTTAATCAGGGGGTGCTATGCCTCAGGGGTAGGTAAATTGTGGTAGTGGGAAAAGTCTGCCTTTGGGACTGCCGGGTGGCTGAAAATGACTGGTTTCGGTATTTGTTCATGCAATTTTCAAGGTTGAGGCCTTGCATTTGACAGTAAATTATTTCACCCACATTCAGATTGTTTATTTTTACTTAATCAGATGGTGTTGTATGTTTTTAATGGATTTGGAAAATGTAATACATGTTATGGGTTAGATAACTAAGTCAAAGAATATTCGCGTTTGAACAGAATGTATGGTATGTCACTTTTGGAAATTCCTGGAAAACTGTCGAGCGGAACCTAAGGCGCCAAGATTTGCTTACTCGCCAATAACTATATTAGTACATTTGACTTTTATGAAATTCGGGAAAATTAAATTTGGAGATACATGACGTAAATGCGGTCAAATACAGAGGAATCCTTAAGTTTTAATTATTACGTTAAAGTCTAATGTTTTGCTAGTACCGGCTCTCCACCACCTTATTCAATTACCCATTTTTTCTCTCCATAAATTTTCGGGTTTGGAAATTGTACTTTACCACTGACCCAGTTTGTTTTATTGTAGCTTATGGACACTTTCAACAGCCACGGTCACATAATGTCGGACAGTTTTACGGGTGGACGAAGCCTGATTACCCAGTGAGAACCACCGAGCAACGGCGAGCATGTGGTAACAGACGACGACTCTCTAACGTATTAACCATCCACAAGCAGGATTAGCAGCGTCTGAAGGCAAGTGCACCATCGAGGCGCACTACGCCTTAGTACACAGTGCCACCGTGCCCCATGTGTGCAATTGGGATAAAGTGTCTTGCCCAAAGACACAATGCAGTTAAATGTTGGTCAGGATCGAACCGTCGACCTTTCGGTTTGAAGTCCAATACCCTAATTACTGGGCCACCGCGCGCTCCGTTGATCCAGTAATTTTTGCATTACCGCTCAGACAGAGACGCTCCGAAGACGCACACGGATATGTCGTTGGCCTCCCCGGTGTCGACATTTTTCAATTGTTTCGTGTGGACAGACGTAAGTTCGGTGTAATTACATTTTTTTAGAAAGCTGAGTCACATACTGAAAGCACTCCAGTTGTTTTCAATGCACTATGTTTTTCTTATCAACTTTGACGCTGTGTGCATGTTTTGCGTACAGAGCTGTGTCCCTGTTTCGAAGAATGTTGCATGTATATGTTAAGGCGGCTCGGCGAACTTCACCCAGTGGTGGAGTATGCGAATGCGGGTGGGAACTCGGGCTAGTATATATATTACATATAAATGAAGGTGTGTGCGTGCGTATTTCTGTATATCAAACATTTACATTGAATGCATACTGGTATAGAACTACAAGTTCAATAAAAAGACTTGCTCATTCGATCTAATAAAAATTATGACTGGGCTCTATGGTAACATTGCCTTGGAGCCATTATGTCCATCGGTTAAAACACAGGGATAGGTGATTCCCTTGGCAGACAATCTGCATGTTCCCTATAAGACCGGTTATAGCTTTTATGGTGGTAACACTGACGGGTATCGAAACTGTCTGAACAGAACAGTTGGTTGACAATTTAACTTGTAAATAACTGTACACGAAATGGACAAGTTTTGGAAACGCCTCTAGAGGTTAATGTTCCGATTAATGTACATACACCAGGCGCGCAGTGGTTCATTGTCCGGCAGGGATAATAATCCAATACTTCAAATGCCTCTAAAATATGATCTTGCCTTCACAATATGCACACGGGCCGGCGACAATCTTTACCTCGGACCAGCCAAAACACGTTCGTTATACATGTACGTCAGCCATCGCGTGTTTCTTCTCTTTCATGTAGCTGCTGCAAGAACACGCAAACCAAGTACAGTGTAGCCCACTGAATGGTATATTTTTTATTGAATACCCCTGTAAATAAACTCACAAACACCAAACCATTTACCATTCTTTGGTACAAATTTGACCGATAAATTGCATATAGGTAAAAGAGTAATTCCTGTTAATTGAAAAAACTATTTTGTAATCTATGGAAAAATGACTCCCGACATCCACTGAATTCTCCATATTAATACACATTTTTGCCCCAATATCTTCAGTGTAGGCAGTTAATCTATTATATCTTGTTTGACAGAACTCAATAGCTCTGTCAAACAAGATATAATAGAAAAGAAGTATTCAATTACAACTAAAAGATAGGATATGGTCCAGTTCCTGTTAATTGTATACTCCTGTTAATTAAATATTTTTCTCCAACAAGATGACTGTTTACTTAACAGTGTTCCACTTCAGTATTAAGAACTTCAACTGAACACTAAGTTCGAGCCAAGGTTGCTTTGACGATGTGTGTTGGACTCCTGGGGTTGCACGTTGAAAATATTGATTGGTCTACATATACCACACACATCGTCCCCTGAGTTCCAATGTGTTCTATGTGCCTACTGGCACATAGAACACATTGGAACTCAGGGGACGACATGCACTTAGCATCCATCCTATGTAATAAAATTATGACGTATCATGTTTTTGGATGAAAAATCGGCCGCTCCGTTTCAAAGGGTTAAATATGGGTCGAATAAATATTCAGACCGCAACTTCAGAAGAACTCCAGAACCTGATACCTGTTGATGAAAGATCGGCATATAAATTATTAAAATGCAAAAACGAAAGGGATTTCTAGGACTTGATGATTTACTGGAGAAAACTAGTTTAACTCTTGACGATTGGTCTGTCTTGTTGATAGAAGGCAGCATAATAATGTGGCCACCGATTAGCCGAGCATCACATGAACATGCGGTATCCACCGTAGAAACATAGAAACATGTACCCGAACTCCAAATTCGGGAGAAGAAAGAATCAACTGTGAGATACGATCACTGGTATGAAGTAGTAAAGCTTCGCAGAGAGGAAGTAAAAGACCTGGAAATGAAGTTGCAAATCCAAGACGGAAGAATTGCGGGCAAAAATATGAAAAACTAGAAAAAAAATGCTGGACATACAGGACATTCTTTCAGAAGCAAACTTAGCTGAGTGAGAGACTAACAACAGCACCTGATGACAGAAGACTTGGGCCACACTCATACAAAACTTCTGTCTCCGAAGAGCGCAATGTCAAACAGAATCTAATAACACATTCAACAAACAAAAATACAGATGGGGATGAGTTACCCGAGTACATTTGAAAGGTAATACAGGGGTAATTAAAGCAAGCTATATGATCGAAAATCTCCACTTCGATGAAAAAACGAGATGATCAAAGGGGAATTTGAAAGTGGTCTCTTTGAAGCGGTTATATCCTCAGTACTACAATATGAACGTCAGAGTTATAACACAAGAGTAGAGTCGTAACTTGAATCAGAAACTGTCCAGCACAGGACTGAAAATAATGTTCCCTGTCCACCTCGTTACTCCGACAGGACACGTTACACCTCGGACAACACAAGGAATGGTGGTAATCTTTCTACTGACCATGAGTTGGTCTCCTTGCCAAAATTAGACAGATCGTTGGAAACACTCCTCTCCCAGCAGACGAAACTCTACAAATATCAGTCGCGATTGGATCAACACTGATTTCTTTGCCAAAGATGATTTTAGTAGACGGCAAATTTTATTGTGACAAATGTTGGTCACAAAGACTGGTAGATTATGTTTGGCCACTTGACTGTTATTTCTTTTAAAGCTCCACTTTTTTCTACACGACAGGGAGGAAGGTGGTATCGGGTGGTCATCAGTAGACATCTCAATGTTCCTCAAGCGCCTTGGGGAATGATTTGAATACCTTTGTTTATTTGGCCCACTTATACCGAAAAAAAACGAACTGTTAACATTGTAACTGGACACTTTTGACTAACCTACTTTGCAGTGACCTGGATCTTCAGTGAAAGTGACATCATGTAGGGAAATGACAACAATGCGTAAAAAGAAAAATATAAATGAAAATTAATTGTGTTCAAACAGGTTATTTGATCGTATTTTCAAGGAATTAGCTGCCGTTATCGGACAGATATTCGCTACAAATTGAAAACTTGAGTGTTATGGAATAAGTTTGTCTTCGTTAATTTTGGTGGATTTGAACAAAAAGCTTTTTCCAGATGACATTCGATTTATCGGCTGTCACAATAGCTTTCGAATTGATCTGGACCAGAATGCGACGTTTAGACTGACCGATTACGAAAATGGACAGAATTGAGTTCTTTTGATGCATCCATGACGTCAGCAGGAAAAATAAGCCGTATGGAACACGGGTTCTCCGTGCAGATTAGTAAATATGGAACTGGAGGAAAAGTAATAGGCGTGTAAAAATAGGAGTTTTATAACCCAACTTCGTATTGAGGCTGTCATTTGCGCACAATATTGAGAGAACAGCGAATATTTTAATGCATGCTAATAAAAACACCTCATCTAAACACTGCTTTGTCGCGGTTTTCTGAAGAGAAGGCTGTTCCATCCATGCTCGCAGTACATGTCCCGACTGGAAACGTTAATGGGGGATGCTCTCCCCACCCCCCCCACCCCCAGCACACACACAATGGCACCCCTGACTTAATGTGATTACGCAATTAGCTTAAAAGTTTGAGAGTATGCAAATGGATCAAGAGTTATGGAAAACACGTCCCATATTATCTTCTCTTTTTCCTCTCTTTCCTTTATGTATGTTCTATGGACCATTGAGTCTGAAATAAAGAGTTATTATTATTATTATTATTATTATTATTATTATTATTATCTGTAATTCCTCCTCATTCGGATAAAGCACTAGCTGCGACCAATGACTGTATACCGCTGCTTGTTGTTTACATTTGAACAGTGATTTAAGCAGTTTAAGTCTTTCTTACAGATCGTCCCTGACGGGTGATGGGAATCAGAGGCGCTGAAAGCCTTATGAACAATGAAGGTATAAATATCCAAGAAGAACTGGACTTACCACAGCTCATCTCGGGAGGGAGGACCGTAGTTCAGCCCGGGGGAATTGATACACTGAGTCGCCATTTAATTAATTCGCATGTCTTGATGAGAGCGACAGTAAGTGTTAAAAATGTGTGTGAATAGGAAGGGGGACTTAACACACCTTTGTAACTGTTTAAACTGCTGACAACGTCTTTTCATGTGAGGCCAATTATTATTATCTTATGTCACAAAATTTACAAATATACCCTCTAACCGTTCTGTATGTTATGGTTAAGTTTATGCCTTCTATTTTAACCATCTTCAGGTTGAATGATAGTTGATGAAGAAGGAATAGGCCTAATCGGCTGAAGGTAGAATTAATTGGCCAAGTGTGAATAAATGAATAAAACAATCTGTCACAGGAGTTCCCTTTTTATTGTAGCGCCCTACAAAGCTGATGTGGACATTTTCAAATCCTCTAGATGTTCTCAGTATCTTTCCAAGTGTCTCCCCTTGAACTCTTCTTCTATCATCAGGTCTCCTATGTACAGGAGACCTGATGTTAGAAGAAAACTTCAAGGAGATTCTGCTTCTGAAACTACTTTCATTCCGTACTTGAATGTTTCCGTTTTTTATTGACGTGCCAAGTATTGTCACATTGCAATAGTCTCACATTTTCAAGCTTATTATGTAATCATGAATATTCGTGAATATGAGAGCAGGCGTGCGTGTATAGGGTGCCACCTGTGTTTCCAGAGTTTCGCAGCTTGGGAGTGATGGGGTGAATCTGAAAGGAACATATAGTTTCGTTGCTCCCTGGTTGGCGAAACCACTGCCTTTCGTATGGTTTCTTATAGTTTTGTGTACCTGATGCTCAGTGATTTCAATCAATGCAATAGCTTCGACGAGGAATTCGCATGACCCGCAAAGAATGATTTTTCACCGAAGGCATTCTTAATTCGTGGCTTTTCAAGAAATTTGCACAGATTACTTAAATGATCGATGACTTTCATTCAATCTGAACAAATAACGATGCGAAATGTATCTCGGGGCACTTGATGTTTTAGCCGAGATAGTTAACCAATTCAGCCTCGGTGGTACCGATACCTCAGTAAACCATTAAGTTTCTTCCCTCTATCGACAAACCTAGGTCGTCTCTTAGTGAATAGAAAAGGAAAAAAAAACAAAACGTAAGTAATGAAAGGCCCGAGTAACTTTTGTGTTGACACAAAGAAATTGTGAGACACTCTTAGCTGTCCATACCCTTTTTAGGGTTAAAGCAACACACCCTTGAAAGTTTAGTGGGCGTATTGGTCATTCATTAAACCTATGTTATTTATTTGTTTCTATCTATTGGCATTGGGGGCGCGGTGGCTTAGTAGGTAAAGGTGCAGGCTACAAACCGAGAGGTCCTCGGTTCGAATCCCAACTGCGGCAACCGCGTTGTGTCCTTGGGATTAGACATTTCACCCCCATTGCCCACGTAGGGGCACGGAGGTGTTGTGTACTAAGGCGTCGATGGTGCACTTATCTTCAACCAATGCTAACCCTGCTAGTGTGGAGTTAGGATGTTGGGGAACCTGACTGTTGCTCGCCGTTTCTCGGTAGTTCTCTCCGGGTATTGCGGCTTGCTCCACCCGTAAAACTGTTCGACACGAGGTGACCATTGCTGTAGAAAGTGTCGTTAAACCCCAATAAATAAATAAATAAATAAATAAATAAATCCATTGGCATTGCAATTTGTTTGAATTCTTGATATGTTAAAAATAAAATGTTTTGTAAGGAACCATTTGTAATAGATCGAGAGAGAAGTGCGGGAGCCGAGGCTCGAACCATCGACCTCTAGCACACAAAACGACCGATTTACCACGAGACTTCGGATCAACCGGGCTGGTTGGTAAATGACCCTTATACATACACCACTACACCCCTATACTACTCTCACATACTTTGAGATTCACCCACCTTGAATCTCACCCGGATTCCACCCCCGAGCTCTCGAAACATCCATTGTGGTCAACCACAGCATTCACAATGCAAGCAACTGCCGAGGGCTTGTCAACGGCACCTATGTAACAAATCGAGAGAGAAGTGCGGGAGTCTTGGCTTGAACCATTGACCTCTAACACACAAGGCGACCGATTTACAACGAGACTAAGAGATCCGGACCAACCAGGCCGGTTGGTAAATGAAATTTATACATCGACCGCTACATTGTTTATTAGGGAAATCGTATTGTTTGTTTATTGGGTTTTAACGTAACGATACTTTCCAATGCAGAGCGTACAAATATTCTTACATACTGACGCGACACAATTGCTGATCGTGGTGTGAAGTGATAATTAGCAATTTCGATTCTCTGTAAAGTGTCGACACGGCGTAATGCCTCAATGTGTTACTTCATCTCACCGCACGCATCGAGTCGAGTGTGTAACTGCCTTCTGTGCACAACACCCGAGAAGGATGCGCGGTGACTTAGTGGTTAGAGATTTAGAACTTAAACCGAAAATATCAACTATTCGATCCTGACCAAAGGTAATTGCATTGTGTCCTTAGGCAAAACTCTTAATTCCAGTTGCCCACGTGGGACATGGTGGCGATGTGTACTTAGGCGTACTACGCGTCGATGGTGCCCTTGCCTTCAACTGCTGCTATATCTGCTTGTGCTGAATTAGTAATTTCGAGAGTCTGACTGTTACTTTCCGTTGCTCGGTGGTTCTTTCAGACATGCATTTAAGAAGTTGTAAGTTGAATCAAATCAGAGAGTTCTTGAACGAGATCATAACTCTTTGAATCCGAAAGGCCCTTTTCTGGCTCAGCAAGATGATACGTCAAAATTTCGTTGCGTACGATGACCGCTAAGTGAACGTGTGGGATAGACCAATCAATATTTTCAACGTGCAGCCCTAAGGCTGCATGCTGAAAATATTAACTGGTCTTCCTCAGATAATGAATATGGACTCTTCCAGTTGCTGTCATTGAACTGCCATGGAAGATACCTCCAAAGTAAAGTTTAAAGGGTCAACTCACTGAGTCCTTCGGGAGTAAACAAGCGTAATATACTGGCTCGTTAGTAGTAAAAGCGCCCTTACTCGTAAAAACTGGTCGAAACCTTGTGCAAAATAAACAGAAAATTGAGGAACTAGAGGCTCTTAGCAAAATACGTACACGTGAGATTTAATATAAACCAAATGACATAGATCTTCCAAAATGGATGCCAAAAGACACTGTATGCAACTATTTACCAACTTGCATACATGTCGAAATGTCTGTAGGGAGAGGACTATGCGGACTATTCGCAAATCTAAGGGTTTTGGAATGGAGTCAACGGACAGTCTGACGAAATACCCAATTAAAGAAGCAATATATTCGACAAATACCCAAGAAGTCTTTTGTTTAATAGAGAACTTGTCAGCTTCTGAGCCATTCTAAAGATGAAATTACAAAGGTATATTGTTAAATTTTTCAACACAATGCACATAATTTAAAAGAAACTTCGATGATACGTTAGCAAATGTCATAATGGACAGTCATAGTTAATGCGGGTCAGTACTAATTTAAGCAAACACCCCCACAGTGCTGTTGGATTAACTTATTACTGAACCTACCTACAAGTACAAACTGGATTCGCTCAATCGCTATAGGAAGTATTGTCTGAGGCAATCTCATTCAGGAATGCTGTGTTTTAAGGGTTAAATGTTCTGTTATTTAGATTATTGCTGAAGCTTCCAACCAGTACAGATTCTCTACAGCCAATATTGTATTTGGCATCCCATTCAGGAACTCAGTGACGTAGGGTATAATATACTCATAAAGACTTTTACAACCCTGAAGATAAATATCCTTATCTAAAATGACGCTCCTTGTGGAAAAACCGCTAGCCGAAAAAATACAGCAATTGTCAAATGTGGACATATTGTATTTTTTCCTATTCATTAAACCGCACATCAACAAGGCTTCATGTTTCAATAAGACTAAAATTCTCGACCTCTGCTTGGACAACAGCGCGAGTAGTTTTTTTCTATGTTTATGGCCCCAGTAGCAAATGTTACCGTTTGAAGTCACGGGTGGTTCAGTCAACGAAGTATTCTCGGATTTCAGTCTCTGAGTTATTGATTATTGGGGTACACGGGAGGTTTATTTACTAAACTTGCTATCGTTAAAAGTTGCCTTGTTTATTTCCCGATGGGGAGCGCGGTGGCTCAGTAGGTAGAGGTGCAGGCTGCAAGCCGAGAGGTCCTCGGTTCGAATCCCACCTGGGGCAACCGCGTTGTGTATTTGGGCAAGACACTTCATCTCCATTGCCCGTGTGGGGGCAGGATGACGCCGTGTACTAAGGCGTACTGCACGTCGATGGTACGCATGTCTTCAACCAATCTAACCCTGCATGTGCTGCAGTGCAGTGCGGAGTTACGATGTTGGGGAGCTGGCAGCTGCTCGTCGTTGCTCAGTGGTTCTCTCCGTGTACTCCGGCTTCCTCCACCCGTAAAACTGTCACGGTCATGATTAGCCATTGTGCATAAATATGTGACCTTAAACATCAATAAATAAATAATAATAATAATAATTTCCCGATGTGGGGTTTAGGCTACCGGTAGGGACTGATTGGAGCAAATACGTTTCGCGTCTTAGTTGAACATAAACTCCGAGCCGCAAATGGCAAACCATGTTACCGTCAATTCATCACAATAGCTTATAATGTCTTGGCAATATGCCCTGGGACAACACTCCCCTGGTTGGAAATTGTCTCCTAAAGTAATGACATCAACAATCTCTCTTGGGACGAATGTTGACCAGGCAATATCTATAAAATGATTCACCATCGCGAATCACGGATATGATCATTATTCGCTTCATCCTTGCTTCAGTTTTCACTCCTATCTTGCGACAAATATGTCTGAGGTCACTGTATTTGAATAATAGTTCAATGCTGTTTGAAAGGTGTTAATAGCTACCATGAAAATAGAGTAAAGCAAACGTAGCGATCCTTGAGCCCGCAGCGCAACGTCTGTGATAAGGGGTGGGTGGATTACTTTTAAGTCGCTGCCTTTAAAATATTAAGCCGTTGAACACGAAAGGCCGCTTTACCGGTCCATTATCGTGATACGACTGAATTCCTAAAGTGGATAGTTGTCAGCGAAATTGTGTGGTATAGCAATCAAGATTTTCAACGTGCAGCCCGAAGGCCGCACGTTGAAAACGTTGATTCTTCTTTTGCCAAGTAGCAAATATAAACACTACCAGCCAATGGCTGTGAACAGGCATAAAATAATATGCCATCAGGGTCCAAGGGTTAAGTATAAAACTTATGTGTAAGGTTAATAGTGTCTCCTAAGCCTTTTAGGCTAGATTTCATATACTTTTCTACCACTTACTACCACACAATAGTGAATTTATGCTCCCCCCCCAAAAAAAAAACAACCGAAACCACCCCCCCCCCCAAAAAAAAAATACCCCCAAAACAAACAGACAAACACAAAATCCTATCGCCTAGCAGTTGATTCCTAACTGGAAACAATTACTCAAATTTTAGAAAATTTTCATCCCCAACAATATGAGCCGCCAGTCTGACAAAACATATTGTGCAACTGTGGAGGTGGGGTTAACCTTTTGAAGAACACGAATATTAGAGGCACCTTCAAAGGAATTCAAGTCCCGAAAAACACAACATTTTCATTTTTTGCCCATGACCCTCATTTGAACGCGCTCAAAGTGCACGTTCCAATGAGGGGCCAAGAGCTACATTTTAGAGGCAAAAATGAAATAATGATAAAATTAGAAAGGCGATAGCCGTTTATTCTCGTTACTTTTTGAAAACGGTTCATAACATTGTGACCATCGACTGACTTGTCGCTCTTCTCATATAAGAATGCCTTCAGTATCCCTGCACCCTCTCACCCCGAGATGCCCCCTCGCATCCAAATATTCTCAAACGAACTACCCAATCATATCATTTATGTCCCCCCTCCCGGTTACCCTAGCAGTCGTGCCGGCCATTTCTCCTCAACGGATTTTCCAGTCGTCTTTTCTCAACAATTTTTCTTCTCCCCAACAAATCTTTTCACTTTCCTCCCATGAAAGGTATTCGCTGCATTAGAAATTCTTAGTAAAGACGTTCGAGGGGTCCCATTACTCCCAATGTACATATTTAGCACTCCTGGGCACTGGTTTGTCCAATGGTCTTTACCTTAATTAGAACAGCAATGACCCTTTCATCCCGCAAATATGTAAAAATATGTAAGCTAGCTACAGCCGTTGCTCAACAGTCAATTTCGAACACGCACACCTCTTTCTGCGATATATGTCTTTCCTTCATCCATGTCTTTTAGGGCTGCGACATTTATCGAGTAGTTCTGCCTGCGTTCTATAAACTCTTTCCGACTGTTTGGCCCAGAGAAATCACTCCCGTGCCACGTGTTATATTTGGCATACCCACTGCTCTCAAATTGTTTCTCCACTTAATACATTGCTGAAGTTATTCTATCTTGAAAATCTTAAAGGATTATGTTGATGGAAAATTCTGTTTCCCTATATATTCATTGTGTCTGATTCTTCTACATACCCTGCCGGTGACATTTATGCTGACACTTGAATACTGATTGCCCATTGCTTCTACAACAATGAGAAAATAGCCTTTCTATTCGGGAATAGAGAAGTCTCAAACTGTTCGCCGTCTGTACGACTCTATCTCAAGTTCACGGGCATTACCTTACTTCTGTGTCCATTCCGTTTGTGTCTTCACTTATTGATGCACCTTTCAACTATTGCCAACATTTTCGTTATCATCTCTTCATTCTCAGACATTATCATCATGCCATCTGCAAACAATAAGTATGGGATCTGATGTCTTCAAGTGTTATATGCTCCAGCCAGGAGCATATTTGTGAGGTACATTTACACCACAAACAGAGTTGGTGAAATGATACACCCTTGCTTAAAACCTATGGCGGCATGTAAATAAACTTCTCTGTGGACTCCTGTGCACCCGTTGAGTATGGAAACTATAGAAAAATAACTCATTTAGAACCTACACAATCAAACATCATTATTTGGCACTTAACACGTCTGGCAATCGTTATTTACATGCATCGCCATTCATCTTTGATTAAATGTTTCAGTTTCGCTTCATAGCTTATACCCATTCATTGCAACGAGCTCTTGAGCTCGTTCCAATAAGGTTTCATGAGCTGTGTGTTTATACAACAAATAGAAACATTTAGTTATTCTAGACTTTTTGCCTGTAGTGCTCTCTTTCCGAGCTTGGTAAAGAATTACCTTGTACACACATTCCAGTCAAAGGAACTTTGTTAAGTGTCACCAAGTCATGTGATATGATTCCGAATGAAATTCTTTTCATACATATTTCTAAACCTAAAACCACTGGTGATTATGTGTGAAACCATTGGTACATTATTCGGAATAGAAACAACGACTGTGAAGTCTGTTTGGTGCGTTTTGCGGAATGGAGTTTTGAAGTTTGAGCTAACGTAGGCGTGGGACAAATCATTTTTCACGTTGACAGTTGACATTCTTCGTTTTCTTCCTATTGATTCTCGGTTATCCATTTACTGCTGCGATAACGGGTATCAAGCGATAGAAGATGACTTCCGATTGATAACAAAGAGTCGTTTGATGGTGTGAAGATAGCATTTAATCGGTTTTCAGTTAGATGAACAGATTTCTGAAACTGTTCACTTCTGATCAATATCTGCACAAATGGTATCCTAATGTCGTGAATCACTGTCACATACAGCCAGAGGACATCTTATTCTATTTTCAAACATGGAGACAATTTTAACTGTTCAAAATAAGCGTTCTCTGTTTTGGTTTTTGTTGTATATTATGACAATACAGCAATGATGATTTTTATCTATAATAATTTAGGATTTCAAACCTTGCCTATTTGCCTATATTCAACCACCAAAGGTTAAAGTGGAGAAAGATCTGCTCTCATTTATCCAGGGTTGACATTTGTAGTTGGGCAATCGCACTAGTAGGTAATATTTACGGATTCAAGCATCATCGTACATGTACGTGTACGTGTACATGTACACCTCCATAGGATTTAGTGTTAAAATCGTGTACGTGTACACGATTTTAACGTTTTTTAGGGTGCTTTAGAATCCATTTGCGGATTCAAACATCACTGATTGAATCCAAGAATGACAGAAAACGCATGAAATTTTACGTACAGTACATGTACCGTTTCGATGCTTGAACCCGCAAATAATTCTCCCATAGGATTCAGTGTTAAATTGCGAGCAAAAAAACGTTTTGCCGATTCTAACAATCCGCGTCCGTACACGATTTTAACACTGAAACCCAATGGAGGCGTACACGGAGATCCGCTCTGCGGATTTTTAGGTCCGATGATGTTTGAATCCGCAAATGGATTTCTCCCATAGGGTTCAGTGTTAAATTGCGAGGAAAAAACGTTTTGCGGTTTCTAACATCATCCTCTTGCCGATTCTAACAATCTAACAATCCGCGTTCGTATACACGATTTTAAGACTGAAACCCAATGGAGGCTTAGACGGAGATTTTGAAATCGACTCGCGTGAAGAGGTGATGTTTGAATCCGCAAACCCACTGTAGCGTTTCTCGAAGTGAGACTGGCGCACGTTATTGCGAGGTGGGGGTCTCGACGAGCACTTGATGGAAATGTTTTGAACGAAGAGTGTTGTCGTTGTCGGTGTGTTGGAAATTCGCGAGCCCGCTGTCACGTTTTTGATTGATATATATATAGGGGAGAAACAAAATATAAATAAATAGTTATTTAGAAAAATAAATATATCAAATCGAATAGATAATAAAAAAAATACGTAAATCATGAGCGATTCTCAGACTATTAGAGCGAGGTTTCTTTTAAACATGCTGATGAGAGCATACGCAATCTGCGTGAACGAACAACTACGTCCCATCTTGTTAGAAAGATGCGTCGGATGTCGGGATCATCTAGACTTCGATCACGAGAATCATTCGTGTCTGACGATGGAAAGGGAAGATATGGTCGTCATGTATTTCGAACCAGCGTTCGAACGCGTTAAATTCAACGATGTGATCACGTTTTGGAAGAGATTAGTCTTCTGTAAGAATCGAGACAGGCCCACAGATTCGGAAGAACTGAAATTGGCGCGTAGAAGTTTGACTTTAGAAGACAAGGGATGCATCAAGAAATTATTTTTTCGTTGATATAAAATAAGGGAGAGTAGAAAATAAAAAAAAATAAATACACACATAAATTTTTTTATCTAATATTAGAAAGAAAGAAAAAAAACACAAAATGAGAACCAGAAATAAATTGTATCCGACGTTAGTGGACGACGAGGACGAGAAGCCGAACGGCGTTTTGCCGACGGCGCCGTCGCTAGAAGAAAGAGAAAGAGGAGAGAGGTATCGCATCGATCAAATCAATAGAATCCAATTGTATCTGACTCGAGAGAGAGATTCTCATCGTTCCCTCAAGAAGAAGTATTCGCGTTTCGTGAAATTCGTCAACGCGATCGACACAACACTCATCACGATTTCCATGGGTTTACACGCGGCCGGCATCGGATTGTTGTCGACCGCGGTCGGCATTCCGATCGTGTTGACCATAGAAGGAGTGGCCCTCGCCGCCGGATTGTTTAGCACGCTCGGAAACTTTTTGAGTAGGAAATTACATCTGAAGGCGAGGAAACACGACAAGATTCGCGTCTTGGCCGACTCCAAGATCGACACGATATCCGAAATGATCTTTATGGCGTTGAAAGACGGTAGGATATCGGACGGAGAATACTTCGCGATATTGAGCGAGAAAACGAAATACGATGCCATGAAAGAAGCCGTGAGAATCAAGACTCGTCAGATCATCAAGGAAGAGATGAAGGATTCTCTCGTGAAAAAGGGGAGGAAAGAGGCCAGGGAGGAATTCAGTAAGATGATAGAACTCAAGAGCAGTGATTGAAAAAAAAAAATATATATATATAATAAGAACAGAATTTAAAAAAAAAAAAAATATTAAATTTATATATAAAATAAAAAAACGAAATTAATTTAAATAACTCTTAAAAAATGTATTGCGTAAAGTGTAAGAGAGTTACCGAGACGAGTAATTCTAGAGAAGTGCGAACTAAAAACGACAGACAGATGCTTCGCGGAATTTGCGACGTGTGTGGTTCTATCAAGGCTCGATTCGTCAAAAAAAAGAACGCGAGCAAAGATAAAGGCATCATGAATAAAATGATCAATAATCTACCTTTCGAAATGCATCTGCCCGGTCACAGTTTCACGGGACCCGGAACGAAATTGAACAAGAGACTCAATGCTGATCTGACTCCCAAATCTTGGAGCAAACCCGTGAATAGGGTGGACGCGGCCGTGTACGATCACGATCTGTGCTACACCGGACATCCTGACACCAAGACTCGCAACGACGTCTGCGACAAAAACATGTTGGGGAGATTGAGAGGCATATCGAATCCGACCAGGAGAGAGAAGATGGAACGTTCGCTGGTCGGCAATCTGATCGGTGCGAAACGTCGATTCGGATGGGGCGTTCAAAAAAAAAAAAAAGCGCATCTGAAAAGAAGAAGAAACGATTATTGACGAGCGAATTGGCCGAGGAGTTACACATCATGAGATCGTTTTCGAGGTGGAACGAGGGCGTCAAATATCTATTGACAGTCATCGACGTGTTTTCCAAATACGGTTGGATCAGAGCTTTGAAGGATAAATCATGACCTTGCGTCGCCGAGGCTCTGAAGAGTGTGTTCGACTCGTCTTCTCAAAAACCGAGTAAATTGTGGGTGGATAAGGGAAAGGAATTCTACAACAAGGACGTTCGTCGATTGGTAGACCTCTACTCGATCGAAAACGAAGAGAAAGCCAGCGTGGTGGAACGTTGGAATCGAACGATGAAGGTGAAGATGTACAGATACTTTACGGCGAATTCGACCAAGAAATACATATACGCTCTGAACGGTCTGGACAAAGATTACAACAGCACGTGACACAGATCGATCAAGATGACTCCCGCGAAAGCTAGCGATCCTCGAAACGAAAAACGGGTCTACGCGAATCTATATCCCGAGAGATCTAAGATCAGGAAGAAGTCTAGAACGCCGAAATTTGCGGTCGGCGATCGAGTGAGAATCTACGCTTATAAGAAGCACTTCAAAAAGGGTTATTCTCCTCGATGGACCTCGGAAAGTTTCGTGATCATCAAAATATTTCACACCGATCCGGTGACTTACGAAATCGAAGCTTTGGATGGAGAAGAGATCATCGGAAAGTTTTACGAACAACAATTACAGAAGACAAAGTTTTGATGAAGAGCACAAAATTTTTTTTTATTTACTCTCTTTAACATTTTCTTGTTTACACACATATATATAAGAGAGAAAAAAAATAATAATAAAAAATAATTAAAAACTATTTTTTAGATAAAGAAAGCGAGTTAATTAATAAACAAAAAAAACTAAAAGTCCTTTAAAATGACAAATATACTAGATATAACACAAACCATAGTGAAAGATGAAAGTATTCAAGAATATGAGGTTCATGAATACGAACCGGTAACCGGAACGAGTTTGAACAATGCGGGAGAGATAAGAATCAACGTCGAAACTCAAGATCTATTTGTACATCCTAGCGAGAGTTACATAGTGGTGCAGGGACGTCTCACCAAGGAAGATGGGAGTGACTACGCCGACGACGACACGGTTACTCTAGCCAATAATGGCATCATGCATCTATTCAGTAACATAAAATACATGCTATCCGGACAAGAGATAGAATCTGTGTTTCATCCCGGTCAGGCCACCACGATGTTCGGACTCTTGACGTATCCTGATGATTTTTCGAAATCCAGAGGACTTAATCAGTTGTGGGTGAAAGACACCGTCGGCCCTGCTAGCGCAGGCTCCGCCGCGATATTCGACTACGTCGTCAAGACGTCCAGACCTAAAGGAACGTTTTCGTTCAGGATACCTTTGAAACACATCTTTGGATTCGCGGACGATTACAACAAGATCATGTATGGATTCAAACACAATCTGACATTGATTCGAAAAGGAAACGACGACGCAATAGTGAGACTCACCGCGACCGATGTGGGTAAGATAACTCTACACAAGATATCGTGGTTCGTTCCACACGTGGAGCCTTTGATCGTGGAGAAAGCGCGTCTCTACAAGATCATAGAATCCAAGAGTAAATTACCCGTGGGATTTAGAATGAGACAGTGTGACACAGCTAGCATTCCTCTCTCCACGAATCACTTCGATTGGAGATTGATGGTGAAATCCGCTTCCGAGAGACCGCGTTTCATCGTGGTTGCATTTCAGACCGATAGGGATGGGTCTCAGGAAAAGAATGCGTCGCTGTTCGATCACTGCCATTTGAGAAACATGCAAGTGTTTCTGAACGCCACGAGATATCCAGCAATCGATTACAATGCATCATTCGACAAGAACGATTTCTCCAGACTGTACGGCGACGCTGCTGATTTTAGAAAGAAGTATCACGGTCTAGACGAATTGATGAGCAATCCTAACATATCTCCCAGCGAATACAAGTCGATGTATCCCATGTTCGTATTCGACGTCAGTAAACAGAGTGAACGACTCAAGAGTAGCGTGTTAGACATTCAGATCAAGATGCAATTCGATAGGAACGTGCCAAGAAAAACCGAAGCCTTCGCCCTGGTCCTGTCGGACAGAGAATTACAATTCGAATCGGACGGAAATAAGATGTTGATCATTCGATGAGAGACGGGTGTGTGAAAAAAAAAATAAAAAAAAAAAAAAAAAATAAAAAGTAACGTGTGATTATTAAAAACAAAACAAAAAAAAAAAATAAATAAAGTAATGTGATCTAGAGAGATTGAACATCTCTCTATATCTCATTACTTATTTTTTTGTTTTTTTTTTGTTTTTAATAATCACACATTATTTTTTTTTAATTCATTATTTTCCACGTGGTCACTGTTTGTTCAAAGGATCCAGTTTGATCAGTAGACTCACCACGGAAGTGGCGGCTTCGGGATTATTGGTTTTCGTGACGAAATTAATCCTGTCTCCGGCGTTCACTTTGAGAGGCGTGCCAAACGTGCACATTCGCGTGTTGATTCTCAGTCTTTTCGATGCTGTATCTCTTGTCACTCTCCACACCATTCACCATGAGATTGATGACCGCTCTGTTATTCAAATCCGAGGAAGCCAGATTCATTTGAAGGATTTCACCTCCCAGCGGCATGGGATATCCCACCTGACCGTGTTTCGATCCGCTACTTCCATTTCCGAAAGACCACTCAGCTTTTCCTTCATCTAAGGTGCCGGCCTCTTCGGCCCACACAGTGATCAATTGTCTAGCATATTTGATTTTCTCCACCACCGAAATCAGGGTGCAGGCATCCGTCATGTGCATGGGTTCTGGTAGATTCGTGAGTGCGTGTCCACCCATGTCTAGTTTACCTTCCATGATGTCGCCCTTTCTCCAGACTGAGTTGTCGTCCACGTACTTCCTGCTTACCATGCTGGAATCGAATTCGGGATCATGATTGAGACCGAATAAATTGTGACCATTCATGTTGATGCCACCCTCCATGGTTCCGCCAAATTCTTTGTTCAGGTAGAGATCATCCACTTGCAATTCTAGTTATTCTTGCGATTGTATCACAGCAGAATCCACATAGCCCTTGTTGACCGCAATTGAGTCTGCATCCGCGTCGTCGATCTTCGACAGATTCAATATCTTGTGGAATCCTGCATTCAGATCCGATTTCATTTCACGTCTGTCAGACTTTCTCTGTTCCAGATCTACGTAGTGTTTGGTCGCCACGTCCTTGGGATTCGTGGGAGTGGCCACGTTCGTTATCTTGTTAGAATTGGAGTTCAATTCCGAGTGCATCGTTTTCAGAACGTATCTATTTCTCAGGAGTTCGCTGAATCTCGCATGAGAGTCATCTGCGTATTTCTTGGTCGCGGCATCGGTGGGATCTATGGGATTCACGACGTTCACCAAACATTTGGATTTCAGATCGAGATCGTCGGTCATGGTTTTATCCACGTAATTATCTAGCAGGATTTGTTCGAAATCGGCGTTCCCCCTGTCGACGTATTTTTTAGTCGCAGCATCTGCGAGATCTATCAGCTCGGGAAGATTGTAGAACTTCTTATCGTTCATGTTCAAAGGTTCTTCTCGAGGTTCGTATCTCCGAACGTAACGTTCGTCCAAGTTGGCAACGTCGTAACCATCGTCAAGTTCGAACGTCTTCCTCTTCTTTCTCGGGTTGACTTTTTCGTCGTCACTTCTACCAAATTTATCGACTGGCATGTTGTTGTGAGGATTTTTTTGTTTTTACAAAAAATATATTCAAAACGCAGTTTATTAAAAATGAACTATGTTATTTTAGTTTTCGTTTTTATTCGATTAAAAGTTTTTTAAAATAATTTTTTATCTTTATATATACTATAAAAAAAAATCTCTCTCTAATGTAAATCATTGAGAATGTCTTGAAATCGATCTCCTTCAGACCATCTCTTGAGAATGTAGAGACACAGGTGACTGCAAAACACTTGATCTGGTGATTGCACTTGTTCCGTGTTGTAACGAACCATCGATTTGTTGAAATAGTTCTTTATTTCTTTTGGCGGCGAGATTCTGTAGCTGTCGAAATAATAATTTTTCTTCTTCCCATTCTTCATCCACGCCACCCAGTGAGTGCCTTCACCTGATGAATCGTCTAGATTTAAAATTCCGCATTCAGATTGTCGAGGTCTTCTCTTCGGCAAGGCATCTCTGGAAAACACTCCTAGAAAATCTTTGATTTTCAAATCTTTTGCCGCATTCAGCAGATCGATGTTGGATAGGGGTTCGTTGGGTAAGACGACACCTTCTACGGATATCTTTATTTTCTTATTAATAAATAAGTATATATTTTTTTTATTTATTTTATTATAATTTACTAAAAATGACGTTATTTTTTTTTTCTATTTTTTTCTTTTTCTTTTTAAACTAACTTTCTCGATGTCACTATCGATTTCCATAATTTTGTGTTCATCTAATTCTTCTTGATTTTCTGGAATCCTATCATCCACAATCGTATCTGGAATCTTATCATCCACAATCGCATCTAGAATCCAATCATCCACATTCATATCGACTATAGTTAGTTCCGCAGTCCAATGTCCGAGTGCCAAAGTGCTTATTTTATCGTCTAATATGAATCTCTTATCATCGTCGGCCGTCAGCGAAATCTTGTTGACTATTTTAGTATACAAGTCGTGATTTACACTTCGAATCGATTTCATAGTCTTATACACTGGACCACTTCCTAACAGACAATCTTTATACTCTTGGAAAGAGATGTTTTTCTTCACCACGCATGCTTTAACTCCTTTGCACTTCTTGATCTCTTCATCATCTTCTAGACGATAAGCATACAGTTTGGGTCTCAAGCCTACGAATTCGACGATCTGTTTACTGCCGCTCTCGTCCTTAAATTTACCCAACACCTTCTTGTTGTCGTTCGATTGAATGTTGGACGGGTGATCGATGGGATAATTGCTCGTGTCAAACCACTTGGCCACGTCCGGAGATATATCTCGGTAGACGTCTTTCGTCTCTATCTCGTAAACTAAACTGTCCGTGTCGGTGAACAGTAGTTTGGCTTTGTCACCAAATGTTCGTTTGACGTAATCATAGTGAAACTCGTACATCAATCGCTTGCTGACATCTAAGATGATCGGTCGAACTTCAGGTGCATCTTTTGCATGTGAACGGCCACTAGATTTTCGCCGAATATGGTTCGGTGTTTGTAATTGGGTTTCGCCACTAATTTTTTAGCTCTTTTCTCAGACGTGACGAGTCGAACGTCGGTTCTCTTCCTGATGTTTTCCATCGATTTACCGTACACACAGTTGTTCATGAGTTTGAAGAAATCTTTTTCAAAATCGTTCTTGGCTCGAGTTCTGAGATTCGTGTTGAGATCGATGTATTTTTTCATCCAAGGCTCTTCGTCGAATCGAATGATGCGATGTATGTCGACTAATTTCATCCCGTAATCGACGTACTGTTTCAAATTCTCACTGTAGATGACATAGTTACGTTTGTTAAATAAATTGGGAATGAGTTTTTCCTCGTCTCCTTCGTCGCTTCCATTAGTTCGGGAGCCAGCGGATAATCATTGTGTGGATCGTGTAATTCTTCTGGATAGTTCAAATGCAAGGATAGTCTCTCCATTTTTGCATCTCTTCCGGTTCCTTCACCCATTCGAAATTTCCAATCGGTAAAGGATGACTCATAGCCCAAACGTACAGATTATTGGCATCCCAATACTGTATGTATTTAGTCGACCATTTCGTTCTTTCATGTAGGGATTGTTAGCTTCAGAATGTCAGTGGGAGATCATCGAGACACCACCTCTCGCAGCCCTTTCGAACATGAGCAACATGTCCACGTCGGATAATAATTCCAATTGGACTTCGGTGGTCTTCAACAGAGCGTCCCACGCCAAACCGGGTGTGGTGAAATACCAAGCAATACCAAGCAGGATCCAGATTGTAATTTCGACAACAGACGTCTCGAAAATTTTCGAACATGTCTGCCAAGAGTAGAACGTCAGTCTTCAGATAGAGATCGTGATAATCTCTCATGGTTTTCATATCGAATGATTTCCACACGTTTTTAGCATGTTCGTAATTCTCGTCGGAAATGTCGGATTTCGTATAATTTTGAATAAAAATCTTCTTTCGAAGGTAGTGCGGTGTCTTCGAATCTCTTTAGATCATTCATGTAATCGTAAGGACGAGTGACGAACACGTCCGAAATGTTCGCTCATGATTTTAAATTTATCCTTGCTCATGTTATCGACTAATTTTTCCAGAGCAGTCGACATGAATTTAAAACTGTCGATGAAACGTATGCCTCTACGAATGGATTTCGTTTTTTCTTCCAACGTATTTCCGTCGATTACTCTTTTCTTCTCCATGAGCTTCCATTTCGTGAAGGAAATGTATCTTTCTTTGCTGTTCGCGATGCAATTTAATTCTTCGTGTGAGGTGCCGAGATTTTTCACGAACAGATGACTGTCGTAACCCGAGAGATTGTGAAACATCACCGGATAGAAAGCGGCGTCTCGATATTTTAAATTACACTTGCCGTGAGCCGGACCGCGATACAGACCCGTGTAGTGATCGTGGTCTCTGACCTTCTTATTTTCCTCCGAATTCTCGTCAAACGATTGTCTGCATATGTGACATTCGGTGGCTCTGTTATTTTCGTCCTGCTGCTCTCGCGTGATGATCATTTTTGCCGGAGTTTTGATTTTGTCGTATAACATTTGAAGTTTCCATTCTAACTCTTTCACGAACCTTTGAGCCACGTCATACTGTTTCGTGTAGGTGAAGGGACCCATGTCGTGTTGCGAGTCGAAAGCGCATTTCACGTAAATGCAATAGCCCAAAGGTATGTGTTTTTGATATTTTTTGACGTAACTTTGAAGAGCGTTGGGTTGACAGGAACTCATTTTCGCGGTGAAACATTCGAAATCGGCGTACGCGATGAATGGTACTTTTAACCTTCTATTGTAATTTTCAAACTTCACGATGGTGTTGGGTTTGGGCATTTCGACGTTGACACCTTGATTTTCGTTGCAATATTCCTGATGTTCCGCCAACGATTTTTCGCTGTGAAACGTGTTCATGCAATTGAAACATAAAGATATCTTTCCTTTATGTTTATTATATTGTTTCGACAGTAATCGGCTCGGATGTTTAACCCAACAATAATGATGATTGTCAGCATTCGAAATCAATAATAAAATAATCGTCTTTTCTCTTCCGAGATACGAAGTCAATCTGAGAGGATAGATATTTTGTTTTTCGTCATATCCCAAGACGTTCACCGCTACTGTGGGATTTTGAACCTCAAAACGTTTGATGTGTTTTAACTGCATTGGAAAAGTCACTCCGGTCCAATCGAGATTTTTAGAAGTTACCTCGTAAGAAGAAACTCTTTCGATGTTCATTTTGACAGGGTATAGAGCGGAAGTGACTGCCCATTTAAAACACTGATCATCTTTATTTTTCACGTTGATCACGGCGTGTTTTTTTGCTAGGAAATACGGTAATTTCACGTAGGAAGACTCTTTCAACAAATCGTTTTTAGTTATGTGAATTTCGAGTTTCAACATCTCATTGAACGTCCAATTACTACCTTCATGTTGATAATTCGCGAGAGACGTCAATATCTTGTCTTTCATCTTTTCGAAAACGTCTGATAAATCTGAACCTCGAAATACGGGTTCAACATTAGATCTGAAATATGCATTTTTCACGATGCTCTCGCCGGACTTCACGTCGATTTTATTCATCACGCAATAGAGTATCATCTTAATTTTTAGTCCCACATTCATGTTTTTGCAAAACAAATCCAATACATTTTTCTTCACCAGTTCCATGAACAATTTCGGATCGATTTTCTTCAACGAGGGAACCACGTCGAAAGTTTTAAAAATACCTTTGATCGCACTTTCCCGTTCCATGGACTTTGACTGAAATAGTTCTGCGGTGAGTCGCGCTAGATATTCTTCTCCTTTCCCTTCGTCTATTGCTCGTTGAAGTTTGCTCGATATATCTCGTTTGCCTAGAATCTGATGTGCATCACTCGTTTTCGTTTTTCTTTTCTTTTCTTTGGAAACTTGAAGTTCTTCTTCAACGGCTTTTCGTTTAGTCGTCTTCTTATTTTTCACAATCGAAACGTTTTTGGTTTTTTCGACGTCGGCATTTCGATTCCTTTTACTATCTTTTTCTTCTCATTTTTCACAACCGATGCATTTTTTGACGTCGTTGCTATCAGCATTTTGTTTGCCTTTCCATCGTTTCTCAAATGTTTCTGTATAACATCTATCTTTTTTGATTTAGTTCTATGATTTCTGAAATGTGAAATTTTTAATAGTTTACAAATCTCGTTTAACTGAGGTATGGTTTTCTCATTTAAATTTTCCAGTTTTTTTTTATCTGTTTGTTTCATTTTGTAAGAATATATTTTTTTTCCGAATTTTGTATTTAAATAATTTGTTAAAAAGTTTTGCTTTTTTACTCTTTTTAAATATATAATAAAAAAAAAAAAAAAGTTAAATTTTAAATTCGATTTTTTTTTTCTTTAATGTGTTTTTATTCAAAAACAATTTAAGACCACTTTTATTTCTCGCTCGCAAACCGAACACGTTTTCTCGTCTTCGGAATGAGATTCTCTACAGTAACGCAGGTGTGCGCATGGTAGAAACAAGACGTTTGCGACACCTTCGCAGACCAGACACTTGGTGGTGGACGTTTTACTTGGTTTGTTTTCAACGAGTGACGATAACTCGTCCGCTTCTGCCATGAATTTGATGAGATGTTCTAAAGTCATGAATTGAGACAGGGTCTTGTTCGCGATGTTTAACGCATCGTACAATTGTTCTCTGGTGTATCCGAGTTCTAACATATCCATCAATAATTTTTGGTTTTTGTCTCTATCCCTCTCTTCGTCTTGGATTTTGATCAATCCCAACGTTAGGATCTTGTTCAAATAATCGCATTCGCCTTTTTCAATATTACTTATGTGTTCTAGTAAAGGTACGTTGTGAGGTTCCCAATTCATCAACTGTATGTCGCAACAAAAACATTTCACTTTGTCGCTTCTACCTACGTAAACGAAACCCGTGGCGGCTAAATCTTCGGGTTTTTGAGCGAGATGCGAAGGCCAATTTTTAAATGTTTGAAGTCTTGCACGTTCTAGACTATAATTCGGTTGTTTGGACTTGATCATTGTTTTTACCTCAAAATTGAGTTTGTAAGAATTTTTTTTTTTTAACTTTTATTTATATATAAAGAGAAATAAAGAGAAACTTTTTTTTTTTAACAAATTATTATTTAAATACAAAATTTAAAATATACATTATTTGCAAGAATTCATAAAAACCAAATAATCGATCATGACAACAACACCTAAAAGATGCGAATTGAAATTGAAACGAGATGAAGGGAATGAGAAATCCAGTTTTAATATCTATACATTACAACCACACGATCCCATCGAATTGAATGAGGTCGAGATGGTGGACTTAGAGCGCTACTACCACAAATATCAAATGTGTTTGAAAGTGGATGAAGCCGCGCTTGATTTGTTTTATGAGTACCAAAGCGAACTGCTGAATAATATCATCGTCGCTGAAGACAGAGAATTCGACAGGGGTGATTTATTGTTGTCCTATGGAGATTACATGCATCCAATAATCTCACCCGAACTCGTGAAGAAATCGGGTGGTGAGAGTGCATTCGCCTATGAAAAAAAACTCAAAAGAGTAAAGATAAACATTCACACCATTTTCATATGTGGAAAAATGACGAATGTCAACTTGCTAATAACGGACTTGGAAATATAAACAATAGAGAGATTGAAATTAAAATTTAACTTTTTTATATATATATAAAGAGAAAAAAAACTTTTACTAAAAAAATTTTACATTAAAGAAAATTAAAAATTAAAAAAACAACTTTTTTATATATATAAAGAGCAAAAAAAACAAACTTTTTAAACAAATTATTATTTAAATACTAAATAATTGATCATGAAGACAACAACACCTAAAAGATGCGAATTGAAATTGAAACGAGTCGAAACGCATAAGAAATTCAGTCATAAAATCTATGGATTACAACGACACAATCCCATCGAATTGAACGAGGTCGAGACGAAGGGCTTAAAGCACAAATACGAGAAATATAAGATGCCTTTGAAATTGGATGAAGCCGCGCTCGATTTGATTTATGAGTACCAAAGCGATCTGCAGAACATCGTCATCGCCAAAGATAGAGAATTCGACAAGGACGATTTGTCGTTGCCCTATGGAAATTACATATTTCCAAACATCTCATTCAAACTCGTGAAGAAATTGGGTGGTGAGAGCGAGTTGACCGATGTAAAAAAACTCAAAAGAGTAAAGATAAACATTCAACACGTTTTCGAAAAAGGAGAAGACACTCGTGTCAACATGCTAATATGAAAAAAAAAAAGTAATAAGATCATCTTTAGATCTCATTTCCTTTTTTTTTTTTTTTTTTTTGTTTTCCTTCTTCTTCACTATCATCATAATATATTATAATAACGTTTTCTTTTCTCTCAAATTTCAGCGTTGATTCTTCTTTTTTTCTTTTTCTTTGTGATGTGATACGTTTATGGCAACATTTTTGTTTATCCGAATCATAATTATGAACGAATGTTGTGCATCTCTTGGTAACACTCGCATCATTACCATTCTCTTCAGAAGGTAGTGGTGACCGTGGAAAGCATCGTCTCATTCTCAACCGTCTATCCCGCGCTTCATCTATCTCTTTCATTAGTTCTTTCCTTAGATATCCATCATTAGCGTCTAACCATTTTTTTATTTTTTCGCTCTCTGGCTTGCGATGTTCGTCATTATCATCAAATTGTTTCTCCACCTTTTCATCCAGGTGATAAATTTGTTTCTCCACCTTTTTACTCATTTTAAATATATTATTTTATACTTTCTATGATTTTATATTTTATATAATTCTATATTTATAATAACATATTCAAAATCGGTATGTTCTTAAATGGCGAATTCTCACCGAGCAACAAACCCTTGCCGAGTCACTCGACGTTCCGTCCACTCTTCAGACAGAGACCGTTTCCTCTCGGAGAGTTGCCACCTCTAACGGGTTCTAGATACAATCCTTTACCACTGTCGTCTACGTGAACGCGACACACGGCTCCTCCCTTCTTCAAAAACAGTCCGCTGCCACCCATTAATTTCTCAACTGCCGAACTAGCGAGTCCCGTGAGAGCTCCCACGCCGAGAGTCTTTCCGAGAAAGGGTAGCGCCTTTGCAGCGAAGGGTAATGCTTTTGCGGCTATTCCTGCCAATAGCGGTAGGAAACCACCTTTCATTCTCAAATTGTATCTCAATTGAGCGGGACTCATTCTCACCATCAACCCTCTTCCATCGCGAATCGCTTTCTCCATCCTTTTGATTTGACTTCTGGTCCAGGCGATCGAATCACGAGTGAATTTGAATCTCACCGCCTCGCCTCGAGTTGTTAACGCTCTCTTAAGTTTCTTCCTCTGTCCTGCGGATATGTTCACGTTTTTAACCACGTATTCTGTCATAATTCTGTTTTTTTTTTTTAAATATATTTACTTCAATTGTTTCTTGTTTAATAATTATATTAAAATAATTTTGTAAAATTAATATTGCGTTTATTTTATTTTTGTTATCTATATATATAATATTTTTTTTTTTTTTTGCTTTTATATTTCTCTTATGTGAAATCGTATCATCACTCTCTCTCCGCGAAGATCTAACAGTTCACCATTTTGATCCGTCAACGTCGTTTTGAGACTATACAACGTGTCTAAAATCACTGGTAGATAAACTAAATTTCGAGGTCGCTCCACGATCTTATAACCCGGCGACACGTTTGGAAAGAAGGAATAGATCGTCGGTTGAGCGCTACCATTCACGTAGCTTCCAGCAATCACGTCCACGTTCACCAGAATGCTATTGACAGTGAGAATGTCGACCGTATTTTCAGATGCCGCGTGGCCTCGATACATCTTTCGATCGAATCCCAACATCTTGCCTATAGAATCGTCCATGTTGAAATCCACACGAAAATTATCTTCCAAATCCAACATTGTCTGTAAGGTATTAGGATTGGGAGCGAGTCTGATCTTGTTGCTTCCTTTTCCATCCGTCTTCATTCGCGTCTGAATGTAATGGTTCAAATCGTCTATGTCGTAACTCCCTTTGGGAATTCGAATCTCCAACCAATCCGTTCCGTCGGAATACTTGAACGAGTTATTCTTTTCGGTGACGTTGGGAAAGGAATAATAAGTCTCCAGATTCACCAAACCCATCTCGTAAGTTTTCTCTCTATTCAATTCGATGGAAGGTTCGAATTTCGTAGCGAATCGAGTCGAATCGCCACTCACAACGATTTGAATGGATTGTTTCACAGCCGTATTCTCGGCTATCCGTTCTAGCAATTCTCCATGTTCGAACATTATATTTTAATTTTATTTTTTTATTCAAAACTAATTATTTGAAGATTTATTATTTTTCTAAATTTTATTTTCACGCTCTATCTTATTATTATTATCATCGGAAACATAAAACTTGTCGAATCCGCACCGATATTTTCCGCGATTAAATTCGCTTGTCAAATCGATCACGACGAAATTGTAAAGTCCACCATCCCAAACCCTCTTGCAGAATCTCCTGAATTCCGCAGCGCTCATGTCGTTTGCGACGTGATCGCCGTAGATGTGATTGAGATTCTTGAGATCTTGGCGAAAGAGACATAGAAAATTAGCGTTCTCCCTTATCGTCTGTCTGGGCAATCGAAAATAATTCTGCGACAGGTAGAAACAGTCCACGTTGCTGTGTCGACCCCTAACGTAATACGATTCGCATCGGTTCTGTCTCTCCAAAAGCAGATCGTCGAAAATCATGAGATTCTTATCTTCCGATTTCAGTTCTCTAGGATCTGGAACGTCGCTAGCGTTCTCATAAAATCGACACTCGACGTTCGAAGATGCATTTCTCTTCATCAGCTCCGTCGCCGCGCCGTCCAAAATGGTCGAGAGCGGAGCTCCACTCTTGTCGAATTCCTCCCTACTGTCAAAGATTCTGGCTATGACGTCCTTGGGCAATCTGCGATCCATGCACTCTGGAAGCAATCTGTATTCGGGTTGAAACAAGCTCTTGCCAAACACGAACAATCTGTCGTAATCCAACCAGTCGGGTCGGGACAACAGATTCATCAACAGATTGGTCTTTCCACAATTCGATTCTCCCACTATCAAGCCTCTTATGCTCTTGGGAAAGAACTCGTTATTCGACCTCTTGGTCGCGGCGTCGTTCCAAGACATATCTTTAATGTTCATCTTTGTTTTATTTTGTTTGTTATTTTAGATTCTTTTCAAACACAAATTTTTTTATGTTTTTCAAACTCTGTTTTTTAATGTTATTATTATTTATTTATATCGCACCGTCGCGAGTTCTCTTCAATCCGGATCCACTCGTCATTTTGGCTAAATCTTGTATGGGCACCACGGCATCCTTAAAATCTTTCCAGCTTTTCGGCGTTCGCTCTAACGCAGCTCGCTTCGCCGGCGGACTGATCAACTTGTCGATCAACGCGTCGGCTGCTCTCTTGCCAGCCACATAAGCTATCCTACCACTGGCTTCGGAAGCGGCTTTCTTACCAGCATCCAAAGCCGTCTTCTTACCGACCTCAAACGCGGTCGATGCGAGTTTTCTACCCGCATTGCTCGTGAACGCTGGCATTATAGAATCGACGATGCCAAAACCGCCTTGAACGTAAGTTCTGACGTATCCCCTGTTCTTTATCACCAACATATTTTATTTTTATGATATATTTTTGTTTTTTTTCACTGGTAAATCGTTTTTGCCGTTTAAATACTTTTATTATTCTAGTGTAAGAATTTACTGTTTTATTTTTTTGTTTGTTTGTTTGTTTGTTTCTCTCTACTTATTATATACACATCAATCCTTCAATTCGTCCATCAACCTTTTATACTGGTTTTTATTCAAAACCTTCTGTCTGAACAGTTCGTCAGATATAGCAACTATCTGATTATCTAATCCCGTGTTACCAGCCCGTCTGCTCGCCATCAACAAACTCAGTCTCTGAGACAGAGCGTCGGAATCGCTCGGACGAAAAGTGGTTTTCACCCCTTTGCCAGTCACCGATTCGACGAACTGCTTGTTCATATCCCATATGGGTTTCACCACTTTCGTCCACTTGTAACCTCTGTTGGCTTTGGGTCTCGTCTCTCTGGCATCGTTATTTCTCTTCATGGCGTGGGTCTGGACCAGAACGTCTCCGTAATTATCGAAATCCTGTTCCGTGTAATCTCCAGGCTTGTTGTAAAGGAGCAATCTCCGCAGACCATCAGTTACTTTATATTTATTCGAACCCACGATCAATTCATCATCATCCATTTCCACCTCCGTATCACCTACAAAAGTTCTACCCTTAGAATCCTTATAAATTCCATATGACTGATCTCTCTTACCGCCATCACCATCGGACGATGCGATGCTACTAGTGGTGATAGTCGAAGCCGTATCGTCAGACTCGCTCATATCTGTTTGAATTCCCGTGGGAATGTAATCCGGTGTAGATTGAACGGAATACCGATTTCCAAAACTAGGAGGCAACGAACCCATTCTCAAAGAACTCTCCTTTATGGGTCTCAATTCTTCGACTATCTCCTTCCTGCTTCGCTCTTGACCCTCCGTCACGGGTTTAAATATTTTTGTGGCTTCGCGTCTGAGTTCCATCTCACCAAGACGTCTGCTCCTATCAGCTGACTGAATCCCCTTCTTAGCACGTTCATACTGTTCTAAAATTCGATCTCGGTGTCTAGAATCCATCTGTAAAAACATCTTTCGTTTTAATTGTTTTTATTTATTTTCAAAATTAAATGTTTAATTATATTTTTATGTTTTAAGTAATAAAAAACTCTTTCCGTCTTAATATAATAATCTGAAAATATTCACATCTCAACTGACTGTGTTAATTGAAGTTTAAAAAAATACGTTTAAACAGTACATGACAAACCGGTTTCTGATTTAACGCATTTTGACAGTAGTTTTTTACATTCGTCAAAAAGATTTTTCATTCACACATCAATTCACTGAGTGTCGAATTAAGAGAGAATCCTTTTGATGACTGCGATTGCTATCATGAATATATTAAAAATTTTACCACTGAAAACCTAATTGAGCGGAAAATGCGTTTTAAACATTCCGATAAGTGTTTTTGACTTTTTCGAACGAACGCTTAACAGTCAATCTCTCTGATCAAGACAAAACACGAATATCTATTACAGATCAACTCCCTTCGAACAAAAAAACCCTCAAAACTCAATTTCTATCCGTCCCATCAACAGAAAACATCAATGTCTATAATACAGACTATATTCATAATCGACTCTTTTTGAACAAAAAACCTCATTCACTCATTACGATAAGATGGGTTAGTTTTTTTACTTCAGGAAGACGTGACTGGGTTCGCAAATTTCCAACACACCGACAACGACAACACTCTTCGTTCAAAACATTTCCATCAAGTGCTCGTCGAGACCCCCACCTCGCAATAACGTGCGCCAGTCTCACTTCGAGAAATGCTACAGTGGGTTTGCGGATTCAAACATCACCTCTTCACGCGAGTCGATTTCAAAATCTCCGCCTAAGCCTCCATTGGGTTTAAGTCTTAAAATCGTGTATACGAACGCGGATTGTTAGATTGTTAGAATCGGCAAGAGGATGATGTTAGAAACCGCAAAACGTTTTTTTCCTCGCAATTTAACACTGAACCCTATGGGAGAAATCCATTTGCGGATTCAAACATCATCGGACCTAAAAATCCGCAGAGCGGATCTCCGTGTACGCCTCCATTGGGTTTCAGTGTTGAAATCGTGTACGGACGCGGATTGTTAGAAGCGGCGAGAGGATGATGTTAGAAACCGCAAAACGTTTTTTTGCTCGCAATTTAACACTGAATCCTATGGGAGAATTATTTGCGGGTTCAAGCATCGAAACGGTACATGTACTGTACGTAAAATTTCATGCGTTTTCTGTCATTCTTGGATTCAATCAGTGATGTTTGAATCCACAAATGAATTCTAAATCACCCTAAAAAATGTTAAAATCTTGTACAGGTACACGATTTTAACACTAAATCCTATGGAGGTGTACATGTACACGTACACGTACATGTACGATGATGCTTGAACCCGCAAATATTACCTACTCGCACTCATTCTCAGCCGCTCTAAAAATCTCTCTCATCAAGGCGTATTCTGAGGACAATAGAAGTCAACTCACGTGTCTGAGAGTATCGTCTTAGTTGGTGTTCTTCACAAACAGGAGATGATAATATCGCTTGATTCCATTCTGTATGTGGCCGTCAATGATATCATCGCTTGATTTCCATCAATGATATTTCACATCTGGCTACTCAGTTACAGAATAACAGTTACAGTCTTGACTTTCTTTCCAGTGATCAATTCGAAAATGTGACATAATAATTCTTGCCAATAGTTTTACATGATTGCTATAAAATACAGAAATCGCCCACAACAACTGGCAGAAATTCTTAATGATTAGGTGAGGTGCCCGTGACGTGTGTTTGAAAATTGGATAAAAGACACCCCTGCAGCCCCTCTCTCAGAATGACCGTTGTGGTGTCTTATATCCCAATTTCAAACCTACTCCACAGGCACTGCATCTAAACATTCAGATATACAAAAACCTAAACTCTTGAAACTGGTTCTCAATGGCACTCAACGGATGAATTAAGGCGGACCAAAAGGGTTTCAATGGAGTAATTTAAGGCATGCCACCATGGATCTCTCACAATTTTGAAAATGAAAATATCGCTTTTTAAGGTCGGTAGAGAAACATTATTACAAACGCGGGCAGAAAAGTTCGATGCACGTAATACAAGTTCATAAGTTTTATATCAGTATTTCAATGTGCAGACTCTCGTCGATTATTAACATCGAATCACTCTTTCGTTAACCCTTTACCTAACCTGAAAAGCATACGACACTTGCAAAAAAAATCCTTGAATAACTAATTTTTTTCATTTTTTGTCTAAAAAAGAGCTCGTTACAACGAGGGGTCATAACCTATGTTTTTGAGACAAAAAATGAAAATTAAATATCGATTTTTGAGAATAGCGCTGGCCGGTTTTGGCCGTTATGATAGCAAGTGTATGTAATGAACAACCACTCAGCAGTCCACCTGTTCCATTGTGTTCCATTAAACAACCAGACAAGCTGATTTCGAGACAAAATGTTCATGGACACAATGTCCATGGCAAAAATATCCATGAACTTTATGGCCATCGGCATAAAGTCCATGAACATTTTATCCACAAAAAAACCTTTTAAAACAGCAAACATTTTACATACAAAGTTAATTTGAAATGTAAATATAAAATTTGAAACTATACTGTAAAAATTTACCCCTTTCTCCATCCAAATAAATGACCTGAGCTGCAATCAAAGAGCTAAAAGTTTTCACACGAATTCCTTTGTGGAAAATATTTTAATAATAATAAGAAGAATTAATAAATTTTCGCTTTAAACAAAAGGTTTTGTTGAGTTATTCAAAAACAAGAATTATTGAGATATTTTGTCCTGAGGATTTTTTTAATGTAATTTAAACCTAATTACGCAGACTGAATGATTATTTATGCCTTTAGAACATATATATTAGTTGGTATAACAACTGTTGACAGAACGAAAATTTTAAATTGATATAATTTTGTCAACTTCATTATCAGTCAACTCTGTTGCCACAAAAATGTGGAGTGATACCCAAAGTTCAGTGTTTGTATCAGTCAGCCTACAGTACGTGGAGAGTGGATTGTAACACACAAGCAATGCTTCAGCCAATGGACATCCGGGTTTAACCCGGAGGTCCATTGGCTGGAACTTGCTTGTGATGGTTATGCTTTCCAATAAATTTTCAGTTATTGCTCGGGTGGAATCTCCACTCTGCGGGTGATTTAATACTCTACACGTACAGCATATGATGTAAAATAACACGCAGTATTATTAAGTGGCACATACCTGATAAATAAGGACGGTTTTCTGTGTCAAAGGGGAAGACCCGCGAAATAATAATAAAAATAAATTGAGATGCTAATATTTCTAGAACGTCACGAGACAGATACTATATGGTGTGAAGCTTTCTTTTCAGGAGTAGAATCAAGTGGAAAACTAACTAGATTCGGCTGCCTGATTAGGTATCATACGTTAGAGCTGGACAGTTTTGATTTTTGGGATTCGGCTTCGGTTCGGGTTCAGGAAAAAACCTCGGTTTCGTTTCACCTTTTTATGCGTTAAGAAGATATAGTAAACAACACTTCAGGCTTCGTAGCTTGGAAAAAAACCCGCAATAGTTCACACGACACCACACACTACAAAAAGCCATACCTGTAAGTATATCCACTGGGTTCAGCCTAACTTCCTTTTGATTAGTCGATGCATATCAAAAATCTTTCAGCGTCTCAAAGAATAACCGGTCAAGGCAAAAAATAATTGTTATGACAGTACCGGCAGATCTTGAACATGGCAAAGATGAAATGTGTGCTCTTTCCAGATTAAAACTCAAACGCGGTCTTTGGATGCTGAGCGGCTGGAGTCTGTTTGCATGAATCGGGGAGCACAAGGGTGGTCTTTCATGCGCTTTACACTCGTGCGAGTGGGGACTAGTTGCCCAGCATCCAAAGACGACTTTGATTATTACTGTTTTAAACTTATTAGGCAGATTTCTTAATTACACCTACCCATGTAGAGGTCATGGACTTTATTACCTGCGCTTATCTCCATCAGTGTTGAAGAGGATTTAACCACCTATATTCTGACGGACTGAGATCAACGAGCCCAGTCAGTCAGTGTGCGGGGTTAGAATATTGCTCGGCAAACGAGTGGGATAGTGGATCTGTGACCTTGACGTGTGGTGAAGTGTTCCAAAATGAAATCCTTGGTGCTTGTGGTGGATGGGATTTGATTTGATAACACATACTACCAATGGTTATTGTATCCCATTTACAACGTAAAACTGGCATATTCGCAGGATAGAAAATGAAATATGTGTTGATATCATATCACACACACTATATATATGTAAATTTGTATGCATATAACACCATGTATGTGGTATATATATGATAGAATAAAGAATAGAATAGAATTATTCTCAGGGGTTCTTAGGAGTCTGTTTCTAAGTCTCTTGAGGCAGAAAAAAACATAAATTAGGGTAACATATGAATAGTGTTCTCTATTCTATGTTGTGTTCGCAGTGTCACATTTTCTGCCTTATTGACTCGTCCGGTGGACGAGTCAATAAGGGGAAAATGTGACAATGAGAACACGACGTATTCGTCCCTCCACTGGATAGACAAAGTGACGAGAGTCCATTTGGGCCACAAACCCAGTCTCCCCTCCCCCAGTAAGTTAATTTGATCAGTTTATGCGCAAACACTGTTAAACCGTTCTGTCGGTTTTTGCTGCGTGTTGCGGTTCGATTTTCCTGTTTGCCACAAAAACCGGGACCGAACCGGAAAACCGAAAATCCTCCCTTCACTATCATATGTGACCATCATTTTTCACATTGTTGGTAACTGCGAAAAATACTGAATGATTTCTTCATGAACTTCCATCTGCACTGATTTGAAACACATGCATCTACTTTAAATCTAATTTATTTATTTATTTATTTATTTATTTATTTATTTATTTATTTATTTATTTATTTATTTATTTATTGGGGTTTAACGACACTTTCGACAGCAAGGGCCATCTTGTGTCGGACATTAAAGGTATGCAATCAAAATTGTTCAAGCCAGTTACTCTGGGATTGTTTGGGATTGTTCCCGATGCGGCAAAAATCACAACCCCACCCATAGTTTTTCAAGTTCGGGAACGATTGACCGATTTAATTCCAAAGTTGTATGGAGTATTATTGGCTGCCATGCACTTGATACATACAAAGAAGAATTTACCACAGCCTTGTGGAAACCACGTGGCTAAACACAGAAAATAATTTCTGATTCTTTCTTTTTGAACAATCTGGTACAAACAGTTGTTATATGCTAGAAAGTGTTATTGGGAGTTGGCGATTCGAACTGATCCCAAAAATGTTCTGATTTTTAAAAATGATTGTTACCCTGACTAATCAATAAAGAGCCACCACTACATTCTAAAATCAGTTTGGTTAAAACAACAACCCAAATCTACCGGGTTGAATGAATATGAACCCAACTGGATTTGGGTTGATTTTCATCCCAACTGATTTTAGAGTATACTTACACCATATCTGTCCTCAAGATACAACCTGGTCGAGGTGAGCGTTTGATGCGCCCATGAGCTTTTGGAGTTTCATTCGGAATTTGTACTTCGCTGAGGTTTTAATTTATTATTACTTTTTGAGATGACCACAGTAACGGGCTTGACACATGGACAACATACACGTTATTAATGTGTCAGCACCGTACAGTAATCAACCCTGCTGCCATGAGTCATCTCTTTACAATTCATAAAAAATTGCCCGATTTGAAAATATGATGCGTGTTTAAAAATAAATCGAAGGCAGGGACGTAGCTACAGGCCTTTTAATGGGGGGGGGGGGGGGGGGGGGGGTTGGAGACCCTTTGAAATTCTAACTGGGAATCCCGACACATGAGGACCTTAGGATGGTAGGCGCGAAACTGCGAGCGCCAAAGGCGCGAATCTTTAGCAGTGGGTCTAGGTCCTCCCCTAGAAAATTTTGAAAAATTGATGTGCTCAGATGCGTTTTTATGGGTTCTGGTAATAGTTATAAGGCTAATTTTCAGTTCCAAATTCAGTGATTTTTTGTAGGGAAACATTTTTAATTCGAGTTGGATACAAATTTTCAATATCTTGCCTTGCCCGAATTGTCCCCAGTGGCTCATACGCCTACTGTCTGACGGACAAATTTGAAACATCGCCTTTGGGAAAGTGGGAGTTTTGTGTTTCTAGAGCATTTCACAGGCACTTGATATGACAACAAGTACTTTTTTGTTAACCCTTTGAACCCGTAAGACCGCTTTTCCGGTTCAGGATCATGACACACCATACATTTAAAAAGTAGAATGGCTGCTCAGTGAATTTGGAGGGTAGACCAATCGATATTTTCAACGTGCAGCCCAAAGGCTGCACGTTGAGAATATGGATTGGTCTACCCAAATGGTGATTATGGACTCTTCTAATTGATGTCATTCAGACAGCAGGCAGCGTGGAGTCGGAATTCTTTGACCCGATTTTCACCCGAAAGTCTCGGTAGTCGGAATATTTCCTTATTATGGTCCTCCAGTCTGAAAAATAGGTTTGTTAGTGAATTTTACCGTATATTCAGTAGTTTTTAAAATTTCTAACTGTTGATATTTTTGCCCTCCGAATTTCCAACTATTGAGGTTTTGACAAATATTGGGGAGGGGGGGGTAAGACCCCCCCCCCCCACCCCCCCGTCGCGACGTCCCTGATCGAAGGCAGTGCAAAGGTTATTAAAGGACTGGTTGGATGTTTATGGTTTTAGGGATTTTTGTTCTGCCGTTAATATATTTATTTCATTTTTTTCTGAATTTATTTATGACTTTTATGATTTACACAAAACAGCACCCACCAGTGTTTTTCTCAAAATATTCTGTTATATTCTTCAAAAACCAACATCAAAATTTATCATTTGGAGAGGGGTGGCAGTTGTTCAGTGGTTACGGCATTGGACTTCCAATCGAAAAGTCCAGGTTCGATTCTCGCCAAGGGCAGTTGTGTCCTTGTGCCAGGCATTTGAACCCGGTGGTCCGCGTGGGAACACGATGGCGCTGTGTGCAAAGGCGTAATACCCGTCGATGGTGTCTTCAACGTATGCTAATCCTGCTTGTGTGGAGTTAGTACTTTGGGGAGTCTGACAGAAGCTCGCCGCTCTCAGTGGTTCTCTCCGTGCACTCCGCCTTTCTCTACCCGTAAACTCTCCGACACGAGGTGACCCTGGCTGTCGAAAACGGGTAATTTAATAAAGTCATAAAGTTTGCAACAAGAACACAAGCTTTCGTACCCATTAGTCCAGGCACATTAGACATAAAAATGAGAAAGTAAGGAAAAAAATCGGAGAAAGCTGATTTTTTTTATATGTATCCGGGACACACATTGCGGATAAAGTGTGAAAAGTCCCCGCGAATCCGAGTTGAGCTTTTTTAGTTATAGCGTTTTTTTGATGAAAAAAAAAATTTAAAAAAAAATTCGACCCAGCTCCATATTTCTCATTCTTATTCGCCTTAGTAGGGTGAGAATCATAAATATCGTGCTGAATTATATTGAGAATACATATCCCCAACAGAAAATGCCAACTTTGTACCAATCCTCACACTCAATGGTGAAATATTCACGAAAATGTACAAAATTACGAAAAAAAATTTATTGTTTTCATACACACAACGGTACACAACGTCCATTAAATCAAATCTACGACTACTTTGGGAGTTAAATTATATATCAAAAATTGCAGAAAAGCAGTGGCTTTATAATGCTATATAACAATAGTCATTGATTCCATAATGAACTGGTGAAACGTGTGAAATATTAACCATACCCCCTAAACTCAAATTCAAACGGCATCGACTTTTCTCATTCAAATACCGTATTATAGCATCATTGTTTCAATTTCCATGTTCGATTAAATCACATAATGTGGTGTTCGCCTACACTCAAGATGCAGTGACGTTTGACCAACCACTTTATATCAAAGCAGTGGAGATTGTGTCTTCGTCAGATAAGTTGACAAAAGTTTTCGTTAGACTCGGCGGCTTCCATATGATTATGTCATATTTAGGGGCAATTGGTTCGATCATGGCTGGTAGCGGCTTGGATGAACTTTGGGGGACTGTTTATGCTGGTGGGTCAATCCATCATTTGTTCAGTGGTCATGCATATTCAAGAGCAGTTCGTGCCCATTTGCTAACACAAATTGCCATTACAAAACTTGTGTTTGAAGAAAGCCGAACACTAGATAACATAGACTGCACAGAAGTCAATGAAATATTCTGTGGACTTGCCAGAGGTGACTGTACAACAGCTGACGCTGTCAATCAAGAAAGTGTCAACCATCTACTGTCAAAATTACACGAACTGCTCCAGAATGCGTCCGTAGGACGCACAGTAAAGCTTTGGGTACAATTCTACAAGCAAATAGGTCTTCTCCAGTTGTTCTTGAGAGCAGAGCGCACAGGCGACTGGGAACTCCACACATATTGTGTTCGCAATATGATTCCAGTATTTCACGCAGGTGGTCATTTTGCATACGCAAAAAGTTCTCATCTCTATTTGCAGCAGATGAATGAGCTAACAGAAATAATGCAACAGGATGATTTGAAGTTGTTCACTGAGAAAGGTTACTTTACCATAAGGCGCTCAGATAAATTCTGGGACGGGATATATTCTGATCAGACCATAGAGCAGTGTTTAATGAGAATGTTCAAGCTCCCTGGTGGTCTCACACATGGCAGGGGAATAACCGATAGCACTGTTGCGAAATGGGTACATGGACTACCTCTTTGCCTTCCGATATGTAATGCTCTCGAAAATTTTGTTCATGTTCACACTGGTCATGGCGAACAACATCGGGATCTCCGTCAAAGTTCACAATTGACTGATGCCAATGATATCACCAAATTATTGAACTGGCTCAGAGTGCATTCCCCCTTTCAGAATAGAGATCCACTTCAATTAGTCTCTATAGCGACCGGGCTTGTGGCCGACGAAACTGTGAACTGTGACCAAGTTCGCAAAATTGGTGAATGTTGCGTATCGAATGTTGTAAGCAAAACGTTCAACAGCATCAAACTACGACGTGTTGACACTGTGAAGTCTTTCGCATCGATGGCAAATAGCATCAAAGTCCGTGGAAGTAAGGTAGTGATTGACCCCACAATTCTGTTCAACCGCATCACATGTGTTATTCAGTCACAAGCAGAGATGGAAGAGTATCTCAAATATGAACTCGCCCCGAAACCACCAGCATTGTTTGATTCTGCTGGAATGAGGAAGACACAGAAAAGCACGCTCGGTAAGATCCTCAAAACATACGGTTCCGAGCAAACTAAAATCTCAGAACATTCTCTGTTTGTTGTAGATGGTGGATTTTTATTGAGGGCAGTTGTATGGCCTAAACAGTCGTCATATAAGGACATATGTACATCATATTCCAATTATCTAGTGAGACATTTTGGGGCGAACGTCGTGGTTGTTTTTGATGGTTATGCTTGTACAATGTCGACAAAGGGCATGGAACAAGCCCGCAGATCTAAAGACAGGTATTCCATTGATATCAATATCTCACCCGAGTTACCAGCCACCACACCCCAATCCGATTTCCTTGCAAATGCCAAGAACAAAACCCAACTGATCGATCTTCTAATGCAGGAGCTATCTGCTATCAATATTCAGTCCAAGCAGGCCGAGGCTGATGCTGATGTACTGATAGCCGAAACTGCACTTGACATCGCTCAAGATGACAACAATGTTGTCGTTGTGGGAACAGACACAGACTTGTTAGTCATTCTTACCTCTCGAGTTCAACCGGGATGTAATATTCACATGATGTATTCCATTACCCCAAACTTACAAGTTTCAGTAAGTGAAATAGCAACCAAAATGGGTGACCATAGAAGCAACCTCATTGTAGCACATTCTATAAGTGGTTGTGACACTACTTCTGCACTCTTTCGAGTTGGTAAGAAGAAAGTATTCAGTACAATTGTCTCCGATGTTACTAGCGACTCACAACAGTATGTCAACACAATTTTGGCGGATGACAGTACACCAAGTGCAGTAGCCGCTGCCGGGGAACAACTTCTCCTGATCTTACGGGAGTAAAACTGTTTCCTCTCTCGACCAATATAGATATGTCACTTACAAGCGTTATGTAGCAAAATCTGAACTGAATAAACCCATCGACCTAGCCTCACTCCCACCAAGCAGCGATGCTGCACAACAACATGTCTACAGATGTTATCTCCAGGTCCAACAATGGCTGGGCACTTCGCTTCCTCCGACGGATTGGGGGTGGTCGCTAGACAATGGACTTCTTGTACCGACTGCAGCCACAAAGCCATGTGCCCCCGATAACCTACTGAATCTGATCAGTTGTGGTTGCAAGAGTGCTTGTACAAAAAGGTGTGGGTGTAAGAAGGCAGGACTCTCTTGCTCAGGTTTGTGTAATTGCAGTTCGGATTCTTGTAACAACCACAGAAACACTGTCCTGTCGGAAATTTCTGAGTTAGATGAATAATATGTATATAGGTCATGTCATTTCTGTATATAGCGTTGATAATAGTCAATGTAACTTAATCCATGTTGATTGATTTGTACATTCTGTAAATATTATTTATTGATTTTTGAACATTCTGTAAATATTATTTATTGATCTAATGCTGCCAGACACAGACGTGTCTGTTCAGTCCCAAGCCCGAAAATAGTTGAGTTCTCATGCTGACGAATTTTATGCCAAAAGGGGAACTCGGCCAGAAGCAGAGGGGTCTTCCATAATGTCTATTTTGTAAGCAATGATAAAAGTCTTCAAATGGTGGTGGATTTTTTTATCGTCTGTCCAACTAACATCCCGTTCTGTACTACGACCCTTTGGGCAAATCCATTAGGAAAATCGTCATTTTTTGCGTAAATCCGATACTTTTTTGTGAATTTTCAATAATTTTTCGCAGAAATTGTCACAGAATGCACATTTTCCTCTAGGTAAATGTATATTAGACATTATGTAGCTCGAAATACGCGTAAACAAAAAATACAGTTGGATCAATTCGAGGTTACAAAGTTCGTGCGATTTTTTAAAATTTTTTTCAAACGCGTTTTCGAAAAAAGGCTGTAGAAAAAAAAGCTCAACTGGGATTTTAGGGGACTTTTGTCTAATCGTTCAGTGACATGTACTCGACATTCCCTGAAAAAATCAGCTTTCTCCGATTTTTTTCCCTAGTGAAACCTAATGTTCTTGGGCTACATATGTTCGTTCATTAGAGGCGTTCTCAAGTGCGAGGTGACGTAATGTGCGTAATTGCTCGCGGCCTTAACTCTATCACAAGGTGATGGAGTGTGACTCATTTTGCCTGCAGGAATTCAACAGCAAAAATGGTACATGAAGACATTTATTTTAACTGGTAGCATGCATGACTATAGCTGGCAGAAATAGTTTGTTCAACAGCATTGGGTTTGCTACAGTTTATCTGAGTATGTCGAACAAAGTGTTACAACACAGCCTTTTATAGACAAAACAGTATCGCTCCAACTAAATGCAATGGATATACTTTAATGCTTTACCCAATGAATCAGCTGTCCCCTTCCGTTTACAAAAAGAGTACTTGAAAAATATTTTCAAAAAATTTAAATGAGCTCGTTCCAATATGGGGAAGCATGAAATGATTTTATTGAAATTTTTTGAACAATTTCGAAAAGGAATATTAACCCTTTACCTAATACGAAAAGCAGACGACACTTGCAAACAAAATTATTGAATAATTTTTTTTTCATTTTTTGTCTCAAAACATGGGTTATGAACCCTCATTGGAACGAGCTCAACGAACTTGTTCCAATGAGGGGTCATAAGCTGTGTTATTGAGCAAAAATTGAAAAAATAACGCAAGTTTTGTGAACAGCGATGGCCGGTTTTGGTCGTTACGATGGGTAAAGTGTTAAAATAACAAATCAGCGATGCGCTGGGTAAAGGGTTAATCGTGTGTTAGTGACCTTCAATACAGCCCAACAATTGCTTTTAGAACTCGGCCTATTAGTTTCAACAAGTCGCCGTTCACACTTAGTTACCCAAAAGATACACATTTTCGCGTTGAGGAGGAAATCGTGTTTCTCGATAACAAATTCCCTCCAAAAAACGTCTTCAGAAGATTTTTAGGGGTTAACCCCACATGGAATTTACCCCATCCATCGCTGATCGATCACTTATCAAATCATTCAAGATTTGATTAGCCCACTCACTGCTGAATGCAGTACATTGGTCCAAAAGTGGTTTCTTATTCGGTCGGATCGCAATGGGATTGCTATCTAGTCGTGACATCTTTAAACCGTGGGATTGAGAGCTCTTAAATAAAATATTGGAAAATCAACACCGACTCAAAATTATAATAATAATAAAAAAAAACAAAACAAAAGAAATCCAAAAGAAAATTCCAGTGTTGATGTCGTATTTTGTTTTTTACGGGTGTGATTCTACAGTATATTAGACGGGATCGCGGTGGCTCTGTGGTAGACTATTGGACTTCTATGCTAGAGATTCCGAATTCGATCCCCCTCCGGGACGACCTGCGTTGTGTCCTTGGGCAAGGCACTTTATCTCGGCTGCCTACATAGCGGCTTGATGACGCCGTGTACTAAGGCGTACTGCACGTCGATGGTGCACATGTCTTCAACCGCTGTAACCCTGCTTGAGCGGAGCTTGAACTGAGTTAGAATGTTGAGGAGCTGACAGTTGCTCGTCGATGCTCGGTGGTTCTCTCCGGGTACCCCGGCTTTCTCCACCCGTAAAACTGTCACGGTCACGATTAGCCATAAATAAATAAAGGTACGTTAGACAGCAAAGCAGACAAACGACTTGGATCAAATCGCGACCCTGTCGCCATCTGATCCACATCATCTGTCCGCGTTACTAATAACAGTACTTTGTGCTCCTTGATAAGTAACTTCGCCGCTCGAACCAAGCATTTAAAAACAAATAATTCTGAATTGCAAACTCCAAATGTACTTTGTTTAATATTATATGCAACTATATTACCTTAAAGTGGTTAGCGCGTTGGGCTTATGATCCTGACCTGCATTATCAAAGTTGTGTCCTTGAGCTCGACACTTAATCCGGTTCGCATAAGTGAGAGTATTATGACGCCGTAAATTAACACTTAAGCTGCCGAAAGTGACTATTGTCACCTATTTTATGATGGTCATCTGTACGTCCTGGTATGCGCAGATCTGACCTACCGTCTGATTAATTGTTAGAAAGGGATCAGAGAGCCCTTTCCAACAAGTAATCAGATGATAGAGTTTCAAGTATGTCATAAATCCTATTAAATTTTCTCGCATACAGGCGTACATAGAGGTCCTTCATATATGGCTAAAGTGGGTGTGGCAGTAAAAGGGTTAACCCTTTCCCCAAAGTAACGGCCAAAACCGGCCAGCGCTATTCTCAAAAATCGCCAATTAATTTTCATTATTTTTTCATTTTTTGACGAGCTCGTTCCAATAAGGGGTCATAACCTATGTTTTTGAGACAAAAAATGAAAAAAATTAGTTGTTCAAGAATATCTTTTACAAGTGTCGTCTGCTTTTCATGTTAGGTAAAGGGTTAAAGCGCACAGCACGTCGATTGTGCTCACGCCTTCGACCAATGCTAACCCTACCTGGACCGGCTTTGTACCAGAGAGAATCAGGAAGCTATACGCAACCGCTGCGATGATTCTCTATGGGTACTCCGGCCCTCTCCACCAACATGATATGACCCCGGCCGTTGAATGTGTCATTAAACCAAACAAACAAGCAAACAAACAAACAAGCCATTTCTGTGAAAAGTTCGAAACCTACTTTGTTTGAGTGGTACGTTTATTTGATGGGAGGAAGGTTTGAAAAACCTTGACTTTATATTAAGCATAAAATTGTTACTAACGTACAGAAAGAAACAAATTACGAAAGAACACACACAAAATGTGTTTTTTTATGTATCAATGAATCTTCCACCCTTTCAATAAAACTCAAAGAAATAATTTTTGATATGCGGAAAAATTAAGTTATCTGGACTGGAAACATTCAATTTTCGAATACTCTTGACAAATTGTGTTCCTTTAAAAGCAGGAAACACGTTCCAATTATCTCATGAATATTATTTTGAATTTTAATGCACGCTACAGTTTGAGACGATCAGCAAGAGAAATTTACTCGATCGAAATTCATCCATATTCCACGCTGCAAAATAGTTTAATTTACTCATTTTTGTCTTCAGACCCAGAAAAGAACGAGTTAATGTTGGCTATAAATTGTTTATAATTATTCCTGTTTCAGTGTTTAATCCCACGCTGTGATTTCTAAGAATGCCGTCAATTTTATTTTAATCGTGTTCGTTGAAAAACACATTCAGTGTCCATTAGATGCAGCAATTACAGGAACATCACTAAGACGCAGCGCATATGACGTCAATGCACAAGAATGAAATATATGTGGAACTCTTGTTTAACCCGTTTAAAAGTGGTATACATAAAAGACTTGATTCCAACAAAGTTACAGTTTACAGGCAAAACAATACACATGAAGTCGAAAGGGAGGATTAATGACAATTTAAAACAACAGCCCTGTAGGGCTGTTGGATTAAATCGTCACCAAACCTCCCTACAAATGTGAAATGTACTCAACCATACGGGTGTGTCCAGTATTGTATTTGGATTTGCCATTCAGAGCTCCTGTGTTGAACAAGTCAAACATCTGCACGACTGAGAAGCAGTGGCCTTTCAGTAAGAACGGATATATCATACCTGTTGAGATAAGAAATCAACTGTTGTACGAGCACAAGCGCGCGAAGAAAGGGTAGTATAAAACATTTATTTTGTGTACATATTATGGAATCTCTTCCTCTGGGAACACAATTAATCTGATTCTATGTTAACCCCTTGAACCGTGATAGTGCCTTTCGAGTAAGTTCGGTGATAGCAATTGGAATAGTCCACATTCATCACCTGTGGTGAGTAGACCATTCAATATTTTCAACGTGCAGCCTTCAGCTGCACGTTGAAAATATTGATTGGTTACCCCACGCATTCGCTGATCAATCATCCTACTTGGTGAAATCGTGATGTATCATGTTCATGGAACGAAAAGCGGCCTTTAGGGTTCAAACGAGTAACGAGAGAATCACATTTTTCCGCGGCACGAAAAGTGTAGCGGAAAATATTTGTCTTGTTGGCTCAGTCCTTCGCACGTTAAAGGGTTAGGTGTTAGGAATGTAATTAGTTTGCTGATGATGCAAGATCTGCATGGCGGGCGGGTAGTGCGAGTCTTGATTGTTGTTTGGTCAGTAATAACTGGGTCGTCGATGGGATGAAAAATCATTCTGGCGTTCGCTGCTCTCGTGCAACATCCAATTTTTTACGGAGAACAGTTTGATACGAATGTTTAGGATTGGTGTGTATGAAGGGGGGGGGGGGGGGGCTGTTTAAACAAAAAAAAAATGTTACCCTAAATTTGGCACCGCATCTTTCTTTTTACTTTCATTATATCGATGAGGTTCGGCATCAACCCCGGAGACGGCAAGATTGCCTTGGCAATCCGAACACAGGGTTTCCAGAGTGAATTTTTAAAAAAGAAAATAATTTTTTTTTATCTCTGGTTTTTTACCTGGCCGGCTGAGCCGTCAATGAAGGGTTTACGTAATTTTGGTACAGTGCTTCAATAAAACTGCCGGTCCGTGAGCAGCACGAGGCCTTTTTCTCGTTTTCAGTATGTGTTGTGTTTATTGAGTAGTCAAGACCGAGTCTAGAAATTAAATGTCGAAAGTTATACTCCGCGGAGTTAGTTTTGGTGTGAAAATCATACGAGGCGGAGGATTGTATTTTTTCTCATATGCATGCGCACAAAGTCTTCAACATCCAAGCTGTTGAAGTAGTTAGTCACTTAGTTTTGAACAGAATGAATGCTGATCCACTTCATACTGTTTGAGATAAGATTGATGGTGGATGGACACTGGCAAAAAACAAGATAGATCTTAATAGAACGGTCTTTGGGGAAGATTGTGTATAATATCTCTCAAATGGTTTTAAAGGGAAAGGTTGGGACGCGAAGTAAATATTATTTTCGATACGTTTGCATGTTTCCATATAAAGGAGTAAGATTGACCTGTAACTATTTTTAAGTTAACTATTCACTCTTTGTGTGCTGGGAGTAGAAGGATGAGAGTTTTAAAAAATGTTCCAAAATGATGAAGTGAAACGAATTAAAACTGTTCAGACATAAAAAATTTCATTGTCAGTGATGTGCCTCCAAACAGAATGTAAAGATGGGATAAATGTTAATAGAGCTGAAACGGTTGAGAGGTTTTCTTGATCGATTAATCACGTGGATTAACCTTGGTTAACCGATTAATCACTTGTCCAAATAGATATCTGAATAATTGCCATACCGTTGGTGATTTACATCATGAACCCTTTACCCAACGTAACAAACAAAACCGACTAGGCCTATATACAAAAATCTCCTTTCAGATTTATTATGTCTCAAAAACATGGCTTATGACCCCTCATTGCTCACTGGAACGGGCTCGTTGAACTTATTCTAATGAGTGGCCATAAGCTATGTTTTTGAGACAAAAATTGAAAATTTTCAGTAATTAATAAATTTATTTTGCAAATATCGTCTGCTACCAGCAATGGGTAAACGGTTAAGAATTTCTGGCTGCTGGTACAGTATGATGATCATGCAAGTAAACAAGTATGTCTTCAAATAACTTGCATGCTTTACTCTGTCTCATATGACTGATGTGAGTCAGTGTGACAATGTTTGCCTGTTTTGGAGGAAGTTTGTTCCTTTGTTAACCCATATGATAGAGTATTTCAAATGTAACGGTTAATCGATCAATTACTTTTTGGATCGATCAAGATGTTGATCATTGATTAATCGATTAATCGGTTTATCGCTCCAGCTCTAAATGTTACTTAGAGGCACTGGGAATTGTTTTCAAGATAAATTCTAGACTAACCGTTTTAGAGCAAACGTGCGTGTGCATCTATGGGGTATTTTTTGTATAATTATGCTCAGGAATATTCTAAATATCTGCACATATGAACAATAGGCGGGTGAATGACTATGACGGGTGACAACATTTTGTATTTGTTATTTGAGTCGAACGACGAATCAAGGTATTACTTCAGAAACAAAAGCAAGAATCTAAATCATTTTTTACAAAAACAGATGGTCCTTTCGATTGAAACTGCATGTGGCTGCTTTCAACTTCCCCAATCCCTGGATAAAATTAATACGCGCGTTTGTTCAGCATTCCGATTCCCAAACACTAAAGTCACAAAAGTCGCTATAACTGCTTGTTGTTTCAACTCAAATGATTCAGATACAGAATCTTACATAATCTTTTCAAATATGGAACGTTTCCAAAATCCATTTTTAAATTTACAATATCTGGCAAGCACCCATTGAAAGCTTGTACGTGTTAAATAAATAGAAACGCAAACATACCGTAAATACGCATAAGTGCTCGTATACTGCAGTTGCAGTATACCAAATTTTTATCACCCAACGAACATAAACTGCAAAATATCGATTTTGAGCTTAACCCTATCAACCCTGACGTCCTGGGTGGTATTTTATTGCAGGCCTAGGCTTTTATTTTCATAACATGCACGCTTTTTCTACAAAAACCGAAGCGAACAATAATTTTTGGGGTATTGTCCATGAACAGTACGGACCACGATCTCTTTTTTTTACGTTTTGGTTATTTTGGGCAATAATTTGCGTTTTTAATAATTGATTAGTAGACTGTAGGCGTGCAATAAATACAGAATGGCATACGCGTTCGAACTAGCATTATTTACCGCACTAGTTGTATAGCATGTACCCGATCGACCCTCATTACCCGGAGCTTTGGGGGAGCAGCTAGTGTTAAATTCCCATAGGAACCGGAGCCGTTTGGGGGAGCAACTTTGGGGGAGTAATAGTATGGCTCCTTGAAGCTAGATCCGACAAGTGGTGTAGGTACTGCATATATAGTATGCTATGGCATGTATAGTGATATATGTACGCATGGGGCTATAGGTATATATTATGGGTATGTGATTGCCCCATGATTCGATTCGAGTTGCCTTGATTCGTAAAATTTCGAATCAAACGAGATGATTTCAACGTCTTGTCATGTAGCTCCTCTTTAACTCTTCAACTTTCATCATACAGAAGACCTGATGATAACAGAAGAGTTCAAGTTGATTCCGCCTCCGAATCTACTTTGATTTTGTTTTGAAATATTCCGCTTTTTGATTGATTTTTCCAAACAGATGAATCGCCATTGCATACAATACTTGAGTGGAAACTGACAATATTTACCGCTGTACGAAAGTGCAATAGCTACAACTTGACAAACGGTGATATTCGATTTGATTTGAAATCTTCTGCGAGGTTCGATTCAACCTGAAGTCTGAGATCCGCAGGGCCCGACTATAGCATGCGAAATAGCCGAGACTAAGTATGGGCCTTACAATATGATAATGCTAGGATATGGACTACAATATTATGCACCATAATAAAAATAGAATAAAATAAAATAAATAAATAAATAAATAAATAAATAAATAAATAAATAAATAAATAAATAAATACTTTTGACAGGGTAGCTAAAATAATTCCCATGACTTCCGTCATAACAACCATGTCGGAGCCTCATTTGATATCTGAGGTGCAATAAGTTTACGTTGGGGGGGGGGGGTTGAACTCCCAGAATTTACCAAACCGAGCTGAATCCTGGTGGGCCCATTCAATCATAGATAAGACCTATTGAACTGATCATGGCTCGAGCCGGTGTGAGAAATTTCTAAATTCTAAATCCTAAAAATATAAGACTAGAGACCATCAATCGACCCCACCCCACTGCTGATAACTTTAGTCGCTCGAGGAGAAGCAATGGGTGGTTTGGGCCACTGATAAATATTGATACGATACTATAGTAGAATTAAATTACCAATGCTCTTCCATACAAACGCCAATAGGCTCACAAGGGACCGTGGTCTTTATGGCGTCACCATTTTAGGCGACGAACACTGAACGTTTCAGGGCATACCTCACAACGTGATTTGAGACACAAATCAGATCCTCAAAAAACTAAGTTATAGCTTAATAATACAATATATTAATTTCATTTCTGGAGATTTCTAATTGTTCGCGCCGTATTTGCAAATGTTCGTTTAGTTTATCGAAATTTTGAATTGCTCTTCCATTCCTACGATACTCTTTTTGTTTTCTTGTTCCATGCTCCACCAGGAGCCAACACTGTATAAAACTTTTACAACTGTATTTTCTAGAATCGTATTTTCTACCTATTAATATAACTGACTAAAATGAATCACTGTGGGGCGCGGTGGCTCAGTTAGTAGAGGTGCAGGCTGCAAGCCGAGAGGTCTTCGGCTCGAATCCCACCTGGGGCAACTGCGTTGTGTCCTTGGGCAAGACACTTCTCCCCCATTGTCCACGTGGGGGCACGGTGACGCTGTGTACTAAGGCGTACTGCACGTCGATGGTGCACTTGTCTTCAACCAATGCTAACCCTGCTTGTGTGGAGTTAGTATGTTGGGGAGCTGACAGTTGCTCGCCGTTGCTCGGTGGTTCTCTCCGGGTACTCCGGGTACTCCGGCTTACTCCACCCGTAAAACTGTCGTGGTCATGATTAGCCATTGTGCAGAAATATGTGACCTTAAACACCAATAAATAATAATAATAATGAATCATTGGCATTTTAAAGATATGGCAATTTGCCAGCTGGCAACTTGCCACATCTTTGAAAATGTTAATTGTTATTGTAACCCATTTAAGATCATAAGTGTAAAATACAATTCGAGAAAATACAGTTGTAAAAGTTTGATAGTATTGGCCCCAGCCAGCTGAGACGCTGACTTGTAATCTCATTCACTTCAATGAAAAAACACTGTTAATTGCCATCCACATTATCTGATATAATACTGCCTTTTGGGGCCGTTGGTGTAACATTATGCGGCGTTGTAACATTATCGGTTGTAACAGGGCCCATCTATCACACTAGCAGCTGTGTACAGCTGAAACTACTGAAAATTGCGTATGATTGAAGACGTCTCGCAGGTGTTTAATTACCACAGTCTACTAATATACATACTCCGGGAACTTAATTAACTTAAGCACCGCCTGAAATGTTTCATGACAGTGAATTTGCTGTTACTGATTATTATGTTTTAATGATCGCAATGTCTTGCAGTATATTTCATCTAGTGCGTACCCCAAACGCATCTACTCGTCCACGTGAAGCATGCTTCCCACGAAAAACACATTCATCCACATGCAATATCTGGGTATAAAACAAGAAAATTTGTCACTTCTTTTATCAAAAAATGTTGACATGGCAAGGAGGAGACTGTCAGAGACACTAAGATGGCAAATTGTTGGTATGCACACAACAGGCATGTAATTCAAAGCTATTGTAAGGAAACTTGTCTGTAGTCATTCTGTCATCAGCTGACTTGTCCGAAAACATCAACAAATCAACGATGTCAAGAACCGACTAAGGCATGGCCCAAAAGGCCTCCCCCGGGGAGATCAGTATGTGGCTCGCCTCGTTAGGCGTGAACCCTTTGCTTCAAGTGGGGTTTTGAAACGCCTTTGGTTCCCCAACAGGCGTTTGCGCAACAGAACTGTCCGAAACCGTCTCAAAGCACTGGGTATGAGGTCCAGACGGGTTAAAGCGTCCAACTTTGTCCGATCAGCATTAAAAACGACTTTTGGAGTGGTGTATGGCACGACAACATTGGAATCGCAGGAAATGGAGGAGAGTCTATTGGTCAGACGAGAGTAGGTTTCTGCTTCACTCCACAGATGGTCGCCTGAGAGTGTGGAGGCATAGAAGGAGGATCGGTGATGATCTGGGAATGCCTCACTCATGATTGTACACTTGATATACTGACTATACGTGGGAATCTCAGTGGTCATCAGTACATCTGGGACATTCTCAATCCGGTTGTCGTGCCTCATGTTGACAACCACCCGTTGGCTACTCGCCCTGTATTCATTGACTACAATGCAATGCCACATCGTTCCCATGCTGTGAGAGCATTCCTTCAGAACAGCGCTATTACAACACTACCTCGGCCTGCAATGAGCCCCGATTTGAATCCTTTAGAACACACCTGAGAGTTTCTTGGTCGTCGTGTGCATGGAAGGGATCCGCCTGTACACACTTTGGCCGATTTGGAAGCTGCAGTTGCCTCTGGACCGTATCAGAAGGCTCACTGGTAGCATTAGGTGTAGGGTTCGGGCTGTCACTCTGGCACGTGTTGGATACACTCGCTACTGACCTCAGACACTGCCATTGTGTTCAGGAGATCACAGGTTACATTTTGTGTCAGTAATTACCGGCATTGTTTCATCATGGACCGTTCCAGCACCATACTTGTCGAGAGAACAATTTTTCATCAAAAACATTAATGGCAGATATGTGTGGGGGGGGGGGGACATTAAAATGCTGCATATTTTCATCATTGTGTTTTTCATTTGTCAATAGACCATGCTTTCCTGAACAATCACGTTTGGCCATCTGAAGTGCTTAAGTAAGTTCCAGGTGCATATATATACACGTTTAGCAGAGTAATCTTTCTTTTGCTCATGCATATATCAAAATGGTGGCAGACGATATCCGCTTTACCTTATACAAATAATCAATCTGTCACTTATTAAATCATTCAACGAAGTTGATGAATTACAGCGATCGTCAGCCTTTCTTTACTTTTTCGTCTTCATTTTCCATCACACATATTTTAAAAGTACTTCCCCATTCATGTACAATCATCATATTTGGCACACTTGTACATTATCAAAATAAATCTAAATTCTTTCGTTAGTTTTTCACATTTAGACATTTATCCAATGCAATGCCTAATTTACGCGTTTTTCTTGATGTTTTAATACCAACCCTTGTACCAGTCCTCCCTCCTACAAGCTTTGGATATCTCCACCAAAAACCATATGTAAAATATAGTACCGTAGTACCGACCTGGGAAAGTCTCAACGGTTATGGCCGATCTTTTTGGTGACCATTTTCATACCAACGTCACAAAAAATTAAATTCGTCCGATTTTCTTGAAATTTTAGGCTGTTGTTGAGCTCAAAAATAAAAAAAAGATAGTTTGTTTTTTTTATTTTTCGATTAACGTCATTTTCAACGTTTTAACGTTATTTTAACTTTTGCCCTTGTCCATCTCTCTGGTGAAGCGCTACACCAAACCTATATAAATAGCACCATAATCATATCACAAACGGCAGGAAACAGACCGAACGGCATTCGCGTCCGAACTGTCATTTTTTAACGCTCGAAATCGATTTGGGCGAGGAATAATATTGAACTCGAAGTCTCCGTCCATATCGATCGAGTGCGGTAAAAATGACAGTTCGAATGCATGTGCTGTTCTGTATTTATTGCACGTCTACAGTTTAATAAAAAAATTTTAATAAATTTTGGCGGATGGATATTATTGAACTCAAAGCCTTCGGCTTCTTGTTCAATATTTTCCCTCCTCCGAAATCGATCTCATGCATTAAAAATTGACAATGTGAACTGTATGCTGTTCTGTATTTTTTGCACACCTACAGTTTACTAAAAAATGTTAAAAACACAAATTATTGGCAAAAGTAACCAAAATGTAAAAAAAAGAAATAGTTAATTAGTCCGCGCAGGTGATCCGTATTGTTCAACGACAATACAAACAATTTTGTTCGCTTCGGTTTTTGCAGAAAACGCGTGTACTTTATGAAAATAAAAGCATAGGTGTGCAATAAAATGAGTTTCCGTTCATAATGATAATGTCACCCTTGATTATATAAAATCATGTCTCGATTGAGAGACATTTTTCGTGTTTATTGAAGGAAAATGAATGCTCTTCCGATCAACAGAAATATTTCATACGACTAAATCCAAACATTTGTAATGGACTATTTAAGGACTAAACTGGTTCCTGGCTATAACAGCGTCGAATTCCTTACAAAAAATGACCGGGACTTCATGGATCGGGCTAATAGCAATTGCTTTGAAAAAGTGTGTAAGGAATCATCAGAAAGATGGACAGTCAGTAAATTGGAAAATATATAATAGCTCAGGAAAAAACATCCATCGCTTCTTAAATAGATTCAACGGATCCAGATAGATTTAACAGTATCTCATTTTGCTTTTATTGCACGGCTGTTCTTTATAATCCACATCTACAGGAACACTAAACTATGCGGAAAATGAAGCTCTGTTCGGCACATATGTGCGGAACGGAAATCGTTGACGGACTATTTTTAAATAGAAGCGAAATTTCACTGGAATTTTCTACAAATTGAGCACCGCAATTACAACTTGAATCGCTAGCGATAGCTAAACATAATAACATGGGTTCCCCTCGCAAATTCGGTTGGCGATAAAATGCGTTCTTTTTATTGAGAATTCATCCCCTGAGTTCCAATGTGTTCTGTGTGCCAGTAGGCAGATAAAACGCATTGAAACTCAGGGGACGAGTTCTCAAATGAATTGCTGAGTGTCCTTCTAATAATTGCTTTCATTGACGTGACGGCGTGTAATAAACACAGAACGACAGACGCGTGTGAATGGGTTAATCGATATGGCACCTGTCCCATCGCGAAAGGATAAAAAAACTCGAGGCCTGTCGCCTTTCGTTTTATCCTTCCGTGGTGGCACTCGTGCCATATCGATTAGCCCATTTACACTCGTGTGTCGTGCTGTGTATATATCATTTTGCTTATATTTGCTTTTTGTATTGTTAGTTTTCCCATCCTAGGAATTTCACAAATTAATTATTGTGCAGGTGGTCAAGTGTATTACATACGAATTATGCCGACACATGAACTGTTTGTTGTTACCCCAAGGCTATATTACATGCTGTTAAGATGCTGCGACGTATCTCCAATTTCGATTCATTATGGAAGGTAATTTAGAAGCGAGTGAACAAATATTTGGAAAAGGAATGAAGACACCGCTCGAGTTTTCATCAAAATTGCCTATAACCGCGAGGTTTGATTTCTATTACATAAACTGAAAATTATTTACTGTTTTCTGTGCACGAAAAATCGGGAAGAGACCACATTTGTAGAATACAATAAAGCAATCTAGCGCAAATCAAGAATACCTACGCTAACGAATGTATAGATCTTTCATTCTTTGTAAACAGCTGCCGTAATTAGAACACGGATTAATACTCTTAATTCATTTTTGTTTCCTCCACCCGTAAAACTGTCCGACACGAGGTGACCCTGGTTTCGCGAGTGTCATGAAACCCCAATAAATAAATAAATGAATAAATAATTCATTATTGTGTTTTTAAGTGTACGTTGGCCCATAAACTAAATGTTTGCAGTCTTTTCCCCGAACGATTGTAAATGAATGATGTGTCGCAAGGCTTAGGAAAGTCATTAACCCAGTTACACTTGACTCGTTTCGGCGATCGCAAAGTGATTCACTGAAATGACGACATTCACAGTCCAAACTTGGAAAATGTCGTCCATTGAATGCAACACGAGACCATTTTACAAACAATACATTAATAACGAAAAAATCCTAAAAATCATCAACAACAACAACAAACTCTATAGATGCTACAGTGTCGTAGATGGCGCCTTGTTGCTTTCAAGGGACGGCATAAAATCCCCGAAATTTTCCCAATTTGGACTGTAAACGCTACGGATGTCGCTTTATACTCTCCCCTCGCTTCGAAGGTGACAATATACAATCGACACCATGATATAGAGACTATAGAAGGATCAGAGACCAGGAACATAATCCACCCAGGGCCCGAAATTTCTCTCGCTGATCTCTATGACGTGAATATCAGATTTATTGAGTGGTTGCACTTCATCCGGTCATCTGCTGGACGAGTAGATCCTTTGAACGCTGTTGAAAGCTGGTTATCTTTTGAATTGTCCTCTTTTTGAGAACAATACACAAATAAAGACAAAATCTTAAGCAATTAACAACAACATTACAACAACAACAACAAACACAGAATCTATGTTTGAAAAAAAATCACATCCAACGAATGATAAAAGATGCCGGTGAGGCATTCGCCCAACATGTTTACAGCAAGCGATAGAACATCGTCCACTGATGAGTCGAACAAGGTACCATCTGCAATGCCTAAGCATTGCAGATGGTGACTTGTTCCACTCAAGGGACGACATAGGTCTTGAGGCATTCACCCAACATGTTCACAGCAAGCGATAGAACATTGTCCATTGTTGAGTCGAACAAGGTACCATCTGCAATGCCTAAGCATTGCAGATGGTGACTTGTTCCACTCAAGGGATGACATTGGTCTTTACAATTTGCCGAACTACCGTTAAAAATGTTCAACCAAGAATTCAGTCTCCATGGGGGGACTCCAGGTTAAGATTATCAAACCAAGTGTGAGATCAAATGAATGACCCTTTCTGACTACCAGGCAAACAGATTGTTCTGCGTGTAGCGAGATGTGCGTTTATCATGGCCTTATCGACAAATAAACTTACGTTGGATTGTAACAATTGATAGGAGCATAACTGGCGGATTGAAACAAGCTATACACTTTTTTATCAGCTAAGGTCGCTTAAAGGTAAAAAATGGAATTGGTCGGCATTATAGACAATAACTCTACAAACGGTTTGCAGAAGCGTAGATATAATTTTCTCCAAACTATAAAACTGTATAAATCTGAGTCACGCGATTGATGACAATTATACACCAACAGTCTACGTAAAACAACTTTGTAGCTTCATCATGTGTCCCGTGAATAATTCACCATTGTAATGAAATACGACCGTATATTATATGTACTCGCTGAAGCATCTAGACGTGTAATAATCTGCCTAAGCTATTCTCATTGTACAAAAAATGTTCCCGATGCATTCAGAACTCAGTAACGGTATATTTCAAACAACCAGATACAGTCTTTGAACAAACTTGAATTGTGATGATACAGTTTTGTAAGGATGTACGATTAAATAACCATAGGTCCTCGTTATGAATACATACATGTTTTCACAATAGTCGATTATCGTCTATTCTGTACTATTGTTCATTCAATCAAAACAATATTTTATACAAAGCACATGAGGACATATGAGATGTTAACAAAAAAATATGTTAGTCAAGGCCCTTCTGAGTATCAAACATATACATACACACATGAGCGCGTTAGAAGAAAATTATGGGTAAGTCATACTGACTGGTGTATAAAGCCAGGTAAGAGGGGCACCTAGATCGTAGGCGACATTATATCATTGCTTCTTAAGCCCCTGTCACATCTTTCCGATTTTTGTACGAATGTCCAAGAAAGCCACGAATTCATATTTCCACGGTTGACCGCGATTTAAAAAAAATCGTCCTGAATCGGCTGCTCTCACGATCTTTCACGATCTTCATACGACCCTGTACGTTTCATCACGATTTCCAAGATTCAGTACGAATCGATACGACCTTGTGCGGTGCTCGCACGACACCGGTACGAACTAGTAAGATGATGCAAGACCTAGCAATAATCCTCGATAATCAGAACAGAATGATTTCAGAGCCGCTGATTGCAGGGGTTTATTTCCTTTTTGTCGGAAATCGTGGCGAAAGCGTGTCAGTCCTTGGAACTTCCTGTGATATCCTACTGTATCGTACTGGAATAGTATGAAAATCGTCCAGAATCTTGAAACATCGTAGAGATTCTTAGTGTGGCCATACTAGTTCTTACTGGTATCGTGAAAAATCTTGGTACGCCGTAGTTTAATCTTGAGAAAGTGGTACGGAGTCTTGGCGGAGTCGTACGAAACTCGAAGTGCAGTGGAAGTAGATCTTAATAGATCTTACTAGTTCTCAGTGAATCTTGACGCAACCGTATTGGCCAAGTGCGCACGAACTCTCAAGAATACACCGTGCGGTTCAGTACGGTCTAGTACGAAGGCGGTACGGGGCAGTAAGGTATTGAAAAATTGCACGATGGAGTACCAAAGTTTTAAATATTTTTAAACTTTCGTCCGCGTATGCCGATCAATCAACAATACTCAATAATGATTACGAAGCAGTACGGATATCCGCGATTGCCTAAGGTTTGCAGGTCGCAGTAGATCGTGTCAAAAAAGGGTCTTTTAGTCACAATATTTAATCCAGACTTACATAATTAATTATATTATGAGCAAAATATGTGTGAGCGATTTTCAATAGTTCACTTCAGGTAATAGTGTCGGTCAGGACGTTGGTAAAGCTTATTACACGTTTATAGAGGTGAATGTTTCCGATATTGCATCGTCAAATCAGATATCATAAAGAGATTCATGAATTCATTCATCGCATTTGCCATCATGTTCGGGAACTTTGGAGCATGCCAGCTGACTCAATGAATGTATTTGAATTATTTGACGAAGAATAAAAGCATGCATGAAAATTAAACCATTGTTTCTGTGTTCATACATTTTCAGGCAAAATGATTGGCGAAAGTATTTCTTTCTTTTTTTCATATCACAATGAACCGAAACAAAAACGCATCAAGGCCCGCGCTAAAGAACGCCCCCAATGTCTGTCTTAACCCTTTACCAATCATGAAGAGCAGACGACACTTGCAAAAGAATTCTTGAATAACTACTTTTTTTCATTATTTGTCTCAAAAACATAAGTTATGACCCCTCGTTGGAACGAGCTCGACGAGCTCGTTCCAACGAGGTTCATAACCTATGTATTTGAGACAAAAAACGAAAAAATAGTGAAAATTAATTGGCGATTTTTGAGAATAGCGCTGCCCGGTTTTGGCCGTTACGTTGGGCAAATGGTTAAAAATTACGTTGCACAGTGTGGAAAAGAACTCCTGCACGCTCATATTGTTTCAACATGAAAAGTAATCAAAATTTATATCATCATATTTAAAAGACTTTCAAAATAAAATTTAATGAACAATTGAACCCTTATCATGCTTTTTATTTCATGTTCAGTATCTTTATACGCAAAAGGTGATCGTCTGCGTTCATCGTTTTACCCACATCAACCGTAAACAATGACCGGTCATAATAATCCACAAACGAAACTCACGCGAACAACCTTTCCAATTTCCAAATAGCCTGAATGAACTCTTTCTGAGACAAAGTTCAACCAACTTCGAGTCATCTGGTTTTATATCGAACTCCACATTTACAAACTGTGTTTTCATTTTCTCAGGAAATGGTCAATATCAGAATTAAATTGAACTCAGTGTTGCTTTGAATGACATCACCCTCCCGCCGAGTGGAAAAGGAGACTGAAGTTTTGTGTGGGCGTGGAGTATGACGTTGCTTTTAACCTACACAATTCATTGGTCAATAAAATGTTTAATGACACAAGAACACGTTTCAGTGAAATGTTTCGTCATTTCAAACATAATTTTAGAAAACTGTGCCTTTGTATTCAGTTATAACTTGGAAGTAAGATGTGACCTGGGTTTTATTCAAACTCCGCAAAGTAGAGAGTGTTTAAATTTATTGCCCCTCAAATTTAATAATAACGAATGATCGTTTGTTTATGTCTATTTCTTGAGTTATGAACCCCCAAAAACAAAAGCCAAAGATATAGACAGAAACAAACGATCAATCATTATATTCTGAGTCAAAAAGAAAGTATAATAGAAACAAATGTGAAAAATAGCATAAGGATGAAATATAATAGTTCTAATGTTGCACGTTTGTGGACAAGAAGTCGTGCAAAGAGTTTAATGACATGTTGTTGTTGTCCACTCAACCGTATACAATTGTGCTACGTATTTAAAAAATAGCTCTTGCTACCCGAGAAAGTCAAATTGAATGAGTGACCAACGATTTTCTTTGTGTTATGTTGTGCTAGAGAGCCTGGGTTATTGAGAAAATACGCTAGTTTTTGTCTTCCGACATTTTAAAAAATGCCAAGGTTAACCGAAAGTCAGAGGTTGCATGCCATTGGTATGCATGAGGTTGGAATACCTGCAGATGAGCTCGCTGCTGAGTTCGGAGTCACTGTGGCCACTATTTACCGTCTCATTGGGAGGCATAGAACCACTGGATCTACTGCCGACCGACCGCGTTCAGGTCGACCAAGAGTTACGAACGCTGCACAAGACCGACACATCAGGATGTCTCGCTTGCGGGATCCCTTCCGTCCGGCGACGAGGCCAGCAGCAGCTACTCCTGGTAGAACCAACAATAGGATCAGTGCACAAACTGTCCGCAAGAGACTTGCTGAACACTGTATCCGAAGTAGGCGTCCACGCCACGGACCAATCCTTACCCAACGTCATCGTACCGTCAGAATGAAATGGGTACGTCAGTGTGTTCGCTGGACTCAGCAGCGTTGGAGCACAGTTCTTTTTAGTGATGAATCACGATTTTGTCTACGGCGCGCTGATGGTAGGGCAAGAGTGTATCACCGACGTGGAGGACGGTTTTCTTATGCTTGCGTGCGGGAATGCGACCGTTTCGGCGGGAGTAGTGTAATGGTTTTGGCAGGAATTTCCTGCACCATCGAACACAGTTGATCTCCATCGACGGTAATCTGAATTGTCAACGATATAAGGACGAAATTCTTAACGCTGTTGTTATCCCGTTGTTCAACGCTAACGTCGGATTGCAGTTATTCCAGCAAGACAATGGCCGATGTCACGTGGTGCGTATTTGTCAGTAGTAGTGTTCGTATGTTTCAGGGGTTAGTTGGGGGACCCCGGTGGGGGACCCCGGAAGTGACGTCATGTCACGTGACCGAAGTGGCGCCATGTTGTGTTGTCATGGTAACCGGCGTGAGCGGCCATGTTGTGACGTCATCTCCATAGTGATACGTGGTGTGAGTGCGCATGCGCAGCGCGTGTTATTAGGGTGATACGTGTTTCCGGCGTCCATTTTGTATACTGGAAGCCACCATCTTGGTTTCTATGGTAGCACGTGATTGCTATGTTACCCAATTATTCAGCAATAGGACGGGGTATGTTCGGAGGGTATGTTCGATTGAATAGGAGTATTTTCCCGATTCGTAGAATTACCACAAACAACCCGACAAGTTTTACTATTTCGAATTCTTTCAGATTTCTCTGCTTCTATCTATATATGTAATAGTTATCGTTTATCAGGCCATGTTCCTTTATTCTAGAATATACTCCAGTAGAGTAGAAGAACCTCTCAGTTGGAACAGCTTTGCTTATTGTTACTATATTTATCTATTTCTGGTCTATTCTTGTTAGTTCTGACCCTATTCTAAGTACCCTTGTTGTTTCATTTATCTAGAACATTTATAACCAATCAGATTGCTTCATCCCCCGTAATCTCTATGCAGAGTTATCTCCCTTGTGTATAATAAAAGCATATATCCTATGGCCATATTCCCAGGCACCCCTTTTTTCTAAAACACCTGTGGCTATGGAATCTCTTTTTTGTCATATGAGGCCATGAGGGCTATGTAAAAGCCCCCAATGAGTCCTCATTTATTATCCCTCATACCCTCATTGAATTTTGAGGTTATGAGGACCTTGAAAAATCCCTCAATGAGGTATAATTTACTACGACTCCTACCCTCATTTCAGTATTTAACAGGTATATCCTGTGGAATCCCACTTTGGAAAACGCCTGTGACTGTGGAATCCCTTTTTTGTCGTATGAGGCCATGAGGGCTATGTGAAAGCCCTCAATGAGTCCTCATTTATTATCCCTCATAGGCTCATTGAATTTTGAGGTTATGTGGACCATTAAAAATCCCTCAATGAGGCATAATTTTTTACGACTCTTAGCCTCATTTCAGTATTTGAGGATACCTATGGCCTGGTATTGTATTATTTGAGGATACCTATCGAGGATACCTGTCGAGGATACCTTTTATAGGATACTTATCTGAAGATACTATATAGGCTGTACATATCCCTGTAGGTCTCTTGCTGGTCCTTAGTACTATTAATCCACCTGATGCTTCATGTTATCCTATGACTGGTATAGGTAGTATGCAATGCTAGGCATAGGGGTATAGTGGGTAGGGGTACTGCCTGGTAGTTTAGAACGGTACTATAGTATGGGCGGTATATACACCTATAGGCCCCGTTAGTGCTTGGCACTATTAACCAACCGATTGCTTTGTTTTATTATATGGCTAGCATATGTAGTACGTTATGGTAGACCTAGTGATTTTGTGGGGGTGGGGGTAATGCTTGGTAGTTTAGAACGGTAGAACAGCATAGGCTGTACATATCCCAGTAGGTCTCTTGCTGGCCCTTGGTACTACTGATCCACCTTCATATTATTGAGCGGTATTCTGGGGTCGGGCCAATGCCTGGTAATACAGAACGGCAGCAGAGTATGGTAGGTATATTCCCCTATAGGTCCCATCCTAACCGTTCATAGTATTAACCTACCAAATGCTTTGTATCATCCTGTTACTGGTAAGGCGGTACGTAATACCAGTAGTTCCTACCTTATTCCGAGTACTCTTGTTGTTTCATTTATCTAGGTCATTTATATAAATTATAACTAACCATTGATTTCCCGTAATCTGTATGCAGAGTTATCTCCCTTGTGTACAATAAAAGCCTATATCCAATGTCCATATTCCCAGGCACCCCAATTTCGGCACCCCTTTTTTAGGAATCCCATATGTGGAATCCCTTTTTTGGAAATGAGGATAACAGTCGTATTAAAAATCCCTCATTGAGGTATCCTCGAATAATACAATACCAGGCCATAGGTATCCTCAAATACTGAAATGAGGCTAAGAGTCGTAGAAAATTATGACCCATTGAGGGATTTTTAATGGACCTCATAACCTCAAAATTCAATGAGGCTATGAGGGATAATAAATGAGGACTCATTGAGGGCTTTTACGTGGCCCTCATGGCCTCATACGACAAAAAGGGATTCCACAGTCACATGCGTTTTGCAAAATGGGATTCCACAGGATATACCTGTTAAATACTGACATGAAGGTAAGAGTCGTAGTAAATTATACCTCATTGAGGGATTTTTCAAGGTCCTCATAACCTCAAAATTCAATGAGGGTATGAGGGATAATAAATGAGGACTCATTGAGGGCTTTTACATAGCCCTCATGGCCTCATATGACAAAAAAGAGATTCCATAGCCACAAGTGTTTCAGAAAAAAGGGGTGCCTGGGAATATGGCCATAGGATATAGGCTTTTATTATACACAAGGGAGATAATTCTGCATAGAGATTACGGGGGATGAAGCAATCTGATTGGTTATAAATATTCTAGATAAATGAAACAACAAGAGTACTTAGAATAGAGTCAGAACTAACAAGAATAGACCAGAAATAGCTAAGTATAGTAACAATAAGCAAAGCTGTTCCAACTGATAGGCTCTTCTACGCTACTGGAGTATACTCCAGAATAAAGGAACATGGCCAAGTAAACGATAACTATTACATATATAGATAGAAGCAGAGAATTCTGAAAGAATTCGAAATAGTAAAACTTGTCGGGTTGTTTGTGGTAATTCTGCGAATCGGGAAAATACTCCTATTCAATCGAACATTCCCTCCAAACATACCCCGTCCTATTTCAGAAAAATTGGGTAACATAGCAATCACGTGCTACCATAGAAACCAAGACGGCGGCCTCCAGTATACAAAACGGACGACGGAAACACGTATCACCCTAACAACACGCACTGCGCATGCGCACTCACACCACATATCACTATGGAGATGACGTCACAACATGGCCGCTCACGTGGGTTACCATGACAACACAACATGGCGCCACTAGGTCACGTGACATGACGTCACTTCCGGGGGTCCCCCCGGGGTCCCCCAACTAACCCCTGAAACATACGAACACTACTACTTCTGTCGTGACTTTCTTGAGGGTCAGAGCATCGAACTTCTTCCCTGGCCCCCACTTTCGCCAGATTTGTCGCATCTTTGGAGTCAATTGGACCGTTGGGTACGACTTCATGATCTTCAGATGTTAGGCGATTTACGCAATGTTCTAAGGCAGGAGTGGAACGCAATACCACAGGGTGGCATCCATATACCTATCAGGTCCATGCACCTCCGATGTCTTGCCATCCAAGAGGAAACGGTGGACATACACGCTATTGACTGCATGTGTGAACTCTTCACTTCACCCCATGTCTGAATTGCGACGTTCTGACGTGACACTGGCATCAGTAAGAACATGAAATTATGCAAATTCACACAGCTTGACTCGCAATATGAATTTACAATATTTTTGGGGGGAAAAGTCGATAATACTAAAAATATTGCTCCTCGAAGTTTATTATACTTTCTGTTTTGACTCAGTCTATATACTAGTGAAAGGGGGAATTGCTAAGTGAGGGAAAGGAGGGATTGCTAAGTGTTAAGCACTTGTATTCCGATTCGATTTGCAGTAAAAATTTGCAAATCAAATATGTTTAAACTAATTAAACTTTCCTAGTCACATTTTGCTGAAGATCACTCCCATCTATCTACATACTTGATACATAAAATATCAAAGTAGATTTAAGTTTGTTTATTTGTTCATTACGGTTTAACAGCACTTCCAATAGCTTGGATCATATCATATTGGACAATTTTACGGGTGGGGGATAGGACTGCACGGTATATCGATAAACCGTTAAATACCGATATTCAAATCAGTATCGATCGAATATCGGCATAATTGCAAAATATCGAGTTATTGTCATTATTTATTTAATTACAATTTAATGTTCAAGATGTCCCGAGTTTTTCAACTATAGTCCCGAAGGAAAAATATTATTCCTCTACCTAACAAATCGGCCGCATCCGACCCACTCCCTGCCCCCTCCCACTCCTCGAGATGTTGTATACCAAATATGAAAGCATTCTGACTGGGGGACTTGAAGAAGATTGTTAAAGAAATTCCTTGAACCTGCACTAAGTTAAACTTTGGGCTCCAATAGAAACCCAAAATATTAACCCACCAACCCAGTTGGAACAATTTTAGATCTGACCTCCCCAGAGATGTTGTACACCAAATATTAAAGCATTCTAACTGGTGGGTCTGAAGAAAAATATTTTTAAAGACATTTTCTTATGTTGCACTGAGTTAATTTGAGCTCCCATAACGAGCCCAAGTATTATCCCAAAGACTTGTTTTGAACAATCGTCAATCTGACCCCCTAGAGATGCTGTATGTCAAATATGAAAGGATGCTGACTGGTGGATCTGAAGAAATAGATTTTTAAAGAAATGTCCTCATACTGCATTGATTTAAACTTTTGGCTTCAATAGATAGACCAAATATAACCCAGAGACCCGATTCAAACAAACTTAAATCTACCCTCCCCCCTCCCCACTAGAGATGTTGTATTCCAAATACAAAAGCATTCTGACTGATGGATCTGAAGGAGGTTTTCAAAGAAATTTCCTCATATTGCACTGTTGATATTTGTGTGGCCATAGGGAGTCCAAATATTAACCCAGGGACTCGATTTGAACAAACTTGAATCTGACCACCCCCCCCCCCCCCCCACCCCCCGCACACCATCCTCTCCCCCAAGAGATGTTGTATACCAAGTATCAAAATATTCTTATAGATGGTTCTGGAGAAGATTGTTTTTTAATTTTGGAAAACAATTTATGGGTGCTATCAGAGAAATTACCCATTTGTGGGCCCCTGTGGGCGTGGCAACTTTATTTGAACAAACTGGAATTCATATATGATCAGGTACATGAATATCAAATTTGGTTCAATTCGGCGTAGTTGTTTATGATGAGAGGTTGATAATGTAAAGTTCACGCTGAACAGATGGACGGATGGTCGATGGACAGAAAGTGATCACTTAAGCTCCCCCTGACTTACAGTAAGCTGAGCTAAAAATCAACAATATTCACAAAGCTTAATAATTATGGATGTTACTGGAACCGGCTGATGAGCCAGTGTCATGATATTTCAGGTCATGTGATTGTTGTGTTGGTTAATCTGCTGCCTTTGTGTTAAGTAAAGGGTTAAACTGACTCAGTTCTTTTCACGTCACTCCTAGCAGCGGTGCTACGAGAATCTGCATGGCTTCTCTCTGGTTGTGTTGAACGGATCTCTGCGTGAATCGATTCTCAGATTCTCGTCGAAATATAAGCCCGGCTAAGGCTCTATAATTTACCAATATCAATAGAAAGTGCCATTTTATCTCAACAAATGATGTCAAATTTTCTTTTACCTAGCGATGGGGTAAAATATAGCCCTAGATGTGCACCCCACACCCCTCAATATGCCGTTCTCCATAAAAAAACTATAGTAATTTATAAATTAATTGATGTTGACACATATTGAATTTCCCATTTTTATTTAATCACATCCTGGCTTCTGAAGACATTTCACATTGTGTTTGATGAATATTTTGCAATCTTTGTAAGAAAAAGCCCCTTCTCAGTTAAAGCACCCCGAGTCATAAAACAGTTATTTTGTCCAGCAGAATGACCAGTACCTGCTACTGTGGTTTCTCGTGACACTGTTACAATTCCTAAAATCATCAAATATTGATTCTGCAGTGCTGTGCTTGTGCTACAGGTATCCACCAGTGCACTTTCACTACTTTGATTTTAATCCACACAGGCACACATGCTGTCAAAAGGAGTGAAATTGTAGAAAATATGTTCCCAAAGAGGACAAATCAGTTACAGTACAGTCGCCGTGGACTGCTTGTAATACACGCGTGGGCAGTGGGCTGCGTTTACCAGGCAAAAAAAATATTATTGTATCCGTGGAAATATTGCCCATCCGTGGAAAGTGAGCAGTACACAGCAGCTGTACTGTATTTGTATCAAGTATATAATACGCTTTGATATTTAATATATTTGTGACAGGGCTTAGTACTCGTACTCAGTACTCAGTACTCGTACTCGTAGTACTCGAGTACCACTTTTTTGACAAAATACTCAATACTCGACCCAGCCGTGATTTGTGTATGTGTGTGGGGGAGGTTGGAGGGTGAAAGATAGCTGCAAATTATTTAAAATGTAGAGCCAGGCAAATGAAAAGCAAAGAATCATTTCATCTGAAGGACAGACAGACAGACATGCAGTAACACATTCTGGAAGCCTACATAAATAGACTAAAAAATTTCTGTTTTGGCGAGCCCAAACGGAAAATTTGAAAGAGTTTCATAAATATTATATGGGAAAAACACTCATTTCATATTTTATTTATCATATGACACACACACGCACAAATTAGTCACTTAGTATGACTTTTTAACCCATCACCTAACTTAAGCTGCAGACGGCACTTGGAAAAAAACATCCTCGTATAATTAAAAATTTTCATTTTTTGCTTCCAAAACATAGGTTATGACCCCTCATTGGAACGAGCGCGACATGCTAGTTCCAATGAGGGGTCATAACCTATGTTTTGGAAGCAAAAAGTGAAAATATATAAAAATGAATGGCGTTTTTCTTATAGGTAAAAGATTAATACAATATAACCCACCCTAAATAGGACACATAACGTCAATTCTCCCTACTGAAATTATGAAAATGCAGCCCAGTTGTATTTTGTTCAGCCAATCAAATTGTCTAGTTTTGAAATTGACCAATAAAATTGACGGAAGGCTTTATTTATCACTGATTAATATGAAAACAAAATATCAAATGTTTTAATGTGTACAAAACGGACGAGTCATATGATAAAAGTACGTAGTGACTGCCTTACAATGAAAAATATAGAGAGAAGGGCCAGGGCAATGTTGTCAAACAGAAAACAAGAGGCCCCAGGGGGCCTGAGGGCTCACCTGACATGGTAGCCTAAATATCAACTGATGGAATTTAGTTGAACAAGTTGCATCTGCCCTCCTAAGAAAAGCTTATACCAATTATCCAAAGATTTTGACCGGTGGGTCTGAAAAAAAGAATTTGAAAGAATATTCCTCATATTGAACTAGGTTATAATTCAGGCTCCGACAAGGAGCCCAAATATGAACTCAGGGACTTGGCTTGAACAAACTTGAATCTCACTTCCCTAATGATGCTGCATACCAATATCAAAAGATTCTGACTACTGGATTTTAAAGAATATTCCTCTTATTGAACTAAGTTATAATTCGGGCTCCCACAGGGAGCCCAAATATGAATCTAGGGACTTGGCTTGAACAAACTGCAATCTCACCCCCTCTAAGGATGCTGCATACCAAATATCAAACGATTCTGATGAGTGGATCGGAAGATAAAGAGTTTTAAAGAATATTCTTCATATTGCACTAATCTAACCACAGAGAGCCCAAATATGGACTCAGGGATTCAATTTCAACAAACGTGTGAATGAATCTTCCGAAGATGTTATAAGCGAAATATGAAAGCCTTTGGAGCAGTGGTATGGGAGAAGAAGATTCTTTAATGTTTTTCCCATTGTTAAAAAATGATGACTCAGCATTTGTTCAAAGTCCTGAAAAACTACCCTTCCTTTCTGCTGTTCCTAAGGAAGCTTCACCCAAAATGAAAATTCTCAGTGCCATGTAGTTGTGGAGATATGGGCGTTTTAATTTTTTTCTATATTTACCTCCTGCGGCTCCCATGGGGCGACTGGGAATTTTTTTTTGCATAAATTAGGTACTTATGACCCAAGAAGCCCGTCATATCAAGTTTACTTCAAATCGGAAAATAGAAATGTTGGTACAATTTGGGCTCCCACAGGAAGCCCAAATATGAACCCAGGGACCCTTCTTTAACAAACTTATATCTCACCTCCCTAAGGATACTGTATATCAAATATCAAATGATTCCGACTGGTGGATGAGAAGAAGAAATTTTTGAAGAATATTCCTCATATTGAACTAAGTTATAATTCTGGCTCCCACAGGGAGCCCAAATATGAACCCAGGGACTTGGCGTGAACAAACGTGAATCTCACCTCCCTAAGGATGCTGCATTCCAAATATCAAAACATTCCGACTGCTGGATCTGAAGAAGATTTTTAAAGAAACTTCCTCATTTTAAACTAAGTTATAATTCGGGCTTCCACAGTGAGCCAGGAGTTCGCAAATATATTTTTTGAGGAACCCATTTATTTTTTGCGGGACTCATTTCCAACATGTGTCTTAATCACATGAATTATGCTTATTTATCTTCAAATAATAGATTGTTAGATTGTTCAACCACCACATCAAACATCAAAGGCTATTGCAGTAATCATGTTTACAGATATTAATTAGAGCTGATACGGTTAATCGATTAATCGACTAACCAATGTTCAACATCTTGATCGATAAAAAAAGTAATTGATCACTTAACTGTTATAATTGAACTACGGTATTATATGGGTTAACTAAGGAACAAACTTGCTCCAAAATATTGTCACACTGGCTCACATCAATTATATGAGACAGAGTAACGCATGCCAGTTATGTGCTGACATACTTGTTCACTTGCATGATCATTATACTCTATCAGCTGGAAATGATCATTCTCAACCCTTCACCAAATGCGGGTAGCAGACGATACTTGCACAAAAAATTCTTGAATTATTAAAGATTTTCAATGTTTGTCTCAAAAACATAGCTTATGACCCCTCATTGGAATGCGCTCAATGAGCTCGTACCAATGAAGGGTCATAGGCTATGTTTTGAGAAAAAAATTGAAAAAATTGAAAACAAAATAAAATTTGAATGGACATTTCTGTATATGGCACTGGCCGGTTTTGTCCATTACGTTGAGTAAAGTCTTAATTATATAAATCATCAACGGTACGGCAATTATTCTGCTCCCTATTAGGGCAAGTGATTAATCGGTTAACCAAGGTTAATCCATGCGATTAATCGATCAATAGAACCCTTTAGTCGTTTCAGCTCTAAAATTATTCTAATTTTATTAAATTTTATCTGATGAAAAAATGCTTACATTATTGTGGGAACTGTAAATGGGTCTCCTTAACAAGCATTTGCGAGAACGTCACGGGAACGAAACGACCATTTTCGCAATTTGCGAAACCCTGGTGAGCCCAAATATGAACCCAGGGACTTGGCTTGAACAAAATTAAATCTCATCCGCCAAAGGATGCTGCAGAGCAAACATCAAAAGATTCTGATTGGTGGATCTGAAGAAGAAGATTTTTAAAGAATATTCCTCATACTGCACTAATTTCAACATTTGGACTCCCATAGAGAGCCCAAATATGGACCCAGAGATTTGATTTCAATAAACGTGTGAAAAAATCTTCCAAAGATGTTATATGTGAAACTTGAAAGCTTTTAGAGCAGTGGTCTGGGAGAAGAAGAGTCTTAAATGCTTTTGCACCAATCCTTTCCTTTGGTCCTAAGGAAGCTTCACACCAAATAAGAATTCTCAATCCCGTGTAGTTGTGGACATATGGGCGTTTTAAATTTTGTTCTATTTTCAGCTCCTGTGGTTCCCATAGGTTGACGGGAATATTGTTTTTTACATAAATGAAGTACTTATGACCCAATAAGCCCTCATATTAAATTCGGTTCACATCAGCCTCTTGGTTTGGAAAATAGAAACTTTGGGCGAGGAAAAATTCCTTGTCCCTCTCCTAAGGAATGCAAATATAGCTCCACAATCTTCTCTTGAATAAATCTGAGTCAACACCTCAAAAGGAGGCTGCACACCAAATATCAAGTCTCTGCTACTACTGGTTCACGAGAAAAATATTTTTTAAGATTTAGGCATACTTTTTGGGCGTGGCCCTACAGAGAGGCAGGGCAACTTGATTTGAACAAAATCAAAATGCGATGTCATAATAAACAATCATCTCAAATTCACTTAAATCGGTTCAGCGTTTTTTTTTGGAGAAGCCGAAAACACCGTGTTCACGGACGATGGACTGATGACGGACGGCGAGTGATCATTATAGCTCACCCTGATTGAAAGTCAGGTGAGCTAAAAACTCTGTGGACCATGAGTGCTGCAGTTGGGCGAGAGACTGGTTCAAGGAGAGAAGAAACTTCTAACTGTTGGCTGTCGAAAGTTCTGTTAAAACCCAATAAACAAATAAAAAAGAGACCCCACGGGGCCAGAAGCGCTCACCTTGAACAAAGCATGATATAAACAGAGTTCTAGAATGAATCTACATTAAGCAATCCATCTTCATAGGACACACTTCCAATCCTTGTGCCCCTCAGGAGTGACAAAAACAGTCCAAGCATCATGCCTTTTCTTCAGTTGATCATAATGTAAAATGTTGAGCTCCCCTCTGAAGCCCCTTAATACAACCTAAGTAGATTAATCATCAGTAGGTAATAAAGGCGGATATACTATCACTTTGTACATGTACGTGTACAACATACGTACATGATGTGTTCACCAACGTGGAATTCAGTGTTGAATCACACGCTTGTTCACAAAAATGTACAGTGATGTTGAATCACCCATGTTTTTTTGTGACTCCTAGATCGCACTTTTAACGTTCAAATACTCGTGGTGAATGTGCGTTTTTTAAAAAAAAGGCGAAATTGTACATCGTCACTTTTATCTTTTACTTTAAAAATTTTTGTCGACGTTCCCATCGCAGATCAGACCATCGATCCATCGTTGGTGAACGCGAGCAAAAAATTCTAGTCCATCATCAAAAAAAACGGTCTGCGGATTCTACATCAGTGATCCAGAACCCGCCATTGTTTTGAGGAGGTGGGTTTTTCCCATTTATGACGTCATTAGGGGAATTCCCCACTATGGGAATTCTCAAACTCAGCTAATCGACCGATCGGATCGCTCGATTCTCCGTCAATCGACCGATCGGATCGCTCGATTCTCGTAAACTCGATCATACGGAGTTATCTCCCCTCGTCGTGGGGTGGGTGGAAGGAATACCCGAGGAAATAAGTGAAAAAAAGTGATCGATATATATAGGAGAGAAAAAAAAATATATAAATAATAGTTATTTAGAAAATTAAATATATCAAATCGAATAGATAATAAAAAAAATATGTAAATCATGAGCGATTCTCAGACTATTAGAGCAAGGTTTCTTTTAAACATGCTGATGAGAGCATACGCAATCTGCGTGAACGAACAACTATGTCCCATCTTGTTAGAACGATGCGTCGGACGTCGGGATTGTCTAGACTTCGATCACGAGAATCATTCGTGTCTAACGATGGAAAGGAAAGATATGGTCGTCATGTATTTCGAACCAGCATTCGAACGCGTTAAATTCAACGATGTGATCACGTTTTAGAAGAGATTAGTCTTCTGTAAGAATCAAGACAGGCCCACAGATTCGGAAGAACTGAAATTGGTGTGTAGAAGTTTGACTTTAGAAGACAAGGGATGCATCAAGAAATTATTGCTGAACGATGCATACGTCTTTTTTTTTCGTTGATATAAAATAAGGGAGAGTAGAAAATAAAGAAATAAATACACACATAAAATTTCTATCTAATATTAGAAGAAAAAAAAACAAAAAAATGAGAACCAGAAATAAATTGTATCCGACGTTAGTGGACGACGAGGACGAGAAGTCGATCGACGTTTCGCCGACGGCGCCGCTAGAAGAAAAAGAAAGAGGAGAGAGGTATCGCCTTGATCAAATCAGTAGAATTCAAGTGTATCTAACTCGAAAGAGAGATTCTCGTCGTTCCCTCAAGAAAAAGTATTCGCGTTTCGTGACAGTCGTCAATGCGATCGACACGACACTCATCACGATTTCCCTGGGTTTACACGCGGCCGGCATCGGATTTTTGTTGACAGCAGTCGGCATTCCGATCGTGTTGAAGGAGTGGCTCTCACCGCCGGATTGTTTAGCACGCTCAGAAACTTTTTGAGTAGGAAATTATATCTGAAGGCGAGGAAACATGACAAGATTCGCGTCTTGGCCGACTCCAAGATCGACACGATATCCGAAATGATCTCTATGGCATTGAAAGACAGTAGGATATCGGACAGAGAATACTTCGCGATATTGAGCGAGAAAACGAAATACGATGCCATGAAAGAAGCCGTGAGAATCAAGACTCGTCAGATCATCAAGGAAGAGATGAAGGATTCTCTCGTGGAAAAGGGGAGGAAAGAGGCCAGGGAGGAATTCAGTAAGATGATAGAACTCAAGAGCAGCGATTGAAAAAAAAAAATATATATAATAAGAACAGAATTTAAAAAAAAATATATTAAATTTATATATAAAATAAAAAACGAAATTAATTTAAATAACTCTTAAAAAATGTATTGCGTAAAGTGTAAGAGAGTTACCGAGACGAGTAATTCTCGAGAAGTGCGAACTAAAAACGATAGACAGATGCTTCGCGGAATTTGCGACGTGTGTGGTTCTGCCAAGACGTGATTTGTCAAAAAAAAGAACACGAGCAAAGGTAAAGGCATCGTGAATAAAATGATCAACAATCTACCTTTTGAAATGCATCTGCCCGGTCACACTTTCACGGGACCCGGAACGAAATTGAACAAGAGACTCAACACCGATCTGACACCCAAATCTTGGAGCAAACCTGTGAATAGGGTGGACGCAGCCGCGTATGATCACGATCTGTGCTACGGCGGACATCCCGACACCAAGACTCGCAACGGCATCTGCGACGAAAACATGTTGGGGAAATTGAGAGGCATATCAAATCCGACCAGGAGAGAGAAGGTGGAACGTTTGCTGGTCGGCAATCTGATCGGTGCGAAAAGTCGATTCGGATGGGGCGTTAAAAAAAAAAAGCGCATCTGAAAAGAAGAAGAAACGATTATTGACGAGCGAATTGGCCGAGGAGTTACACAAACCCATAGTGTGTAAATTTCGAAAGAGAAGGGTGTTCGTGAAGGGTCTGGATGATATTTGGTCTGCCGACTTCGTCGACTTGAGATCATTTTCGAGGTGGAACGAGGGCGTCAAATATCTATTGACGGTCATCGACGTGTTTTCCAAATATGGTTGGATCAGAGCTTTGAAGAATAAATCGGGACCTCTCGTCGCCGAGGCTCTGAAGAGCGTGTTCGACTCGTCTTCTCGAAAACTGAGTAAATTGTGGGTGGACAAGGGAAAGGAATTCTACAACAAGGACGTTCGTCGATTGGTAGACCTCTACTCGATCGAAAACGAAGAGAAAGCCAGCGTGGTGGAACGTTGGAATCGAACGATGAAGGAAAAGATGCACAGATACTTCAAGGAGAATTCGACCAAGAAATACATATACGCTCTGAACAGTCTGGTCAAAGATTACAACAACACGCGACACAGATCGATCAAGATGACTCCCGTGGAAGCTAGCGATCCTCGAAACGAAAAACGGGTCTACGCGAATCTATATCCTGAGAGATCTAAGATCAGGAAGAAGTCTAGAACGCCGAAATTTGCGGTCTGCGATCGAGTGAGAATCTACGCTTATAAGAAGCACTTCAAAAAGGGTTATACTCCTCGATGGACCTCGGAAATCTTCGTAATCATCAAAATATTTCACACCGATCCGGTGACTTACGAAATCGAAGCTTTGGATGGAGAAGAGATCATCGGAAAGTTTTACGAACAACAATTACAGAAGACGAAGTTTTGATGAAGAAGACAAATTTTTTTTTTTATTTATACTCTTTGACATTTTCTTGTTTACACACATATATATATAAGAGAGAAAAAAATAATAATAAAAAATAATTAAAAACTATTTTTAGATAAAGAAATCAAGTTAATTAATAAACTAAAAAAATCCTTTAAAATGACAAATACACTAGATATAGCACAAAGCATAGTGAAAGATGAAAGTATTCAAGAATATGAGGTTCACGAATACGAACCGGTAACCGGAACGAGTTTGAACAATGCGGGAGAGATAAGAATCAACGTCGAAACTCAAGATCTATTTGTACATCCTAGCGAGAGTTACATAGTGGTGCAGGGACGTCTCACCAAGGAAGATGGGAGCGACTACGCCGACGACGACATGGTTACTCTAGCCAATAATGGCATCATGCATCTATTCAGTAACATAAAATACATGCTATCCAGACAAGAGATAGAATCTGTGTTTCATCCCGGTCAGGCCACCACGATGTTTGGACTCTTGACGTATCCTGATGATTTTTCGAAATCCAGAGGACTTAATCAGTTGTGGGTGAAAGACACCGTCGGCCCTGCTAGCGCAGGCGCCGCCTTGATATTCGACTACGTCGTCCAGACCTAAAGGAACGTTTTCGTTCAGGATACCTTTGAAACACATCTTTGCGGATGATTACAACAAGATCATGTACGGATTCAAACACAATCTAACGTTGATTCGAAAAGGAAACGACGACGCAATAGTGAGACTCACTGCGACCGATGCGGGTAAGATAACTCTACACAAGATATCGTGGTTCGTTCCGTACGTGGAGCCTTCGATCGTGGAGAAAGCGCGTCTCTACAAGATCATAGAATCCAAGAGTAAATTACCCGTGGGATTTAGAATGAGACAGTGCGACATGGCTAGCATTCCTCCCTCCACGAATCACTTCGATTGGAGATTGATGGTGAAATCTGCTTCCGAGAGACCGCGTTTCATCTTGGTTGCGTTTCAGACCGATAGGGACGGGTCTCAGGAAAAGAATGCATCGCTGTTCGATCATTGCAGTTTGAGAAACATGCAAGTGTTTCTGAACGCCACGAGATATCCAGCAATCAATTACAATGCGTCGTTCGACAAGAACAATTTCTGCAGACTGTACGGCGACGCCGCTGATTTTAGAAAGAAGTATCATGGTCTTGACGAATTGATGAGCAATCCTAACATGTCTCCCAGCGAATACAAGTTGATGTATCCCATGTTCGTATTCGACGTCAGTAAACAGAGTGAACGACTCATGAGTAGAGTGTTAGACATTCAGATCAAGATGCAATTCGATAGGAACGTGCCAAGAAAAACCGAAGCCTTCGCCCTGGTCCTGTCGGACAGAGAATTACAATTTGAATCGGATGGAAATAAGATGTTGATCATTCGATGAGAGACGAGTGTGTGAAAAAAATAAAAAACAAAAAAAAAATAAAAGTAATGAGTCATTATTAAAAACAAAAAAACAAAAAAAGAATAAAAAAATAAATTCGTTTTTAATGATATTTTTTTAACAAAAAAAAAAAAAGTTTCATCCGAGAAAAAATCGTCTTTTCTCAACATTCTCGACGTACAAAATGTTACAATTCCTAAGTAGTCACGTAGAAAACGAAATACACGTTCCATTTTCGCATTTGAAAAAAAAGAAGATATTTATGATTACGTTCTGATTTATTTAAAAGATTGCATGCTATTCACTTGAGAGAAACAAAAAGGATATTTCATGACGAAGATATTAAAACTCGAAGAGATCTTAGATTGTTCGATCCTGTGCGATGGTCTCTCCGTTTCCGTCAGATGTTCCATCCTGTGTTGCAAGCCAAAAAACAAAAAAAAAGATGTGGAAAAATGGTTAGGTAAACAGCGGGATAGACGGTTGGAAATGAAAAGAATGAGACGCTTTCCACCATCACCACTACCTTCTGAAGAGAATGGTAATGATGTGAGTGTTACCAAGAAATGCACAACATTCGTTCATAATTATGATTCGGATCAACAAAAGTGTTGTTATAAACGTATCATATCACAAAGAAAAAGAAAAAAAGAAAAAGAAGAATCGACGCTGAAAATTGAGAAAAAAGGAAACGTTATTATAATATATGGTGATAGTGAAGAAGAAGGAAAACAAAAAAAAAAAGTAATGAGATCATCTTTAGATCTCATTTTTTTTTGTTTTTTTTGTTTTTTTTTGTTTTTAATAATCACACATTATTTTTTTTTTTAATTCATTATTTTCCACACGTTCACTGTTTGTTCAAAAGGTCTAGTTCGATCAGTAGACTCACCACGGAAGTGGTGGCTTCGGGATTATTGGTTTTTGTAACAAAATTAATCCTGTCTCCAGCGTTCACTTTGAGAGGCGTGCCGAACATGCTAACATTCGCGTGTTGATTCTCAGTCTTTTCGATCCTGTATCTCTTATCGCTCTCTACACCATTCACCATGAGATTGACGACTGCTCTGTTATTTAAATCCGAGGAAGCCAGACTCATTTGAAGGATTTCACCTCCCAACAGCATGGGATATCCCACCTGATCATGTTTCGATCCGCTACCTCCATTTCCGAAAGACCACTCAGCTTTTCTCTCATCTAAGGTGCCGGCCTCTTCGGCCCACACAGTGATCAATTGTCTAGCATATTTAACTTTCTCCACCACCGAAATCAGGGTGCAGGCATCCATCATGTTCACGGGATCCGGTAGATTCGTGAGCGCTTGTGCACCCATGTCTAGTTTACCTTCCATGATGTCACCCTTTCTCCAGACCGAGTTGTCGTCCATGTACTTCCTGCTGACTGCGCTGGAATCGAATTCGGGATCGTGACTGAGTCCGAATAAATTCTTACCGTTCATGTCGATGCCACCCTCCATGGTTCCGCCAGATTGTTTGTTCAGGTAGAGATCGTCCACTTGCGATACTAGGTATTTTTGTGATTGTATCACGGCAGAATCTACGTAGCCCTTGTTGACCGCGGTTGAGTCCGCATCCGTGTTGTCAATCTTCGACAGATTCAATATCTTGTTGAATCCTGCATTCAGATTCGATTTCATTTCTCGTCTGTCAGACTTTTTCTGTTCTAGATCTACGTAGTGTTTGGTCGCCACGTCCTTGGGATTCGTGGGAGTGGCCACGTTCGTTATCTTGTTAGAATTAGCGTTCAATTCTGAGTGCATCGTTTTCTGAACGTATCTATTTCTCAGGGGTTTGCTGAATCTCATGTGAGAGTCGTCCGCATATTTCTTGGTCGCGGCATCGGTGGGATCTACGGGATTCGTGACATTCACCAAACATTTGGATTTCAGATCCAGATTGTCAGTCATGGTTTTATCCACGTAATTATCTAGCAGGATTCGTTCGAAATCGGCATTCCCCCTGTCGACGTATTTTTTAGTTGCAGCATCTGTGAGATCTATTGGCTCGGGAAGATTGTAGAGCTTCTTATCGTTCATGTTCAAAGGTTCTTCTCGAGGTTCGTATCTCCGAACGTAACGTTCGTCCAAGTTGGCAACGTCGTAACCATCGTCGACTTCGAACGTCTTCCTCTTCTTTCTCGGGTTGACTTTTTCGTCGTCACTTCTACCAAATTTATCGACTGGCATGTTGTTGTGGGATTTTTTTTGTTTTTTAGAAAAATATGTTCAAATGCAGTTTCTTAAAAATGAACTATGTTATTTTATTTTTCGTTTTTATTCGATTAAAATTTTTTAAAATATTTTTTATCTTTATATATACTATAAAAAAAAAAATCTCTCTCTAATGTAAATCATTGAGAATGTCTTGAAATCGATCTCCTTCAGACCATCTCTTGAGAATGTAGAGACACAGGTGACCGCAAAACACTTGATGTGGTGATTGCACTTGTTCCATGTTGTAACGAACCATCGGTTTGTTGAAATAGTTCTTTATTTCTTTTGGCGGCGAGATTCCGTAGCTGTCGAAATAATAATTTTTCTTCTTCCCGTTCTTCATCCACGCCACCCAGTGAGTGGTGAGTGCCTTCACCCGATGAATCATCTAGATTTAAAATTCCGCATTCCGATTGTCGAGGTCTTCTCTTCGGCAAGGCATCTCTGGAAAACACTCCTAGAAAATCTTCGATTTTCAAATCTTTTGCTGCATTCAACAGATCGATGTTGGATAGGGGTTCGTTGGGTAAGATGACACCTTCTACGGATATCTTTATTTTCTTATTCATAAATGCGTATATATTTTTTTTATTTATTTTATTATAATTTACTAAAAATGACGTTATTTTTTTTCTATTTTTTTCTTTTTCTTTTTAAACTAACTTTCTCGATGTCACTATCGATTTCTATAATTTTGTGTTCATCTAATTCTTCTTGATTTTCTGGAATCCTATCATCCGCAATCGTATCTGGAATCTTATCATCCACAATCGTATCTAGAATCCAATCATCTCCATTCATATCGTCTAAAATTAGATCCAATGTCCAATGTCCGAGTGCCAAAGTGCTTATTTTATCGTCTAACACGAATCTCTTATCGTCGTCGGCCGTCAGCGAAATCTTGTTGACTATTTCGGTATACAAGTCGTGATTTTTGCTTCAAATCGATTTCATAGTCTTATACGCCGGACCACTTTCTAACAAACAATCTTTATACTCTTGGAAAGAGATGTTTTTCTTCACCACACACGCTTTAACTCCTTTGCACTTCTTGATCTCTTCATCATCTTCTAGACGATAAGCATACAGTTTGGGTCTCAAGCCTACGAATTCAATGATCTGTTTACCGCCGCTCTCGTCCTTAAATTTACCCAACACCTTCTTGTTGTCGTTCGAGTGAATGTTGGACAGGTGATCAACGGGATAATTGCTCGTGTCGAACCACTCAGCCACGTCCGAAGATATATCTCGGTAGACATCTTTTGTCTCTATCTCGTAAACTAAACTCTCCATGTCGGTGAACAGTAGTTTGGCTTTATCACCAAATTTTCGTTTGATGTAATCGTAGTGAAACTCGTACATCAATCGCTTGCTGATATCTAAGATGATCGGTCCGAGATAATACGGTTTGTCGAACTTCAGGTGCATCTTTTGCATGTGAACGGCCACTAGATTTTCGTCGAATATGGTTCGGTGTTTGTAATTGGGTTTCGCCACTAATTTTTTAGCTCTTTTCTCAGACGTGACGAGTCGAACGTCAGTTCTCTTCCTGATGTTTTCCATCGATTTGCCGTACACGCAGTTGTTCATGAGTTTGAAGAAATCTTTTTCGAAATCGTTCTCTGCTCGAGTTCTGAGATTCGTGTTGAAATCGATGTATTTTTTCATCCAAGACTCTTCGTCGAATCGAATGATGCGATGTATGTCGACTAATTTCATCCCATAATCGACGTACTGTTTCAAATTCTCGCTGTAGACGACGTAGTTACGTTTGTTAAATAAATTGGGAATGAGTTTTTCCTTGTCTCCTTCGTTTGGTTCCATTCGTTCGGGAGCTAGCGGATAATCATTCTGTGGATCGTGTAATTCTTCCGGGTAGTTCAAATCGACTTCTAAAATGCAAGGATAGTCTCTCCATTTTTGCATCTCTTCCGGTTCCTTCACCCATTCGAAATTTCTAATCGGTAAAGGATGACTCATAGCCCAACCGTACAGATTATTGACGTTCCAATACTGTATGTATTTAGTCGACCGTTTCGAATCGAAACCTTCTTTCATGTAGGGATTGTTAGCTTCAGAATATCTGTGAGAGATCATCGAGACGCCACCTCTCACAGCCCTTTCGAACATGAGCAACATGTCCACGTCAGATAATAATTCCAATTGGACTTCGGTGGTCTTCAACAGAGCATCCCACGCCAGACCGGGTGCGGTGAAATACCAAGCAGGATCCAGATCGTAATTTCGACGACAGACGTCTCGAAAATTTTCGAAAACGTCTGCCAAGAGCAGAACGTCAGTCTTTAGATAGAGATTGTGATAATCTCTCATGGTTTTCATATCGAATGATTTCCTCACGTTTTTGGCATGTTCGTAATTCCCGTCGGAAATGTCGGATTCGTATAATTTCAAATAAAAATCTTCTTTTGAAGGTAGTGCAGTGTCTTTGAATCTCTTTAGATCGTTCATGCAATCGTAAGGATAGACTCCTTTCCTCAACATGACATCTACTCGTTCTCCGAAATGTTCGCTCGTGATTTTAAATTTATCCTTGCTCATGTTATCAACTAATTTTTCCAGAGCGGTCGACATGAATTTAAAACTGTCAATGAAACGTATGCATCTACGAATGGATTTCGTTTTTTCTTTCAACGTATTTCCGTCGATTACTCTTTTCTTCTCCATGAGCTTCCATTTCATGAAGGAAATGTATCTTTCTTCGCTGTTCACAATGCAATTTAATTCTTCGTGTGAGGTGCCGAGATTTTTCACGAACAGATGACTGTCGTAACCCAAAAAATTGTGAAATATCACCGGATAGAAAGCGGCGTCTCGATATTTTAAATTACACTTGCTGTGAGCCGGACCGCGATACAGACCCGTGTAATGATCGTGGTCTCTGACCTTCTTATTTTCCTCCGAATTCTCGTCGAACGATTGTCTGCATATGTGACATTCGGTGGCTCTGTTATTTTCGTCCTGCTGCTCTCGCGTGATGATCATGTTCGCCGGAGTTTTGAATTTGTCATATAACATTTGAATTTTCGATTCTAACTCTTCCACGAACCTTTGAGCCACGTCGTCGTCTTCGCACTGTTTCGTGTAGGTGAAGGGACCCATATCATGTTGCGAGTCGAAAGCGCATTTCACGTAAATGCAATAGCCCGAAGGTATGTGTTTTTGATATCTTTCGACGTAAATTTGAAGAGCGTTGGGTTGACAGGAACTCATTTTCGTGGTGAAACATTCGAAATCGGCGTACACAACGAATGGTACTTTTAACCTTCTATTGTGATTTTCAAACTTCACGATGGTGTTGGGTTTGGGCATTTCGACGGCGACACCTTGATTTTCGTTGCAATATTTCTGATGTTTCGCTAATGATTTTTCGGTCTTAAATATGTTCATGCAATTGTAACATAAAGATATCTTTCCTTTATGATTATTATTTTGTTTTGACAGTAATCGGGTCAGATGTTTAACCCAACAATAATGACGATTGTCCCCATTCGAAATCAATAATAAAATAATCGTCTTTTCTCTTCCACGATACGAAGTCTGTCTGAGAGGATAGATCTTTTGTTTTTCGTCGTCGTATCCTAAGACGTTCACCGCTACGGTGGGATTTTGAGCCTCGAAACGTTCGATATGTCTTAACTCTGTTGGAAAAGTCACTCCAGTCCAATCGAGATTTTTAGAAGTTTCCTCGTAACGAGAAACTCTATCGGAGTTTATTTCGACAGGGTATAAAGTGGAGGTGACTGCCCATTTAAAACACTGATCATCTTTATTTCTCACGTTGACCACAGCGTGTTTCTTAGTCAAGAAATACGGTAATTCCAAGTAGGAAGATCCTTTCAACGGTTCATTTTTATTCATGTGAATTTCGAGTTTCAACACCTCATCGAACATCCAATTACTACCTTCATGTTGATAATTCGCAAGAGACGTCAACATCTTGTCTTTCATCTTTTTGAAAACGTCCGATAGATCTGAACCTCGAAATACGGGTTTGACGTTAGATCTGAAATATGCATTTTTCACGATGCTCTCACCGGACTTCACGTTGATTTTATTCATTATGCAATGGAGTATCATCTTAATTTTTAATCCCATGTTCATGTATTCGCGAAACAAATCCAATACTTCTTTCTTCACCCGTTCCATGAACAATTTCGGATCGACTTTCTTGAACGAGGGAACCACGTCAAAAGTTTTAAAAAGTCTTTGATCGCACTCTTCTGTTCTACGGGTTTTGATTGGAATAGTTCCGCAACGAGTCGTGTTACATATTCTTCTCCTTTCTCTTCGTCGATTGCTCGTTGAATTTCGCTCGATATATCTTGTTTGTCTTGAATCTGAAGTGCATCACTCGTTTTCGTTTTAGTTTTTCTTTTCTTTTCTTTGGAAACTTGATGTTCTTCAACGGCTTTTCGTTTAGTCGTCTTCTTATTTTTCACAATCAAAACGTTTTCGTTTTTTTTCGATGTCAGCATTTCGATTCCTTTTACTATCTTCACATTTTTCACAACCGATGCATCTTTTGACCTCGTTGCTATTGACATTTCATTTGCCTTTCTAGCATTTTGCAAATATTCTTGTATGACATCAATTTTTTTTGATTTAGTTCTATGATTTCTGAAATCTGAAATTTGTAATAGTTTACAAATCTCGTTTAACTGAGGTATGGTTTTCTCATTCAAATTTACCATTGTTTTATCTGTTTGCTTCATTTGTAAGAATATTTTTTTTTTGAATTTTGTAATAAATAATTTGTTAAAAAAGTTTTGCTTTTTTTTTTACTCTTTTTATATATATATAATAAAAAAAAAAAAAAAAAAAAGTTAAATTTTAAATTCAATTTTTTTAATACAAAATTTAAAATATACATTATTTGCAAGAATTCATAAAAACCAAATAATCGATCATGACAACAACACCTAAAAGATGCGAATTGAAAGTGAAACGAGTCGAAAGGTATGAGAAATGCAGTTTTAATATCTATACATTACAACATGATCCCATCGAATTGAATGAGGTTGAGATTGTAGACTTAGAGCGCTACTACTACGAATATCAAATGTGTTTGAAAGTGGATGAAGCTGCGCTCGATTTGTTTTATGAGTACCAAAGTGATCTGCTGAATAATATTATTGTCGCCGAAGACAGAGAATTCGACAAGGGTGATTTATTGTTGTCCTATGGAGGTTACATATATCCAATAATCTCACCCGAACTCGTGAACAAATCGGGTGGTGAGAGCGCATTCGCTTATGAAAAAAAACTCAAAAGAGTAAAGATAAACATTCACACCATTTTCGTAAGTGGAAAAATGACGAATGTCAACATGCTAATAACGGACTTGGAAATATAAACAACAGAGAGATTGAAATGTTAAAATTTAACTTTTTATATATATATAAAGAGAAAAAAAAACTTTTACTAAAAAATTTTACATTAAAATATTAAAAATTAAAAAAACAACTTTTTTATATATATATAAAGAGCAAAAAAAAATAACAAACTTTTTTAACAAATTATTATTTAAATACAAAATTTAAAATATACATTATTTGCAAGAATTCGTAAAAACAAAAAACTAAATAATCGATCATGAGGACAACAACACCTAAAAGATGTGAATTGAAATTGAAACAAGTCGAAACGAATAAGAAATTTGGTCATAAAATCTATAGATTACAACGACACGATCCCATCGAATTGAACGAGGTTGAGATGGAAGGGCTTAGGGCACAAATACGACAAATATAAGATGCCTTTGAAATTGGACGAAGCCGTGCTCGATTTGATTTACGAGTACCAAAGCGATCTGCAGAACATCGTCATCGCCGAAGATAGAGAATTCGACAAGGACGATTTGTCGTTGCCCTATGGAAATTCCATATTTCCAAACATCTCATTCGAACTCGTGAAGAAATTGGGTGGTGAGAGCGAGTTGACCGATGTAAAAAAACTCAAAAGAGTAAAGATAACCATTCAACACGTTTTCGAAAAAGGAGAAGACACGAGTGTCAACATGCTAATAATGGACTTGGAAATATAAACAATAGAGAGATCAATTTTTAGCAAAGAAAAATGAAAAAAAAAAAAAAAGTAATGAGATCATCTTTTGATCTCATTTTTTTTTGTTTCTTTGCACTCTGTCTCGCGATATTCGTCATTATCGTCTAATTGTTTCTCCACCTTTTTATCCATTTTAAATATATTATTTTATACTTTCTATGATTTTATATTTTATATAATTTTATATTATAATAACATATTCAAAATCGGTATATTCTTAAATGGCGAATTCTCACCGAGCAACAAACCCTTGCCGTGTCACTCAATGTTCCGTCCACTCTTCAGATAGAGACCGTTTCCTCTCAGAGAGTTGCCACCTCTAACAGGTTCTAGATACAATCCTTTACCGCTGTCGTCTATGTGGATGCGACATACGGCTCCTCCCTTCTTCAAAAACAGTCCGCTGCCACCCATTAATTTCTCAACTGCCGAACTAGCGAGTCCCGTGAGAGCTCCCACGCCTAGAGTCTTTCCGAGAAAGGGTAGTGCCTTTGCAGTGAAGGGTAATGCTTTTGTGGCTATTCCTGCCAATAGCGGTAGGAAACCACCTTTCATTCTCAAATTGTATCTCAATTGAGCAGGACTCATTCTCACTGTCAACCCTCTTCCATCGCGAATCGCTTTCTCCATCCTTTTGATTTGACTTCTGGTCCAGGCAATCGAATCCTGACCGCCTCTCGTCAGATCTTCGTGAGTGAATTTGAATCTCACCGCCTCGCCTCGAGTTGTTAATGCTCTCTTAAGTTTCTTCCTCTGTCCTGCGGATATTTTCACGTTTTTAAGCACGTATTCTGTCATAATTCTGTTTTTTTTTTAAATTATTTACTTCAATTGTTTCTTGTTTAATAATTATATTAAAATAATTTTGTAAAATTAATATTGCATTTATTTTATTTTTGTTATCTATATATATAATATTTTTTTTTTTCGCTTTTATATTTCTCTTATGTGAAATCGTATCGTCACTCTCTCTCCGCGAAGATCTAACAGTTCACCATTTTGATCCGTCAACGTGGTTTTCAGACTATACAATGTATCTAAAATCACTGGTAGATAAACTAAATTTCGAGGTCGCTCCACGATCTTATAACCCGGAGACACGTTTGGAAAGAAAGAATAGATCGTCGGTTGAGCGCTACCATTCACATAGCTTCCAGCAATCACGTCCACGTTCACCAGAATGCTATTGAGAGCGAGAATGTCGACCGTATATTCAGATGCTGCGTGGCCTCGATACATCTTTCGATCGAATCCCAACATCTTGCCTATAGAATCGTCCGTGTTGAAATCCACTCGAAAATTATCTTCCAAATCCAACATCGTCTGTAAGGTATTAGGATTGGGAGCGAGTCTGATCTTGTTGCTTCCCTTTCCATCCGTCTTCATTCGCGTCTGAATGTAATCATTCAAATCGTCTATGTCATAACTCCCTTTGGGAATTCGAATCTCCAACCAATCCATTCCATCGGAATACTTGAACGAGTTATTCTTTTCGGTGACGTTGGGAAAGGAATAATAAGTGTCCAGATTCACCAAAGCCATCTCGTAACTTTTCTCTCTATTCAATTCGATGGAAGGTTCGAATTTCGTAGCGAATCGAGTCGAATCGCCACTCACCACGATTTGAATGGATTGTTTTGCAGCCGTATTCTCGGCTATCCGTCCTAACAATTCTCCATGTTCGAACATTATATTTAATTTTATTTTTTTTTATTCAAAACTAATTATTTGAAGATTTATTATTTTCTAAATTTTATTTTCACGCTCTATCTTATTATTATCATCGGAAACATAAAACTTGTCGAATCCGCACCGATATTTTTCGCGATTAAATTCGCTTGTCAAATCGATCACGACGAAATTGTAAAGTCCACCATCCCAAACCCTCTTGCAGAATCTCCTGAATTCCGCCGCGCTCATGTCGTTTGCGACGTGATCGCCCTAGATGTGATTGAGATTCTTGAGATCTTGGCGAAAGAGACATAGAAAATTAGCGTTCTCCCTTATCGTCTGTCTGGGCAATCGAAAATAATTCTGCGACAGGTAGAAACAGTCCACGTTGCTGTGTCGACCCCTAACGTAATACGATTCGCATTGGTTCTGTCTCTCCAAAAGCAGATCGTCGAAAATCATGAGATTCTTATCTTCCGATTTCAGTTCCCTAGGATCCGGAACGTCGCTAGGGTTCTCATAAAATCGACACTCGACGTTCGAAGATGCATTTCTCTTCATCAGCTCCATCGCCGCGCCGTTCAAAATGGTCGAAAGTGGAGCTCCGCTCTTGTCGAATTCCTCCCTACTGTCAAAGATTCTGGCTATGACGTTCTTGGGCAATCTACGATCCATGCACTCTCGAAGCAATCTGTATTCGGGTTGAAACAAGCTCTTGCCAAACACGAACAATCTGTCGTAATCCAACCAGTCAGGTCGGGACAACAGATTCATCAACAGATTGGTCTTTCCACAATTCGATTTTCCCACTATCAAGCCTCTTATTCTCTTGGGAAAGAACTCGTTATTCGATCTCTTGGTCGCGGCGTCGTTCCAAGACATATCTTTAATGTTCATCTTTGTTTTATTTTTTTTTGTCTGTTATTTTAGATTCTTTTCAAACACAAATGTTTTACGTTTTTCAAACTCTGTTTTTAATGTTATTATTTATTTATATCGCACCGTCGCGAGTTCTCTTCAATCCGGATCCACTCGTCATTTTGGTTAAATCTTGTATGGGCACCACAGCATCCTTAAAATCTTTCCAATTTTCGGCGTTCGCTCTAACGCAGCTCGCTTCGCCGGCGGACTGATCAACTTGTCGATCAACGCGTCGGCTGCCCTCTTGCCAGCCACAAAAGCTATCCTACCACTGGCTTCGGAAGCGGCTTTCTTACCAGCATCCAAAGCCGTCTTCTTACCGACCTCAAACGCGGTAGATGCGAGTTTTCTACCCGCGTCGCCCGTGAACGCTCGCATTTTAGAATCGATGATGCCAGAACCGCCTTGAACGTAAGTTCTGATGTATCCCCTGTTCTTTATCACCAACATATTTTATTTTTATGATATATTTTTGTTTTTTTCACTGATAAATCGTTTTGTTGTTTTTAAATACTTTTATTATTCTAGTGTAAGAATTTACTGTTTTATTTTTTGTTTGTTTGTTTCTCTCTACTTATTATATACACATCAATCCTTCAATTCGTTCATCAGCCTTTTATACTGGTTTTTATTCAAAACCTTCTGTCTTAACAATTCGTCAGATATAGCAACTATCTGATTATCTAATCCCGTGTTACCAGCCCGTCTGCTCGCCATCAACAAACTCAATCTCTGAGACAGAGTGTCGGAATCGCGCGGAAGAAAAGTGGTTTTCACCCCTTTGCCAGTCACCGATTCGAGGAACTTCTTGTTCATATCCCATATGGGTTTCACCACGTTTGTCCACTTGTAACCTCTGTTGGCTTTGGGTCTCGTCTCTCTGGCATCGTTATTTCTCTTCATGGCGTGGGTCTGAACCAGAATGTCTCCGTAATTATCGAAATCCTGTTCCATGTAATCGCCGGGCTTGTCGTAAAGGAGCAATCTGCGCAGACCATCAGTTACTTTATACTTATTCGAACCCACGATCAATTCATCATCGTCAATTTCTACTTCTGTGTCTCCCACAAAAGTTCTACCTTCAGAATCCTTATAAATTCCATACGACTGATCTCTCTTACCGCCATCATCATCGGACGATGCGACGCTACTAGTGGTGATAGTCAAAGCTGTATCATCGCTCTCGCTCAAATCTGTTTGAATTCCCGTGGGAACGTAATCCGGTGTAGATTGAATGGAATACGGATTTCCAAAACTAGGAGGCAACGAACCCATTCTCAAAGAACTCTCCTTTATGGGTCTCAATTCTTCGACTATCTCCTTCCTGCTTCGCTCTTGACCCTCCGTCACGGGTTTAAATATTTTTGTGGCTTCGCGTTTGAGTTTCATCTCACCAAGACGTCTGCTCCTGTCAGCAGACTGAATGCCCTTCTTAGCACGTTCATACTCGCCTAAAATTAAATCTCGGCGCCTAGGATCCATCTGTAAAAACATCTTTCGTTTTTAATTGTTAATGTTCCTTTGAGTATGCTAATATGAGTTATTTATTATTTTCAAAATTAAATGTATAATTATTTTTATGTTTTAAGTAAATAAAAATCTTCCGTCTTTAATATAACAACTAAAAACCGTTATTTCCTCACACTTGAAGTCATTCTCAAAATAATTACTTCATGAATATCTTGTAATATTTTGGGTTAAAACCGCGTTTGTACTCGCACGTTGAACAACGCTATTTTTCTCTAAAATTTTACATGGTAATCGCTCAGTCAAAAAACAAGAGTTGAAAAATATTTTAAAAAAATTCTCGCCAGAGAATTTTTTTGCAGAAAAAATATATGAGAAAAATAATACTCCATGAATATCTTGTAATATTTTGGGTTAAAACCGCGTTTGTACTCGCACGTTCAACAACGCTATTTTTCTCTAAAATCTTACATGGTAATCGCTCAGACAAAAAACAAGAGTTGAAAAATATTTTAAAAAAATTCTCGCCAGAGAATTTTTTTGCAGAAAAAAATATATGAGAAAAATAATACTCCATGAATATCTTGTAATATTTTGGGTTAAAACCGCGTTTGTACTCGCACGTTCAACAACGCTATTTTTCTCTAAAATTTTACATGGTAATCGCTCAGTCAAAAAACAAGAGTTGAAAAATATTTTAAAAAAATTCTCGCCAGAGAATTTTTTTGCAGAAAAAAATATATGAGAAAAATAATACTCCATGAATATCTTGTAATATTTTGGGTTAAAACTGCATTTGTACTCGCACGTTGAACAACGCTATTTTTCTCTAAAATTTTACATGGTAATCGCTCAGTCAAAAAACAAGAGTTGAAAAATATTTTAAAAAAATTCTCGCCAGAGAATTTTTTTGCAGAAAACAATATATGAGAAAAATAATACTCCATGAATATCTTGTAATATTTTGGGTTAAAACCGCGTTTGTACTCGCACGTTGAACAACGCTATTTTTCTCTAAAATTTTACATGGTAATCGCTCAGTCAAAAAACAAGAGTTGAAAAATATTTTAAAAAAATTCTCGCCAGAGAATTTTTTTGCAGAAAAAAATATATGAGAAAAATAATACTCCATGAATATCTTGTAATATTTTGGGTTAAAACCGCGTTTGTACTCGCACGTTGAACAACGCTATTTTTCTCTAAAATTTTACATGGTAATCGCTCAGTCAAAACATCAATTGATCTTTTGAATTCTTTCCACTTTTTGATTCATAAAAATAATTTTTTCAGATAAACCATTTAACTTGACAAATTAATCTCATTTGAATAAAAACCTGTAATACATCTCAGGCGTGACAAAATAGAGTTCTCAGTAAGTGGTTATACAGTAAATGTCACTTTGACATGCAACCTGCTTGTCAGTTTTGATAAAAACACAGACTGACAATTGTAGACTGACATTCGAATGAAATGGTTTAACACGCCAAAGGCGCACAGGAGCTCTATTTATCACTTTTATTTATTTCCTAGGATATTCCCCCACCCCACGACGAAGGGAGATAACTCCGTATGATCGAGTTTACGAGAATCGAGCGATCCGATCGAGCGATTGACGGAGAATCGAGCGATCCAATCGGTCGATTAGCTGAGTTTGGGAATTCCCATAGTGGGGAATTCCCCTAATGACGTCATAAATGGGAAAAACCCACCGCCTCAAAACAATGGCGGGTTCTGGATCACTGATGTAGAATCCGCAGACCGTTTTTTTGATGATGGCCTAGAATTTTTTGCTCGCGTTCACCAACCATGGATCGATGGTCTGATCTGCGATGGGAACGTCGACAAAAATTTTTAAAGTAAAAGATAAAAGTGACGATGTACAATTTCGCCTTTTTTTTAAAAACGCGCGTTCACCACGAGTATTTGAACGTTAAAAGTGCGATCTAGGAGTCACAAAAAAAACATGGGTGATTCAACATCACTGTACATTTTTGTGAACAAGCGTGTGATTTAACACTGAATTCCACGTTGGTGAACTCATCGTGTACGTATGTTGTACACGTACATGTACAAAGTGATAGTATATCCGCCTTTATTACCTACTATCATCTTAGTTACACACCTCTAGAGGTTACTGAATTAAAAAAAATTCTAATTCTCCAGCTGCATGGCCAATTCCGGCTCCCACAGGGAGCCCAAATATTAACCCAGGCAGTCGATTTGAACAAATTTGAATCTGACCTCCTTAGAGATTTTGTTTAACAAATATGAAAGCATTCTGAATGGTGGATCTGATGAAGAACATTTTTAAAGAAATTTCCTCATATTGCACTAAGTTAAAATTTGGGCTACCATAGCGAGTCCAAATTTTAACCTGCAGACCCGATTTGAACAAACTTGAATCTCACCCTCCTATAGATGTTGTATGTTGTATACCAAATATGAAAACATTCTGACTGGTAGATCTGAAGAAGATTTTTAAAGAAACTTCCTCATATTGCCCTAAGTTAAAATTTGGGCTACCAAAGGAAGCCCAAGTATTAACCTAGGGACTTGGTTTGAACAATCTTGAATCTGATTGTATACCAAACATTAAAAGATCTGGATGGTGGTTCTGAAGAAGATTTTTAAAGAATATTCCCCATATTGCCCTAAGTTAAAAAAATTGGGCTTCTGCATCGAGTCCAAATATGCACCAATGAGCTTCATTTTAATAAACTTGTATCTGACCCCTCTATGGATGCTGTATACCAAATATCAAAAGATTCTGACCATTGGTTCGGGAGAAAAGATTTTCTAAAATGTTTGCAAATATGCTGACTCAGCATTATTTCGATGCCATCTGCAGAACTTATACCACATACTGAATTTCGCTCAAATCGGACCATCTGTTCAGAAAATAGAAATTTTGGGCGGTGCCAAAAATCTAACCCCTCCCATTACAAAGAAAAATATTGCTTCACGAACTACGTTTTAACAAACTTGATTATACACCTCAAAAAGGAAGTTCATAACAAATATCAAGACACTGTACCCACTGGTTCATGAGAAGATTTTAAAAGTGCATTTTCCACCACCCCCTCCCTATGGGGCTGGGCATGCTGAGTTGAACAAAAATGCAATACCCCTTTGGGACCATCACTCACACAAACTTTCACTTGAACTGGCCCAGTGCTTTAGGGTGAGAAGACCAAAACATGGTGTTGACGGACGACAGACGGATGGACAATGGACGGAGAGCGGTTAGATAAGCCCAGCTTGACTTTGTCAAGGTGAGGTAAAAAAAAAATAAATAGTTCATGTCCGATATTTTACCCATGTTATTAAAATTGATAAATTTGTCTCTGGAGTGCAACAAGGCTTATACTATAGCATTGCAAAGCCTTCTTGCACTCAAGGGATGGAATACACCACCACCCATTCTATTCTGTAGATTATGAGGCCTAAAACAAACCAAGAACATGAACTTTTAATGGCAAAGAAATAATTAAAAAAATAAAAAATAAAATGAAAAACCACCTTCCTGCATGCAATTTTACAAAAAATGGCCTGAGAAACAGATCTACTTTGTGGGGCCTTATGCATCAAGATTATTACAATGAATAGTTTGTCTCACACAAAGGAATACCACACAATCCAGTGTGGACTGATTTCAAGAAGCCCTCCCCAGTGGAAGGGCAATTTTAACAAACATACAGGCACAAATAAGCTTCATACATATTGTAAAAATTCCACTAAAATAATAAACATTCATATATGTTTATTAGGAATTAGGTGCATTGTAATTAAAAGTAAATTGTGTGGTTGTTCATAAACTTATATTACTTTGTTATCAGGTGTTAAAAAAATTTAATATTTGTAAACACACCCACCCATTTAGATTAGTCCCTGCTCATAGCAGTGGCACAGACATACAGTACAGTTGCCGTGGACTGGTCATAATCCATGCGTGGGAAGTGATGTCCACACATGCTTTTACCAGATATTAGAAAATCATCATCAATAAAATTTTAATTAATGAAGCACCGGATTGTACCCTGTGCTTCATTAATTAAATTTTCGATGATTATAGCTGTAAACAGGGTTTGAAATCTAATATCATTGCATCCGTGGAAAAATTGTCCACCCGTGGAAAGTGACCAGTCCACGGCAGCTGTACTGTAGGAATGGGACTGGGGGTGAGGTGGGGGTGGTGGTTTTGGGGGTGCAAATGCCCTCCCCTAATTCAGTCACCCCATCTCCCCTGTTAACCCATATAATGAACATCCGACAAGACATTTTAATATCTAGATATTTATGCTTGTTCGCAACTTATATATTATGGACACAAATGGACACTGAGTCAAGGAAATTGTGTTTTTCTGTCTTAAATGTCAAATTTGGGGGGAAAGGGGGGTGGCACCCGACCCCTCCATTGATGAGAGGGGCAGACTCCCTCTTGTCCTCGCCCCCATCTCACTGCTATGTGGCCCAGGTGATGCTGTGCATCATATTCTTTATGTCCTGCCCCCCCCCCCCCCCCCACTAGATATTACTCTTGCCCCTAACTTTGATATCCTGGCTAAGCACCTGTATCATGGTAAATTAACATCAAATTGTGTGCTTATGTCCAGTAGCTAACATTGGGATAGTATAATGTGCTTTGTCAGAAACTTGATCAAGTATTGATGACAAACGACAATTTTCATTAACAGTACCTGGTACCAGAAATATACAGAAAATATGGAATGAGTGTTTTTCTCATATGATATTTATGAAAGGAGTCTAAGAATTTTCCGTTTTGGCGACCCTCTGGCGAGCCCAAACGGAAAATTCGGACGAGTTTCATAAATATTATATGAGAAAAACAATCATTTCATATTCTATTTATTATATGCACAAATTAGCCACTTAGTATGACTTTTTAACCCATCACCTGACTTGAGTTGCAGATGGCACTTGGAAAAAACATCCTCGTATCACTGAAAATATTCATTTTATGCTTCCAAAACGTAGGTTTTTGACCCCTCATTGGAACGAGCTCGTCGATAACCTATGTTTTGGAAGCAAAAAGTGAAAATATAAAAAAAAATGAATGGCGTTTTTTTCATGTAGGTAAAAGATTAATACAATATAACCCACCCCAAATAGGACAGATAACGTAAATTTTCCCTACTGAAATTATGCAAATGTGACCCAGTTGTATTTTGTTTAGCCAATCAAATTGTCCAGTTTTGAAATTGATCAATGAAAGCTCCCAACTCTAATTATGCAAATTATAAAAATGTGGCCCAGTTTTATTTGTTCAGCCAATCAAATTGTCTAGTTTTGAAATTGACCAATGAAATTGACGGAAGGCTTTATTTATCACTGATTAATATGAAAACAAAATATCAAATGTTTTAAAGTGAACAAAACGGACGAGTCATATGATAAAATAAGATTTGCAAATATCACCCTGCGTTTTCCAGCTATTAACTAACATACAATTCTGCGCTTCATGAAAATTATTTCGTTACTAACTGTTAAAAATTACTGTTTCTTGTTTTGCAATTTTAGAAAAAAAATCACTCCTTTTCTGGTGGGCATACTAAACACCGAGGCAAACCGAGGGATACCAAGGTGAATGAAAACAAGAGTGAAACGGGTATGGGGTCGTGTGTTCTTTTTATTATTTATTTATTGCTGCTTATGGTCACATATTTCTGCAGAACAGATAATCAGGACCACGACAGTTTTATGGGTGGAGGAAGTCAGAGTACCCGGAGAGAACCACCGAGCAACGGCGAGCAACTGTCAGCTCCCCAACATACTACACAAGCAGGGTTAGCCTTGTTCGAAGACAGGTGCACCAACAACATGCAGTATGCCAGAGTACAAAGCACTACCGTGCCCCCACATGGGCAATAGGGGTGAAGTTCTTGCCCAAGGACCCAAAGCTGTTGCCGCAGGTGGGATTCGAATCGCGGACCTCTCGGCTTGCATCCTGCACCTCTACTTACTGAGCCACTGCACCCCTGGTGGTGTATTTTGATTATGTAAATAGATTTAAGCAGTGTGTGCATGGTTTTAATGCCATATTTGAGCATTATGGGTGTTAAAGTAATAGAGTGCGCTAAAAAATCGTCCCTTTGGTATTTAGTAGGTAGCTTGGTAATGGTATTTAAAGCGACTGCACCTCAGTAAGCAACAGTGTGAATTGTTAATCACATAGTGACTTCTTAATTAGTTCTCTTTGTGGCTATCGGCAACTGTCTTCTTTGTTATGACAGAAAAATTGTTATGAACCAATATCATAACATGGGAAACAGTATATTTCAGAAGTTGTAATTTTTCAGTCGCCAACGAAAAAAAAATGCCGTAAGACTAGAGACGTGGTCAACACTCATGGCTGTCCAACGGGACCGACGATTAAAAGGATACTGACTTAATTTTTCTACAATTCTATAAAACGGCGGCAATTGTAAAAAAAACTGGTCACGTAAAGAAGGTGAAAACCTTGAAAACAAATAAGTGTCAACAAATCACCATAAATGAGTGCCGTTATCAAAGGCGAGGGGGCTAAAAAGTACACTGCATATATACAGTAGGTGCAGAGTGTATTATCATTAAATCACCCACAGAGTGGAGATTTTACCCAAACAATAATTCGAAATTTGTTGCAAAGCATAATGAGCACAAGTTAAGCTCTGGACATCAATGGACCTCTGGGTTAAACCTGGAGGTCCATTGACTCCACTGGCTGAAACATTGCTTGTGTTTTTTGTCCATATGTACAGATTTTGAAAGTGATACTTTGGGTGATAACTCCACTCCATAGGTGATTGTGTTGCAATCCATTCCCTGTGTACTGTACACATATACCAAATACAGGCTGTATCTTTGGGTGTACAGCCGAGCAATACTTATCACAGTACGCCGCAAAATCCTAATAACAAAAAGCCAACAATGGCAAAACAATAAACAAAAAAAAAAAAAAAAAAAAATAAATGATAGTTAAAAAAAAAAATAGAGCTGCCGGAACTGAAAAGTTTGGCCGGCCTAAGCCCCAGATAAAATCTGATGGGAGTTTTATTTTTATCAAACATTACAGTGATCTCCTTTATGATACCCAATTACCACTGAAGTGCTTCATCCACACACAGACGTAGCCCATTAATAACCAAGCTACCTACTATATACCAAGGGGTAGTAACAACTCGGTCTACATGTAAATATCTTGCAATTACTCAAATAAATCAAGTAATATCACGTATACTACTTCGAAGGAATCAATTAAATGTCTGCAATTATATTTAAAACTTTTTCAAACAACCCTGACTTACTTTTTTTTCACCTCGGTATCTCTCTGTACATCTCGGTGTTTAGTAGGACCCTTTTCTGGGGCTGATTTGGATCAAATTGCCACAGGATGATTTGGGTTAAATTAGTAGCCGGTTTGGGTTAAATTGCTGGAGGACAGTTTGGATGCAATTCTCACTGATGGATGTATATTATAGAACACATGGAATGGAAAGTGGATTTATTTATTTTTTTATTGGGGTTTAGCAACACTTTTGACAGTCAGGATCACCTTATGTTGGACAGTTTTGTGGGTGGAGGAAGCCGGAGTACCCGGAGAGAATCACCGAGCAACGGCGAGCAACTGTCAGGCTCCCCAACATACTAACTGCACACAAGCAGGGTTAGCAATGGTTGACGACAATTGCACCATCAACGTACTCTACGCCTTAGCACACTTTGCCACTGTGCCCGCACATGGGCAATGGGGGTGCAGTATCTTGCCCAAGGACACAATGCGGTAGCCGCAGGTGGGATCTGAACATAGGATCTCACAGCTTTCACCTCTACCTACTGAGCTGCCGTGCTCCCTTCGAACGTGGATTACTGCAGAGATAATTATACAATATATATTATTTTTTTAGGAGTGAAAAAAATATATTGCAGCATATCTAAAATATCTCACGAATGTATAACTGTGTATAACTGTATTGCTTTTCTTTGGGATGAATCTACCAAGGCCGAGTTTTCCCCAGACCGAATCATCTTGTTTCCGAAAAACGATGACATGTTATTTTAGATAACGTTAAAAATCTGGAAAGATTATAAGTTTTCCGCATTTTTGGTTTACAAAACTACAAACCATTGTTCATAAATAAAGATGGACATCACAAAGTACTTTGTTTTGATTCCTGACTGGACCAAAAAAGTAACCTATCGATATTGGGTCGTTTTGTCCCAACTGCCCTTCACCCCGGCTGACGTGTTGTTTCCCCACGGGTCGTCTCAGCGCCTATATTGGGGCGAAATGACTCGGGTATGAGGGGGCGAAACGGCAATGATTTTATTATTAAATTGTTTTAATGGTTTAAAGTACTTTTCCACCATTAAGTAACATAATAATGCATAAAACTAATATGGACACAACACATCATCTTGGAAACAAGTTTTAACAACGGCAGAAAATTAAAATCCACTACCTGTTGCATTGGATGAGCGTATTGGTATTATTACAAAAGTGCGAAAGAAATTTCTTATTGATAGCAATGAGATGAATGACTCAAACTTTGTGGAAACATATATGGAGAGGTGTCTGGGGAAAATAGTAAAAGACCCACAGAAGAGAAATGGCACAGGCCGATTGATAATTGTAATGCATTGTTACGGATGTTATAAAAATGTACAAATTACACTCAAATGTCAAAATTTGTGCTTCTGAATACTAATGATGAGTTACTTGATTTGATTTTATCGAAATATTTCGAGAAGCCTCGGGCTGCACGTTGAAAATATTGATTGGTCCACACCACACAATTACTGAAAGGCAATCCTATATAATGAACTAATGACGTATCATGTTTCTGTCCGGAAAAGCGGCCGCTCGGGTTCAAAGGGTTAACGACAGCCGGGTTCATATCGTGTCGTATAATTTAAAGTCCAACGCTTCCACCAATGAGCCACCGCGCACCCATTTTAGTGGTACTGATTCTATAGTGTTGGACGTGCAGCAAACAATATGGATATGTCTGCAAATTGAACACAGAAAATATGTATAGGTGATGTCTCACAGCACTGTCGAAATAGGACGAGCATCCCTTCTTTTTTTGCAACTGTTGCCTCAAAAACATAGGTTATTACCCATCACTGTCACAAGGTCGCTTGGGAGGGTGCCATAAGCTCTATTGTTGAGCAAAAGAATGGAACTTTTAGTTATTCTTGATTCTTTGGCCGGTGTCGTCTGCTATTCTTGCGAGCCATTGGTTTTAGTGATGATAATAAAAAATGTCGATAAAAGAACATCTAGGTGCATTTTTATTCACCAAAAGTGAGATTGTGTGTGTGTGTGTGTGTGTGTGTGTGTGTGTGTGTGTGTGTGTGTGTGTGTGTGTGTGTGTGTGTGTGTGTCTGTTGTGTGTGTGTGTGTGTGTGTGTGTGTGTGTGTGTGTGTGTGGAGGGGGTGCAAAATATTTAGTCTGAAAAAGGTGAGACTGCCATGCCGCTCTTCCTATCCCTGCAACCATATTGTTGTTGGCTGCTGTGAAAGCATGCGAATGGTTCTTTAGACTCGACAGTTATCGTCCTGCTGACCTTAATTTTGTGATGCTTATTTCATCTGCAAACAGGAAAATAGTCAATGGATTGTAACAAGAGCATTATTGCGAGTATAATATATGGAATGAGACTCGCCACTATGCTGGCCAACTATTGAGGGAAAAAGTAAAAAAAACAATACGTGACAATTTTTCTTCGCCAGTTTTAAACACATGTTTAAAAAAGGCTTTCGGACGTTAACGTTGCTGTTAAGAGCAAACTGTATTTAAAAGCACAAGAGTTTTATAGATATTCGGTTTTACGAAAAAGGTGAATTCATATGCCGATAAACGATTCAGTGTAGGCCAATACACTATTTGTCCAGACCACTGGAAAACTATTTCTCATTTTTGGTCTCTTTTCAAAAATGGAAAGAGCCGAGTGTACACCTGCTAATTTTGTACATCGACGTAACAGTAGGATGTAATCCCGGGAACAGGAATTCCCGGGTTCCCGGTTCCACAAAGCCGGTCTCGATACTGGGGAAATATTTTGCACTGAGCCGGGAATTACTCATGGTACTGTTTGTATGGAACTGAAGTTTTCAAAATTGAAATTGAAAAACTGCCCCAACGTAACTTTGTAAGATTTCCCCAGCCCTTCCACGCCTGAACTTTTTACAATCCTACTTCCTGAAAACCCTTTTCTCAGAGTCACTTTTGCTCTCAATCGGTTCAGGAGGACTCCTGTCTTCAACAGAAAAATATTCGCTCGCTTCAAAGTTCAAACTCGTCTTCATATTCAGAATCACAAGTGTCACTCACTATTCACTACCTCCTTCAACATCAACTCCTTCTTCACTGCCGCCTTCAGTCTCCTCTGCCACAAGCAGAGGAGACCGGTGGCGGTGTTAAGAAGGAATTGTAATTAGGAGGAAGTGGCGATAAAATTAGCGATTATTAAAAATGAAGACGAGTTGGAAGCCGGTTTGGGTTTTCACATTTTTCCTAGGAAAATAACTTTTTCGTATGGAGATGGCAGATTGCCAGTAAAATATGTTCATTTTCACGAAAATAAATGCGTCTTGTTACAATGATAACTTTACTTGATATAATGCGGGACATTTCCTGATACCCGGTTGGCCGGTTCTGAGTGTGCTTTCATTCCCGTTCATGTTACTATAGAAAACCGGGAATATTTTAAACCTCTCTTCGGGTTTCGTTAACAAGTGGTTTCCCATAGTGAAAATCCCGAATGTCAAACTCAACAAGAGACACTTATCTCCTAATTACTGCAGCTGTTCTGTTAATTAGTATTTACTTGGGTTGTTCACACTTGTTTTTTCTCTTTAGTATACGAGATCGCTTGTATTAGCCCATGTTGAAAATAATAAAACTGTCGAGTGTACAAAATTTGAGATGACTGCAGTGATAAAAACGGCGAAGACGTCGACTGTGTATGAGTAAATTATAATACAAGAAAACACTCCGAGTTAAAGGGACAGTAAGCCGGTAATTTTGAAAAACATATTGGCTCTCATATTTTACTTGTACGTCATGTAAAAAACGCCATTCCACGCAAAGTGTAAGACATCAAAGCAATGCAAAAATATTTAAATCTGTAATTACAAAGTTGAAATGCAAACAAAATTCAGAAAACATGAAGTTACCCTAACATTATTGGAGGTAAACAAATCCGGAAAATCTGAGTGACATCATTTTTGAAAATGGCAGTTTCTAATTTTAACTCTGCTTCTGTCCAAATAAATAACTCCCGCCAACAACAGTTGTGCATTATTTTAGCACTAACTGAGCATAATTATATAAAAATGCAGTTATGTATCCAAAAAATACCCACTGCATGTTTATCGACCATGGCAATCGGGAAGAGATTTCACTGACGCCGCATACGCTATAAACAGACCTGTGTGAACACAAACTTTACATTTGTCCTTCTTTCTGGGAAACCTGATTTCGGCGAATGTGCAAAATAATATTGCCTTGGAATCTTCCGTGAGTGATCGACTAACCAGTTCGGATTGAAAAACTTGTCCAGCGAATCGTATGCTTATATACGAATGATATATAAAACATGAGGGTTTTGTTAAATGGTGGTTTTGTTAAATGGGCAACTTATTTTTTTTCAAAATCGCAGCATATTGTACTTTTAACCATTTACCGGACGTAACGGCCAAAACCGTCCAGCGCTATTCTCAAAAAATCGCCAATTATTTTCATTATTTTTTTCATTTTTTGTCTCAAAAACATAGGTTTTGACTCCTCATTGTGACGAGCTCGTTCCAACGAGGGGTCATAACCTTTGTTTTTGAGACAAAAAATGCAAAAAATTAGTTGTTCAAGAATTTTTTTTTTGCAATTGTCGTCTGGTTTTCATGTTAGGTAAAGGGTTAAATTATAACATTTAAATGAACTATCTGGCGCTTTAACGGAGTATGGATGTGGATGGGCGTGTTTGGTTGTATGAAGTGCGTTTAATCATACACGCCAATACCACATTCATACTCCGATAAAGCGACAGATAACTCATTTCAGTTATTGTGTGCACGGCAAATGGGGTGTGATAAGAAATAATGAAACTGATATGTAAATAAGATAAACTTTAGTAAAATCAACGGGTTAATGATCTGAAGAAACAAATAATAGTTTGACAATACTAGGCTTCACTATCGTTGTTAAAATCAAATGAATGAATCTATTTGAGCTTGATTACAATTGTTCGAAAGATATTTGGGCACGTTACGGGGTATCAATATATCATTTGTAATTTTTTATAAGACATGATTCACCAAACCTGGGCAAAGAAATAACAAAATCTTTTCACACTTTTCAGAACTCACGGACGACACGTGTAATGATTTCTCTCAACTGAGCATTTTCAGTTGCTCTTTCGCAAACACAGTGTACGGTCCATCGTTAGAACGAAAATTAAATTTAAGGCCCGGGGAATCGCTATTTTGTGTTCGAACCCAATATGGCTGACAATTTTCGTTGTTGGAAGAGATTTACAGGAAGGTTTGCTCCCCTTAATTTTCTAAATTTGCCAGTAAATTTAACACTATGGGTACGGGAATTTCGTATAAAAATTGAAATTTAGAAATGTTAGCGAAGCTGTATCATCGAACTGCACAGCATTTCACGAACTTCTGGCATTTTCTGTAGAGTGGTACAAAAATACTGAGGCTGGCATTTTACAATTTTTCCCCAGTCTGTTTGGACTTTTGACTATTATTCTCTGTTTAAACCCTTTTAAAATTAAGACCAGGGCGTTCACCACCTTTTTGTGTTCTGTACCTTTTTTTCTGTTTATCATATCAACAGTGTGCGCATCGTGAATATAATACATACACTATCCTTTCCATTAATACAATAGTTCAGGAGGTAAGATTTGCTATATTTTTCCTGGGAAGAATAGAATCTTGCAAATCACTGTAAAGTACATTCGCTAAACAATGGGCCACAGTTACTTAACTTCTAATTAGCTTGCCCTAAAAAGCCAATTTATCTTTGTAACTTTTAATAAGCGAAAGCAATAGACAGCTCTGAGAGCTGTCTATTGCTTTCGTCTATTAAAAGTAACAAAATGAAAGGTCGCTTTACTTTCTACTGATGTCATAGATATTTCCTTTACAATAACATGTTTCTAAATTGGAGCTTCCGCGGTCGTCTAATAATGTCAGGGAAGATAACTTTATCGAACGTCGATTTTCATGATGAGATAAGCCAGGGGTGCTCAAATCGATTCAGACAAAAGTTTTTACATAGAATCGAATCACGAATCAAATCGCATTTCCAATGGAAACAGTTTCAAAAAAGGAAGTGATGCTCGTCCTATTTCGACAGTGCTGTGAGACATCACCTATACATATTTTCTGTCTTCAATTTGCAGACATAACATATTTTTTGCTATACGTCCAACACTATAGAATTAGTACCACTAAAATGGATGCGCAGTGGCTCATTGGTGAGAGCGTAGGACTTTAAATTATACGACACGATATGAACCCGGCTGTCGTTAACCCTTTGAACCCGAGCGGCCGCTTTTCCGGCCAGAAACATGATACATCATAAGATCATTATATAGGATGGCTGTTCAGTAATAGTGTTGTGCTTGACCAATCAATATTTTCAACGTGCAGCCCGAGGCCATTGTAAATGCGATTCGATTCTGGCTATTGGAAATTATCTCCTAAAACCCAGGTGGTATAGCGTGATCACTCTGCTTTTGCAGTTTTTCTTTGTTGTTGTCGTTTTGGGATGTCTCATTCATTTCTGAAGGGTAAAACAGTTTACAGAATTAGTATTGGATTGTCGTTCTTGATTTTCATTTGGAGACGACATATTGAATGCTCAACACCATCTTTTCAAGTTCGATTAGAAGTTAAAATATAGCACGTGAGCCATCCAATTCCATTAACAATATTAGGGCCAAAATTCACCAGGGTATAATTATTTCTTGTTGCGATTGTATTCCTCACTTTTTCAATTAGATTTTTTTTTACCCTTCACCTAACATTAAAAACAGGCGACACTTGTAAAAAAATTCTTGAATAACTAATTTTTTTCATTTTTTGTCTCAAAAGCATAGGTTATGGCCCCCATTGGAACGAGCTCGTGAAAATGAAAAGTGAAATGAAAAAATAATGAAAATTAATTGGCGATTTTTGAAATTAACGCTGGTCGGTTTTGACCGTTACGTTGGGTAAAGAGTTAAGACAAAGTCTTGAGGTGAGAGACACTGCGTGGTGAGTGACGTATGAGAAAAAAGGAAACACGCCGACAGAGAGAAATTTCACCAGAGGAACACAATTGTGTAGGGAGCGTAAGAAGTAGAAGCCATGCCATAGCCTATGGACACGAGGGCTGAATCGGTAGGTCTGTTGACTGAATATCAGTTACGCGACTGAGCTCGTAAACATTGTATCTGGGTAAATAAAAAATTTGCTCCGTGGATATTTAGTGATAGCCTGCTCTTTGGGGCTATTTGGTATACATTTTGCTATTCGCGAGGCTGCGAGTGGCGTGATAGCATTAGCGATAATCGAAACCAAGCCCCTTTATTGCTTGTACGTGACAGATTGTTTAAAACTTCTAATCTAGAAGGCGTAAAACGCCACACAAATAATAAATGCACTTGCTGAAAATGCTTATGAAATTAATAATAACACAGATAACAAAAACAACGGGTAATCAAGTATAAATAATTTAGGGTCCTGTGAAGCTTCGAAATTCGATTCGATTCGAATAGTCCCCGTGATCCGATCCGATTCGATTTCAATCGCACCGATTCAAAATTTTTTGAATCACTGAAATGTTCTTAAAATTCTACAAAGAGTCTCCACTTGAAACCTTCTACTGCCATCAGGTCTCCTGTACAGGAGACCTGATGACAGAAGAAGATTTCAATAAGGTTCCGCCTCCGAAATTACATTGATTCCGTCCTAGAATATTCCGATCTTTTGCTTGATTTTCACGAGTCGCCATTGAACACACGACTTCATTAGAGACCTACAATATCTACGTTGTAAGAAGGCACAAAATCAACACTTTGAAAAGCGGCGAAATTCGATTCGAGACTCCATTCGATTTGAAACCTGGTCCTTGATTTGATTCGAGATTCGATCCGACCCGACATTTAAGGTTCGAAGGGTCCTAAACTAATTTTAATTCTTTGTGACTTATCAGGCTCAAGTCGTGCTTAAAAAAATGCCTGATTTCATGATACTGAAATTTCAGCCCAGACATAAACTTTACGATTATGTTCAACAGCTGCATTAAGTATAGCAATCAATATTCAGTCCTTAGATCTCCCAATGTACACTGATTGGCTAAAACTTGTCCTATACTCCAATACTTATAACAGAAGCTGATTTACTATCCAAGCAATATTATGTTCTTCCTGTCATAACTCTGGGAAGTAGAGAAGTGCCTGTTTACTGCGGTAAACAAATTCTGATTCTCTTGTAATATGTGATCTGGTAGCCAACGCCTGAGGTGGGAGTCCTCTAAAGCGGCAACATACGTATTAACGATTGAATAATCTCAACTTCATACATACGTTACTGAAGCATCCTGCTACCTTGATCTTTTGACTCCCAAATTGACATTGTTAACCCTTTACCTAACATGAAAAGCAGACGACACTTGCAATAAAAATTCTTGAATAACTAGTTTTTTTAACTTTTTGTCTCAAAAACATAGGTTATGACCCCTCGTTGGAACGAGCTCGACGAGCTCGTTCCAACGAGGGGTCATAACCTATGTTTTTGAGACAAAAAATGAAAAAAATAATGAAAATTAATTGGCGAATTTTGAGAATAGCGCTGGCCGGTTTTGGCCGTTACGTTGGGTAAAGGGTTAATTCATTTTCCCAAGGAAGTGGACCTGTAAAGTTTCAAGATTTGAGGCCAACGTATTGACGTGTTAAATGCCCGGCAACCGTGTTCAGGTTAGTGTTCCCTGTGACCTTGGCCTTTTGACTCAAACCCGATAGGGTTTCCCCTAGGACGTGTAAAAATTTGTTTGCAAATGCAAATTAAGAAAGACAAACGTACACAAATTCTGCATTCTGTTACCTTTTTGAGCGTTTGTCCTTCCAAAGCGGCAAACTCCAGAAATAGCGTGGTCGTACCATATATAATACAGGATATTGTTCTTGGCTATTTTGAACTACCACACGCCCATATGAAGCCAACTTGTTAGCGTGATGGTGCAAAAATAATCCAGGACAAACACTAATTAACTTCTGGTGAAAGGGAAGATACAACACCCTTTACTATAGGTTTATAATTTTGCAAAGATTAGTATTTTGCTCGAACAACCCAAATATGATTTCCATAAATTTATTTATTTATTTATTTATTTATTTATTTATTTATTTATTGGGGTTTAACAACATTTTAAGCAGCCAGGATCACTTCGTGTCGGAAAATAAATAATAAATAAATAAATAAATAAATAAATAAATAAATAAATAAATAAATAAATAAATACTTTAATGGTACTTTTATTGTACAGCGCTGAGAAGATTGGCAGATTTGTTGGGTGAAAGTATACCTTTTTATTGACAACGAATGTTATCCGGAATCACAACCGACTATAAAGTTAAAAATATGAATTAATGTCGGACGCTTGGACGTTTGACATGTATCTAAGCCCTTTCTTGGTGTCGACTCCAATAATATTATCATAAGAAATTACCATTTTGTGATAAAATATACTGCCGCAACACGATTGGTTAAATGAGATTATGTTCCTGCTCGGTATTCTCCCTACAACACCCAGAGATTTCCATAATTGGATGCTACTTAGTTGCGTGTGCGTGGCGGAGAGGGGAGTCAAACCTCCCTCGAAAATTTAAAGAAGTGTCCTTACCTATCAAGTATTTGTCCTAAAATGCTCTGCTCTTATCCAGAAAATTTCTCCAAAAATTTCCCTTACCCACAATAAGCAAAACACTCTTCCTTTGCCATGTAATTTCCAAGCTCAAGCCCGACAGGGTTAGGATCCACCCCCACACGCACACACACACACACCATTTAGCACCACCTCACACCAATGTTGATCACTGACTCTTAACTGTTACTGACCTTTCATCACCAATTCAACGAAAGTGGCCTTAAAGCGGTAGGCTGCAAACACGCGGCAATGTCAGGCGAGCAGTTCGCATTGATTGTCTCAGCTAGTCCTCGACAAGCAGTAGAGACACCCAGAGTCTACCACCCTATGTCATTAATTATTATTTTATTTAGTACCATTCATGGTTACTGACGGATATCGCATGCATTCCCGTTTTATCGGACGCGCTCTAGAAAAAAAGGCAATGTTTTCGTTACATCATTCGAAACACAAATCAATTTATTGTTCCCTTACCATTCCCTCGTGCAGTTATTTGAACGCCTAAGCAAAATACAGCCCCTAGTATTTTTCGAACAACTTGCACAAATGTGTTGAAACTGTTAAGTAAGAAGAGGACGAACACAATATTACAACGTTTTCGATTGGAGTCAAATAGTTTAATGGATTCATAGAATATGATAGATAATTTCAACATGGTCTTTGCGAATATGACTGTTTGGGGGTGGGGGGGGGGATTTCAATGTAAACCTTATTTGCCCCGACTGTGAAGGCTCGCTCAAGTCCCGACTGATAAAACAATCCAAATATTAATTCAGGGGCGGCGGAAGCTCAATAAAAGTGGAGAGGCACAAATTTACAATGCTACCATGGTTCGACCCAGTGTGAGAAAGGTTACAATCGTATATCGGTAAATGTACCATGACTCACTGTAGCCTCTCGTTTAGATGAATATGCCGCTGTGTGGTCACTGTCCTGTCCGTTTCTTCTACTTCAGTCAGCTTCCAAACCGAAGGCTGGCCTTCGGGTTGGAAGATGGTTGATGTAGAAGGAACGGACCGAAGCGATCGAAAGTGGGATTCTGTGGCTAAATATTGTTTGGATTTGCAAATAATGTTAATGCCTGTATATTGACACGTTTGAATGTGCCCATTTTAACTCATTGTGTTACTGCGAAAAAGATATCTGTGGAAAAAGTGCGGTGGGGGGGGGGGGGGGGGGGCACGTGCCCCCTGGCTCCACCGCCTCTGTATTACTTCATTCGACTTTTGACGCTAAAAAGGCTTAAGAATGTTAAAAGTGTTCCCATGTATTCAAAATACGGGAACGCTGTTAAGGTGCTATATAAGTAATGGAAAGGTAGCTTGAATATAGGTGACATGTTAATTTCGATGTCATCAGAAATTTGAAAAATGAAATCATTTTTTATTATCCAGAATTGTGAACAACTGCTCATAAATAAACTTGGACAACACAAAAATTCACATTATTACACTGTTTAGATAAAGACAACGAAAATAACTTGTCGCCTTTTTGCAAACTGTGTTTCCCATTACTTACAGTACGCGGAGGGTGTATTATCATTAAATCACCCACAGAGTGGAGATTTCACCCTGGCAATAATTGCACATTTATTGCAAAGCATAACCATCACAAGCACAGTTCCAACCAATGGACCTCCGGGTTAAACCTGGAGGACCATTGGCTGAAACATTGCTTGTGTTTCATGACCATATGTACATAATTTGAAAGTGATACTTTGGGTGATAACTCCACTCCGCGGGTGATTTAGTTACAATCCACTCCCCGCGTACAGTATATAGCACCTTAAAATTCCGTATATTCGAAATAAAATTGGTATCTGAAAAAATGAATTTTGATTTCTCCTCAAAAAAGGAATTATGTCCCCTGATGTGTTTGTGAGAACATACCTATTTTGCTTGGAGAAGGCTGTTTGCTGGCTTAAAGCAGCTGTCAGTCGGGATTATTTGGGGCTGCAAGGTATTCGAAACTGAATACCGGTATCGGTGTTCAAAAAAATACCATGGTATACTGGTATATCGAGCGACTGTTCAGATATCTGGACATACGTACCATAATCGGGACTTCATCATTCACAATCAGAACAAATCAGCTTGTCTTTGAAAAATAATATTTGTTGAACTGCACAATTTGTATATTACCCGAGAGGATGCGGCCAATTCGTTAGGTACAGGGATAATATTATTCTTTCGGGACTACAGTTAAACAACTCAGGACATCTTGAAAACTGAACTGTGGGTAAATACATAATGACGATAAATCGATATTTTTGCCCCCTTTATCCCCCACTATCCTGAATTGGATACCACAGCTGTTCATCTGGATGACCGACTGTGTGAATGACAAAACTCCAAGTATCCAATTCAGTCTCGAGTGGATTGTAACTAAATCACCCGGGGAGTGGAGTTATCACCCAAAGTATCACTTTCAAATTATGTACATGTGGACAAAAAACACTATCAATGTTTCAGCCAATGGACCTCCGGGCATAACCCGGAGGTCCATTGGCTGGGACTTTGCTTGTGCTTGTAATTTTTTGCAACAAATTTTCAATTATTACTTGGGTGGAATCTCCACTCTGTGTGTGATTTAATGATAATACACTCTGTACATACTGTACATGATTACTGGCTTTTGCGAATCGATATATGTGACTCCAATCGAGGCGAAAGTGTCCGGACTGGAAAATGTATTGACGGTTGTTTAATCTCCATTCGCTTCGCCCCTTTTTACTTCAGGACGTATTTAAGATGTGCACTTCCACTATCGGGAACGACTCTCAATATGCCTCTCCGGAGGTATCGAGTCAAACAATTTTAACATATTATTTATTTGGAGTTGGACGTATAAAAGACGTAACTAGCATACGCTTTGTAAAGTTCTTATTCAACTAATATCCTTATTAGTCGGAATCATGAGAAACGTAGAATTCGCAAGGTTACATGCGGAGTTTATTGCCAGGGAAAGTTAGTACACAGAGTGAACAACAAATAAACGGCTAATAACTTATCACTAGTCAACTTTCTAGACAGGACGTAGTGAAAATCGAACCTATGATGCGTTATCTGAAGACATTATATATAAAACGTACATCATACCACATGGAAATTCGACTTTTTTCAGTTTTAAAATATATTTTTGAACGAATGTCTCTCTCCTATCTGCATTTGGATGAATTAATGAATGAATGAATTATTATTTTACTCTTACGCTAAAAGCTCGACAGATCGCGTGACGCGTTTGGGACATTAATGAGTTAGCATCTCAACAACATTCGAATCCCACCTGCGGCAATCGCGTTGTGTCCTTGTGCAAGACACTTCAGTCCTATTGCCCACGTGGAGGCACGGTGACGTTGTGTACTAAGCCGTACTGTACGTCGATGGTGCACCTGTCTTCAACCAATGCTATACCTGCTTGTGCGGAGTTAGTATGTTGGGGAGCTGACAGTTGCTCGCCGTTGCTCGGTGGCTCTCTCCGGGTACTCCGGCTTCCTCCACCTGTAAAACTGTCATGGTCATGATTAGCCATTGTGCAGAAATATGTGACATTAAACACCAATAAATAAATAAATAAATCTCAACAACAGCTCAATGCGTCACGTGATAGAGAACCGTTCGATAGATTGTTCCCATGCACCCTCTTTGCTCCACAATTTGATTTTCAGCGACATTGTGGAAAGAATTTTCATTTCGGAGAGTTTTCGTCATGTCACGGGGGATTATACATGGAGATTACGATAAACAATGACCCCCTAAACTATGCGTCCCAACTACTGTTTAACTGCATGTACGTTTCCTCAATTCTCCGTAGACCGGACAGGTTATAAATAGTCACATGACCGTGGACTACTGTTCTCAACAAAACGAAAGATAGTCGTAGCTCAGCTGTAGGAACGTAGTGGTTAACCCACTGGGGCAGCCACTACATTCCAACAGTTAAACTAACGATTGTTATTCATATTTAAGGTTATTAAAAATAATACTGTGTCATCTGATTTCCTCCGTGCAATTCCATTTCAGGCTACTTTAAGTTATTTGTGTTTTGCTGGTACCAATAGTAATAAGAGGAATAATATGACTTTATCGTTCATTGAGGTTTTTTAACAGCTCACAGAATGGATTAACGACCCTCCATCTTATTAGCGGCAGCTTAGTTCTTTATTAACCCGACAGCTTAGTTCTTTTTTGCTGTCGGACTGTTAATCATATCTGTTGGGCCGTTAATAAACCGCAGTGCTTCCGAAGTCATGTTATTGTTATATTACGCAATACTATGGTCGTAGAAGGGTTTTTCTCGAATATAACCCGCTCTGGTTGCGATGCACTTACAGCAGTGGATCGAGAATTCATAAATAATACAATTCGAAAACGAGACCGAATAAAGTAATAAAAAAACCTAAACAAAACAGTTAAATAGCATCTGCGCGGCAAACTTTTTGCACGCTTTTTTCAACAGGAGTCAATACTATAAGACTTTTACAATTGTATTTTCTAGAATTGTATTTTCTACCTATTAATATAACCGACTAAAATGAATCATTAGCATTTTAAAAGATATGGCAATTTGCCAACTGTCAAATTGCCACATCTTTTAAAATGCTAATGCTTCATTTCAACCTATTTAATGTCATAACTGGAAAATACAATTCTAGAAAATACAGTTGTAATAGTTTTATAGTATTGGCTTCACGTGTGATTGCCAGACAGAGCTGTAGACAGGAACGAGGACATCGACTTTTGATCAGATCGTGATGCAGTCTGATTCTCTCCGACTCGCCTTGACCCGAAATTTAAGATTCGAAAGGCCCCCCACTCAAATGTCGCGTTTTGTATTCAAGAAATACAGAGAATGTCATGATGTGTGAATGCGTTCACCAATACGGCACGAGTGCCCACGTGAAAGGAAAGAACGAGTAACGCAGCCATTTTGATGAACGCATTCACACACCGAGGAGTTTAGTGTTTATTACACGCCTCTATGTCATAGGATAAAACAAATTCCGAAAAATTCGGACTTATTTACAGAATTCTGACAGTAGACAGAATCAGACGTCTGTTTGACACAAAAACAAAAGCAAGACCCAGGTGTGATTGGCAAACACGGTTGACAGATCGATACGCGAAGAGAAAAATATAAATGAAAATTGTGTCCATAAAGGTTATTTATTAATGTTTTTAAGAAATAAGCTGCTGTTATCTGAGAGATATTTGCTTCAAAGTCAGAACTTCAGTGTTATAAAAATCACTCCATATATACAGAATAAGTTTAATTTCGTTAATTTTTATGGATTTGAACAAAAACATTTAAATTGACATTCGATTTATCGGCTGTCATCGCAGCTTCCGAAATGAACAAGGTCAGAATGTGACGAGGAGAGCATGTGACATTTTGATTGGACGAATACAAAATGGGCGGAGTTTAGTTCCTTTGATGGATCCATGACGTCAAGTGGAAAAATATTCCCTCAACGGAAATCCGTGTGGAATATATTTTCCGTTCAGATTTGTAAATATGGAACTAGGGGAAAGTAATAGGCGTGTAATAAATGGTAAATATTCGTGACGGATAAAATAAGTTGCGTTAGAGAGCATAGATACGAAAAATAACTTCAGATTCCTGATTTGAGTGATCCGACCATATTTTGCAGCTTTTTTCAGACAAAAGAGTTAAGGTTCTCTATGGGAAAATGGCCAATTGTGTTTTACCTTTACTGATCACCACGTTTTGTCAAGCGTTCATTCAAGATTCTATATACTTGGGGAAGAGAGCAGGGGTGTAACTATGGGGGTGTAGGTGAGTGGCAAACCCGATAATTTTATAGTCGGGACATTTTCGACTTCTTCGGAGTCTTAGATGTTGATTCGCGCTTACTAATAATCACGTACTTTTCGGTGTGTGACCGATTCGGCCCAGCATGACCAATTTTGAATCAGATACGTGCTGATTAATTGAGAAATGGAGAGCATGTCACGACGACGACTACATTTATTTATCCACTAACATTTTTGTAAACTGTAATCCCGGCTAATAAATATTCCAACTGCATCACCAAAGAAGGCATGCCTTGATGACGCAGTTGAAATATTTATCAGTCGAGACTTGTGTCATGACAGTCGGAACAAATTGAAGTCGCACACACCTCCTCTTCGCGACACTCTGGAAGTGGTGGTTGCATGATTGTCAAGTTTATATTCCATAATGCGGCTCTGGTTCGAGTTCTACCTGTTCATACTACCATCTGCGGAATATCAGCAGGGTCCGTTATATTTATTTATATTTATTTATTGGTGTTTAAGGTCACATACTTATACACAATGGCTAATCGTGACCGTGACAGTTTTACAGGTGGAGGAAGCCAGAGTACCCGGAGAGAACCACCGAGCAACGACGAGTAGCTGTCAGCTCTTCAACATCGCAACGCTGAACACTGCACCGCGGCACAGGCAAGGTTAGATTGGTTGAAAACATGCGCACCATCAACGTGCAGCACGCCTTAGTACACAGCGTCATCGTGTCCCCGTGTAGGCAATCAGGTTAAGTGCCTTGCCAAAGGACACAATGCGGGAGCACGAATCAGTCGCTGAAATGGTCACTCATCCAACTACTAACGGCGCTCGACGTTACTTAACTTCGGTGATCTGAGGAGAACCGGTTACCGCGACGCCTCCACGCCCCCAGCAGAGTCCGTTCCGTGGTCGATGAGGGGACCACAAAGCAATTGGTTCACGCATTTGTAACAAGTAGATTACACTATTGTAACTCTCTGCTATTTGGCTGTAAACAGTCAAACATTAACCCTTTACCTAACATGAAAAGCAGACGACACTTGCAAAAAAAAAAATCTTGAATAACTAATATTTTTAATTTTTTGTCTCAAAAACATAGGTTATGGCCCCTCGTTGGAACGAGCTCGACGAGCTCGTTCCAACGACGGGTCATAACCTATGTTTTTGATACAAAAAAAAAAAAAAAATAATGAAAATTAATTGGTTAATTTTGAGAACAGCGCTGGCCGGTTTTGTCCGTTACGTTGGATAAAGGGTTAAGAAGCTGCAACTTGTTCTTAACTTTGCAGTAAGAATTATCACCAGGCAAGGAAAATCATGTCACATCACTCCCCTCCTCTCTCATCTACACCGGTTGCCAGTTGAAGAGAGGCTCGAGTATAAAATGTTCCTACTGACAATCAAAACCCTGAATGGTCTGGCTCCTGATTAACTGGGCAGTTTGGTGCAACGATATGTACCATCTCGACTCCTCCGTTCAGCAGCTTCGAACTCCTTGATATCCAAATCAGGCATCATTGTAACGGCAGGCGATCGGGCTTTTTCCGTGGCTAGCCCCACTCTTTGAAATAGGCTGCCCGATCACTTAAAGGCACTTCAGACGCTCGAAAGCTTCAAAAAGGCACTGGAATCCCGCCTTTTCGCACCTGTATTTGGTGTTCATTAACTTTGTATCAACTTTATAACATATGTACAAAACAGCAGCAGAGCGTTGCAAAGCCTTAGAGAGCAATTTTGTGGATTCGTGGCGCTAAACTGTATTTATTATTATTATTACCTGTGCATGGGTAGAATGCAAATTAAACCATGTTGTTTACAAGCTGAAGTTGATGTACATTTTTAGTGCTCCAAGTGTTATCAAGTACTCTTGAGACTACTCAAGATTCTGGCTGTCGGAACAAAAATAACGATTTGTGATTCATTTATCGACCAGCAGATTATTATCAGTTTCTCGAAGTGTGTGTGCTTTCTCGAAACGTGTCTGCTCGACTTCTTGTTGAAATATTCACCCAGAATAAAGCAGTTTATTTCACTATCTAGCGGCTTAGTTGGTAAACCATGGTACACATCCTGAAACTTCCTATACTGCAACCTTCCGTCATTTAACCAATAGAATTAGCGTAAATTGTGGAAATGGGCGTGCCGTTAAACGCGACCGCCAATCCCTGTATAATGCATAGACGAGGATATCATTGTTGTATCTATCAAAAATTGCATTTCAGACACCAATGAATGATCTGAAATTAATATGATCCGATGAGATTGCGTCACTCCGTTTTTTGTGTTCAGCATCCATAGAAATATCTGAAAGGTCTGGTCTTTCAATACGTTTTTGTCTCTTGAAAGGACAGTTTGTATATTTTATCTTAGGATGTGCGCAGATTTGATAAATGAAACTAAAAAGACCCCTCAATAAGGTCGAAAATGCTATTTTCCAATTTTTAGGAAGGTTTGTATGAGAAATAAAACAAGTAACGTTTATATAAATTTGTATATTATCCAAAAAATCAATACTCTTAATTTACCAAACGATATGCATACTGATGGTTCGATTAATTAAGATTCCGAATTTTTAAATTATATAAATTTCTCATACCCCAAATATTAAATTCACTGACAGATTTTGGAAATCAAGGATAGGCATCGCTTTTTCAAAAGTCATTCAGCGGCCAATACTATAAAACTTTTACAATTGTATTTTCTGGAATTGTATTTTTTGATTATGTCTTTAAATGGTATGAAAGGAACCATCAGCATTTTCAAAGATCTGGCAATTTGCCACTTGGCAAATTGCCATATCTTTTAAAATGATAATGATTCATTTTAGTCAGTTATATTAGCAGGTAGAAAATACAGTTCTAGAAAATACAGTTGTAAAAGTATTATAGTATTCGCTCCTGGACGATAAAAATAGTTTGTAATAGCCGTGATCTGTTTTCAATAAGGCTCGAAGCTTTTTTTTCTCTTTGTTATTAGTGATGTAATGTTATGTCAGCAGATCGTGCTGGAAAATGCTGCTCCACTGTTCAAAAGCCGCACACCGCATTGAAATGCACAGCACGTGGAAACTGGATTAACAGGAAATTACCTAGATAGCAACTTAAATATTGAAACGAAAATGCATAAAACACACACGGAGAATTTCAGCCAATGGACCGTCGGTGTTGACCCGGATATCAGTTGGCTGAGATTTGCTACTGTTTTCGGTTCTCTACCTTAGCACTCACAATACCTTCAACACAAATTTGACATTAATTGTCAAAAGGTAACAGAAGAAATGCTTGTTAAGAGAATAAAATATATGTTAATCTATCAAAGAATTACTCTGAAACTGATCTCGGGGTCATCAATAAAATATTAGTATTTTATCCATTATATCTTGTTTGATAGATGGACCCTGAAAATCACTCATTTTCAAGTCGAATAGAATCTTGAATCGAATCTGGTGTGTTATTCGAAATCCAATTGACCCTCGAATGGAACCGGGGGCGTCTTGAAGATAACCGATTGTGGGGAGGGATGGGTGGGGACTGTAAACCTAATTTGTTTCGGTTATGATGGCGCAAGTCCCAACCAGTAAAATATTCCAACTGCATCATCAAGGCATGCCTTCATTGAAGGCATGCCTTGATGCTGCAGTTGGAATATTACCCAATAAGGATTGTAGTTAAAAAAAAAGAAGGGATGCGAAAATAACATTGACTTGTTACTGCCCGGGGCTATTTGCTAGCAAATGATCATCGTCGACATTGTTCGGAAACTTTAAATTTCCTTTCAATACTGGTGGCTGCAAATGAGACTGGAATTACCATAGGTGCTGCTATGGGAGAAGATGCTATATATGTTGATACAGGGAAAATTACACTCAGTCTTTATTTTCAGCATTATTTATGTATCATTTCCATCTGACCTATACGTTTTGTGAAACAACGTTGAGGACTGATACCAAACTATATTTCTGTGAAAAGAATCGCAAGGAAACGAATGGGGCAACCGATGTCGAATCGAACCGAATAGAATTTATTAAATAAATACTCCGCTTGATCATTAGAATAACGGTAAATGACCAGTCATCTGTTAATTGAATACTCTTTGCGATAGAATATTTTCCCTGGCACGATGTCCGTTCAATTAACAGGCTTCCACTGTACACACCATACTCTGGAATACCGTCCTATCGGACGGGGACGAAAAACGGCTGTCCCATGTGCGTTGAGAGACACACTCCGCGAAGGTTAAAGATCCATTCGTAGTATTCGAGAAGTACGAGGCCACGAAGTTGCCTCTACCAAGACCATCCCACACACCTGTGCCATTGGGCCAAGTAGAAGTGTTAATATAAGTTGTATAACTTGTTCGCCAATCCTCGTAAAACAAACAAAAGCTTAACAAAAAATACTCTGGACTAATACAATGTTTAAGAACTATTATGCTTTCAAGCCAGGATATCGTGTAGAAAAAAACATAAAAAGCAGCAGTTTTAGTCAATGGACTTTAAACCGTGTCGTCCTTTGATTAAAACTGTGCTCGGTCTTCCTGACTTTTATCGTCAAGAAAATCGACTTTCGGTATACATGTAGTCATCTCCTTTGAAATTATCAGATGGGCGAGGAAGGTCCAATTAAGAAGCAAGTAATTGCCGAGGAAACACCTTTGACATCAGAAAAATGAAGTCAACTTTCCTTTTGTTACTTTCACTAAACGAAAACAACAGATAGCTCTCGGAGCTGTCTGTTGTTTTAGTTTATTAGAATCAACAAAAGAAAATTTGGCTTTTATGACAAGCCAATTAGAAGTAGCTAGTTCACAGATAATGCTTCATTTAGCATATCTATCAGAAGCACACCTACAAAACAGAAATGTCCACTTTTGCTTTTTGTTTAGCGAGTGTATTTTTACCGTAATTTGAAAGTGTTTATTCTTCTCAAGAACAAAATTAGCATGTCTCACCTCTCAGATTGTTATATTAATGGAAAGGACAGTGTCTGTATTATATGTCACGATGCATACAGTGTTGAAATAATCAGCAGAAAAAAGAGTACAGATCATCAAAAGATAGTGGAAAAGCCGTTTTCTTATTTTTATGTGGGGTTTGAACCGAGAATAAGTGGACAACCCTTCACACTCTTCGGAGAAAAAATTCAAAAAGCCAGTTTTGGTATTATTTATTATACACTACTCCACAGGTAAATGCCTGAAGTTTGTTAACCCTTTACCTAACCTAAAAAGCAGACGACACTTGCAAAAATAATTCTTGAATAACTAATTTGTTTCATTTTTTGTCTCAAAAACATAGGTTATGACCCCTCGTTGGAACGAGCTCGACGAGCTCGTTCCAACGAGGGGTCATAACCTATGTTTTTGAGACAAAAAATGAAAAAAATAATGAAAATTAATTGGCGATTTTTGAGAATAGCGCTGACTGGTTTTGGCCGTTACGTTAGGTAAAGGGTTAAATGCTGCGCACACTGATGATAACATTTGCTATTTCGAAATTATAATCTTTATTTGAAATTCCCATCCCCTTATTGTTAGCTGGTAATGTGCTGGAAGCTCATATTTGGGCTTTATTCTGAGTACAGGTACTGCAACTTAAAGGCTTCAAATATAGTGGCTGTGCTTCATATTATCTATGAAGTGATATTATTTAATCTGTTCAGATTTGCCTTGTTACAATTTATAGGAGAATGCCCACAGGCGATCTCCTATAAATTGTAACAAGGCAAAAACATGTGAACAAATTTTGGTTGCCAAAAATAATTTAGCACTCAACCAGTTAAATTTATAGACGGCTTCAGAAAATTGAGGGGGGGGGGGTAAGTTCCCCGTAAACCTCTTTTCGACTTGACGAAACCCGCGATCGGTGGAGCGAATGTTATTGCAGAGCAAATTCGCTCCATTTGTTACAGAAATCTGCAAACTATATATTTAAAAAGTCTCAGCGAGCCATGTTCGACAGTCTAACTGTTTCTCACTAGCGAAGGCACGTATATTTTGAACGTCCACTAGAATTGCAAAATAAACCACATTACCAATAAAGGTACACGTTTTATTGCAAAGTTGTCCTTATTAACGAGAGGTGAGAAAGTGTGGCTGTTCACTTGTCTGTCACATCCACACGTCCGGATTCGACCCGCAACAAAAAATTGTCAACATCACTTATGAGATGGATGCTAGTTCGCGTATCGCCACTGAGCATCTTATCTGGTGAATAAACATTCCCCTGTGTATAGGCTGACACACGCTTTGAATAATGATACGATTGCAGTTTTCAAGAATGCTGATGCTACGAAGAGAACATTTTTTTTTTAACCGAGTCTAGAGAGTAAAGCGCATTAGTTACTGGAGAAATCTCTAACGTAAATAAAATGCTGATACTGTTATTATTTTATCGGTTTGTTGTTGATAACATGCTTAAAAACAGCCCAAAGAAAAACCCTCCACCCAACAAACATCACCCCCAGAAAAACAACGATTTCTGATATTTCCACCTAGTTCTTTTTGTTTTAAATTGTTTTTTTTATTCTCTCTTTCAACACCCATTAGAGTAGAATGCTACATTAATTAATATTCTTTTTAATTACCAAACAAAGTGACAGAACAGCAGACAAAGTTGTGGTCTCTATTGAATGTTGTAAAATGTATGTAATTTGTTCAAGCTCATTATTGATACTGGGGTGTACGCTTTGTCTACAGCAAAGTGTTAACTTTTAAGATACCAAGTTAAACAAAACAATTAAAATGACAAGTAAATACGGACATAACTACTCCTTTATTGCCACGTATTATCGACGTATGAATCCATCTAATGTGACACACACACCTTTTTCCGTAAGTAAAGATCACCGTGGGGAGACGCAACGTGACATTCTGCTTCCGCTACCATTTAGAAATATCGACTGCCAAGTGAGTGCAATCGATAAAAAGGTGCCTTAACCCTCAAAATGCACCATGCGAGAAGAATGTATCAGTATTAAAAATACAAGAGTGGATTTGTTAACCTGCAGGTGTTTAGAATTTCTGAGAAGCCCTTTCAATATTTCACTTCACGGTCCAATGATTGTAGTAACCCCGTGGTCTATTCGGCAAATGTATTTGTCTGTGCTTTTCGTTTTGTTTCCTTTCTCAAAGCCATCTTTTATCGTCTCGTGCTAAACCACCACGCCATGTCTTGGCATTTATTATATGACTGTGATACTTTTACCCTAAATACCACTCCTATTTGACGATTTCATCCAGACTGTCGGATCACACAAGGTGAGATTTTCCCGGATCAAAAATCTATTTCACACTCCTCCGGAAATTACCGAGAATTTCCGTATGAATAACGTCGGACTATTTATCCGTTAAAAATAGACTTCGTTACTTGGGAAGCCGTTGCCGTTGTTTAAAAGGTTTCGACTGCTATTTTTATGTTCGGCTTTAGTGAATAAGTAAATTGAGGTAAGCAAATTAAGTTACTGTTAGAGTGTCAGTCATATAATAAACCTATCATCATAACAGTGTGTTGATCTGTGTCGTAGTATCACGTCGAGTTGAAGTGGCCAGATTGTCGGATCACACGAGCGTGTGATCCGACAATCTGGCCACCTCAACTCGACGTGATACTACGACACGGATCAACACACTGTTATGATAATATGTATTTATTCACCACCACTGACGATTCAACAGGGAAAAACAAAACGGTCTTTTCTGAGACAGCAAAGATATGAGCATTTCGTATAAAAATTAAAATTTCGAAATTTTAGCGAAGTTATATCACCGATGTAGGCATCATTTGACAAACCTCGGACACTTTCCTGTAGAGTGGAAAAAAATACAGAAGCTGGCTTTTTACAATGTTTTCCCACCCAGTTTGAACATTTGACTATTTATTCTCTGTTTAAACCAAATTAAAAATAGTAAAAGAGGCGCTTTCACCATCTTTTAATGTTCTGTCACTCTTTTTTCCTTTCATTATATAAATAGTGTGTGCATCGTAACGTATAATACAGACACTAATCTTTCGATTAACCCTTTACCTAACATGAAAACCAGACGACACTTGCAAAAAAAAATCTTGAATAATTATTTTTTTTCATTTTTTGTCTCAAAAACATAGGTTATGACCCCTCGTTGGAACGAGCTCGTTCCAACGAGGGGTCATAACCTATGTTTTTGAGACAAAAAATGAAAATATTTTGAAAATTAATTGGCGATTTTTGAGAATAGCGCTGGTCAGTTTTGGCCGTTACGTTGGGTAAAGGGTTAATATAAAAGACTAGACTGTAAAAACACATTCGCTAAACAAAGAGCCAAAGTGGATGGTTACTAAGTTGCTTCTATCTTGCATACCATAAAAAAGTCGTTCCCCCTCTCTGCTGCACCAGGCAGCATATAACAAAAATATAACACAATGTGGATGACCACGGGCACCGCCAATACAGCACCAACAAATTATTTATTTGATAAATGACAATACTATACACAACAGGGACAACACAGGTCTACCTCTTATATAACAACGTCAACCCAATGCGTGCACAAGATACCGCAAAATCGACGTATCAAGCAGCAAAGTGCTGTATGTCTCCGACTATTGCAGCAATAGTCTTAAAACAAATACCAAAATTAACGTGTTCACTACTTAGCGGTCCGTGCAGAATGAACAACTCGTTCACCAGGCCTACAAACGCCCTCTACATGCTGCAGCGACACAGCTGACAAGGGGAAACAAATTTCTGGCTAATTCACTCTGTTCAAACGTCAGAAATTATATTTCCCCCTCTCTGCTGCACCAGGCAGCATCTAACAAAAATATAACACAATGTGGATGACCACGGGCACCGCCAATACAGATGTCGCAAAGAAAGCCTAAAGTAGGCAGTGAAAATTATACGTATAAATATGCTCATATACCGAGATTGAGAGAAACCGACAAGCGCTTTTCTAACATATCTTTAACGTAACCATCCTTTGCATTTTCCGATTTCCACCTACCATGACGCTTAAATAAACGGTCGGAAATCCCTGCATTGGCTGAGGCCGTAGCACCGCCAGACCTCAAACTATGCAGACAAAACTTAGAAATATCGGGAACTATCTTCTCAAATGCAAATTTAAAGAGCTCTCGGAAACGAGAATAAGAGAGTGGTTTGTAATCAGAACGCAACACAATCATTTTTGCGTTTTGTTAAATTACGAAAGATAAATTCATTGGAGAGGTCTGGAATGTGAGCCAATTGCAAATATGCGGCTAGATTTTTAACAGGACAGACCTTGGTCCCTGTTCGAGCGATCAGAGACCAATGACCGTCGCGATAAATATCCGTTTTACTCTTTTCAACGAATACAGAAACGTGAGTGTCATGGAATATTATGTCCGATCTACAAATATTAAGCAATTCGGAGCTTCTGAAAAAACCAGCATACGCTAAAAGACAAGCTCAAATCGTCCGTTGATTCATCAAATTCAGGGGATCATATAGACTGTCAAACATGCTCCCTAAATGTTCAGCAGTAAGAGGTTCTTTCTTATTGACAGGCCGAGCTAAACGCCTCTTACCGGCTTCCAATACATTTTGCACCAATAACGAGTCTGTGGGTGAAGAATGTCCCACAACAGAATGCGCCCACTTAACAGCACAGACAGTCTGAATTAAAGAGCTCGGCGAAGAGCTAGTCTGAATCAAACTCGATAAGTAAATAGCAAGCTCTAAGGGCTTGGCAGGTAAAGTATCAGTCTCTAAAATGCCATGAGATAAAGCCCATGCTTTCCAGCGCCTGAAACTGCGAGTGTAGCATTTTGTAGTAGAGTCTGCGTTACAACTTCCCAACAAATCTGGAATACGCATCGCTTCAGCCTGCAGAGAACTAGGAAGTGCCGAAATATCATCCTGATACACCTGGAAGAAGAAATGTAATAAAAAAACAAAAAGGTCATTGATATGTGTTTACTCATATGCGCAGTCAAGTTTTAAAGCTAACATTCCAAAAGTCAAATCGCTATTTCCAAATGCACAGGTATCGCTGCCATTACTGGTATAATAACACTTGGAACTCGGTAAATCAATCACGTCGGAAACGAAAGATGCAAACGTTACTCCATCCGAACATAGCAGTGGCCAATAAGGGCTGGATGGCCAACGGGGAACTACTATAGTGCCATAAGCTTTGCAAAGTTTCATATAAGCCAACACCCTACCAATTAAGTAAATAGGCGGAACAAACCACCCATTTTTGCCATTCCAGTCTTCCGTAAAAGCATCTACGCCTGCGGACAGAACATTCCAGTATCGGGAATAAAAAGGTGTCATTTTGTAATTGGAATCGCTTGCGAACCAATCTACTTCAAATGGGCCCCAAATGTCATTAAGTCTCGTAAAGAGAACCGGAGCCACCCCCCATCCATCGGAATCGGAGTCGACTCAAGAAATCGGTGCGCTCATTTTCGGAACGTGGAATCCAGTCCATCTCTAAATGAATACAGTTAGTGAAACAATAATGAAAAATTTTCATAGCAAGAGTTTGTAACTCACTTTTCATGCTGCCTTTTGACACAACACTTACCACATTTTGATTGTCTGTGAACCATTTAATACGTCTCCCATGCAAAAATTTGAGAGATTGTAACACCCGTTCTACCGCACAAAGCTCCTTCCAAGTTGAACTTGTTTCTCTCTCTGACGCACTCCAACTGCCAACCGCAACCGAATTAAAATGCTCCACACTGTACCCCCCGTACCCAACACCACTAGCATCAGAAAATACAATTTTGTTGCATTTAGGTTCAAAATTTAAAATTCGATAATTAACATTTGTTAAATTGGTAGACCAGAAGATAAGACTTTGCCTCCCTTCAGGTGATAGGTGGATTAAATCATGCCAAGATTTAGCCGTCACAATATCACATGATAACGATTTGGTCAATAACTGTGCAATACTACCGATAACTGGGGCCATGGAAATAATTTGCCCTACAAAACTAGCCAACTTTCTCACATGAACGACATGGTGTCGCTTCAATTGTAAGTCAAGCTCGGAAATTGCGTGCAGTACTTTGTCTAACCTGCACTGTGGAATGCTCAGAATACTCTGTACGGTATTTATTGTATACCCTAACCAGGTCAACGACTGGGTCGGCGACCAAATGGATTTCTCGTGATTAGGCACAAAACCACTCTTAATAAGATCTGCACGAATATTATTCGACATATCCAAAGTACTGTCGTAATCACATCCGACACCAAAACCATCATCCAGATATATCACAACTTTTTTACCCTCACCACGCCATTTCTTAATTAGTGGCCTAGTAAGTTTAGTATACAAATAAGGAGCTATATTCAAACCCAATGGAAGAACGAGAAATTTGAAATACTTGACATGACCGTTAAACTTCCAGGAAAAACCTAAAAATTCCGTATGAGAGGGGTAAATTTCTATGTGGTGATATGCCGAATGAATATCGAATTTGAACATCCAATGATATGATTTGGTATACAGAAGAGCTATTCTAATATCCTCATACTTAACAGAGTGTTTTAATATATGACCATTAACCTCCCTTAAATCCAAAATTAACCTTTTTTTGCCATTATTTTGTACCGAAACAGTCAGAGGGTTAACTACATGAGGAATATGCTCACATTCAACAATCAAGCGGCCTTGAAGTAGCTCGGAAATGGCAGTACCGACAAATCCGGAGTGTCTCAATGCAGACTGATTATTGAGAGAAATCTTTCTTTTTGGACACGATTCGAATGGAATTTTGTACCCCTCACGAATAACAGACAAAATATTGTCGTAACAATCAATAGACTCCCAAAATGCATAATGTTCTCTGAGTCTCCCCTTAACACTGATTGAACCGCTCGGGTGGGGGCTCTCAAAGTCATAATTATCGGAAACGTCATTGTCTGTGGAAATTAACTGTTCAGAATACTTATCTTGAATAAAGTCCTCAGCCGGATTCGGAACTTTGTCTGATTCCTTGGGTACTGGCATCTCTTCCGAGAAATGGACAATTGCGCTTGAAGTGATTGAAGTCTCCACATTGGAAGCAGGCTCCACGTCCGATGCCCCGAAAACGAAAAGGCAATTCTGGAGTTTTGTTTCCGAAATTTGCTCTACTGGAGCCACTAAACACTGAAACTGGCTCACGCACATTAACACTATCACCAACATTAGGAGAAACAACTGTGGAAGATTTGTTGAAGGGGAATCCTTTTCCTTTTCCAGATGGAAATTTCTTTTTCCGTAACGCTCGATTCTCTGCCTTGATAATTTTGCTCTCATCATCGGAATCACTGGCGAGTGGGTTAGCTTCATATTGTCGAACGGTTTCCCAACCACCGGGGGAACTATCCGCGAGTTTAATAAACTTGTTCCCCTGTTTCAGCTTCTCGATGCTATCCTTAATCAGTTCTCGTGAGTATTCTGGCTTATTATTGTCAATACCCCAGAGACATTGTTTCAAAGTGTCACTCAGATCGGAATTAAAATTGTACTGAATCTTATGACCTAGTTGCTTCCACTTAAAATCTGACTCAGTTTTCAGTTTCTTAACTTCCGATGCGACTGCTGAAGTAGAGCCGTGAATTTCTGCTTTCAACGTGTCAATTTTGTCTTGAACCAAAGTTTCGAAATCTCTCTTTTGACTTTGAACAGCTTCCAAAATTTGAGTCAAAGACGGTTCAGACATATTACTAATATTTTATACAGGTGCATAAAATGAGGTTAACAAGAATATGGAGAGTGAAAATTAATTAACGTGTTCACTACTTAGCGATCCGTGCAGAATGAACAACTCGTTCACCAGGCCTACAAACGCCCTCTACATGCTGCAGCGACACAGCTGACAAGGGGAAACAAATTTCTGGCTAATTCACTCTGTTCAAACGTCAGAAATTATATTTTTCTTTTGTAACTTTTAATAAACGAGAGTTGTCTGTGGTTTTCGTTTATTAAAGTAACAAAAGGAAACTTTGCTTTATTTCTTACTGATGTCAAAGGAGTTTTCTCAGCAATGTCATCTTAATTGGACATTCCTCGCCAGTCAAATAATTTGAGGGGAGATAACTTTATCGAAAGTTCATTTTCATGACGAAGTAAGTCGGGGGTGGCTGCCAGGAACAGTTCATCTTGACTACAGTGGGGTAGACACCATGGCTATAAATTGTGTACGCAACAAAGTGGTAATTCTATTAATAAAATCTACTACTTTAACCATATGTAGTTACTTTGTGAAGGTCCTCAATATGTTGGCTTCTTAATTTTGCAAAATGAGAATCTGTCCATCTCTCATTGTTCCTTAGTGAGCCATATCTTCTTTCTTTTTTTCGTTTAGGCTATTCCCGTTTATTCGGACATTAACGGAGTAAACTAACTGACATTCGTATTTATTTTTATTAGTATTTAACCCTTTACCTAACATGAAAAGCAGACGACACTTGCAAAAAAAATTCTTGAATAACTAATTTTTTTCATTTTTTGTCTCAAAAACATAGGTTATGACCCCTCGTTGGAACGAGCTCGACGAGCTCGTTCCAACGAGGTGTCATAACCTATGTTTTTGAGACAAAAAATGAAAAAATAATGAAAATTAATTGGCGATTTTTGAGAATAGCGCTGGCCGGTTTTGGCCGTTACGTTGGGTAAAGGGTTAACGACACTTTTGACAGCATCGTGTCGGACAGTTTTACGGTTGGAGGAAGTCAAAGTACCCGCAGAGAACCACCGAGCAGCGCCAAGCAACTGTCAGACTTCCCAACGTACTAACTCCACACTAGCAGAGTTAGCATTGGTTGAAGACAAGTGCACCACCGATGTGCAGTGCACTTTAGTACACAGCGCCATCGTGTCCCTAGGTGGACAATCTGGTTTAAGTACCTCGCCCAAGAACACAACGCACTTACACCTGGCGAAGATCGAACTGTGGATTCTTCGGTTTGAAGTCCTATATCGTAACCACTGTGCCACCGCGCACCCTAAACTAATTGACATATTATTCCTTATCACAATCATGATCGAATATTGTACACAACACGTGTAAAAAGTTAACGTGAAATCGTAGCATTGTGAGTGAGTAGGTTTCAAAAGTAGAACAGAATTAATCTCCTCTCATATTTCATTAAGGCGATCCTTCTGCTGTACGGCTCAGCGCCATGTTTGAGAAATGGTATGGATGGTTGGACAGGACACCGTTCAAAATACACTTCCCAATATTTAATAGCCCATGTTTTATTTCACATTACCACGTGTGCTGCGTTTCAATTTACTGCTTTCAGAATTGAACAATAAAATGGCAATACATCTCGGCAAAGAATGATGCTACGGATATTGGTAAGTCCAAAAACACTAAATGGCCATTTTAGGGCTAACCTTGCAATGTTCGAACGTAAAGGGTTTTTGGTAATTTTTAGGGTAACGTTTTCCACTGAATCTGAATCTCAATGACGCCACTCTATAAACCTGGATAACTCGAGATATGCAAGACGGCGTCCAAGATGGCCACCAGAAGCTGCCAATATTTCGCTACCTGCCCCAGTGTAGCATATTTGTACAGAAAATTGTGCAAGTGACACACCACCTAGTGGTGGTACATATATGCTGTAAAAGTTTCATTCCTATGTCACCTTTCGCCAAAGTTAAGGTGTGGACACTAAAAAGTTGTTGTATATTTTGATTCTACGTGTTGACCTCTATCTGTGACCTTCACCTTGGTGGGTCAGTGTGTATGTGAAACACTGTCTAGTAGGGGTCCGGGAGTTGGGTAAATTTCACCTTGATGTCTCCTTCCGTTAAAAGTTAAGGCCTATATACCAGTAATATGATGTGCATGTTGAGTCAATGTGTTGACCTCTATCTGTTATCTTGACCTTGATGGACCAATCGTGAATTTTGTACGCAATACACCATCAAGTGGCAGTGCATATGTTGTGTAAGATTCATTCTGGTATCTTCTTCCACTAAAAGTCAAGGCCGGGACACAAACAAGTTGATGTGCAAGCTCATGGCATATGTTGACTATTACTGTGACCTTGATCTTGGAAGGTCGATCTTGAAGTCGACTCACCAACTAGTTGTAGTCCAAATGTTGTGCAAAAATCATTGTGATATCTACTTCCACCAAAAGGTCCAAGACTGGACTCGAACAATTTGTGAATGTTCATTCTATGTGTTGGTCTCTCTCTGTGGCCTTCGCGTTGTTGGGTCGATTGTGAATTGTATACGCAGCACATCGCCTAGTGGTGGTACATACATTGAAAACGTTTCATTATGATATGTATTTCTATTACAAAGTTGTGGTCCAGGCACAAACAAGTTAATTTGCATGTTCATTCCGTGTGTTAACCTCTATCTGTGACCTTGATCATGGCGGGTCGGTCGTGAATGCTATATGCTACATACCGTCTAGTGATGGTACATGTGTTGTGGGAGTTTCATTTTGATATCTTCCCCATTAAAAAGGTATGGTCCGGACACGAAAAAGTTGATGAGCATGCCCATTGCATGTGCCGAGTAAAGATAACACAGATCCGTAACCACTTCAACCTGACATTTGTTTGTATACGTTGCTCAAGACTTTAAAGCATTTAAAAGAAAAGATAACTGACTGGACCTCAAAATTTGGACGGAAATTGTTTTCGAGGGCAAATTAACATTTCAAAATATAATAACAGTTTAAAACCATTTACATTTGTGAAGTCTTCCAATGGGTGATAGCTAAAAATTGTCCCCGAGGCACATAGAGCACGTTGGAACTCAGGGGACGAAATAGTAACACGGGTCCCCCTTGCAAATTTGGTTGGCGATAAAATGTGTTCTTTGTGTTGAATGATTTGCTGGGTATCCTTTTAATAATTGTTTTTATAAACGTGAAGGTGTGTAATAAACACAGAATGACACGCGTGTGTGAATGGGTTAATCGATATAGCAATAGTACCGGCGTGGAAGGATAAAACGAGAGGCCGCAGGAGTGTGTCGTTCTGTGTATTTACCCCCACGCCTTTGAGTCAAATATTTCCGCGATCATTGGATGTAGAAGATAGAATAAAGTGACGCATGTAGAAAAACAGCTTTGTGATTGGTAGATGTTTGTGTTGAATACTAACCCTTCGATTATAAAACAACTGCACCGTTCCGATAAAGTAGAAATAGACAGAACGCGATGTATGTTTGAATCGGTGGGTGTTGTACAGTTGGAATGGCGTAGTCATATCTCGCGAGAGATGACTACGCCATTCCAATGACTTATGTAAAACTCCTACCGATTCAAGCACACATCGTGTTCTGTGTTTATTACACATCCCTATGCATTAAAATTCATTTAAATAAACAAATTTAAATTCCGATGTTTAAACCCAAAGGTGAAGAGTCAGTTCTTTTTGTTTGAAGCGGTACTGATCAAATGGGTCGATAACAAATCAAAACAACCTTTAGGGAACCAGTCTAAATTACATTCGTTATCGTTTCTATAAGGCGGGTTTGTTGAAATTCGTCTCGCTGTTTCTCTCCGGCTGGTGTCCATTCACGCCTAACCATTTGGTGGCCACTACTGATATTAAAAATATATGTACAAATTTGGGCGGATTTGCAAAACAGTTGGGAGAAACTTTTTACTTGACAGACGATCGATAATTGTATAACGAAATTTTGAAACTTTTCGAAGCGTGACTAATGAGACGGGGAAGGAACGAGTCTAAACGGTGTGGGGAAAACAGTTCCGATTTGTGTATCATCAGTTAAATACAGAAACATTTATGTCATAGCGGCGATTCCGTTAAATACAAGGGTTTAAAATTTAATGGATGTGTAATAAAAAGTACTTGACAAGATAGCAAATCATCGCTTATCGTTTTCATCGTCATGTTCCTCAGGTATAGACGCCTGTTAGTTATGACACTCTGAAATGACCCCTTTACAATGGTACAATGACGGGTGTGTCAGCTTTTAAGGCACACTGCTATGTGGTCTGGAGCTACAGAACTGTGCCGAGTCGCAACCATATCTGGAATCAATTGGTTAGGTGCTACATCCAAACAATGTTGGATCGGCTCAAACTGGAGGTGCAGTCAATTTTATTTTGTTTTAAATGCCTTAAAGTCTTGAAAATGCATTCAAACAAACGTCAGGTGAAATGGCCACGGATCGGTGATGTCTGTGTTGTTTACACTAATGTGTCCTGATATAGTTATGCAAATTAAATCATTTATCGTTATTGACGTAAGTGATAATGCCCCAATGCGTGACCGTAACACGTGTACATGTGGAAATATTTGATTACCTTTTTGTTCACATGCAACCTCAAAACATTTTCTTCTAGACTGCGCACTTGCGTGGAGCATTGCTATCATCAATACAGATTTGTATATAATCCATATGTTTTTTACGTGTATCAGATAATATCTATGTTTATAAGATAATTATTCATAAAAAGAGTAGACAAGTTAATAGTTTTAACGCGCAGCCCGAAGCCTGCACGTTTAAAATATTGATTGACTTACCCAACAAAGTCTTCGATCAGCCATGAAATTTTATGAAATTAGGCTCTCATAAACCCGTGCCGGTTATATAGTATTTCAGGTTAAAACGTGAGTATCAAGATATGTTCTTACAGTTATTGAAGGTTGACATCTGCTAACGGGTGCCAGAAACTAGTGAATGACACTTGTCTTTCCTTATGTCACTCGCATTTCCTTTCCATTTTATTGAGAGACTTTCAGAGCTTTTTATGTGGCCTCTGGGGATGGCTTTAAACCCGTAGCAAACGCTACGCCGATACAATAAGGCGAATATTACATGTATTTTTCATGTTCGGATTTGTTTATGTTTGGAATCGCAATTTTCGTATACATTGTCCTTAAGTAAAATATGATACGATGTGTGTCCCACCAAGGGAGAAACATTATCAGATATGCGTTGTGATGAAAAGTTCCGATCTCTTTCATTGTTTGCCCGCTTGTAATGTAATTCTTAATGAGGCGATAAAATGTGTGAGGAGAATATAAAAAATAATAACAATTGAAGACTTTCGGTTATGCGCGGACTATTTTTCAATGTAATAGTCCTTGTCAAATGGTGAGTGTTGTTAATCATAAGCTATACTTTGGCGCAAAAATGAAAATTAAAACAAACGAAATTTGAACGGTGATTTGTGTGAGTAACGCCCTTTGTAGTCACGTTGGGTAAAGGATGACAAAGGAGGGAAAAGATGATTAACAGCAGGAATCCAGCAGATAGCATATTTTACTAGTGTCTATGAACTTTCGACATCATAACGTGAACAAGAAACAGCCGTAGAGGATCTGAAATATTCGCCGAGTTGCAGCGAAGTATGGTTTTCTAAGGCTTCAACTTTTTGATTGAGCATAGTAGCTCAATTCCCAATTCACAGCGTAATATCATTATGTCACTAACAAAGTATGAAACGAATGTACCTTACTGACAAATTTTTCCACATACTTATTTTGCGATTGCAATGCCAGTAAATGACATAGCATTCTTACACGTAAGCAGGTGTAAAACGATTGCACCAGACCATGTACTCTGTGCTCCAAACCGCTCCATACTTTACTTTTTGTTTTGGGTTGGATATTGTCCGTTGAAATTTCTATGTTAATTTCTAACTTACGCTAAAATTCGTGTTCCCCTCAATTGTCCCCAAAAAGGAGCAATTTGCCAAACAGTGCGACATGTTCCCACACAATTGTATTTGACTATGGAAAATCCCGTGTTAATTTTCACAACTCGAAAAAAACGCGTCGTCTATGGGATTTTCAGTGCTAAGGAAAATCGTACCGTGAACACACTGTTACTAATGGAAGTTCCATTGGCATTTTCTAACCCTCTTAAAAACAAGTCTCATTTTTTGTGCCCCAGTTTGGAAATCCACATGGGGTCCTCCATTGGGAAAAACAACATTTGCAAAAAAAAACAACTTTTTTTGGATTGAAAACTGAATTTGTTCAATCTTGTATTTTATTCAGGTTGGAGATAAATTTGGCAAAAAAAACAGGGTTGGAAATATGGTTTTGTTTGTTTTGTGTGTTTATCGAAGCGGAAATTTGAAACGTTAAAAGTTTTCCGCATCACTTCACTCTGTGAATGTCGAAACGATCCTGTTGTTATGATAACTTGCGTTCGGAAATTATTGGCGCGAGAAAGAGAGAGAGAGAGAGAGAGAGAGAGAGAGAGAGAGAGAGAGAGAGGAGAAAAGAATCACTTAAATTGTTGCTTACGAGTAAAAGATTTTTATTGAAAAGCGAGATGATTTTTTTAATTCATTCGCGTTTTATCTTGTCTGAAATTATTATTTATAATTGAAATTCTAATAGAACGATAGCGTGCGTTGAGGTATAGTAGGAATAATTTCTCTCTCTATTACGTATAAGTCGCGTGTTATTATTATATTTTAGCGACGAAGGAGAGGGGGCGCGCACGCGGTCTAAAATATGATGATTCAACCGTGTTTTTACGTAATCAGGTTTTTATAATTTCATTGAGTCGCCGTAGAGGGGGGAGATAAAAAAAATAATTAAATTAATCAAAAACAGATAAAAAGTAAAAATTGATTTCGACACATTAGAAAAAAAAATGATTTGATTATTTTTTCTAATGCAATTCTGGCTACTTTGGATATCGACAGTATGTATACGAACATTGATATTGATAAAGGTGTTAAATGGGTTAAAAACGCATTTGAAAAATATCCGGATGCAAAACGCCCGGATGAACAAATTTTTGATCTTTTAGAGCTGAGCTTAAAAGGTTTTGACTTTCAGTTCAATGGAGAATATTTTCTACAATAATGGGTTGTCCTATGGGCAAAAGATTCAGTCCTAATTTTGCAAGCATTTATGTAGCGAAATGAGAGGAAAATGCCTTAAGCAAATGTGCAAAGCATCCTCTTGTATATCTCAGATATTTAGATGACAGTTTTATTATTTGGGAACATTCCAAAGAAGATTTTGAAATTTTCAACAATCATGATCCAAACATTAAATTAAAAGCTACTGTCAGTGAAAGTTCTGTTGATTTTCTCGATGTGACCGTGTATAAAGGCAAGCAGTTTCAGGCGTCCGGTCATTTAGATTATAAAGCATATTTTATACCAACTGATTCACATCAATTGTTGCACACAAAATCATTCACCCTCAACATACATTTAAAGGTATCATCAAATCACAGCTCATTCGTTTCCACCGCAATTCAAGTGATAAGGTAAATTTTTATGAGACTTGTTCTACTCTATTTGGGGCCCTCAGATCGAGGGGTGCTCACTGCGCTTTTTGCGTAGCCTGAAATCTCAAACACTGAAAAACCTCGAAAGTCCAGCTGAAACTACTGATTTCGAACCAATGAAAATTGAACACAACAGACCGTTGCAGAATGGTAGTGGCGCGGTATTTAATTGCAAAAAGCCTCGTTGTAGATTGCATACTTTTATGCCTGATCATTAAGAGGAATATTCCTCCGAAGAAACGAAAAATCATTATCAGATCCGTAACCCCTCCATTGTGATTCACCAAATATTATTTACCTTATCACGCGCAAGCGCTGTCAGAAGCAGTATGTTGGTCAAAGTCAAAATCCTTTCCGAGAACGTGCTACTAGACACAAACAGGATATAAAACATAATGGTGATGCCCCAGTAGCACTCTTCAAATAATCAAACGAAAAAGAAAAGCCTTCCGGGCTTACCAATCAGAGAATGATCAAATGAAAAGAGCAGAACTTAAAACCGCGTATAATCGCCTACATGGAGAAGTAAAAAGGCCATAGCTAACGACAATCGCGTGAGATGGGAAAAAGCAACAGAAAACCTAAATGGGCTGAGAGAACTTAAGATGTTCTGGGATACATTTAAAACTCTTACTGGCCAAAAGACCAAAAGTGCCAATAATAATGCGCTGAAGACTAGTGACGGAACTATGGCCATGGACAACAAGGCAAAGGCCATCGCTTTTGCCGAAATTCTAAAGAAAGCGCATCGTCCACAAGAAGGGAATAGACATGACAACGATTTTAGGGTAAAAGTAAATAAATTTGTTCAAGATAACAACTCAATTTTCAATGAACCGAACTTCGACCAAAGACATGAAGACGGGGACGACCATGAATTAACCGAACCAATAAGCGAAGAAGAGGCCATGGGTATAATCAGAAAATGGAAAATGCTGGAAAGTGGCCACAGGAGTAATGATACCTAAACTCGACAAAGACCTTACCAACTCTTCTAACTACCATCTAATCAGCTTACTTAGCTGTGTTGGAAAAATATTTGAGCGGATTCTCACTTCGAGACTTCGCAGTTATCTCGAATCAATCAACTTGTTCAACAAATGGCAAAGAGCGTATAGGAGTCAGAAAGAGGAAATTGAACACGTATATAGACTGGTCTTGGGGGGGGGGGGGGGGTTGTTGTTGTTTTTTTAGTCTTTGTGTTTGTTCTTTTTTTCCCTCCAATCACCCCGTCATCTGTTCCCATGAAGGCAGACCAGATGGCCAATACCCAGCATCCTCTCTCCCTTATAGGCTGATGGATGACTCCCAGCTTTCAAAAACACATATTGGTGGATTTTTCCTTTTTGTAACCGTTAAGGATAATATGCTGGGGCTGCTCCCAAACCAGCGACTGTTTGGGTTTCTTATTCTTTTTTTCTAAAATAACCTCCAAACTGCGGTTTCAGTATTACCATAAATTTGCCCACTTCTCTTAGCAAACACGGAGCAGAACACTTGTAATTATGCAAATTCCTAGCCATTTTCCAGTTCAAGGTTCTCGGGGATCTCAACCCACTATCCTACTGCCAGTCGCACACTCAAACTTAATAAGATCATTGAAAGAAAAACGAAACAATTTTCGGATTAGATCCACTTTGATCGAAGCGGTAAGTGCGGTGAAGTAAACTGGTCAGGAGTTGTTGAAAGGTGCGAAATGGTCGGAAAAAGAAGAATTGATCAAATGCATGATTCTCAGAGGTTGTGGCTCAAACGCTGTGAAAAGAACGATGGATACTATTTCAAAACCGAAAAAGGCTGTAGTAAAAAAAACAGAAAAAGGAAAGCTCATGCTGCTGCTGTGGATTTGCCAAAAAACGACGACTACTGCTTCGAAACAGAACAAACTTCAATTAAAACAAGAGGCCCCAGGGGGCCTTAGGGCGCTCACCTGACATGGTAGTCTAAATATCAAACCAGGGACTTGACTTGAATAAGCTGCATACGCCCCTCTGAAGAAAAGCACATAGCAACTAGATGATGCGATTGTGCCCACACAATACACAGGATTTTTCTTCTATTTTCAGTTCCTGCACTTGTACGTCTCAAAATTGAGATAAACACATAAAAACAGATTTTTTTTTTATTTTTGTTCGGAAAGTCCCAAACAAAATTTTTTCAGACTAAAATTGTTTTTTTTTCTTCTTAAAAAAAACAAAGAACTGATTTCCCACCCGGCCCCCAAATTTTCAGTGTAAAAAAATGCATAAAAAAACAAAAAAAAAACTCATTTCCGGATTTTGGTCCCACCCGGACCCCAACTTTTCAGTTTAAAAAAAAAAAAAAATTGTCTTAAAATTGACCAAAACGCATAGAAAACAAAAAACTAATGTCCTGATTTTGGTCCAAAATTTCTAAGTCCGGACCGGGACCCAAACTTTTCAGCCATAAATATGAACCCAGGGATTTGGCTTGTACAAACTTGAATCTCACCTCCCTAAGCACGCTGCATACCAAATATCAAAAGATTCCTATTGTTAGATCTGAAGAAGAAGATTTTTATGGAATATTCCTCATACTGCACTAATTTAAACATTTGGGATCCCATAGAGAGCCCAAATATGGACCCAGGAAATCGATTCCAATAAACGCGTGAAACAATCTTCCAAAGATGTTATATGTGAAATTTGAAAGCTTTTGGAGCAGTTGTTTGGGAGGAAAGTAGTGTTAAATGTTATTCCCATTACCCACAGTGTTAAAAAATGCTGACTCAGCACTTTTTCAAAGTCCCAAAAAAGTACCCCATGGTAAAACCGATAGCAATTTTTTTTACCATTTAAGCAAATTTTGTTGAATTTGGTCCAGCAGTTCGTGAGAAGAAGTCGATAACGTAAAGTTAACGACGGACGATAGACGGCGGACACCGGGGTCGGACGATGGATGACGGACGGAAAGCGATCAGTTAAGCTCCCCTTGAGCTTCGCTCAAGTGAGCTAAAAACAGAAAAAGGAAAACTGTTGCTGCTGCTGCTGCTGCTGATGTTGCGGATTCGTAAAACAACAAATACTTTTTCGAAACAGAAAAATATTGAAGTAAAAAAACAAAAAACAAGGAAAGTTCTTGCAGATTCGCAAGGAAGAAAAGATCCTCGACAAAAGAAATGCAAGAGAGAGTTATCTTCGTCCTGAAACAAAGAGCCGAAGCGATCAACGGATATTTTAATCGCTTGCAAGAAAAAGTCCCGAAAAGTTAATAGATGTCGCGAAATCGAACGTGCCGAATTTGTTTCGAGAGAACGTGGTCGCGATATCATGGTAAATATGATATTGAAATGTTCAAGGGAACAATTCACACACATAACCAGAAGACATCCAAAGTATGCAAAAGTTATTTTCAATTTAAAATCGAGATTAAGGTTGAGACTGTGGACGTGGAAGAGATTGTCGCGAAGATGAAAGACATGATATTGGAATTCATCGCGACATTTCAAGTCAGCTGTGGTAATTGGGCGTTCCGAGAAGTGTTGAATTTAGAAAATTTACGTGGTCAAATACACTCTCTAACGAATGTCTCCTCATATGAAACTGATATATATATATACACGTTTCAGAGAAGAAATGCTATCGTGAACGTTCAAAATCTCGACGATAAGCAATGTTTCAAATAGAACGATATGTTTCGAAATACAGACACAATTCTAAATGTTCAGACTGGTCGGGAATCGAGTAGCCGACGGAGTTAAGAGACATCAATCATTTCGACAGTGGTGCAGAACGTGTTTGGATACGACAACGAGACTAAAGCTTTTCCACCGAGAATCAATTCGCCTGAAAATGACTGGGATAAATAAGATGTGAATTTGATAATGATTCCCGACGACGAAAATCAGCATTATTGCAGGATTAAAAATGAGAGTAGTTTGTTGTTGAGACCGAACACCACTCAGCAAGAGGTTTCTGTTTCAACTTTCTGAATTCGTTCGACTGCAAAGAGTTGTTAGAGGGACACGAGGAATATTGCTGCGTTCATCCATCCATTAAAGCAGTGGCACCAAAAAGTACTCTATTAAATTTCAAGAATCACAAAAGATGGTTGAGAGTGCCTTTTGTCACATACGCGGATTTCGAATTGTTAACAGAAAAATGACTTCCTGTCCACCAAAACCAAGTGACAGTTATGCAGAGAAATATCAAAAACACACGTCTTTGGGGTGTTGTTTTTACATAAAGTGTTCTTTCGATGAGGGAAGATGTTGTTCAAGTGTTCGCCGAAGACTTAGAATCTGAAATCAAAAAGTTGTAAGAGCGATTTAAAAAAACCCGCGGAGATGAAGCTGTTGACGGCCGAACAAAATATAGACTACAGAAATGCAGAGGAATGTCACATTTGTCGAGGATCATTCGACGACAAACCGTTATCAGAGTACGAAAGAGTCAGGGTGAAAATACCATTTCACGTGTCTCTGTGGTGGTCCCCCTCACTCTAAATATAACTTCAAATTTCTAGACTCAAATTTTTACCCAGTCCTTTTTTATGCCATGAGAACCTCTCGGGGCATTATGTTTTCATCATGTCCGTCCGTCATCCGGTGTCTGGCCATAAACTTTTGGTTTTCATAAAATAAGTAAAGAACAGTTTATTTGATCAAATCTATTTTCAGGGGTTACCTGTGGATGACCGGACAATGCTTCTGTTCGATTTTGGTCAAGCTATCCAATTCAGTGTGGCCACCATGGCAGCCATATTGAATTCGATTTCCATCCAATAACTAATGAATGCTGACTCAAATCATTTTTATTTTTTTAATTATGCATTGGCGGCGTCTAGAAGAAGCTTCCTGGCGATTTTGGACCAGTCAGCGGAACCAAGCTGGCCGCCAATGGCCAATTCCTTTTGACAGCCATCTTGAATTTGGTTTCCATCCAATAACTAATGAATACTGACTCAAATCAACTTCATTTTTTTGTTATACATTATTGGTGCCAAGAAGAAACTTCCTTTGACTTTGGATCAGATAGCCATTTCAATGGCAGCCATACTAAATTTGGTCTCCGTACAATAACTAATTAATGCTAATTCGAATCATTTTTCTTTTTGAATTATGCATTGTTGGCTTCCTTTCAGTGTTTGCCCAATTTTTCGAAGAGCTAGCCAATTCAATATGGCAGCCATGACCGCCATATTGAATTTGGTTTCCGACCAGTAACTAAATGTATGCTGACTCAAATCATTTTTATTTTTGAATTATGCATTGTTGGTGTCTACAGGAAGCTTCCTTTCAATGTTGGACTAGTCAGCTGAACCAAGATGGCCACCACTGGCCATTTCATTATTGGTTTCACGGCGGCCATCTTGAATTTCGTTTAGATTAGATTAAACATATTTTATTTGTTATAACAAAAGGGATTGGATAACAAGTGCCTAGCACTTAGATTATATCCTTTCCGTAATATACATCTGAAAATTACAAATTATGTTTACAAATATTTATAAGAAGTTATAATGTGCATATAATGGCAAGAGAAACATGTGTATATATTGATACAATATTGTGTATGTACACAGTTCGAAGTAAAACCTAACGGGTATTCAACTTCACAAGAGTCAGAGCAGAGAGATGAGAGGGAGAAGAGAAGAGAAGTGAGCTGCCACTCTACAACACTGTTGGTTTTAATTTACATACCAACGGGTCATATTTCAACACAACCACGAATCCAGCGGAGCCCCATACCAATGTTATAACCAGGACATGCAGGACAAACATGCGGAAAGTCATGTGTGAAGGAAACAGAGGTGGACACGAGTTCATATTATAGGTCATTTGACTAAGATGTTGTGAGTCATATCTGCTCGGTTGTCGTCTTATCTAAAACCGCTTCGTGGCCTTGATAAAATTTTGTACACTTCGAAAAAGGTGGATGTTGACGGATTCCGGTAAGTTTGGAATACCATAAAGAAGATCATTGACCGATCTTATTGTAAGATGTGCAAGATTTCTCTGTAAGACTAGTCTTTCATTTGAATAGTTACTACAGTTGAAAAAGTAATGGTTCACATCATCAGCCTCGTAACCACAAGAACATCTTGGTGTGTTATGAATATAGTTGGAGTGTTTATCATAATTTAGGTCGCTGCAAGAATTCCTCAGCTTGCAGTGTATAATATTGACGGCCCTATCGCCATTATTAAAGTACTTAGGTGGTTTACAGTTGCCTCCATCAAAATATTTGACAAAGTTGTTCAGTTAACTCGACTGTCTTACTTCTAAAGGTAGTGCATTCCATTCAGAGATACACGAGGGGATGAATGAGCGCTTATATGTTTCCGTGTATGTGAGTGGTAATTGAAAGTTGGAATGACACCGGGTGCTATACGGGGAAATGTCCTCAAAGGTTCGTGGCAATAAGTCAGAGAGGTATGTAGGGGCCTGGTTATTTACAATTTTAAAAAACGTTATCATTTTGTGGAGATGACGCCTCTGCCCAAGGGTTTCCCAACCAAGTTCTGCATATAGAGCAGATACCGGGGTTGATCTTGTTAGACCGGATATTATTCTCGCTGCATCCGTGTGGATTCTATCCAATTTGGTAAGTAGGTAATCCGGTGCACCGGCCCACACCACGTCTGCGTATTCAACGATCGGGAGTATGAATGATTTGTATAGCGTCTCTAAGCTTTTTCGACCTAGAATATACTTTAATTTTCTTAACTGAGATAGCCTGGAATTAGCCTTTTGGCATAATCTGTTAATTTGGGCATGCCAGTTTAAGTCTCCCTGTAAGGACAGGCCAAGGTGGGTGTGAGACTTTGTGAGTTCAAGTGGCGTGTCACCAAACATCACAACAGTACTTAGGTTAACACGTTTTTTGGTGAATAAAACGGTTTCGGTTTTTGATGGGTTAAATGTAACAAGCCACGTGTTTGCCCATTCGGAAACAGCCGCAAGGTTTTCATTAGACTTTGAAACAATGTCATCCAGTTCAAATCCACTTTCTGTTATACTTGTATCATCTGCAAATAATCTACAGGCGTCCGGTGAATCTAAGTTTTCAGTAATGTCATTGATGTATATAAGAAAGAGGAAGGGTCCTAAGACAGATCCCTGGGGAACTCCATAATTAACAGGTAAGTACTCAGAGGGAGTTGCGTTAACAGTTACCCTTTGTTTACGATCAGACAAATAGCTTTTGGTCCACTCGATGAGTGGGCCAGATATACCGTTTTGTTTCAGTTTGTAAATTAACCCTTCATGCCAAACCCTATCGAATGCTTTTGATATGTCACAAAATACTCCAAGAGAAAACTGGTTCCTATCAAAGGCTAAACAGAGATTATGATATATTTCAATGAGCTGATAAACGGTGCTATGTTGGGGTAAGAAGCCAGACTGATATTTAAAAAATAAATTATTAGCACAACAGTGTTCATACATTTGGTTAAAAACAATCCTCTCCATAACTTTGCTGACACAGCTTAGGAGGGAAACGGGTCTGTAATTGCTGGGGTTGTGTGCGTCTCCCTTTTAAATATCGGCACAACGGTGGCCATCTTCCATTCTGATGGGTAGACGCGTGAAGAAAACGAAAGCCTAAATAGGTGAACCAGAGGTTTGCATATTGTGGCTTTTGTTTCTTTAAGCATGCGGTTGCTTATACCATCGTGCTTAGTTGCTTTTTTGGTATCTAGATTGCCCAAGATTCGAGTCACTTCGTCTTTAGAGAAGTTTATTTCAGAGAGACTCTGAGAGCACTTTCTTCTAAAGACAGGTAAACTATGTCCCTCGTCATGTATCTTACTATTTGACAGAAATGTTTTGTTGAGCAAGTTGGCTTTGTCTTTATCGTCTGTTACCATAACTGTACTACCCGCATCATCTTCTTGGTTAAGAAAGGGGACCGAGGGTTTCCTTTCAAAATTATTCAGTAGCTGTTTAACAGTGTGCCAGAATACTTTGGGGTTTCTACTTACCGAAAGTGAAGTATCTAGGTTTGAATAATAAATGGATTTGGCCTTCTTTTTCATGTTATTTACTTTGTTTCGGGAATGTTTATATCTTTCAATTATTTGTGGGTTTGGGTTTTTCAAGATTCGTTTCCGGAAACGATCTCTGTGGCGAATTTCCCGACGTAGAGCCGAGTCAAACCAAGGTTTATCGTGGGGACGTATTACCACATTGTAGGACGGAATACATTCTCTGGCAATACCTAGAAATTTAAATGCAAATTCATGGTATGACGTATCGGGCATAGTCGTGTCTGAAATGAAAGACCAATCTGTTTCGGAGATCAAATTATTCATTTTGAGGAAATCTGCTCTGTTGTAGTTCCATATCTGTCGAATTTTTGTTTCGTGTTGTGCGGTTCCAGTCTCTATGACTGCTGATACAGCTTTGTGGTCGGAAACACCAAGTTCGTGAACTACTGTGTTCAAAATTACAACATTATCGCTAACTATTATTGGGTCTAATAAGGTGCTTGAGGTTGGCGTTACACGAGTCGGCTCTTTAATGACGTTTTGTAAGTTATAACAGTTTATAACTTCGTGTAATCGACTAGAGGGGTTAAGAAGGTCGCTATTTAAGTCTCCGGTAATTATTAGGGAAGGGTTTATGTTGAATGAATCTTCAATGGCGCCTTCGAGCTTCTCCCAGAAGTCATTGCAAGAGAATTGAACCGATCGGTATGCCAGACAGAGCAAAAACTTGCGTTTTGAGGTAATCTCAAACCATAAGACTGACTGATCGAATTCCAGTTCAGACACACGCTTGGCATGAATTTCTTTGGAGAAATAGACCGCGACACCGCCACCATGTTGGTTCCTGTCCTTTCTAACTGGTGGGAGGTAATTGGGAATCAACACATTGTCGGAATTGAAACTGGGATCAAGGTGCGTTTCGGTAAAACAAATAATATCGAATTCATCAATGTCGTCTGTAATATGATCAAGTTTATTCCTGATGCTTCTAATGTTATAATGAATTATAGAAATGCTACTTACGTCTACCGGCCCAGTTCGAGATGGCCCTGGGTTGACTTCAATGTCCCCGGACAAAAGGATGATTCCAAGGATAACGCATAAAACCAGCGTGAAACGGATTTTTACCGTACGAATCGTTATACGGTGCGGGAGTCCAACCGATCTACTCGTGACAAAGTACCTGCACACGAGGAAATTGTAATGAAGTCCTACTGTAGTCCTGTATTGCTCGATACTAATAGCCATGGTTAACGTCTAGATAAGTTAGACAACAGATGGAAATGGGGCCCACCAACGCACCATGGAAGGCGGATTGTGTTTTTGAAATAAACTGATTGCGTGGCAGTGAAATTGGTGAGTGGCAGTATTGAAAGAAAGTGAAAGGAAAAAGAGAAGTTATGAGGTAACAAGTATATACAGTTTGTAACAAGATTAGACATGTGATACACATCTCCTGTTGGGTGTGTTGAGTGGCGAGATCGGCTTGTAGTTTGGTTTTTTGGTTGGCTGGAGTATCTCTTATTCCAAAGGCCCATTCCCCCGTACACCACTGTCCATGGCACTCATTGAGATGAGTCCACCGGGCTCATATCAACGAGGGTCACGGGCTGTAGTCCGTTAAAGGGAAAGAAGATGAAGTTTAAATGATTTTTAAGACCTTACACGGGTGGGTTTGTACTATTTGGTCGAATTAAGTGGCGATGAGTAAAAGAAAATTTCTCCTATAGGCCACGCATAACATAAATGTGGGGACATTAAACGCTGGTACCCAAATTTCACCCTAAAGCCCATAAATTGGCGTCCAATTCCCAATCAGTCAGGAAAATGAAAGGAAAATGATGTCCTTGTTTTGTATGAGTGTCGAAAGGACTGTCAACATTTTTTCACAAGTTTTTGCCTTGCTGCAGTTCACTGGAAAGTGCGTGTGAACACTCCCCAGTCAAATGCAAATTTCGTTTCTGTCCAATAATTAATGAATAGTGACTAGAATCAATTTCATTTTTTTTTGGTTATGCATTCACCATGTCCGTCGGTCCGGCGCCCGGCATCCATCGTCCGTCCATTAACGTAATTCGTGAAAAGATTTATTCAAACTGATGAATAATTCCGTCTTCGTGAAAATGATGGAAAATGTGGGAAACGAACCGACATTCGTCTCATAACCCAACTACCAACACCGAAGACTCAGTTGACTTTAGACAAACCGGTGTATTTCTAATGTTCATTTTAGATTTCCTCAAGACCTTGATGTATCGCTTGAATTACGATTACGTCAATAAAAAATACGAGAGTCCGAAATCCAAGCTTCTGTTTGTTGTTTACCGACACGGACAGTGTAGCTTACGAGATAGAGATGAAAGGTTTTTACGAGGAAATCGCCGAAGATATGAAAGATTGGTCCGACCGAGGAACATTTCTCTAGATCAGCCTTCAGGTATCGCGTTGAAAGAGAATAAAACGGTGTCCTGCAAATTTAAGTTGGACACTGCGGGTGACGAAATTACGGAATAGATCAGTTTGCGAGCGAACTTGTACGCCTCCACCACCGATCGAGGAGACACAGTCAAGAAATGCAAAGGGGTTTAACATGCGTCATTCGAAACAACATGACTTCCGAAGAGTACACGCGTTGTCTGTTTGAACGTTCGACAATTCGCAAAACAATGAATGCGATTCGAAGCGATAAAAACGACGTCTATACGCTGACGGTCAAGAAAATTTCATTGACGCCCGACGTTGACAAGAGAAGAGTACAATCGGTTTGAATAAGCACGTTAGCACACGGACATTACTCGACAATTGCACAGAATAAAGAAGCGATTCCTCAAGAGGGGTTGGCTGGAGCGCTGTAAATTATTAAGGAAATAGAGAACGCTTACGAAGATAACTTTAAATAAAAAAAAATAAAAATTTAAAAAAAAAACATAAAAAATAAAATTATGGACTTGTCGGTAGAAGGTGTTATTTTACCAAATAAACCATTTTATTATACGCTAAACGATAGATTATCGAAGAAATTGCGGAAAGATAGGCATCGTATCCTCCACTGTGAAGATATAAAAATGTTCACTTTCACGGTATCAATCAAAATGGCGGCTTTCAAAGCATCACTTCAAGGCGAATACGAGTCAAATTATCACTAGAAATGATCAATTTGTTCCAGAAAAGTATAATGAAATGAAAAACTAGTGTTTTTGAGTGGATACCGATCATTTCCAGCAATAATTCAACACGTATTCACCTTGAATTGATGCAGGAAACCCGCTAGCCCAAACATGGCTTGAAAGTCCGTAATATAAGTTTTTGGTTTGGTACGTCCTTTCAAAGGACGTACCAAACCAAAAAACTTATATTACGAACTTTCAGGCCATGTTTGGACTAGAAAGCCCCTAAATGAATCAGATCGCAAGACGTTATCTTTTCCGTGTATCGATCAAATCAATAATTCAATGCGCTGTTTACTTTTATGCATCAATTCATGGTTGAACGATTTGAATTACCAGATGTTTATAAAAAAGCGCATAATAAAAAGAAAATCTAGTGTTAAAATTATCTTACTTGTGACTCAGTCAAATGGTTATTTTCGTTTGCGCAAGCGCTCGCGAAAAATAAACATTTGTATCCGTAACTCATGAGATAATTTTCGGTATCCACTCAAAAACACTAGATATCCACTATATACAATATAAATGTGTTAGAAGCGGTTTTCGATGCGTCTTTTCTCGAGATACAATACCTTGCCGCGGACGAGAAGAAGAATAGGGAATTTTGAATCTCGACGATTTCTTTGTCGACGATGGCTTGGTTCAAGAAGAAAAATGCAAAAAATATTATTTCACTAGTTACGGGATCGTACCACTTGACGAATTAAGGAACTACTTGAAATCGATCGTGTATTACAATACGGAACGAGTTTTGCGGACACTTGTGTCTGTACGTTCTCAAAACACGACCTTCGAGACAACATTTTCAAGACATCTGCAACGATTTTCATTGAAGATAATGACACCAAAGTCTGGAATATTGGTGATAAGATAGAAGGTACGCCAGAAGTGGGAGGTAATCGAATCACGAATCTGCCGGACCTCGTACACACGACTGATGCCTGCACTCTGATCACGGTCGTGGAAAGAAATGAAATACACGAGAGAGTTGATAACGATATGGACTGAAGATAACGGTGTGTTAGATTTCTGTAAATCGGAATGGTCCTTCGGAAACGTAGGAAGTGGACCTCTGCACGGCGAGATTGGTTATCCCATGGCGATCGGGGGTTTCTTATTAAGTAGGTTTAACAATCGATCCCATAGAACGCCAAAATTGATCAAAGTTAGGCTGAACGCAAAGGGGATACTCGAAGACATTGCTTTTTGTGATGAGTGGTGTCGTAAAACCTATTGTGGATTTTATTTACAAATTATAGGACTGAAATGTTAATTACTATATCTTCCTGACACACTGAAAAACTGAAATGAAATCGAGGTTTATTTCTGAAATCGAATCGAAACTGAACCGAATCTGAAAATTCTTTTTCGGCAATTTTATTTCTGTCTTTTATTTGTATTTAATAGTCAACTGCAGCGTAAACGAGGAAGAGGTGTGTGTGTATGGGGGGAGGGGGGGGGGGGTGGGCGTAGATACAGTGCGTCGAACATGGGAGTCATCAACACCCTGGTACACTTTCCTTTAGAGTGTCCGAATATCAAGCTAACAGAATAATTCGATTCAGCAGGAATATTATGGGGGAAACGGGGTGGTAAAAATGAAGGGCGTGTTGATTATGGATAAATAGTGAAATAGAGAAAGGAGGAAAGTACGGAATATCGCCCAACAATTTGTCGCTGTGTGATGAGAAGCTAGAAGAAGCAGATGGGATGGATGCGCAGGGCACATGCAGGCCTCATGTTTAACCCGCTAAAATGGGTGGGTGGTCTTAATGTTTTGAGCACATTTACCCTGTTGAAAAACAGACTCCAATTACACGGGAAGTACAATTCTATGGAAAGGCATGAAAAGCCCAGGCAAACTTCTAGACAACGGAGTTCCAGGTTGAACATCGAGGTCTTTTCTCTGAAACATTGCCTGAACTTGGTATGTCTTTTTTTCTCCAAAGGATGATATCCTGAATGACTAGATTCAAACTCAGTTTTGTGATTATTTCAATGAAAATCCACTGCGCAGTTCTGTAAACTCCATTTGAAAATAAAAGTAGATTACTTTACTTTAAGTACTTGCATGCTGCTGGCGGAGATTCCTGCCCAGGACAGAATTTATCTTGCCCCTAAAATAAATATACTTTGAGCATATTTAATAAAATGTCACACTGTAAACTGAATGGAATTTTTTTAGATATATATTTTTTTCAAATCCAGTCGTGGCTGCTTTACAGCAGCCAAGGCTAGATTTGATGAAAAATATCTTGAAAATACTCAGCAGGTTAACAGTTAAACATAATTTATTTCCTAACAAAATCGCAAAAAGGGTTGGAGTACAAGTGCTTACCTCTTAGAAACACTCCTCTCCCATACATACATTATCATATGTGTTTACATGACAGCACAACAACAACAATGCAAATAATTACTCAACCAAATGCATAATGGGGGGAAAAACAAAAGGGAGAGAAAATACTGACGACGAAAGCACAAAGCAAGAAGAAAAAGAACAAAAAACAAAAATGGAAGAAAAAACAAATTAAGCAAGGATATCACAGCCTAATACCTCCAGCGACACGGAAAGCATTTTAAAATACCTGGCAAGCATGTTTTCTGAAATTCAAAAGGACAGGAAATGGAATGAACTACTAAGATTCTTGTTCTGACCACGAATTGAGTGAAGTAGTGACCCAGTGGAAGCCTCACTCACTCCGTAGTGATCAAGAGCTGCATCGTATATGCAGCTTAGATATCAGGCCTGGTTAAATCTCCCTGAATCAGAAACATAGCACTGTACCGCAGCGAAAAATAACCGCGTTGTCTCTTTTTGTGAGGCTAAACCCATATAATTACATTGTTAATGTAGTTATACGTTTTGGGTCCAAATACTCAATTCCCATTGGTCAGCAGGATGGCAACGTCATGGCCAAATGTAATTCATTTTCCAATGAATACATTTGGTCGAACTTTGACCCGCATTTACGGTAGAGAGTAGTTGACAGAATGTAATTCGGGCGGTGTTTGGGCGGGTTTTTAACTTTTAGCGCCTCTCGCAGTGATCAACTCCGTTGCTGTTTCTTTGGTGACATTTCCCAAGTGTGGCACCAAGCCCGTTACTAATATACTCGTTTCCATTTCTAAAGTTGTGAAAATTAAAAATCAGAATTGTGCGCTTTGTATTTTGTGTGAGGGTGATTTTCGCCTCGTTCGTTCGTACATGTTTTATTTCGTCTTTCTGCTTTGTTGTTTGGTAAAAAGTAGTTTAAACAGTTACGGAATGTAATTATAAGAATTGAATGCAATTTTTATAATCTTTATTGGAGTATGAACGTGTGGGAATGGGTACAAATTGTACGAATCCCTTCGGGATTCATACATAATTTGTACCCATTCCTACACGTTCATACTCCAATAAAGATTATAAAAATTGCATTCAATTCTTAAATAAAATCTGCTGGACCCTTGTGAAATTGAATTTTGCCATGGTCTGAAACATAGTGATTGTTGCTGTCATCTGTCCATACTGTGACAACATAAAAGTAGATGTTCATGTAGATCATAGTGCACGATTTGATTTAAATAAAACTAGATTTAACATTAAGTCTATTCCAGTCTCCATGTGAATTATCAAAATACAGTACGGCAGCCGAGGACTGGTCACTTTCCATGGGTGGGCAATATTTCCACGGTAGCAATAATATTAGATTCCAAATATTAATTATAGATATAATAATAAAAAAATGAATTAATGAATTCATTAATTAAAATTTGGGTGATGGTGACTTTTATTACCTGGTAAACACGTGCGTGGACATCACTGCCCACGAGTGGATTGCGACCAGTCCACGGCAACAGAACTGTATTCTGGACAATTGTTTTGTGTCATCATTCATTACTTTTTTTACAACTTTTCTATCATGAAATAAGTTTTCTGATTTTAAAACTCACCTTATCACAAGATGATCTTCTCCTTAGCTGCTGATGTGCACAAAGCACAATAAATAAATAAATAAATAAATAAATAAATAAATAAATAAATAAATAAATAAATAAATAAATAAATAAATTATTCGGGTTTATCGGTTCTGCGAATACACCGGGGCGTCGCGAAGATGACGATTTGAGGGTGCGAACTTGATTTGTTCCAAATGTGGTGGCTGAAGTCCCGCGTAACTAATATTCCAACTACAGAACATTAATATTATTTGTGGAACAACCCGGCGTAATCATAACACGATGACTGTGGTGAGTCTTTATTTTCGATTGTAATGTCATCAAAATGTCGACCAAATCAAGTCTCGATTTAGTAACATTTCTCCCTTTGATTCACAGAAAATGAATTTTTTCCCAATTCAATCGTCCGGACTATATCAGTTGGTCAGAAAAGCGAATCGTAAAATCCTTTTCCTACCAACTGAAATATTCCAGAGGCGTGAATCAGATCATAGGCGATGACCTACTTGAGAGTGAGGCTGGTTTCAGGACATAACAGCATCGAGTTCTTACAGAATTAGACTGTTTGCCCGAAAGCTTGAACAGAATAGTCTCGATGGTTGGTTATATGCTATATTGTGTAGCATTGGGCCCTCAAATCTCCATTTTTCGGATCGAATCAAATACCAAATCGAATCAGGCAGATGATTTCAAATTGAATCTGATCTTGAACTGAATCTCTTGACGCTGTAGATATTGTACCTTCTTACAACGATAGATATTGCCAGCCTCCTTTCAAGTGTTGTCTTCGACTCCAACTCGTCTGTTTGGGCAAATCTACCAAAAAGCGGAATATTCCAGAAATGGAATTAAAATAGTTATGAAAACGAAACCTCATTAAACCCTTCCTCTATCATCAGGTCTCCCGTAAAGGAGGCATGCATGGACCAATACTATAAAACTTTTACAATTGTATTTTCCCCAATTGTATTTTCTACAAGTGAATATAAACGGTGGAAATGAATCATTAGCATTTTAAAAGATTTGGCAATTTGCCAGTTGGCAAATTACCACACCTTTGAAAATGCTAATGGTTCATTTCAGTTAGTTATTTCCATAAATAGAAAATACAATTCGGAAAAATACAACTGTAAACGTTTTATAGTATTGACCTCTGATGAAAGCGTATGAATTCAAGATGCGGATGCAACTGACTGGGTTTTGAAAACATCTCGACAATTCGAAATGTTCGTATCAGCCATACTTGAATCGAATCTTCGAGACGGTTTCAAATCGAATCAAATTCGTTTCCCGGTAAAGAAGAATAAATTCCTGATGTTTTGCTCTTCCGTGTTTTTAAAATTTCGAGATTATTTTGTGATATTTTGTGATGGGTGTGAGAAATCAAATGGATTGTAATGATATTTCAGACGAACGCTTACGTAATGAAGAAAATCAGAATTTTCCAGAAACGAAATCCAACCTCAAGCACATTGGACAAATACTGGTTAAACTTTCACATTATTACCGGAAGGATATCCACGTGTCTGTAATTCGCCCACAATTCTTTTTACATCACTGCAGAAAATATTCCGCAGTATTTATCTAAATAATTGTCCCTTTTATGAGAGCTTGAGAATCACATCGCTCACTTGGTTTATCTACCGCAAAACGACGGGTGTGTTACATGAGAGTATAGCGTTATCAGTATTGATTCAAACTTGATTAAATATCATCGAAGAAACTCGTTCACTTTGAGACACAATTCGATCGCCGTTACATTCTTCAATATGACTTCACTGCCTCAGTTTGCTTTTTTTGTATTAACTTTTCTCGCCGTTTTATTTTCTCACACAAACAGTTGTTTTATCACAAATTGCTCCCGAGGAGGAAAAAGGGGTTTGGATTTGAATCTTCAAGGAACAAGACCGGTAAGTGATTATTTCTATTGAACCATACTCTTCCACAGGAGTTTTAGTTTCTTTTCTCATCGGCGTTGGTAATAACTGACCCTCTTTAAACAATTGTGAATTCCAGCTTATCGAAAAAAAAAATACAGTACGTAGAGAGTGGATTGTAACTAAATCACCCGCGGAATGGAGTTATCACCCAAGCTATAACTTTCAAATTTTGTACATATCGACAAAAACACAAGCAATGTTTCAGCCAATGGGCCTCCGGGTTTTACCCGGAGGTCCATTGGCTAAAACTTTCCTTGTGCTGGTTATGCTTTGCAACAAATTTGCAATTATTTCTTGGGTGGAATCTCCAATCTGCAGGTGATTTAGTGATAATACACTCTCCACGTACTGTATGTACTATAAATTGCGAAACGTCTACCATATTTTAAAATTTCCACCTTTGGAATATTGCACAATAAATACATGTATGTATGGATTGTTGTTTAAAAGGTATCGTGTTCGTAAAATTGAGCGCAAGTATGTGCAATAGAGCACGCGCGGAACACTTAGGATACCCTATTATCTCTTCAGTGTACTTCGACATAAGTTCGCTGTACGTCCACACATATTACATATTACATACATGCAACAGAACAAACATTCCTATTTTGTGTTCCCATAAAAAAAATCAGTCATGAATTTTTATTTTATTTTATTTTTTTTTTCTAATAGAAACTGTATTAACATGGAAAACAATTATTTCTCTTAATTTGTATTTGAATTTTCAACTGTTTCTTTATAAAAAAAATACTACAATCTTTCACGACGGCAATCATCTGTTGTTTTCAAAGACAATTAAATAACTCTTAACTGAGATTGATGACTAAATTATATAGACATTAAGAAAATATTTCTTGTTTCTCTTATTTTATGTTAGATGGTTAGATGGACTGTGCGGTAACAGTGCAGGTAGAATTTTACAATCTTTTCCCTCACCGATGATAACAGACGGTTGAAACCCAATACTAATTTTTGAGAAGGACACTTGGAAACTTTTTACAGTAACAATACCTCAAAGTAATATCAAGCAACGAGGTAGTGCTTAAGTTTGCTCACGTGTATTAGACAGCTTATTTTTATTTTTATGGTAACTCATTTGAACTTGGACATGTACCACCTCCCTATTTGAATTATGTCTCCAAATACAAATCGTTTTCAAGAAATATAAACACAGTGAATTTAGAAAGTTGATCCTTTTTTCAAGGTCACTGGAAGAGGGGACAGCTACCCTTTGCCCCGAGATTAGGGGGCAGGGTGGACCGCGCGTGCTCTTCCTCGCATGGGGAGGACTATTGAAAAAATACTTTACTTTCCGAGAACATTAACAGAGACGCATGCCACGTGTGCGAATGCCAATGGGAGGGAGGGAGGGTGGATCAGTTATATGGACGGAGTTTAGTCAATAATCATCCAAGAAACTTTACAATCGGCGGAATGATCTTTAAAGCTTCATATCATTCCTGGAGTGGAACGGAGTGCATCTGCAATGCATTGGCTTTAGCATTGCAGATGACACCCTGTTCCTCTCAAGGAACTATATATCCAGATATATAATGTCAGTTCTTTTAAGAGTCACATTGCAATTTACAAAAAAGTTGAAATCCCCCCGGTCTTAACTCATACCGAACGTCGAGTGCTCTTTTTAATACCCCTGACCATCTTTCCTGGCGCCCTTGCTTTTTTCATATCTTCTTGAACCATTTAACGATGAGTCTCGCAAGAGGAACAGTGTTTGGTTGTTCAACTACTTTCGAGCCTGGGGTGGGGAGAATTTTGTTTGTTTGGTGGCAGCAAAGACGGAAAATACAGTGGAACGTGGAAGACAGAGGTATAGCTAGTGGTGTTTCGATGGCTTTTTCATATTCTTCCTGGCTGGTTGCTCTGTAGGAATATTCGGGTAGGAACATGTGTGAGGGTAGGTGCTTTCACAAAATGTACTTCTCCATGAAGGATGTGAATGTGGCGTTAATACGAATTCCAGAGTAATGTGAACGGTCTTAGCCTTACTTGAACAGTCGACGCAAACGGACAAGAGGGGTTCAGCCCAGTCGGGGCGTTCTTGATGTGAGCAGAAAATTTCATGTTGGTGATCAGAGCGTGCTTAATTGATATATTTTCATCATAGTGTCCGAGGTGCGAATCTTCGAAGTCCGATCAGTCTGAATTTAAATACAGAATGTGCAACACATGTAAAGGTAGTTGGACTGAAAACTCCTATAATATTGTATTGTTTTATAACTACTCTCAAGTTATCTAATGTAAGAAGTGAAAATCGCTTGAAAAGTGTTACGTGATATGGTCGGTCTAGGGCTTGGCAATAACATGGATAAGGGGCGGCCACTCCTCAACGAAAAATGTTTACACAAAATATACCGCTGATAATTTTCAAACACGATGGTCCATTCAGAATAAGATTATTTATCTGCAGACAGTGTTATGAATAATAACAAGCTTTATGAAGATACAGTTATTGGCAGTTTTCTGACTTAAAAGGGCAGAAACCCCCTTTCAATATGAGCTTTGAGGCCTCAAAACGTCTGACATAAACCAGCAACACAAGATATTGCCGCATGCACAATTGGCACGCGACAGCGATTTGCATCCCATTCGCAACCTAAACCACCACAGGCATTGATGATGGTTTTTAAAGTTCACACGTTCAGAAAAGTTTTTTGGACGGTCAATCTTCTCGCGTTGACAGGGACACATGCAATTGGTATTAGGGCGAACCTGCTATCGTTTCCCATCCAAACATTTAGTATCGCCTGACATGAAGATCGATGCATTTTCCGTTATCTTCTCACGAAAAATAAAGAAGAATGAGAGTTTATGGTGTTTATGCTGTTTAATGTGAAAACAAGTGTATTCTGGAGGTGTGAGAATATTATTATCCCTGATGGGTATGGGTGTGAGATGGGGAAATCTCATCCGAGGGTAAGATAGTTGGGTCAGGCTCGAGGCTTGCCGAGTGTCTGGACCAAATATCTTGTCCCGAGGGTGAGATTTCCCCATCTCACACCCATCCCCATCAGGGATAATTATTCTACCCCCACCCCTAAACACCCTGACGGCATCAAAAATAATTCAGGGGCACGTTCAGTTATATCGAACAATTTTGTTGTCCATTCCTGAAAAAAAGCTGATTTGCTTATCGGAAAGAGCACACATAAGTTCTGTATAAACGACTGGTATATACAACAAAATTAAATCGCAACGCCTGCAAGACAGGGGTTACACATTTGTAGCGAAATGAACATTGACACATTCCGATGACGTCATATCATAAATTCTGCAATGTATTCGCAGAACTTTCCGACAGGAATTTCGTGCAACTCTTTCCATTCATAATGGCGTTCACCCAAAAATTCATATAAAAAGTCAAGTCTTCATTGGTTGTTGTGATCTGTTTTTTTATTTCTATTTTTTTCAACAAACGCTCATTTGATAATATTTCCGAAACGTGACACCATGTTGTTTGTTTACAGAAGAAAGCGCGGTAATTGAATAGTCCTGCGCTCATCGGATATGTTAATAACCCGGTCACGTGGGTCATGTAAGATAGATATCTATATCACGTAGCCTTCTCACATGAGACACCCATATCTTGCGTGGGAAGTGAGTGAGAAAAGGATAATCTGTCTACTGATTAAAACTATTTCGACAAGCTTCCGGTGTGAGTCCCTCGATGTTCATCTGTGCCTGCTTATAGAGAAAGTTATGCGTTACTGGTTACGTGGAACCCCTTACTAACGCCTTGGGTAAACCTCTAAAGTGTGCGACTTAATTATATAAGAATTGCAATAACTTATCTGTTGACTGATCGTAGTGTGAAAGTAGGATGGGCGTGTTCAGATTTGTATGAATTGACTAGGAATTTGTGATGGTTGTGTTAAGTTGTATGAAGTGCGAAGAACTTCAGCGTGCTTTGCTTGTGTTGTTGTGTATCCTTAGGCGACAGAGGCCTCCGCCACGTATATCATTGTAGTTGTTTCAGCTGTTATAGAGACGACACTTTTAGTATTTTTACCACAGGCGAATACAGAACGGCCGCCGTGGACTGGTCATTTCATATTTCACATTTCCACATACCCAGTAATATTAGATTCCAAAAACTAATTATAAGAATAATCATAAAAAAATTAATTAAAATTAAAATTTTGCTGATGATGATTGATTTTTATTACCTGATAAACGCATGCGTGGACATCACTGTCCACGCGTCGATTACTACCAGTCCACAGCGGTTGTACTGTACACGAGGTCTCGAATACTCATGTAGAAAACTGCGTGGACCCCACGTGAACGCTAACTAACATTCCACCAGATTAATTGCATAGTTGGCTACGTCCACATTTTTTTTAACAAAAAAAAAAAACAACAAAACAAACCATTCATTCGATGGGAAACATATTCATAGAGTTACGAAAACCTAGCCTCAACCATTCAAAATGCAAGCAAATCAGATATCACCAACCCCCCCCCCCCCCACCACCCCCCTCCACCCCCCCCCCCCCCCCAAAAAAAAAACATTTGATCTTATATCATTTTGTGATGATTATATAGCTTTAGTTGCTCACAGTGACTCCATTTTTAATAAACTATTTAAAGTTGTCGACATCAACATAATGTTTATTTTATTATTAGTATTGCCTGTGATGCTTGAGGTGGAGGTGATTTTTGTCCCTACTTTGCGTTCCGTGTATCAGCACGGCCTGCTCATTGACTTTACTATAACTTCATAAATAAGCCACATTTTCAGAACGGATAAAAGTGCATAATACGCGGTTAAGTAATTTTTCACACCAAATAAAGTTTATCTTCAGATTCACTCAAAACTACTCAAATGATAACTGCACGATATCTTACACCCATTTTACTGATACTATCGGAAAAATGATCTCCGAGGGCTTTTCGAGATGAAATGTCAGGATATGTTATGATGAATAGAGAAAAAAAAAACAGAAATTACGTTAGCGCTCATCTTGTTTACAATACGCGCTTCAGATCGGAAGATACAAAAATTGTGTTACAAAGTCTTAGGTGACATACAGTAAGTGGAGAGTGGATTGTAACTAAATCACCCTCGGAGTGGAGTTATCACCCAAGCTATATCTTTCAAACTTTGTACATAAGTAGTATAGCTCGTATGTTTGGGGCCTTATTTGGGGGATCTCATCGGGGGATCTCATGTGACGTCATAGTCACGTGGTGTTGTAGCGCCATGTTGTGCTGCCATGGTAACCTACGTGAGCGGCCATGTTGTGACGTCATCCCCATGGTGATACGTGGTGATAGTGCGCATGCGCAGCGCGTGTTGTTAAGGTAATACGTGTTTCCGTCGTCCATTTTGTATACTGGAGGTCGCCATCTTGGTTTCTATAGTAGCACGTGGTTGCTATGTGACCCAAAGTCCTACAATAGGACAGGGGTATGTTCGGAGAGTATGTTTGATTGAATCGGAGTATTTTCTGGAACGACTTCCCTGGATAATTACCACAAACAACCCGACAACCTGTATTATTTCGAATTCTTCCAGAATTCTCTGCTTCTATCTATATATGCAATAGTTATCGTTTATCTGGCCATGTTCCTTTATTCTAGAGTATACCCCAGTAGCGTAGAAGAGCCTATCAACTGGAACAGTTTACCTTATTATTGCTATATTTAGCAATTTCTGGTCTATTCTTGTTAGTTCTGACCCTATTCCAAGTACTCTTGTTGTTTCATATATCTAGATCATTTATAACCAATCAGATTGCTTGATTTCCCATAATCTCTATGCCGAGTTATCTCCCTTGTGTATAATAAAATACTATATCCAATGGCCATATCCCATGGAATCCCATTTTTTGCAAAACACCTGTGGCTATGGAATCCCTTTTTTGTCGTATGAGGCCATGAGGGCTATATAAAAGCCCTCAATGAGTCCTCATTTATTATCCCTCATACCCTCATTGAATTTTGAGGTTATGAGGATCTTGAAAAATCCCTCAATGAGGTATAATTTACTACGACTCTTAGCCTCATTTCAGTATTTAACAGGTATATCCTATGGAATCCCATTTTGAAAAACGCCTGTGACTGTGGAATCCCTTTTTTGTCGTATGAGGCCATGAGGGCTATGTAAAAGCCCTCAATGAGTCCTCATTTACTATCCCTCATAGCCTCATTGAATTTTGAGGTTATGAGGATCTTGAAAAATCCCTCAATGAGGTATAATTTACTACGACTCTTAGCCTCATTTCAGTATTTAACAGGTATATCCTATGGAATCCCATTTTGGAAAACGCCTGTGACTGTGGAATCCCTTTTTGTCGTATGAGGCCATGAGGGCTATGTAAAAGCCCTCAATGAGTCCTAATTTACTATCCCTCATAGCCTCATTGAATTTTGAGGTTACGAGGACCATTAAAAATCCCTCAATGAGGCATAATTTACTACGACTCTTAGCCTCATCTCGGTATTTGAGGATACCCATGGCCTGGTATTGTATTATTCGAGGATAGATATCGAGGATACCTTTTATAGGATACTTATCTGAGGATACTATATAGGCTGTACATATCCCTATAGGTCTCTTGCTGGCCCTTAGTACTAATAATCCACCTGATGCTTTATGTTATCCTATGACTGGTATAGGTAGTATGCAATGCTAGGCATAGGGGTATTGTGGGTAGGGTACTGCCTGGTAGTTTAGAACGGTACTATAGTATGGCGGTATATACACCTATAGGCCCCTGTTAGTGCTTGGTACTATTAACCAACCGATTGCTTTGTTTTATTATATGACTGGTATATGTAGTACGTTATGGTAGACCTAGTGATTTTGTGTGGGTGGGGGTAATGTTTGGTAGTTTAGCACGGTAGAATAGCATAGGCTGTACATATCCCTGTAGGTTTCTTGCTGGCCCTTGGTACTACTGATCCTCCAGATGCTTCATATTGTTGAGCGGTATTCTGGGGTGGGGTCAATGCCTGGTAATACAGAACGGCAGCAGAGTATGGTTGGTATATTCCCCTATAGGTCCCATCCTAACCGTTCATAGTATTAACCTACCAAATGCTTTGTATCATCCTGTTACTGGTAAGGTGGTACGTAATACCAGTAGTTCCTACCTTATTCCGAGTAATCTTGTTGTTTCATTTGTCTAGATCATTTATATAAATTATAATTAACCAATTAGATTGCTTGATTTCCCATAACCTGTACTTAATCGCACAGAGTTATATCCCTTCTGTATAATAAAAACCTATATCAATGGCAATATCCCCGGCACCCCAATTTCAGCACCCCTTTTTGGAAAAGCATATGACCTTCGGCACCCCTTTTTCTGAAATGAGGATAAGAGTCGTATCAAAAATCCCTCATTGAGGGATTTTTAATACGACTCTTATCCTCATTTCAGAAAAAGGGGTGCCGAAGGCCATATGTTTTTCAAAAAAGGGGTTCCCAAATTGGGGTGCCTTCTGGAGAATCCCTTTTTTTCTGAAATGAGGATAAGAGTCGTATTAAAAATCCCTCAATGAGGTCTAATTTACTACGACTCTTATCCTCATTTCAGAAAAAGGGGTGCCGAAGGTCATATGCTTTTCCAAAAAAGGGGTGCCGAAATTGGGGTGCCGGGGATATTGCCATTGATATAGGTTTTTATTATACAGAAGGGAGATAACTCTGTACGATTAAGTACAGGTTATGGGAAATCAAGCAATCTAATTGGTTAATTATAATTTATATAAATGATCTAGACAAATGAAACAACAAGAGTACTCGGAATAAGGCAGGAACTACTGGTATTACGTACCACCTTACCAGTAACAGGACGATACAAAGCATTTGGTAGGTTAATACTATGAACGGTTAGGATGGGACCTATAGGGGAATATACCAACCATACTCTGCTGCCGTTCTGTATTACCAGGCATTGACCCCACCCCATAATACCGCTCAATAATATGAAGCATCTGGTGGATCAGTAGTACCAAGGGCCAGCAAGAGACCTACAGAGATATGTACAGCCTATGCTATTCTACCGTTCTAAACTACCAAGCATTACCCCCACCCCCACAAAATCACTAGGTCTACCATAACGTACTACATTTACCAGTCATATAATAAAACAAAGCAATCGGTTGGTTAATAGTACCAAGCACTAACAGGGGCCTATAGGTGTATATACCGCCATACTATAGTACCGTTCGAAACTACCAGGCAGTACCCTACCCACACTATCCCTATGCCTAGCATTGCATACTACCTACACCAGTCATAGGATAACATAAAGCATCAGGTGGATTAGTAGTACTAAGGGCCAGCAAGAGACCTATAGGGATATGTACAGCCTATATAGCATCCTCAGATAAGTATCCTATAAAAGGTATCCTCGATATCTATCCTCGAATAATACAATACCAGGCCATGGGTATCCTCAAATACCGAGATGAGGCTAAGAGTCGTAGTAAATTATGCCTCATTGAGGGATTTTTAATGGTCCTCATAACCTCAAAATTCAATGAGGCTATGAGGGATAGTAAATGAGGACTCATTGAGGGCTTTTACATAGCCCTCATGGCCTCATACGACAAAAAGGGATTCCACAGTCACAGGCTTTTTCCAAAATGGGATTCCATAGGATATACCTGTTAAATACTGAAATGAGGCTAAGAGTCGTAGTAAATTATACCCCATTGAGGGATTTTTCAAGGTCCTCATAACCACAAAATTCAATGAGGGTATGAGGGATAATAAATGAGGACTCATTGAGGGCTTTTACATAACCCTCATGGCCTCATACGACAAAAAAGGGATTCCATAGGCACAGGAGTTTTGCAAAAAATAGGATTCCATGGGATATGGCCATTGGATATAGTCTTTTCTTATACACAAGGGAGATAACTCGGCATAGAGATTATGGGAAATCAAGCAATCTGGTTGATTATGAATGATCTAGATATATGAAACAACAAGAGTACTTGGAATAGAGTCAGAACTAACAAGAATAGACCAGAAATTGCTAAATATAGCAATAATAAGGTAAACTGTTCCAGTTGATAGGCTTTTCTACGCTACTGGGGTATACTCTAGAATAAAGGAACATGGTCAGATAAACGATAACTATTGCATATATAGATAGAAGCAGAGAATTCTGGAAGAATTCGAAATAATACAAGTTGTCGGGTTGCTTGTGGTAATTATCCAGTGAAGTCGTTCCAGAAAATACTCCGATTCAATCGAACATACCCTCCGAACATACCCCTGTCCTATTGTAGGACTTTGGGTCAAATAGCAACCACGTGCTACCATAGAAACCAAGATGGCGGCCTCCAGTATACAAAATGGACGACGGAAACACGTATCACCGTAACAACACGCGCTGCGCATGCGCACTAACACCACGTATCACTATGGGGATGGCGTCACAACATGGCCGCTCACGCGGGTTACCATGACAACACAACATGGCGCCAGTACGTCACGTGACTATGACGTCACATGAGATCCCCCGATGAGATCCCCCAAATAAGGCCCCAAACATACGAGACATACTACTTACATATCGACAAAAAACACAAGCAATGTTTCAGCCAATGGACCTCCGGGTTTAACCCGAAGGTCCATTGGCTGAAACTGCTTGTGCTGGTTATGCTTTGCAACCAATTTGCAATTATTGCTTGGGTGGAATCTCCACTCTGCGGGTGATTTAGTGATAATACACTCTCCACGCACTGTAGAATAGTACGGCCGACATGGACTGTTCATTTTCCACGGGTAGAAAATATCTCCACAGACGCAATCATATTACATTCCAATCACTAAATATATGAATAATCATCAAAAAATTAATTAATGAAGCACCGGATTGTACCCGGTAATTAAAATTTTGCTGATGATAATTTTTATTACGCATGCGTCGACATCACCGCCACATGCGTGGATTACGACAAGTTCACGGCGACTGCACTGCCATCACAGAAAGGGACTTTCGCGATCTGGTGGAAATTCTCTATCCACTTTTCGGCAGACAACACTGTAGAATTTCAGCTGTCGAAAAAGAAACGTGAACTTTTTGCGCTTCAGGAACTATTTTCAATTTCTTTTTCTTAAGCGGTCTTGCGTTCTGAAAATTTTATTTATGAAATTTCCACCCACTTGTGTAAATGTAACGCGACTAAATCGCGATCGGATTGAGAATGAGTCCGTTTACGCGATCATACTACCATACGACATTGGTTGGGAAAACGTGACCGGTCAAATCTGACTGTGAGTTTGGTACAAGGGATTTAAAGGGACAATGAGCCGATAATTCGAAAAGAATATTGACTATCAGATTGTGCTTGTTCCACTGGGGAAAACGCGACGTTCGGATAGCTCAACTCCTTCTTCTCCCACTTCGATGAATCTCCGCTTATGACTCGGAATTAGTTCGCGATGAATTTTCTGTACATTTCTTTTCTCGATGTGAACAAATAGGCTGCGCCTTATATCAGCCAAGATCGGCTCCATATCAGCCAAGTTTGAAGCCACACCAGCCGAGTTTGAAGCCAATCAGTCGAGTTTAACACTTTGAACTCGTAAGACCGATATTTCGGTCTAAGGCATAGTTTTGTCCCACTTTTGCCTCATTATAGTACATATATTGAACTATTTTTACTCCCCTGAAGGCGCATGCGTGTAAACAGTGGTACAGATGACAATCTAAATTACTATAGCGATCTATGGGAGAAAAATGAAAAACTTTCATTTGCCACAATTTTCATTTTTTTACATAATAGACGATCAAATATTTTATAACATACTTTTTAGAATGCTATCAAATATGTTTTGTAAAATTAGTTTTTAATGGTTCCATTTTTCTTTAAAATGTTCACTTTTTATCCCAGTACATCACCTCATAAATTTGTTAGAAAAGGTCGAGGGGGTAACTTCAAAGTCCAAAACATGTATAAAATCCTTAAGAGAAAATTTGGACGGACATAGATTTGGTGAAAGCAAAAATGAATGTTCTTTGTTCTATAAACATATTTCGAATATGTTATTGTTTCAATGGTTCCACTTAACTCTGAAAAATGGTCTTTTTCTCTATTTATGATCTTGCAACAAATAATACCTCTCCTCCGTGGAGACAATTACATGTGATACAAGACCGAGTGCGCGTTCGTGCGTGAAAAATGACGGGAGATAACTCAAAATTCTCGCCCTTCCTGAAGGAGCAGAAATAGTTCAATATGACAAAGGCGATACCATTACAGGAAACGGGGGTTCAAAAGAATAATAATAGGCAATTCTGGGAACGAAAATCATATCTAATAATCTAATAAATAATAATCACCACCCATTAAATACCCATCAAACATTTTTTTCAAGGGAGAGGGCTTTCTTATGGTGTGCTGTCTACACAACACACATGAATTAAGAAAATAATTATTTTTAAACTGGAGAAATACATACACTCAATAAAAAAAAAAAATATCAATATCTCGCTTCTTATGGATTTTAACGCCGATGTGAAGGGGCGTTCATCAAACGCCAGGCGCAAAATATCTAATTCGTGAACGTTAGATACATCATAGGAAGTTAATTTCGAGTACCGATTTAGGATTTTGTAAGAGTCCGAAATGATGCAAGAATCCACACAATGACAAAACACAATAACCGTGTTTTGATTAGGGATTGGCAGATAAAACTGGCTGACATTTCAGATATCTAAATACGTCACAATTCACAGACAACACACCAGCAAACAAAGAGCTGTTTCGTCCCCGGTATAATGTCACTGTTTTTGGCAATAATGTTCTTGAGGCAGAAAAAAGAGGAAATTGGAAAATAGGGCGGGTCACAATTGAGCAGATGGGACATATGACGTTTTCTTCCACAATGTTTGTTTTATAAACGGTATACTGAGGGTTAGCTATTTGCGTATGGTCAAGATAAACAGCGAGGTATTAACTGCTTTATTTTGGAGTCTCTGTATTTCTAAAGTTAAATCGTTGGTAAACATGGATAAGATAGTGTTTATGGCGTTAACTAACAGTGTACGCGAGAAAGGTGGAGTTGTTAGTGGATAGAAGTTAACATGAATCAAATTAATGTTTAACCAAAACAGTGCAGGAATCGTTTTGGCACTCAAACTTCGTTCCAATTTATTTGTTCTGTTACAATTTACTGGAGTGTTTATAGACAAGCTCCAATAAATTATTCAAAGACAAATCTATTTGAGGGAAATGCATAATACCTTTATCGAAATGTGGAACATGTCGATAGAAACTGAAATTTTTCTACTGTTGTACAATCACTTTACTTTCCACTGGAGCCCAAACATGGGCGTCAAATACGGAATCATTTATGGTATATGGCCCTACAAAGCTTCGCAATTTCGTTCGATTTGATTCGCAATGATTCGGTTTTATTCGACACGAATCGCACTGATTCCAAAATTTTCGAGTCGTCGAGATTTTCTTCAAAATCCTGTCAGGGGGAAATACTATAAAACTTTTACAATTGTATTTTTTAGAATTGTATTTTCCAGTTATGATTTCAGATGAATTGAAATGAACAATAAGCATTTTCAAGATGTGGCAATTTGCCAGTTGGCAAATTGCCATATCTTTTAAAATGCTAATGACTCCTTTTAGGCAGTTATATTAATAGGCAGAAAATACAATTCTAGAAAAAAAACAGTTGTAAAAGTTTTATAGTATTGGCGCCTGGTGTCCTTTCTTCTTGAACTTTTCTTCTGAACAGGAGACCCGATGACAGACGAACAGTACAAGGGGTTTACTCTTCCGAAATTACATTGCTTCCATTTCCGAAATATTCCGTTTCTGGATATTGCGTTAAAGAAATATTCCCTTTTCTGATTGATTTGCCCAAACAGATGCGTTTTTATTGAATACAGCACCGGAGGTCACACTGACAATATCTGCGGTTGTAACATTTGAAATCCTCTGCTTGATTTGACCGGAATTTGTGATTCTTAAAACCACATGTTCGTAAATCCCCTAGTGCATTGAACTATGCCGCATTAATAACACAATCCATTGCGAATGAAAATATGTGGATATAATTTTACAGATTCTTCCCATTAAATTGCTATCCGTCATGTTTTAAACAGAGTCGCAAACTTTTCAGTTATGTCAGACTTTAGAGATAATTGATCCAGAAAATTCAAACAAATTATATTGCCGAGCTGTTGATAAAACGATCGCATTGCGAAGCATTTGACCACTTCACACACCTCTCGCTAACGGTATACCAAAAATCTTGAATATACCGTATTGACTGTGACGACCTGTTTTATAAGAATATACATATTATAATTAAATAATGAAGATGGAATAAGAAAATAAAATAATTAAAGTTTCGATGTGTCTCGGACCATAAGCCGGATTTATACTTCTTATTTATTCGGTTTGATTGTACTAGCAGCAATCGATGTATCATAGTTTCGGGCAGTTTAGAAGTGTAGTAAGCCAACATCAACCTCTCATGCTTTTTAGTTTACTGAACGACAACAAACGAAAATCAGTCTCGAATCCAACTGTGTGATGGCATTGCCACAATGAATGTGGGATACGCCAAGGCGAAGTATTCGATTATCTTCCAATGCAAGGAAATCGCCCAAAGTCGCAACGCTTGATTCATATTCCCAATATCTCGTTGAAACGTCTGTTGTGCTAACCAATGCGTCGCCTGTGAGTGCGAAGTGGAAGTGTACAATTATACGTTACCTGTAACTTGGGCTGCACGGTATATCGATAAACCGATATATACCGGTATTCAAACCAATATCGATTGAATACCGCTGTAATTTAAAAAATATCGGTTTGTCTTCATTATTTATTTACCCACAATTTAATTTTCAAGATGCCTTGTGTTTTTAAACTGTAACCCCGAATGAATAATATTATCTCTTTATCCAAGGAATCGTCTGCTTGTGCCCTCGTAATATACAAATTCAGCAGTTGAAAAAATAAATTGAAAAAAATTTCAACAAAACTATATCATGTAACCCCTCATTGGAACGAGCTCGTTGAGCTCGTTCCAATGAGGGGGGTCACATGATATAGTTTTGTTGAAATCTTCGGAGAAAATCTGATAAACTAATTTGGAAATAATAAACTTTGATATCGTTTGCGTTGGGTAAAGGTTTTTCGAATCGCGTCATCAAGGCATGCTAATTCGTCCCGACTGTGATGCCTCGAGTCTCGATTGTGGTACTTGTGTCCATATATCTGAACAGTTTTCGATATACCGGTATACCGCGGTATTTCTTTGAATACTGATACCGGTATCCAGTTTTGAATATCGTGCAGCCATACCTGTAACATATTTCTGCTATTTCATTGGAATTTCGATGTCACATGGAAGCTGTGTACATGCTATGCACAGTGAGTGGACACCTGAAACAGCACAGAGTTTGATCGATCTCCCATTTGATGAGAATGATATGAACAAGTAGAATTCTACCATTTATCAATCATTGCAGTTGACAATTCAATGTATAGAAAAAGTGAGTGGTAAGGTATGTACCTTGCCCTGTTCGGTAATTTAATAGAGTAAATAAAGTGCCAGTAAATTCCCTTTGGAATTTACTGACACCTTATTTACGATACAAGATTACAAACAAATTTTCTAATATTTATTTATTTATTGAGGTTTAACGACACTTTCGACAGCAGGGTCACCTCTTGTCAGACAAATTCGCGGATGGATGGAACCGGAGTACCCAGAGAGTACTACAGAGCAACGGTGAGCAACTATCATGCTCCCCAGCGTACTAACTCCACACAAGCACGGTTAGCAGTGCAGTACCTCTTAGTACACAACACCACCATGCCCCACGTGGGCAATCGAGATTAAGTGTTTTGCACAAGGTCACAACGTGGTTGCCGTAGGTGGAATTCGATCCGAGGACCTCTCGACTTGCAGCCTACATCTCTACCTACGAGTCAGCGCGCTCCATTCTAACTAATAATTCTTGTTCATAGCAGAGTACCTACTTCCTGTCCGATTTTTTCACTTTCAGTCTGGATGTCCTTACAGTTAGAAGGGTTAACTCTTTACTCTTCATCATGTTTTAACGACAGTACTGATTTTGATCCCTAAATAATTTGTGGATATATATTTTATGCCTTTTATGGGGAGTTTTTCATTTTGAGACCTGGTTCACATTGCAAAAAAAAAAAATCGGGATATTATATAATGCCCCGTAACATTTTATTGTTTCGAACGAATCAACTTTGGCTCTTGATGTCGTAAAATAACCTAAAACTTGGGGGTGGGGTGGGAATGATATTCCCACTCTTAGGTCTGGCACTATTCAGAAAATATTGTAGCATGTGCAATTGTATTTGTCCCACAATTCAGTGTGAGGTTTTTTAAGCTTATTTGTTTTACAAGGATTGGCGAACACGTTATGCAACTTATTTTTAACGCCTGTCCTTGGCCCAATGTCACATGTGTATGGGATGATATTCGTAGCAGCAACTTCGTCTCCTCGATCTTCTCAAATGCTACGAAGGAATCTTTAGCCTGAACGGAATCTGTCTCTCCCCGCACAGAGGACATCCATGTTACGTCCCTCATCCGATAGAACGGAACGCTGCGAAAACATCAACCCCCACAATTGATGCTGACAAAGAGTGTTCTGACGCGTCGAGAACTTTTCGGGACCGAGGGCCAATCTCGGAACCCCAGGCATAAAAGACCAGCGCACTTATCCACTCGGCCACCAGTGGTGGCCGAGTTGATAAGTGCTACGGTATAAGGTTAAATATATATAAGCTTCTGCAACTGAGTTTTATCATATAACTCGTCCGTTTTGTTCACTTTAAAACATTTGATATTTTGTTTTCATATTAATCAGTGATAAATAAAGCCTTCCGTCAATTTCATTGGTCAATTTCAAAGCTAGAGAATTTGATTGGCTGAACAAAATACAACTGGGCCACATTTTCATAATTTGCATACTTAGAGTTGGGAGCATTCATTGGTCAATTTCAAAACTGGACAATTTGATTGGCTAAACAAAATACAACTAGGTTACATTTGTATAATTTCAGTAGGGAGAATTTACGTTATCTATCCTATTCAGAGTGGGTTATATTGTATTCATCTTTTACCTAACGTAAAGGCAAAAACCGTCTCGCGCAATACAAGAAAAACGCCATTCATTTTTTTTTATATTTTTCACTTTTTGCTTCCAAAACATAGGTTATTACCCCTCATTATAACTAGCATGTCGCGCTCGTTCCAATGAGGGGTCATAACTTATGTTTTGGAAGCAAAAAATGAAAATTTTTAGTTATACGAGGATGTTTTTCCAAGTGCCGTCTGCAACTCAAGTTAGGTGATGGGTTAAAAAGTCATACTAAGTGGCTAATTTGTGCGTGTGTGTGTCATATGATAGAATATGAAATGAGTGTTTTTCTCATATAATATTTATGAAACACGTTCGAATTTTCCGTTTGGGCTCACCAGAGTCTCGCCCAAACGGAAAATTCGTCGACTCGTTTTATAAATATTATATGAGAAAAACACTCGTTCCATATCTTCTATTTATCGCATGACCCCATCTATCGAAAGGATATTACTGAAATTAAACTTTTTGAATTTCAACTCGTACATGCCAGCTGGCGTCTTTGAAATATAGGTCGGCAACATAATATTACTACATTCTAGTTCTTGTACACTGTACATTGGTGAATAAAAAAAAACTGGGTGATCTCGTTCCCGTTTCAGACCCACACACTCTGCAAACGTCAGACTTTTTGTTCATTGCTAACCAAATTCTTCTCATGCATCAGTACCTCACATTACAATCGAAGAGATCCATTTGATAGCGTTTTGGCACCAAGGATTTTCTGACGGATTTCTTTTAAAAGTGGAATGTTTATATAGTGTATAAATTCGACCTAATCGATAAAACAAACAAGAATCCAGGGACAATCCAGTGAACCGTAAGTTCTTGAACTAAATCTTTAACCCTTTACCTAACCTGAAAAGCAGACGACACTTGCAAAAATAATTCTTGAATAACTAATTTTTTTCATTTTTTGTCTCAAAAACATAGGTTCTGACGAGCTCGTTCCAACGAGGGGTGATAACCTATGTTTTTGAGACAAAAAATGAAAAAAATAATGAAAATTAATTTGCGATTTTTGAGAATAGCGCTGGCCGGTTTTCCCGTTACGTTAGGTAAAGAGTTAAGACTGAATTGAATGAATCGTTTGAACTGCAAATAGAAAATTACAAATTCATCTGGTAACAACACTATAAAACAAAAGATTATAATGGTAATTACTTGTTTATAAGACTTTTTACACTTTTTGTATATACAATTTTTTAATCATTGCTAATTAGGCTTTTCCCTCTGGAAAAGACTATTGTTTTTCTACGGATTATTATTTAGTCTTTTCCCTCTGGAAAAGACTATTGTTTTTCTACGGATTATTATTTTTTTTTCCACACATTTTTGTCCGTACGATTCAGAAGCCATTTTCGAACCGATTTTCACACAATTTGGCACACGCATAGAGGGGCAAAACATCTAAAAATGTACCTAAGCGGAATTTTCGATTTAACCCTTATTTCGCCAGAATTGGCAAAAAATACCAAAATTGGGGTTTATCGGCACTTTCTCGAAACACGTCTTGTAGATTTTTTTTAAACATTCACCATTGTTAGACCTGCCTATGACACGACCTTTGATACACACGACATATTAGGCGATGCATATGGTAACCCTCCACAGGCTGCCAAACATCGAAATTTTGATGAAATGGGCCGGTTTCAGACCCCCACAGCACCCAAACGGTTCAGAGAGGTAAACATAACTTCCTTTATTGGAAGTGGAATTCACCGAGGATCATTTTGTAAGTAATAAGGGTGTTCAAAAAACCAAGCGTTAACCCGTTTTGGGCTGGTTAAACAGCAATACCCCCATAAAGTTCAAAAATGCATGTTTTTCGTGGATTTCTCTGAACGAGTCTTGTAGATTTTCAAGAAAAATTTGTCACTCCCAGGCCTTGGTGTGACAATAGAAGTTGCATTGACAAAATACTGCGGTGAGCATTTGTTAACCCTCCACGGGCTGCTAAAAGTCACAATTGTGATAAAATGGGCTGTTTTTGGACGCCAACAGCACCCAATGGGTACGCCACAAAGAAACGTGCCTTCCTTTATCGACCGCACAATCTATACGCAAACATTTTTGTAAGTAGTAAGGGTATTCAAAAGTCGAAGTCTTAACCCATTTTGGACAGGCTAAAGAGAGAGACCCCTTAAAATCTTAAAATTCCCATTTTCTGTGGATTTCTCTAAAAACATCCCGTAGGTTTTCAAGAAAAAAATGACTACTCGCAGGTCTTTGTGTGACATTACAAGTTGCATGGACAAAATATTCCGGTGAGCATTTGCTGCCGAGCATCGCAATTCTGTTAAAATGGGCTGTTTTCAGACACGCACAGCACCCAGCCTGTACCTGAGAAATAAACATAATCTCCTTTGTTGGAAGTAGAATTCACCGAGGACCATTTTTGTAAGTAATAAGGGCATTCAAAAAACCAAGCGTTAACCCCCTTTGTGGTTGTTAATTGTGATACCCATCAAAAGCATAAAAATTTATGTTTTCCCTGGATTTCTTTACAAACATCTGGTAGGGTTTTCAAGAGGAAATGGTCATTGATAGGTCTTGGTGTCACATTACCAGCTGATTGCATAAATTATTGCGGTAAGCATTTGTTAACCCTCCATGGGCAGCTAAATGTCTAAATTTTGAAGAAAAAAATAGTCTGTTTTTGAACACCAACAACATCAGATGGGAATGCAACAGAGAAAGGTACCTTCTTTTACCCGACGCAAAACTGAGAGGGAAACATTTTTGTATGTAGTAAGTGTATTAAAAAATCCAGGTCATAACCCATTTTTGACTAGTTAAGGAGATATACCCCTTAAAAGCTTAAAATTTCAGTTTTCTGTGGATTTTTCAAAAAAACATTTCAAGAGCAATTGACCCTTCGCAGGTCTTCAGAGTGACATTACAAGTTCATGAAGAAAATATTTCGGTAAGCATTTGTTAACCCTCCAGAGGCTGCCAAGCATAGACATTTGGAGAAAATGGTCTGTTCTTAGGCAACCATAACACCAAATGTGTACCTGCGAGATAAACATAACCTCCTTCATTGCAAGTGGAATTCTCCGACGATCATTTTTGTAAGTAATGAAGGTATTCACAAAACCAAGCATTAACCCGTTTAGGGCTGGTTACAGAAGGATACCCCTCAAAAGGTTAGAAATTTGTGTTATCTAAGGATTTCTCTAAAAACATCCCGTAGATTTTCAAGAAAAAATGGCTATTCTCAGATGTTAGTGTGACATTACAAGTTGCATGGACAAAATATTCCTGTAAACATTTGTTAACCCTATGCAGGTTCTCAAACATCAAAATGTTGATAAAATGGGCCGTGTTTGCGTACCCACAGCATGCGAAGTTCGGAGGAGAGATCAAAATAAGTGGAAGTAGAATTCACTGAGAATTATTTCTGGAAATAATCAGAGTATTCAAATAACAACACTTAACCCGTTTTGGGCTGGATAAACATTGATACCCATCAAAAGCTTAAAATTCATGTTCTCCCAGGATTTCTCTGAAAACATCTTGTAGATGTTAAAGAAAAAATGGCCATTCACAGTTCTTGGTGTGACATTACAAGTTGCATGAATAAATATGCCTGTTAGCACTTGTTAACCCTCTACAAGCTGCCAGACATCAATATTTTGGATACATTTGAGATAAAATGGACCATTTTTAAATTGACACAGCACTCAGTGGGTATGTGTCAAACAAACATAACTCCTTTTGTCGGTCATTGACTTGTTGGACGTCGATAATTGACATTAACCCAATCCACCGTTAATGATGTTTTTTACCTCAACAATTTGTTTATCAAACTGTGTCATTTGGGACTACTCAAAACATCAATGAAGGAACTTCACTGTGGGGTCATGAAGAATCATGGAATCTCATCGGGAAAAGCCATGATTCTCCAGAAACATGAAGTCTAGTTTTATTGACTTTTTGTTGAAAACGGACATCGAAACACATCAGTGTTCACAATTCATATTTTCCATCGTACGGAAGGCGTTCTTTGCTATTTATTCCCATTTTGAATAATTCACATCACAAGCTCGGATTTATGTTTAATTGATCATTTTTATTGGTGAATTATCGAAAAACATTTGAGTACATGAAAGTCAAGGAAGAGAGTTGCGGGAACCACCGATATAAGTGTTTGATAGGATAAAATAAACACGTGATTTAGCATTTATATAATAAAAACTCTCAAAGGCAAGTTCCAGCCACTTCTCCATCGATGATTTTCAACTCACAAAATGTTCTGTATTTTAATAACTCCGTGATTGACAAGTATTAGCATATAACCCGGCTTCTGACAAGTTTGTAGAATAATACTAACGGATTATGTGTTGGGGGCACCGATAAGTGCACACTGACAGGCGTAGTTTTATTTTAGACATGCTGAGAACAACACATACCATGGTTATTAGTTCGAACAAGTTTCTCTTTCAGAACGTAGACAAATGGAATTACCCTGTGTTACCATTAACTCTAAACCGCTGAGTATTTGCAAGATATTTTTTCATCAAATCTAGTCATGGCTGCTGTAAAGCAGCCATGACTAGAGTTGATGAAAAAGTGATCTAAATATAACAAGAAATCATTGGTGGAAAAAATCCATTCAATTTACAGGGGAAAATCTGTTTAAATATGCCCAAATTAAACTTATATCAGTGACAAGAGAAACCCTGTGCTGGGCAGGAATATCCGCCAGCAGCATGCAAAGAGTGAAGCACTTCGAAAAAAAATTTGCCAGCGAAACTAATGATGGACTTTCGAAGGTTACTCTTTTCCGAGATTTTTCGCAATACTGAAAAACTTTCAAAATGTGGAAAAAAGTTTTTTGCTCAAAAAGAAACAAAATATTTGTTTTGTGCAATATGGCAATGTGCAGTTGATGTTCTTTAGCATTCCAGATAAATATACGAGAGACAGATGTCGGCATTATAAAACAACAACTTTTTATAAGACATTTGGGCATCGGTGATGGGGGTGGGCGTGGGGCGTATAAATACTTAGCACATTCCTTAGTGGATCGGCACGGGATGATACGATGTCAGTAGAAATTGAAGTACTCTGAACACACAATGGTTTCCGTCTCGATCGGATTTCGATCTGATCGCTACATACTTATAGACATGAGTTGAGATCTTCCAAGTGGAATATTAAGAGATCAGGGTCGAATCGAGAGAAAAAAACAAAAATAGCATCTGGAATTCAATGTTCTCAAATTCTCAGTTCTTATGAAACCTATTTAGTTTGTACAGGAGATCAGCTAATATCCCCAACCTCCTACTTTGTAGTTGATCCCCTCAAAACCTTTATTGAGAGCTTTTTGAAATTATTAATAATTAATTCGGATATTAAATTAACTGAGATAGACATCAAAAGATAAGATTCAGTGGTGATCGGATTGAAGTATAATATGTGTATATTTGTGAGTAAATAACCCTTTGTTACTTTTGTACGTCTTATAACGTACGAAATCAAACAGCGCCGTGATAGTTTGTGGTCATTTTGTTATTATTTTTCGATTTTTTAAAGTTTTAACCTCAATTCCAGTTTTCTTCCGAATAGTGCTCGTTGACAACCGTTGAGCCAACTGTTATCCAAGCTTAAAATGCTGATATAATTTTGCTGTCAAGACTTCTTAACCCTTTACCTAACATGAAAAGCAGACGACACTTGCAAAAAAAATTCTTGAATAACTAATTTTTTTCATTTTTTGTCTCAAAAACATAGGTTATGACCCCTCGTTGGAACGAGCTCGACGAGCTCGTTCCAACGAGGGGTCATAACCTATGTTTTTGAGACAAAAAATGAAAAAATAATAAAAATTCATTGGCGATTTTTGAGAATCGCGCTGGCCGGTTTTGGCCGTTACGTTGGGTAAAGGGTTAACTGGTTGAGTGCTAGACTCCACTATCAGTACTTGCAAAAACTGAGGATACTAGAGCAAAAGACAACACTTCCCATGCTTATATTTCATATTCAGTCAAACACAAATAATATTTTGTTTATATAAATTTGTTTTATTACAAATTATTGGAGAGCCCCTCTGGGTAGTCTGCAATAATTTGTAATAAAACAAATTTTGAATAACAAATTCAGACCACCAAAACTAATCTGGCCGTTAACTAGACAATCACTAATGTGAAAAATACCTTGTTATTTGTACTTTCCGGCGTTTGACGTCGCATTTTGAAAAACGTTGAAGAAACTGAATTCCCAGTGACGTTCGAACGTCAGGATAATTAAAGTCTCAAAGGGTTAAACATTCTTTCACGCTATCTGCTGTATCAGTACGCCCAAATACGTTAGTGCGGCTAATTGAGGGTTCTACATCTTCCAGACAGGCAAATGATCTAAACGACTAATCCATCCTGCAAATAAGACGTGCTTGTCTCAAAGGGAATACGTTGTTGAATAAAGAATGATTACCCTGGTGCGTTGGGGAGAGTCGAGAAGGGAAAAACGTGAGTGATGAGCAAAATAGCTAACCTTTTTAGCACGACTAGCAGACGAACGTAGGAACGTAGTAAAAAAAAAGAATAAATGAATATCCAAGCATTATTCCTTTTTGCTTTTAAAATATACACGAAGACCTGTGATTGGGAAGAACTCGACGAGATTTATTTATTTATTGATGTTTAAGGTCACATATTTGTGCACAATGGCTAATCATGACCGTGACAGTTTTACGGGTGGAGGAAGCCGGAGTACCCGGAGAGAACCACCGAGCAACGACGAGCAGCTGTCAGCTCCCCAACATCGTAACTCCGCACCGCGGCACAGGCAGGGTTAGATTGGTTGAAGACATGCGAACCATCGGCGTGCAGTACACCTTAATACACCTTAGTACACGCCGTCATCGTGCCCCACGCGGGCAATGGAGATGAAGTGTCTTGCCCAAGGACACAACGTGGTTGCCGCAGGTGGGATTCGAACCGAGGACCTCTCGGCTTGCAGCCTGCACCTCTACCAACTGAGCAACCGCGCTCCCACTCGACGAGATAAAAATTGGAAAAATAGAAGTTGAATTATTTTTATGAATAGACGGATATTAACCGATATGTTTCTTTATTGTGGTTTAACGCCACTTCTGATAACCAGGGTCGTATCGTGTAATAATGATCTGATATAAGCGTTCAATTAGGATAAAGGGTTAACCCTTTAAGTAACACGAAAGGAAGACGACACTTTTCAAACAAAATTCTTGAATCACTTTTTTTTTCAATTTTTGACGTCAAAAACATAGCTCAACGCACTCTTTCCAAGGTGGGGTCATAAGCTATGTTTCTATACAAAAAATGAAAAACATCATGCAAATTGAACTGTGAGTTTTGTGAATAGAGCTGGCCGGTTTTGGCCGCCACGTTAGGATAAAGGATTAAAACAGTAAATATGCCACTTACATATTATTTATTTATTTATTTATTTATTTATTTATTTATTTATTTATTTATTTATTTATTTATTTATTTATTGGGGTTTTAACGACACTTTCGACACGCAGGGTTACCTCGTGTCGGACAGTTTTACGAGTGGAGGTAGCCGGAGGACCCAGAAGGAACCACCGAGCAACGGCGAGCAACTGTCAGGCTCCCCAACATATTAACTCCACACAAGCAGGGTTAGCATTGGTTGACGATAAGTGCATCATCGATGTGCAGTATGCCTTAATACACAACACCACCGTGCCCCCACGTCGGCAATGGGGTGAAGTGGTCTTTCCCAAGGACACAACGCGGTTGCCGCATGTGAGATTCGTACCGAGGACCTCTCGGCTTGCAGCCTGTACCTCTACCAAATGCGCCAACCTGCCTCCTGCCACTTACATAGAGTGTCGATGTCTATCAGTGAAACATTAGCTGGAAGATATTTCTGCTGCATCGAAAACAGATACGTATTTCAGAATACATGCAGGCTGACAGGTCTGAGGGGCTCTCTAAATTTATTATGAATGGGGTTCAATAATCGCCCACAGGCATAAGCCATGGTTTATTAATCAATCCCCTGTCTCCTACCTTGTAGGTGACAACTGCCAACGAAATAATTATAAGACCCGTTTATATTGCAGGAAGTTGTGACAGATTCGTAAGATAAGAAAGGCAATGATGCTGCGTGTTCATCCATCTCCAGGTCACTTAAAGACCCCAAAGTTCAGTCACTTATTCTTGTCTTAGAAGAGAAAATATATTTCATTTAAAAATGTTCTTGTTGTTTTGTTAAGAAATGCTAAAACAATGAGCGAAAATTAGGCATTCGACAATATGGGATAACTTTCACTTGATCTCTGTACAGGGACTTAAGAAGCATTTCGAACGCACTACTCTCTGTTATGTATCAGTGAGGCTTCGCGGTATACCGGTAAACCGGTAATTATCGGTATTGAGAATGATACCGGATGAATACCGGTGTAAAAGGAATGGAAGTCCGTAGGAACGTTAGTCCCTCTGGACTATTATTCCGCGGAATTATAGTTCTAGGTCTAACATTTCTAGGAATAGTAGTCCGGCGGACTACTATTCCTAGAAATGTTAGACCTAGGACTATAATTCCGCGGAATAATAGTCCAGGGGGACTAATTTTCCTACGGACTTCTATTCCTGTCACACCGGCATTGTTTTAAAAGTACCGGTATATCGTAAAAAACGGTGCTGCATCAAATTATCGAAGTTGAAGTCCACATATTATGGTTTATTCCCACTAGACCAATTCCCTTTAGACCAATTCCCACGAGGCCAATTCCCAAAAGACCAATTCCCCTTAGACCAACTGACGTGTTCTACTTTTAAAATAATTATATATCAATAATTTGATATATTTATAAATATTTATAAATGTATTTAATGTTATTGATAGTCAAGCCTGAAAATAAGCAGTCTGTCATATGCAGAATGAGGTCCCCAGGGGATGAATTTCCTGATGCTATCCCATACAGTGGGCCAGTTTATTCTCTGGGTACCTTTTTCTGTTTATGTTTGAGACCTTGATTCAGGTTCACAGAGGGTAAATTTAGTGATGCTACCCTGCAGGGGACCTCATTTTTCAGATGATAGTCTGCTTATTTTCTGGCTTGTTGATATTTTATAGATGTTGGGCAGAGTTTTCATAACAATTGTTATAATAATCACACACATTCAAAGGCTGTGGTTCTTTTTATTATTTTCTTTTATCAAATAAAGTGCTTATCAATAAATATATGTTTTCTTAATTATCCTTAGTCAGCCTTTAATCAATAACAGTATGTCTAAGGGGAAGTGGTCGTTTGGGAATTGGTCTAAAGGGAATTGGTCTAGTGGGAAGACACCCATATTATTGGGGAAAAAATAGTCACTGTATTCCTTGATGTCTGTCATTCCCCAAATGTTAATCACAGAAACCGATGAATACTACTTGAAACTCCTCCCAGACTGACAACTCCTGTTATGAAGTCCGTGTCAATCAATCTTCATTTGACCAATAAAACAACACAGTTTGCAGCGTACTTGAGCCTGTAAGTTACAAATAAGTATACCCGTACTAGCAATTTGAAACTGAAAGTTGAATATTTCGGAGTGCACCGAATTCAGGGGATGAATACTTTGACACATTTGTGTATGTAATCTCACGCTTTCTCATGTGGATTATAAAATTAATCACAAAATCATTATAGGGAATGTTTGTTTTTTTATTCTATCCCTCTCAAAAACAGATAAAACCTGAAGCCAAGTTGAACAACAATTTTCAACAACAAAGTCATTGTGAACTTTGAACTCATGAATATTAATAAGTTGTTCAATGGCAATGAAGGCGTGGGATTGACGGCCCTGTCACTTTTCGTCCCGGTTTTCGAACAATGACAACCAGCAAGCTACAGTATCAGTGATGAGCAATGTGCCCTAGTGGCATGGTAGGAATACAATAAAGGAATCTATGTTTGGGACTAACGCACGGTCACATTTAAAAAAATGAGCATTTCTGCGTCCATGTTTAACAAATTTGTTACGTATGGAGTCCAAAATATCCATTTTGTCAACTTTGAAGGCCATAGAAGAGATATAATAAATCAGATGAGGGAATCCTCGGTCAAACCTTGAGAATAAAGAACCAATGCACATCCTTCTTATCAATTCCCAATACGATTGTAATGACGGGAATCCAGACGAGAACAAACGCTATTTCTGAAGGCAATTCATACTCCCACTGCAGTGCTGGACCGGTGAATGGATAAATGAATTAACAACAAAGTAAGGACTCTGCTGAAAAACACGCAATTGTTCTTATAACATGTGCAGGAACGGATTGTCAAAGGATCCCTCATACCAAATTTCATTGAAATCCATCCAATCACCGGTAAGATATCGTTGCGCACACACGCACGTACGGATGGACACACGTGTGCATGTAACCCAGTATGCCTATTCTCTCGGGAGTTGGGGTATAAATACAGGTTCCATGTGGCTGCATTCGAGTCTCTCTCTCTCCTCTCTCGGTTTCTTTCAACTAGTTCAGAAAACAGTTTGGGGGCGTACCACACTGGTTCCTACTTCTCTATGTCTGTGCATGGCAACAGTTTCTCGTGAACGCCCGTAAAAGCAGTGTTTCATTTGTTTGATACCGCTGTTATAACAATTAGTGGTCCAGCGCATTCACACAATCATTAAAGAAATTGTTCGGAAATTTTAGATATGCCCTATTTTTGTAATTCCAGATAGTTTACTGCAGTTGGGGGTGGAGCGATTGGGAACAACGAAGATAAGGAGTGTCAAGTGAGAAAATTTGGGAATAAAAGAGACACTGAAACACATTCAATAACAATATCCAAAATGTCAGTCTACTAGAATAAAATGAAACAAGAAATGTAATGGAAGAATATCATTAATAAGCTTTCTTACCTTCTCTTCACCCGTAGGCAGTGTGCAAAATTTGACGAGAACGCTCGTTTCGTTTGCGTGGTGGTTACTGCAAATGTAAATCTACGCGAACGGATGGCCGGTTAGCCAAAATTTGCAACTTGAATGGTAAAGTCTGAGTAACTTAACTGGTATAGTGCTAATTTTTGTATTAGCCTCAAGATTTGTTCACTCATTTTTGTCTTCTTACAATTAATGGGAGAGTACCTATAGGCACTCTCCCATAAATTATAACAATGCAAATCGACGGAGATGAAGTAATTTTACTTCTAAGATAATATGAAGGACACCCAAAGATATGAATCCTTTAACTTCATGTACCTGCAGTTCAGAATGAAGCACGATATGACCTTCTAGCACGCTATTAGTTAACCAGCCTTTCTTGTGTCTTGATAGATTTTTAGACGTTTGCCTTGAGAGGCTATATATATTTCAATTCCACGCAATATATGAATACTTGCTAATGATGAAAAAGCAGTCGGATAGAGTCATTTTTGAAATTTTGCACACTGGGTGGGTCAGAGGTGATACATAAAAGAGATGGTAAGTAAGCTATTAGTGACATTAAGACGAAAGGAAGTACAGAATGCCATCACAATTGTCAAATCTGGGTGCTGGGGAGATGGAAGGGACCTAGGGGATATATCACATATGTGAACACCGGGGATGCATGTCGGCCTTCTCATCTAGGAACCGCGAAATATCAGCGGATGGCTGAAGTGTTATAAGACCATTTATGCTGTTAACCCTTTACCCAACGTAACGGCCAACACCGGCCAGCGCTATTCTCAAAAATCGCCTATTAATTTTAATTATTTTTTCATTTTTTGTCTCAAAAACATAGGTTATGACCCCTCATTGGAACGAGCTCGTCGAGCTCGTTCCAATGAGGGGTCATAACCTATGTTTTGGAGTCAAAAAATGAAAAAAAATAGTTATTCAAGAATTTTTTTTGCAAGTGTCGTCTGCTTTTCATGTTAGGTAAAGGGTTAAAAAGTGGACAAATACGATGAATTATGGTCAGGGTCAAAGGCAGTACACTCAGACACTCTGTATATGTATTTTGGAAATTTAAGACGTTAGCGTTGTGGGGAGTAGGGGAGGGGGGTTAGAATCTTCAAACGGCCACCTTACTGTACATTGCTAGTTCCTATTAGAAAGTTTATTGTTTCACCCCAACCTTTAGAAACCAAGCCATCCAAACAGTAAAACCTATCTATTAACGTCGATAAGAAAACACTTATTCTCACAAAAACAAAATGGAATGATTAAAATATTTGTATTGCTATTCAAACAATGCAATCGGAAAAAGGTAAACGTAAGGTCCGTTTGACATGTGGTATTCGCAAGATTGACAACCATTCCATTCTGAACATTGTTATTTAATCAATTTGTTTGGTAGGTTTCATAGAGGAAGAAAGATTTATACAACATGATATCCATAGGCGGCCGGAGAAGGTTGGGTTGGGGGAGGGGGGGGGGGGGTACACAGGGACATCTGTCCACCCACTTTTCCCTCAAATATCCTTCATGGGTAACAATATGAATTTTGCAATTTGAGAGTATTCAAATGTGGCAATCGACAGTTTCCGTTGTAGTATATAGTCCTTTGAATGTAACAAGGTGTCATCTGCAATGCTTTGGCATTGCAGATGGCACCTTGTTCCACTAAAAGGACGATATTATCTACAAATGCAAGCAAGGAACATCTAGCTTTGTATTCTTCCCCATTCATCTTCCACATCGATGGCTGAACTTCAGGTTGCACGCACATCTTTCACCGCCATTCATCGCACTCGACAAGATCTGAAAAATGAGTGGAATGAAATTTCTATGGCTCCCTCTTTCAGTTTTTCTCCATGGGGGCCGAACCATTGTAGATACGGTGCGACTTTCATATTTGTTCCCCTCCACTTTCTTTGGGGTCCGTAGCCTCTGATAGTACCTCGGTAGGAACCAAACAGTTTATTAATCTATTCTAAATATATTGAGTGGACAGTAAAAAATAGAGGAATGATAAGCGTGCGTCGTGCGTGCGTGCGTGCGTGCGTGCGTGTGCTGGGTTAGTATAGCGGTCGGTGGGGTGAAAACCTGTTGCGTCTTCATTCGTCTTCGCAATTAAAAGATTTCGATGTTGTAAACATTTACCATACCAATTTCGTTTTCACTTGAAGATGGAAAAAGGAGCCGTACTGACAATTTCGTCTACACTACGGCATATGCAAAGACCTCCCACAACGCCGAGTCTGGAGAGCTTATCCTGGTCCTGCCAATGGTAATTTCCGTATAATCTCCGTGGACTTTCTGGCCCAAAAGCAGTGCGTAATTGGAATTGTCATCGAAAAGCTCTTTTGGTCGATTACGCCTTGTTTTAACTAAGTATATCATCGGCCTGTTCGCATAGGGTGTCGAGGAGCGTTTTAAAATCTTGTTCTTGATATTTAACTTCCAATGATAAAATACACGCAGTGATCAATAAAAAAAAGTTCCGAGTGACTGCGACATATTTTACGACCTTACTTGGCGTAAGGCTTCCATAGACTTATTCCGACAAATTTGGGTCTCACGTTCGTGCATAGCATGACTGGCATTCGCAGTCGTGCATGCTTTTGTTTATCCTGTCCCATTGAACACCAACATGGAAAATCTTCTGCCTGGTAGTTCCACGCCATTTATTTTGAGCGATTGGTTTTAACCTCAATTACCCCATGCTCCACCACGTAATCGCAGATGCTCATCAAACAATTATTCTGCTTGTCCTTCCATATCTCAGTTGTTTTGGTTGAACTTTCTTTCTGTGCAAAGGCAAAAGTAAGCATAAGTTAATATCAATGCTCGTCTACAGCAAGAAACATTCCGTTACTGGAGTTAATACACAGGACGATACACTTGTGTGAATGGGTTAATCGATATGGCACTTATGCCAGCGTGGAAGGAAAGAACGAGAGGCAGCAGACCTCGAGTTTTATCCTTCCACGACTGCACAAGTGCCATATCGATTAACCCATTCACACGCGTGTGTCGTTCTGTGTTTATTACAAGCCTTCACGTTTATAAAAACAATTATTAAAATGACACTCAGCAATTCATTTGACAACTATCAATAAAAAGAACACACATTTTATTGCCAGTCAAATTTGCGAGGGGGACCCGTGTTACTATTTCGTCCCTGAGTTGTAATGTGTTATATGTTTTTACAGTAACTGGCACGTAGAACACATTGGAACTCGGGGGGGGGGGGGGGGGGTGATTCTTAGCTATCGCTAGCGATTCAAATTGCAATTGCGGCGCACGATTTGCAGAAAATTCCAGTGAAATTTCGCTTCTATTTAAAAATAGTCCGTCATCGATTTTCGTTCCGCACATATGTGCGGAACAGATTTTAATTTTCCGCATGGTTTAGTGTTGCTGTAGATGGGGATTAAATAGAACGGGAGTGTAATAAATTTACTTCTTACTTTCTCACCAGGTCAGCCAGTATTGTGGGGCGGGTGGGGAGGGGGGTGCGGAGGTTTGCTTAATCGAGTATTTTGGGGCGTGGATCAGAGAACATTTGAGTATAAAATGAGACACCAAGTCTGACAAAGACGGAGTTATTTCTCAAATCTCCCCACAATTTGTGAGGTTACAAAATATTGGGAACAGAGATAGCTATGGGTAGTTAGGACTATATAGACAGGTAAATCGAGAGTAGCCAGGCATAGAATAGGTCCCAGGGATAGGTTAGGAATAGGCAGTAAATGGTCAAAGGTAGTCGAAAGCGAGGGTTCATCCGAGCCAGATAAACAGTTTTGGGATGTCCATTTGGGTATGTTTTGATAGTTGTAGGGTCGTTTCGACAATTCACTGTACTGCCATTGCACCAGGAGTCACCCCGCACTATTTAACACGCTATAGAAATAGGTATAACTGTGACTTTGAATTTAGCATGCGAAATTATGAATCATATAGAAACAGTCTGGAATTGTTTCATTCCTAATAGTTTGAATAGAGTGATTTGTCATTAACTCAAATACAGCGTGGAATCATCAAATACACACGAAAATACAATTCTATTTAAAAAGAAAACAAAAGATGGCCAGGCAAACTTTTAGTCAACGGAGCTCCAGGAAGTCCTCTGTGGTTCACTAGTTTCTTCTGCTTCGATTGTTTTTCCAAAGGATCACAACTTTTCTTAGTTGAAAATTTATTTCATGGGTATTTTAATGGAAATGCGCTCTACAGTACTGTAAACTCCACATAACTAAAAAAAGTATACATTCATATAGCTCACATAGCAAGGTTTCATTTTCACTTTACCCAATAAACACGATGTCAAATTTTGTTATTTTAAATATTATCTTTTCGATTTTTTAACAAAATGTAAACAAAACTATATCATGTGACCCCCTCATTGGACAGACTCATTATTTTTGCGACTACTCAATTTGTAAATTACTCGGTCGATCCGTCAGATAAAGAGTCAAAACCTAGATTTTAAAACGAATCGCCCGCATCCACTCGCGTAATATGCAAATTGAGCAGTTGAAAAAATTAAATTTTTCAAAATATTTCATCAAAACCATATCACGTGACCCCTCATTGGAACGAGCTCATTGAGCTCGTTCAAATGAGGGGTCACATAATATGGTTTTGTTGAAATTTTTTGAAAAATTTAAAAACATGATATTTAAAATAATAAATTTTGATATCGTCTGCGTTGGGTAAAGGGTTAACGTCAAGCCTATTCCCGCCAACAAGTCATTTGTTTTCCAGTTATTCTGAAAATTGTTTTGTGTCATATCTCAACACTTTTTAACTACTTTTCTGTCTAGACATTATTGTCTAATTTTAATATTCACTTTTGATGCTCTACTGTCCGGAATACACAGAGGATATCTCTGCTAGTTTAGTGAAAACTGGCAGTGGCGTAGCGGAAAATATTAATTAATATTCTATTATTTTTAAAAGAATGTAAATTAACCTGGATTGCAGTTATCCTGTTATTGTTTTGTTTGAATTGTCAAAACAAAATAGTGGAAAACTAAACTCATCTTTATGGCCATAAATTTTTGTTTTCAAAGAAAATTGCAAATATCTTTTAACTTAGATTCATGACTGAATTGGTTACTCAACCCTTTCAAGTTTGTGTTAATGTATGCTAAATGGTTAGGTGTGTAACATCACAGTTGAAATGCTAGATACCTGCGTGAGAATCTTTTCACTCTTTGATGAGAGCATACCAAATGCTAATTTTTGGAAAGGTATCTTGGAGAATATTCATCACTCTTCATTATTATCAATCAATGTGATAACGGTAAAAAATCGCACTATGCTTATCATTCAGACAACTTATTTTCACTTGTCTAAGTGAGATATTAGAACATGGACTTGAAGCAGAATCTTTCATGTTTAAATTAGGGTTCCAGGGGCGGACTGGGCCAAGAAAAGTTACCGAGGAATGCACCAAGGGGCCTCAGACGCGGCGAAAATTTTGATTTTGCGAACAGAACGATCGCGGCTTCCTTGTATCTGAGTGACCAATGGCAGTCCACATAGAGGATAATTCGATGGCATTTTCGTATTATCTTCATCGATCATTCGACAAAAATGCTTACACCGGGGTAGGGGGTACCCATCGGGAAGACCAAAGTTTGGCCGAATCGGAGAAAATTTTTATTCTTAAAATTGAAGGAATGCTGTTAATAATAATAATAATAATAATAATAATAATAATAATAATAATAATAATAATAATAATAATATAGTTTATAGCCGTGAATCCACCTAGGTGCTCTCAGGCTTTACACTGATAAATAAACAAGTGTGTTGCGTAAGCTGTCGATTAGTTATATACAGGAGATCGCGTAAAGAGGTGGGTCTTTAGTGACGATTTAAATTTCATAAGAGATTGAGGTGCCTTCAGGTGATCAGGGAGACGGTTCCATAAAAATGGTGCCGCAACCGAGAAGGCCTGTTTGCCTACTGCCGTGGCATTTCGAAAAGTGTGAGTGAAGTTCTTGGACGCACATGGCCTTAAAGATCTTGCAGGTGTGTATCTCGTGATAAGAGTTGTCACATAGGACGGTACCATGCCGTTAAGAGCTTTATATGTGACGAGAAGTGTTTCCTTTCACATGGGCGATCAATGGCAGACTAGACTGCTGGTACATCGAAATATTCTGTATGTGGACTGCCATTGGCAGTCCACATAGAGAACATTTCGCTATACCGGCAGTCTACGCAATCAGATCCATTTCGCCATTTGGATATTTTCACAACATTCACGTATCAAGAGCTGTTGGGCTGCATCAAATTTAGGGGCTCCAGGAGGAATCCAATAAGGGACGCACCGGGAATTTTAAGGTTCCCAAGACAAATCGTTTGCAAGAGGTATAAACATATTGCGTTTTGTCTTTTGTGCCTTTTATCACCTCTTTAATGGCAGACACTCTATCCTTCTTTTCAAACTTCTTCCATCATTTAAAGATCAGTCTTTGAACAGTTTTGTAGAATTAATCCCACAGCCCTCCATTATTACTTAATCTTCCCACCCTTTCGTGTTTATTTTGTCGTCTTATCATTCAAGAATTTGACCGACAAGACAGGTGGTCTGTTCAAGTGACACTCCCCGCACCCGCACCCCAACATATTTAGAAACTTGAGAAATAAACATTTTTCAACATAATTTCTTTCGCAGAATTTGATTCGAATTTCGAACCCTGTAAGGCACTCCCCTTTCGGAATTAATTATTATTTATTGAACTCTGTAACCCTTTAAACAGAGTTGCAGAATTGTACAACATAATATTATTTGCAACAAAATCAGCGAATCTGTCTATGGAAGCTATGGGGCTGTGGAATTAAATTATCACAGAATCCCCCTTCCCGATTTCGTGTTTATTTTATGGTCATATCAATCAAGAACAACTTTTCTTTTACGCAAATATTATTTGTGCGTGCCGTGTTCAAAAAGTTAACCTCCTCTCGTTAACGTTATAACAAGCGATCACGTAAATGCCTTATTGTCAATGATGATATGTTTTTAATAATATAATTTTTATGAAAAATGATGCCATGCCTACGGAGAGCGAAACTAATTAAAGCCTTGGCGTGGGCCTTGGCATGAGCCTGATTTATAATATTTATTGATACAGTTTTGAAGACGCTGTCAGCCGTTACGATAGTGTTGGACTCTTTTGTTCGTATGGAAGAGCTGCAGTAGGTAGTGAGACCATCCACCGAACAACAACAGCTGCAACCTGTCAGTCTTTCCAGTGTCCGAAAGACAACAAACGCAGCTCCATGTCGAATTGCATGGGATGAGCAGTGTCACAATGGGTGTGGTACACGTCGTAGCATACTATTCGATTGTTCTCCAATACGAGCACGTCGGGTTACAAACTTTACTCAGATTCACAACACAAGATACTTTAGCTTGACACAAATTCATGATATCTCAAACGGAAGTCTAATGAGTTAACCAAGAGGCCACTTGCGACATGAAATGTGTAGTCAAAATTCATCTGTGAGCAAGACTTTACATGTGTATAAGTATACCCCACCTGCTACAAACTTATGATATTTCCTTGGATTTTTTGCAGTTCGTTTATACATCCATGTGTTTATTCATTCAAGTTATTATTTCTGGAGATAGCTTGTGAAAATGCATCACATAAAATGTTTGGATATAACTAGGTAAGTACATATCGTCCCTTCAGAGGAACAAGGTGCCACCTGCAATGCTTTTAACATAATTGGTTGTTGTAAAACTAGCATGGCGTTGCACGCAGCCACCCATTTATCAACCCACCAGGGTTTGCAATCGGTACTGGAACCGATACCGATACCGGCGGTACTCGGCCTTTTTTCCCATCCTTCAGAACCGACGGTTCCGGTACTCGTAGTTATTATATGTGAAAGTGATACACGTGTAACACGGCGGAATCTACACGGACAGTAAAAGTGTAAATTGAATGTTTTCATAACGTTGGAACTTCAAAAGAAGACTAGAATCCCGCCACCCCGTCCCCTGAGTTCCAATGTGTTCTATGTGCCTACTGGCACATAGAACACATTGGAACTCAGGGGACAACCCGTTTGAAACGGACTATAGGATGTCGGATAGGAGAAGTATATATAGTCCACTTCAAATTATTACTGTGTCTTACTATTAGGGTGCCAATTGATTCCAAGTTCGAACACGGGGGGTTGCAGACATTGACGAAAAATTGCTGCAAAACAACAAAAACTGAAAAATAGATTTTCAGTTTTTTCAGCCTAAATAACACGTGTTTACTGATTGAATTTGGTCCCTAAAATCACCGTTCATTGTTTTTTTTACAGATTAGAGTTTACACGAATTGACTGTGATCGACTTTTCACTTGCATTGTCGGAATATTAGATGTGCCGTTCTCAGTACTGGTACCGACCCGGTACTCGGTTCTGAACCCCAGTACGATACCGGTACCGATAACAGTGGAACCGACGGTACTTTGGAAAACCCTGCAACCCACCCGCTCAAACAAACACTCAAATCCATCAACCGCACATGACAAGATTTCTGAAGTGTCACATCATTCAGTGTTCAGAAAAACCTGCTTTGGTGACGAAGAAAAATATTTAAAAGATTTGCTATTCTTTCAACACAGGCGCACTTATATATCCTATCGATTTGGCTCTTATTCATTACAAAAATAAAATACAATGAAGCCAGTGTAACATAATTTCGAAGGTCACACCATTTTTTCTAAATCAGAGTGTGCCGGTGGGTATATTTTAATTTTTTTTTATCTAACGAAGAAGTATACCATCGCGGATATATGCTGATTATTTTTCCTCATTTTATGATTTTAGTGTCTTAAAACGAACTTGGCGTAACGCAGTACTTCGAATTTGAAAAACGAAGGCTCACTGTATACTGTGCCCATATAAATCATCTGAGGTGCGCCAATTTAGACACGGGCACTGTTGTTTTCAAAATTTTATTCAGCTATTGCTGAACGGGCAAATATAATAGGTCACAGGTCGAGACCAGAGATAATTAGGATTCGCTAGTACTAGGTAAACTGCGAGGATGTGTGTAGCCAGAACAGAGCCTGGGACAGACAGACAAAACGAGGATTCCGAGAGAAATCCATCGAAATAAATAGTTGTCGGGATGTTTGTGGTAATCAATCATATCCTAGTTTCCTTGAGCACACCTTTTAGAAAAGTCCAGAAATCTTTCCGGTCGGCAAGTTCGCTAACTCTTTCCTTCGAGGGGTTTTAATTGACAGTCAACAAGTGTGAGAATACAAATTAATCGAAGTGAAAGAAGTTGAGTAATCAGCGCTATTGTGGGTCAGTCCACAAACAAAAAAACCCAAGTCTCTTCATATTTTTATTTGAACGCTGATAGTGTAAATACGGTGATCTTAACAACAAAATGTGACAAAATTAATAGACATTCATAATATTCTACTGAATTTTTATTGATGCCGTTCCAGCCTAAAAAAAAACAATATCGTGCTCCATCGTAATGGATATCACCCGAACGTTTCAAATGATACGCACCGGCACAATCTCTAACGAGACATATATTCTTTCGGGCATATTTCTGTTCATTGAATATTTAAGTTTAATTATTTGGGAAAGTCTTCAGTAGGCTAGCCCAGAGGCGATGGAGCAGGGGGGGGGGGGGGTGGGGGTGGCACGTGCCCCTCCACTTTTTTCCACAGATATATTTCGCAGTAACATACTGAATTAAAATGGGCGCATGCAAACATGTCCATATACATACATTAACATTATTTGCAAATCCAAACAACATTTAGCCACGTAATCCCACTTTCGATCGCTTTGGTCCATTCCTTCTGCTTCAACTATCTTCCACCCCGAAGGCTGGCCTTCGGGTTGGAACATGGTTGAAGTAGAACAAACGGACAGTACAGTGACCACACAGCGGCATATTCATCTAAACGAGTGACTATAGCGAGTCATGGTACATTTACCAATATACGGTTGTAACCTTTCTCACACTGGGTCGAACCATGGAAGCATTGTAAATTTGTGCCCCTCCACTTTTATCGAGCTTGCGCCGCCATTGGGCTCGCCTACAAATTTCATCTCTATGATTATCCCAGGATAAATTGCTTTGTACAGTTAGGCCTAGATGATTTGGGTCATCATCAAATTGAAGTGTCGTTCCCGCGAAAAGTACATCGGAGTATGTGAAAGCTATAATAAATAATGCCGATTTCGTTTTCATAACATTAAATTCATCGAGCCATTTTTGTGCCCAGTCGTGTATAATACGAAGAGCGTTATTAATAACGGTGGATATACGCTGTGATGTGGAAGAGGTGCTGTTGATGAGTGGGAGGGTGGTTGAACGAGCGAGCGAGCGGGTGGGTGGATGGGAGTGTGGATGGGTGAATGTTTGAGCTTATGGGGTCTTGAGTGAGTGAGTGAGTGAGTGAGTGAGCGAGCGAGCGAGCGAGCGAGCGAGCGAGCGAGCGAGCGAGCGAGTGAGTGAGTGAGTGAGTGAGTGAGTGAGTGAGTGAGTGAGTGAGTGAGTGAGTGAGTGAGTGAGTGAGTGAGTGAGTGAGTGAGTTAGCAAGTGAATGAGCGAGATTCCAACCCGATATGTATACATTGTATATCATGTCTAGAGTGGAATGAGGTTCCATCCACAATGCAATTCTAATGTTTACTCGAGGGACGAAATGGTTGTCTTCGAAATTCTACACTTCTTCCACTATAAATGAATTTTAAGACGTTTGTGTTTGATGTACTCACAGTTCGACAGAATCCTGACATCTTATCAATGTTCTTGTGAATTCTGGCGAAAATATTGCTGTGCACCGTTTATTTGCGAATTCTGGACGGTGAACACAATTCCTTATTTAAATTGACTTCTTGCGTTGGGAGCGCGGTGGCTCAGTGGTAGACTGTTAGATTTCTATGCTAGAGGTCCAGAGTTCGATCCACGTCCATGACGACCCGCGTTGTGAACTTGGGCAAGGCACTTTATCCCGGTTGCCTACATGGGGGCACGATGGCGTGTAACCTTTCTCACACTGGGTCGAACCATGGAAGCATTGTAAATTTGTGCCCCTCCACTTTTATCGAGCTTGCGCCGCCATTGGGCTCGCCTACAAATTTCATCTCTATGATTATCCCAGGATAAATTGCTTTGTACAGTTAGGCCTAGATGATTTGGGTCATCATCAAATTGAAGTGTCGTTCCCGCGAAAAGTACATCGGAGTAAGTGAAAGCTATAATAAATAATGCCGATTTCGTTTTCATAGCATTAAATTCATCGAGCCATTTTTGTGCCCAGTCGTGTATAATACGAAGAGCGTTATTAATAACGGTGGATATACTCTGTGATGTGGAAGAGGTGCTGTTGATGAGTGGGAGGGTGGTTGAACGAGCGAGCGAGCGAGCGGGTGGGTGGATGGGAGTGTGGATGGGTGGATGTTTGAGCTTATGGGGTCTTGAGTGAGTGAGTGAGTGAGTGAGTGAGTGAGTGGGTGAGTGAGTGAGTGAGTGAGTGAGTGAGTGAGTGAGTGAGTGAGTGAGTGAGTGAGTGAGTGAGTGAGTGAGTGAGTGAGTGAGTGAGTGAGTGAGTGAGTGAGTGAGTGAGTGAGTGAGTGAGTGAGTGAGTGAGTGAGTGAGTGAGTGAGTGAGTGAGCAAGTGAATGAGCGAGATTCCAACCCGATATGTATACATTGTATATCATGTCTAGAGTGGAATGAGGTTCCATCCACAATGCAATTCTAATGTTTACTCGAGGGACGAAATGGTTGTCTTCGAAATTCTACACTTCTTCCACTATAAATGAATTTTAAGACGTTTGTGTTTGATGTACTCACAGTTCGACAGAATCCTGACATCTTATCAATGTTCTTGTGAATTCTGGCGAAAATATTGCTGTGCACCGTTTATTTGCGAATTCTGGACGGTGAACACAATTCCTTATTTAAATTGACTTCTTGCGTTGGGAGCGCGGTGGCTCAGTGGTAGACTGTTAGATTTCTATGCTATAGGTCCAGAGTTCGATCCACGTCCATGACGACCCGCGTTGTGAACTTGGGCAAGGCACTTTATCCCGGTTGCCTACATGGGGGCACGATGGCGTGTAACCTTTCTCACACTGGGTCGAACCATGGAAGCATTGTAAATTTGTGCCCCTCCACTTTTATCGAGCTTGCGCCGCCATTGGGCTCGCCTACAAATTTCATCTCTATGATTATCCCAGGATAAATTGCTTTGTACAGTTAGGCCTAGATGATTTGGGTCATCATCAAATTGAAGTGCCGTTCCCGCGAAAAGTACATCGGAGTAAGTGAAAGCTATAATAAATAATGCCGATTTCGTTTTCATAGCATTAAATTCATCGAGCAATTTTTGTGCCCAGTCGTGTATAATACGAAGAGCGTTATTAATAACGGTGGATATACTCTGTGATGTGGAAGAGGTGCTGTTGATGAGTGGGAGGGTGGTTGAACGAGCGAGCGAGCGAGCGGGTGGGTGGATGGGAGTGTGGATGGGTGGATGTTTGAGTTTATGGGGTCTTGAGTGAGTGAGTGAGTGAGTGAGTGAGTGAGTGAGTGTGAGTGAGTGAGTGAGTGAGTGAGTGAGTGAGTGAGTGAGTGAGTGAGTGAGTGAGTGAGTGAGTGAGTGAGTGAGTGAGTGAGTGAGTGAGTGAGTGAGTGAGTGAGTGAGTGAGTGAGTGAGTGAGTGAGTGAGTGAGTGAGTGAGTGAGTGAATGAGCGAGATTCCAACCCGATATGTATACATTGTATATCATGTCTAGAGTGGAATGAGGTTCCATCCACAATGCAATTCTAATGTTTACTCGAGGGACGAAATGGTTGTCTTCGAAATCCTACACTTCGTCCACTATAAATGAATTTTAAGACGTTTGTGTTTGATGTACTCACAGTTCGACAGAATCCTGACATCTTATCAATGTTCTTGTGTATTCTGGCGAAAATATTGCTGTGCACCGTTTATTTGCGAATCTGGACGGTGAACACAATTCCTTACTTAAATTGACTTCTTGCGTTGGGAGCGCGGTGGCTCAGTGGTAGACTGTTAGATTTCTATGCTAGAGGTCCAGCGTTCGATCCACGTCCATGACGACCCGCGTTGTGAACATGGGCAAGGCACTTTATCCCGGTTGCCTACATGGGGGCACGATGGCGTGTACTAAGGCGTACTGCACGTTCATGGTGCACATGTCTTCAACCGCTGTAAACCTGCTTGAGCGGAGCTTGAACAGAGTTAGAATGTTGAGGAGCTGACTGTTGCTCGTCGTTGCTCGGTGGTTCTCTCCGGGTACTCCGGCTTCCTCCACCCGTAAAAATGTCACGGTTACGATTAGCTATTGTGCATTAGTATGTGATCTTAAACACCAATAAATAAATAAATAACCTCTTGCATTTCCAAGGACTATTCTGACGGACATATTACAGAAATAACTCTTTTTTAAAAAGTGTACTGAAATGAGGTTGCCTTTGAACTGGACAACGCAACACCAAATATTGCGGTTGGAAATGTGCCCTTTTAAATTCCTCTGACTAATGGAGAAATCCCCCCCCCCCCCCCTTTCACCTCCAGACTGTGAGCCTTAATTGGGTTGTTATTGAATATTAAATTACTTTATTTGACTTATCTAACTTAATGTGGACATAAAGGAACTGCACTATTCGCTAATCATTGTTTCGCAACCCTTATTATTATATTCATCACACGATTGACATAATTAATTAAGCCTCCACATAAATTGCTAATCCTAAACTATCCAATTGTGGCTCCTTCTCCACCGTTGTTCATTACAACTATAGGAATTTATAATGTTGTAAATCATGATATTTACTGAAATAAAAAAAGATGTTTTTGGATATTTTCTTAACTCATTAAAGAGATATTTTCTTGAAACGAAAGTGTCTTAACCAACCAAATCAGTTGGTAAGCATCCTTTATAAAACGACCGCGTCTCGAGAAGTTTTTTTGTTTTGCGTCCAACTGAAAGAACTCTGCCACACCCGTAACAGACCACTTGTCTCGCCAGCTAACATAGTTCTTTCCGGGTACCAAACAGTTTTGTACCTGTGTCAACGACAGTTTAGTGCCCATCTGCCGAAAATGTCACTACAAATACTATGCTTTTTTAAAAATAATTAATCTCTCCGTGTTAGCATCGGTGCGATACAATGATGCTTATTCCTGTTGCGTGAAGTACCATTAAAGCGGCTAATTGTTAATAATGATGCGAATAAAATATAAGTCCCAGGGTTCAATAGTGACATCACACAACGGCCAGTTAACCGGTAAAAGACTTTGCAGTGCTTAATATGTGTACGAGATGAAAACTTCACATCGCAATCGCCTATTACGTGGCTATGTATCCCAATCCCCTCGTCGAAAAATGAACGAATATATATTTCTGAAAACTCAATCATTCATTCTTGGTAGTGATCGCTTCACTTGACTTCATACACAATCGGATTATCCCTTCCCCTCTCCTGCACGAGGAAAACAAAAATCAAAAGAAAACCCTTATATCCCAGAACTGACCCTTTCATGGTTTTTGTACAGACAATCAAGACTCAAAATTTCCAGTAAACTGGAATTACTTTAATTACCTTATAGCCATATTTCTGAAGAAAATAATTTACTCTAGTGTATGGGGAGGAGTTAAGTGTATAGCTTATACCTAAGGTCTCACCTGAAACGTTGCTTCTTTGCATGGAATTGAATTGGGAAACATATCTCGTATCCAGAAGCTGTTATTCGTATTCGTATCAGACGAATAATGAATATCATTAAAACCAAATAAACAAATCGTCGTCATATATAATAAAACGAGTATGGCATTCATATAGAATATACCAATAGTAGCTTGGGGTACCAAATGTTCACCACGAGTGGTGAACATTTGGTACACCAAACTACTTTGGGTATATTTTATTTATACCATGATCGTCAGATTATTAAGAATTGCTATTATTTTTCTCGATTTTTCTGAGCAGCAGCCGTACGTACGTGAGAATTTGTTTTTGTTTACATGAGCATCGATGAGCGGTACTTCCGCTGTCAATTTTATCACCGAAACGAAATAGAAAAAGAAACAGGGCCTTTTTCATTCATTTTAATAACATAATAACATACTATTTTCGAGCTTTTGATGATCTATATGCATGTTTGTTTTTTATGGGGTAAACTCACACTCTTCACGAGGCGACGTGCGATAAATTTAGACAAGTTCGCATTCAGGTCGACGCCACCAAAGGTCAGCTTGGATGTAGTTCCACTGTAGGTGTAAATTTTAACTACTGAAATCCCATTGCTGGCGTGTTCACCACGGTTGGTGTATAAAGCTGAAATTTATGTCATAGGCTTTCCATATATAGTAGAATAGGTTATCATGGTATAAAAAGAGTTAAATGTTATTTTCCATCCGGTACTGATCAAGAATTTTCATTTTGACAAGCGTGCAGCATCCCACTCGTCAGAGTGTCCTTTCTGTATTCCAATTAATCAATTGTAAGTCCACGCTGGAAAGTGTGCAACAATGTGAATGATATTAAATTTTCAGCTAACATTCAGCATGACTGCTTACTGCAGATTGCAATCTTGGTGTCATTATTGGTCACAATGTGTAACATATTCATGCAGTTCTAAACGTAATTCCATGTAAGACACGATGTCTTTACTAAGCTGATTTTAAATTTAATTAAAGCATATTTTACAAATATTGAAAATATATTACCGTGAAATGTCGTCTGGATTACTAAATGCAAAAATCCTATAACCGAGCATTAGGAACTTAAATGCAAAGAAATTAATGAAGCAAAACTAAAGACGTCAAACGAGAAGCTGGCGTCACACTGAGAAGAATCTTTTAGTAACATAAACGCGTTAACGATCTTTCCTCTTATCCGATCCATTTGTTATCACTAAACTTTTTATAAATTTCACCGCTCATATTGACTTTGATATTCACGGTGTTATGACATAATACCTTAGTGGACTCAACCAATCCCTTTTGTCCTGTCCAACACTTAGTATTTTCCTATTAAAAGCACCCGTAATTAACGTTTTAACCCTTTACCGAACGTAACGGTCAAAACCGGCCAGCGCTATTCTAAAAAAAATCGCCAATGAATTTTCATTATTTTTTTATATTTTGTTTCAAAAACATAGGTTATGCCCCCTCGTTGGAATGAGCTGGTCGAGCTCGTTCCAACGAGGGGGCATAACCTATGTTTTTGAGACAAAAAATGAAAAATTTAGTTATTCAAGAATTTGTTTTGCAAGTGTCGTCTGCTTTTCATGTTGGGTAAAGGGTTAATAAACGAGATTGCTTGTGAGGCTGAAAAACTAAGAAACCTTCTCGAATAAACATTAGCTCAAGAGAAAACATCAAGAACCAAATCCTGCTTTACTTTCCCACCAGTCAGCATTACGATGGGTCGGTTTTCACTGTTATGCCAAACTCAAGTGAATCTGAGGACCTGTCCGAGAAAAAAGACTGAAGCTACACGCCATTGACGGAATTCTTGAATATTGTCGTAAAGGTAGAATAAAAATTCAAAATGATTTCGAGAAGGGTGATTTACGTTTCAAGATGGAATATTGGTTAAAAATGATGACAAAGTTTCAATTTTCTTGGAGGAAACGTGTAGTGCAGCAGTAAACCGGCTTTAGTGTCTTACAGCTGGAATAGTGGAAGTAACTGAAGTACCTTTATGGAAACCATCATTGTAATAGAACTGATTCGATGCTGAAGAAACGGAGATGTTCTTTCATGGCCAAACAAGGGTCCTGTCCATCGGTACAATAACTCTTAACATGCTAAGTATTTTTCTTGAATTTCCCATAAAATCAAGTAATGTCTGTGTTCATAAGCTATTTTTCTGAGACAAAAAATGAAAAAAACTAAAGGCGATTTTGTAAATAGCGCTAGGAGATTTTGGCTGTTAGGTTATGAAAAGAGTTAAATAGCTACAACTCCCTGCTACAGTCAGTTATTGATTGACTACTTGACAGCCTAAGTCTCTTTGTTTATGAGTAATAATACAGGCACCTTCCCCCTCCAATGTGATGAAATAAAATTAGCGACAAATATACCTCTCCCAATATTACTTAATGCACGCAGGGTATCACACTCGCAGATCTAGAAGTGAGAGAAACATTCACCTCAACATTGGAAAAGTTCAGGTATCAGGCGATTCCCGGCAGGTCTAATACAATTTCACTCCTGTCTTGTCGTAATATATCTATCTGTCCAATTCTCTTACATTAGCCCTTTGAACCCTGGTGGTATCTTCCATGTCAGTTCAATGGAAGCAATTGAGAATCATTATTTATTATTTAGGAGTAGACCAATTAATATTTTCAACGTGCAGCCTTGGGGCTGCACGTTGTCAATATTGGTTGGTCTACCCCACACTTCAACTTTTCAGCCATCCTACTAAATGAAAGTATGACGTACCCTGTTCCTAGGCCGGAAACGCAGCCTCTGTGGTTCAAAGGGTTAAAATAATGTATTGAAGTATAAATTAGTTAAATGCATTTATTCGAAAACGATGGTTCACTTCGATGAGTTTAGTTCCGGAAGTAGTACCTGCGTACGTGGGTAACATTTCCAGGTGGAGAGTTTAGAGCATACAATTTCCAATACTAGGCGGTGGTGTGCGAAGTATCGCCGATTGCGTTTCCTGTTTACGTCGAATAGTTTAATACAATGGAGTTATCGGCTGGAAATTTCAAAAAAATTTGAAGACTGATCCTGATCACGACTGAAAACAGGCAAGCAGTAACTCTTGGCATTGGTGGATACTGTAAATAAAATATTTCGATCGATAAAATACTAAAATTTCGAACATATACTTGGATTAAAGGCAGGTACTCTCAGCCACCCTCCGTTATTTAGGTCACTACTTTTGTCACCGTTTATGGGTAAGTGTCTGTAACAGAGGTATCGTTCGTGATGCTTCAAAGTAATACATGCACAAAGGATTCTCCAATTATCTGCTGAGGTGCATATAAACTCGACTATTGGCGAAGATATGGCCTGTCTTTAATGCATGATGTTTTACCTATTCTGACGATAGATGAAACGTAGGTAGGGCCCACTACGGTCTTTCTGTACTTTGATCAGGAAATGGTACTTTGTATATTCTAAACACCATATGATTGTGGAAGTCAAAGGTCAACTGTGAGTGTGACAGGATCAATAAATTGATTAAAATACATTTTCAGCTCTTGCCACTAAACTATTTCACCTAGCGCAAACCAGTTGTAATCGGATATAAAAAGACCTCTGGTCTGTTTGCCGAGAAGGGCGAATGGCAAGGTCAGGTGGTTACAAAATTCAGGACATGTTATTAGAGGCGTGGTATGCATCTCCAGTTGTCTTAATATTTTTTGGAAAATAACCTTATTCAGTTCTTATTGTCTTGTGTCTCTTGTCCACTTTGTTCGGTCGGTCGAGTAATGTGCGCCTATTAATAAAAAAAGGCTATTATACTTCTTCGAGTAGACCTCGAATGAGTTTATAGCTAAAAGTATTTTGTCCGGGATTGCATACGGCAAGGTCACATGACGTATCACGACCTGGCTTGGCGAAAAATATTCTCGTTTGGGAGACATAAATCCATAAACTGCAGTAACGTGTGTCTGTCAAAGAGATTTAACCCTTTACCCAACGCAGACGATATCAAAATTTATTATTTTAAATAACATTTTTTTAAATTTTTCAAAAAATTTTAACAAAACCATATCATGTGACCCCTCGTTGGAACGAGCTCGACGAGCTCGTTCCAACGAGGGGTCACATGATATGGTTTTGTTGAAATATTTTGAAAAATAATATTTTTTCATCTGCTGAATTTGCATATTACGTGGGCGGATGGGGGCGATTCGTTGGGTAAAGGGTTAATTACGCAACTTCGTAAAGCACTTCAGACTTGATCATAGTTTATTTATTTATCGGGGCTTTAGCGACACTATCGACAGCTAGGGCCGCCTAGTGTCGGATAGATTTACAGGTGGAGGAAGCCGGAGTACCCGGAGAGAACCACCGATCCACTGTCTAGCAACTGTCAGACTCCCCACCGTACTAACTCCACACAAGCAGGGTTAGCATTGGTTGAAGACAAGTGCACCATCGACGTGCAGTACCACTAGTACACAACGCCACCGTGCCCCACGTGGGTAATTTTGATCAAGTGTCTTGCCCAAGGACACAACGCGTTGCCGCAGGTGGGATTCGAACCGAGGACCCCTCGGCTTGCAGACTGCATCTCTACCTACTGAGTCACCGCGCTCCCTGGTCGTAGTTTGTAGTTGCCAATAAACTTATGTAGCCTTGACAAACTTTCTACTTTCGGTTACTGTAGATAAGGATGATGTACTATCTTATTGAAATCAAATGACTTATGGTCCAGAAAAATTGATTTTACATGCATATCTCGCAGACTTCTGTTAACCCTTTACCTTACCAATCGACTGCATCTACCCGCGTTAATTAGAAACTGAGCAGCTGAAAAAGAAAATCCAAAAATTTAAACAAAACCTTATCATGTGACCCCTTATTGGAACGAGCTCGATGAGCTCGTTCCAATGAGGGGTCACCTGAGATCGTTTTTTTAAAAATGTTTTGAAACAATAAGAAAAGAAAAAAAATAAAATGGAAATGATAAATTTTGATATTGTCTGCGTTGGATAACGGGTTAAAATATTTTGCATTCGAGCACACAGCGTTCTGCCTTGTTTTACAAACAGGAAGACACGCGGTACAGTTAGGGGACACTTAAAAGTTTATTAACCACTATACGTGTGCAAAACACGCGCACACAAGAAAATGACAAATTAAAAGCATTATTTGGTTTGGAGTCGGTGTGTACTTTTTGATGAATAGTGTACAAAACTAGACAAACATTTCCTTCTCGTTTGTTCTAGTCGGAATAAAGATGAGTAGTTTTATGACAAGCATGTTACATGCCAACACCTAATGACATTATTGTCCTATTTATAGGACAAAATGTGACTTGCACACAAACAACAAACACTGCTCCTTACAATATATAGAATGTCCAAAATATCGGTCCAACAGAACAAGAATCACCGGGATTATGGGGAAGTGGGATGGGAAAATGAAGGATATGTGGATATTGGGTGACACAAAGGGGAAGGCAAGAATGCCTATTTGATAGCTTGGAAAAATAGGGTACGGGATGTCATCAAACAGTTCGTTTCCGGTGTTTGTTGGAGAGACTAGACGTGCTGATAGAGAAGAGTCATTTGGGAGCACATGGTTATCAAGACCTTCTCACAAATCAGCGGTCCGCCAGAGTGTTATTATTTTATATGAACAACATACAGTTCTGTGATTACAAAAGTAGACAGAGAATTTCCGTTTGAAATTCTCTGTCCCCTTTTCTTCAGGAAGCAGCAAAACTCACACCAGTCGAAAAAAAACAGGAGAACATTGAAGCTAAGATGTTATTTTCGATTGTCGTTGATCCGCCCTCAATTCGCAGTATTCTGTAAAGAAAACCTCGAAGCATTTGAGAAAGTATGTCGCGCAAATCGCGATCTGATCGCCAAATACACCATTTTGTGATCACAATACTGTACATACTGTACATCAGAAAGACATAATTTGCATTCTTGTGACTTGTAGTGGGCCGCTGCCTGTTGAAGTGAATAGAATTCATATACATGTACAATCAATTAAAATATATGTTATTACTTGAGCTTCGATAAATCTTGTAACACGAGCTCAATGCATATTTATATTTTGTGTCGCTAGCAGGGAGCGCGGTGGCTCAGTGGTTACTGCACAGGGTTTAAAACCGAAACCAATTCGATCTTCATCAGGGTGACAGCGTTGTGTCCGTGGACAAGACACTTAAACTCGATTGCCATCGTGGGCGTGTAGTGATGCTGAGTATTAAGGCGTACAGCACATCGATGGTGCGCTTATCTTTAACCAATCCTAACCTGCCTGCGTGAAGTTTCTGCGTTGGGGAGTCTGGCAGTTGCTCGCCGCTTCTTGATGGTTCTCTGTGGGCACTCCGGCTTCCACCATCCGTAAAACGGTCGACGGGGAGACCCTGGCTGCTGTCGGAAGTGTTGTTAGACGGCAATAAAAAAATGTCGATAGTGTCTGTTTACCCCGTGAGCCAAATGAATTAGCAATTATGGCAAAACAAATTAATACTCAAAGACGCATACATTCAGCTGTCCAAGGCTCAAAATGCCCGATAGTGCAATAACTCGAAAATCGTTGTTGTAATTCAGGTGTGTCACCTTTTTAATCGGTACGTCACAGAAATTAATATTCCTCAGCTGACTGCTGAACGAGACATGTGAGAGTACATGTGATTGCTGACTTCGAACGTCGAAATCGCTGTTATTTGAAAGCATGAACGCACGTTTGGTATTAAATCACTAAACATTTACAAAGCATTCCAATAAAAACATCTATATGGAAGAAACGAAAAAACTATTTTCAAAATAGCAAACTGTTGATACGATGAAAACATGCGCTTAATATAAACAAATTATGCATTTCAGGATAAATGGGGAAAACAGCTCCTTTTGGAACATTTAAAAAAAAATTTAGTCTTTAAAAACATTATTTTGAGAAAGGCAAGTTTAACGGGATTTTAGATGTCTTCGTTCATCTGGTCAAACAAAACTAAATTTAAGAACTGTATCCATTATATGTTTTAATCATTTTTAACACAGGATGAAAAAACTGAAGCAATGTTTCTGTCGGTGACCAACGAAAAAGGCAAATTGTCGAAAACACTGCGCGTAATTATACACACATCTGGATTATATTATTGTGTTAGTTTCTTGGCGAAAGCCTCAATGAGTGGGTATTTTGATGGTAATCCGTTGGAAGAGCCTGAAACATTTGAACCCTCTGATGAAACAAAAACGTTACGAAGCGTGAGAACAAACACGAATAAGTTTTCACTGATAGAAAGAGTAAATACTCTACTTTATCGTGAAGAACTCACAATCTACCTTTAGAATGGATATTATTAGTTACCCCGTGTCTGATCACGTGGTACGGGTTTTTACCTACCTGAAGCCAGCCGTATCCCATGAGGCCGAAGGGTAGGTAAAAACCCGTACCACGTGATCAGACACGGGGAAACGAATTTATCTATTGACTTTCGGTTTTAGAAGTGCAATCTATTTCATGTGTGAACACACACAGCATGAGATCTTTTATCTTCTATTGTTGAGCTATACAGGTTTCTGTGAAATTTTTGTGCAAAAGAGTTTTTGTGAAAATATGCCGATATGACTAGTATAAACAAATTATTGAATTTCGTCTTTTGTCTCAAAAACATAGCTTATGAACCCCGCAGTGGAGGGTACTCGACAAGCTCATTCCAATAAGGGGTCATGAGCTATATTTTGGAGATAAAAAATTAAAATATAATACATGTACACCGTAAAACTGGAATGACGATTTTTTTGCGAATAGTGCAGGCCGTGATCAGACATGGGATAACAAATTTACATGTATCTATTGACTTCTACGGGGTATGGACAATTTGTAGATTTCGGAACGAGGCTTCCACTGAGTATGGGAAATTTGTCAGTGGCTGGGCGGACGTATCGTGGGTTTCAATGAATATGGTCTCATATCACGTATCTATCAACCAATCAAATCAAAAAGTCACTTTAGTCAATAGATAATGTAATTTCTACTGGTAGAGTGTCTGGAAGAATAGTTTTCTACTTCTATTTAACAACTACTGTGTGAAATTAAGATGGACGGGGAGACACGCTAAGAGCGTTTTCACTGTAAATAAACAATATTCGACACAGAAAAGTAGTTATCAGTTTGGTTGAAGATGCTAGAGGCGAGCGAATCTCCATTTTCGGATCGAATTGAACACCAAATCGAATCAACAGGTGATTGCGAATCGAATAGAAGTCCGAACGGATATTACGGGCCTTCAAGTTGTAAATATTTTTATTACACGCCTGTTCTATGAAATCCCCATCTACAGCAATACTAAACCATGCGGAAAATGAAAATCTGTTCCGCACATATCCTTGTCTGCAGCATATATACACTCTGGGGTTAATTTATACCTTTTTAAGTGTTATCGACTTTATTGTAAAAGTCTGTTTAAATTTTTCGTTTTCTCAAAGCATCTGAAAAAATCATACTAACACGTACAACGCAAACCGTAGAGCTAATATCATTTCTTACTTAGGCTACAGGTATATGACAAGAAACTCATTACCCTTTCAAACCATAGTTTGTGATTTTTATTACACACCTGTTCTATGTAATTCCCATCTACAGCAACACTAAACCATGCGGGAAATGAAAATCTGTTCCGCACATATTTGCGGAACGGAAATCGTTGACGGACTATTTTTAGATAGAAGCGAAATTTCACTGGAATTTTCTACAATTATTGCGCCGCAATTATAATTTGAATAGCTAGCGATAGCTAAACATCGTCCCCTGAGGTGTAATGTGTTAGTAGTATGTCATGTACCTTTCACCACTAGGTTGGATGACCCCGGAAGTGACGTCATGTCACGTGACGTAGTGGCGCCATGTTGTGTTGCCATGGTAACCCGTGTGAGCGGCCATCTTGTGACGTCATCCCCATAGTGATACGTGGTCTTAGTGCGCATGCGCAGCGCGTGTTGTTAGGGTGATACGTGTTTCCGTCGTCCATTTTGTATATTAGAGGCCGCCATCTTGGTTTCTATGGTAGCACCTGATTGCTATGTTACCTAAACCCTTCTTATAGTACAGGGGTATGTTCGGAGGGTATGTTCCTTTGTACAGGAGTAAATCTAATTACCACAAACAACCCGACAAGTTTTACTATTTCGAATTCTTCCAGAATTCTCTGCTTCTATCTATATATGTAATAGTTATCGTTTTTCTGGTCATGTTCCTTTATTCTAGAGTATACTCTAGTAGCGTAGAAGAGCCTATCAGTTGGAACAGCTTTGCTTATTGTTACTATATTTAGCTATTTCTGGTCTATTCCTGTTAGTTCTGACCCTATTCTAAGTAGTCTTGTTGTTTCATTTGTCTAGAACATTTATAACCAATCAGATTGCTTGATTTCCCATAACCTGTACTTAATCGTATAGAGTTGTCTCCCCTTATTACAACGAAGTTGTATCCAATTCTCATCACATCTATATACAATGGCAATATCCCCAGGCACCCCAATTTCGGCACCCCTTTTTGAAAAAACACCTGTGGCTATGGAATCCCTTTTTTGTCATATGAGGCCATGAGGGCTATGTAAAAGCCCTCGGTGAGTCCTCATTTATTATCCCTCATAGCCTCATTGAATTTTGAGGTTATGAGGACCATTAAAAATCCCTCAATGAGGTATAATTTACTACGACTCTTAGCCTCATTTCAGTATTTGAGGATACCTATGGCCTGGTATTGTATTATTCGAGGATACCTATCGAGGATACATTTTGGAGAATCCCTTTTCTGTCGTATGAGGCCATGAGGGCTATGTAAAAGCCGCCAATGAGTCCTCATTTATTATCCCTCATATCCTCATTGAATTTTGTGTTTATGAGGACCATTAAAAATCCCTCAATGAGGTATAATTTCCTACGACTCTTAGCCTCATTTCAGTATTTGAGGATACCTATGGCCTGGTATTGTATTATTTGAGGATACCTATCGAGGATACCTATCGAGGATACCTTTTATAGGATACTTATCTGAGGATACTATATAGGCTGTACATATCCCTGTAGGTCTCTTGCTGGCCCTTAGTACTATTAATTCACCTGATGCTCCATGTTATCCTATGACTGGTATAGGTAGTATGCAATGCTGGGCATAGGGGTATTGTGGCAGGGGTACTGCCTGGTAGTTTAGAACGGTACTATAGTATGGGCGGTATACATACCTATAGGCCCCTGTTAGTGCTTGGTACTATTAACCAACCGATTGCTTTGTTTTATTATATGGCTGGTATATGTAGTACGTTATGGTAGACCTAGTGATTTTGCGGGGGTGGGGGTAATGCTTGGTAGTTTAGAACGGTAGTATAGCATAGGCTGTACAAACCCCTGTAGGTCTCTTGCTGGCCCTTGGTACTACTGATCCACCAGGTGCTTCATATTATTGAACGGTATTCTGGGGTGGGGTCAATGCCTGGTAATACCGAACGGCAGCAGAGTGTGGTTGGTATATTCCCCTGTAGGTCCCATCCTATCCGTTGATAATATTAACCTACCAAATGCTTTGTATCATCCTGTTACTGGTAAGATGGTACGTAATAGCAGTAGTTCTGACCCTATTCCAAGTACTCTTGTTGTTTCATTTATCTAGATCATTTATATAAATTATAACTAACCAGTGATTTCCCATAATCTGTATGCAGAGTTATCTCCCTTGTGTATGATAAAAGCCTATATCCAATGGCCATATTCCCAGGCACCCCAATTTCGGCACCCCTTTTTTAGGAATCCCATTCGTGGAATCCCTTTTTTCTGAAATGAGGATAAGAGTCGTATTAAATTAGACCTCATTGAGGGATTTTTAATACGACTCTTATCCTCATTTCAGAAAAAAGGGATTCTCCAAATGGGATTCATAGAAAGGGGTGCCGAAATTGGGGTGCCTGGGAATATGGCCATTGGATATAGGCTTTTATTATACACAAGGGAGATAACTCTGCATACAGATTATGGGAAATCACTGGTTAGTTATAATTTATATAAATGATCTAGATAAATGAAACAACAAGAGTACTTGGAATGGGGTCAGAACTACTGCTATTACGTACCATCTTACCGGTAACAGGATGATACAAAGCATTTGGTAGGTTAATATTATCAACGGTTAGGATGGGACCTACAGGGGAATATACCAACCACACTCTGCTGCCGTTCTGTATTACCAGGCATTGACCCCCACCCCAGAATACCTTTCAATAATATGAAGCACCTGGTGGATCAGTAGTACCAAGGGCCAGCAAGAGACCTACAGGGATTTGTACAGCCTATGCTATACTACCGTCATAAACTACCAAGCATTACCCCCACCCCCGCAAAATCACTAGGTCTACCATAACGTACTACATATACCAGCCATATAATAAAACAAAGCAATCGGTTGGTTAATAGTACCAAGCACTAACAGGGGCCTATAGGTGTGTATACCGCCCATACTATAGTACCGTTCTAAACTACCAGGCAGTACCCCTGCCCACAATACACCTAAGCCCAGCATTGCATACTACCTCTACCAGTCATAGGATAACATGAAGCATCAGGTGAATTAATAGTACTAAGGGCCAGCAAGAGACATACAGGGATAAGTACAGCCTATATAGTATCCTCAGATAAGTATCCTATAAAAGGTATCCTCGATAGGTATCCTCAAATAATACAATACCAGGCCATAGGTATCTTCAAATACTGAAATGAGGCTAAGAATCGTAGTAAATTATACCTCATTGAGGGATTTTTAATGGTCCTCATAAACTCAAAATTCAATGAGGCTATGAGGGATAATAAATGAGGACTCATTGGGGCTTTTACATAGCCCTCATGGCCTCATGCGACGAAAAAGGGATTCTCCAAAATGTATCCTCGATAGGTATCCTCGAATAATACAATACCAGGCCATAGGTATCCTCAAATACTGAAATGAGGCTAAGAGTCGTAGTAAATTATACCTCATTGAGGGATTTTTAATGGTCCTCATAACCTCAAAATTCAATGAGGCTATGAGGGATAATAAATGAGGACTCAATGAGGGCTTTTACATAGCCCTCATGGCCTCATATGACAAAAATGGGATCCCATAGCCACAGGTGTTTTTCCAAAAAGGGGTGCCGAAATTGGTGTGCCTTGGGATATTGCCATTGTATATAGATGTGATGAGAATCGGATACAACTTCGTTGTAATAAGGGGAGATAGCTCTATACGATTAAGTACAGGTTATGGGAAATCAAGCAATCTGATTGGTTATAAATGTTCTAGATAAATGAAACAACAAGAGTACTTAGAATAAGGTCAGAACTAACAGGAATAGACCAGAAATAGCTAAATATAGTAACAATAAGCAAAGCTGTTCCAACTGATAGGCTCTTCTATGCTACTGGAGTATACTCTAGAATAAAGGAACATGGCCAGATAAACGATAACTATTACATATATAGATAGAAGCAGAGAATTCTGGAAGAATTCGAAATAGTAAAACTTGTCGGGTTGTTTGTGGTAATTAGATTTACTCCTGTACAAAGGAACATACCCTCCGAACATACCCCTGTCCTATAAGAAGGGTTTAGGTAACATAGCACTCACGTGCTACCATAGAAACCAAGATGGCGGCCTCTAGTATACAAAATGGACGACGGAAACACGTATCACCCTAACAACACGCGCTGCGCATGCGCACTAAGACCACGTATCACTATGGGGATGACGTCACAAGATGGCCGATCACGCGGGTTACCATGCCAAAACAACATGGCGCCACTACGTCACGTTGGTCACGTGACATGACGTCACTTCCGGGGTCATCCACCGGGGTCATCCAACCTTGGGGTGAAAGGTACATGACATACTACTTGTGTTCTATGTGCCAGTAGGCACATAGAACACATTGGAACCCAGGGGACGAAATTCTAACATGGGTTACCCACGCAAATTTGGTTGGCGATTAAATGAGTTTTTGTTGATAGTTGTCAAATGAATTAATGAGTGTCCTTCTAATAATACTGTTCATAGACGTGAGGGTGTGTAATAAATAAAGAACAACACTCATGTGTGAATGGGTTAATCGATATGGCACCTGTGCCATATCGATTAACCCATTCACACACTCGTGTCATTCTGTGTATTACCTTTTTACAACCGCCGGTATCTTCTCAAGTGTTATATTCAATGTCGACTCGTCGATTTTGAACAAGTCAATTAAAAAAGCAGAATTTTCAAGAATAGAATCATAGTAGTGGGAGTGGATGCAGATTTAACTGGATCGAGAGACTTTTGAGCGGTCGCAATTTCTTTTCGGAAAGTGTAGACAGCTGTATCGACCAACCGAATAATTAAGTTTCCTCTAATTTCTGTGTGCAAAATTTCAAATATGAATGTAACTGACTGACCGTCCACGTGGTTTCGAGATGGCGAACCGAACGCTCGGGTAAATAAAATTCATGGGAAACTGCCTTTTTATCATTAACGAGTCTTCATATATTGCGTGGAATTAAAATATATATAGCCTCTCAAGGCAAAAGTCTAAAAATCTATCAAGACACAAGAAAGGCGGGTTAACTGGTAGAGTACTAAAGGCCCATATTTGGTTTTTATTCTGAACTGCAGATACCTAAAGTTAAAGGCTTCATATCCTGTGAATGTCCTTCATATTATCTTGGAAGTAAAATAACTTCGTCTCCATCGATTTGTATTGTTGCAATTAATGGGAGAGCATAGGCACTCTCCCATTAACTGTAACAAGACAAAAATGAGTGAACAAATCTTAAAGCTGAGAAAAAAATTAGCACTCCAGCAGTTAAGTTACACAGACTTAACCATACAAGATGCAACTTTTGGCTAACCTTTCATCCGTTCGCATAGATTTAAATTTGCGTAATCACCGCGCGAACGAAACGAACGTTCTCGTCAAATTTAGCACACTGCATTTGCTGAAGCAGAAAAGCAGGACAATGGGGTGGTGAAGATATGGATAGCAAATAATAGAAGTGTCACTAACCATGGCAATTCGGGCTCAATGCATCCATGGCTGACAATTTTCGTTATTGGAAGAAATTGACAGGAAAGTTAACTTCCCTTAATTTTCTAAAGTTGTCTGCAAATTTGAAACTAAGGTATTGGAATTTCATATAAATATTGAAATTTCCGATTGTTAGCGAAGTTGTATTATCGATGTGCGTCATCATTTCGTAAATATCAGGCATTTTCCTGTAGAGTAGTATAAAACTACATAAGATGGCTTTTGTACATTATTCTCTTGTTAAACCCATTTAAAAATTAAAAAAAACAGCACTTTCAATATTTTTTGACGTTCTTTTTTTCTGTTCATTTTATCAACACTGTGCGCATCATGACATATAATACAGGCATTATCCGCTCCATTAATATAAAAGTCTAGGACGTAAGATTTGCCATTTTTTTCTGGGAAGAATAAAAAACTTGCAAATTACTGCAAAAACACATTCGAAAAACAAAGAGTCGAAGTTGTCACTTACTTAGTTGCTTATTATTAGCTTGCCATAAAAAGCCAAGTTTCATTTTGTAACTTTTAATAAACGAAAACAACAGACAACTCCGAAAGCTGTCTGTTGTTTTCGTTTACTAAAAGTAACAAAATGTAACTTCGCTTTATTTTCTACTGATGCGGTTGGTGTTTTCTCAACAATTACATGCTTTGCTTCTTAACCGGATCTCCCTCTCCCATCTATTAATTTTAGGGGAGATAACTTTATTGAAAGTTAAGTCAAGGATGTCACACTTTGACGTTTAGCAATATTGAAATGAAAATAAATACACTTCTCCATTTGTCGACCAGCAAGACTTGGCGCAATAGGTGCAATTATGCACAAGTAACATTATGCAAATAAATTATGCACACAAACATCTTCACATTATCCTGCAGACCGTTTTTGGGGGTAATGCGGGGTCCACATCCTAAACATATCGCTCCACAACATTATTTATAACTGCTTCATGTTTCCTTTTAAACAATTTGTTGTTTATTGTGCGAAGGACTTGCTAAAAACTGGCCAAAATACACCCGTTGAATTAAAAAATATCCACGGATAATTTTCCAATTTCGTATTGGCTAAACGCATTTCGACGTCTCCGTCAAAACACTGCACTTTTTGCATTCACCGTTATCCTTAGACAAAGTTTCCCCGCTGTACTGCTGAAACACTGGAAAAATTTAGTCCAGCAATACTCAAATGAATAGAAACACACATCTCTATTTGCTGACTAGAACGTATTGCCGCAAATTGTTGTTCACTGTGCAAAAGATTTGCTACAAACTGACCAAAATACACCCCCTGACATACAGAATATCCACTGGGAATTTTTCCCAAATTCCTTACTTCCCAAACTCATGACGACGCCACCATCAAAACTCTACACTTTTTGCTTTACCGTTATTTTTAGACAATATTTCGGGCCCTACCGTGGAAGCGCAGCAAAAAAATTAAACTAGCGAGTCCAGCACGGAGGTTTTTTAAGAGATTATTTTTATTCTTTATCACTGAGATTTTCAAGAGATCATTTGTATTCTGATGCTTTCTCCACTCTTGAGCCTTCTCACACAATTTAACCTTCAGGAGGGGTTGCCAGTTAACCTTTTGAAAACCGATGGTTATTCTATGCCAGTTCAATAGTACCTGAGTTTGTGTGATGTCTGAAATAAAACCTGAAGCAGCGAAGCTGCTGAAGGTTTTATTTCAGATATCACACAAACTCATGTACTATCGACCGACAGAGCATGAAAAGAAACGTTCTAATTATTTTATTATGCCGAACAAAAAATAGCTTTCATTGTTAAGCGTTAACTGCAACAACCTTGTAATAACAATGTAGTCGAATCCAAAATCATGCTTTTAGTGACGTCATTTTGAACGAATGACGTCTCTTTAGGAGTTTTCAGATCACCAAATTCGAAAATGAATTGTTACAGTGCCGTCGCTTTGGAAGTTTCGATATCATCAAATGTCAGTGTTTACAACTGCATCATGCTGTTCATGTTATAATTCAGTATTAATGCTTGTGTGATAAGTGGTATAATGGAATATAAATTCTTCTTGGACGACGACAGTTGTCAGAATTAAGCGGAGTGAAACAATTTATTTTGAACCTGGGGCGGAGACTCAGTGAGGTCGAGGAACACTAGTAATACTAAACTTGTGGAAATATAATTGATTGATCTTGAAGTCACATTCATGGTTCACTAAAGTGGTGAACACCACGTAGAGTGTTTAATATTTTTGATTGTTTTGAATTGATTGTTTGCAGATAAAATTGAAAACACACCCAGTGAAGATGACATATTTGTCGGTACGTTTGTGTCTATCGGTGAAGAAAAAAGTTAAACAGACACGGCGCCAGCGTTTGGTGTTGAGAAATTCCAACCAGAGCGTGCGTAATCGACACTGATCAATGGAAGTGGAGTTTACATTTTCTTTGTTCTCGTGTGTCGAGGGAAGAACGTTCCGATAGTACCCGTGCTTTGTCCAAAAACTCCAGTACTATGACTTTTAGAAGGTGTCAAATTAACCAATCTCGGCTGATGGCACAGACGTGGGGCATAATAATATAAATTACATCCCTTGGCATGCGAAATTCTTTGTTTCGGAGCGTGCGTTGGGTTACATTATGATGATATTCAAACTGCTATCACACTAAGGGAAAAGCCCTACTACTGCGTAACTGAACGTCATGACTTCATTACACCGGGAGAGTTATCAACGGTCAAATCTCCGCTTTGTATGATGTGCAATGTGCAGGCCGATGTTGATAGTCATGCTGATCGATATGCAAAATCTTTCGTAGGGCAGAACACCCCGGACCCTCCTCCACCAACCCACCCCGGCTGGGATGGGTTGGCGGAAAAGAGTTCTGCGGTGTTCTCCCTAAGAAAATTTGAAAATTATTCTATCAAATGAAGTCGTAATATTGACAATACCGCAAATATCAACTAGAAGCAGCTAATCCAAGAACGACAACTCACTTTCCGATATACGATATAGATGGCATTTGACAACCCGTCTGATTGATCCGGATCTTTTAGTCGCGTGGTAAATCGGTCGCTTTGTGTGCTTGAGGTCGACGGTTCGGGCCTGGGCCCCCGCACGTCTTTCTGGATCTCTTACACCGACAAATTGCTGAACCTATCTTGTTGCTCAACCCTATAGAATGCGGGAGAAATGCAGCGATCATCTAAACCTGCACTCCTGTGGAACTGTAGGTTTAAAGTATTACTGACCCACCCTTTATAAGTATTTTGCCGTATCATCGAACGCCATTGAATTCTTTTGCGCACAAATTGTGGAGAATTATTTCGAAGGGTTAACTCGGCACTGATGTTGTCAAATCTCTTTCAATAATAATAATATGAAATAATGTGTTTCTGAACGGAGTGGCTGATGGACGATTGTGGGAGTTTGTTGAAAGGTGTGCAGTTTTCAATTAAATTTAGTGGCACGCTTGATTCACTTTAATAGATTTGACTTGAGCTGGAAGCTGTGTATTGATGTGATAACCTGACCATTGTCAGATATCCGGAATAGAGAATTCGGTCAAAAGGTGAGCCATCGCGAGTTGCAATTCGAAACTGATAGGGGAATAAAACACGCAGCGCAATCTCTTCACAAAAAAGAATTGCAGAAACTGAGAGGGGAATAAAACAAGGAGCGCAATCTCTTCACAAAAAAAGAATTACAGATTTGTATAGATGAGTGACACCAGATCTCACACGCACACTATTAACTATCACACACAAAAGTACAAACCTTGCATGACGAAAAACACCAGTTAGAACGTTAATAATCGTTTCTGCATATTTCTCTCAACTGTTTACATAGCATGTATGTTTACTTCAGAGTTGAATAAAAAGTTAGAACGCCCCGAGAGTAGGGTATGCGGGGGTGGGGATTGAAACAGCGACTCGAGCTGATGTTTTTCTGTATTTCACGGGCGCCGAAGGCGCGCGTGAAATACGGGAAAACTCCAGGGATCGTTGATTCCAGTCCTTCGTACCCTACGTGAGTTTTTCTGAATTTATACCACGACTAACGTGCCAACAATTACCGGGTTGAAAAGCCCTACTCGTGCGACGGAAAAGTACTAGTTGCATGGTGTATCAAGGGAGATAATCGAAGCTCGATTTTTTTTTACTGGGCGACATCTCGGAATCACACACTCCCTATTTAGAAAGTAGATTAAATGTGAATGAAGCTGATACTTTTAACGGAAAATATCAGCTACAACGGTCTATTTACTTACTTGTTTGTCGAAGCATTTCATACATATCATAACGTCACTCAAATGCGTAACGACCAATCAGATGTTTTCTTTCAGATAGATACGTGGATAGATAGTTTATTGCAAAAACATGGCGTTCTTAGATGCAGCCCGGATTCCACGCATGGTGTATCCAACACACATTTCTCACTGTCTGTATTGTAATGGGTAACGCCGAATACATGCAACAGCCGCGGTATAAAAACTCTCCTGGTATTTAACAGTTCAATTGAAAGTGGATTATTTCTATGATGTCAGTATTTTGTTTTTGACCGAGTTTCCCGTTACCATTACTCTACATCGAAATAATGGAGGTAGTTGTCTTTTGTGGAAAGCGAGAAGCACTGTCAGCCAAATGAATTGAATTTTGTGAAAACATGACAGCTTATCGAAATAGAAAAAAACCTTTCATATGCCCGTCAGTAACAATGAACTTAATGTGTTTATGTTAAATTTAACGGCGAAGAATATCAGTACTGGATGCAGACATCTGCACACATGGCACAAATGTCCCATGCTGTGGACATGAAAACAATGTTAAACTGGCTGTACACAGAAATGTAGGAGCCAGCGGAGGAGGCACGGGGGTGTTTATCCCAACGGCTTTGCAGAAAAGCCTGAGAGAGAGATAGAGAGAGAGAAGAGAGAGAGAGAAAGAGAGAGAGAGAGAGAGAGAGAGAGAGAGAGAGAAAGATAAAAAATAGGCCAGATTTTATCTTTACCAATATATATTTACACCATAATACCAACACTAGGGAAGCGGAACCTCTTTGAACTCTTTTTCTAGGATCAGATCTCGGGAGACCTGATGATAGAAGATACCGAGAAGAGGCACGTGGTAGATTTTTAAGAACATTTAGAAAATTTCCGAATCAGCGCAAATTAAATCGAATCGAATCGAACTTCGATACTTCCTAGGGACCTAATTAAAGCAAACATTTTCCAATTTTGTTTAGAAACACTACCTTACAGTATACTAAGTGCAGTGTTAATCTTTGTTATACTTCAAGGCCTGCACGCATAATAAACTCAGCTCGTTCCCACCCTCAACACATTACACTAGCCGGGGCAAAAAGTACAACTATAACAACCATGCAGTGGAGTATCAATAAAGTATCAGGCTTTCCATTAAAGACGCAAATTCAAATTTTATTATTTTTATACCCCTACACAACGAAGTTTAAGTTGGTATATAGGAGTCACCTTGTCCGTCGGTCCGTTGCACATGTAAACTTATGGAGCGAACTACTTCCACAGTTTTAGCCGCATTTTCATGAAACTTCACAAAAATGATCAACATGGTGAGGGGAAGTGCGTGATATAAAAGTTTTCCCGCTCGGTTTCAAGATGGCCGACAGGCGGCTATATTGTTTTTTCTATGTAAACTTGTTGAGCGGACTACTTCCACAGTTTTAGTCGCATTTTCACGAAACTTCACAAAAATGATCAACATGATGAGGGGATGTGCGTGACATAATTTTTTCCCATTCGGTTTCAAGATGGCGGCCATATTTGATTTTTTTTACTTAGAAAAATTGAATGCCCCTTTTCAGTCACCCACACTAGGCGGTATTCCACGGCGGAGGGTATATCGGGCGACATACCATCTCTAGTTTTGAATATTGGCCTTCACAACACAGCTTGTGACCCAAAGAAAACAGCAATTGTTGTCTTCCGATTGTGTTGAGTAAAGGATAAATAGCTTGTAAATGATTCATAATTATAAGAAGCTTGAACTATAAGATGCATATGCACAGTTTCAGTCCTCTCGCTTTAAGTCGAAAGTAGGCCCTTGCGAATATAATTTTTTTTTCAACTCGACTTTCGACGCGAACTTGCTAAAAAATGTTCGAGTCGACCGAACGTCGAATTCGAACCAAGTTAGCTGAAACCAGGTGTGCAAGTACGGTTTCGCACGTGACATTTCCAGTTTAAAATAGCCACACTAGGATTGTTTTGGCATTATATTGATGATTTTTCCACATATTCATGCTGACATTCAACAGTTCACACGCTAACAATGCAGCACTCTTGAACGCACGGTTGAATAGGAGACAAAGAATCTGTACGTCCCTGTGATTGTTTCGCTCCCTTCTTGACTTTAAGCTTGTCATCGTGCGGTCTTGCCTTATCATGAAGCGATGGATGCTTCCTTCTGAAGTAAACCAGAGGTGAGGTGTAGTCCCTGTCGCTATGATTTTGTACATGAAGCCTTACAAGTATTACACGTGTATGTAGCCGTGACTTTATCTATTGTAAAATATGATTGCATTACCGATGTCATTTGGAATCATGCGACAAACGTGATTCCAAATGACATTGGTAATACACTGCAAGTTCCATATTGACGACGTGTGCTTGCGATACGCACTTAATTCTTCGCATTGTTTTGAAAATTTAGACGATATTAACGGGACGAACGTATACCGAGACATTTGTTAATAAGTTTTTTTTTCATATGCGTTTTTTATATTCGTGATTTTATTTTCGACTCGAATTCGACTCGAATTTGTTGATCGACTCGAGTTCGACTCAAACATCGAATATTCGCAGGGGCCTAATTTCTTGTTTTATCCCTAACCACAGAACTTGAGACTTTTCTTAATAAAAAAAAATTCCAACCCGCAAGTAGGACGCGTGCTGGCTCACTGGCTATGGCATTGAATTTCAAGCTGAAAGGTCCGTGGTTCGATCCCCACTAGGGATAACTGCGTTGTGTTCTTGGGCCAGGCACGTAATCCCGATTATCCACGTGAGGGCACAGTGGCGCTGTGTACTAAGGCATTCTGCCCGACAATGGTGCACTTGCCTTCAACCAATGCCAACCCTGCTTGTGCGTAGTTAGTACGTTGGGGAGTTTGGCAGTTCCTCGCCGCTGCTCGGTGGTTCTCTCCGGGTAATCCGTAAAACTGACCGATATGAGGTGACCCTGGCTGTTGAAAGTGTTGCTAAACCCCAATAAAAACGCAAGTGTTTTAGTGGTACTTAATTTTCTATGCCTGGCGTTTGTTGTATCGTTAATAATAATAATAATAGTCATATGCAAATTCAGCAGCTGAAAAATAGTATTTTTTAAAAAAAAAAGATTTCAACAAAACTATAGCATGTGACCCCTCTTTGGAACGAGCTCATCGAGCTCATTCCAATGAGGGGTCACATGATACGGCTTTGTTGAAATTTTTGGAAAAATTAAAAAAAAATGTTATTGAAAATAATAAATTTGATATCGTCTGTGTTGGGTAAAGGGTTAAACCCCAGTAAATGAACAAGCAAGCACTAGTCGGTAAGCCTAAAACGTAAGGACGAGTTTACTGACCTGCTGTTCAAAACACCTCATTACAAATGGTCATCGTTTTTTGAGGTGTTTTACTGCGGGTGGTCAATGCAGATGGTGACTGCTCGATACATGGCGGTTGCAACTGAGATGTGGTTAATAGTCGATGTGACGAGCCCGATAGTTGCTCGCCGCTGCTTGGTGGCTCTCCCCGGGTACTCTGGCTTCCTACACTTGTAAGACTATCAGACACAATATGAACCTGCAGCCAATACTATACAACTTTTACAATTGTATTTTTCATAATTGTATTTTCTACCTGTCAATATAAATTACTGAAATAAATCATTAACGTTTCAAAAGATGTAGCAATTTACCTAAGTTTTGACGAGCTTATTATTCATTTCAGTCAGGTATTTCCACAAACAGAAAATACAATTCGTGAAAATACGATTGTAAAAGTGTAGTATTGGCTCCTGGTTGTTGAAAGTAGGGAACTCCGAACCTCCGATTGCGGATCGAGTTGAATCTCGAATCGGATCTCTGCTAAGGTTTCGAATCGAATCTCGAATCCTGGTGTCTGTCAGTGTAGTGTTACTGTGATGAGTAGACAAACTCCAGCATTCGCTTGGTGGTATACGTTTGACGAGCCCCAAACTGTTGGAATCGTGGTGAAAACTGTGAAAATGGTGAAAATACAATGCAATATGTTGCTTTTGGTGAGAGAAAGTTCCCGTTTGAGCCTCCTGGATCCGTGCAGGACAGAAATAGCAGTTACGTGAACTATATTTTCTATCATGAAAGCGGTGAGTATTTCGAATGTATTAACTTCTTGCATGCGGCTGACAGATTTTCCTGCCCAGGACATGATGTCTCTTGCCACTGTTATAAGTACAATCTGGGGGTATTTAATCAACTTGTGCCTCTGCAAATGGCATGGGTGTTTTCACCAATGCTTCCTTGAGTTCAATTTAGTTGAATTTTTCATCAAATCTAGTCATGGAAACACACAGCGAGATAAGAGTTAAGGTTGTTCACGCCGAAGAATAGGACGGACGTGCACGTCTTTTAAATAGAAGTGGGCTTTGTTTTGAAGATGTTGAACCTCGGTGATTGGTTTCGGGCCGAATCGAACCATCGCCGTGGTTTCGATCCGAATCGAAGCTCGAACCGTTCTCGAAGGTCCCTAGTTAAAAGTATCCTTAAACCCCATTAAACAAACAATAATCGATAGGTCTATAACACGAGGACGAGTTTGCTGACACTGGAGTCCAAACGCGACTTCAAACATCAACTGGGAATACAAACTCGATAGCCTTTTCAAATTCTTACCACACATATACTGCAAAATTAAACAGATGCATAATCGCAAGCACGTCACAATTAAATGTCTCTTTGTTTTCACCAAGCATATTTTGCTTGCAGAACAGATAGCTGGTTTGCATGTATTAGATTAGCTCTCGACGTGTCGGGATGTCTTTTCATTGCAAAACTACAGACGTTACAGTTAAATGGGGAACGTGTATTTACATTTAATTTTAAAAGTATCGCAACATTTTATCTCACTCTGAGGTTAAGCAAATATTTAACATTTTTACCCAAACTGGTTGAGATATATGGTGACGGAAAATAATACCTCACGCGCCTGTATTTGCACACACACAATCAAGGCAAGTAACCTCTAACGAGTTGATAAATAATTTTTGGACTCCAAATGGCAACCATCAGATTATACAACAAAGCTGAAAGAACACTTATTTTTTATAAATTCCCGAATCGAATCACCTTTATTTTTCAAAATCAAATCGAACCTTGAATCAAATCAGCGGCGTCTTGGAGATGATCGATGCGGGTGGGGTGCTGTAAACCTGATTTGTGCCGACTGTGATTATTCAAGTCCCTACTGATAAAATAATCCAACTACGTCATCAAGACATGCCTTCGTAGAAGGCATGTCTTGATGATGCAGTTGGAATATTATCCTCTGAGGATTATGGTTCATCGTCAACATTGCTTGGAAACTTTAAATTTGCATTTGGGGAGCGCGGTTGCTCAGTCGGTAGAGGTGCAGGCTGCAAGCCGAGAGGTCCTCGGTTCGAATCCCACCTGCGGCAACCGCGTTGTGTCCTTGGGCAAGACACTTCATCTCCATTGCCCGCGTGGGGGCACGATGACGCCGTGTACTAAGGCGTACTGCACGCCGATGGTGCGCATGTCTTCAATCAATCTAACTCTGCCTGTGCTGCAGTGCGGAGTTACGATGTTGGGGAGCTGGCAGCTGATCGTCGTTGCTCGGTGGTTCTCTCCGGGTACTCCGGCTTCCTCCACCCGTAAAACTGTCACGGTCATGATTATCCATTGTGCATAAATATGTGACATTAAACACCAATAAATAATAAAAATAATAATAAATTTGCATTTAGCAGTGGTAAGAATTAACCCTTTGACACTTTTATTATACTGACGTTCAAACGTCATTGGGATTTCAGTTTCTTAAACGTTTTCCAAAATGCGACGTCAAATGTTGGAAAGTACAAATAACAAGATATTTTTCGCAATAGTGATTATCTGGTTGAGGGCTAGATTATGTTTGGTGGGCTGAATTTCTTATTCAAAACTTGTTTTATTACAAACAGGCATTCTCCAATAATTTGTAATAAAACAAATATATATAAACAAAATATTATTTGTGTTTAACTGATTATGAAATATAAGCAAAGAAAATGTTGACTTTTGCTCTGGTATCCTTGTTTTTTGAAAGCCTTAATATTGGCTTCTACCACTCAACCAGTGAAGAAGTATTGACAACAGGATTATATTAGTATTTTGAGCTGCGATAACATTTGGCTCAACGGTTGTCACTGAGCACTCTTCAAGAGAAAATAGGAATTTGGTTAAAACTTTATAAGACGTACAAAAGTATCAAAGGGCTAATGATATTGAAATTAGCATGTCTGGTGTACGAGTGCTGATGGCATGTATGTTAATTTAGCCGAAGTTATGCTTAGTATTTCATTTCAACCTTAAATTACAGTACGCGGAGAGTGGATTGTAACTAAATCACCTGCGGAGTGGGGTTACCACACAAAGTATCACTTTCAAATTCTCATATGGACATAAAACACAAGCAATGTTTCAGCCAATGGACCTCCGGGTTTTACCAGGGGGTCCATTGGCTGGAACTTTGCTTGTGATGGTTATGCTTTGCAATAAATTTGCAATTATTGCTTGGGTGGAATCTCAACTCAGCGCGTGATTTAATGATAATACACTTTTCACGCACTATATTTATGTACGATTTCTATCTGAACGATACGTTTTGTGAGACGACGAGGCTGACCGATATTAAGCTATATTCCTGTGCAAAAGATTCGAGAGGAAAATTTTCCGAGAACCCCAATGGCGTGTGTAAGACAGTTACATCGCATCAAAAGTACGAATAGCAGTTACATTGCTGTTGTATAGCAAAACGTAAATGTATGTTGCTAGAATTTTCAAGAACCCCAATGGGGTGTTTGAAACAATTACATCGCATTAAAAGTACGAATGGCAGTTACATTGCTGTTGTATAGTAAAACGTAAATGTATGCTTCTAGAATTTGATTTAATTTAACCTAATTTCACCCTTCGTGTCCGTTTGTATCAACGACATTACTGAATAAGTAAGGGAACTTTCCAATGTCCAGGTGCCTTGAAAAGATACAAATGGATAGATCTTCAAATTGTATTGAATATGTATTTTTTTCAATCAACACCATATCTTTAACAGTTTTGAGGTTAAAGCGAAATAAAATATGTCTGTATTACACCCTCCCAAAATGGACACTTCCTCTTCTCCGAAAGACTTGAAATGATTACTCATGGATAGATTATCAAATTTCATAGGGGCCGTGTATTTTCACTCTCCATAATATCTTGCTGTTTCTGAGTTATAGACCTTCACAAGTTTGGTGTAATTGGTCTTTTCCCAGTCATGAACATGGCATTTCGCAGATTCCATTTGCCATGAAATTTTGCACATAGATAGATGTTCAAATGTCATTATCACATGTTTGAAATTTAGTAGTATCCGTCATCTGTTTTGAGTTATGGAGCATTGAAGGTTTGCAGTATTCTCCCTTTGGAGAAATACCTTGTGTTTCACCGAACTTCAAACAGATGACTCTCATTGGCTGATTCTCGGGTGTTTGTTTACAAAAAACAGTGTGTGTGATGGGGATTGCGCGTAAAGGTGCATCCTGGGTGAAGCATAAATCATGTGACAGATGATGGCTGAAGGTTGTGATCTTAAAATTTGTCCTTTCGAATTAAGCGGTTTGAAGTTCTAAATGTTAACATTTTATTTCATTTCGGGACTTCATTCCTCTATTTCTCTCCTTTCCTACTAGCAGTCAGAAACAAATTGTCCATTGGTCTCTGATACTTCCTCACTCGTGATTTTCCCATTTAGGATAAAACCTCTCTCATTTACCCACCCCTTTTATCATGCTACCCATCTTTCGATTCCATTTCTTCACAATATTTACAAAGAATCTTATCCCCCACCCCAACAGAGAAGGGAAGTGTCTGTCCATCCATACTTCCTTCCATCTGTCCTGTTCATCTGTCTGTCTTACCCAGGCATGTCAAAGTACCAACATAACCGGTACCGGGACGGGACAGAGTCAGTCCCGCCGAAACCGGTACCGATACCGGGACAAATCAACAATTGGATAAAAATGTTGCAATCAGATGGCAGAAATTTGCATTCAAACCGCTCCAGTCCCCAAGATCCCAAGACAAACATGGCATCGTCCAATTATTCTGCGGTGACATCAAGGTAATCATAAAGCACGATGATCGTGTTTTATGATTACTTTGATGTCACCACAGAATAATTTCAATGAAGTAGCCGATGACGGCGCTTCCAGTGTCTTTGATGCGACGTATGAAAAGTCAAAATGGTCGGCCTTATCGAGTTGTGGTGCAGACAGAACATGCACCTGTAGAGTGTTTTGATATGTTCATTCACAAATAAATTAAAAGCATGTCGTGCAAGCATGCCATACACGATTATCAGCCTGTTTACCCTCGTTCAGTTAGAAATTTGCCCATAAAATAACTTTGTCCCGGTACCGGAGGGACAAAATATTCAGTACCGGTACCGGCTGGCGTATAGGGGAACCGGCGGTTGACATGCCTGGTCTTGCCACCCATCCATCTACCCATACGTCCATCTAGAAGTTTGTTTATGTAATAACTCGAACAATAGTTATCTGATTTTATACAGCTGTTCACATGAGCGGCCATTTTGAGATATAGTTATTTCCACCCATCTGTCTCTCCATCATTCATATGTCTAGGCATCTATCTGTCCATGCGTTTGTCCATCCATTAACTTTTGCATGTCCATGCAATAACCCGAAACACGATGTCCAACAGATCCTATTTTATGGTGGATTGTACATGACTGTAGATTCCTTTTGATAATCAGCACTCGTGCATAACCAACATAGCCACCGTGGCAGCCATCTTTGAGTTTTTGTGATTTTTGCTTGTCTGCTCAATAAATGGAAAAATAATGACCAATCCATTAAATTTTTTATGGTGGATTGAGCACGACTGTAAGAAGGTTCGTCTTGATAATCACCGATCTGAACTATCCAGCATGGTAGCCATCTTTGATTTGTGTGATATTAAAAACAGAATGACCAATGGATCTAATTCTTTCTGGTGCCTTATTTGTGACTGTAGACAGACCCTTTTCGATAATCAGCATTCAGGCAAATCCATCACGTCCTCCATGGCAGCCATCTTATATTTTTGGTGTTTCCTGTTTGTCCGAGCCATATCTTAAAATGGAGTGACTGGTGATTCCAATTTCCTTCTGGTACATTGTTTGTGACTATAAGAACATTATGATAATCAGCAATATGACTTATCCAAAATGGTAACCATGGCACCCATCTTAAATTATTTTGTGATTTTTGCTTCTCCGTACAATGACGTCAAAAATTAATGACCAGTGGGTCCATTTGTTTCTGGTGCATTACTAGTGACTGTAGGAAGTTTACTTTCTATAACCAGCATTCTGATATATCCAGCATGGCAGCCATGTCTGAGTAATAAATTGAAAAACAAATGACTAATGCAGGGTATGTTTTGATATGCAAAATGACTGGATTTACATTTAGTGGCCGTATAATAATGCAACAGGCCAGCGGTGCTCTTGTAAATAATTTTGGTGTGCTGCTTTATATTAATTCGCTGAACATTAAGGTAGTTATTGTCCTGTTGATTTGCACTACCCACTGCACAACCGGTCTTGATCTTCTTCATTTCAAACAAAATTTATGCGATTCATTGTCTCTATGGGTTAAGATTATTAGAATATACAATGACTGTACAAGTCGTTTGGTCTGTCACACTTTAACTTTCTACACTCCAGGCTTCAAGTGTTCGAGAATAATGTTTTATGCACAGAAACAGTATGTTTCTAAACAAACAAAAACATCCTTTGTATACAGATGTTCTGGACCCAAAATCATCATCCCCGTTCGGCATCGAAAAGGTGATCAATCTTAATAGTATTTCAGAATTGCGTAAAATATGTACGCCTAAATTTTATTATTCTACGCACAAGGATGTACAAATGCCAGATGCCCAAATTTTATACCCTCGTTTTCTCGAAAATAAAAAAATGGTAGAGCTGAAACGGTTAACCGATTAATCGATTAATCGATTAATCAATGATCAACATCTTGATCGATCAAAAAAGTAATTGATCGAGTTACCCTTACCTTTGAACTACTGTACTATATGGGTTAACAAAGGAACAAACTTGCTCCAAAACAGGCAAACATTGTCACACTGACTCACATCAATTATTATATGAGACAGAGTAAAGCATGCAAGTTACTTGCTGACATACTTGTTATGTTTATTTATTTAGTGGTGTTTTAAGGTCACATAATTATGCCAATGGCTAATCGTGACTGTGACAGTTTTACGGGTGGAGGAAGCCGGCGTTCCCGGACACATGCTTGTTCACTTGCATGATCATCATACTGTAACAGTGGCTGGAAATGGTCATTCTTAACCCTTTACCCATTGCGAGTAGCAGACGATTCTTGCAAAATAAAATCATGACTTACTCAAATTTTTCAATTTTTGTCTCAAAAACATGGCTTATGACCCCTCATTGAAACGAGCTCAACGAGCTCGTTTCAATGAGGTGTCATAAGCCATGTTTTTGAGACAAAAATTGAAAACATGATAAATTTGAATGGAGAATTTTGTATAGAAGCCTAGTCGGTTTTGTTTGTTGCGTTGAGTAAAGGGTTCATGCTCTAAATCATCAACTGAATGGCAATTATTCATATATTTTTTCAGTAGCCTCCTCAATGACGTTACGCTTCGGCACACGACGTCGCCTTGAAGGAACGATCAGCAGCTTTCTGTTATTGTCTTGAAACTGTTTGCTGTCGAATTGGGCTGAACATTGCACAGTAAAATGTAAGGTAGGAAACAACAAAAAGAAAATCTACGCTGTTTTAGTGAATATCGGGAATTATCTCATTCGAGTGGACCTGAAAGTATTATTTTTCACTCGCTCAAGCGCTCGTGAAAAACAAATCTTTCAAGTCCCCACTCATGAGAAAACTCTCGATATTCACTAAAACAGCGTAGATATCCTCTATGTATCTGGGGCATAATGTGGCTGGAAAGAAATGCTGGAACATTCTGAAGAAATGTTCAAAGTAATCTCCCCTCAGAATATTGCCAACCGGCAACACTGATTCTTGGGAGGCTTTTTGGAGATAGCTTTCGAAGAATTAATATCATGAGCTAGTATTATTATAAACCGGAGAAACGCCAAACAGATTATTTGGTTATCTTACTTTACCACACACAGAACTGTGACTACCTATGCAATAGATACTTTCGATCTGATCGCAACTGGGTCGCGATCGATCGAAAGTATTTTTTCGTCTTCCTTCCAACGGTATTGTAGAATGTTACCCATCGGAAAGAAGTGCGAGAATATTGAAAACTGAGATGCTATTCTTGTTTCGTGACCAGTCGTAATTTCGCATCATTTATCAATGAAATCCCCACCCACCGACACCGATGTTATAGAACATGGGCATGGACATCATATTAAGTGGGTCACGACCCGATCATGGTCTGGCAGAGAAAAATACCGTGCAAAAACACAGATACCGGAGGACATTTTGTTTTAATTTAGACATTTTTAAAAAAAAATGGCAACAACTTGACAGATATCGAGAGCCAAACTGGAAACCGACTTCTAAATTCAAACGGAGACTAAAACTTTCAAGACAAAGTTAAGATAGATAGGAATTAGACGCCTGGATCTCTGCATTGTTTCAAAATGAATAAAAATTCCATCCAGAAAATTCGACGAGAATGGCGTGTGTATCGATGTCGAAGAGAGCAGTATAGCCGTGTATGCTAGGTACACTGCACAATGTTATGAGACCAGCGTACTGGCGCTTTTCAGTGATCTCTGATTCAGTAGAGAGTATCTACGAGATAATGCAATCCTGTTCATCCATGCGCTGCTGCGCATGACATCATTTCCAGCCATTGTGTCGAGAAGCTAACAATCTCAGCATTAGAAGCATCGCCAAAGCATTCCTTTCCAGAATTGTACATGGATTCCTACTTGAGGAATACTTATTCAGTATGCAGCGTCGTAGAAAGTCAATAATGTTCCAAGAAGAGAAGAGTCACATTATGTTATTGACGGAGGCAAGTAATCAGACACACGTGAACGTCCGAGTGGCTGTTTTATGCGTAGTCACTTATGGATTACATTACTAATTCTTCAACTTAGATGTTAGTTTATGCTAACTGGAGGGATGTGGGTGGGTTCATATTGGCAGGACATTGCTCCAGGTCAGTTCAGTATCCTCGCTTATTTTCACGCGTCAACTCGCCCCAAAATACCCAAATGCTGAAAGCGCGGAGTGATATCCCAAAGTAATGCGCAATGCGCCTCACTTCCATAGAGATATTCATTTTTCTCTATCATGACAAAAGATACTAAGAAATAGTATAAAAAAATCTATGTCTCACAAGACAAAAATGGAATAATGAGATGAATTATTCGGATAGTATCATATAAAGTTTGGATGGATTCTGACAATAGCTGGACACAAAATTAGGTGCAATAGATTTCAGGCGCAGTGGTATTAATTTGTTGATATATTTAATCGCATGCAATGACATTGGTGTTTCGTCAAGTTCCTGCAAAGATCTGAATTTTTCAACCGGCTGAGAAGACATCGCCAGTACTTCAAAATCAGAAATAAGAACAACAGGAAAAACACGCACCAGATATTCTGGAGAATCACTACATACCAATGCAGGTTTCGTTTTTCCCCCACGTTTTTTAAGAAAATGAGGTTATACTGTTTATTTTTTATTCGGATTTTCTTGATACTTTCAACAGCCAGGGTCATTCGTTTCGGACGATGCAAATAATGGGGGAAGCCAGGGTACCTGGAGAGACCCACCGAGCAGCGACGAGCAACCGTCAAGCCTTTCAATTTACTAACTCTGAACAAGCAGAGTTAGTTGCTGTTGAAAGCAAGTGCACCATCGATGCGCAGTAAACCTCAGTTCACAGCGCCACCGTGCCCATACCCAAGGAAACAACGCTGATTCCAACTGTCAGGATCCATCCATCTACCATTCGGTTTAATGTTCAATGCTCTATCCATTCAGCCACCGCCCGCCCAGGGTAAGTGGATTGCATACTAAGTATGGCGTACGAGTCGTCCCGAAAACAGCTCAGTTGATTGTCGGCAGATCGTAATAAATCGTCCATGAATAGCCAGCAAACGTGTAACAGGTTATGTTGTACGCACATTCCACTCGGGTGACAGCTCTTGTCCGACCGTAGCGTGACTCAGCTCATAGACAGATCTTAACAAAATCTTACACGGGTGTCCATCAAGACACGCCCTTTCAGACACATATCAAGTTACACTGTCCGCGCATTTGGATTGTGTATGCCCTTTTTCTATTAATAAATTTCCGTCCAGGCATACTCCTATCCCTCGACTTGGCACTGATTCGAAGGGGTGGGGGTGGGGGGGGGGGGGGCTCGCACCTCTGGTGCAATCTCTTGTTTTGTTGTCAATAACAACAATGTTTTACCGCAGCGATTGCATGAACAGATTGCATTAGGATATAATTTGACATTCCATCAAACAGATACTTTCATCTGCCTTTGTTTTTCGGTTATGGCCTGTTGAAACTTCAATTAAACTTTGCATACATTTTCATCCAAGACTATCAGTCAGTCTTTCTGTTCAATTTGAATATCACAGAAAACAAAAGCCGGCGTGCCACCATCAATAAAGACCGTTTAAGTTATGTCATCCTATGTCAACTATGTAACAAAAGACCCTCCCTGCGAATAATACGAACACATTTTTTCATATTATTTAGATCGTGCTCACGAATATGGTTTGTTACTAATATAAGGGTGTTCCAATTCTATTATTCACGTTATCGGTATTGTAAACTTTACACTATTCCCGAGGAGATTTATCTCTTAACAATTATATCTAAGATTACTCCAAAGAGAACATGTCTATACAAATTATAAACAAAGGAAATTTGAGAATGAATAACCCTAATTCATTCAGGCAATCCCTTTTTACAACATTTTTTGCCAGTTAAGCTAAATAAAGACAATGTAATACAGAGACAGCACTGCCATTACAAAATGCGGGCAGATCGTTTCGAACAAGTCGTGACAGAGTCGCGATCTGGTTGAAATCCTCAGTCCACTTTTCTGCCCACAACAGTTTAGAATATTATGTCTTGCCGTATTAAATCTGAGATATGCATCTATAGAATATTGCAGCTAATGTCTTGGCATTTTAAGCCAATGTACTAAGTTTCAACTTGCAATACACTGTTTGAAATGGCTCAGAAAGCCCATTTATCTCTCAACAAGAACTATTTCTCCCAATATAGGTAAAACTTCTAGACAAAATGCAAACCTATATTGGGGGTAACAACCGAACCGGCAATCATTCGATTTAGAAAGCGATCGTTTTGCCTGCACTCATTTGGCGAACAAGCCAAGAAAGGAAGGAATATTGTAAGATAAACAGGTTATTACCACCATGTGGGTTTCCGAGATGGGGTAATTAAGTCTCGACCTCGCCTCAGAAACCCACATGGCGGTAATACCCTATATGTACACATTATGTTAGAGCGTTCTATCACCCGTATTGCAGGACTCAGTATTTCATTATCGCAGTGAAATAAAACAAGTTTCAAGAAAAGTTACCAACTTATTACCAGGGGTAAAACGGTGACGAAACTAAGGGGTTTGTTTGTTGTTGTTATTTGAGTTTAACCCTTTACCCAACGCAGACGATATCAAAATTTATTATTTTAAACATCATTTTTTCAAATTTTAAAAAAACATTTCAACAAAACCATATCACGTGACCATTCGTTGGAACGAGCTCGACGAGCAGATCGTTTCGAATAGGTCGTGACAGAGTCGCTATCTGGTTGAAATCCTTTGTCCACTTTTCTGCCCACAACAGTTTAGAATCCCACCTGTCATAAAATACATACATGCGATATCATTGTATCCTAGACGTTATTTTCGTTTATTTTTCTCGCTGCTGCTTTGATTTTGTAATATTTTCCCCGTGAAACCCCGATTCACTGGGGAAACTGAGTTGTGGCCGAATGGGAATCCTATCGCAATCCGATCGAGGAAGATACATTTTTTTGTGATCAGAGTACCGCATATTATGTCTTGCCGTATTAAATCTGAGATATGCATCTATAGAATACTGCAGCTAATGACTTGGCATTTTAAGCCAATGTATTAAGTTGCAACTTGCAATACACTGTTTGAAATGGCTCAGAAAGCCCATTTATCTCTCAACAAGAACGTATTAACCCTCAATACAGGTAAAACGTCTAGACAAAATGCAAACCTATATTGGGGGTAACAACCGAACCGGCAATCATTCGATTTAGAAAGCGATCGTTTTGCCTGCACTCATTTGGCGAACAGGCCAAGAAAGGAAGGAATATTGTAAGATAAACAGGTTATTACCACCATGTGGGTTTCCGAGATGGGGTAATGAAGTCTCGACCTCGCCTCAGAAACCCACATGGCGGTAATACCCTATATGTAAACATTATGTTAGAGCGTTCTATCGCCCGTATTACAGGACTCAGTATTTCATTATCGCAGTGAAATAGAACAAGTTTCAAGAAAAGTTACCAAATTATTACCAGGGGTAAAATGGTGACGAAACTAAGGGGTTTGTTTGTTGTTGTTATTTGAGTTTAACCCTTTACCCAACGCACACGATATCAAAATTTATTATTTTAAAAATCATTTTTTCAATTTTTTATAAAAAAAAATTCAACAAAACCATATCATGTGACCACTCGTTGGAACGAGCTCGACGAGCTCGTTTCAACGAGGGGTCACATGATATGGTTTTGTTGAAATTTTTTGAAAAATAATATTTTTTCAACTTTTGAATTTGCATATTACGCGGGCGGATGCGGCCGATTCGTTAGGTAAAGGTTAAATAACAGCCAGGATCACATCGTGTCGGACACATCGAAACAGGCCTGGCCGTTTGAGGGGAGCTATTGCTCCGGCTCTGCTTGGCTCTCCTAAAGTCAAATTGAGGCGAGCCACAATAGCTCTCCTTAAACTGTAATGGCTCTCCTCAATTTTCATATTAATAACCTTGTATAATTGATATTAGTGTAGAATAGCTCCCCTGAAACAGATTTAGGAGGGCCATAATGGCTCCCCTGGATTTTTCAAAAGGCCAGGCCTGTCGAAATGTTAACCACTTTGTATCATCGATTTGCGAATCATTTAGTAAACTCCAGTCATTTTCCCGTAGTTCGGTATAAAAAATACAGAAGCTGGCTTTTTACAATTTTGCCCAATGAATTTAAAGCATTTGACTGTTACTCTCTGGTGAAGCCATTTTTAAAAATAAGAAAACAGCGTTTTCACAATCTTTTCGTGTTCTGTAACTTATTGTTCTGTTTATTATATCAACAATGTTCGCATCATGACGTTTAATACAGACAATATCCTTTCCACTAAGACAAAAGTATAGAATGTGAGATTTCCTATTTTTGTTCCTGGGAAGAATAAAAACTGGCAAATAACTTGAAAATATATTCGCCGAATAAAGAGCCAAAGTGGAAGCTTTTGTGTCGATAGGTAAAATGCTGATAGACATTCTTAATGACGGATTATCTGTGAACTAGTTGCTTCTAATCCGCATACCATAAAATGCCAAAGTTTCCTTTTGTTACTTTTAATAAATGAAAACAACAGACAGCTCTGAGAGCTGTCTGTTGTTTCCATTTGTTAAAAGTAACAAACGGAAACTTTACTTTAGTTTCTGCTGATGTCATACGGGTTTCTTCAACAATTACTTGCTTCTTAATTGGTCCAACCACGCTCATCCAATAAGTTCAAGGGAAATAACTTTATCGAAATGGATTTTCATGGCGATATAAGGTACCACAGAACTAAATATTTTCCCATAGGCCACCATTATAACGTTTAGGCGAAAAAAAAATATGATCGCATAACTTTAATTTTGGCATTCAAATATCTTTGTCAAGTATAACCCTTCAGACAACTTTTTCTGACCCGAAAACAGGGGGTCATGCAACAGATAACAGAGAAAAAATGACACGAAGTGAAGTACCGGTCACATGCACATATTTTTCAGGGAATTCCCTACAAAAACACACGAAACGTAAATAGTATTTTTTAGGTCCAAAAGTCATCAAATCACCCTCTTTTTTATCAGGAATATTCAACAATAATGGTTGACATCAATAGAATGTTTCAAATGTTTATTGAAACAATATATTTTCCCAAGGCTGTTTATTTTTAGAGATTACAACATTTCAAGGCAGGTAACTCTAATTCAAATATTTAGTTCAGCGATACCATAAGTCAGAGAAGTGTCGTACGAGTGAGATTCTGCAGTGTTATGAGAAAATGGGGAGGATAATTTAGACCGAAATGTTATGTCCGCTTTTGTGACCAGAATGCAGTAGGCCCGGTGCGCCTTTCTTATCTACTTCTGCCCCCAATCCTCCACACATACACTTTCATTGAGCTTTCGCCGCCTCTGGAAAATAGTCCGAACGATACGGGAACGAACGTAAGTTCGCGCAATTTATAAAGCCTTGTAAAGTATTTTATCTTACAATCAACATGTATTTTGTCTGTATTAACTCCGCAACTGTCGTGTATCCGAGCCCCTGATACAGATGTGTGTATCAGGGGATCGGATACAAGCACGTTCCTTTCGCGTGAGTTCCATTTTTATCTTTTTGTTCATCCGTACGAATAAATAGTTCGTTATATATTCGTCTACATTCTTGACTTATCCCGAATATATTGCAAGATACAATGATTATTACCATTATGTGGATGTACAAAATATGTATCCGAGTCTCCTCTACTCGTCGTGATCTGCCCTTAGAACACGGAGCTCGACTCGGATACATATTTTGTACATCCACATAATGGTAATAATCTCTATATCACAGACACATACTCCTATCCCAGTTTGTATCCCGCGTCTTTGTCAAACAGATTAAAGAAGACAACATTAATAAATCGATTGACTGTTTGATAAATTAACCTTTAATTGAAAAGAAAACAAACAACAAATTTAAACAAACTCTAGTGGTAACAGAAAATAAGAGATAAACTGTACTCTTGTGGAGACAAGGTTGCTATACTGACAGCCTTTCCGTCCACACCCAAAGAAATACTTGAGCATTATCACAGGAGAATTCGAGGTAGATGGTTTAGAGATGTATTTGTTGCTCTACATTTTTATTTTGCTGTATGTGAAGATGAAACAAACATCATCGTTACAGTACGCCAGCTGAGAGTTGGTGTTCGGCTGTACTTACTGCTAGACTAGCAAAGTTATGAGGTCACATTTCAAAAAGCTGATGCATGCTGACTCCCAGGTTGCAAATTCGGTTATTTGTCTAGCAAGAACAGGTATCGTCTAATATCCAATGGCAGTGGAATCGAGCACGAAATTACATTGTAGTAATGTCCGACAGAAGCTACCCATGAAAGCATTTTCATGGCTATTTACTGTAGGGAAAGTATGATTTGGGAGTCGCACCTGCGAGAAGAATCATTGTACTTGGTAAATTTTCTGATGCCCTGTGATGTCCACGAATTGCACCACTCGTCGTCTTGGTGAGATATCATATGCAGACTCTGTTAGCAAACTATAGCCCGGAAAAACGGAACAATCTTCGTATAAAACAGTCTTGATTTTTTTCTTATATTCAGATCGAGGTTAAGTTACCCTTGCTGTTTGTTAATAAAATCTCTACTTACAAATTCAATCTCCAATCTTCTAATAAATCAGACATATATTTTCGACAACACTACATGAATTCCGACCAAAACTGAGTTGAATTCCATGATATTAAATATGGGTTAGATTACCTTCTCATCGAATATGGCTACGTGTGCCGGTATCACGGAACTAAATATTTTCCCATAGGCGACCATTATAACGTTCAGGCAAAAAAAAAAAAATATCATCGCATCACTTTAATTTTGGCATTCAAATATCTTTGTCAAGTATAGCCCTTCAAACAACTTTATCTGACCTGAGAACAAGGGATCATGCAACAAATAAGAGAGACAAACTGACACGAACGGACGTACCGGTCACGTGCGCATATTTTTCATGGAATTCCCTACAAAAACGCACAAAAAGTAAATTGTATTTTTTAGGTTCAAAGGTTATCAAATCACCCTCTTTTTTATCAGGAATATTCAAAAATAATGCAAGATGTCAATAGAATGTATCAAACGTTTATTAAAACAATATATTTTCCCAAGGCTGTTTTTTAGAGATTGCATCATTTCTGAGTACAACATTTCAAGGCGGGAAACTCTAATTCAAATATTTAGTTCCCTGATACCTGCAACAGGGAGTTCGATTCTACTAGTTATAAAGAGGGGATAAGCTTTCCCATAAATTCTACATATTCCGCTATATTAGATAGACATAAAACACATTAGAACTCAAGGGATGATATTACAAATATTGCTCGTCTTGGAATTGACTATATCAAAATTGTGGTCTCCCCCGCGAGAACCCAGTGAAGAGAAGCAGTGCCTGTTCACTGTGGACAACGGGCTCTGTTTTACTGGTACAATAGGACCCAGTCACCAAGGCTTGGGAGGTGCAAACCCTCTCTAAAATGGGCAACATGGCTTATTAACGCTCACCCCTGGTCTTGAGTTGATACTCATGTTGTGGTCATGAATAGCCATTGTGCAAAACTATGTGACCTTAAACACCAATAAATAAATAAATAAATAAATAAATAAATAAATAAATAAATAAATAAATAAATAAATAAATAAATGTGGTCCATGAGGAAGAATAGTCCACGCGCCGGCATCGAGTGGACTATTTTTCTTCGACGATGACTATTCTGACATAGTCCAATGATATGCCATGCAATAATTATTTTATCATATCGAACAAACTGTGGAAAAATCTTGCTACCCTTCTAGATTCCAATCCTAAATACACTGCCCATTGTCAATGACCTGGTACAGACAAGCAGCTTTGGCCTTGAACTTAGAAATAACGAAAAAGAATTACGGAAAAGTGCGTATTTTGTTCCGTCAGGCGAACGTCTCAGTATATTCCACAGCTATTGTAAGAAAGTGTACAGTTCACGGTTATTTTTAAAACAATCAATATGTAAAATATTGTTCGAAATTGTAGAGTTCCGTCAGCCAAGCAGAGGAAGGAGAAGTTACGGGATATATAATATATTGAAACACTATTCAGTACATTACGCGCAAAAGCGGTCGCTCTCTCGCTCTGATCGCGATAATATTGTTTCTCAGATCTGGACTTGTTTTCACGATTGAGCCAAGATTTCATAAATCAAAAATGGAGATATCAAGGCTGAGCCAAGAAAAGTAGGAAAGAGATGCTTACGCGCAGTGTTTTCTCTTTTCTTTGTTCGAAAGCTGTTATCTCACCCACCCGACAGTACACGCACTCTAAAAGCGGTTGGGTCTAAAATTAAACCAAATCAACTGGGTTGAGTGAATATGAACCCCATAGGGTTCATATTCATTCAACCCAGTTAATTTGGGTTGATTTTTAACCCAAATGATTTTATAGGGTGAAGATAGTTTCGGGTCTATAATAGAAGTAGACTGAGTCACATCATCAACAAATCTTTTAACCTGATACGAAGCAATGCGGTGTCGTTTCGCGTTTTATCTTAATCGCCTTTTACGTGGCGCCTCATGATACCTTTGCTGTATTTGTTATAAGTGCAAAGGTACCAAAATCACTTTTTTATGCCGTAAGTACTGTCTAATCCGGTTGGACGCATGAAAACGAATGTTCAACAAAAGTAATCTCCATTGCATTATTGGTTCATTTGAATTTCTTTTTAAAATGGTTCTTAAATCTAATCCGAATAACTGTAAGCCAATCGGACTAACTGAAGCGAATAACTGCGATGACGCAAACAAAAAGTATATTTTGAACAAAAGTAGGCTAATATTTTTAGTACAAACTAACTTCTTTCATACTCCCGCACTCCCAATCTGTAGCCAGAAATTGGGTATTACATATCAATAAATCATTTTTGCTTTTTCCGTCTTGACCGTTCACGATGGGTTTTTTTTCATTTAACAAAAAGTTAATTATGGTCTTTGTGCACTGCACGCGACACGAAACCCAGCGAAAAGTGCATTAAAACAATAAACTACGGTTCGCAGATTTATCGCTCTGGTTGGGTTCAATGTGATGCATACAATCATAAGCTGTTGTAGATCGTAAGACAGAACATAGCGGAGTGGAGTACATGGGACAGGGATGAACGACTCGAGTCATAAAACTTGGTCCATGTGTTTTTGCATTGTTATAAATTATTGGAGAGTGCCTATAGCACTCTCCAATAAATTATAACAGGGCAAATCAATGTTTGTTAAATTAGTTCACTCCAAAGATAAGATGAAGCACACTAATAAAATATGATGCTTTTTAGCAGTGGTTCCTGCACTTTGGAACAAAGCCCAAATATGGGCTTCCAGCACTCTACCAGTCAAGAAAAATATCACCCCGTCTGTCCTTTCACCTTCCTTCGTGGCACTGTTTTGTGTCGAATCACTTCATTCCGGTGATAACGTCAGTCAGATGCGTAACGACCAATCAGATGCATTCTGACATGACGTTCTTACACATAGGCCGGATTTCATGCGTGGTGTATGTAGTACATTTCTCAATGCCTGATTTGTATCACGAGACTCTGAAAACACACAACAGTCGTGGTATAAAAACAATATTGAGGTCTATATTAATTTAAGTTTCACGTTAACGTCAATACAAAGCGTTACTGTTATAAACAGATTCGATCGCATAAAGTAATCTGTGTCGGCAGTGTTGTATTCGAAACCCTGTTATACCTACTTATCGGCATGTGACTCACTCTATAGGAGTGTGACACCCACAATAATTGTTCTAGCCGGGACATATTCATCTGGATTGTAGTTTTACATTCGTTTTTTCGTAAGAGACTAGATTTATTATTTGGACTTATGTCACACACGCGTAGACTATGTAAATGGAGTGCTGTAGACCCCGATTAGGGATGTCATATGCCCAGCATGAACAAACTATAGTACCGGTACTGTAGGGCCAAGCTAAGCTTTGAGATTCGATTCGATTTCGAATCTTAAGTTGGTATTCGGTTTGATTCGAAATCGATTCCCTTCCCTTCGAATCTTTCCATTGGAAATTCGGTCGGTATCATTCATCTTAATCGTCTCACAAAACGTACAGCCGAGATAGAAATTGTACATAAATAATGTTGAAAATAAAGACTGAGTGTAATTTCCGCTATATTAACCCTTTACCTAACGAATCGCCCGCATCCGACCGCGTAATATGTAAATTCACCAGTTGAAAAAATATTATTTTTCAAACAATTTCAACAAAACCATATCATGTGACCCCTCGTTGGAACGAGCTCGTCGAGCTCGTTCCAACGAGGGGTCACATGATATGGTTTTGTTGAATTTTTTTGAAAAATTTGAAAAAAATGATATTTAAAATAATAAATTTTGATATCGTCTGCGTTGGGTAAAGGGTTAACATAAAAAGCATTTGTATCCATACCACCATCCATGCTAATTCTAATTTCATCAGTCACTACCACTGCAGTAAGCAAATTTAAAGTTCCCACGCAACAGTGACGATGAGCTCTCGATTGCCAGCTGCTAGCCCGGTGCAGTGCCCAGTACAGAATTCTCGCTCTCCTTTCTGTTTTTGAAGAAAAATCCTTACTGAATTTTATTCCAATTACATCATCAAGGCATGCCTTCGCCGAAGGCATGCTTTGATGATGTAGGTGGAATATTTTATCAGTTGGGACTTCAAGATGCCCGTATTGACAGTGATCTGCTCAGCGATGCTTTTTTCATTCGGCACATCCACCATAAGGACAAGGTTTCTGCGCAGAAATGAAATGCAACGATCCAATACCTCGACCAACTAATAACCTCCTGATGCCCACAAAAATTTTCTTTTAAAGAGACAATGTTTCTTAACCCTTTTACTCTCCACTACACAAATAAGTTGCCTAAGTTGCCCAATTTTTGATTAGCGAAACACGAACACGATGAATACATTCCTTCAAATACCAATTTATTCATTTCTCCCTGAACCAACCCCCCCCCCCCCCCCCATCCTCGAATGTATTATTTCCGAAGTTTATACAGTCAAAGGAGCTAAGAAATAAACGAAGATATCCCCAAAATTATCATCTCATTGGTTTATTGTCAAATTGGGTGTTGACTGCCCCTTTGCAGCCATGGCTCAATTTGGAGGTGAGACCAAACAATACTAATTTTACTTGATCAATTCTTTGAGGACTATTTCCTGTTCGATCCAACAACTCAAGACCGTGATCAATTGAGACTTATTAGCCGTTGTCAGCAAAATTACTTTTTTAACTTTTATCTTTATTAATTTCGCTTGATTTATTATGTTTTTGAGCTTATTGTCGGACTGGGTCGTGGCTGCCAAGAGGACCCATGACATAATTTGGAAATCAGCCCAAATACTATTTTCAATATATTTTCTATTATTAGTTCCAAATACTCGCTTCACTACAATTTCAAATGCTGAACTTTAACCAACGTTTTCCAAGTACTTATTTCTTGAGTCTGCTGTCGGACTGAGTTATGGCTGCACTCAGCAGCCATGACTCAGCTTGATGGTGAGCTCAAAAATACTGTTTTCAATTTGCTTATCTATCATAACTACAAGGCCCCAGTGTATCAATGTTTCTTAAGCTTTATACTTACCATTAGGCCTACATAAATAAGTTGTCCAGCCTCAGATTAGCAAAAAAATGAACACGATGAATACTTTCCTCAACTAGCAATTTATTGATTTCTTCCTATACCAACACCCTTTTCCTCTCGAATGTATTATTTCTAAACCTTATACTGTCGAAGGATCTCAGAACCTTCATTTTTGTTATTAATTTACGCTTAAACACTTAATCGAAGATACCCCAAGAACTACCACCTCATCGGTTTATTGTCAAACTGGGTGTTGGCTGCTACTCGGCAGCCATAGCTCGATTTGATGGTGAGCTTAATAAAAAAAAAAAAAAAAAAAAAAAAATACCAGTTATTACTTGATTCATTCTCTGTGAGAACTATTCTCTGTGCTGCAATAGGATCCAACAAATCAATACCGTGAACAACTGAGAATTACTCGTTGTTCGTAAATTTACTATTCTAACTTTTATCGTTTCGTTATGTTTTGAGCTTATTGTCAAATTGGGTTGTGACTGTTGAAAGGAGTCAGGACGTAATTTGAAAATGAGCTCAAAAAAAAAAAATAAAAAAAAAAATAAAAAAAAAAAAAAAATTAAAAAAAAAAATTGAAAAAAAAAAAAAAATAATAATAAAGAGGTTAGCCCCGACAAGCGAAAAATTAACATGATGAATACTTTCCTCAACTACTATTCAATTTATTTCCCCATGACCCCCCCCCCCCCCCCCACCACCCACCCCCACCTCCCAATTTATTAGTTTCGAAGTCCCTCCTGTCGAAAATACTATTTTTGCTCACAATTTAAATAATAAACACTTAATCGGAATATATCCAAAGATTTTTATCTTACATGGTTATCGTCAGGTTGGGTGTTGGCTGTTCCTCGGCAGCCATGGATTAGTTTGATAATGTGCTCAAAAGACACTAATTTTACTTCATCCATTCTTTTTAGGACTATTCCATGTACCGAAGGAACCAACAACTCAAAAGCATGATCAAATGAGAGTTTCCCGTTGTTTATAAAATAGCCCTTCTTTTACAAGATGCCTTGCTCTACACTAAAACCATCTTACACATTGTGTAAACGAGTTGTTCAACCTTTAACCATTGACAAACATGCTTATGACTCTGAGATTTGAATTTGGCAACCGTGACAATGTATACCCGGTAATCAGGGATGCATAACAATCTTTTTTGACAGCAAACTATTTCCGTAGACGCGGACTCTTAAATATTATTATTTTCTTTTCTTTGAATAATTCCTCTCATATATTATTCTTGCTTATTATTGTCAAATTTCGCCAAGGCTACTCCCAGCACCCGTGTCGTGATTTGGCAATGAGCTCAAAATATTCGCGTCCTCGGCAGCCACGACCAATGTTGACGGTTGGGCTTAAAAATATTATTATTTTTAAACTGACTCAATCGATGCAAGGAACATTTGTTATATTGTAACTATATTTGAGCATTGAATTGGTGCTATTTTGGATTTATTATCCTTGAAGTTTATCGGCCAATTGGGACATGGCTGCTCACTATCAGCCATGACTTTGTTGGACGGTGAGAAAATAAAATTCTACCATCTTTTTCCCCAAATATTTGAGTCGGCAAAAGGATCAATATCGATCACTACAAACACCATACGCCATCTAAATAGAATTTAAAAAAAAAAAAAATCTACACATTGAAGCAATACATTTTGCAGAGAATTTTTAAGGAATAATGACTACCTACATTCTACCCCTGTATTACCATACTCGAAGTTCCTACACATTTTTTTAAGAAAACCCCAAACCCCTACAGTGTATATATTTTCGTCCCGTCTCTTGAGACTTTTTATGTATGTATGCAATAGATACCACTTCACAGTTTTTTATGCTGGAGGAAATGTCGCAAGGAGCTCAGATCACCGATTGTCCAAACAAAGGCAGCTCCAGTGACTGGAAATGCATCCACTTTATCAACACCCAAATATAAATACCCTCTCAAACTGCTGTATGAGTCTTAAAATAGGTACATATAACGCCCGGGGCTTGGCGGATGCTCGAAAACGTAGGAAGGTTTTCTCCTATTTGAGATCAAAACAGTGTCACATATTATGTTTGCAAGAGACCCACATTACTCGCGAAATTGAAAACATAATATCTAACGAGTGGGGAGGCCATTGTGTTTTTAATTCATATACGTCAACTGAAAAAGGTATATGTTTTTTGTTTGCTAACAATTTTGAATATAAGGTTCACAGGTTCACCAATATTGGGGATGGCCAGTGCATTATTCTAGATATCTCTCTGGAAGGAGAAAGATTAACACTTATCGGTATCTACGGCCCAAACACCGATAACCCAAATTTTTATCAACATATATGGGATCAAGTAGCCATCTGCGGAAACGACCAGATATTGCTCTGTGGTGATTGGAACTTAACCCTCAAGCATGAATTGGACACAAGACATTACTCGAGAGAATATAACATTAACTCAAAACGATCTGTAATTAATTACATGAACGAACAAGAGCTGTGTGACCCCTTGCGTTATCGGTATGGAAATAAAACTTCTTTTACATGGTGGCCAAGTAATAGAAGGTAGGTATTCCCGTCTAGATTTTTTCATTATCTCAAACAATCTTATACAGTTCGTTGAGGAAATACAAGTACATACAAAATGCCCTGAAATATCCGACCACTGCTTAGTCAATATTAAAATAAAATTTACAAATTGCGTAAGGGGTAGGGGGTACTGGAAATTCAATAAGGAATTACTAAAGGATCGAATCTATGCCCAAGGAGTTAAGGAAAAAATTAAAGAAGCAAAAACACAATATTCAACCCTAAATGATGAAATCAATATAAATCCCCAATTATTTTTGGAAGTTCTTCTTTTAGAGATACGTAGTTTTACTATCTCACATGCTTCATACACAAAAAGGAAACAAGCTAAAGAGGAAAAAAAACTTGAAGATGAATTGGAAAAATTGGAAACTCTATACCCATCTCATGATATTAATGTAAATAATAAGATAGAGGAAATTAACGGTCAACTTAAAAAAATTAAAGAAAATAGGTTGAATGGTACATTAATAAGATCAAGAGCTAGGTGGGTGGAAGATGGGGAAAAACCAACTAAATATTTCTGTGGACTTGAGAAACGCAATTATCAAAATGACACAAACTTTAGGATAAAACAATCAGATGGGTCATATTTAACGGAACAAAAGGAAATATTAAGTGAATTGAAGAACTTTTACCAAAATCTCTATAAGACATCAATTCTAGAAGACGTTAATCTGGACCAGATAATTGACAAATCAAAAGTGGCGACCCTAAGAAAAGCTGAATCGTTAACCGCAGATGGCTACCTGAACTTCGTAGAATTAACTGATGCTTTAAAGAGTATGAAAAACGATAAAGCCCCTGGGATCGATGGATTTACGGTTGAATTCTTTAAATTCTTTTGGATAGACATTGGACATTACGTTTTAGATTCAATAAACTATGCGTATGATGTAGAAAATCTCTCAGTCACACAGCGTCATGGCATACTAAAATGCATCCCCAAAAAGGACAAAGACAAAGCCCTAATAACCAACCAACGACCCCTCACCCTCCTCACCATCCCATATAAAATTACCACGACCGCATTGGCTAACCGAATCAAACCTCTCCTACCCAGACTAATTGGTGACGACCAAACAGGTTTTATTAAAGGTAGATGCATTGCCGAAAACATCAGGATAGTGAAAGATGTTATAGACTATACAGAGTCAGAAAATCATCCTGGCAGTTTAGTGTTAATAGATTTTGAAAAGGCGTTTGATACCATTGAATGGAATTTTATTCTACAAACACTCACGTTTTTTAATTTCGGTGAATCATACAAAAAATGGGTAAAAACTATCTATAACGACACATTCTCGACTGTGCTTCAGTCTGGTTTTATGTCGGAGCCTGTCCACCTGCAGCGTGGCTGTAAGCAGGGTGGCCCATTGTCCCCATATTTATTTATTCTAGGTGCTGAAATCCTCGCAATGCTAATCAAACAAAATGAAGATATAACAAGTATATTCCACTCGGGGAAGGAATTTAAACTTAGCCAGTACGCAGATGACACGTGTCTACTACTAAATGGCTCTCAGAAATCAACTGCAACATCGTTAATGGTCTTAAATAAATTTGCCACAATCTCAGGGCTAAACATTAATCTGAAGAAAACAAAATTGATAGGGATAGGAACGATAAAAGGCAGAGCCCATGCCCCCCTCTGGATATCCTGATGTGGAAGTCGCTTCTAAATTCACGCTTCTAGGTGGGGAGTTCAATATGGCAGATAAGGACCCGGCCGGGGAAAATTATAGTAAAAAAATGGATAAAATGAAAACAATCCTAAATCTCTGGAAAAAACGTCAAATAACACCTCTGGGAAAAATAACAGTAATTAAAACCTTTCTAGTTCCCCAATTAAATCATTTACTTCTTTCGATCCACAGCCCCTCACCAAAATTCCTGAAAGAAATAAACAGCCTGCTGTTCAATTTTATTTGGGGAAGTATTGTAGACAAAATAAAGAGGCGGCGTCTCATATCAGGGTATGCAGAGGGGGGGGGGGGGGGGGGGGCTGAAAATGATAGATCTAGAGATGCATATAAACACTATGAAGGTCTCGTGGATAAAAAGACTCCTCACAAAGAAATAGTTTCTCAACGGTTTTTTTTTCAAGTCCATAGCTAATATTGCACAAATCGGAGAAAATTTTGCGGAACATAAATTTGTTAACGGAACATAAATTTGTTAAAAAGCTAAAAATGCGCATTGTGCATCATCTCTTTTAGCTCGATGTCCTGCAATCATGGCAACAGTATATAGTAACATTCAAACGAACAGCAACATATTTTATTAAGTCCTCCTTTGGTTATAGCAGTGGATTAAATAATATGGAAAATATAATTAGTATTCCAGTCTGGAATAAACGTGGAATCAGATGCATTAGAGATATTTTTAATCCAGATGGTAGTCTCATGTCTTATCAAATGTTTAAAGATAGATATGGAAATTTCACAGATTTTATAAGCTACTCTGGCGTAATAACGGGAATTGGAAAAGCGACGAAAGAGTTTAAATTAGACCAAGAAACAATTGCATCAATCGAACAACCTATTATCCCCACCCCTTATCAAAATATTTTATCAGAAAAAGGTCACAGATTGCTGAAGCTTCAAATTACACAAAAAAACATTAAATGTAAATCACATTTGAAATGGGAATCAGAAATCGAATTAGACCTAAACTGGACTACAATATACCAAAATCCATTTAAATGTGGTATTATGGATAACAAATTAAAATACTTTCAATACAAAATTATCAATCGAATATTAGGAGTAAACAAATATATAGCTAAATTTTACAATACTCATTCCCCTCTATGTAATTTTTGCAAAAAAGAAGAAAAATTTATATATATTTATTGGTATTTAAGGTCACCTACTTATGCACAATGGCTAATCGTGACCGTAAAAAGAAGAAGAAACTATTTCCCATATCTTTTGGTCCTGCAACATAATGAAAGAATTCTGGAAGGAATGCCAAATATTTTTACAAGAACGGGACATATCTATATGTTTGACTAAAAGAAATATACTACTCGGAACAGAAGACCCTAATGACATAATCAATAGTATCATCATTTTGGCTAAACACCATATATACTGTTGTAAATATCAACAAATGTCTCCTAGCCTCGCCAACTTTAGAATCCGCCTAAAAGATTTTACGAAAGAGAGGAACACATGTATACAAAAAAATAACCTTGCCAGCGAATATTCTGAAAAATGGAACAAACTCGACAATATTGCTTGCGAATAATTACCTATTCCGACATTACCTCTGTAATAATCCGATAGAAGAGGTCATGTATCATGAAGTCCTATGTAATCTGTATAGACACACAGGGCGCGGATGTAATCCCTCCGACCTCAAAAGTCCATTCCTCAGACATATATATTTGCTTGTAGCCTGTAATGAGTGGTGAGTTGCTTTAAGTGTGATTTTGGACATTCTTTTCTGGAACTCGGGGGCACTAAAATTTGTGGGGGGACTAAAGACCTGAGGCCATTGCATCTTACTTAGAGTCACGCTCATTTCCTCTTCATCCGCAAAGTTCCCGGGAACACCGAATCCAGTCATTAGGATGTCTGTCTTCAAACGAGTGAAAACTGAGCTAATCGACAAAATATGCCTGCATATACAAATAACGAATTGTCTCAGCAAGTCATCTCAAATTATCCCTTCTATCGTCTTTTTCATAGTAGCAGTCTCAATCTAAACCACCAAGCCCACCCCACCCCCACCACAGCACACTCAAATACACCTACATAAACACATGCACACACACACACACACACACGCATCGACCACCACCCATCTTACCCCCCCCCCCCCCCACATACACCCTATTGTACATACTTACACATACATACACTTTTTTCCAATTGTTAGAGTATCTCGCTGTGACAGATCTGGTAACATAATGTGTAATATTTTGTATGCCCTCTTGCATCTCCTAGCCACGTGAGATTGTACGGAGGATTGTAAAATCGTGGCCTCTGCAAAATATCACCAAATAAACAATTGGAAAAAAAAATGGTGCCCGTATTCGATTCGAGGTTCAATTCAATTTTGAATAATAGACTCGATTCGATTCGATTCGAATCGAAAATATGTGATTCGCGGGGCCCTACAATACGGTCTGTGTTAAATGAATAAGATGCTGCGTCACGACTACTACTGTATGTATATTTTATCTATTCGCTAATTAATTTAGATGATGCATTGTGCCTGTACGGTACATTTTAATTAATTAAGATGTTATGTCACGACGACTACATGTAGATTATACATACAAAAATAAATTTCAAGTAAGGCTAAAAAAAAATAATGTTTTGATTCTCAGGCCCTCCCCTCATTGGATTTGAACCTCCTCATTAGATATTTTTATTATGTCATATTTTTTAAATGTTTTTTGAAAACGTAGAATGGTCATTTTTTCACATTTCTCGACATATAATTATTTAGCTGTGTTTGCAGTAAATTGTTTTTTCTTGTTGCAGTTTATGGGAGAGTGCCCAGAGGCACTCTCCCATAAACTGTAACAAAGAAAATTCTGATATACTGGATCATGATTTAATTATTTATTTATTTGCTGGTGTTTAAGGTCATATATTTCTGCCCAATGACAAATCATGGCCGCAACACCGATGTAACTCAAGTTTAACCAATCATTTAGAGCCATGTTTCCCATTTTAAAGGACTTCTACCCCAAGCATTGGTTACTGGGGCCTATTCTAATGGATCATGATGCTTGACAGATACCATTAAAAAGAACAATAAGATACAAATCCTTTTAACTGGAGTATACTCAACCTTTTACACGAAAAAAAATAAATAAATAAAATCCTCTCTCCCTCACTGATTTGAAAAAAAAATTGCCTGAGAATCAATTCATTTTTTTAATTGGCCTAAGTATTGAGGTTTTGAGCTATAATATCGACTGACTAATATTCCATATACATCATGCCTTGATGATGTAGTTGATATATTTGATCAGTCAGGACTTGAGCCATCACAGTCGGAACGAATCAGGCTTACACTGCAAAAAATATAGGTTCTCTTTAGAACCAAAACTGGTTCTAATCTTGTCCCTAAGATGGAACCAGTTCTATTTAAACAGTATTTATTTCAAATCAAATAAATTTATAAAGATTAACATTAAATATTAACAGAATTAAACATAAATTGAGGGGGTTTCAGCCGTAAGTTTAGAGCTTATACGAGGTTGTCTCAAATCATTATTAAGCAAAGGAGATATGAACAGTTGGCATATCGAACCAGTTTTGGTTCTATACAGAACCAAAACTGGATCGATATGCCAACTGTTCATATCTCCTTTGTTTCAAAATCTTTGACGACTGCGTTGAATAAGCTCCAAGTTTAGTGCTGAATCTACTTCAGTTCATGTAATATTCTGTTAAAATTGAATGCTTATCTTGGTAAATTTATAGGATTTGAAATAAATTCTGTTTAAACAGAACTGGTTCCATCTCAGGGACAAGATTAGAACCAGTTTTGGTTCTAAAGAGAACCTATATGTTTTGCAGTGTACAATCCCTGCCTCCAATCAGTCATCTTCGCTACGCCCCTACTTATCTGTTGCATTGTTTTGATTCGACATACAGTGCAGTCGCCGCTGACCGGTCGTAATCCACGCGTAGGCAGTGATGTCCACACATGTCTTTACCAGGTAAAAATATCATCATCAACATTTTAACGATTGAAGCTCCAGGCTGCACACGGTGCGTCATTATTTAAATTTTTGATAATTATACCTCAGCTTAGTGTTGGGAATCAAATTATTGCGTCCGTGGAAATACTGCCAACCCGTGAAAAGTGACCAGTCCACGACAGCCGTGTTATATTACAGTATTAGTTAGAAAGGTTTTTGTCTGAATACATAGCCCCCATGTCCCCTTTTGGAATTTTACGTGTCCCAGGCCGCATGCGAAGAGTACATAAAATTCGGACAAGGTACTTGGTGCTATGCACTCATTCAAAAACCTTTTGTCGAATATGTGATACAGAAAAACGATTGTAATCACATTAAAACGAACAAATGTTCCGAATACATGGACTTAATAATTTTAGTCAACTCCCACTCTCTATGATTCAAGTGAAAGTAATCAGGCATTTTGTATATCACTCTTTTGAATAACTTTCGAAGATTATGTTCAACTTTTTTTTACTTATATATTCAGCAGCAGTTGGCTGCAACTGATTTTGATCTATATGGTTCGCAGATCTTTTCATGCTTACCTGTTTCTTTTCGCCAAAGGCTCGCGGTTAACACCACTTCACCACTCGTGGTGAACATTTGGTACACCAAGCTACTCTGGATATATTCTATATCTATCACATAGATCAAACCACCATCAAATAGATCGTTACGGAGAATATCGTTCACAAGGGGTTGAACGCCAGAAGCCAACGTCGAAGTGGTAGCGTTGTGAGTGAGTTGGTTTCGGATGTAGAATTGAATTAATCTTATCTAATTTTTCATTGACTGTTTTCCTAAAACAAATAGCAGACGACATTTGCTGAAAACATTTCCCGAATAACTATAGTTTGTCCTGAAAAGATAGCTTATGACAGGGGTGGCGCCAGGGATTTCTCGACAGGGGGGCTGACCTCTCCGACAGGGGGGGCTATAACATTTGACCTCCCAAACGAAGGAAAATGAGTGAAAATTGGTAAATTTGAGAACCGAAATAGAAGCAAATTGAGTATGTTTGTTGATTATTTAACCCTTTACCTAACCTGAAAAGTAGACGACACTTGCAAAAATAATTCTTGAATAACTAATTGTTTTCATTTTTTGTCTCAAAAACATAGGTTATGACCCCTCGTTGGAACGAGCTCGAGGAGCTCGTTCCAACGAGGGGTCATAACCTATGTTTTTGAGACAAAAAATGAAAAAATAATGAAAATTAATTGGCGATTTTTGAGAATAGCGCTGGCCGGTTTTGGCCGTTACCTGAGGTAAAGGGTTAAAGTAAACATATTATAATAAGGTCGGGAAATATTTCATCTATAAAGCCAGTTTGACGAACGACATTAAGGAATTTCGTGAGAATCACTATTCTCTATCAAAGTTCCAGTGCTGCACGGGTTCGAGACTGACAAGACGAGATATCTACATTCGATTGTCGGAAATTTCTCGTGAAGTCGGGTTTACGATACTCTCCGACGGACTGACTAAAAATCCCCGACGGTGGGAGGGGGGGGGGGGCTGGACCTCTCCGACAGGGACCCCCCCCTTGGCGCCACCACTGGCTTATGGCCCATCATTGGAACGAACTTGACGAGCTGGTTCCAGTGAGGAGTCATCAGACATGTTTTTGAGGCAAACATTGACAAATAATAAAATTTGGCTGGTGAGTTTTGTGAGCAGCGCTGACCTGCTTTAGTCGATACGGTTAGGTTAAATTGTTAATTTTGTGATTACAAGATTTTCAAATTCGTCACACTTTCGCATGAAATTTCTAAACTTGTTCACTAAAATCAAGCTGAGCATTGGTAAACCTCGGCTCAGATCGATTTTAGTGAAAACTCGGTGCAGACATTTCACAGCAATTTGCGACTCATTAGAGAACGTCTATCTCGACCATGCTTTTGTCAAGAAACAGACACCAGGTCAAACCTCAACTTTCCTTAGGGCGGGAATGGCGCCCTGTTTAAGAAGGAACTTGAACTCTTTTCCGCTTCCAGGGTTGGAAGCCTGTAGAGCACCGGCCTTGTGGGCGTCGTGGTTCGAGGGAGGATTTGAGCTAGGTTAACCCTAAATGGGCACTTCCCGATATTGGCAAACCATGCGGGTCTCATTGCTGGTACTCTTACATGCAGTACACCAGAGCAGGGTGTACTGAACCTATAGTGGAAGTGTCTAATCAAGTACTGTAATGCCAAGGAAACACTAGAAATAAATGCCATGCTCTTATCTAACTGGTGAGAAGCTGAAATGTTCTGAAATATTGTCATGATCTACAAGCGTTAACTGGTAGAGTGCTAAATTATTTTTGGTCATCCAAATTTGTCAACGTCTCTTTGCTTTGTTACAATTTATGGGAGAGTGCCTAGTGGCACTCTCCCATAAATTGTAACAAGGCAAATCCTCACAGACCAAATAACTTCAGTTCAAATATGATATGAAGCACATCCACAGAATATGAAGCCATTAAGTTGTGACACCTGCTCTTCAGAACAAAGCCCAAATGTGGGCTTCCAGCACTCTACCAGTTAAGCGTTTGGCCGGGAAATAGGTCAAATATATGTACTGGAATAATTGCTGCAAGAAAGACTGGACATAATATGTTTTGGGAAGAAGCAGAAAGGGTAGTTTAAATACATCGATAATATCCAACATGATTTTGTCATACACAATAATTGATTACAATCTCTTTGAACCGAGGACAAGAGTTAAAAATTGTAAAACTATCTAAACAGTGCAATTGATTATTTATTCGATTTGCCGTCTTCTAAGTTTTTAGTCAAAACAATTAGACGCAACTCCAAATCCTGTAAATTGAAACTCCGTTAAGTTTCTGTGTTTTTACGGATTCTGCGCACTTTCAAAAAGTACACCGCGAGGAGTAATATGAGGGAAATGTGTTCGTTTATATAGAGAGTAATCAATTTGTTTTGAGCGTTACTGTAATTAATTCATCGAGAGACGGGACGTGAGTAAATCACGAGGGCGTAGCCCGAGTGATTTACGAAACAGTCCCGTCTCGAGATGAATTATTTACCGTAACGCACAAAACAAATTGATTACTCTGTTTATTAAATGACATTTGGAATAAAGAGGTCTTTTACTATAATAATTCAACCCAAACTATTGTCAGATATAATCCAATTTAGTGTAAACTCGGAAACATTTCTAAAATTAGCAGGAAGGAAATACGAAATAGTCCTGTCTCGAGGCGAATTATATACCGTAACTTGCCGTAAGAATGGGTCACTCTCTTTAGTAAGTGACATTTTAGACCAAAATGTCTTTCATTAAAAATAATTCAACACAAAATATTCGCAAATGCAACTCTGAAATACTTCTGAAATTAGCGCGTATGAATACATCACTTTCTGTGTCAAATCTTCGATTGGAAATGGCCCAGTTTTATTTTTGTGACTTTCGTTCGATATTTTACTATTTTATGTGGCGTTCCAGTCTCATTTGGGGAATGGCATTCAGCCATAAGATAAAACATTTCTTTTGGATTTTGTCAACTGTGCTAACGAACCTGTTCATAGATGAAAGAAAGGATTTTTAAAAATATTCAGAAGGAAAATTCATTTTAATTAACTGATGTGGAACTGGAAAACAAAACATCAACAAATCGGCGGGGGCGTGGCTTATATACGTCAGTCGTTCCAAAGTTACTATTGAAGTGACATAATTCACTCGTGACATTACCACTTTTTAATCAACATTAAATTCAATGCAAAACGAACTGAGGAATGAAATAAATCATTTTAGTCCTATATCTCAGAATGGTTCCATCCTCAGCCCTAACGATCCCGTGTTCCTATGTGATATCGCCCTATATATTACTTTCGACATCACCTTGGTGTATGTTTTGCATGCTTTTAAAATGTTGTGGTATAATTTAATGTTACAGTCATATAAGAATACAACAGTAACTATAATTATATACGTTCCAATAAGACTAAAATCTCCCTCCTTTGATTGGACGGGAGCTAGCTTAGTATATTTTATGTTTACGGCTCAAGTAGCAAATGTTACCGTCTGACGTAACAACGCGAAATATTTGAAATGACGTCGCCCGTTTCGGAACTGTTTCATCAATGGAGTGACTGGCAAGCTGCTTCATTTTTCTGGATGTTTAACGTGTGCAACAGACGGTATTCCGGATGAAGTGTTGTTTAAATTACAAACCGATTTACGATTTTAACTAAGATGGAATCAGTTTATGGGGTTTATTGATTATTTATCAAGTGCCGTCGTGGACACACGAGAGGTTTATTTACTAAACCTGTGATAGTTAAAAGTTGCCTTGAACAAGGCAATTTTTAACGATCACTAGTTTAGTAAATAAACCTCTCGTGTATCCACGATGTAGGTTTTAGGCTATGTGTAGTGCCTTATTGGAACATATACATTATTGTGATGAGTTGACGGTAACATGGTCTGAGGTTTGCGGCTCGGAGCGTATGTTCAACCTCGACGCTTCGCGTCTCGGTTGAACATAAGCTCCGAGCCGCAAACCTCAGACCATGTTACCGTCAACTCATCACAATAATTTATAATATGTGTGAACAAATATTCACGTGGCGTAACTGGTACAAAATTAACGCCCTCGAAGATGTTAACCGTTGTTTAGCATTTTTTAGGCAGGCGGGGGAAGATTATGTCGAAAATAATGCGACATGTGTAAGTTCCAACCCCACAGTCCTGTGATTGCAATTCAGTATGTTTCTTAATTACTATCGACGTGGACCAATAAATACAATGTTGCGAAATCAAGAACTAATCATGAAAAACGAAAGAAAATGGCATCTGAAATTAATTCAGTGTTCTATAATTTCGTTTTCACCATGTGAGGTTCTACAGTGTTACGAGACGAGAGGCGACAGAGAATTTCGGCCAACAGGTGGCAATACGATAAAACCTTTACAATTGTATTTTCTGTAACTGTATTTTCTGCTTATTAATATAACGGACTATAATGAACGATTATAATTTTAAAAGCTAGGGCAATTTGTCAACTGGTCATAACAAGAAAATACAATTCTAGAAAATACAGTTGTGAAAGTTCTATAGTATTTTCCCGCGGTCAAAATTGTCAGTCCGGTTTGGTCATCACAGTAACGGATTTTCCCAGAAAAGGATGGAGACAGTTTGAAATTCGTCACTGTTTTTGGCTTCTAAAAGATCATTCTAAAGCCCTCGTCAGGCCATCGAGAAGAAACGATCGTCAAATAACTAGAGCTGTGGACTAGAGCATTGTTGGTGGCGGGCCACAGGGACTTGGAAGGTTCGTAGCGCGATCACATTAGGCAGTTAAGATGGTGCCAGGGTGTTAAGAGATTTATATGTGAGAATGGAATTTGGAATATAATTCTCTTATTCACTGGAAGCCATCAGAAAACTTTCGGAATAAGTGTGACATGGTATATGTATCGGGGTCCAGACCACAACCCGACAGCACAATTCTGGACAACATGTAGTTTATTCATTAGTGACACTTTACATCTATAAAGAAGGAAATGCCTTTCACCATAACGACTCGTCACGGAAACGATGTACTTTGATTTTATTGTCTACCATACACCGCACTCATTCGATATTCCTGAGCTGATAGCAAGATAGTCTACAGATTTGCTTTCGTGCGCTATTACAAAAACAAGTCGGTGACGCATAAAGACTATATTGTAATATAAAACTGTCATTATTACACATCCATTAAACTCTAAACCCTTGCATTTAACGGAATCGCCGCTATAACATAAATATCTCAGTATTCACCTGGTGATGTACAAGCCAGAACTTTTTTCCCAGCACCGTTTATACTAGTTCCTTTCCCGTCGAGTCATTAGTTACTCTTCGAAAAGTTTCCAAATTTTATTATACAATTATCGATCGTCTATCGCATAGGGTGAAAATGCAAACGTCCAAAGCAAAATAAAGTCGGTTGAGAAAAAAATTAGTTAACCAAAAATGAGATGATATTAAAAAACCCAATTATTTCTAACCACAATATTAACCTTTCCCTTGGCAGTCTCGTCCGTTATAGCTAAATTAGTCAACTTTATTTCGGTATATCTTCGGACATCCTGACATGATCCAACTTCTTTAAAAAATGTTTCTCCCAGCTGTTTTGCAAATCTGCTCAAATTTGTACTTATATTTTTACTGTCAGTAATAGTCACCAAATGGTTAGGCGTGAATGGACATCAGCCGAACAGAAACAGCTATACGAATTTCATCAAACATGCCCAATAAAAAAGATAACGAATGTATTTTAGACTGGTTCCCAAAAGGTTTTGATTTTTTATCCATCTATTTGATCAGTACAACTTCAAACAAAAATACAAAACAAAAAACACCGGACTCTTCACCTTTGGGTTTAAACATCGGTATTAAAATTTGTTTATTAAATGATTGTTAATGCATGGGATGTATAATAAGCACAGAACGCGATATGGGTTTGAATCGGTGGGTGTGTTACATTACGAGTTGTAATGGTGTAGTCATATTTCGCGAGAGACGAAATATGACTACACCATTCAAACACACATCGCGTTCTATCTATTTACACCCCGGGGTGGGATGAATACTAACAGACGATGCCTCGATATCAATACACCATCTCGGTACTTCAAGCACGGCAATAACCTACATGTCTATGTATGATCCTTAAAAGGGTTAAACAGGGTCATCCTTTTTCTGCGAAACTGACAAATTGAAGTGATATAGCATTGTCATATCCCGTCCATTGTCCGTCTATTTGTAATTGAAGATCGCGTCTGCAGTTTTAACTGACATTCTTTTTTATGAACCTCGATTGCACTTCATAGATTTATTGACCTCAAACACAACAGGAATCATATTATCCATTCTTGGTAATGCACTTCGAAATTCAAAGTTGTTGTTACGAAAAATATTTTAATGTCATTACTAACGTCTTCCTTGACATAACTGATCCACAGCTGCTGAATAGGTTCACAACAAAAGAGCGAAAAACACATTTATGTCGAGACAGATTTTTTTCAACAGAATCAACATTCTTGTTACCTGAAATAGATTTTGCTGTAGAAGTATTTTTATTTGTAGTTATTCATTTTCTAAAGAATGATTTAAAAGTAAAGTGCGGTTTTACCTTCGAAGCGAAAAGTAACTAATCAGTTTTCACTGCGAATATATATGCTTACGACCGGTGTAACAGGAAAGGAAGTCCGTAGGAAAATTAGTCCCTCTGGACTATTATTCCGCGGAATTATAGTCCTAGGTCTAACATTTCTAGGAATAGTAGTCCGGCGGACTACTATTCCCAGAAATGTTAGACCTAGGACTATAATTCCGCGGAATAGTAGTCCAGAGGGACTAACGTTCCTACGGACTTCCATTCCTTTTACACCGGCCTAATCACAATATTTATTTATTTATTTATTTATTTATTTATTTATTTATTTATTTATTTATTTATTTATTTATTTACCACTATAAACAAGCATTGCTCCACTTCCCAGGGTCCCCATGGGGAGGTTTAGGGCATTAATACGCAGAATACGATGCGTTGACCTTACGTTACAAATATCCAGTGTTCATCATATTTCAACATTACGTCATACCTCTCATCCAATCCTGGATGTTCAACAAACACCAGAACTAAGATACAATGAGACCAATGTGCATGTGAAATATAAAATCACTGACTATGATTCTAACGCAACGAATCGTTGCGTCAGAGTTAAATTCAGTGATTTTGGATTCCTTACTTCACATTTGAATAAGTTCAGTTGCATAGCAACCCAAAAGTTACAGCAAAAAAAAAAAAAAAAAACAATCGTGAGAAAACTGCAACAGGTGAAGAAAATGTTATTTATTACTTAATCGCAAAACTCGCGAGGGTGGGGATGGGGGGGGGGGGGGCAGATAAGTGGATACGGCACTGGAATTCAAACCGAAAGGTCCAAGGTTCGATCCCCGCCAGAGGTAACTGTGTCCCTATTGTCCACGAGGGGCACATTGGTGCTGTGCACTAAGGCATACTGCACGTCGATGGTGCACTTGTCTTCAAACAATATTAACCCTGCTTGTTCGGGGTTAGTACGTTGGAGACTCTGACAGTTGCTCGCTGCTGCTCGGTGGTTCTCTCCGGGTACTCCGGCTTCCTCCACACCCGTAAAACTGTCAGATACGAAGTTTCCCAGACTATAGAAAGTGTCGTTAAACACCAATAAATAAATAACTAAATCGCAAAGCGCGGGAGGTTCGCAGAGCATCTACTATGTAAAGGCTTTTATTCGTTTGTCGACAAACATTGCGTTCAGTCCATATACAAATTCTGCTGAGCACAAAAGGACGCGTGCCTTTCGAGTCAAAGTCAGTGTTCTTTTATTAAAATACAGAATCGGTTCTCGTCAGATCAACGAATTTAAGCAACGTCAAGCCCGGTAAGTCCTCGGATGGGTGGCCGTCTGAGCGATCGATTCGAACTCCGGCGTTGTGTCCTTGGGCAAGGCACTTAACTCCGATTGACCACATGGGGCACGATGACGCCCTCTACTGAGGCATACTGCACGTCGATGGTGCGCATGTCTTCAACAAAGTTAACCCTGTCTGTGCTGCAGTGCGGAGTTACGATGTTGGGGTGCTGGCAGCTGCTCGGCGTTGCTCGGCGTTGCTCGGTGGTTCTCTCCGGCTTCCTCCACCCGTAAAACTGCCACCGATACGATATGACCTTGGCTGTTAATGTGTTGTTAAATCCTAATAAAAAAATACTGAATTGTATTAATGAACATCTTTGTTTGCCATTACATGTTTTCTGATCTGTAATCTGTGTGTTAAAATACTGTTTGTGGTGTGACATAAAAGACGACTCGTATACCACCTATGACGACTATGGGCATATCAGAACGGCTCTTAACCCTTTACCCAACGTACCGCCAAAACGGTCAGCGCTATTCTCATAAATCGCCAATTAATTCTCATTATTTTTTTCAGTTTTTGTCTCAAACACGTAGGTTATGGCCCCTCATTGGAACGATCTCGTCGAGCTCGTCCCAATGAGGGGTCATAACCTATGTTTTTGAGACAAAAAATGAAAAAAATAGTCATTCAAGAATTTTTTTGCAGGTGTCGTCTGCTTTTCATGTTAGGTAAAGGGTTAACCGAATATAAAAGCTTTACTTGTATATTATATACTTTGAAGAGGTCAAATAAATTTTATCTACATATTCTATTCCAAGTATTAATCCCTTCACCAGGGAACTCGTGAACACTGTGAATTGGGTAACCGAAAACAACACCGAACCAGCAAATAGACGAATTCGTTTCGCATATATAGGGAGGCTCAGTAATAACTTAATCAACCTATAGAGATCTATGATTAAATTAGCTTTAAGTATTCTCTGTTATTTATTGTTGATTTGGTCGTTTACTTGTCAAGTTTTTTTTTTATTTGCTTAAGTATTTATGCATACTTGTTTAAGGTGGCAAACAGGAGAAGAGAATGCACCTTTTTGCGTTAAATTGACGTATCAAACAAAAAAAAAAACGAGTTATGAACTTAACCCTTCAGCCACGTCGGCATGATCAACTTTTCCTATCCACCTTGGTACGTGTTGCGAAAATCCGTCTAGTGCAAATCCCCACCTTTACTACAAAACTCTATGGAGAAAAAAAAACTGAAGCTGAGATTTAAAAACAATAATGAATATTTTTTGAATAGCCGGACATCAATTCTTAAAGTTCATGACAAATGATGTATTATTAAAATCGTTCGTGTGATGTTTTTGAACTTCCATTTTGATTTGAAGTTTAGCACTTTTCGGCCTTAACAACTCGATGTAAAATGTTTAAAAAAGGCTTACTTGGGCTTGTTGAAAGTGATATTATTATATTTACTGCCAGTGTAAAGACATAGGCGGACATAATTTTAGAATAAACAACGTTTGAATTTTGTACAGCAAAATTAAAATACAAAATAAATGTTTGTCACATTTCACAAAGAGATTTTTTAATCTCCATTAACTTTTCAGAGATTTCCGTTATTCTAGCATCCTGACAATAAATGAATTATCTATCCCACCTTTTGACCGGGGTTTGCAATCGGTACTGGAACCGATACCGATACCGGCGGTACACGGCCTTTTAATCTGTACCAATTCCCATCCTTCTGAACCGACGGTTCCGGTACTCGAAGTTATTATATGTGAATGTAATACACGTGTAACACGACGGAATCTACACGGCAGTAAAGTGTTAATTGAATGTTTCCATAACGTTGGAACTACAAAGAAGACTAGAGTTCCCCCACCCCGTCCCCTGAGTTCCAATGTGTTCTATGTGCCTACTGGCACATAGAACACATTGGAACTCAGGGAACGACCCGTTTGACACGGACTATAGGATGTCGGATAGGTGAAGTCTATACAGTCTACTTCAAATTATTACTGTGTCTTACTATTAGGGTGCCCATTGATTCAAAATTCGAACACGCGGGGTTGCAGACATTGACAAAAATTGCTGCAAACAGCAAATTGAACAATAGATTTTCAGTTTTTCAGCCTAAATAACACTAGTTTATTGATTGAATTTGAGCCCCAAAATCACTGTTCACTGTTTTTACCGATTAGAGTTTACACGAATCGACTGCGATCGACTTTTCACTTGCATTATCGGAATATTAGATCACGGTACCGGTACCGACCCGGTCCTTGGTTCTGAACCCCAGTTCGGTACCGGTACCGAGAACAGTGGAACCGACGGTACTTTGCAAACCCTGCTTTTGACGTGATTCAGCCCAATTAACTGTTTTATCTGACCATAATAAAAAGAGACAGGTCCAAAATAAATGATGGAAAATGTAGATATTCATAGTTTCGAACAACTAAATTATTACTTATCCATTTTATCATTTTGCTGACGTTTTTGTTCTCTGCTCTGTTCCATACATAGACAACTATCCTTCTCTAAACATTTACTTCTAGCGCTTCGTATTTCGCAAAACTTTTGTTCTGTTTTCATCTGCTTATTTTGCAACCGTTGTCACCCATAATTACGTCATTATCTAAATACGCACACAATCCCATTCACTATCAGATGTGGTTATACCTTGGGAACATTCATATTTATTCTACGATATTTGTGATCACACGGCACATTACCGAAAGATTTTTCATTTTACATGTAATCGGCGAGAATTAAATGAATTAAATTGAAAAAAATGAAGCAATTTTTTTCAACAAAATATGATCCGAAAAAGTCTCATTTGCACCATTTAACCCAGAGAACATTCATGATTTAGAACAGTTGTGTTCCAGAACAGCTATGTTTCGATAAGATATCATGCACCCACTTTATGTAAGTGCCACATGTGGAAAAGCCCATGGAATACCACGGCGTTCAAGTAACAACATGACATTCTAAAAAATATTTACAAACATTTGAGTATCTGCTAACAGTAATTTTGACCTGCAAGATTTGGCCAGCGAGCGTATTTCACGTTTAATCTACACAGGAAGTCACCCCAGGAAATTGGAATGTAAATCACCTTAAAAGCTTGTTAAGTGTGTATGTCCCGTAAACTACAAAACACGTGCATTTGAGAAGATGGATTTGTTGACACAGACAGTTTAAATGGCGTTTGACTGTAAGAACACGAGTAGAAAATGCATTCAGGGTAAACACAAGCGTGCATTTATAGTTCACGTTAAACAAATAGCCGGAGTATGATGTTATCTTGATTAAATTTTAAAATAGGTTCCACTTCCTCTAGACACAATTGTGTACAAGCCTTTATTTTAGACTTCTGTTTGCTTTTCTCAGATCTTTACAACGTACACAACAACGCAATAGCTCAGCTATAATTTTAGTCAACAGTTGAGAGCACCTAACCCTTGGACTCTGCGAATCTCAAATGTGGTGCCGAATCGAATCACTCAGATGATTTCGAGTCGAATAGAATCTGGAATGAATCTCACGGCCCTTTAATGTCATGACAAAGTGTAAATAATACACCTTCTTACAACTGTAAATATTACAACTCTCCTTTCTAATATTCTCTTCAACGGCGATTCGTCTGTTTGCGAAATCAAAAAGGCGGAATATTCCAGGACGAAATCGAAATAGTTTCGGAAGTGGAACATCTTTGAACTCTGCTTCTATCATCAGATCTCCTTACAGGAGACCTGATGATAGAACAAGATTTCACGAGGAGACTCCTGGTAGGCATTTCAAAACATCTCGACGATTCGAAAATTTCCGAATCAGCGCTATTAGAATCGAATCAAATCAAATCAGCTTGGCGGTTTTGAATCGAATCAAATTTCGAAGGTTCGCAGATCCCTACTTAACTCTATTCTGACAGCGTAAGAAAATCATTATGGGTGGCATTTTCACGTATTGCAAAATGAGGCAGGCAATGTAGGAACGAACACTGAAGACAAACTCGGTTAAGGGGATCAGTTATTCCAACACTCAACCCAATCCCGACAGAAATATCTGAATATAGTAACACACATATGACATACAAGTGCTCTGCAGCACAGGCACAAGCCTTTATTATATAATAATAATATAATATAATAACATTTTGGCCGGCAGCTGATTTGTCGCGGTTCTCGTATGATAAGGCCTGGCTACCCCTGTTCAACCAACTGCCTCCCTATTCCCACGCTTCTTCTCTCCTCCCAGCACTCGGAGACGAGCTGCTTGATCACATCCCTTGCCCCATTCTTCCCAATCTCTCCGATTAGCATATTAACCCTCTCCTTTGAGTCGCTCCCTAACCACATGTCCTTCATTCTCCCATCCCACTTCCCCATTATACTCCCCGCGAATCTTGTTCTTTCAGACTGGTATTTTGGGCATTCTAGAAGAAAGTGTTCCAGGGTCTCCACCACGACCAAATTACACATCTGACACTCCTTTTCACTGTTTTTCCTAATTTTTCCCATCAGCTCCAGGGACCGCGACCTCAGCTTGAACAACAGTGACCCAAAAGTGCCATCAAGGTACTCTTCAAAACCAGGCTTCTCTTTATCACGCAGACCACCCAAAGATCTCTTTGATTTGACCCCCCCCCCCCTCTTGACAATTACGGTTACAATCCTCCATGACCCTTTCTCTGACGATCTTTTTACCCTGGTTTGCCCCAACGTCTAGGTCCGAGATCTCCAATGAGTAGTTCTCTACTAGCTTCCTCACTTGGACCATCCACCCCGTCTTGATATTTGAGTTGAAAGTTCTCAGAAACATTACTTTACACCATCGGCTATCGGGGAGATTTACCAGATAATTAAGATAACCGAGTTTCAATAGGTCTAGCCTGTTCTTGATCCTCATCCACCCATGCTCACTCCTGATTGCTTCTAGCGCCGCGGCATTACTCGACCCTGCTATCCATCGGCCTGCATCGTTCTGCAGGATATCCAAGCTCTTAACAGCCGTCTGGTTTAGGGGTACAACTTCCGTACCGCAAGTTATATTTGGCAGACCCACCATTTCCCAAATAGTTTTCCCCACGAAAACCTTATTGAAACTTTTTCTCCCTATAAGTTTCATTTGGTTAAGGATTCGCTTCCCCTTCAGAATCAATTTATTTGTGTGGTTTCGGTAGATGCCTCTTCCTGTGATGTTTATATTTACGCCCAGGTACTCGTAGTCACTACTAGTCTCTCCTACACTAAGAGGTTTGCTGCTACCTTCCGGAATGCAGAACTCTCCCCACTCTCCACCTTCGAGTGGGGTCCACTTTGCGGCCCACGGGTATAACTTTGCTCTTGCTTTCATTAAGTTCGAGTCTCCATTTAGTTTAAACAATATTTATTCATAAAGCAGTGTTACGCGTATACATTACATAATAATAATACCACAGAACGGCAAACATTTTTCATGGTTGTACACGGTATAACAGAAACAGAAGTAATCGGGATTGTAAGTAGACGAGGATTCGACAGGAAGCCATAGGCTTATATGAGTCGTCTCCTTTATTCAAGAACACTTTTCAGAGAATGATGGCATGAATCAGCAGTGAACCCCGCATATCGCTGCCCAGGGGCATGATCCCCGCTGGCAATGAACCACACCATAATTGAAAAGGTAGCCAAATTGTCCTTTAGGGTACTGCTATTCAGTTGCCCACATCTACACAGAGGAGCACCGAAACTTGCGTAAGCAGTTACAAATAAAGCGGCGAAGTCCCGTCACAAAAACTGATTAAAGAGGAGGTCCGTGTTATTTCGTAAACAGTAGAACTTGACCTACAGGCCCCAGCCCCCGGGCAGCGATCTGCGAGATTGTTTAAACTATAGAAGGACAAGAGTATAAGAAGTTAGACAGAAGAGGGAAGAAATGAATAAGAAGTAGAAGTAGGCCATCCTGAATACGTGATGCCATTAGAATAAGAATTCAAATGATGCGTTGTCAACAATATGAATTCAAATCCTTGCCTTTAGGCAGCTGATTTAACAATTGCATAAGTAGGAAGAGTTTTATGTTGATGATGTTAATACTAAAGCGCAAAGTTCAGGGAAGATGAAGTTTGTGAGAATATGAGTTGTTGTCACCGAAATCTGCCACTCGATAAGATAAAGTCATGCACTACATCAAAAATTATACTGTTTTCCTTGTTGTTCAAAAATTCAGAACCGAACAGAAGTATGGGAATGTCTATAGAAAAAGGGAGTAAGTTGATCGTTTCATTACGTGCGTTAAGAAAGATTGGACAGTGGAGGAGAAAGTGCTCAGGTGTCTCGAGCTCGCCACACTGACAATGTGGACTAGGTGCTAGGTGATTTTTGTATAAGTCGACGTTAAGACTACTACAACGTAACCTCATTCTACAGTGGTAAATTTGAGCTGCACGAGATTTGGCCCCGCTATAAAATAACGGTGGTCGTAGGTTGCCAGCTTTTAAGAAGGTCTTAAATTCACTTAATGAGGAATTCTCGCGAACTGGTAGCGGCAAGTTATTCCACTGATCAGTGACATTGGGGGTGAACGAGGACTGATATAGATTTGTTCGGCAAAATGGAACTCTGTGGTTTTGCCTAGTTCGAAGGTTGAATGATGGATTTGTCGAGGATATGAGAGGTGGAATTTTAATAGCAATATAAGGAGGCGACAAGTCGTGATACATTTTGAAGAATTGAACCAGTTTATGTTTACGACATCTTTCTTCAAGAGGGTTCCATCGTGTTTCGGTGTATATCAAGGATTTGCTAGCACTAAGTGTTGCACCTGTAACTATTCTCGCCGCTGCGATCTGAATTTTTTTCTAAATCGGCGACTTGGGTTAACGAACAGTTATCCCAAACAGTATCGGCGTTTTCCAGTAGTGGCCTAGAATACGCCGATACTGTTTGGGATAACTGTTGGTTAACCCAAGTCAAGTCTCCATTTGCTCCCATATTTCCCAACAACTCCCAGCATCTTCGCTAGCCCCTCTTCGCTTTCTGACACTAGCACAATATCGTCTGCAAAAAATAGCCCTGGGATCTTCAAGTCCCCAACTGCAACCCCCTCGTCGCTATGCAGGAGTTCGTCTCCTAAACCTTTGATGTACAATGCAAACAGGATTGGCGAAAGGATACACCCCAGTTTTAGGCCTGTCTCCATAGACACACGTTTTGTTGTAATGTTTCCCAGGCTAGGTTCACTCTGTACATCTTTATATAATGCTTTCCTAATCCCAACAAACTCGCCACCCAAGCCCAGAGCCTCCAGCTTGCGCCACATACCCTCCCTCCATACTCTATCGTATGCCTTTTTAACATCCAAAAAGGCCATAAACATTTTTTTTCTTTTTTGCTTTCGCGGATTCTATCAATTGGGATAGCGTGAAAAGATGGTCAGTGACTCTCCTTCCCTTCCTGAAGCCATTCAATCACATCCTCTAATCTTCCATACAAAATACTTTTCCAATGTTGCTGCTGACAGAGATCCCAAGATAGTTATCCAAGACGTCTTTTTCCCCCTTTTTGTGAATAAATGTCACTTTACTTTCCCTCCACTCCTTTGGGACCTCTTGTTTTTCTATGGCTAAATTGAATAGGGCAGTTAGACTTTCCAAGAGTTCCTCTCCCCTTTTTTTGATATACTCGTTAGGAATTTCATCCACCCCTCCCGCTTTTCCATTGCTTAATTTTGAGATCACCATTCGCACCTCCTCTGTTTTGATTTCGCTGCACACGAAGTCCGATAGATTTTCCTCGACCTGGTTCGGACACTCTGGTGGGTTCCCCATGCCCCATCGCTTATCGTTTACCTTTTCCCAGTGCTTGACTAGTTCTAATGCGATTTGATCTTGCTCGTCTGTAGCTTTGCCATCTACTTTAATATTCTGTGGGTTACTTCCCTTGTTACGTTTGTTCATCCATTTCCAAAATACGTTCGAACTCGACCCCCCCTGTCGTTTTTATCGTCCTAATAAGACTGCTATTTCGCACTCTCCGATTGTCGTCTTTAATCTTATTTACTTTATTTCGGGCTTGTTGGTATTCTTCCTTTGCTACTGTGGCCTCATTGCCTTCCACCCCCTTAAGTTTTCTACTTCTCCTGTATGCAGCACATTTAGCTTTTCTACGTTCACTCTGTACCCAAGTTCCCGTGTTGGCACCCTAATCTTTCCTACACTTTCCTTCCCTGCCTCCACAAGGCTCGCAACTACGGCGTCGGCCATCTCCTGGACACTGCCCCCACCCTTGTGTACGGTTGCAAGCTTTGGTTTCATCCACTGAAAATATAAGGACATTGCGAAAATCTAGACGTCGTATTGCTCGTCTTGGTCAACACAATACATGCAATTATGTTATTTAAAAATTGTAATTTTCTCTGTAAATTCAACTGGCGAATCACAGTGGAAAATTCGCTAAAGTGTTTTGAGAATGAGAGAGTTGTTTATTTTTTCATGGTGAAAAGTTGTTGTTGTTGTTGAAGTTTGTGGTATTAAATTAATATGCATTGGCATTCTGTGTAGCTTTCAGCGAAAGCTGAGGGAAATATTTTGATTCGCGGACCGCTATTTTATTTCGCTGAAGGCTCATGGCTTTTAAACTGAAATGTGTGTCGCTTTCAAATCAGTTACCTTGCATTTATTTGGGATTAAAACGTAAAGATTTTTTTTACTACAGGCAACGCATGTACCAAAAGAATACATATCGTTGTTTCAGTGATTACCATGATTATTTTATGCGTGACGAACAAGTGAAATATAAATTTTCAATACACGGCCCGCGGTCACTCGTTGAAAATTTATATTTCACGTGTTAGTCACTCGTGAAATAATTATGGTATACACTCAAAAACTATAGGTATCCTCTGTTTATCACACTTTAATCTTCTCATTAATAACACTTTTCATGCAAAGCAAAATGTTTCACACAATCCATTACTTGAACTATTTGGAAGCCCATGCAACATTCCACTAAAATCACTGCAGTGATTACACATACGCTGACTACCACTAGTAGTCGCAACTGATACTCTGTAAGCTCTCAAAGTGTTGACATATACATGTACGGTCTTCAAACGAAGAAACACGAGTAGATGTAATTTAGAGTATGCAAGTTACCGATTGTCTAAAAGACAAATTCTCTGCGAAAAGCAGTATGCAATCTCAATGCTATCTCATGCACTATAGCTGTTCTACTCTCATTCTAGTATATCACTCGTACACGTAGATGTCAATAACTATTGAATACATATTTAATAAATATAGCATGGCTTCGAATTGACTATGCCAAAATAGTGGTCCTCGAGGAGAGGATAGTGCCGACGCGCAGCGGAGGGACTATGCTCTCCTCGAGGACCACTATTCTTCATCGGTCATATATGCAAGATAATATTCGTATTCACAGCCAAAGAGAAAAGAAAATGCGCAGCGGAGGGACTATGCTCTCCTCGAGGACCACTATTCTTCATCGGTCATATATGCAAGATAATATTCGTATTCACAGCCAAAGAGAAAAGAAAATGGTTCAGGGTGTTTAAACAGGTAAACTAAGTTAATTCTGCCTCTTATAGTTCTGGGATAGAGGGGTAGAAAACCAAAACCCCAAGAAACACAATACCATTATTCCATTAACCCCCTCCCCGCTCCCAGCACTACTACAAACATCACTTTCGATACACATATTTTTATTTCTCCAAACTAAATGTAATAATGTATATGGGACGAGATGTCTTGTAAAGTATTAACGCTTCAATGGAATTTTCTAAGCGAATTCGAATGTTACTATTTATAACCGTGCACTATTACCGTGCACTATTCTTTTTTCAAAAATGACAGTTGGTCTGTGCGATTTCGCTGACGAACTATCGGAAAATAGGGTGTTTCTGTTCAACCAATCAGAACGCAGGAAAGTCACGTGACACCTAATATAGGCTATTAGCACCTCGTGAGTTTCCTAGACGGTGCATTGATGTTTCGACCTCGCCTCTTTGTGATATATCGACTCCTCATAACGGACTCGCCGATATGTCCAGAAACGAGGTTTCGACCTCAATACACTACACCATCTAGGAACGCCACATGGCGGTAATGACCAATTTATCTTACGATATTCCACCTTTCTTGACTTGTCACACAACGAATGGATCGAACAGTTTTTAACGGCGTCTGATTTGACAATCATTCAGCGTCGCTGACTTCATTTTTTATGAATGAAGATCATGACGTGGTGGTATTGCCTTCTTGCGTTGTGCATGACGTATCCCCATTCGCGGACATGTGGTCGAATTTAATCAATGGCAATAAACAACGGTCGTCTCAATTGTGTAACTCAATTGTCCACTTCCTCTCCGCTGTATTCATGTCATTATTGTCACAGTAAATTCACATTAAATAAAGTTGAAAACATTTTCTATCCCTAAAGTTTACTCGAGCATGATGCGAGCGTGACTGCGAAAAAGACTGTCAATTTTCAGTTTTTCCGAGATTCTCACGACGTCGTTTAATGGAATACATTGCCCTTTGAGTGCAATAAGGCGTCATCTGCAATGCAAAAGCATTGCAGATGACGCCTTGTTGCACACTCAGGGGACGACATACAACTTTCCTGACAGCACCCAGGGAAAGAGAGAGAGAAGGTTATTATCGAAGAAACCGCTGCAATCGGGTCCATGTCTGAACGTTGTTGAACGTGTCATCGCATCCACTGCATAACGGGTTGAAACGGTAAGTCGCGAAGGTTATGTTTCAGCCGGTTCGAAAAAAAAGAATCGATTCGCGAATCTGTTGCACGATTCCATTCGAGAATCGATTCGAAATCAAATCTTCGATTCGCGGGGCCCTTGCCATAAACTTTGAGCAGTATATGGTGTTCAGTTAACTCACTTTATTTCCTAATATTACACGCGTCACAAATAACAAACACAGCGATGTTAAAAAAAATCATCCGCCCTTCTCAAATAAACTTAGAATTCAACGAAAAATAAATTTTGACAGCGGAATTCTAATTTAGTAAGTAAATCTGTGAATTGATATTCGGCATGTGGAACATTGTCGAGGGCACACCACACTAAAAACTAACTTTCGGCCTCACTGTCCAAGTTTGGAATAGGACCGCCGTCGGAGTTTGGAAGATGCCGCATTTAAGGTGAACAACTGTAATAGATATCCATGCCCGTGATTTTACTCAATACGACAGGACATTTATTTTTTAGTCAGTAATCGAGTTCGATTGCTGTGAGCGAGTTGAGGAAAGGATTTGTCAGCATCTTTTAGCTTGGATTGAACATGATCGTTTTTCGATATATAGATTTATTTATCTAATTTAATTTTTTTTTTTATAAAAACGATAAAAACAAACGACAATATTTTACCGCAGTTGTTTCAAGAAACCAACTGGTCTGACTGACGACATGGGGTCAGAGCTATGAAACTTTCACAATTTTTTCAGAAATTGTTTTAACCACCTGTGAATATAAATCACTGAAATGATATGAGCAAAAATTGGAGTCAATGATAAGTTTTCCTGGCGAACTAACAGTGGGAGGGGGTGGGGGAATTGGCGAAATGATATCAGGACGCAATAGACTTGAGCGTTAGACACATAGGTGGGAAACGAATCGAGGCGAACAAACATCGGGGCGAGGGTCCTGGTACACAATGAATCATCAACATTTCAGAAGTCGTCGCAATTTACCGATATCTCCACGTCTTTTAGATACAGAATGGTTCATTTCAACCACGTAGTCATAGAAATAAATTATAATTCTAGAACATACAAACAGTTTGATAGGATTGGGCGAGTAGGTGTAAAACTATTCCCCAAAATATGATTTTCACCTGTCATGGACGATCAAACGAATTAATTTTCTAAACCCCATGTACGCTAATCCTCTCGATGTGTTTTCTACTAGCAGGTACAAATGAGATAGTAAAACTGTTGAAGACAAGTTTACAATTCAATTATGTTGTAGAAGTAATATACAGAACCTCACTTATGTTTGAATGGGTTAACGATTATTGGATGAGAGCGAGTGGCGTCCAGTAATCGTTAACCCATTAAAACATAAGTGTGGTTCTGTATTTATTACACACCCATCCCCGAAAAAGAATTCTCTGTAATTAATCGCTAACTGAATTAAATAGTCGACGATTTGAACGGTTCAAATAATTTTACTGGGAACCAGTCTTGAGTCTTTGACCTTGCCACCTGTAGAATCGATGTTGATTCATTTTGTTCCCGAAAAAATTATCCGAACAGCCCAAACCGAAAAGCTTACAATTCACATCAGACATCGGAAAGTACAAGCTCAGAAATTTGTTTTGAAAAGTTTGTGTGTTCAGGCATCATTAAATCTGGAGGATGGGAAATGTTCAAGGATATTAATTTAAATACGATGCGAATTGGTCGCTCTATTTAAATTTTTGAACTGAAACTGGAGTTGAACTCGCATTGGCTGTGCTGTGTGTGCGTTAGGCTATTTTTTGTAGACATCGGTCATTTCTGTACCGTAACACAAGTACAAACTGGACAACAAAGACATTTTTTGTGCAATAATTAACCTTCCGGGGCATTCATTCGATCGTCTAGTTTAACTGGGACTGTTTGTGATTCCAATTTCCATTCTGGGTGCATTCTTGGCAAGTTTTATTTCTCACTATAACTACATGTATCTTACCTCCTACTAGTATCAGGGAATTTCATTGGTTCAAAGACGTCACACGCAGACTGCATATAAAACCACATACTGCCTGTCAACATCAATATACGCCGACAGCTATGGGTAATCTCCCCTTTGTTCATTGATTATTCAAAATGGCGGCAGCCGATAAACGCTTCAAGTTGAAAGATTGAGTGTTGGAAGCCCATATTTGGTCTGAAGTGCAGGTTAGGCAACTTAAAAGGCTTCATATTCTGTGGATGTGTGTCATGTTACCTTCGAATTGAAACTGTTTGGTATGTATGAATTTGCCTTGTTACAATTTATGGGAGGCACTCTCCCATAAATTGTAACAAGGCAAAGACACGTGAACACATTGTGAGAATTCTCTCATTTAATTTTGATCGCTGTTGTTATTAGTTCTGTGCGGCATCGATGCAGCAGTCGGTAAGATATATTCGTTACACAGTTTGTTGGTGGCCTAATATGGTATATATGGTGTCAGTTAATTCCATATTGGACCAGAGCTTCGCTTCGCTCTGGTCCAATATGGAATTAACTGACACCATATATACCATATTAGGCCACCAACAAACTGTGTAACTAATAGTATAAGTATAATTTAAAGTCTCTGATATGAAATTTAGCCTTCTTTTTATTTGGTCTACACTAACAATGTAGAATTTGTTTCTCGATTTTACTACATACAAAGCGAGAAACAAATTTCAGGATAACTGCAAGAAAATGTCACATATTTTGTTCTCTCCACCAGTTTTACACAATTACCCCCCCCCCCTCCCCCTTCCCACATTACTTACCAAACAGAGTTCTCTAAAAAGCTCCCGAAATGAGTATCACCGAAGCCTTTGTCAGATGCCGAAAGAGAAATAAAGGGAATGGCGTTGTTCTCACCAGTTAGCTCTAACTTATTTCTATTGATAATATATTTAAAAATTGATGTATGTTTCATTATGTGGTGCATCAATACTTGACCAAGTCACCAACTTGTTACCTGAATTGGTCTATCAATATTTTTTTTCTTGGTATCGGGTTCAAAACAAAGATAATGTTTTAGGTGTCTGATCCTATATCTTCTCAATCTTAAATTTGGAATTATTTGGAATTTGTATTTAGTAAGTACTCTCGTGTTACAAATAATCCTACCCATACTATTAATATTTTTTCCAAATTTTCCCACCCATATGACCCTTAATTGGGCCAGTATTTTTTTCACCGCCAGAAAGCAGAAATGAATATTTTTAGAAGTTATGCCTCTTAATTGGTTCATTGGATTCATCCAACTGAAGTTTTCTGAACATCTTGGGCTAATATATCCAGTGTATGGTTGATTTCATGGGTGGATATTCATAAATATCTTACCTTCTACAAGTATCTGGGAATTTCATTGGTTTGCAAATGTCACATGCAGACCCCATATAAAACCTTATTATGCCAGCTAATGAAATTCGCCAATCACAGCCCCCGAATAGTGGGACGGTACTGAGCCGTATTGGGTCACCTGCAGCCCGAGGTGACCTAATACGAAACTCGTATTAGGTCAGTACCGCCATTTTGTTTCGACCTGGAAATTCCTCACCTCGCGGTGCTTTTATATCCATATTGAAGAAACTGCAGTACAATCAAACGTCCCTCCGTGTCTATATGTCTCATTTTCTCTCGTTTTATAATAAATTTATTGTGAAATTTATTTTCTAAATGTAAATTTAATTATTTGAAGTGAGAAATACTACTGTATTCGATCTACCGATAACGGATAAGTCGGTCTGGCCTTAACTTGACATAGGGTCTAAGCTTATTGAGGCTAACACACAACAGTTTGGATACGGTGTTCGCCTCGATATTTTCAAAGCTTTAGAAAAAATATATAACTCGTAAATGCGTTGTTAGAAAGTTGAAAAATATATATAGTGTGAATAAATAAACTGAGAAAAAAATTGTCTTATCCCGGGAATAGATTAATTTCATTTTTTCTCATTGAGCTCATTCTGTAGTCTCTGTTGTGGTAAATGGATAACGTCGCTTCGAAAATGGATTTAATTTCATTGAATAATTATAAGATTGCACAATGATGAAATTGTAGGAAAATGAATGAAAGTCAATGGGAAAAATGTGAGATACATTTATTTTGATCGAATTATATAAAATCGGATGTTTCGGACATTTTCTGCACACTCAAGACAAAGTGACAGTACGAAGAAAAGCGTCTATCGCTGTTGTCTGTGTTGTCAAGGAAATTATACACAAACAGGGAGACAACTGTGCACGTTTGTTGCAACTTACATAGCGTTTTGCACCAGTTTTGAAAATGTGCCGGCGTTCAAATTTGATTGTTATTTTGTTTTCGCTGGCATAATAAATACGTTACAGGACGTTCAGGTGGCGGATACAGTGTCATGTGAGGCTCGGCAAAAACAATATTGGACTCGGCGTACCGCCTCGTCCAATATTGTTTTCACCTCGCCTCATATGATACCGTATCCGCCACCTGAACGTCCTGTAACTTATAATATACCGTCAGTTGCAAGTCATATGCGACTGACCGCCAGAGTATTCTCCCCTTTGTCCGTTCATCTTTCAAAATGTCGGAAAAAAATAAACGCTTCGCGCAGACGACAGACGAGGAGGTAGATGCAAAACGTCTTAAGCTGAACGCGGACAATACCATTAAAGCTAATAAAAGATGTGCCAATATTTTAAGAGACTGTCTCAAAGAAACAGTGACACAATTCAAAATTGCACTGCTGTAAACACAGTGCAATCAAACCCCAATGCTTATTATGGAAATGTTACAATCATCCATAACCTTACAACAAACAAGAATTAAGATTCAGTTCTTGGCAGTTTACAAGATACATGTACATTCATTTCAGTGTTATCTGATTCTTCATTTGTGAACGATTCGAAATTCTGGAAGTCACAGAAACGCGTTCATTTTTGTTGGTTTTGATATATTTATTTGTGTTAATTAGAACAAAATGTGTTGAAATTAAAATTAACAAGAAGGAATTTTACCATTTATCAGTCATTGTATAGTCTAATTCCTTAGGTAAAGGTAGTCGGTAAGATATATTCGTTACACAGTTTGGTAGTGACCTAATATGGTAAAGGTAGTCGGTAAGATATATTCGTTACACAGTTTGGTAGTGACCTAATATGGTATATATGGGGTCAGTTAATTCCATATTGGGCTCGAGCTTCGCTGTCGCCCAATATGGAATTAACTGATCCCATATATACCATATTAGGTCAGTACCAAACTGTGTAACTTATAATATCACACCTTGAAAGTTGTAATACAATGTTATACACCCTACTATTATTTATTTTGGCAATAATGTCCACTCCTACTATTATTCAGCACCATGCCATTATTTGGAACACAAGAGTAGCTTTAAAGAGTACTTCCAGAATATGGGAATATGGCTTTTCGCCGCTTTTGGAGGGCATTTTGTTGGGGGTAGGGCTGGCCAATTAACCTGAGCCTACGTTGGATTTACCACGTAGCCCTGAACATTCTCTGCCCATTGCCCTGAAATTTGCCAAAATTAAAAAAATGAATTCACTTCCCTTTGTACAATTTGTAATGAAAATACCCCGCACTTGCCATGAAAACTGCTAAATTAGCTGGCCTTTGGGGGAGGGGTGAAACTGCAGGCTGCCTACAATGTCCCCCATCTCATACACCTATGTAGCTGTTACATGCAGATGGCATTCGATTTAAGTTTTGATGCTGGGAGTTTAATCAAAATAATATTATTCAGAATTATATTCTTGTACCAAACGGAAGTATCAGGAAAATTTTTTAGTCATTTAAAAACACACGTCAATCTATTTTTGGAAAATATTGCATTACTGTCTATGTTTTAATCATCATAATAATTGTTTTTCATCGGAGACGTCTCATAAAATTGACACTGTGAGTATGATGCATCAGGCCACTTGTACTGACAACCCCTTCCCACCCCTCTTTGTGGTCTCACTCCAACATTACTCAAGACTTTCAGCAATGAGTGGGTGGTAATTTATTTTTTATTTCCCCAGTACAGACTGCAGAAAGTCATTTTAGCATTACTACATTGGCACCAATACCACACCCCTGATCACCCCGCCCCCCCCCCCCCCCCCAAAAAAAAAATATTGTTCTACAAATATAATCTACTGAGCAGAATGTTGATATTTTTTTTTTAAACAGGTCTTATCATTCCCCCACATTATTTTCTGTCTTCAACTAAAGGCGGGGGTGGGGGCACCTGGTAAGTGTGGAATCGGTGATACTGATAGCTAATCAATAACCACCAGCTGTCTGTCATCTGCAAGCACTATCGCCAGTGTCGCCGTCTGTCTTTCCGCTTCGCGATAACCAGTTTTCACGTTTGATTTGATCCTGCTTCAAGAAAACAGGTGCTGCAACATTGCCGAAGTGTGAATTTAATAGGATTCCACAGTAGGCCAAGTATCAGACCTGTCGACAGCACGCTGCGCTGAAGGTAACACTGTTACAAAATTCCAATTTCCACTGGAACAGTAACCAGTGTAGGGCGCCATTATCGAAACCGAATTGTGAATTTTTTTGCTCAAAAATATTTACAAAGGTGGAGTTTTACAGTTCTTTTTCCTGACAGAGATCACGTATCTTTGTTGACTATCGGTACTAGTTTTTAGGATTGCTGTGCATGAAACATTTTGTGATGAGAAATGGTAATTCCGACAGATAAATATAGCTGAAGGTTCTCATTGGTTATTTTCCACTGAACTCTGCAATATGAAAGAACCAGTCTAACATGAGAACTCGAGCACGCGGAGGGTACTTTTTATCGGATCGCACTAGAGCTTTCTGGTTAAAATTATCGCATGCCCCTAAACTCACGTAATCGTGAGCAATACAGTTACGGGTGTGTAATAAAAGCATTGGAAGATGAAACACAATTAAATCTTCATCAGCTGCCATGTTGCATGAGGTCTGGGAAAGTGTTTCTGCTATTCACGTGAAATTATTTTTTAATAAAATCCTCAGAACTTTCCAATCAATATCACATTTGCGTCGATGCATTAGTGTTAAAAATTCAATCAACACAGCTGGAGTTTCACCTTGAATAAATGTTATTTGTTTGAACCACAGCAGATGTCAAATTAGGTTAGCATGTTACTTCGATACAGAACCCAGCGGTCACATCCTGGACAGAGATTTGCACATTTTTATAATGAAAAACACCACACATTTCATTCAGATGAGTTATGAGATATTGCTCACCATTCTGAACCTCTTAAACCAGAAAGACAGCTTTTTTCTGCCCATGATAATTATACCGCGTAATCCAGGGGTGGGGGGGGGGGGGGGCAAAAATGACAGGATACAAGGTCCGGGTGGGTGGGTAGGTCCGAGCCCCAAAGTGCAGTTTTTGCCGGTGTCATGCAGTTTTTTGCCAAATATCATTTTACAGTCAGATAATTACAACCAAGGTGAATTCAAGTGCTTAGATTCATAACTTAGAACAGAATAGATCATTGATAATGTGTCGGGGTCTCCATGTTAGAATTTTTTCCCCGTGTTTTAAACTTCATTAGGGGCTGGGTCCTGTTCTGGGTCTGACAAAAATTTGCAAATCCAAGAAGTGATTCCCAACTATTTGGTCATGATTTTCACTTCTTTATATTTCTACTAAGGCTGTCTGCCTCTTATTAGTGCTTTGCAGCTCCTATTATTTGATTCTTCTGTAAGCCTCAGGGTGCCTCATGCCATTGGTCTCGTGTGCTTCCATGTATGGAATAATTGGAAAGATTGATAGAATAAAAATCTTGATTGTGGAAAACGTGTAAAATTTCAAGGTAAATATGATTCTAGTGACACTAACAAAAAAAAAAAATAAATAAGAGACAATTCATCTCAGACAAGCCACCCTGGCATGGGTCAAAGAACTTGTACAAATTAGCTGTACAAACTAGCATTTAACCGAAAAGTAATGAAATGAAAAACAACTATTTCTTGTGGACAGTTGAAGATATCCGGGTGGGAACAATATATTTTGGGCAGGGCTTCTTGGTGGTGGGATTCGACTGGTGTTTGAACAGCATAGACATGTTGTTCATCGGGGTAAGGGTTGTGATGCTTGGAACATGAATGGCTGTATATCTGCAATTCAGTTGGTGGGGGCGGGTTCCAGTGGTTAGCTGGGGTCTGATGCTGCATTTCCGTTGTGGCTTTATATGCAGAGAGATTGTTTTGGGGCCATCTGTGGCTAGGGATGCCTTGGATGCCCAAGAGCAGAGCTGGGATATCGGACAAGTTGGTTTGCTGCACCGTTCATGTTTGGGAAAAGTATTTATTTTATTTTTTTTGATTTAGGTAATTTGAATACTTTGTTAAACAGATTTTATAAATTGGGGGTGGGTCCCCAATTGTCTTCGAGGAAAAACTGTGCGGGAGGGGTGGGTGTCCAAGACATGACTAGCAAAAATTTGAATTCCGGGGGTGGTGGGTCTCAAAAATTGAAGATGTAAAAATTTCCACCTTGTATCCGTAATTTTTTGCCAGACCCCCCCCCCCCCCCCCCCCCCTGCGTAATCGCGTACTTTTCTTTTTCCGCAGATATGTGTAGAATATATAATACAGAAATATTTAAATATTTGTATTCACAATGGCAATTCAGGTATATTTCAATACATGTTAGAGAAACAAAACCCAGAGATACTGGACACAAAATCTTATGCCTAAAATGTCATTATTTTAATATACTGAGAGTGTTTCTAGCGTTGGCAAGATATGTTGGACACTGGGTGGCCGTAGTGAGGACTGTCGTATCGCTCCAGTCTTTGTTGGAGAGAGAGAGAGACAGACAGACAGACAGAGAGACAGAGAGACAGAGATGGGGGGGGGGGGGGAGAGAGAGGGGGGGGGGGAGAGAGAGAAAGAGAGAGAGATGACACTATAAACTAAACCAAACTTGTGTCACTCATGTCTCCGTTTTCATTCAGATGTAACTGTGGATATGATATGATATGTTTATTTACCAATATACAAAAATACAGAATGATAAATATATACGTATGGTTACATCATAACAGGGTTCTCGTATACAGTAATATTATTTCAGATATACATAGATAATGGGATATAACAATTTTTGTATACCGGCAGGGAAAGGCATAGCCAGATTGGCTGTCTTCCCGCCTTTCCCTCTGACAGAAAAGAGAAAACTACAGAATGACGGAAGAAACTCGAAGAAGAAAATGATGCAAAAGTACAACATTGTTATTTCTGTTTTAGCTCCAACAGACCGGGTTACTCCGCGACATTTGCACAAGAGAATGTTGGGTGGACGGTATCAATTACAGCACGGTACTATTGAAATGGTCTCAAAAATTTTATCGGTTAACTGATCCGAAGCTCGGTTGATTTTTATGAGAATAACAGCTTTAAAGTTTTGGAACAGTTGAGACCAAATCAGGAGACCGGAAAGGACGAGAATACCAGACAAAAATCCCCACTGAAGACAAATCATGCACAGAATGAAGACTTAGTGGCACCTTGTATTGTTTATACTAGTGTAATACTATAATATTCCTGGAAAGTTAATATTATTACTTGTGGGCATAAACTGAGAAAAGAAAGCAAATAGGTTGCATTCTGGGTGTTTTTAAGGTTCGGGGGTGTACTAAGTAACGCGGTCCGGGCAGTAGGGATTAGAACAGGAAGTATTCTCTGAATAAGTGGAAAGAATTTTTGTTATAAGGTTTGTCTTCAACTCTTTCCTATTTCTTATTTTTCGGATGGATATATCTAATCCATTCCACAGTTTCGGAAAAGCAAAGACAGGCAGGTTGTCGAGAGCTTTGGTTCTAGTTCTATGGCTACGTATGAGTCCTGTTTGGCGTGTATTCATATAGTCATTATTTATAGTAGAAATGGATCAATTAAGTCTTGTATTAAATCCAAAAATGATAGAGTCCGGTTCTGTCATTTTTGATTTTACAATCTTGTAGTCTATCTTTACTTTTTTGGACGAACATGCGTGGATTGACATTTGTTCGACAGGACGATATAATTTTATCTGTTCTAAGAAACTCCTGAATGCCGGTGTTACAGGAATGATAGTCCGTAGGAAAATTAGTCCTTCTGGACTATTATTCCGCGGAATTATAGTCCTAGGTCTAACATTTCTAGGAATAGTAGTCCGCCGGACTACTATTCCTAGAAATGTTAGACCTAGGACTATAATTCCGCGGAATAATAGTCCAGAGGGACTAACGTTCCTACGGACTATCATTCCTGTCACACCGGCTGACATCCACTCACAATAAAGTATTGTACTGCTCAGTTAATTAAGGCTGCAAGTTGCAAATATTAATTTGGTCTACCCTCAAATAATGAATATTGACTGTTCCAATTGTCATAGATGATTCCATCATGAAGCAAAAGGTTAAAAATCTGATCTGGGTGGTTGAGTTCTCTCTGAATGAGTAAACAGTTGTAAACCTCAATTAGTGTGAGCATGGGAAATACGAATCAATGCATTGACCACTACACTCTTCTCAATATTTGCCAAATAAGTGTTTCAAGTCAAGAGCAGTCTGCCTGTTCAGGCAGATGATACTTGTCAATGAACAACTGGTAAGATTTTACACCTCCACAGACGACACTTGTCTAAAATAACTTTTCAGATTTTATGTTTCTCCATAGGGACGTCGCGAAGAACACCAATTTGGTGTTGGGGGGTGGGGGTGCTGGGGGAGGGGGCGGGGTGCAAACCTGATGGCTGAAGTCCCGACTAATATAATACTTCAACTGCATCATCAAGGCGAAGGCATGTCTTTGAGATGTAGTTGGAGTACTAATCACTCGGAATTATAGTTCAAAATCACAAGACATCATGGAAATCTTAGAAATTTATTTCCGGATAAATAAAATTGACGTCTAGTAGTTGTGACGCGGCTTCTTATTTGATTAACACGAACCGTACCGGCACTCCAAATTGGTCATGCTGGGACCCCAACAACCCAAATGCATTACTACAGATCGCCTTTTTTATGACCGACTCCGTGTATGACATAAGCTTTGGTATCAAATGTAGAAAGTGCATGCTTACTAGAAGGAGAGAATTAAATAGAGAGTAATCCCTTGACTGGACTGGTTACGTGAAATAATTCATGAGAGTTGAGGGACGTTGTACAAACACGAGTGTGCGAATGCGCACGAGTGTTTTACAATATAGTCCCTCGGCTCGAATGAATTATTTCACGTAAGCAGTCCAGTCAAGCGATTACTCTGTTTATTACTTTTCATTATTAACGATAATTATATTATTTTACCCTTTACCTAAAGTAACGGCCAGCGCTATTCTCAAAACTCTCCAATTAATTTTCATTATTTTTTCACTTTTTGTCTCTAAGACATAGGTTATGACCCCTCATTGGAACGAGCTCGTTCCAATGAGGGGTCATAACCTATGTTTTTGAGACAAAAAATGAAAATAATAGTTATTCAAGAATTTTTTTTGCAAGTGTCGTCTGCTTTTCATGTTAGGTAAAGTGTTAAAAAAACAAAAAACAATGAAGTCCCCATTACGCCAACGGCACAGCGTCTTCGTTTGCGCGCAAGGAAACATGACACAATTGTTGATTGCATAATTCACTTGTGAAGTTATCGTTTATAATCAAACCCGGAAATCCCAGTAAATCACACTTTGGAAAGTAATAATTAATATTTAAAACTGCATTCCATACAAAAATGTCCTGACTGGATGAATATTGGGAAACTCTCCACATAAACACGCCTTAGCCCTTGTTCCTCTTGTATTATCTCAAAGGCAAGAGGACTCTTATACAAATTTCAAAGTGTTAACGTTTTGTTTCTCGTATTACACTAACGAAATTTTTAACGCGCTTCACAAACAGTCGCATGTAAGACACAAGCCCCTCTGGGATATTGTATCCTTGTATCGCGCCAACGGTGTTGGCTTTTATCTACCAGCAGGATAAAATAGCCGCGGACATGAAACAAACTGAAATGTCTTTTAAGAGTCATTGAATGTTTTGACGTATCTAGGAAGTCTCTAAAGGTCATGGAGGTCAATTGTCTCGCATCCAATCGTCTATTTGCAATACATGTACACTCTAGAAATAAAAATTCAAAAATAAAAGAAATTAAACACCATCACAGTAACCGAGAGGCTCTCGACAACAGTTCGGAATAAAGGGTTTTTACCATTAGACTTATTTAAATGCGTCTTGAACCTTTGGGACGTTTTGCGTAAAGAAAATTCGTCGGTCGGATAGCAAACAACTTAATGAATAACCACTGTTTCAGGGGGTGGGGTCAGAACTAACTTAACCCAACAGGGGGCTGTTAAATTGACTTTTTACTGACCCTTCCTTCAAATACAAACTTGACTTTTCCCATCATAACAGCCACTATCGCATACACAATCCAATTCTGGGGCTCGGTGTAGAAAGAGTTGAACAGTTGAAAACTTAGATAACATACTATTCATTGATTCTGCATAAAATCTATCAAATAATGTCATTGAATGTCCTGTATACAGCTCGCCGACATGTACGTGGTGCCGGCGACTACAAACGAATTGGACGTTGTTTTTGAAAACAATGGCATATTCATACAGGCAAACGATTATCAATACGTTCGTTTTCAAAAGTTAAAGCGTATTTGGACGCTTCAGAATTAATTCCAATGCATTTCTTTAGGACATCATCAATACTTTTAGTGAAAAAACACGTCTATTTAAAAGACTGATAACCTTTATAGTTGTTTCAAGGAGTGTAGAACATAAATCTTCAGGAACACTCCTACCCATCTATATATTTGATACATAAAAGGTCAAATTATGAGTATAGTTTTAAGCTTGTGTATTTGTTCATTAAGGTTTAACATAACTTCCACCAGCTTTGGTCATATCATGTCAGACAATTTTACGGGTGGGGGAGTCGGAGTACTCGGAGACAACAACTGAGCAATGGTGAGTAACTTTCGGCCTATCTAATTCACCATCCTGACACAAGCAGTTAGCACTGGTTGAAGGTAAGTGCTACGTTGATATTATGTACATCTATGGCCGACGCGCTGTATGCCCACGGGTCACTTGCTGCTTTCAAGCAGTGCTAAGCATGCTCGTACCAAGATGATAAATCAGAGAAGGCGGCAGTTACTTGGCACTGTTGAGTGCTTTCCTATGGGAACTCCAGCTTTTTCTGCCGGTAAATTTGTACAACCTGATATGACCCAGACTGTTAAAAGTGTAAAATTAATGTACCCATATTCCTTCTCAGGTACAAATTATGTTCCATTAAGAGTAAAATCCTCGCCCTCTGATTGGATAGGAGCTTGCGTAGTTTCTTTTATGTTTACGGTTCCAGTAGCAAATGTTACCGCCTGACGTCACCACACGAAATATTTGCTATGACGTCGATCGTTTATTAATTGCTTCATCAACGGAGTGACTAGCAAGTCGCGTCGTTTTTTTGGATTTTTCACACGTGCAGCAGAGGACGTTTCGGATAAAGTTTTGTTTAAATTTCAAACCGATTTACGATTTGAACTAAGATGGAATGAGTTTATCTGGTTTATAACAGCAGTAGTAGTAGTAACAAAAATGACAATAATAATATTAATAATAATAATAATAATAATAATAATAATAATAATAATAATAATAATAATAATAATAGACCCGTTTTAAAAATAAATGACCAATTAGTCTGGGAAATCCCGAAGCTGATGATCTGAGGCAAGACGATATCATCCTTCCTGAAACGAAAATCCCAAAGTAGAGAATCCGTAATTGAAAAAGAATTAAAAACTCTGAATGGGCAATTAGAGCAAGGAAAGGAAAACCTGTTAGAACATATTGATTTGTTAACTAATGAGCTTCAAGATATACGGAATAAGAAGGTACAGGGCATGTTATTACGATCAAAAGCACATTGGAAAGATGAAGGTGAAAAGCCAACTAAATATTTCTGCATTTTGAAAAAAAGACAATACACAGAAAAAATGATACCCAAACTGATAAGAGACGACGGGACAGAATGTAGAGACATCAAGAACATATTAACAGAACAAAGTAAATTCTACGAGACACTTTATAAATCCTTGAAGGGGGCGCGGTGGCTCAGTTGGTAGAGGTGCAGGCTGCAAGCCGAGAGGTCCTCGGTTCGAATCCCACCTGCGGCAACCGCGTTGTGTCCTTGGGCAAGACACTTCACCCCGATTGCCTACATGGGGGCACGATGACGCTGTGTACTGAGGCGTACTGCACGTCGATGGTGCGCATGTCTTCAACTAATCTAACCCTGCCTGTGCTGCGGTGCAGAGTTCAGAGTTACGATGTTGGGGAGCTGACAGCTGCTCGTCGTTGCTCGGTGGTTCTCTCCGGGTACTCCGGCTTCCTCCACCCGTAAAACTGTCACGGTCACGATTAGCCATTGTGCATAAGTATGTGACCTTAAACATCAATAAATAAATAAATAAATATAAATCCTTGATAAATCAAAATTACAAAAAAGAGGAATTGGAAAATTTATTTTTTGATTCAGAAAACCCCTTTTTGACAAAGTTTGATACAGATGATAACTTATTTCTAGAAGGCACTCTAACTCTGACCGAATGTTTTTGATCACTTCAGGACATGAATAATCATAAGTCACCTGGTTCAGACGGCTTCACTTCGGAATTCAATAAAAACCTTTTGGAACGGTTTAGGTCAATACTTAGTATATTCTCTAAATTACGGTTATAATATTGAAAAGCTACCAATCACGCAGAGACAGGGGGTTATAACATGTATACCAACGGAAAGGAAACCAAAAACATATAAAAAATTGCCGACCAATATCTCTCCTAAATTTTGATCAGAAAATTGGCTCTTCGGCAATCGCAAATAGACTTAAAAAAGTTCTTCCAAAATTAATCTCCGAAAGTCAGCTAGGATTCATTACAGGACGATTCATAGGTGAATCGACTAGGCTAATATCAGACTTAATAGAAGAACTGAAACTATGAATCTTCCTGGAATGCTAGTCCAGGTTGACTTTGAAAAAGCTTTTGACTCCCTAGAATGGCAGTTTATTAGGAAAACACTGGAATTCTTTAATCTTGGTAGCTTCACAATTCAGTGGTTCAATACATTTTACGGCGATGTTTCCAGCTGCATCATAAAAAACGGACATTGTTCACAACTCTGCAGCATAGAAATGGGCGTACGTCAAGGAGACCCGTTGTCACCTTATTTATTTATATTATGCGTGGAAATTCTTAGTGCGTCTCTAAACTTTAACACAAATATTAATGGAATTAAGATCAACGACTCTGAATATGTCATCAACCAATACGCTGATGACAGTACCCTGTTTTTGGAGGATAGTGAAGAAACATTAAACGCAGCTTTAGATACCCTTGCAAACTTCGCAATAATATCAGGCCTCAGTGTAAATTTTAATAAAACCCAAATCGTATGGACAGGATCTCGACGGGGTTGTGGGCAAGAGTTAAATACTGTCAAACCCATAACATGGAATCACAGTGGATCTTTTACTATTCTCAGTATAACGTTTGAACTGCTAAGTAATAACTGTTCAAAAAACATTTTTTTCGGAAAAAATGAATAAAATAAAAAGACTTCTAAATAACTGGTCATTTAGAAATCTTACTCTGGTTGGGAAAGTTACAGTAATTAAAATTTTGGTTATTCCAATTAGTATACAGTCGCTAACCGTCCTACCAGACCCGGCAGACGAATTAGTTGACGAAATTCAAAATATATTTTTCAGGTTTCTATGGTCGAATAAGAATGATAAAATTAAGCTTGAAATATTAGTCAATTTAGCAGAAAATAGAGGACTTAAACTCCCTCATGTAAAAACACTCTGTCATTCACTAAAATTAATATGGATAAAAAAATGAATAGACCCTGAAGTAATGGCCCAATGGAAAACGCTTGCTTCAGATCACTTCGAAAACTTTGGGGCGAACAACATTTGGTTCCTGACGAAAGACGGCTTATTAAAGGCTGCGGAGCATTTTAGTCCTTTTTGGGATGTGTCATCCGTTCCTGGTCAATTTTAAAAGAACCTGAGCCCACAACCCCGATCGAGATACTTGCACAACCACTATTTTATAATAAATATATAAAAATAATAGGACGTTTTTCTATGCCTGCTGGTGCATATTTTTTATAAATGACATTGTGAATGAAAGAGGCTCTTTTATTAATTTTAATGGTTTTAAACAAAAATACGATCTCCATATACCATTCACCACCTACTTTGGTGTGGTTAATGCTATACCCGGATCATGAAAAAATAAATTAACAAATAATAAAAAAATTAAGTATATCTCAGACACACTGATTGACGACCTAAAATACTGTAAAAAAGGTAAACCCTAAGTTTTGTCCTACCTTCCTCGTGAAAATTTCAAAGGAGCCAAAATATACCCAGGAAAATGGAATGACCTACTAAATGACACGATTTGTAATGAAGATTGGAAACATATATATATAAACAAACATTTACAGCGACAGATGATACCTATTTACAAACATTGGAATTCAAAATTAATCATAGAATTTTATTTACAAACTCTAAACTTTTTAAATGCAAGCTGTCCGAAACAGAACTCTGCTCTTTTTGCGGAAATGTTAAAGAAACTATTACGCACTTATTCTACGAGTGTTCTTACTCAAAAACAATATTACTAAGACTGGTAGAAAAACAACATCAACTCATCCTTTACTTCACATATTAATACAATGAAAACCGAAATAATTTTAGGTCACAACACCCAACGTAGATAGACCGATTTTCTGGAATACGTGTTTACTACTACTGTACACAAAATACATCTACACTAGCATGCAAAAGAAACAAATCCCATCCTTTTCAGGGCTAGTTGAAACTCTAAAATCGTATAGAAACATGGAATTATATTCCACATATCTGTATCCAGTCGGCAAGGCAGAAAATTTAAGGAAGAAATGGAGTTACGTAAAGTATTTATTCCAAGAAGCATTTCCAAGAAGCAACTGTATGCAGACTGTTCACATGTATACATATTGTATATTATGCAGAAGTTTATTTTTGCCAATAAAAACATTAAAAAAAGAAAGAAAGTTTATCTGGTTTATTGATTATTTATCCAGTGCCGTAGTGGGTACACGAGAGGTTTATTTACTAAATTTGTGATCGTTGAACAAGGCAACTTTTAACGTCACATGTTTAGAAAATACGCCCTCTCGTGTTTTACGATGTAGCATTTGGGGCTCTGTATAGTGTCCTGTGGGAACATATACGTTATTGTGATGAGTTGGCGGTAACATGCTCTGAGGTTTGCAGATCGGAGCGGTTGAACATAAGCTCCGAGCCGCAAACCTCAGACCATGTTACCGTAAATTCATCACAATAACCTATAATGTTGACGAATGGGGAATGATCCTTAGCAAAATATAAGTAGTAAAGTTACTATATCGGATTTATAACCGATGTATCCTTGCCAGTGCTTTTGAGAAATATTGTGCTGAAGAAAACGTTGTATAAGGCGTACGAAAATCAAAATCTGAATACTACTAAGATCCAAAATAGCCAAATTAATCCCAAAACTAAATCATCTCAATGGAGGAAGTCGTTAAGAAATTAGAGGACGGCACTCATATATATTACAATAATGGAGTTACGGTACCAGAGGCGGCGGGACGAGAGGGCTCGTGGCACACGTGCACCGTCACTTTTTCACAGATATGTTATGCGGTTACACAATGAGTTAAAATGGGTGCATGCAAACGTATCCATATTCCGGGATTACTGTAATATATTATTTTCATATCTGAACAAAGTTGGTTGCATCTGACCAATGAATCCCATCTATGGTCGCTTCGCTCTGTATCTTCTACTTCAACCATCTTCCAACCTGAAGGCTAGCCTTCAGGTCGGAAGATGACTGAAGTAGAACAAATAGACTGTGACCACATCTATACGAAAGACCAGGTTGTAATAGTATATTTACCGATATACGACTTTCTGCCAGGACGAACTTCGTTAGTCTTTGAACTTTGTGGCTCTCTACTTTCATTGAGTTTCCACCACCTCTGCCTGGTATCCATGGCCTTGACGCGGATAAAGCAAAGACATTAAAAACTACTTCAGTCCAATCTCAACTACTATCGATACCAATTCAACTTTCCTACCACGAATTTCCAGCCTTGACCTACATTTAATAATATACCATCGACCACAAAAACGTTACTGAAATACTAATACTAAAATGTGAATGAGGATTTTTGTGAAAACGGAGATCGGATCTGTTCATTACACAAGGTAAATAGTATAAAAAGGCGAGCCTTTCAGATAGTTATACACAGTGGGAGGAGTGGAGTATCACGCAGTCATTCGAAAAATGGATTTTACGCTTAAAGACATGCTCTTGAATTCCTTGATAGCGCTTAACCCTCTTCAGCCTGATGTCAAAACATATAAGTTTCAAGAAGCAAATGTTTCCCATAACTTGGAATTGAACCAATCCAATCTTGTTTGACAGAACTCTGTCAAACAAGATCAAATAAGTTAAATTCCTAGTTCATTTTGATTTTGACCCGCAAACCATTAATGTCATTAAAATCCGCAAGCCATTCGACGATAACTCCATTACATCTTGTATGGCTCTGATACTAACGTAATCACTTTCCATGTTTTTCTCAAAATTGATAGCCCGCTCGCTCTACGGTGAAGAGGTCAATTTATCCGACTACGTGACTTCACTGCGTAAAACCCCCAAAACTCTATTTATTTACTGGTTTTGAACGTCAGTTTCGGAAAAAGGATATATTGTTCCTTGAGTCCAACTAGGCGTCATCCGCAAAACTAAAGCGTTGCCGACAAAGCCATGCCACACTCAAGGTACGATATTAAGTCCGCAACGCAAGTGTGAAGTCAGTTTGAGCCAATCGTTTATAACCCTGTTGGCCATTTAAAAGCCTTGTGGTTCTTCTGCCCAGTAGTTCGTGAACTGCAGATTTGTTTTTTGGATCTTTCGATTTTTACTGATCTAGGAGTTAGGATAATAGTTGATGTCCACATGTCTGATGGTTGACTAACAATATATCAACGTGTGCGTATGCGAGCAACATTACTAAACGAAATAATTTCAAAATGTAAGTATTAACCCTTTACGCAACGAATCGGCCGCATTCGCCCGCGTAATATGCAAATTCAGCAGTTGAAAAAATATTATATTTCAAAAAATCTCAACAAAACCATATCATGTGAACCCTCGTTGGAACGAGCTCGTCGAGCTCGTTCCAACGAGGGGTCACATGATATTGTTTTGTTAACATTTTTTTAAAAATTAAGAAAAAATGTTATTTAAAATAATAAATTACCATATCGTCTGCGTTGGGTAAGGGGTTAAATATTCGCAGGTTTTGTGCGAACACAAATCATTCATGCACGTATAGTGAACGAGTGTGCTGAGATAGCCCAATAAAAAGAACACAACTGAAACAAACAAGTGTAGAAATGCATTTAGATGTCTCAAGAGGCGAATCCTGCATTTTACAAAATGCACTCTTCGAGGCCAGGTCCTTCAGTGGTCCGTAGGGGTCCTTCAGTGGCCATGCCCCACATTGTGAATTTTCTCTAAGTTTCAATGTGTTTGGTATTGATTTCAAGTCGACTTTACTTTCTGGCTCTTTGATGTTGGTATGATCCAATTACTAATTTATTTTGTCCCGTCCTTTTTGGTTCCAAAACCCTTAAAGGAGGTTTTGGGGTGAATTAAAACATCTCGAATTAATGCAATTTTCAGCATTTATTTTAAGAAATGCACCAAATGCTCTTGGGTGACTCCAGTAACCTTGACACCCATTGTGGAGCCGTGTTGAATTTCAGTGTGGTAGGTGTTGATTCCAAGTTGACGTGTCATACCATACCTGGTATAAGCGCGACCTACTCAATAATTTTGTTTTCTGGGTTTGTGACTAACCCTTAACAGCTTTTGACCCCCTGAGGAACTTCAAATCAAGGGCAGTTGAAATGAGTGATACGGCTACAGACTAGACTGTCCATGAATTCGTCTGACACGCATATACCGAATAGTCATAATTCTCAAACGCGGGATCGAAGAAGGGTGCTCTGTGTCAGCATACGTGTACAGATTCTACGATATCAAGTAATCCCGGAGTCGTACTCGGACAGTTTTAATCTTGAGTTTCAATTTTTATCTCCTGAGTGGGATTGCGGCATACAATTCTGGTTATAGGGATTGAACAAGTCCATTTGTATTTGTAAAGAGGTTCAGTAATAATTTAATCCACCAGCCCCGTTGGTAGAACATCATGCTGCTTGCAACCCAACCATCATTTTTTTTTGTTACGCAAAAGTATACGCCTTCCAGTTTGAACGGACTAGCGCTATTGCACTGTACCAAACTTCCTCCAGCAAACTGCGCATGTATTGTGTAATTGTTCGCGTGGACATTAACCCTTCGAAACAGAGCGGCCGCTTTTCCGGTCAGGAACATGATACGTCTTAACGTCATTATATAGGATGGCTGTTCAGTAAATGTGCAGGGTAGACCAATCAGTATTTTACTACTAAATAATGAATATGGACTCTTGTAACTGTTGCCATTGAACTGGCTTGGAATAGACCACTAGCGCTGGGAGCACGGTGGCTCAGTGGTAGGCCTTTTGACTTCTATGCTAGAGGTCTCGAGTTCGAGCCCCGTCTGGGACGACCCGCGTTCTGTCCTTGGGCAAGGCACTTTATCCCGGCTGCCTACACGGGGGCACGATGACGACGTGTACTACGGCGTACTGCACGTCGATGGTGCACATGTCTTCAACCGCTGTAACCCTGCTTGAGCGGAGCTTGAACAGAGTTAGAATGTTGAGGAGCTGACAGTAGCTTGTCGATGCTCTGTGGTTCTCTCCTGGTACTCCACCCGTAAAACTGTCACCGCCACTATTAGCCATTGTGCATAAGTATGTGACCTTAAACACCAATAAATAATAATAAATTAATACCACTAGAGTTCGAAGGGTTAATGGTTTTATCCAAAAGCTTCATAGGGTTACAGGATTAAAGTATTAGTTTCGTAACTCCTTTCTTTCCAATTCTTATTTAGTCTACTGAGAAGCCAACTTTTCCTTTTAGCAAAAACGCAGGCCACACACATTGCAAGTGTTAAGATCTGACTCGTAAAACTGTTGAAATTATCCATGAGTATCTGTGCCGTCAATGTTTACCATTGATCTTCTGACACCTAGAAATGAAGAGGTACTTCCTACAGATTAGTCAAAATATCTTTGTTATCGATCGAAGTTATTGTTTGTCGATATTTTTTATAATGGCGGTATACCTTGGATGAAAAATACGTCTCGTCCATGATACACAGATCAATCACGGCGTTCTGACCAAGAAGGTGTTATCAGGTGTAAGGCAACGTGTTGAGATTAGTTTTGATGGGGACAACCGTTGAGTTGTTTGGTGAACGGGCAAAGTGTCACTGCGCAAAAGCTCATCACCACAAAATCCCGAATACGAAATCTCAATTCCATAAGAGCCCCGAAGCACACAAAGTAAACACATTACAAACTCCCTCTACATTTTGTTTTAGTTTTTTGCTTGTTTTCTTGTTTAACCCTTTATCTAACACTTGCAAAACAAATTCTTGAATAACTATTTTTTTTCATTTTTTGTCTCAAAAACATAGATTTTGACCCCTCATTGGAACGATCTCGACGAGCTCGTTCCAACGAGGGGTCATAACCTAAGTTTTTGAGACAAAAAATTTAAAAAATAATGAAAATTTAGTGGCGATTTTTGTGAATAGCGCTGGCCGGTTTTGGCCCTTACGTTGGGTAAAGGGTTAATACTTCAAGATAAAAAATAAGTTTAGGTACATTTATGAACAATTTGTTTATGTTACTTTGATTTATCTTATTGTGTTTAATTTTACCTTATTTTAAATATCTAATTGCGGACGCGTTCGTATTGTAATAAAGTGAGGCACTTTGATACATGTTTATCTTAACATTCCGACTAAGTCTGGAGTCTGTTTGGCATGTTTGGTTTGCTATTACAGAAAAAAGAAACAGAAAAAACTACATCTATGCCCTTACTGTCGGGGTCGTCTCGATATGCCGGCAGCTATTGTTTCCAGTAGTACGGTCAGCAGGTGTGAATAAACCGGATGATCAAGAGATTACCTCTCATAGTCTGCATCTTATTTTTGCGACTTGCTGGAGGAAATTATAACTACAGCAGCTGTATATTTTTCATTTTTATTATCTCATTTCGCATATATCATACAATATATTTAACAATATTTTAGAGCTGTAGGTTTTTAAATTTCTTGTTCGGTTTCGGTTTTGGTTTTTCAGGTGGAGTAAAACCTCGGTTCGGTTCGGTTTTCGGTTTGTTCATGAGGCCAAGTAAAATTCAATAAAACTCATTCTTATGTCCGGAGTCATAACTGAATGGTAGTGAAATTGAGTGAAACTCAATGAATCATTGAATGCCCGAAATAAGCTATAATACATGGAGAATCAGGAAGGCCAATATAATAATTACCTAAATATACAGAACTGTTATTGTACTTGGCCATTTTTCGAGGACTGACACCTACACGCAACTTTAGGAAAGCTGCAAACACAACTAAACTAAAATGTCGGAAATTCACAGAATGCAGCCTTCCCAGAGTAGTGAGAGTACCCAGACACTGCCATTGGCAGTGTCTGGGTACTCTCACTACTCTGGGATGGCTACATTCTGTGAAATTCTGCAGCAAGAGAGTATTTAAAAAAAAACGAAAAACCTAAGATTACGGGATGTCGACGGTTTCGGTTTCGGTTTTTTAAAAAAAACTAAAAACCTCGGTTCGTTTTCGGTTAGCCTACAGCTCTACAATATTTGTCACATATTTTTCGCATACATATATTATAATTTTTTTTAAAATAAAGTAACATAATACAGTAATGCAATGCAATAATTAACAATATTTTTCACATATTTTTCGCATACATCATACAATATATATAAAAATATTTACCACATATTTTTCGCATACATATATTATTATTTGTTTTAAATAAAGTAACATAATACAGTAATACAATGCAATAATTAGGAAAACAATTCAAAATATTGTGAAATACAGAACATATTACAATGAACCACACGAAATACAGTTTTCTCAGTGGCCCTGCCGCGAACATTTTGAAACCGAGTCCAAATACTCGAACCTGTCCATTTCCCCCTCTTGCAACACACGTTTATAATGTCTTATTGCATCATCGACGGCCAGGTATTTCCTTTTTCTGGGTGCCACTTTTCCACCATTACTTATTTGTAATATTGTTGCTTCTTGATATGCCTGCTCCTCTATGATAAATTGGATCACTGTCTGCGGTTTACTTGAGAGATACGAATTTGTATATGCTCGTGAAAGTAAAGAAAACAAATTAACTTTTTGTCGAGTTTTATTTGTTAGACTGGATGACGTCTCATGTATATACCCAAGTGTTTTTACCGATAAACGGCTTTGATGTGACACATTAATGGAATGGGCATTCTAATACTTTCCAAAACGAGGTTATATGAAAGATGCCTGTACAAATTAGAAATTAGAGACTTGAAGAAAGGGCATCTTAACATTTTCAGGCAACCTGTTTTTCTAGGAACTTTTACAGATTTAAAAAGAAAGAGAGAGGCAAATTAACCACACTCCTCTCCTTAGTAATGTTTGAAATATCAAAAGTTTAAACTGCATATTTTCTCAATAAAACCGCAAGGAATTAAAACAAATCGATCTTGTTTGACAGAGCTCAATGAGCTCTGTCAAACAAGATTGAATTGGTTAAATTCCTACTTGCATTATGGGTAAAAATACTGCTTGGTATTTCGAAAATATCGCTCACAACTTTCGATCGAGGTCAGCGGTCATTGCAAGGTGCCTCGATTTGAAATGCTGATTAATCTTGTTTAATGAATATATGCAGGATGTCCAGCGAGATTATGAACTACAGCGGTCTCGGATTATGATCAGTGAATCATATAGTGAGGAGTCGCCCACTTTCCGATTCCGCGCTCATCTGACGTCAACTGATCTAAATCTCACACATTGGTTGATATCCCACATTGCTCATTCGGTGAAAAACGTCTCGTGGTATGTTTTGTTATTCACTTTCTCCGTATACAAGACCACATGGAGGGTTGGCTGAGGACATTAGATATCTAACAACCGAAAACGAGAGACTATATGGTCCTACTTCTATGGTTGCGTACGTTACGGTACGGCCGCCGTAGACTGGTCAATTTCCACGGGCGGACAATATTTCCACGGGCGTATGAATATTAGATGTCAAACACTAATTATAGGAATAATCATCAAAAATTTAATTAACGAAGCACCGGGTATAACCCGGTGCTTCATTACTTAACCCTTAACCCAAAGTAACGACCAAAACTGGCCAGCGCTATTCTAAAATATCGCCAATTAATTTTCATTATATTTTTATTTTTTGTCTCAAAAACATAGGTTATGACCCCTCTTTGGAACGAGCTCGTTCCAATGAGGGGTCATAACCTATGTTTTTGAGACAAAAAATGAAATAAAATTAGTTATTCAAGAATTTTATTTGCAAGTGTCGTCTGCTTTTCATGTTAGGTAAAGGGTTAAAATTTTGCTGATGATTATTTGTATTACCTGGTAAACGCAGGCGTGGACACCACTGCCAACACGTGGATTACAATCAGTCCACGGCGGCTGTACTGGAGTAAAGTAATGATGGGTTGGTTAGAAAGTAGAGGTGATTTTGTCCTCTCTCTTTTTGAAGTCATTTATTTGATTACATGGGGGGCGCGGTGGCTCAGTTGGTAGAGGTGCAGGCTGCAAGCCGAGAGGTCCTCGGTTCGAATCCCACCTGCGGCAACCGCGTTGTGTCCTTGGGCAAGACACTTCACTCCCATTGCCCACGTGGGGGCACGGTGACATTGTGTACTAAGGCGTACTGCACGTCGATGGTGCACCTGTCTTCAACCAATGCTAACCCTGCTTGTGTGGAGTTGGTATGTTGGGGAGCTGACAGTTGCTCGCCGTTGCTCGGTGGTTCTCTCCGGGTACTCCGGCTTCCTCCACCCGTAAAACTGTCATGGTCATGATTAGCCACAGTGCAGAAATATATGACCTTAAACCCCAATAAATAAATAAACAGTATATTTAATTACATTACACATTATGTGATGAAAGGGAATCTCAACTTCGTGGCGACTAAATATAAAATTTCCGAACCGAGTTCACCAAATATCGACCTGCACCGAGGAGAGCCTCGGCTCACATCGATTTCATGGAACTCTGTTCAGTCCTCCTTGGCTCACATCGATTTCAGAGAACTCTGTTCAGATATTTCATATCAAGTCGTGAATCATCTTTTTCTCTTTTGTTTTGTCTTTTCGTTTGCGGTTTACGACCTTTGCAACAACTCGTGTCGGATACTGTAAAACAGTTTCATGTGTTGAGGTAACGTAGCAATTCATATTGGTCATTTCTCAGCAATTTTGTTATATGTGTTACATCAATAGCTGCAGTTACCATCATCAGTGATATTTGATTGATTAAAAGGCTGCCTTTTCAGGTTTTTGACGACGGAGTATAAATGTGTCCGTCTCATTGTTGCCTCCCGTCTGTGATTTATTTCTTTCAGGCAGGGAACGTGATACTTTGTCCCTTACCGACAATTGTAATACATAGTTCGACTGTATTAACCTAGAAACACATGAAAGAATAATATGTAAATGTGTTACGATTTAACCCTTTACCTAACATGAAAAGCAGACGACACTTGCAAAACAAATTCTTGAATAACTAATTTTTTTCATTTTTTGTCTCAAAAACATAGGTTATGACCCCTCGTTGGAACGAGCTCGTCGAGCTCGTTCCAACGAGGGGTCATAACCTATGTTTTTGAGACAAAAAATGAAAAAAATAATGAAAATTAATTGGCGATTTTTGAGAATAGCGCTGGCCGGTTTTGGCCGTTACGTTAGGTAAAGGGTTAAAGGGTATACCGTATCCGTATCTCTATTTATTTAACTTGTAAACACGTTGCGTTGGCGAGATTTACTTTGCTGTCCAAAATACTCGACGCTGTACACCCGAAAGCAACGTCGGATCTAGAATTCTGGTTGGGGTGCCACATTTCAATCATGGGTCATCATACCAAGATTCACCCGACGCGCGTAGAGGCAAGTTGAGGTGAGCACGATAGCGGGTATTCCAATCTCTTCGGTGAGGTCGGAGGGCCTTCCGGCAAAATTGTAGAAAATGAGAGTCCGCTGTGGCCATCATGTGGCCTCTTTGCACGCGACCACAATATTTTGCAGCCAAAATATGTCCTCAATTTTGTACAGACTCATTCATATTTGGAAAAAGGGAAGCTAATTTATAACGGATCACTTGAGAACCACGCAGGAGTCAGAGCTTTTTGCACTGTGCATAGTATTATACGCGATAACGTATGGACATTCACCTACCTGCAGTTCAGCCTCCGTGGACTGGTCACTTTCCACGGGTGAACAATATTTCCACGGACCCAGTAATCTTAGATTCCAAACACTAATTATAGGAATAATCATCAAAAATTCAATTAATGAAGCACCAGCTTTTTGAACCAAAGGGCTTCATTAATAAAAAAAATATTGATGATGATTTTTATTACCTGGTAAACTCAAGTGTGGACATCACTGCCCACTCCAGGATTACGACCAAACCACTGTGCATGTACTGTGCGGTAGTGGATGTCCAGTGTTATTGCGGATAATATATTTCTCTGGTTCGTTCAGTAAATCTTTCAATCAATCATATGAATTCTTTTTTGATATTTCTGAATCTTTTTAGTTGTTCAAGTGTTTAACATTTGTTTTACAAAGAATAAATTTCTTTCTCGCTTATAACATTATTTTTTTGGAAGAAAGAACTTAAATACAGGTTTGGCATCTGAGATTGAGTACTGGCCGAATTCTCTATCCACTTGAATTGTTCATGTCCGCATAAATAGGAAAAGGCTAAAAGATGCTTTCTTCAAAGAATTCGTTTTTAAAAAATGCTTTTTTCTCCTAGTCAAAAATACAAAAGGGGCATTTGAATGAAGCAATAATTAACGGTAATCATTTTTGGTCGTGGTTGGTGTTGGAGAAATTTATAATTTAATATGACCTCTGTTTTCTGGATCCCAACATACACTAAAAGGTGGGAAAGTGGATCACGAGAAAAAAAGAGACCGCATGGTTTTCTCCTTCAACCTTTATTCATAGTTTCTGCGACTGAGCACAAAAATTTCCCTCAAACTGTCAGCTAATTGTATCCGGTGGTCCATTAGTCTTAAAGGTTTATAGTTTGGCAAGTGCTTATTCTGAGGACGTCACCAGTGGAAGTGTAAAAGAAATATCGGACATGAAATCAAACCAGTGGGATATAATTAATGAATTTATTTATTATTTTTTTTTTTTGGGGGGGGGGGGGGGGGGGGTAACGATACATTCGATAGACAGGATCACCTCGTGTCGGACAATTTTACAGGTGGAGGAAGCCGCAATACCCGGAGAAAACCACAGAGCGGCGTCAAGCAACACGTCCCTGAGTTCCAATGTGTTCTATGTGCCAGCAGGCACATAGAACACGTTGGAACTCAGGGGACGAACTGTCAGACTCCCCAACTTAGTAAGCCTTTCAGTCGGACAATTGTACTGGTGGAGGAAGCCGGAATACCCGGATAAAACCACAGAGCGGCGTCGAGCAACACGTCCCCTGAGTTCTAATGTGTTCTATGTGCCACGTTGGAACTCAGGGGACGAACTGTCAGACTCCCCAACGTAGTAACGCCTTTCAGTCAGGGTTAGCATTGGTTAAAGTTAAGGGCACCATCGACGTTCAGTACACCTTAGTACACAGCGCCACCGTGTCCCCACCGGGCAATTGGGATTAAGTTCCTTGTTGAAGACACAACCCAGTTCCTGCAGGTCAGGATCGAATCATTGACCTTTCGGTTTGACGTTCAATACATTAACCACCGAGCCACCGTGCTTCCAAACCTGTGGCGAAGTACTCATTGGCAACATATCTGATACAACATCAGGCCCAGTGCCTTTGCCTTTACTTGCATAGCTTTGCCGAGGTGCTCCCATCATAATAAGGCTTGGCTATCTGGTCTGTGAATTAAGTCTTCCGACGACACCCGTGTTTGGAACGCACCGCAATGCACACCCCGCGTTTCCATATATAATCCTTTTCTCTGTGACATTTTCTACTGATTCTAACCACTATAAACATAGCCAGTGTGTAATAATGTACAACATCTCCACCAGCAGGACCCACTGCGTGTGAGTTAATCGACAATTACTCCAATAGTAGAAAAATTGTCTACTGTACAAATCAATACATAAGCACCCGTGCTGGGTCCCGAGTGCGAATGTAACATTTGTTTCAATACCAATCAGCCGCATGTGTTATTTTACTTGCCAAAATATTTAACCCGAAACAGGTGAGTATACGCTTTTAGCTTGATGCTGAATCCACGTACATAACGGCTGTATGCTCTGTATCTACTGCTTAATTTGTACATTATACTTTGGAAATAAATACAGTTTAAACTTTAAACTAAACATGTGTTGTTTCAGAATTGTTCCCATTCCAGCCCAATACTACACTATTGTAGATTGTCGAAGCATGACTACCCTTGCCGTATTGGCTTTTCCTTTGGAAGACAGGCGGATACTGCGCACATAAATCGTATTAATAATTGCTGACGCAACAAACTCATGTGATGAGTTTGTTTGCCTTCATGTTATACATTCCTTAAAACAATCCCTGGAAGAAATACTGCATGATTTTTAGTGCAAAGCACATTTGCAACAATGGCTGTGTCGCATTTAACACCCGAGCTAAGTAAACATACGACCCAGTTGATTGGGATTGTCACAAAAGACATCTTCAAAGACACGTTGGTGTATAAAACGATATGTTTACCTATATGGGAAGGACTTTGACGTTTGTGCTGTCACGAATCACCCATTGTCTATTGTCATATAAACGCATTTTAACGGCAGATCATTAGCATTTGAGTAAATATAGGCTTAACATTGAGTTTACTAGGGACATCACAGCGATACGTAATGTCTCTAAATTTAAGCAGTTAATTTGTCTAAAGGATTCAACTGGGATAGCTAAGTAACACTAAAACAGAACACAGTGAGGGTGGAGTGCGGGGGACATGAATCAATGACCCGGAGTGGTGTTTCAGAAATCATGAAATAGAGGCAGACTCAACCAAGGGTCGTTGAATCCTGTCACACCAGCTCTATCAGAGTTATATTCTGTATTTATACGACGACTAAAGTTGAATTAAGTGTATGAAATAGATATTTTAACCCTTTACCCAACGTAACGGACAAAACCGGCCAGCGCTATTCTAAAAAATCGCCAATTAATTTTTTTTCATTTTTTGTCTCCAAAACATAAGGTTATGACCCCTCATTGGAACGAGCTCGGCGAGCTCGTTCCAATGAGGGGTCATAACCTATGTTTTGGAGACAAAAAATGAAAAAAAATAGTTATTCAAGAATTTTTTTTGCAAGTGTCGTCTGCTTTTCATGCTAGGTAAAGGGTTAAAGAAAACTATCAGCTTCAACGGTCTGATAACTTTCTTGCTTGACGCTGTTTTGTGTCGAAGGATTTCATTCACCTCATAACCTGACTCAGACGCGTAACGCTCAATCGGATACGTTCTAACTTGACGTTCTTACACGTAATCCAGATTCATGTGTGGTGTATCTAGAACATTTCCAAATGTGTGTAATGTATCGCGTAATGTTGACAGGGACGTGGTGACAGGTGGGGGTGTGTCACCCCTCCCAATCCTGGCCAACATTTCCTGTAGTTGGAAATTTGGAGGGCAAGTCATGAGTAGTTGTAAATTCCGTCTATCTGGATTTTAGAGCTGCTTTGGTGATGCTGATGTCTCCTGTACTTCCCAAAATTCCAACTCTGTTTCAAATCGGCAAAATTTCTAACTGTTACTATTTACAACTACAGTGTACGCAATATCGAGCTTCATAAGTATGCATGATGTCAATCGGCACGAGATTTCTATAGTACGTTTACTTATCGTGATAAAAAAAAATCTCGAAATGCACATCAAGAAAATTACATCATGTAAAATCGTTATCCTGAGTTAATTCCATCATTCACAGTTACAAAATGATAGAACATCGAAAACTGATCATTCCTGCAGATGATCTGATTTGATGTTAGGATACTGTGAATTGTTCAGAGTTCTAAGCTTGAGAATTTGTTTAGCACACATTCAATTCCCAGAAGAATACCAAATAACAATAACCTGATAATTCTATCATACCTGTGTTGGCATTTCAGTTTCTAGAATCAATCTTATGCCCCCTTTCATGACTTCATTTTCAAAATCTTTCTCTGTTGGAAATTCACTACCCTACACCCCCTCCCCCCCCTCCCCCAATAGGAAGCCTTTAGCCACGTCCCGAATGCTGAATACGCATAGTAATCGTAGAACAAAATATTAAGCTCTCCTCATTGCAATTGCAATATGATTGCACAATTTCACTGTACACCAGAATCACTTAAGTCCTGTACCTCACGAATAAACCAGTACTTATTTCTGGGAGATGTTAGTATCACAAATAGGAACTATTTGCACAGCCGCTCAATGACAGGGAAGAGAAAAAAAATACAGGTCGAGAACTACAATGCTTTCATGCTTTACAAATTTACTTCCGCAGGTTGCATCTAATCACACCCTAGTGTGCTTGTAAACTACTTCGATATCAAGATCTAACATAGTGTACTTAAATATTCTCCGTTGCCATCTACTATTACATATCTCAGTGTTACCTTGAAAGACGTTTGCCTCGCGGCAATATTTTTATCAATCTTGTGTTTCTGTTTTTTTAAATCACTCAACCTTGTTTTCGTCTTTTTGGATATAATGTATTGTCTAGTGCCTACTGCCGGGGTTCGAACCCCATCCTAGATAACTTCCTTCAGCTCCAACCGCAGATAGAAACTATACTGAACGACGTATACCACTCGGTCACCTAGTGGTGTACGTGGTTTAGTGTAGTTTCGCTAGGAGACGAAGAAGAATCTTTGTTCAATAGTTGGAATACAAACAGGTTATCATGATAATGTGCACGTCCTGTGATTTGCATCAGGTTCTCGGTGGTGTCCAGAATGGGATCTCAACGAGCCGGCTTTTCCGAGAATCTTAAATTATTAATACAGTTTTGGGACATAATGTTGGGCGAGAAAAAGTTTAAAAAAACATATTTTTTATGGAACAATATTATTGTGCACTTTAACAAACAATGAGTAACGCGGTCACCGCAAATTTTCAATGTTGCGTTGTAAAATTATTCACTCTCAATTTCACTTCTAATTAAGTTGAATTTACAAATGTGTAATATTTTATTGTGCAGTTTCTATTTATTGTGTGTGTGTGGGGAGAAGGCGGGCATTGGCTATTAATAGTTCTGTCGCTAATTGTAAGGAATTCTGTATTATTTTGTAATCGATCAGCTGCTGAGTCGATCAGTGAAACGCACATAGAATGTATTCATGCACCTGTTATGATAGCCCGTTGCGTTCCCGCGAACGGGTCATCTATATGATACGGAATCAGAATGAGTCGTCTATATGATACGGAATCGGAACACATTATGTGATACGTGTGGTTTCTCGTGGTTTTCAAGCCAAAATGTATATGATTGTTAGATAAAAACTTTTACACTCTAATCAATGTCCTGTTCTTGTATCTGCAACTCTCGTGTTATTTGAACAAGAGGCGTTCTCGATGATTTCCAGAGAGATATACTACCACGAAATCAGGAGATATACTATCCTGAAATGTTCGTCATCAAACCTTTTAGATATCTACCACTTAAAGGGTCTTGAGTTTGAAAATGGTAGAGGCTATTTGTGACATAATTTGGTTAAACATTTTGTGCTGCAGTATTTATCTGGCGATCCTCCAGAAGGTCTATAAAAACAGGACACCACAAATCGATATCGATTTCCAAGGAGCTCGGTTTCAGAGGCACGAACACAGACTTTATTACATGCCCATGCAGTCTCTCTTATGCAATACGGCGTGCGATACGGCTGTGCAATACGGAATTCAGTATTACACACCAACCTGTTCCAACCGGGACTTTTCTTTATGCAATGCGACTGCATAAAGTGCATGGTGTTTACCACCGTTGATAGAAAAGAAAATTAGGTCAGTAGGTGCTTGGGTCATGTAATAAATACAAAACCACATGTATGTTTCAATGAGTCGTTTTGTATTCAATTCGTCAGATGTGCGTAGAAAGAAAACGTCTCGACCTTTGGTCGAGACGTTTTCTTTCTACGCACATCTGACGAATTGAATACAAAACGACTCATTGAAACATACACGTAGTTTTGTCTATTTGCCTATTCACTAATTCGCGGAATCAACAACCCTGGTTTAGATACCCTATTCCTGATATTTCTTGGACTAGTGTATTTTCGTAATGAAAGAAACAAGTGGTGAAGTGGTGTTCACCGTGAGCCTTTGGCGCACGGTTAACATAACTTCGCCGCGAGAAGTGAACATTTGGTACACCAAACTACTTTGGGTATATTTTATTTATACCACGATCGTCAGGTTAATAAGAGTTTAAATGTTAAATATATCAATATTCTCACGTGCGAATCTGTTTTTGTTTACATGAACACCTATGAGCGGTACATCTGCTGGCAATATGTTATTATGTTATTAAAATGAAAAAGGCCCCGTAATTTGCTCGTTTCGTTTTCTATTTCGTTTCGGCGATAAAACTGCCAGCGGAAGTACCGCCCAGCGGGGTTCATGTAAACAAAAACATATTCGAACGTGTGAATATTGATTTATTTAACATTTAATCTCTTATTAATTTGACGATCGTGGTATAAATAAAATATACCCAAAGTAGCTTGGTGTACGCATCCCATCTCAGGCCTACGGTATCCCCCTCCCATTTTGGGGGGTTCGGGTGGCTAGCCCGAGAATAATTTGAAAATTCAATACCCTCAGAGTGAATCTGGGACACTCTGTTGTTTAAATTTTCCTATTTTGAGGGGGCAACTGTAATTTTTACGGGGGCTAATGCTCTGTAGCCCCCCCCCCCCCCCTGCCACTGATGCATCGTGAAGCCGTCTCTTTCTCGAACAAATATCGATCTGTTCGCGACACGGGGTTAGGTTTTGTAAATAAAATATTGCAAATTCAAGACTGAACAAGCAGAGAAAGCGTCAGTAGCAAGGTTTTCGCGTTTAGCTTTCGGCAGGTGAGAATCTGGAGTACTAATGAGAAGAACGTTGACAGAGAATTCTAGCCAGATCACATTACCATAAAATACCACAAGGACATTGATGTTCTGCTATTTGGAAAACGAAGAGTTGCAATGTGAACCAGGAAAAAATTAAATGTTTTTGGTATTCCAGGGTATTCATGAAATTATTTGCAAATATTATATACTATATTCGTGGCGAGTACAGGGTTAAAATCGATTACAAACCAACTCACACACATCCTGAGAGAGAACCTGCTCCCCCAATTGCACTCCCATGAACAAAGTCTTGTGCCCCCACCTGGTTCATGAGATAAAAAACTGGATCTTCGAAGTCAGTCACTCGTTCTCTCTTTCGTGTAATTGATTTGTATGATGAGCTGGTCTTTATTCATGATAACTCTGTTTTTGAACACCGCTTGTGCCTTTGTTTAGGGTTCTTAATGCGAGCATCAGTTCAACAACTTATTGCAGTTTCAGAGGGACTTAGTTCCTATCTTGACTGACGTTTGCTACTATTAATGTTGTTTGCTGTCGAGATAAAAGGTTTTGTTTAATAAGTGCTGGGTGGGTCGGTTTTTGTTCACAGGAAAGGGAGAATTTGAGGGCAATGTATGACACAGCAGTTTTATGAGTGGATGACATGCAAAACGCACTTTAAATATTAATTGTTGTCAACGTGACTTGGTGCATCATATAAATTAATATTCACCCCTTATTTCCGAGCCTGTACAAATTGGGCGAACAATTATTTCATCCGCCTATTGTTCGCCTTAAAGGAAAATGGCCGCCGATTTTACATTTGTAATCAAACAGTAAAATATTCACTTCAAGTGATCTTGGAATTAATTTTATAACTCACTCGAATTAACCCAATGAACGTTGGTGGTATCTTCTTTGTTACGTCAAAGGCATCTATTGGAAGGGTCCATATTCATTATTTAGGGATGTACCAATTAATATTTTCAACGTGCAGCCTTTGAGCTGCACGTAGAAAATATTGATTGGTATCTACCATAAATTCACTGAGCGGTTAAGTATTTTATGAAAAGATACCATCTAATCCTAAAACTGCCTTCCTGGTTCAACGAATTAATTATCTACTTTACCAGTCGGTTCTGTCAAGGTGATAGTTTGGATTTTCGATTTTGTTGTATAAAAATGTAAATATTTTCGATAATCTTTCTGACTGGGTTAAACATAAAACGTAAAGATAGGTATACAATGGGCCCCGAAAACCAATTTGTCACTTAAACAGACCAGCAATAGTTCATGCGCTGCTAAATGAAGTATGAAATTTAATGTCCACTATGGAGCATTTGTTGAACGCCACATGGGCTGATAACCGATTAAAGGACTGTTCTCCTGCAAGTCGTTATCTGTGTAATTATGGCCAGTTAATGGATAATTATGGTGAGAACAATACATCCCACATGTTCTGGGCACACACCCATATTATGCATCTGGTCTGTCACGAATGTCAGGAAATATCGCAATTCGAGTCTTTCAAAGGAACTTTAAAGCGAGTATTAAATTAAGATAGATCTGAGCGGCCAAGTTCAAGAGAAGCGATTAAACCGAGAATTAATGTTCTGGCTATGGAGATAAAAATCGGGGAATTTCTCGAAAAATTCATTCCATTCTGAATGTGTGTAAGAATGCGGGTCGTTGTGAGTAGATGGGGATGTCCCATGCTATAGGTTAGAGGAGGTGCCGCATCGGTGCGAAAGTATAGTCACGTTGTGATGTAGGGGGGGGGGGGGTGGGGGGGGGGGGGGCACAGAGCTCATATTTAGAATAGGAACAGTCGCAGGCCAATTCGGTGGCCATTTATGGGAATAGGATCAAAAACACGAAGTGCGAGCTCAGGGAGCTATTCGCATTTAGGAAAACGCCATTATCTGTTTTAGAAGGCAAGCCATACGTAGGCAGAGCAGGCTTTGCCTATATGAACATTATTCTGAGGCAAACGTAAGGGAGAGGTTAACCCCATTGGTGGCGACTGCTTGTGTGAAAAGCGTCAATTAAAGTGACAATAAGCTAGTGGCCGTGCGACGGCAGTGGTAGAGTGACATTCCGCCACATGTTAGAGCAGATGCGTCCGATAAAGTGACAATACGTTAATGGCCGTGCGACGGCAGTGAAAGGGTGAAGTGACGAGGCGACCAAGGAACAAATACCGGCGAAAAGGAGGAAAAACCAGCGGCAACGGAGAATGCAGGCCCGCAAGTGACTCAAAAACTGTGTGGGTAAGGGGGTGATTGACGTTTTGTTTACCATATTCATTGGACTCCATGTAAGTTACAAATTACCATATTTATTTATATGTATATGTATTAAAGTTGTTGTTTTCAGTGAACCCCTGTTGATTTATGCTTTTCGAGGAAAAGTTATTAACCCCTTCAGGATAAGAACCACCCCATCAAAAGTGAAACGGGCGGGTTCGTCACGGTGAGACATGCGTTCACGCACGCATTCAGGCGACACTCCTTGAGTTTTGGCTGAATACGCGGCGTGAATCTATTTCTTCCAGCAGCGACAAAGCCCGGTTTCCAACAGGTTCCCTTCGGTTTATTCCAAGTATCGTCATTTGGACTCGGATGTATATGAAAGACGTGATTTACTAGTTATTCGCCGGAAAAAATGACCACTCAGTTTGGAATGTAAACTCGCGCCTTAAAAAATAAATACTCTGTTAAAAAATAAATACGCGTCTTAACAAATATACCAAAACAGGGAGACGTGTCTTTGTGGCTTGTTTGAAACCGAAATTAAAAGAATCAACTGATAACGTCCTTCTGTGTCAAGTCTTGCATTAAAATTGTATACCAGGAATGTATGTATATCCCGTTTGCCTCGATTTCTAGGCGTACAAACCAATGACGAGTCATGGCTGGGTCTATTTCTTCTACATCAACCACCTTCCAACCCGAAGGCTAGCCTTCCGAGTTGGAAGATGGTTGAATAGAAGGAACAGACCGAGCCAGCAGAAGGTGAATTTCTGCGACCAGATACAACTAGTTTTGTTCACATTTACAGAAAATGTTACAGGAATGCAAATATATTGACAACTTTACATCTCACTTCTTTAACTCATTGTGTAATCGTGTAGCATGTTAGTGAATAAATTATGGGCGCGCGCTCATGGACAACCCCCGCCTCTGTTTCCGCCGACTCTGTTTCCACAGATAACAATTTTAGTCATTAGAAGAGGTTCACGGTAAAGTTAGCTCACTTTAAACGCCTAAAATTGTCAGTAAATGTAAGACGGAGAGTATGAAGATTTCATATAAAGATTAATATTTCGAAATGTTAACGAAGTTTCATCATCGCTCTGCGCATCATCTTACAAACATGAGGCATTTTCCTGTTAGTAGTATAAAACACAGGAGCGGGATCTTTACTATTCTTTTCCCAATAAGTTTGAACGTTTTACCTAACCTGAAAAGCAGACGACACTTGCAAACAAAATTCTTGAATAACTAATTTTTTTCATTTTTTATCTCAAAAACATAGGTTATGACCCCTCATTGGAACGAGCTCGACGAACTCGTTCCAATGAGGGGTCATAACCTATGTTTTTGAGACAAAAAATGAAAAAAATACTGAAAATTAATTGGCGATTTTTGTGAATAGCGCTGGCCGGTTTTGGCCGTTACGTTGGGTAAAGGGTTAAGAAAACGGCATTTCGACCACCTTTTGATGTTCTGTAACTTTTTTCCTTCTCGACGTGACGTAGAATACAGACACTATCCTTTCAGTTAACATATACGTCTAGGATGTGACATTGTTATTTTGTTTCCTCTGAAGAAGAAAAGAAAACCTTGCATGTTACTCAAAAGATACGTTTGCTAAACAAAAAGCCAAAGTGGACACCTGGTGTTGGGATGTGTGATACTGTTAGATATTCGCAATGACGGGTTATCTGTGAACCCATTGCTTCTAGTTAGCTTGTAATAACAAGCCAAGTTTTCTTTTCCTTTTCTTACTTGCAGTAAATGAAAACAACAGAGCTGTCTGTTGCTTTCCTTTATTAACACTTACGCTGCCGAAAGCGACTATTCTTAAGTATTTTATGATGATAGCCTGTACGTTCTGGCATGCGCAGATCAAACCTACCAAATAAATAATTGTTGGAACGGGCTCAGAGAGCCCTTTCCAACAATTAATCAGATGACAGAGCTTCAAGTGGGCCATAAATTTTATTAAACGTCCTCTCAAACAGGCATATATAGAGGTTCTCTATATATGGCTAAAGTGGGCGTGGCAGGAAAAGGGTTAAAAGTAAAAGGAAACCTGGCTTTATTTTCTACAGATGTCATAAGGCATAGGTGTTTTCTCAACAATTACTTGCTTCTTAACTGGACCTTTTTCACGGGCCCAGTATTTTCAGGGGAGATAACTTTATCGAAAGTCGATTTTCATGACGACAAAAGCAATGGTCGCTAAATAAGATGACAATATGTGACCTGATACGAATGGACGAATGAACTTTGTCCGCTGTTTCGCAGTATGGTACATTAAATGATAATAACGCCCACTTTACTACAACTCCCACACAGATACCTTTAACGCCTCCCAGCTCATTAAACAAGACTTGAATATCACGGAAATTTCATTTCTGTAGGTCTATTTTCTTCCCACCGATCTGAACCATGGTTGGTCCAGTACGCTGTCGACATTTGAATCCTTATTTATACTAAGTTTCCGTCTCCTCTGTTGAGGGGTCGCTATTGCTTACCTCTCTGCAGCAACCTTTCTAAAACAAGTTGCAATTGGTACCGGTGTTGCTTCCCACCTCGAAAAATGCATCAAACTTTTATTAGAGCAGATCAACACCTTGTGCAGATTTATAATAGGTTGTGTTTCCACATTATTAAAACTAATGGTGATTAGTTCCTTTATAGAAAACCTTTGTCAGAGATGATTAATGTGGGAGCGACATGAACTATTAAATCAGTCAAAATATTATAATGCATTATTAATCTTTCTCCATTCACATGTTCTTCAATATGTCGCATGGGAATCTGTTATTTTTCATCACTTTAAAAAGAATTACTTGCTTGTTTTCCCTTAATAACGTCTACTTTAGCTGCCAGTGGAACAAATAACCGAGTATTGAATTATGTATTTGGATCTTTCATCAAACTAGTTGTGGTGAACAAGAGCATTTGACCGTCCCACTGCAAAGATATTATAACAGACTTGACTACTCTTAAAGGCCATAACCATCTATTGATAATAGTGTTAAAACAATTCGTAGCTCAGTCGACGTCGAAGCGATTTGTATTAGTGGAAAATTCCTCGTCGACTTGGGGTCAACATGTGTACCCCATTATCAACACAAATTATAGTTCCGACCGGTACATAACATAACTTTATTCACTTTCAAAATGAACAATACTCATTAGGCTTTCGCGTATTTATGGACACATGTAACTGTACTGGTGGCGCATGCGCCGATGTTCACAAAGCTCTGAAGATTTACACGAAATAGTCCAATTACACTGAACAGAAGCTGGGCTACACTGCATCAGCCGTCGAGTCATGTCAAGCGTCCCGAGAGTTCTCACAAGGAATGTACCATAAAATCAGTCACTATGAAAGGGTACTTAACTTCTTCCACGGAAGAACATTTGCTTTAAAAGCACTCTCTTTTATTTTTCAGCAAAACCAGGCAAATATGAATGTCACTAGGATCGTCTCAAAACTCTTAACTGTTGATTGTTTTGATAAGTAAAAAAAATAATGTTATGCATGTTATCTATTTATGTCAAAAATCTAAATATAGTATGCGGCCATTCTGTACGTGGAATTCTGGTCACCATTCGTGAAACATTATGTGTATTTTTATTTTTTTTTCAATTCCAATTGGGACGTTTCAGCAAAAGAAACCACCCCAGGAATCGAGACAACAGAGTGAAGTCAGTTACTTGAGAAGAAACTTGAAAATAATATTCTCCAATCGGGTACCACAAAAACAACTTCACGGAAGTCCATGGCGATTGAAATTCAGACTTGGCGTGTTAGTTTAATCCTTTGATACTTTTGTACGTCTTATGACGTACAAAATCAAACAGCGCGTTGATACTTTGTGGTCATTTGTTTTGTTATTACTTTTCGATTTTTTAAAGTTTTAACCTCAATTCCTATTTTCTCCCGAAGAGTGGTCAAGGACAACAGTTGAGCCAAATGTAATCGCAGCTTAAAATACTAATATAATCCTGCTGTCAGGACTTCTTAACTGGTTAAGTGCTAGAGGCCAATATCAGGGCATTCAAAAAATGAGGATACCAGAGCAAAAACCAACACTTTCCTTGTTTTTATTTCATATTCAGTTAAACACAAATAATATTTTGTTTATATAAATTTGTTTTATTACAATTTATTGGAGAGTGCCACTGGGCACTCTCCAATAATTTGTAATAAAACAAGTTTTGAATAACAGATTCTGACCACCAAAAATAATCTAGCCCTCAACCAGATAATCACAAAAGTGAAAAATATCTTGTTATTTGTACTTTCCGACGTTTGACGTCGCATTTTGAAAAACGTTGAAGAAACAGAATTCCCAGTGACGTTTGAACGTCAGGATAATTAAAGTCTCAAGGGATTAAACATTATTTATTTGAAAATTATGTTATATGTATACAATACATAAAATAAAAGTCACAATGAAAAAAATAAGAATTAAAAAAAAAAAATATCACAAAGGAAAAAAATAGAAATTAAAATAAAAATTAACAACTTACGATACAGCAGTATACAATACAATATGTATAACGATCGTGAAATTGCTGAGAATGGGAGGGATTGGATAGAAAGCTTATAGCTCATGTAAGTCGTTTACCAAGCGTCTGTATAAGTTACAGATTAAACATTGTTCAATTCATTTATTGCTCGCCTATGCTTGTCAAACTATCGGAGGGCTTTACCACCGGCAGTGGGTGTCTTACTTAAACGGCGATATACCCGGGGTATAGCACTCTTCACATCCCCTGCACACTGTCGATTAGTCTACCCTGCAATGAATGACACGTGAATGTTGGCTTTGTTCACCTGTTGTGTGTGGTGCCATTTCTTGTGCCTTCAAATTGTTCAAAGAAAACAACGCGTGCGGTGGGATAATGTATATATATATTGTATTTTAATTGTACAATGAAATTTGGCAACCCCTCTTTTTTATTGTCCCAATAATTCCACCGTGAGAATACCCGTCATTCACATATAATCCCAATGCACAGTATTTATCCTTGAAGCCGTTATGACGTTAACTAAGGTAAATTCCCACGATAAATCCACAGTGGCAAGCACAGTTCTGAAGTAATTCCGTTCGGTAACGTATTGTAATTCCTTTAATCCGGATATCCTTGATAAACGTAGTTCCATTAATGCGCGCCACTTGTATAGCATAATAGAGTTCCTTTACATTCAGATATCTAGCCAATTAAACATAGCTTCTAGTAATGTGAGTTCAATCAAGACTGCTGAGATATGATGAGTTAATATGACTGCAATGTGATGCGTTAACAGTTCTAGCTTAATACTTCTCGGATGCTATCTCAAAACCTGTACGACTATCAGTCTCCTTTCTCCAATACGTAGGCTGCTAGAACAATATATCCGATTGCCTACTCTCGGCAAGTATCCTCACGCGGTTTCCCCTCCGTGATCCCGGAGTTTTTCAACGTTTTATTGGACGTTCTGATCGCATTTTGAAACATTTAACTTACTTCATTGTTCTGCTATTTGGCCGCGCTGTAGGCTGTTTAAATGCACCGGATAGGATCGAAAAACTCTTTTGCCGTCGAAATTATACACGCGCACTTCTGAGAAGACATTAACTAAACTTAATAGGAAACTTCAGTAGAGGAGCATATTTTCGAGCCATGACTGTATTATATCATCATGTCACTAACCATGATGTATGCATCTGGTTCAGTCGCACCCTGGACTCCGAGATGCTAACAACTGAACAATGGAGCTCCCACTTGTTATACAGAGTGAAGGCTACCTTTGCTACCACCTGGAGTATCTATGTGCTCAAGGGTAAAATTCACCTGACAGTGGATTTTGACAAAGATGCCGAACCGACGTTCTTGGAGAGGTGTAGTACCTTTCGTGAGGGAATTTTCCCCCGCACTGGTCACCCTCCAAGTGACTCGGACTTGCAGAAGGATGATGCCAACCGCCGAATCCAGACAGATGGCAGCCAAAAGAAGAAAGAAAAAGAAAGAAGGGACCTTCCGACAGGCGAAGCGATGCCCGCCGACTGACGGTGTTCATGTTGAAGAAGAAGAGGCAAAAGGAAGGGAGGGAAGCTAGCCATGGCGGTGAAAGCTCAATGCCTGCTACACCTGACCGTCCCACGTCCAGCTCGGCACCTTCTACTACAGTGGAGGGTCCGGAGGACACTGGTTCGTCACGTAGCTGTCCAAACTACAGCCCATCACACTCTTCCTCGGAAGAGGAGATGGAGGACGAAGGACTGTTTGTGGAGCAGGAAGTTGAGTCGGACATCTCACCTGTCGCCGTACCCACTCTTGCTTCTCCAGCTTCTGCTGACCAGAACACCAACTGGGAGTGAGCACCGCGGAGTCCATGGAAGCTCTTATAGGGATGAAGTTCAGGGACGAAGGCCGCCACAAGTTCCTAATGGGCCAAGTACCATACATACGGACTACGGAAAGCGACAGTCAGATGCCCAGATGCTCTGCAACGTTTACCTGCTCACTTCAACAGAGGAAAACACTACACCACCATCTGCTGCAAGGACTAGGCCTTTCATCCCAAGCCAGTCCACTAGTCCTCCTACACCAACAACACCACCTACAGCGATCTCTCCATCACGGCCACCTCCTCCAAAGAAGACTCGCCAGAGACACAGACGCCGCAGAGTACATCATCTTCTTCCTCCTTGCCGAGCCGAGACATGTAAGAAAGAAGTATTTCAACACAGTCATTGCTGAGGGTAGTAAAGGGTTTGCCCTACACTGTCCAAGCGCGCCTGCGGCACGCGAAACCATTTGATCTGATTACACCATCCAACTGAAAGGCCAGATTCACCCAAAAACAGCCAATTAAATCTCTCGCTGCTGACACACCTCTCTCGTACAATGGACGGAACGATGTGAAAATAACCCACATTCTCTCATACATAATACATCTACTAAGCTATTTATAAATCCGATCAAAGAAACTGTTACCGCTTGATAATGCTTTTATTTTCATAAAATACACGCTTTTTCTGCAGAAACCGAAGCGAGCAATGCATTTTTCTGTATTGTCTTTGAACAATACGGATCACGTGCACGGACTATTTAACTATTTCTTTTTTTACGTTTGGCTTGTTTTTGGCCAAAAATTGTGTTTTTAATATTTTGTTAGTAAACTGTAGGCATGCAATAAATACAGAACAGCATACGCGTTGAACTGTCATTACTCAATCGATTTCGTCGGAGGGATAATATTGAACAAGAAGCCGAAGGCTTCGAGTTCAATATTATCCCTCCGCCAAAATCGATTAATAATTTTTTTGTAATCTGTAGGTGTGCAATATATACAGAACAGCATACGCGTTCGAACTGTCATTTTTTTTACCGCACTAGATCGATTTTGGCGGAGGGATAATATTGAACTCTAACCCTTCGGTTTCTCAATATTATCCCAAGATACCAATCAGGAACACTAGGTTGAAATAATAAAAAACAAAATAATAAATAGCATTCTCAAACACATGAGAACTGTACGCCGGGGGCGCAGTGGCTCAGTAAGTAGAGGTGCAGGCTGCAAGCCGAGAGGTCCTCGGTTCGAATCCCACCTGCGCCAACCGCATTGTGTCCTAGAGTAAGACACTGTATCCCCATTGCCCAGGTGTACTTAGGCGTACAGCACGCCGATGGTGCTCTTGTCTTCAACCAATGCTAACCCTGCTTGTGTGGAGTTAGTACGTTGGGGAGCCTGACAGTTGCTCGCCGTTGCTCGGTGATTCTCTGCGGGTACTCCGGCTTCCTCCACCCGACTGTCCGACACCTGGTGACCCTGGCTGTTTAAAGTGTCGTTAAACCCCAATAAAATAAATAAATAACTGTACGCCGAACATGCAAACGCCAGCACATGTTCGTCAGTACTCTATAAAGAGAGGGAGAGACAGACTGACGGAGGACAAACGGACGGATTGACGGTAACCAATATAGTATGTTTTTTTTCTGTTTTTTTTAATGACAATATTGTGATCTCCACAATTAGTCATTTAAAATCGCTTCATAATTGTATTTTGGAGGCATATCTATTTATAAATACTCGAAGCACCTATTGCAGGGATGCGGTGTTATGCCACAGCAGCGACGTATTTCACCTTGTGTGGGATGTCAATCGAGTGCTAAAGCCTAAAGCTTCCTTCAGTCCTTCATGTAAAAATGTATGCACAGCATGTGGTATGCAAAGGATGAATAAGTTTGTAGAATGGCTGATGGCCGACGTTTTAATTGTAACTTTTGTTAATGTGTTGAATAATCATGTTTGTATGAGTATTTCGTAAACACTGAGGTCAAAATGTCTCGTTTGTTGGTGGGAACCTTTATGCCATACAGTTCTGTTATCATAAAAGTCTTCTCTTTCTCGACCAAATCGACCAAATATTTACACCAGTGAAGACAGATTTTACCAAGAAAACAATGCGCACTGAATACAGAAGACACAAACGGTAATAAGTCGGAGATAGAATGTTCCTGCGTTTGTTTCTTTTATGCAGAAGCGATTCTGCAGTTTGGGCAAGAACGTGGGCAGATAATTTCGGCCAGATCGCGACTAAGTCGCGATCTGGTCAAAATTCTCTGTTCGCTTTAGCGACCACACTACTGTAGTTTTATCGAAGCTATTCAATTTGACAGAGTCAATATACGAGCTTTTTATAAACAGAGGAGGAAATTGAAAGATCGTCTAACTGATCAGGTACAACAGTCAAAGCGACGTTCACAATTGATGAAATAGTACTCATTTTAATATTATTTCAAAGAAAAGCACAAACCATTACATTCCTACTGTTCTCCGCGGTAGGAAATTCCGCATCTCCCTACAAAGAGGCTACGCTTAGTTACTCTTCACGTACGGGTAGTTTGAAGTCATACAATTTTTATACACGGAGAGTATTACTTTCGCTTGGATAGGCTGAAGGGAAATTGAAAAAAATATCGCTGATTTTATTGCAACTCTGAATAATCTTGGGTGGCTTCGCGATGATTCAAGAAATAGAACAACACATTATTATTTTTATTATATGTTTATTTTTATATATTCCTGGTTGGTGAAGTTTGTGTAATGCACAGAAAGCAAAGGTGTTTCAAGCGTTAATGGCGCACGGAAATCATCGGGGTAAATAAAAAAAAAATGAAACAAAAAGTACGATAAAGACTTCATCATCAAATAATTCACGCTTAGTGGTTTATTGATCAGAGTGTGCTAATTTGATCGTGTCCGCTTTGTATTGTGTTCTGGTGCGAGACACATCGTCTAACTTTCCTGGAAAAACCGTGTAATTCCACAAGTTACGCCTTGTGGAGTAATGCCATATCAAGCAATAAGAACAGCGGATTATGTAATACATTGCAGTTTGCAAATAAAAAAAAACGCAATTTGAAATACAATTAGCATATGAGCGAACGGATATTGCAATAAAAAATAACGCATTAAATGTAAATGCTAGGTTTTTAATTGTGTTTGAATAGTAGTAGAGGAAGCCGTACTGACGCTTTTTGCTGGACAGCAGCATACCACGTTTTTTTTTTATTTAACCCTTTGAATCCGAGGGGGCCGTTTTTCCGGCCCAGATGCATGATATGTCATAATTTCCTTAAGTAGGATGGCTTTTAACTGAATGTGTGGGGCAGACCAATTAATATTTTCAACGTGCAGCCTCATGGCTGCACGTTGAACATTTTAATTGGTCTACCCCCAATAATAAATATGGACTCTTCCAATTGCTTTCATTGAACTGAAATGGAAGATACCACCAGGGTTCAAAGGGTTAAGTTATAGTATACTTCGTCTATTCTGACCAGTTTTGCTTGGCAAAGTTTCTTATCCACATTAGAAGCAATGACTATCCGTTGCCTCCAGAATTGAGTATTAAGAGAATGCCGACAAGACAGAATATTCCGAGCGGGTGTGGAATGGTGGTATACTATGTCGCTTCGTGCTCACGTCTCACGGGATCGCGACGACTCATTGGTTAGTGCATTGACTTTCAACCGAAAGATTGATGGTTCGCTCCAGCTTTCATTTACGCTGTGTCCTTGGTCACGCCACTTAATCCCGATTGTACACAAGGGGACACGGTGGTGCTGTGAACCAAGGCGTACTGCACGTCGATTGTGCACTTGCCTTCTACCGCTGCTGACTCTGTTTGTTGGCAGTTGCTCACCGCTGCTCGGTGGTTCTCTCCGGCTAATCCAGCTACATCCATCTGTAAAAACTCCAGATACAATATGTCCCCAGCTGTTGAAAGTACCCTTAACACCAATAAGCAAACAGACAATAAACTTGTACCTGCTGGTCTAGTAGAAACCTGAAAACACATCAAGCAAATGCGTTGTCCATGGACAACCGGGTTGACTTCATAAATGTCGTTGGACTGATTTGCTTGTTTATTCTTCACGTATCTATGGGATCGAAAAAGTTACTGTACCGATAAAGTGTCGTGACCCCAAAATACGCCGTTTTCTCTATAGGATCGTGATATGATTGCTATCACATTCATGTCGGTGGACAGAGCTTTCATAACGAATATATTGAGACATCGAGACGATGGCTGACGGTTTTCGTCATTCAAAGAGAATTACAAGAAAGTTATCTCTCCTTATTTCCTAAAGTTGTCAGTAAATTTTACACTATGTTCATATAGAAATTGAAATTTCGAAATGTTAGTGAATTTATACCATCAATGTGCTCATCATTTCACAAACTGCAGGCATTTTCCTGCAGAGTGGTATCTTTTTTTGTGGTGGATTTTTACAATTTTTTCCCATTTTCCCCAATCAGTTTGAACGTTAGTAGTAGGAGAGCGATGGATCGGCTCCGATTGGCCATATCTACCCCCGGACCTAGGATGCGGCATCATAGTCACGTAACCCAATTACGACATGTTTGGCTGTCTTGGTAACCCACGTGAGCGGCCATCTTTTGATGTCATTCACATAATGATACGTGGTCTTAGTGCGCAGGCACAGCACGTTCTGTTAGGGTGACACGTGTTTCCTTAGTCCATTTTTGAATCTGGAGGCTGCCATCTTGGTTTCTATGGTAAGATATGATTGCTATGTGACCCAAAGGCCTACAGTAGGACGGGGTTATGTTCCTAGGGTGCATTCGATTAAATAGTAGTAGTTCACAGGTTCGTGTTTCCCCTAAATCCCCGTTTACTTCGTATAATTACGACAACCCCCCCACCCCCCCCCCAAAAAAAAAAACAAAAACACTGAACTAGCGAAATGGGTTCAGATTTCCCCAGAATCCCCCTTTTCGGAATAATAGGCGCGTTCCTTTGTTGAAGAGTAAATCTAATTACCCAGACTCCTCGGTTATTTCCTAGAATTATCACAAACGACCCGACAACTATTTATTTGGCTCGGATTCCTTCAGTTTCCCCGGTTTCTACCTGTTTATTTCAGGTAGGATTCCCCAGAATCCTACTTATAAGAGTAGAATGTAGTGCTAAAGTACCGAGAGGTGTCCTGAGTTGTCTTAGATTGTTCCGGAGTATACTCCAGTATCGTAGGAGAGCCTTTAATTTGGAACAGGCTTAGCAATGCGATGCTATTATTTACCTTTCCAAGTCCGTTCTGAGCAGTTCTAAACAATGGTATAGTTTATTTTGTAGTTCTGAGGTACTCTGTTGTAGCTAACGAACCTTTAACTTGGAACACTTTTACTTCCAAACATCTTCTGTCTCTTCCTAGAGTTACATACCCTATTCTGACTAGGGATAATTCTACGAAGTAAGCGAGGATTTTGGAAAAATACGAACTTACTCACTACTCCTATTCAATCGAACATAACTCTGTCCTATTGTAGGCCTTTAGGTCACATAGTAACCACGTGCTACCATAGAAACCAAGGTGAAGGCCCCTAGTATACAAAATGGACGACGGAAACACGTGTCACTCTAACAACGCGCGTTACACAAAGACTACTTAACACTATGGGGATGACGTCACAAGATGGCCGCTCGCGCGGGCTACTACGACATCGAAACCATCAAACATGACGTAACTGCATCACGTGATTATGATGCCGGTTCCTAGTTCCGCGGGTAGGTCGCTCTCCTAATACGAAAGTTTGACTATTATAATATATTGAAACCCATCTAAAATTAGAATATTGCGTTTTCACAGTCTTTTGATGTTCTGTAATTTTCTTCTGTTCATTATATCAACAGTGTACGCACCGTGACATAGAAAACAGACATTGTCCTTTCCATTTATATAAATGTTCAGAAGGTGCGATTTGCCAATTATTTTCTTTGGAAACATAAAACCTCGCAAATTACTTCAAAAACACATTTGATAAACAAACAGCCAAAGTGGACGCTAACCTAGAGTTGCAGATAGATATTCTTCATGGCGGATTAACTGTGAAGTGATTGCTTCTAATCAGCTTGCCATAAACGCCGAGGTTATTTTTGTAACTTTTAATAAACAAAAACAACAGACAGCTCTCAGAGCTGTCTGTTGTTTTCGTTTGTGAAAAGTAACAAACGGGAACTTGGTTTTATTTTCTTCTGACGTAATAGGTCTTTCTAAAAAACTACTTGCTTCTTAATTGCTCTTCCTCCTTCGTCTAATAATTTCAAGAGATATAACATTATCGAAAGTCGATTTTCATGACAATATTAGACAGGGATGCTGAATTGTGAGAACCAAAAGGAAATGGTGTGCGATGAAATTGGCTGTACTGCCCTTCTCAGAAAGGTGAAATTCCACACAGGTGTGGGGAAGAAGCGGACATAAAATTTCGATCCGATTTTGAACTAGTCGCAAACCGATTGAAATGCTCCATCCGTTTATGTGATCGCGTTAGCGTATATATCCGGGCGCCTGGTACCAAATCGCCCTGCCTGTACTGCATTGCTAGTGATTTGACACATTTTCTCCAATAAAACTTATATTTCAGATTAAATGGGTTTTAGAGAGGACAGGCGACTGATTAATTCTATGTTCATTAATCTCCAGCGGCGATGATTGTGAACACAATGTGGCTGGACATTTATTTAACACGCCACTTGTCAACATTTAATGAGAGGGCCTTTTTTCTTCGTGACCACCGGAAATTGATTTTCTTGCGAATCACCGATGCGTCGTCACGAACACGAGGAAATACACAGCATTTGGCCAAGTCATCTTATTATTTTTAACTGAAGAATCTGGTCGGCATGTCCATTCTCAATTACCAATCCGCACGTTGTTTCCGGCGTACACCGTTCTCTATTTCACGTTTTCATATTTCTAAAATAGGTTTACTGGGTTTTGTTACATCAGGCAAAGTTAATCGTTTTTCTCATCCGACCTCGGACTCAGAGTTCACGTTATTTCTAACTTATCTAACTGTGTAGTATCAGGAAGGAAACTCAAACAGTATAAAATAAAGGGAAACGAAAATGAACGGCACGTTTTCACACGAAGGCACCCAAATAAACTCTGGTTCCTTGTTTTGGGGTCAGAAGCGAAGGGAGTGGAATGCAGACCATAAGCCGGGATTTGTACACAGTCAAAATGAGTTTTTATTAACCCTTTGCCCAAATCCGCACGGGTTTAATATTTGAATACTTTTTTTTCAACTTTTTCAAAAATTTCCAACAAAACAATATCATAAGACCTCTTAATTGGAACGAACCCGTTTCATCGAATGGGTCATATGATATGGTTTTGTTGACATTTGTTGTAAATATTTTTTTTCAACTTCCCAATTCTTAAACTACGTGTGTGTTTGAGGCCGTTTGTTAGATAAATATCGCTGACGCTGAGGAAGTTTTAGTCGTTCAGTCACAATTTTTCATATAATTCGGGGCTGTTACATTGAACACCGTCTTTGGAGTTTATTTTTCAAATGCAAAACTGTGATCCCAAAGCCGTCTCTTTCTCGATCAGGTCGAGATCTGGGTTCAATACTACAAAACTTTTGCAATTGTATTTTCTAGAATGGTTTTTATCTAGTTATGACTTTAAATGGGTTGAAATGAACCATTAGCATTTTCAAATATCTGGCAATTTGCCAGTTGGAAATTTGCCGCATCTTTTAAAATGCTAATGATTTATTTTATCTAGTTATGTTAATAGGAAGACAATGCAATTCTAGGAAAATACAATTGTAAAAGTATTATAGTATTGGCTCCTGGGGCCAATACTATCAAACTTTCCAATAGTATTTTCTAGAATTGTATTTTCAAGTTATGACGTTAAATGGATTAACATGAACCATTAGTATTTCCACAGATCTCGCAGTTGGCCAATTGCCACAACTTTTAAAATACTAATGATTCATTTTAGTCAGTTATATTGATAGGTAGAAAGTACAATAGTATTCACCCCCGGGCCAATACTATAGAACTTTTACAATTGTATTTTCTAGAACTGTATTTTCTAGTGATGACTTTAAATGGTTGAAATGAATCATTAGCATTTTCAAAGATGTGGCTTTTTGCCAGTTAACAAATTGCCATATGTTTTGGTATTAATGATTTATTTTATTCAATTATATTAATAGGTAGAAAAAACAATTTTAGAAAATACAATTTCAAAAGTCGTATAGTATTGGCTCCTGTTCACAATACACTTATAGCAAAAGGTCAAAATTTCATAAAAAAAAATATTGCAAAAACGACTGAATGACGAAAAACAAACGAGATAGCATCTGTGATTCAGTCTTCTCGCATTTCTTCTTCGACGCTTGGGATTCTACGTCATCGATTTTTTTCTTGAGGCCGGGGCGAGTTGGAGTAGATGCCCTTATACCGAACATACAAGGAAGCCATATCTTTGGCCCTTCTAAATGTTCAAGAACAGAAGAAGACTGTAATTTACATCAAAAATCCAACTGGCATGTCTTGTATCGATCAGAGAATACAGGGAGCCTTATCGGTCTTTGTCTAGGGATTGGATTTCAGATCGCAAAGTCGACGGATCGGTCTTGACCCGCGTGAACTGCGTTGTGTCCTTGGATACGACACTTCCCCATCACCGTGGCCTATATGGAAGCGCGTGGGACTGCAAACTAGGACACGACGATTACAAACTTGCCTTCAACGGATAATAACCCTGCTCCCTTCCGGGTTAGCAAAGTGGAGAGTCCGACAGTGATACGCCTGCCGCCACACGGTGTTTTTTTCTCCGGGTACTTCGGCCTTTTCTACCAGTCAAATTGCCTACACGATATAACCCTGGCTGTTGAAAATGTCGCTAAACCCAACTCAACAACAAAAACCTCAGATAATACATAATTGGAATTATAACTCCCATCTGTATGTTTAGTTTAGTTTAACATATTTTATTTGCGTGTTAATATTAGATTGCATTGAAGGACAAACTACAAACGTCCCTGAAACATCAAAATATTACGTTGCCTATTGATTTTTTACACTTTAACCCCTTGAACCCGAAACGCCGTTTTTCAGTCCACGATAGTGATACGATCTTGACTCATAAAGTAGATAGTTGCTCAGAAAACGTGTGTGGTGTACCAATCAAGATTTTCAACGTGCAGTTCCAGGGCTGCACGTTGAAAATATTGATTGATCTTCCCTCAAGTAACGAATAAAGACTCCACCAGCTGGTGGCTCGGAGACGGCATGGAATAGCCTATCAGGATTGAAAGGATTAACCCGCCTGCTTTTAGCTTAAAAATGAATAAAGATGTGCATAGTTAGCTAACTAATGCATGCTAAAAATTACCCTTACAAATACGATTAAAGTTCTGGCAACCAGTCGCTGGTAAGTCTCCCGCAAATTATTACGGTGAAAATACCGAATTAAACCATTTTTCGCAATGCCGAACTATATGTGTTCGATCTTGGAGTAAATCGAGGACGTGGACGCGGAAATCGTGATAATTCTTGATAACATCTACCCGATTTCTTTGTTCTACGGTTTTTCTACGGTGAGGTTAGGAATATTCACGGTTTTGGTTCGACTCATCACGAGCGTGCAGCCGAATCATCACGAGTTTTCCAGTTTAGTAAGGTTCTGTGCGGTTCCGCTACGGTGATGCTACAATAGGGTTAAGAATACCCTACGAATATCAGCGATTGCTCCAGGATAAGGGTCGACTTCTCCTCGGATACTCCAGAATGTCCAGATCACAGCCGATTAATCACGCTTCACTTACGACTGTCCTAAGCTTAAGGAAGATTAATGACGGCTGAGTCAAGAGCAACCAAGAATGGTCAAGATTCATCACGAGGCATCACGATCCAAGGACAATTGAGTATAAAAGGGGCCGACAATTTGTTCAACAATCATTCAGCTGCAAGCTACTCAACAGCAAACATGTATGAAAGAATTTCAAAAACTGTTCAAATATATTCCTGACACCTCTTCAAAAGTTTCAATTTGTTTATGGCCAGAAAAGCCAAGAATGACCACGAATGCCCCACTGGAAAGCCAAACTGACCAAGAATAGCCACGAATACCCTCGCGGTGGACCTACGAATACCCACGATTGGCATACGAATTCGCTACGGAATGAAATATTTCGTAGTAGCACCACGATTGTTTTGAACATTTTAAAACAGTCGTAGCGAGTGCCGATTATTCCACTGATACTCAAGGTTGTTCAACGTTGCCCAAGGTTGTTCACCGTGCTCACGCGGTCTTCTTCTTGAATACCCGCGGTATCGAAACCTTAGCCATCCGTAGACTTGATCCGCGTCAGTGTGACCTGGGCTTTACGTTTTTTATTCCTCCAAAACGATGATGAATACATTGAGGTTAAACTGTTAACAAAATATATGAGATATCGCCATAATTATTTTTAATTTTGTTTTGTACCTCAGTTTATGGGATGGACTAGTACTTACACATGTACACTCGCCCAGTCCCAACACCCACTTAAACATGCACATACACATGCACGATTGGGTCGTGCCTATGACTTAAATGGTATTCCAGATACAACTCTTCTACCTTTCACCGAATATCACACGACACTTTCCACCAGTTCAGACGGACGCATTGTGGACGAATCTAATCTAATGTTAGGTTCTATTTTAACTATATGAGACGATTATTCGTCAGTCTGAATCAAATAAATCTCTTTTCGTCAGAGAGTGACGCATTTAATGAATCTATTAGATTCGATGCATCGCTTGATTCAGACACTCGCGTCTGAATCAACAGGTATAAGGTGCAACTGGAGACGCATCTTACACAATTGGATTCGATTCGTACAAAATGCGTCCGCCTGAACTGTGTATGAGGGGTGGGTGGGGTTTGGTCATACTCACAAATTATTGAACAACTAACAATTTTATTTTTTGCACTAAAAACATAACTTATGTCCACTCAGTGGAACGAGCACCTTCCAACGAGAGGGTAATAAGATATGTTTTTGTCGCAAAATTTAAAAACATAATAAAAGTGAAACAGCGACTTCTTTTGTAAGTAGGGCTGATCGGTAATTGCCGTTACGTTAGGCAAAAGGGTAAACAACGTCAACCCTTTACCTAACACAGCTTTTTGAAAAAACATAAATTAAATGTCACATTTTTCGTAAAATATTCTCTAAATTTTTTAATAAAACCTTACAAATATGGATGTCATTAGAACCGGATCCATATTTGTTTGGTTTTATCGAGATATTTTAGGCTGTGGTAGGCTTATTTTGGTCAATTTCCTGGCCGTTTTCGGTAAAGGGTTAACGACACGGACAATGTCAGTTTCAAACAGTTTCTACCCAGAACTGATTTATTATTTCTGTGTTCAACTTTACAAATTTAATCACTTTTTCGTTTATATAGTGTATGAGCTGTGGGCCACAAGACTCTGGACAGTGCATAGGACCGAATATTTGCTGCGGAGACTTTGGTTGTTTTATGGGTACAGAGGAAGCTAGCGTGTGCGAGAAAGAAAATGAGAGTATGTCACCGTGTTATATAAATGGCAAAACCTGTGGATTGAGAGGACAAGGGAAATGTGTGTCGGACGGAATTTGCTGCGATTCAGGTTTGTATAGCTTCTGTGTATTACACGAGGTATTCAACGTTACCCATACAGTACAAACTTTGAGAAATGTGCTGGATACACCAGACGTGGAATCCGGCCTTCGTGTAAGAACACCTTCTAAGAAGACCTCTGATTGGTCTTTGCAATACACATGCACGATTTGACATGAATGAACTGTTTCGACAAGTGTGTAACGTTTTGACGTGATTGAAATGTTTTGTCAGAACGCTGCCAGACGAGAAAGTAAACAGACCGTCGAAGGTGATATTTGTCTTAATTCAAGTTTAATTGTGATATAAATACAGAAACAACTCGGTTAGTGTAAGGGGTTTGGGGAATCAAGTACTCTTGGAGACGTTTTTTTCCTGTATCTCACACTCGATTTCGGCGCTCGTGAAATACAGGGAAATTCCAACTCGGGTCATTGGTTCGTGTCTCCCATACTCTACTCTGCATTATGTCTTAATACTCACAATGGATATTAAAATGCTACATCAGGACTGTGATTTTCTTTAGATTTTGTGAGGGTTGGGGGGGGGGGTGGGGGGGGGGGGCATGTTTTCCTGACCATGACATTAATTTTCCCACGTTTCGTACCTACGTATACCTTTGTTTCTCAGCGAGCCATTCAGACAAGGCGTCTATACTTCTATATAATCACAAACATTTGTCACGAAAAGTTGATATGTCTCGGTAAACGTCGTGGTAAACTCCCACGCCCTTTACCACAGTCGGTTGCCGTGGCTAAATTTCTAGGACTGGTCCGACTCACTCACTCAAATAAATAAATAAATAAATAAATAAATAAATAAATAAATAAATAAATAAATAAATAAAAAAATAAATAAATAAATAAATAAATAAATAAATAAATACCATTGACCAGCTCATTTCGGGCCTGATCAGGGTGTGGGAATAGGCGAGGGGGAAGTGGTGTCATGTCACTTGACCCAATAGCGGCCATGTTAAGTTGCCATATTAGCCCGCGTGAGCGGTCATGTTGGTACGTCATCCAATAATGATACGTGATCTCAGTGCGCATGCGTATCGAGTGTTGTTAAGGTGATACGTGTTTCCGTCGTCCATGTTGTAGATTGGAGACCGCCATCTTAGTTTCTATAGTGGTACGTGATTTCGTAGTGACCCTAAACCCTCTAATCGGACCGGGGGTGTTCTTGTGGTGTGTTCCTTTGTATAAGAGTAATTCTAATTACCAAAATAAACCTGAAAACACCCCAAATCACCAAAAACATCCAAAACTACCGAAACGGACTTGGGGAAGGCCCATCTTGGGCTTATAGCAATAGCTCGCAGTGCTGTAAGGTGAGTTCTGTTATACTGTAGTAGTGTCTGGCTCAGATATACCCCAAAATCCTCGGATACTTTGAAGAATCACCACAAATAACCCGACACATTCTTTACTGGTTCGGATTCCTTCGGAATCCCCTGCTTCTGCCTATCCTGGTCTATTTTATAGCTTATTCTCTCCATTCCTTGGCCTGCCGTGTCTATGTTCTGACTTTCCCGATCTCTCACATCGTGCGCACAACACATGCAGCACACAGGTACATACCATGAAAAGGGGATTTTAAAAGTATAGTCAGATACTAGGAAAGGATTCCACCGAACGTAGAGCAGGTAGTTGATAGAATGTGCATGTGTGCTAGTGCACATTGTGTCTCAATGCGCATGCACATGGGGACTTGCTTGGTGTGCCAATATGTGCATGTGTGCTATTGCTCAACGTGCGCACAACACACAAGCATGGATGGGCTGATATGTGCTTGTGTGCCAGTGCACAACGTGTGCACGACACATGCAGGACATAGGCACATTGGGGTATTTGAGGATACTTGTGACATGGTAATGTATCATTTGAGGCTACCTTTTGAGGATACATTTTCCTTGTTACTTATCTGAAAATATCTAGTTGAAGATAGTTATGGCTCGTAGTACGTGTTTTCCCCGGCCTTTTAGGCCACCCCAAGACCTTCATAGTCTTAAACCACCGCGGCTGACTTGTCCTGTATCTGTTGTGTGATCCAACACAATTGTAGCCATCCAATTCTATAGGTTTTATAACCCTAGCAGCTTTGTACCACCACTATTGATTTGTAGCACTGTTTCATAAAGCCCACCCCACCCAAGCTATACCTGATCCTGTCTATACACTACTCTCGGTCATGTCTTTAACAGACGCAACCAGATTGCTCATTTCATCTCAGCCCGTATTGGTCTTTACATTCTCTTGACGTAGTACACACTGGGATACCTTGCATAAAAGAAACAGTATGTAGATGGTATCTAGGTGTGCTTGTGTGTTAGTGCACAAGGTGTACACATCACATGGAGCACATGAGCACATGTCAGATGTACCGATATGTGGTGATGTAAAAGTGAGCGCACAACACATACATAGACACATTCGGAGAAAAGGGATTTTATAAGCATAGACAGACTAAAGAAGGGATTCCGTGGGGCGTGGGACTGGTGGTTGATGGGATGTACTTGTGTGCTAGTGCACACTTTGCACAATGTGTATACATCACATGTTGCACATAGACATACGCTGGATGTGCTGATATGTGCCTTTGTGCTAGTGCACAATGTGCGCACAACACATGCAGTACATAGACTCACCCGACGAAAAGGGATTCCGTAAGTGGGATTTTTATCCGACTTCATGAAGTGGGATTCTGTTATTTGACATAAACTCTCAGACATGCCAGCAGTGGTGGTTTAAGACATATGAAGGTCTTGGGTTGACCTAGAAGGCCGTGGGCAAACAGGAGACTTAGCTATCTTCGGATAGATATCCTCCAAAAGGTATCCTCTAAAGGTATCCTCAAATAGACCTTCACCATGTCACAGGTCTCCCCCAATACCCGTATGTGCCTATGCGGTGCATGTTTTATGCGCACATTGCACACTAACCACAAGCACATATCGGCACATTCAGCATGTGCCTACTATGCGCTACATGTGATGTGTACACATTGCACACTAGCTCACAAAAACATCTAGAAAAATCAGAATTTTTTATGGTATCGGCTGCAGAAAATATTTGAATTAGAGTTACCCGCCTTGAAATGTTGCACTCGGAATGATGCAATCTCTAAAAGTAAGCAGCCTTGGGAAAATATATTGTTTCAATAAACATTTGAAATATTCTAATGACATCTCGCATTATTGCTGAATATTTCAGATGAACAAAGAGGGTGATTTGATGACGTTTGGACATAAAAATACAATTGATTTTTGGTGTGGTTTTGTTGGGAATTCCCTGAAAACAGGTGCACGTGATCGGTACTTCCCTTCCGGTCATGTTTTCTCTCTTATTTGTTGCATGACCCCCTGTTTTCGGGTCAAAACAAGTTGTCTGAAGGGCTATACTTGACAGAGATATTTGAATGCCAAAATTAATGTGATGCCATCATGTTTTTTTTCACTTGAACGTTATAACGGTCGCCTATGGCCTAATGGGAAAATATTTACTGCTGTGATAACTTATAGGGAGGCCGGCGAAGTATTATCATAGACAGGACAAGCAAAGGAATTGAGAGAATAAGCTTTTGAATAGACCAGAATAGGCAGAAGCTGAGGATTCCGAAAGAATCCGAACTAGCAAAGCAGTTGTCGGGTCGTTTCTGATAATTCTACAACGTATCCGAGGATCTTGGGAATATCCGAGCCCCCGAAACTACACCAGTTGAATAGAGCGCACATTACAGCACTAGCCACTAAGTAGTATTGTTATAAGCCCAACATGGGCCGTCTCCAGTTCCTTTTCGGTAGATTCGGGGTGTTTTTTGTGATTTGGGGTATATTTTGGTAATTAGATTTACTCTTATACAAAGGAACACACCCACCAAACACACCCCCGTCCTATTAGTTGGCTTTGGGTCAAATAGCAACCACGTAATTAATTATTTTGAGACAACAAAAAAGAATCGCAAGTAGGTAATAAATGAGAATACGAGCTCACCTGTACATGTACGTGTACGTGTACATGTACACCTCCATAGGATTTAGTGTTAAAATCGTGTACGTGTACAAGATTTTAACGGTTTTTTAGGGTGAGCTCGAATTTTTTTAACACTGAACCCTATGGGAGGAATCCGTAGTTTTACGTACACGTACATGTACCGGTTTGATTGAAATCTGCAGATGAGTTTTCCCCATAGGATTCAGTGTTAAATTGCGAGCAAAAAAAAGTTTTGAGAGTTCGAACTCATCGTCTTGTCGATTCTAACAATCTGCATCCGTACACGATTTTAACACTGAAACCCTATGGAGAGTGTTAAATTGCGAGCAAAAAAACGTTTTGAGAGTTCGAACTCATCATCTTGCCGATTATAACAATCCGCGTCCGTACACGATTTTAACACTGAATCCTATGGGGGAAACTCGCTTGCGGATTTTAGGTGTGAAATCGACTCGCGTGAAGAGGTGATGTTTAAATTCTCAAACCCACTGTCGCGTTTCTCGAAGTGAGATTAAGGCACGTTATTGCGAGGTGATCCCGATGAGCACTTGATGGAAATGTTTTGAACGTAGAGTGTCGTCGTCGGTGTGTTGGGAATTCGCGAGCCCGCTGTCACGTTTTTGATTGATATATATAGGGGAGAAAAAATATAAATAAATAGTTATTTAAAAAAAATAAATATACCAAATCGAATAGATAATAAAAACGTAAATCATGAGCGATTCTCAGGAAATTAGAGTGAGGTTTCTTTTAAAAATGCTGATGAGAGCCTACGCATTCTGCGTGAACGAACAACTAGGTCGTCTCTTGTTAGAACGATGCGTCGGATGTCGGGATCACCTAGACTTCGATCACGAGAATCATTCGTGTCAGTGGATGGCAAGGGAAGATATGATCATCAAGTATTTCGAACCGGCATTTGAACGCGTTCAAATCAATGAAGTGATCGCGTTTTGGAAGAGATTACTCTACTGTAAGAATCGAAGCAAGCCCACAGATTCGGAAGAACAGAAATTGACGCGTAAAAGTCTGACTTTACGAGATAAGGGATGCATCTTGAAATTATTGTTCAACGAAGCATACGTCCAAGTTTTCTCGTTGATATAAAATAAGGGAGAATAGAAAATAAAAAAAATACACACATAAATTTTTTATCTAATATTAGAAAGAAAAAAACAAAAATGAGAACCAGAAATAAATTGTATCCGACGTTAGTGGACGACGAGGACGGGAAGCCGATCGACGTTTCACCGATGGCACCATCGCAAGAAGAAAGAGGAGAGAGGTATCGCATCAATCAAATCAGTAGAATCCAAGAGTATCTAATTCGAGAGAGAGATTCTCGTCGTTCCCTCAAGAAGAAGTATTCGCGTTTCGTGAAATTTGTCAATGCGATCGACACGACACTCATCACGATTTCCATGGGTTTACACGCGGCCGGCATCGGATTGTTGTCGACCGCGGTCGGCATTCCGATCGTGTTGACCGTAGAAGGAGTGGCTCTCGCCGCCGGATTGTTTAGCATGCTAGGAAATTATATCTGAAGGCGAGGAAACACGACAAGATTCGAGTCTTGGCCGACTCCAAGATCGACACGATATCCGAAACGATCTCTATGGCGTTGAAAGACGGTAGGATATCGGACGGAGAATACTTCACGATATTGAGCGAGAAAATGAAATACGATGCCATGAAAGAATCCGTGAGAATCAAGACTCGTCAGATCATCAAGGAAGAGATGAAGGATTCTCTCGTGGAAAAGGGGAGGAAAGAGGCCAGGGAGGAATTCAGTAAGATTATAGAACTCAAGAGCAGCGACTGAAAAAAAATATATATATATAATAAGAACAGAATTTTAAAAAAAAAATATTAAATTTATATATAAAATAAAAAACGAAATTAATTTAAATAACTCTTAAAAAAATGTATTGCGTAAAGTGTAAGAGAGTTACTGAGATGAGTAATTCTCGAGAAGTGCAAACTAAAAATGACAGACGGATGCTTCACGGAATTTGAGACGTGTGTGGTTCTGTCAAGACGTGATTCATCAAAAAAAAAGAACGCGAGCAAAGGTAAAGGCATCGTGAGTAAAATTATCAACAATCTACCTTTCGAAATGCATCTGCCTGGTCACAGTTTCACGGGACCCGGAACGAAATTGAACAAGAGACTCAACGCCGATCTGACACCAAATCTTGGAGCAAACCTGTGAATAGGGTGGACGCGACCACGTACGATCACGATCTGTGCTACGCCGGACATCCCGACACCAAGACTCGCAACGACTTCTGCGACAAAAACATGTTGGGTAAATTGAGAGGCATATCGAATCCGACCAGGAGAGAGAAAATGGAACGTTCGCTGGTCGGCAATCTGATCGGTGCGAAACGTCGATTCGGATGGGGCATTCAAAAAAAAAAGCGCATCTGAAAAGAAGAAGAAACAATTATTGACGAGCGAATTGGCCGAGGAGTTACACAAACCCATAGTGCATAAATTTCGAAAGAGAAGGGTGTTCGTAAAGGGTCTGGATGATATTTGGTCTGCCGACTTGGTCGACATGAGATCGTTTTCGAGGTGGAACGAGGGCGTCAAATATCTATTGACGGTCATCGACATGTTTTCCAAATATGGTTGGATCAGAGCTTTGAAAGGACCTTGCGTCGCCGAGGCTCTGAAGAGTGTGTTCGACTCGTCTTCTCGAAAACCGAGTAAATTGTGGGTGGATAAGGGAAAGGAATTCTACAACAAGCACGTTCGTCGATTGGTAGACCTCTACTCGATCGAAAACGAATAGAAAGCCAGCGTGGTGGAACGTTGGAATCGAACGATGAAGGAAAAGATGCACAGATACTTCACAGCGAATTCGACCAAGAAATACATATACGCTCTGAACGGTCTGGTCAAAGATTACAACAACACGCGACACAGATCGATCAAGATGACTCCCGTGGAAGCTAGCGATCCTCGAAACGAAAAACGGGTCTACGCAAATCTATATCCCGAGAGATCTAAGATCAGGAAGAAGTCTAGAACACCGAAATTTGCGGTCTGCGATCGAGTGAGAATTTATGCTTATAAGAAGCACTTCGAAAAGGCTTATACTCCTTGATGGACCTCGGAAATCTTCGTGATCATCAAAATATTTCACACTGATCCGGTGACTTACGAAATCGAAGCTTTGGTTGGAGAAGAGATCATCGGAAAGTTTTACGAACAACAATTACAGAAGACGAAGTTTTGATGAAGAAGATAAATTTTTTTTTATTTACTCTCTTTAACATTTTCTTGTTTACACACATATATATAAGAGAGAAAAAAATAATAATAAAAAATAATTAAAAACTATTTTTTAGATAAAGAAAGCAAGTTAATTAATAAACAAAAACCTAAAAATCCTTTAAAATGACAAATATACTAGATATAGCACAAAGCATAGTGAAAGAGGAAAGTATTCAAGAATATGAGGTTCATGAATACGAACCGGTAACCGGAACGAGTTTGAACGATGCAGGAGAGATAAGAATCAACGTCAAAACTCAAGATCTATTCGTACATCCTAGCGAGAGTTACATAGTGGTGCAGGGACGTCTCACCAAGGAAGATGGGAGCGACTACGCCGACGACGACACTGTTACTCTAGCCAATAATGGCATCATGCATCTATTCAGTAACATAAAATACATGCTATCTGGACAAGAGATAGAATCTGTTTTTCATCCCGGTCAGGCCACCACGATGTTCGGACTCTTGACGTATCCTGATGATTTTTCGAAATCCAGAGGACTTAATCAGTTGTGGGTGAAAGACACCGTCGGCCCTGCTAGCGCCGGCGCCACCTTGATATTCGACTACGTCGTCAAGACGTCCAGACCTAAAGGAACGTTTTCGTTCAGGATACCTTTGAAACACATCTTCGGATTTGCGATGATTACAACAAGATCATGTACGGATTCAAACACAATCTGACATTGATTCGAAAAGGAAACAATGATGCTATAGTGAGACTCACTGCGACCGATGCGGGTAAGATAACTCTACACAAGATATCGTGGTTCGTTCCGCACGTGGAGCCTTCGATTGTGGAGAAAGCGCGTCTCTACAAGATCATAGAATCCAAGAGTAAATTACCCGTGGGATTTAGAATGAGACAGTGCAACATGGCTAGCATTCCTCCCTCCACGAATCACTTCGATTGGAGATTGACGGTGAAATCCGCTTCCGAGAGACCGCGTTTCATCGTGGTTGCGTTTCAGACCAATAGGGACGGGTCTCAGGAAAAGAATGCGTCGCTGTTCGATCATTGCAGTTTGAGAAACATGCAAGTGTTTCTGAACGCCACGAGATATCCAGCAATCGATTACAACGCGTCGTTCGACAAGAACGATTTCTGCAGACTGTACGGCGATGCCGCTGATTTTAGAAAGAAGTATCACGGTCTAGACGAATTGATGAGCAACCCTAACATGTCTCCCGGTGAATACAAGTCGATGTATCCCATGTTCATATTCGACGTCAGTAAACAGAGTGAACGACTCAAGAGTAGCGTGTTAGACATTCAGATCAAGATGCAATTCGATAGGAACGTTCCGAGAAAATCCGAAGCCTTCGCCCTGGTCCTGTCAGACAGAGAATTACAATTCGAATCAGATGGAAATAAGATGTCGATCATTCGATGAGAGACGAGTGTGAAAAAAAAATAAAAAACAAAAAAAAATAAAAAGTAATGAGTAATTATTAAAAACAAAAAAACAAAAAAAAATAAATAAAGTAATGTGATCTAGAGAGATTGAACATCTTTCTAAATCTCATTACTTTTTTTTTTTTGTTTTCTTTTTGTTTTTAATAATCACACATTATTTTTTTTAATTCATTATTTTCCACGCGTTCACTGTTTGTTCAAAGGATCCAGTTCGACCAGTAGACTCACCATGGACGTGGCGGCTTCGGGATTATTGGTTTTCGTAACGAAATTAATCCTGTCACCGGCGTTCACTTTGAGAGGCATGCCGAACGTGCTAACATTCGCGTGTTGATTCTCAGTCTTTTTGATGCTGTATCTCTTATCGCTCTCCACACCATTCACCATGAGATTGACGACCGCTCTGTTATTCAAATCCGAGGAAGCCAGACTCATTCAAAGGATTTCACCTCCCAATGGCATGGGATATCCCACCTGACCATGTTTCGATCTACTACTTCCATTTCCGAAAGACCACTCAGCTTTTCCTTCATCTAAGGTGCCAGCCTCTTCGGCCCACACGGTGATCAATTGTCTAGCATATTTGACTTTCTCCACCACCGAAATCAGGGTGCAGGCATCCGTCATGTGCACGGGTTCCGGTAGATTCGTGAGAGCGTGTCCACCCATGTCTAGTTTACCTTCCATGATGTCGCCTTTTCTCCAGACCGAGTTGTCATCCACGTACTTTCTGCTGACTGCACTGGAATCGACTTCGGGATCATGATCGAGACCGAATAAATTGTGACCGTTCATGTTGATGCCACCCTCCATGGTTCCGCCAGATTGTTTGTTCAGGTAGAGATCGTCCACTTGCGATTCTAGGTATTCTTGCAATTGTATCACGGCAGAATCCACGTAGCCCTTGTTGACCGTGGTTGAGTCTGCATCCGTGTCATCGATCTTCAACAGATTCAATATCTTGTGGAATCCCACATTCAGATCTGATTTCATTTCTCGTCCGTCAGACTTTCTCTGTTCCAGATCTACGTAGTGTTTGGTCGCCACGTCTTTGGGCTTCGCGGGAGTGGCCACGTTCGTTATCTTGTTATAATTAGCATTCAATTCCGAGTGCATCGTTTTCGTAACGTATCTATTTCTCAGGTGTTCGCTGAATCTCGTGTGACAGTCGTCCGCATATTTCTTGGTCGCGGCATCGGTGGGATCTACGGGATTCGCGATGTTCACCAAACGTTTTGATTTCAGATCCAGATCGTCGGTCATGGTTTTATCCACGTAATTATCTAGCAGGATTCGTTCGAAATCGGCGTTCCCCCTGTCGACGTATTTTTTAGTCGCAGCATCTGCGTGATCTATCGGCTTGGGAAGATTGTAGAGTTTCTTATCATTCATGTTCAAAGGTTCTTCTCGAGGTTCGTATCTCCGAACGTAACATTCGTCCAAGTTGGCAACATCGTAACCATCGTCGACTTCAAACGTCTTCCTCTTCTTTCTCGGGTTGACTTTTTCGTCGTCACTTCTACCAAATTTATCGACTGGCATGTTGTTGTGGGATTTTTTTTGTTTTTAGAAAAATATGTTCAAACGCAGTTTATTAAAAATGAACTATGTTATTTTATTTTTCGTTTTTATTTGATTAAAATTTTTTTAAAATAATTTTTTATCTTTATATGTACTATAAAAAAAAAAATCTCCCTCTAATGTAAATCATTGAGAATGTCTTGAAATTGATCTCCTTCAGACCATCTCTTGAGAATGTAGAGACACAGGTGACCGCAAAACACTTGATGTGGTGATTGCACTTGTTCCGTGTTGTAACGAACCATCGATTTGTTGAAATAGTTCTTTATTTCTTTTGGCGGCGAGATTCCGTAGCTGTCGAAATAATAATTTTTCTTCCTCCCGTTCTTCATCCACGCCACCCAGTGAGTGCCTTCACCTGATGAATCATCTAGATTTAAAATGCCGCATTCCGATTGTTGAGGTCTTCTCTTCGGTAAGGCATCTCTGGAAAACACTCCTAGAAAATCTTTGATTTTCAAATCTTTTGCCGCATTCAACAGATTGATGTTGGATAGGGGTTCGTTGGGTAAGACGACACCTTCTATGGATATCTTTATTTTCTTATTCATAATGCGTATATATTTTTTTAATTATTTATTTTATTATAATTCACTAAAAAATGACGTTATTTTTTTTTGTTTTTTTCTCTTTTTTTTTAAACTAACATTCTCGATGTCTCTATCGTTTTCTATAATTTTGATTTCATCTAATTCCTCTTGATTTTCTGGACTCTCAATATCTCTATCGTATTCTATAATTTTGAATCCATCTAATTCTTCTTGATTTTCTGGACTCTCGATGTTACTATTGATTTCTATAATTTTGAATCCGTCTAATTCCTCTTGATTTTCTGAAATCCTATCATCCACAATCATATCTGGAATCTTATCATCCACAATCGTATCTAGAATCCAATCATCCATATTCATATCGTCTCTAATTAGATCCGCAGTCCAATATCCGAGGGCCAAAGTGCTTATTTTATCGTCTAACACGAATCTCTTATCGTCGTCGGCCGTCAGCGAAATCTTGTTGACTATTTTGGTATACAAGTCGTGATTTTCGCTTCGAATCGATTTCATAGTCTTATACACCGGACCACTTCCTAACAGACAATCTTTATACTCTTGGAAAGAGATGTTTTTCTTCACCACGCACGCTTTAACTACTTTGCACTTCTTGATCTCTTCATCATCTTCTAGACGATAAGCATACAGTTTGGGTCTCAAGACCACGAATTCGATGATCTGTTTACCGCCGCTCTCATCCTTAAATTTACCCAACACCTTCTTGTTGTTGTTCGATTGAATGTTGGACGGGTGATCGACGGGATAATTGCTCCTGTCGAACCACTCAGCCACGTCCTGAGATATATCTCGGTAGACGTCTTTCGTCTCTATCTCGTAAACTAAACTGTCCATGTCAGTGAACAGTAGTTTGGCTTTATCACCAAATTTTCGTTTGACGTAATTGTAGCGAAACTCGTACATCAATTGCTTGCTGATATCTAAGATGATCGGTCCGAGATAATATGGTTTGTCAAACTTCAGGTGCGTCTTTTGCATGTGAACGGCCACTAGATTTTCGTCGAATATGGTTCGGTGTTTGTAATTGGGTTTCGCCACTAATGATTTAGCTCTTTTCTCAGACGTGACGAGTCGAACGTCGGTTCTCTTCCTGATGTTTTCCATCGATTTACTGTACACGCAGTTGTTCATGAGTTTGAAGAAATCTTTTTCGAAATCATTCTCGGCTCGAGTTCTGAGATTCGTGTTGAGATCGATGTATTTTTTCATCCAAGGCTCTTCGTCGAATCAAATGATGCGATGTATGTTGACTAATTTCATCCCGTAATCGATGTACTGTTTCAAATTCTCGCTGTAGACAACGTAGTTATGTTTGTTAAATAAATTGGGAGTTTTTTCTCGTCTCCCTCGTTTGGTTCCATTCGTTCAGGAGCCAGCGGATAATCGTTGTGTAGATCATGTAATTCTTTCGGATAGTTCAAATCGACTTCTAAAATGCAAGGATAATCTCTCCATTTTTGCATCTCCTCCGGTTCCTTCACCCATTCAAAATTTCCAATCGGTAAAGGATGACTCATAGCCCAACCATACAGATTATTAGCGTCCCAATACTGTATGTATTTAGTCGACCGTTTCGAATCGAAACTTTCTTTCATGTAGGGATTGTTAGCCTCAGAATGTCTGTGGGAGATCATCGAGACGCCACCTCTCGCAGCCCTTTCGAACATGAGCAACATGTCCACGTCGGATAATAATTCCAATTGGACTTCGGTGGTCTTCAACAGAGCGTCCCACGCCAAACCGGGTGCTGTGAAATACCAAGCGGGATCCAGATCATAATTTCGACAACAGACGTCTCGAAAATTTTTGAACACGTCTGCCAAGAGTAGAAAGTCGGTCTTCAGATAGAGATTGTGATAATCTCTCATGGTTTTCATATCGAATGATTTCCACACGTTTTTAGCATGTTCGTAATTCTCGTCGGAAATGTCGGATTCGTATAATTTCGAATAAAAATCTTCTTCCGAAGGTAGTGCGGTGTCTTCGAATCTCTTTAGATCATTCATGTAATCGTAAGGATAGACTCCTTTCCTCAACATGACGTCTACTCGTTCTTCAAAATGTTCACTCATGATTTTAAATTTATCCTTGCTCATGTTATCGACTAATTTTTCCAGAGCGGTCGACATGAATTTAAAACTGTCGATGAAACGTATGCATCTACAAATGAATTTCGTTTTTTCTTCCAACGTCTCTCCATCGATTACTCTTTTCTCCTCCTTGAGCTTCCATTTCATGAAGAAAATGTACCTTTCTTCGCTGTTCGCGATGCAATTTAATTCTTCGTGTGAGGTGCCGAGATTTTTCACGAACAGATGACTGTCATAACCCGAGAGATTGTGAAACATCACCGGATAGAAAGCGGCATCTCGATATTTTAAATTACACTTGCTGTGAGCCGGACCGCGATACAGACCCGTGTAATGATCATGGTCTCTGACCTTCCTATTTTCTGTTGAATTCTTGTCGAATGATTGTCTGCATATGTGACATTCGGTGGCTCTGTTATTTTCATCCTGCTGCTCTCGCGTGATGATCATTTTTGCCGGAGTTTTGAATTTTTCGTATAACATTTGAAGTTTCCATTCTAACTCTTCCACGAACCTTTGAGCCACGTCATCGTCTTCGCACTGTTTCATGTATGTGAAGGGACCCATGTCGTGTTGCGAGTCGAAAGCGCATTTCACGTAAATGCAATAGCCCGAAGGTATGTGTTTTTGATATCTTTCGACGTAACTTTGAAGAGCGTTGGGTTGACAGGAACTCATTTTCGCGGTGAAACATTCGAAATCGGCGTACACGACGAATGGTACTTTTAACCTTCTATTGTGATTTTCAAACTTCACGATGGTGTTGGGTTTGGGCATTTCGACGGCGACACCTTGATTTTCGTTGCAATATTTCTGATGTTTCGCCAACGAGTCTTTGCTGTGAAACACGTTCATGCAATTGTAACATAAAGATATCTTTCCGTTATGATTATTATTTTGTTTCAACAGTAATCGATTCGGATGTTTAACCCAACAATAATGACGATTGTCACCATTCAAAATCAATAATAAAATAATCGTCTTTTCTCTTCCGAGATACAAAGTCAGTCTGAGAGGATGGATCTTTCGTTTTTCGTCATCGTATCCCAAGATGTTCACCGCAACGGTGGGATTTTGAGACTCGAAACATTCAATGTGTTTTAACTGCATTGGAAAAGTCACTCCGGTCCAATCGAGATTTTTAGAAGTTTCCTCGTACTGAGAAACTCTATCGGAGTTTATTTTGACAGGGTATAAAGCAGATGTGACTGCCCATTTAAAACACTGATCATCGTTATTTTTCACGTTGATCACGGCGTATTTCTTAGCAAGGAAATACGGTAATTTCACGTAGGAAGACCCTTTCAACAAATCGTTTTTAGTTATGTGAATTTCGAGTTTCAACACCTCATCGAACGTCCAATTACTACCTTCATGTTGATAATTCGCGAGAGACATCAACATCTTGTCTTTCATCTTTTCGAAAACGTCTGATAAATCTGAACCTCGAAATACGGGTTCGACATTAGATCTGAAATATGCATTTTTCACGATGCTCTTGCCGGACTTCACATCGATTTTATTCATCATGCAATGGAGTATCATCTTAATTTTTAGTCCTACGTTCATGTATTTGCGAAACAAATCCAATACCTTTTTCTTCACCCGTTCCATGAACAATTTTGGATCGATTTTCTTCAACGAGGGAACCACGTCAAAAGTTTTAAAAATGCCTTTGATCGCACTCTCCCGTTCCATGGACTTCGATTGAAATAGTTCTGCGGTGAGTTGCGCTAGATATTCTTCTCCTTTCCCTTCGTCTATTGCTCATCGAAGTTTGTTCGATATATCTCGTTTGCCTAGAATCTGATGTGCATCACTCGTTTTCGTTTTTCTTTTCTTTTCTTTGGAAACTTGAAGTTCTTCAATGGCTTTTCGTTTAGTCGGCTTCTTATTTTTCACAATCGAAGCGTTTTCGTTTTTTTTCGACGTCGGCATTTCGATTCCTTTTACTATCTTTTTCTTCTTCTCATTTTTCACAACCGATGCATTTTTTGACGTCGTTGCTATTGGCATTTTGATTCCTTTTACTATCTTTTTCTTCTTCTCATTTTTCACAACCGATGCATTTTTTGATGTCGTTGCTATCGGCATTTCGTTTGCCTTTCCATCGTTTCACAAATGTTTCTGTATGACATCAATCTTTTTTGATTTAGTTCTATGATTTCTGAAATGTGAAATTTTTAATAGTTTATAAATCTCGTTTAACTGAGGTATGGTTTTCTCATTTAAATTTTCCAATTTTTTTTATCTGTTTGTTTCATTTTGTAAGAATATATTTTTTCGAATTTTGTATTTTAAATAATTTGTTTAAAAAGTTTTATTTTTTAATGTGAAAAAAAAAATTTTTTTTGATGAAATTAATCGATTTTTTTATGTTCCTTAACGTTAAAAAAAAAAACGAGAAAAAAAGGATGTTAAAAATTTAACGTATATATATAAAGAGAAAAAAAAACTTTTTAAACAAATTATTTAAAATACAAAAATTTAAAATATACATTATTTGCAAGAATTCATAAAACAAAAAAAAACAAATAATCGATCATGACAGCAACACCTAAAAGATGCAAATTGAAATTGAAACGAGTCGAAGCATGTACGAAATTAGGTTTTAAAATCTATACATTACAACAACACGATCCCATCGAATTGAACGAGGTCGAGACGATGGGCTTAGAGCGCTACTAGACAAATATCATATGTGTTTGAAATTGGATGAAGCCATGCTCGATTTGTTTTGCGAGTACCAAAGCGATCTGGTGAATAATATCATCGTCGCTGAAGACAGAAAATTCGACAAGGACGATTTGTTGTTGTTCTTTAGAAATTACATATATCCAATAATCTCACTCGAACTCTTGGACAAATCGGGTGGTGAGAGCGCGTTCACCGATGTAAAATAACTTAAAAGAGTAAAGATAAACATACAAGACATTTTCATAAGTGAAAAAATGATGCATGTCAACATGCTAATAATGGACTTGGAAATATAAACAATAGAGAGATTGATTTTAGCAAAGAAGAAGGAAAAAAAGTAATGAGATCTAAAGGTGATCTCATTACTATTTACAAAAAAAGAAGAAAAATGAAAAAAAAAAAAAAGTAATGAGATCATCTTTAGATCACATTACTTTTTTTTTTGTTTTCCTTCTTCTTCACTATTACCATATATTGTAATAACGTTTCCTTTTCTCTCAAATTTCAGCGTCGATTCTTCTTTTTCTTTTTTTCTTTTTCTTTGTGATATGATACGGTTATAACAACATTTTTGTTTATCTGAATCATAATTATGAACGAATGTTGTGCACCTCTTGGTAACACTCGCATCATCACCATTCTCTTCAGAAGGTAGTGGTGACGGTGGAAAGAGTTGTCTCATTCTCAACCGTCTATCCCGCGCTCTATCTATCTCTTTCATCAGTTCTTTCTTTAGATATCCATCATTAGCATCCAACCATTTTTTTTATTTTTTCGCTCTATGGCTTGCGATGTTCATCATTATAGTCAAATTGTTTCTCCACCTTTTCATCCAGGTGATAAATTTGTTTCTCCACCTTTTTACCCATTTTAAATATATTATTTTATACTTTCTATGATTTTATATTTTATACAATTTTATATTATAATAACATATTCAAAATCGGTATGTTCTTAAACGGCGAATTCTCACCGAGCAACAAACCCTTGCCGAGTCGCTCACCGTTCCGTCCACTCTTCAGATAGAGACCGTTTCCTCTCAGAGAGTTGCCACCTCTAACGGGTTCTAGATACAATCCTTTACCGCTGTCGTCTACGTGGACGCGACACACGGCTCCTCCCTTCTTCAAAAACAGTCCGCTGCCACCCATTAATTTCTCAACTGCCGAACTAGCGAGTCCCATGAGAGCTCCCACGCCGAGAGTCTTTTCGAGAAAGGGTAGTGCCTTTGCGGCGAAGGGTAATGCTTTTGCGGCTATTCCTGCCAATAGCGGTAGGAAACCACCTTTCATTCTCAAATTGTATCTGAATTGAGCGGGACTCATTCTCACCGTCAACCCTCTTCCATCGCGAATCGCTTTCTCCATCCTTTTGATTTGACTTCTGGTTCAGGCGATCGAATCCTGACCGCCTCTCGTCAGATCTTCGTGAGTGAATTTGAATCTCACCGCCTCGCCTCGAGTTGTTAACGCTCTCCTAAGTTTCTTCCTCTGTCCTGCGGATATGTTCACGTTTTTAACCACGTATTCTGTCCTAATTCTGTTTTTTAAAATATATTTACTTCAATTCTTTCTTGTTTAATAATTATATTAAAATAATTTTGTAAAATTAATATTGCGTTTATTTTATTTTTGTTATATATATATATACACAATATTTTTTTTTGGCTTTTATATTTCTCTTATGTGAAATCGTATCATCACCCTCTCTCCGCGAAGATCTAACAGTTCACCATTTTGATCCATCAACGTGGTTTTGAGACTATACAACGTGTCTAAAATCACTGGTAGATAAACTAAATTTCGAGGTCGCTCCACGATCTTATAACCCGGCGACACGTTTGGAAAGAAAGAATAGATCGTCGGTTGAGCGCTACCATTCACGTAGCTTCCATCAATCACGTCCACATTCAACAGAATGCTATTGACTGCGAGAATGTCGACCGTATTTTCAGATGCCGCGTGGCCTCGACACATCTTTCGATCGAATCCCAACATCTTGCCTATAGAATCGTCCGTGTTGAAATCCACTCGAAAATTATCTTCCAAATCCAACATCGTCTGTAAGGTATTAGGATTGGGAGCGAGTCTGATCTTGTTGCTTCCCTTTCCATCCGTCTTCATTCGCGTCTGAATGTAATTGTTCAAATCGTCTATGTCGTAACTCCCTTTGGGAATTCGAATCTCCAACCAATCCACTCCGTCGGAATACTTGAACGAGTTATTCTTTTCGGTGACGTTGGGAAAGGAATAACAAGCCTCCAGATTCACCAACGCCATCTCGTATCTTTTCTCTCAATTCAATTCGATGGAAGGTTCGAATTTCGTCGCGAATCGAGTCGAAGCGCCTCTCACCACGATTTGAATGGATTGTTTCGCAGCCGTATTCTCGGCTATCCGTTCTAACAATTCTCCATGTTCGAACATTATATTTAATTTTATTTTATTTTATTCAAAACTAATTATTTGAAGATTTATTATTTTCTAAATTTTATTTTCACGCTCTATCTTATTATTGTCATCAGAAACATAAAACTTGTCGAATCCGCACCGATATTTTCCACGATTAAATTCGCTTGTCAAATCGATCACGACGAAATTGTAAAGTCCACCATCCCAAACCCTCTTGCAAAATCTCCTGAATTCCGCCGCGCTCATGTCGTTTGCGACGTGATCGCTGTAGATGTGATTGAGATTCTTGAGATCTTGGCGAAAGAGACATAGAAAATTAGTGTTCTCCCGTATCGTCTGTCTAGGCAATCGAAAATAATTCTGCGACAGGTAGAAACAGTCCACGTTGCTGTGTCGACCCCTAACGTAATACGATTCGCATCGGTTCTGTCTCTCCAAAAGCAGATCGTCGAAAATCATGAGATTCTTATCTTCCGATTTCAGTTCTCTAGGATCCGGAACGTCGCTAGCGTTCTCATAAAATCGACACTCGACGTTCGAAGATGCATTTCTCTTCATCAGCTCCGTCGCCGCACCGTCCAAAATGGTCGAGAGTGGAGCTCCACTCTTGTCGAATTTCCCCCTACTGTCAAAGATTCTGGCTATGACGTCCTTGGGCAATCTGCGATCCATGCACTCTCGAAGCAATCTGTATTCGGGTTGAAACAAGCTCTTGCCAAACACGAACAATCTGTCGTAATCCAACCAGTCGGGTCGGGACAACAGATTCATCAACAGATTGGTCTTTCCACAATTCGATTTTCCCACTATCCAGCCTCTTATGCTCTTGGGAAAGAACTCGTTATTCGACCTCTTGGTCGCGGCGTCGTTCCAAGACATATCTTTAATGTTCATCTTTGTTTTATTTTGTTTGTTTGTTATTTTCGATTCTTTTCAAACGCAATTTTTTTATGTTTTTCAAACTCTGTTTTTAATGTTATTATTTATTTATATCACACCGTCGCGAGTTCTCTTCAATCCGGATCCACTCGTCATTTTAGCTAAATCTTGTATGGGCACCACAGCATCCTTAAAATCTTTCCAACTTTTCGGTGTTCGCTTTAATGCAGCTCGCTTCGCCGGCGGAATGATCAACTTGTCGATCAACGCGTCGGCTGCCCTCTTGCCAGCCACAGAAGCTATCGTACCACTGGCTTCGGAAGCGGCTTTCTTACCAGCAGCCAAAGCCGTCTTCTTACCGACCTCAAACGCGGTCGATGCGAGTTTTCTACCCGCATTGCTCGTGAACGCTCGCATTATAGAATCGACGATGCCAGAACCGCCTTGAACGTAAGTTCTGACGTATCCCCTGTTCTTTATCACCAACATATTTTTATAATATATTTTGTTTTTTCACTGGTAAATCGTTTTATTGTTTTAAATACTTTTATTATTCTAGTGTAAAAATTTACCGTTTTATTTTTGTTTGTTTGTTTGTTTCTCTCTACTTATTATATACACATCAATCCTTCAGTTCGTTCATCAGCCTTTCATACTGGTTTTTATTCAAAACCTTCTGTCTTAGCAATTCGTCAGATATAGTAACTATCTGATTATCAAATCCTGTGTTACCAGCCCGTCTGCTCGCCATCAACAAACTCAATCTCTGAGGCAGAGCGTCGGAATCGCTCGGAAGAAAAGTGGTTTTCACCCCTTTGCCAGTCACCGATTCGATGAACTTCTTGTTCATATCCCATATGGGTTTCGTCCACTTGTAACCTCTGTTGGCTTTGGGTCTCGTCTCTCTGGCATCGTTATTTCTCTTCATGACATGGGTCTGGACCAGAATGTCTCCGTAATTGTCGAAATCCTGTTCCGTGTAATCGCTGGGCTTGTCGTAAAGGAGCAATCTCCGCAGACCATCGGTCAATTCGTATCTGTTCGAACCCACGATCAATTCATCATCGCCAATATCCACTTCCGTATCACCTACAAAAATCCTTCCCTCCGAATCCTTATAAAATCCATACAACTGATCTCTCTTACCGCCATCATCATCGGACGATGCGACGCTACTAGTGGTGATAGTTGAAGCCGTATCATCAGACTCGCTCTCTGTTTGAATTCCCGTGGGAACGTAATCCGGTGTAGATTGAACGGAATACCGATTTCCAAAACTAGGAGGCAACGAACCCATTCTCAAAGAACTCTCCTTTATGGGTCTCAATTCTTCGACTATCTCCTTCCTGCTTCGCTCTTGACCCTCCGTCACGGGTTTAAATATTTTTGTGGCTTCGCGTTTGAGTTCCATCTCACCAAGACGTCTGCTCCTATCAGCTGACTGAATCCCCTTCTTAGCACGTTCATACTGTTCTAAAATTCGATCTCGGTGTGTAGGATCCATCTGTAAAAACATCTTTCGTTTTAATTGTTTTTATTATTTTCAAAATTAAATGTTTAATTATATTTTTATGTTTTAAGTAATAAAACTCTTTCCGTCTTAATATAATAATCTGAAAATATTCACATCTCAACTGACTGTGTTAATTGAAGTTTAAAAATACGTTTAAACAGTACATGACAAACCGGTTTCTTATTTAACGCATTTTGACAGTAGTTTTTACATTTATCAAAAGATCTTCATTCACACATCAATCAACCATTCACTTAATGTCGAATTAAGAGAGAATCCCTTTGATGACTGTTAAACAGTTTCAACACACAAACGAAAACTGATTTTAACGCTCATTACAAAATATCTCTCCGATTGCTATCATGAATATATTAAAAATTTTACCACTCAAAACCTAATTGAGCGGAAAATGCGTTTTAAACATTCCGATAAGTGTCTGACTTTTTCGAACGAACGCTTAACAGTCAATCTCTCTCATCAAGACAAAACACGAATATCTATTACAGATCAACTCTTTCGAACAAAAAACCCTCAAAACTCAATTTCTATCCGTCCCATCAAGAGAAAACATGAATGTCTATAATACAGACCATATTCATAATCGACGCTTTTGAACAAAAAACCTCATTCACTCATAACGATAACATGTGTTAGTTTTTACTTTAGGAAGACGTGACTGGATTCGCGAATTTCCAACACACCGACGACGACACTCTTCGTTCAAAACATTTCCATCAAGTGCTCATCGGGATCACCTCGCAATAACGTGCCTTAATCTCACTTCGAGAAACGCGACAGTGGGTTTGAGAATTCAAACATCACCTCTTCACGCGAGTCGATTTCACACCTAAAATCCGCAAGCGAGTTTCCCCCATATGATTCAGTATTAAAATCCTATGGACGCGGATTGTTAGAATCGGCAAGATGATGAGTTCGAACTCTCAAAACGTTTTTTTGCTCGCAATTTAACACTCTCCATAGGGTTTCAGTGTTAAAATCGTGTACGGATGCGGATTGTTAGAATCGACAAGACGATGAGTTCGAACTCTCAAAACGTTTTTTTGCTCGCAATTTAACACTGAATCCTATGGGGAAAACTCATCTGCAGATTTCAATCAAAACGGTACATGCACGTGTACGTAAAACTACGGATTCCTCCCATGGGGTTCAGTGTTAAAAAAATTCGAGCTCACCCTAAAAAACCGTTAAAATCTTGTACACGTACACGATTTTAACACTAAATCCTATGGAGGTGTACATGTACACGTACACGTACATGTACAGGTGAGCTCGTATTCTCAGTTATTACCTACTATCGCATGTGGATTTTCACTTCTTTTGTGAAAGGAAAGAACTGTTCATATTTAGTCAGTCATATTAAATCCCGAGTTGAACATTTTAATTGATTCACTCATCATGTAAAATATGTTTTCCCCAAACCATTCTTTAATGAAGATATTACTTTGCAAATTCCAAGACGATTACGCTAGCAAGAGTACGATACTCCGTGATCTGTGTTGTCTATGTATCTCTTCGTTGTATATGCACTGGCAAGAACGTTGGGGGTTGTGGTAGTTACTAGCAGATGCTCCGTGGTTCTCCCCGGAAAATGCAGTTTCCAACACCCGAAAAACTGTCCGATTTGGTGAGACCCTGGCTCTTACACGATGAATAAATTAATACCCCTGAAAGGTACTTATTTTGTTTACATCGTAAAATGATCTGTCTTTTTCGCTGTCGTGAATTAGTTTTTGCCTTTGCCTATTTTTATGAAGGGACGTTGCCAGAAGCTACGGAATTTTGTTCACGCCAGTAAAACTATTTACTATTTTCCTTCACTTTCACGAAATAGCTACAGTACGGCTGCCATGGACTGGTCACTTTCCACGGGTGGGTGGTAATCCCACGGACGCAATAATATTAGATTCCAAACACTAAGTATAGGAGTAATCATCAGAAATTTAATTAATGAAGCACCGGGTACAACCCGCTGCTTCATTAACTGAAATTGTGCTGTTAATGATTTTTATTACCTGGTAAAGTCATGCTTAGACATCACTGCCCACGCGTAGATTACGACCAGTCCCTGGTGACTGAACAGCACTAACAGCGCGAATATAACATTAACCCTTTGAACATTGGAGGCCGCTTTTCCTATCCAGGAACATGATACGTCATAATTGCATTTAGTAGGATGGCTGCTAGGTGAATGTGTGGGGTAGACCAATCAATATTGTCAACGTGCACATTGAAAATATCAATGCCCCTCCCCCCCCCCCCCCCCCCCCCCAATAATTAATATGGATGAACACTTCCAATTACTGTCGGGGAACTGGCATGGGAGATACATCCGCTGTTCAAAGAGTTAACGACGTGATGAAAAAATAGTTTTTTTATGAACGTGTGCATTTTATGAAGTAATGAAGGGTGCATTGGGTTATTTCAAATATTTAACTCTTTGAACCCGAGAGGCTGTTTTTTTCCGGCCAGGAGCATGATACGTCACAATTTCGTTAAGTAGGATGGATGCTAAGTAAATGTGTGAATTAGACTTATTAATATTTTCAACGTGCAGCCCCATGGCTGCGCGTTGAAAATATTAATTGGTCCACCCCCAAATAATTAATATGGACTTTTCCAATTGCTGTTTTTGAAATGCCATGGAATATACCATCAGGGTTCAAAGGGTTAAGCTTGAGCAGAAGAATCATGGCTTGTTCTTTAATGTAATATTTCATGTTGTCGTTTTCGGCAATTTTGCGTCCCCTTCAGGAAAAAAAGTCCAGCAGTTTTCTCCCTTGATGTGTTTGTAAAATTTTGAGAAACATTCTTTGTATTAACCCATTGAACCCTGGTGGTATCTTCCATGTCAGCTGAATGGCAGCAATTGGAAGAGTCCACATTCATTATTTGGGATATACCAATTAATATTTTCAACGTGCAGACCGTGGCTGCACGTTGAAAATATTAATTGGTCTATCACACGCATTCACTCAGCAGTCATCTCACGTAAGCAAATTATGGCGTATCATGCTGCTGGGCCGGAAAAGCGGCTGCTCGGGTTCAAAGAGTTAAAATATTTAGCTTTCTTTGTATCCTCGCTTGAATGGAACCTGGCGCAATCTACACGTATTCAAGAAAAGAAGAGTATAAACGGACTTTGCGATATCTTTGCAATGCAATAAATCAATAAAATGAACGTGTCACAATAATAACTGCCCCCACTTTGGATCTTGAAAATTAACCCTCTGAAAATATTGTGAGCGGAGAGGTGGGGGGGGGGGGGGGGGGGGGGCGTCTGGGGGATCCGAATAGTCACCTATTTGCTTGAGTGGAAAATGTTCGGAAGACCCCACGGCGACCATAGATCGGTAGGTACCTGTGGGACAGCTTGCGGAACAACAATGGCTATTCATAGCCATAATCGCTAAGATGGCCGTGATGTAGACGTAGATACCGATGTGGCGTTAACCACCAACAAATAAATAAATAACCGCTAAGAGCGACACAGTTTTTAGGTTGTAGCCAGAAAGTGGTGACCCAAAATAGAGATTAGTTGAGGTCGGTAACAGCTAGAACCAACAAAGCAAGTGAAAAGCAACTGTGAAAGCTCCATTGGATTTTGAAGGCGAACTATCTATTGAGACCGGAGAGACAAATATTGGTTTGTGGATGAGATTTTCGACATTAACATTTAAAGGGACAATAATTCGCAAATTTTTATTATGCAGAATACCCTCCTCCGCTTTATATATCATTTCAATGGAAACGCCTGGGAGCGCTGTGGCGCAATAGGTAGGGATGCAGGCTGCAAGCCGTGGTCCTCGGTTCGAATCCCACCTGCGGCAACCACGTTGTGTCCTTGGGCAAGACCCTTACTCCCAATTGCCACCACGGGGGCACGGGACGTTGTATAGTAAGGCGTACTGCACGTCGATGGCGCACTTGTCTTCAACCAATGCTAACCTTGCTTGTGTACATTGGAGGAGTCTGACAGTTGCCCGCCGCTGCTCGGTGGTTATCTTCGGGTACTCCGGCTTCCACCCCCCCCCCCCGTAAAACTGTCCGACACGAGGTGACCCTGGCTGCCTAAAGTGTTGTTAAACCCCAATAAATAAATAAATAAATAATAAATACATGAAAGCGCTCGTGTCGAGTAAAAAGCTAACTTGAAGTCGCTAATTTACATACATTTTCAAAAAGCCATACAGTCCTAATAACTCTCGATCTCGTTTCCTATTTCTTATATTCGTCGTAATTTACATTCTCAGAAGGACAACGGTGACGTTTGTGTTCGCGTGTTCTATTTATAGCAAATGTGCCCATGCAGTTTGACTTTGGATTACTCTGATCATCCATGCGCTGTGAGTTTTATTGGAAGCACAACCGCCTTTTATTTAAAACAATAATGATCTAATAATGCCTAATTATTGCTAAAATAATGCACAGTTGTTGTTTGTGGCTGTCATTCGGACAACAGCGAAGGCAAATTATTTCCCCGTTTAATCAGAAATTATGCCAAGCTGTTGTGTTTACTTTTGGGGTCACCTCAGATCAGATTCTGACAATTCCATTAACCGGTAGAGTGCTACATTTTTCTTGACCATAGATTTCTTTTCACCATATATTGCTCTGTTGCATTTGATTGAATAGTGCCCTGAGGCACTATCCAATCAAATGAAACTGAGCAAGGCGTCAACAAGAAAATTTAATTCTTGTCAGGGTCAATATGAAACCATCTTCAGCAGAGTGTTGATGTTATAGTCACAGTCTGTGGTATTCAGGAAAGCCCATCTACGGGCTTCCAGCACTCTACCAGTTAATCTCTTCGAAATATCGTATCGTCTGAAAATTTGTCTACAATAAGTTATTTATTATTTATTTATTGCGGTTTAAGGGCACGTACATATGCACAATGGCTAATCGTGACCGTGACAGTTTTACGGGCGGAGAAAAGCCAGAGTACTCGGAGAGAACCACCGAGCATCGACGAGCAACTGTCAACTCCTCAATATTCTAACTCTGTACAAGCTCCGCTCAAGCAGGGTTACTGCTGTTAAAGACATGTGCACCATCGACGTGCAGTACGCTTTAGTACAAGGCGCCATCGTGCCCCCATGTAGGTAACCGAGATGAAGTGCCTTGTCCAAGGACACAACACGGGTCGTCCCCGACGGGAGAGAACTCTGGACCTCTAGCATACCACGGATATTTTAGTAATTTTGCATTGTTTGTGATGTCTTACACTTTGCATACAGTGTTTTTTCCACACGCTCTTTCACATAAGAGCAAAATCTGAGAGTCGATATTTTTTTATATTAGCTGCTTATATAGTCCCTTTAAGCTTTGCTGGAGTTTGGGATAGATTAACTCAGTGATTGTCACTTCAAGTCGAGGCGAGTCGGAACTTTCATGAGATAGCCATAGACAAGGCCGGTATGAACTTCAGAAGCGGCGCGTCAACGCGTCAACGCATGTGAACTATATTGTAAAGCCATTGTGAAAATATTGTATTTTAAAGACAATAAACGTTGCGGGAGGGAAACACAATTATGCGATGGAAAGTGTGGCGTAACGCCCATACAACGAGGTTATGACGCCTCCTAAGGGCTCCCAACAATTGCACGTTTTTAAGGGTCCCCAACAATTCCAACATTTGGAGACAAATCATTATTATGGGTCTCAAAACAGTGTTGTAGTTGGAGCATTGATGTTGGATGCTTCAATACCAGCTTACATAAGGAATCGGGGCGAGATTACGGGGTTGTGTACGTAGCACATGACAACAAGAGACAGTAGTTCAAATGAGGAAACAATTTTAATTTTAATTCATTTACAAATGTGGATGCATTCCGTACAAGTTGTTACATCAAACCGTCGAAGCAGTATCCAAAACCAATCAATACCAACATGACTCATTCTCGGTTAAGGTGATGACCAACTAACAAAGAAACGAACGAAAATCACCATCAGGAAAATTTTAATTAAATGAAGCACCGGGTTGTACCCGGTGCTTTATTAATTAAATTTTTGACTATTACTCCTATGACAAGTGTTTGGAATCTAATATTATTGCGTCCGCGGAAATATTGCCCACTCGTGGAATGTGATCAGTCCACGACGGACATAATGTAACCGCTAACCATCACTAGAACTTCTTAACCCTTTACCCAGCGCAGACGATATCAAAATTTATTATTTTAAGTATCATATTTTAAGTTTTTCAAAAAATTTCAACAAAACCATATCATGTGACCCCTCGTTGGAACGACCTCGACGAGCTCGTTCCAACGAGGGGTCACATGATATGGTTTTGTTGAAATTTTTTGAAAAATAATATTTTTTCAACTGCTGAAATTTGCACATTACGCGGGCGGATGCGGGCGATTCGTTAGATAAAGGGTTAAGCTAGTCAAAGCCAGATGGATATTATACTAAATAGAATGTTTGTATCCAGTCAGTGTGCTAGAATATGACATTATAAATAATTACAATATGTGGCCTAAGGACCCCCAATATTACTGTTACACCACTGGATGGGAAACAAGATTTATGCAGCAGTGACTGTGACGAGACGATGTGGGCGCGGAAACACTTTGAACCTTCAGACCAATGACTATATCAAGGAGTGTGTTTTGTACAAAGATTTGTTGAAATTCATGTAAATGTATTATTTTAGCGGATAACTGTCGTAAATGCATTTTAACTCTTCGGACGCGACACGCATGAATTATTGCGTAAAAGTGGTCTTGAATGATAAGACAAGACACAGACGAAACGACGAGGGGATTCAGTAAAAACTTAATCCCACAGCCGTTTATGGGTCTGTGAGGTTAAATTATAACTGAAACCTCTGTAAATAACAAAACATATTATCCCATTCTGTTGTAAATAATATTCTGTTGAACAATTCCGCTAGTTAGTTGAAAGGGTAACACTCTTTAACCATTTACCCAACGAATTGCCCGCATCCGCACGCGTAATATGCAGATTCAGCAGCTGAAAAAGTATTATTTTTCGAAAAAAATCAACAAAACTATACCATGTGACCCCTCTTTGGAACGAGCACGTCGTGCTCGTTCCAATGAGGGGGGTCACATGATATGGTTTTGTTGAAATTTTTCGAAATAGAATAAAAAATGATATTTAAATTAATAAATTTTGGTATCGTCTGCGTTGGGTAAAGGGTTAGTAATCAATAATTAAATCTGAGAAGGGACGGTTTATTACACGTCTGTCATATGTACATCAACAGCAACACTAAACCATGCAGAAAATGAAAATCTTTTCTGCACATATGTGCAGAACGGAAATGGTTGACGGAGTATTCTTAAATAGGAGTGAAATTTCACTGGAATTTTCTACAAATCGTGCACCGCAATTACATTTTGAATCGCTAGCGATAGCTCAAAATCGTTCCCTGAGTTCCAATGTGTTTTATGTGCCACTAGGCACATAGAACACATTGGAACTCAGGGAACGAAATAGTAACACAGGTTCCCCTTGCAAATTTGGTTGGCGATAAAACGTGTCGTTTTTGTTGATAATTGCCAAATGAATTGCTGAGTGTTCTTCTAATAATTGTCTTTATAGACGTGAAGGCGTGTAATAAACACAGTACGACACTAGCTGCGGCCTCTCGTTTTATCCTTCCGAGCTGGTACTCATCTCATATCGAATAACCCATTCAGACGCGTGTGTCGTTCTGTGTATGTTTTACATGGGTTGAACATTGGAATCGAATTCATCGAAAGACATTATGTTGAAAGATGTTAATATCTAAGTTTCTAAATATGTTGGCATAAGGATACTGGGAGCATCTCTCCTACAGACCCTGCGCTCAGCCGGCCATATATGACCGGTCCGTTTGAAAAGGGTTAATACTTTAAAGTCACCGAAACCTTCAATAAAAAAATCTATAGTCCCAAATAAACGCGAATGCCCGAGGTAAGGTTGTGGTTAGAGATTTACGATCGAGCCTGAGCGCAGGCGCTGTCCGAGAGTACCTCCTTCGCCTCTCGTTGAGCATACCTCTCCCTCCACTACAGATTAAGCTCCTATATGCACGACAATGTGACACGTATTTCCGTCTTCCAGTTTGTATACTGGAGGCCGCCATCTCTATGATAGAACGTGGTTGCTATGTACTCTAAAGGCCTGAAATGGAAAGGGGGCATGTTCTGAGGGTGTGTTCGATTAAATAGGAGTAAATCTAATTACCCAAATGGACACGAAAATTTCACCAAAATCACTAAAAAACACCTCAAACTATCGAAATGAGTTCGGATGCCTCAAGAATCCTTCTTTATTTCAAATGATAGGCGCGTTCCTTTATATAAGAGCCAATCTAATTATCGAGACTCCTCGGTTACTTCCTAGAATTACCACAATCAAACCGACAACTGTTTATTTGGCTCGGATTTTCAACTAAATCCTTGGTTTCTACCTGTTTATTTCAGACAGAATTCCCCCAGAATCCCACTTTTAAGAGTAACACGTAGTGTTATTTGAAGCGTACCTTTGTATAAGAATAAATCTAATTGCCACAAGCAACCCGACAGGTCTAACCTCAAACCTCTCTTGTCCTCATCCAATGACGTGGAGGGCCTTACCTTCTTCACATGGAAGATCTGGCAGAAGAAAACAAAGGGTTTGTTATTAAAAAAAAGTTCACAGAAAGAAGTGAAGTTGTGGACATGACTGGAAGATTTCAGTTGGACATATTTTTTCAAACACGTTACCTATTGAACGGAGTTAACGTTCATGTTAAAATGAACAGATCCAACGTGACATTCGCCATGGTGGGTGATGACAAAACCTACACTATCAAAAGTTTAGACATATCCATGTCTGTGCGTTAAGATAGGCTTCATTCGTTCGTGAGAATGGCTCACGATAAAGCACTGACTAAAGCAAAGTCAAAATATCCTGTCGCGACCGCGTGGAAAATAAAGTATTTTCTGTGCCAAAAGTAAATCTAATCACCTCACAAGAATATTTATTTTTGGAACAGCTACCGAAACGCATCCCAGTGGGATGCGTAGACAATGATACTTTCAATGGAAGTTTTGCAAAGAATCTATAAAACTTCAAGAGCTGCAACATCAATTACCCCCGTTGTACGTGGATGGACAACATATTCCTGCCAAACCTCTACAACCTCGATTCGATCAGCAAGAAGTGGCCAGATATAATGCGACCCGGTTCCAAGGGACCGGACAGATGTACAAGAACGAAGAAAACCACATCAACAGAGCAGAATACATAAAGGGCTTCACACTGTTCGTTTTCGTCCTAACCCCAGAACCATCATATGGACAACACATCGATCTGGTGATGAGGGGAAACTTGAGAAAGGAAGCCCATTTCGAAGACCCATTACCGACCATGATCAACGAACCTTTGTACGCAGAATCACCGAATAGAATAGAAGTCAACACAGATTCAAATCACAGAAAAGGTGAACATTCTCTTTGTGAGTCATCACAACCCAGAATACTTTGATTCCTATGGATTACCACCACAGCACAGACCATTCGAGAATTTTCTGAAGAAGAATTCCAGATATTGAAAGTTTAATCCGAAACGCATTCAAGGATTGTTACCAGTGTGTGGATAGCACTGCTGCCGCGGTGTCCCGATGGAAACCGTAGTCAACATGTTTCCAGCCGATCTAATGAACAAAGATGTATTGGTTTATGACGTCATAGATGGACCCGTCACTAGGTGTCGCTGTATTAAAGACTATAAAAGTACTCGGTTTTCAGCGCACACTCTCATTTTCATTTCACCCTCACTTTGGACTCCAAGGTGTGAACACGGATCAATCAACACGCTGGATATCACAATGGAGATACCTTTGAAAACACAGAACGCCCTGTCATCCCCGAATGACTCTCGCCCACGTACTTGGAATTTCCAAGTAAAGGGTGAGAATGTCCAACTGGCTGTGGACTTTGTGACAGATGACAACCAACCACCCCCATCGGAGAAAGGTGGTACCTTTTGTGAGAGGATCGCCTCTCGCACTGATCCTTACCTGAAGGAGTTAGGACCAACAGCCACCGAAGAGAAGAACCAAACAGAAAAAGAGTCCATCCACCAGGCGCCTAGATTTTCGAAGACTGGAAGATTTCCTGAAAAGGAAGAAGGAAGAGAAGGCGGAGGAGAAGTCCGAGAATGCCATTACCATTTTCCAACCTTCGACACCTGTAACTCCCATCCACACGTTGCCTCCCACGGTGGACAACATGGAGGATGAAGATGTTATGAGTGCGACGGAGGCGGAGATGGAAACTGGTTTTTCAAAGCGTCCTTCTCCAATCTATCTCCTCCGTCTGGATCAGGAATCACGGATGGATACCTCCGTCAGGGCCGCGCTTGCGGAAGCCGAAGCAGTTATGGAATCCTCCCAGAGACTCTCAGAAAGACTGGACAAAAAACAAGAGATGTGGGAACAATCGGAAAGCCTCGTTCCTGAAGTCCTTCTTGAATCCCAGCTAAACCTTATGTCACCAATATCGCAAATTACCAGCCTATCAAAGCCACCGACCAAGAAAAACAAACAGCGAAACACAAACAAACCATCTAAACGCCGCAAGTAAGAACAACACCGTCTTCTAGGTTTTACCGTCTTTGCCTCCCTGGATGCCCTTATCACCCTGGCTGCGTCAGACACGCCCCAGAAACACAGAACACCACTGACATGGTCGAAAGGGGTTGAATAATCCCAAATCGTCCCTGCGCCCCTTCGGCGCGCTGAAACCATTCTTTCGTTGTTCTGCTCATTTGTCCGTCGACCACCGAAGAAGAAAGATGTCTACGAAGTTGACTGTCTTCAAAATCAACAATGAATTACAGATTCAACAGTTGAAGAACGACGTTGGGTTTCAGTTTACCACGGGAAATTGGGTACAAGTGGCCAAAGCAGTGGATATACCAAAGACGGGGAGCCTTGAAATGGGAAAACCCAAGCTGAAGAGAAGACGAAAATCAAAGAAAATTGATTAAAGAATTAAAGAATGTTCACAATTCTATGTTTGATACAGATGGCGTTGAACGAAGAGAATCAAGAAACCTCAGAGACTATCCAGAGAGCGTTTCATTCGAAATGTTATTTACGCCACTCCTACTGAAGCAGCTTCTGTGTGGATAAAATAGGCTAGGTTAACAGTAGCTCAAAGGAAAATTGGACCAGTACAGAAACAACCGAAACACATCAAGAATGCATAGGAGGAAACTCGTCTCAAGACTTTCGACATCATGTTACCTGGTGAATGTACAAAAAAGACCAAAGGAACTAGCAAGAGCCGGATTCTGTTCGAGCCGAATGTTTTCACTGTGGTATTATTGTGCGTTTCTGGGATAATGCAGATGATGTCATACAAGAACACAGAAAACATGCTCCAGCATGTTATTACATTCATAAGTCACCATCAGGATTCAAGGACGTCGAAAAAGGAGTTTACGAAGAAGTTCCAAAAGAAGATTCACAGAAGATGAAATAATGTGTCTGCTTATTCGCTGAAGCCAATGTCGCCCGCGGGCCATGTAATCATTTGTGCCTGCGCAAAGACTGTTGCAAACAACAGATAAGATGTCCAACCTGCAGAAAGACTCTTCATGAATATCCCACAATCTACATACCACAGAAGAGAGGTTCCACAAAGAGGAAGGAGCTGCTGTACCTAGAATAAACTGTTTAATTGTTATTTAAAAAAAATAAATTAGAATGTTGAAAATGTGTTGGTTATTTTTTTTATCATAGTCAAAGCATGAAAGCCTGGATGAGAGCAAAAGGAACTCCGTGACCCTTTTGTAGGACAAGTGGTCCCTCCGCTAGTCTTTGGGCGAGAACAAGAGGGATTTGAGGTTAGACAATGTACGAATGCGCATTTTTGCTCTACGTGCTACACCAATAAGCTCAAGGTGGTGGCTTCGTCAGGTCCGTCCCAGTGGTTCTTTTGGTGCTTCGGGGTCGTTAATTAGATTTACACTTATACGAAGGTGCACACCATATAGCACTACGTGCTATTCTTATGGGTATGATTCTGGTGAATCGTACCTGAAATAAACAGGAACAAACACCAAGGATTTAGTGGAAAATCTGAGCCAAATAAATAGTTGTCGGATTGATTATGGTAATTCTAGGGAGTAATCGGGGATTCAGGGTAATTAGCTTGACTCTTATATAAAGGAGAGCGCCTTTTACTTGAAAAAAGAGAATTCTTGGCTTGGAAAATCCGAGCCCAATTCGGTGGTTTGAAAGGGTGTTTTGGTGATTTGGGGGAATTGTCGGGTTTATTTGGGTAATTAGATTTACTCCTATTCAATCGAACGAACCATGCGAACATGCCCCCATCCTATTGGGTCACGTAGCAAGCACGTGCTACAATAGAAACCAAGATGGTGGCCTCCAGTGTGCAATATATATGTATGGGCGACGGAAACACGTGTCACCCTAACAACACGCGCTGCGCATGGGCATTACGTCCACATATCATAACGTCACAAGATGGCCGCTTGTGCGGGCTACCATGTCAATTGAACATGATGTAACTAGGTCACGCGACTATGATGTGACTTCTGGGGTTCCGACCGGGGTCCGGCCAACCGGGTCCGTTTGGATACATTTTCTTCTGCTTCCACACTTAATTGTCATATCTGGGTGCCATAGGCGGGACTATGAGAACGAGGAAGGAAAAGGAAGGACATTCCCTCCGCCCCAACCTATACACCCACAGTCAGCTTATGGGAATAAATGGAGTAATGTTTTGTAAATTTTGGTCCTCTGGTAATAGATCCGCACATCGGTTTGACATCAGTACTCTTAACCGTAACTATACAGAGGATTCCCCCCCCCCCCCCACATCCTTCAATTCAATGCTTCTTCTTATTTTAACCCTTTACAAAACACGAATAGCAAACTACACTTCAAAAACGATTTTTGCTTCAAAACATAGCTTATGAGCCAATATGGGACCAAGGATATGTTTTTGTGGATGATTCGGAGGCAACAGTCCCTAACCCATTACCTAACTTAAAAAGCAGACGACACCTGCAAAGAAAAATCTTGAATATTTATTTTTTTAATTTTTTGTCTCAAAAACATAGGTTATGACCCATCATTGGAACTAGCTGGACGAGCTCGTTCCAAAGAAGGGTCATAAACTATGTTTCTGAGACAAAAAATGAAAATATAATGAAAATTAATTGGCAATTTTTGAGAATAGCGCTGGTCGGTTTTGGCCGTTACGTTGGGTAAAAGGTTAACACAATTAAAACTGTACAGTAATTTTTGTGATCAGCTTGTCCGGTTGTGTACGTTACCTTAGGTAAGGTGCTATTTATTTATTGAGTCTAACGATACACGAAAATTTTCGAATCGGCGATATGTTCGCAAACTGTTATTAAGAGCCCCCCCCCCCCCTCCTTTCATTCCATGGAATCTTCTTATATCATCGGGTCTCCTTTTCAGAATACCTGATGACAGAAGATAAGTTCAAGGAGGTCCGAATTTCGAAACTATACTGTTTCCGATTGTGTAATATTCCTCATTTTTGATTGACTCGCCAAAACGGGAATTGTCTGTCGTTAAATCTTTATCGCATACTTGAGTCTGATAACTGACAATACAGTTCTTGTGGAGAGGCTGTAACTATTTTCCATATTAAAATGTTATAAGAAGGTGCTATATCGATCTGACTTAAAAGGCGGTGAGATTCGATTTCAAATTTGATTCGATACGAAATTCTCTACCTGATTCGATTCGAGATTCGATTCGATATGGAATTTGAAATTCGCAGGGCCCTACTTTCAACAGCCATGTTCGTGTCGTGACTGATTAGGTAGTGGGTTAATTACCTTGCCTAGTTTGTTTAACCTTCTGCAGACTGATGTCGAAATATCAAAGCAATTTTTCGGATAGCGCGACTATGAATTTTACCAATTCAATCTTGTATGACAGAGCTCATGTGCACTGTCATAAAAGATTGGAAACAATTTCAGATTGAAATTTCAGTATTTTTCTTCAGTATTCAGAGGGTTAAGTTCAGATCTATGTTTACACTTTTATAGATTTGACGCCAGGGGCAGACTGGCCAAGAAAAGTTACAGGTGAATGCACCAAGACCCGGAGAAAACATTACTTTTGCGAACTGATCGAACGCGGCTTCCTTGCATCTGAGCGATCCACATAAACGATATTTCGAAGGAATTTTTCTGTCATCTTCATCGATCATTCGACAAAATTGGTTCTAACGGGTGTGTGTGTGGGGGGGGGGGGGGGGGCGGGGGGGGGGGACCCATCGGGAAGACCATAGTTCGGCCCAATCGCACAAAGTTTTGATTTTTGAAATTTTGAAATTGAAGGAACGCTTTTTCATCCGAGTGACCAATGACACTGTAGACTACTGGTACATCGAAATTTTATCTACGTGGACTGCCATTGGCAGTCCACATAGAGAACATTTCGATATACCGGCAATCTACGCAGCCAGATCCATTTCGCCTTTTGGTAATTTTCACGAAATTTCACGTACCAATAGGTGTTGTTGCATCAATTTTGGGAGCCCCAGGGGGGAACCCAATAGGGGGGCGCCGGGAATTTTCCCGGTGTACCATACGGCTAGTCCTCCTTTGTTTGACGCCGATATTTTAATAGCTTCCAAGATTCCTCTTGGTCTTTAGCGCTGTACTCCAACACGGATTCTTTAGTGGTTCAGAGACCGCACGTGCTTGAATGCAAGATCGGCACGTGAGAATGCGAATCAAAAGGACACCGTGTTTTGTGCCAGTATACCAACGCTTAATTTTAAGGTCCTTTTGCATCCACTCTTCGGGGATGCAAAAAGACCTCTGCAGATAGTAGTCGAGTGGTCGAATATGTTGACATTGTGGAGATTCAAGTTGCAGAGGAGTTTGAAGAAACCACAAAAATGAAAATTGCGTCGATTTTCTTTGATTATCTCCCTTTGACCGTTCAATTTTACCCATCAGGAAATTTCCATTCGTGGAATCGAATGTTAAAACTATTAAACCTCTCTCCGAAAGTGTTATGGCGAATGGAATTTAGAATCCATCTGCTATTGCATTTCTAACTTTATAATCAATCGTTTTGTGCTTTGCTATTGATTATCAATTACATAATTGCTCAGATGAGATTTTTGTTCTGTTTGAGCATTTGTTTTGGATGTATATCAAGGGAAACAATTCTTGATCGTACTGAGATGAACAAACACGTTTTGTTTCCCGCTCTCCGGAATGTTGATAGATTTAAATTATCATATGTGTGGTACGACATCGACAAGTACTATTTCCGGAATGATTTCAAATTCAGTTATGTTCAATAATCGATAAAATTATTTTATCCCTCGTCTTCTTGTCAGTATTAACCCGAAGAAGAGAGAGATAGTGGGGAGGACGGCATGTTTTCCCGACCATTACATGAATTTGTTCAAAGGCACTTCTGTACACATACCTATGCTTCACGGCGAGCTATCCAAAACAAGAAGTTTGCACTCACTGTAATTAACTTTCATCCTACCAACATATTTTACCAACAAATCACACTGCCTGGGGTCCATTTTAACCCCAGTGAAATGTAATAAAAATAAACACAAAAAGTGTCAGAACATTCAAATTTGTATTTTATGATCCCCATTGGACATTATTTGAAGTTATTGTACTTCTTACTGATTAATCCTCAACTATAAGATCCACCATACAATGGTGATGAAGAGACTGAAAGCTCCCACAAGTGTACTACAGTCTACAACATTAGTTACACCCGGCTGTTGTCTTATGATATCCTGAAGCTGTCGCCTTCCAACATTCGATGTATGTCTACCCACCCCACGACCCACACATATGGTTTGTCAAGCGAATCGAGGTTGATTTTTCATCCCATCAGTGTCAGTATCCCAAATTCTTACCCTTTTGATCCCAATAATGCAATTTTTCAAATAGCTAGTTAGAAATGTTAACCCTTTACCTAACATGAAAAGCAGACGACACTTGCAAAAACAATTCTTGAATAACTAATTTTTTCATTTTTTGTCTCAAAAACATAGGTTATGACCCCTCATTGGAACGAGCTCGACGAGCTCGTTCCAATGAGGGGTCATAACCTATGTTTTTGAGACAAAAAATGAAAAAAATAATGAAAATTAATTGGCGATTTTTGAGAATAGCGCTGGCCGGTTTTGACGTTATGTTGGGTAATGGGTTAACAAAATATTTTACATATGGACATAAACTTTCCTTATTTTGTTTTTGTACCTCGGTGGATGGGATGGATTAGAATTCACTCTCAGCCTCCCACCCCTACACAGATATGCACATTTACGATTGGGTTCGCTACCTATGGCTCAAACGGTGTTAAAAGGAGCGCCCATTCGCGAATATCAGACCACTCTTCCAAATTGCTTAACGACTAAAAATGTTAGCAGAGCTGAAACGGTAACCGATTAATCGATTATTCAATGATCATCATCTTGATCGATCCAAAAAGTACTTGATCTATTGACCATTACTTTTGAACTACTGTATTTATGGGTTAACAAAGGAACAAACTTTTCCAAAACAGGCAAACATTGTCACATTGACTCTCATCAGTTATATGAGACAGAGTAAACCATGCAAGTTACTTGCTGACATACTTGTTTACTTGCATGATCATCATACTGTATCAGTGGCTGGAAATGGTCATTCTTAAGCCATTGCGCAGTGCGGGTAGCAGACGATATTTGCAAAATAAATTCATGAATTACTAAAAAAAAATTCAACGAGCTCGTTCCAATGAGGGGTCATAAGCTATGTTTTTGAGACAAAAATTGAAAGCATAATAACTTTGAATGGAGAATGTATTTAGGTCTAGTCGGTTTTGTTTGTTACGTTTGGTGAAGGGTTCATGCTGTAAATCATCAACGGTATGGCAATTATGCAGATATCTATTTGAACAAGTGATTAATCGGTTAACCAAGGTTAATCCACGTGATTAATCGATCAAGAAAACCCCTTAACCATTTCAGCTCTACATTTTAGAACTCGTTCGAATGATAAACGATGTTTTGGGCAACAATACAAATGCTCCGTTATTGACATGGCTGACTACTTTCGTCATTAGAAACTATTTATAAGAGGGTAAGCTCCAGGTCTGCCGTTTTCAAAATTTTGCGTAACCCATTTATCGTTCACTTGCTCTGATCTTTGGTAACTTAACGTTCGTCCCCCTGTTCTTATGTATCGCAACTATGTCGATATATGAACTGTTGTATTATAACCAAGTTCTTGCTCTATCGGCAATATCATGATTTATTTATTATTTATTTATTGGGGTTTAAGGTAACATATGTATGCACTGTGGCTAATCATGACCATGACAGTTTTACGGGTGGAGGAAGCCGGAGTACCCGGAGAGAACCACCGGGCAACGGCGAGCATCTGTCAGCTCCCCAACATACTAACTCCACACCAGCATTGGTTGAAGACAAGTGCACCATCGACGTGCAGTACGCCTTAGTCCACGACGCCACCGTGCCCCCAGATGGACAGTGGGGGTGAAGTGTCTTGCCCAAGGACACAACGCGGTTGCTGCAGGTGGGATTCGAGCCGAGGACCTCTCGGCTTGCAGCCTGCACCTCTACCAACTGAGCCCCGCCGCCCCCCCCCCCTGCCCCCTAATATCATGATAAATAAAGACGAATCCTTAGGAACAATAACGAGGCTGTTTTGTAGCAATTAATTAGTTGCAGTTATAGCCTAATCTTGGCATAGGCTAGCATGTTGCATGAAGAGTATGGCATCCATACTCACTATTTGTGGCAGAGACATGAATTATTGCAATTTCTTGATTTTTATCTGCTCTACATTTTAAGATGGTGAACAGTTTAAAATGATGTTGAGCAACCAATCATCAGCATAGGTGTTGCATCTGCCTGAAGTATGGCAGCTCTGTTGGACAATAAAGTGCAGCTATACCCCTAGAAGATGCAAACACCTGTGTAGCTGATGATTTGTTGATGTTCGGCATCATTCCACCATTCATTCATACTTGATCATTCAACTTGGAGAAAATTTTACCTGACCCAGCGACAATTTGGCGTGACCTGTTTTTCGTTCACGTGTTTTTCATTTTATGTAACCTCCACGCGACTCAAACGGCCGTTCGCCTCAAATCGACAGGCCTATTAAGCTCCCCTTAATTTCCCAAAGCTGTCAGTAAATTTAACTCTAAGAGTATGGCAATTTCATATAAAAATTGAACCTTGAAATTTCGAAATGTTTGGGAATTTGTATCATCATCATTATTTCACAAACTTCAGGCATTTTTATGTGGAGAGGTATAAAATATGTTTTTTTACAATATTTTCCCAATTAGTTTGAACGTTGTCTATTATACGCTGTTGAAAGCCAATTTAACCCTTTACCTAACATGAAAAGCAGACGACACATGCAAAAAAAATTCTCGAATAACTCATTTTTTTAATTTTTTGTCTCAAAAACATAGGTTATGACCGCTCATTGGAACGAGCTCAACGAGCTCGTTCCAATGAGGGGTCATAACCTATGTTTTTGAGACAAAAAATGAAAAAAATAATGAAAATTAATTGGCAATTTTTGAGAATAGCGCTGGCCGGTTTTGGCCGTTACGTTGGGTAAAGGGTTAAAAATAAGAAATTGGCGTTTTCACCATCTTTTGATGTTCTTTAACCCTTTACCCAACGTCACGGCCAAAACGGCAAGCGGTATTCACAAAAATCGGCAATTAATTTTCATTATTTTTTCATTTTTTGTCTCAAAAACGTAGGTTATAAACAATCATTGGAACGAGCTCGACATAGGGGTCATAACCTATGTTTTTAAGACAGACAATAACAGACAGAAAATAAAAAAAAATAGTTATTCAAGAATTTTGTTTGCAAGTGTCGTTTGCTTTTCAGGTTAGGTAAAGGGTTAACTTTTTTGTGTTCATGTTATTCTTATTGTTATTGGGCTTTAACGACACTCTCGACAGCCAGAGTCACCCCGTGTCGGACTGTTTTACAGGTGATGGAAGCTAGAGTACCCGAGAAGAACCACCAAGCAACGGCGAGCAACTCTCAGACTCCCAGTGTACCAACTCCGCTCAAGCAGGGTTAGTATTGGTTGAAGAGAAGTGCACCTTTGACGTGCGGTGCATCTGAGTACGGGAGCGCGATGGCTCAGTGGTAGACTGTTGGGCCATGCTAGAGGTCCCGAGTTCAAAGTGTTTCTTCAAATTTGGAAAGAGATGGTAGGTAGTCACTTTGACCACGTATGTATTTCTTCAAACTTGGAAAGAGATGGTAATCACTTTGACCACGTAAGCGTTTCTTCAAATTTGGAAAGAGATGGTAGTCACTTGGTGACTACCATCTCTTTCCAAATTTGAAGAAACATTTACGTGGTCAAAGATTTCAAGATGACGAGGAACTTTCTGCTGCTGTGGACACTTGGCTACAGGACCAAAATATGGACTTCGACACACGCGGCATCAACGACTGGCAGTTCAGGTGGAACAAGTGTATTGAATTACAAGGGGAATATGTTGAAAAATAAATATGTTCTGTACCGATATTCCAGCTTTATTTATGTTAGGCTCCAAACTTTTTGACATCCCCTCGTACCTCTTCGTTCGGTCCGATGTCACTTGACTGCGGACCATACAGTAGAATATGATTACATTACAATGGATTAATATGAAAATGACAATAGATTAAAATAAAAACGGAACAAGTAAGGTGCATTATTAGTATATAATTACTAATTATTACTTTCTTCTCCTTTCAGGCGCATGCTCGTTCAATGCACGCTGCAGAAGAGTTCAAGAGAAATCTCGTGTGTTAGATATACTGGAAAGATTACTTCACGATAAAGATGCTGACTGACACAAAAAACAGTGAATGTGTTGTCGCAGAAATTGTTACTATACATCTAGACCATTGCTTCTTCAAAAGTACCCAATCTAACACTGCCAAATGTTTTATCCAAACGTTTCCCTGTATCAGTAAAACATATTCAATAAATTTCCCCGTGACTATAATAATGTTTCGAATTGTATTCATGAACATTCGCCTATACCAGATGACTTATAGATTAGAAAATAATATTTGGCATCAAATACTATTCTTTAAACCATACACTGTAAAATCAGTTGAGTTAAAAATTAACACAAATCATCTGGGTTGAGTGAATATGAACCCAATTGGGTTCATATTCACTCAACCCGGTTGATCTGGGTTGATTTGTAACACAACTGATTTCACAGTGCAAAAAGAAAAGCAACCAGAAAGGAGACTGATAGACTCGTAAGCTAAACAGTTTTTTTTCCTGAGAAAATTCTCGTTGGAAATTTTCGAAGCCAATTTGCAAAGGAACTTCGCACTGTGTCTCCTGGTTACAAAGCATAGCATTTCTCTAGTTACGAATCATGTCAAACAATCAAAAGTTTGATTCTCCCCAACCCACCCCACTCACCTCCACACACACCTTTACCCGTTGTGCGACATTCGAAAGACCTATGTCCGATGTGAAAGTGTAACATGCAAAGCTATAGTGGGAGCGCCCACGCTAGTTGAATGACTCTATAGGTAGGAACTATTCGTATATGTCTTTGGCCCTTTGCTCAATACGGATAACAGACGAGACTTCTTCAGTAACGAAAACTTGACATTATTTACCTCAAAAACATAGCTTTTGATCCCAAAATGGAACGAGATAGTTCAAGGAACACGCTCCAATCAGGGGTAATATACTATGTTTTTGAGGCAAAAATGAAAAATATAATAGAGTCTGAGTGACAATTTTTGTGATATCGCTGGCGGAAGTCGGTCCTTACATTAGATAAGGGATTAAACCTTACGTTTAGCACCGTTTGGCGATTTTGCACTGCGCGTGCTGTTTAAAACATAGGACACGAATACCGGACAGTATATATGTGTGTGTGTGTGTGTGTGTGTGTGTGGTGTGTGGTGTGTGTGTGTGTGTGTGTGTGTGTGTGTGTGTGTGTGTGTGTGTGTGTGTGTGTGTGAGAGAGAGAGAGAGAGAGAGAGAGAGAGAGAGAGAGAGAGAGAGAGAGAGAGAGAGAGAGAGATTTCTCTCTGCTTGTCCGCTTTGTCTCCAAAAATTTGATCTCAGCTTACACGCTAAAGTGTCCGCACGCTGTCTCACCACAACTGTTTCCCTTGCCTTGCTCTTCTTCGCAACCCTCTGTTAGTCTTCAACCAGACAAGAGAGAATCGGACAATACCTCACTCAACGACACATACTGGGAAAGTTCGTTATAATGTTACTGAATACACCGTTAACCCAAATGTAACATGTGAAATGTAAATGAAGTTAAAAATAAAGTGCTTTAAGAGTATTAGTTTTATTTGAAAATACTGTTATTTTATTCCAATTTTCCATCGAATGCACATTCTGATAAATGTATGAGATGGCCTTAGTACCCTTTATAAACACACATTAAGTCATCTCCTCTTGTATGGTGTTTGTAAATAGAACAAATTTACATGTACTCAAAAATCAGATGGATTGAAAACCAACTCAAATCAACAGGGTTGAATGAATATGAACCTGGGAGGCAGAGGTGCCGGCTGCAAGTCGAGAGGTCCTCGGTTCGAATCCCACCTGCGGCAACCGCGTTATATTCTTGGGCAAGACACTTCACCCCCATTGCCTACGTGAGAGCACGGTGGGGTTGTGTACTCAGGCGTACTGCACGTCGATGGTGCACCTGTCTTCAACCAATGCTAACCATGCTTGTGTGGAGTTTGTATGTTGGGGAGCTGGCATTTGCTCGCCGTTGCTCGGTGATTCTCCCCGGGTACTCTGGCTTCCTCCACCCGTAAAACTGTCATGGTCATGATTAGCCATTGTGCAGAAATATGTGACATTAAACCCCAATAAATAATTGAATATGAACGCATTTGGGATCATATTCACTCAACCCTGTTGATTTGGGTTAACGTTTAACCCAAACGATTTTAGAGTGTAATCTGTCCAGGAAATATATTTACAAATCTCATTTTATCAACGTATTCAGAAAATTCCTTACGACCACCAGTACGCATACAGATACAGCGAGTCCCGACTGGATTGGTTCTGCTTTATTCATTAGCCTTGTTAATTGCATATACCTTTTGAAAGTGTCAAAACATTTACCATTCATTCAGTAAAAATCGGTTGCGTTAATTGCAGACAGAAGAAATCCCAACCAATTAAAAAGAATGTGAAAAGTTGAATAAAAATGTATCTTATGATGAACTGTACTGACAGCCCACGAATTTCTAAACGTTACACACAACTTGGATGTAATATCTCCAATATAAGCATATAATCTAACACATCGTGTTTCCCAGAGCTCCAGGAGCCCCGTCAGCTAGGAATATAATGGAACTTGAGGGCACTCAACCAAGAAGCATTCCACTGCCTCGAAGTGCGTCTCATGATTTATGTAACTTTGTCCCCATATCCCGATAAATTCTGTCTTTTGATTAGTCAGAATGCCTTGGACAAATAGCCATGGCAAAGGGTGCGCCCAGCATCCAACGTATATGAGAGCGTGCAACATCCAGGGTATAAACGCACGGGTAACATCGGAGGTATACGGTTTCAATGAAAGCTTTTCGCTTCCACTCGCCTCATTATAAAACTCAAACCAAAACACCCGAAAATAGAGTGTACAAACGGTGAGATCATTTTCTTTCTGGGGTGCAAACAGACATACACAAAATTTGTTTTGAGGCGGCGACCTGGATCTTTTACCTTTGATCTCCAATAACGCCGTGTATTCAGATCTTATGAAATATCTTGTACCGAGTTTCGCAGTCAAAGATGAGACCGCGCTTTTTTTTTCTAGTGCGCGAATAGACATAAACACAGTGTGTGACCACGTGACTTTGACCTTTGGTCTCCAATATAGCTGAAACGGTTAAGGGGTTTTCCTGGTCGATTCATCACGTGGATTAACCTTGCTTAACCGATTAATCACTTGTCCAAATAGATACATACCGTTGATGATTTACAACATGAACGCTTTACTCAACGTAACAAACAAAACCGATTAGGCCTGTGTACAAAAAAAATCTCAATTCAAATTTATTATGTTTTCAATTTTTGTCTCAAAAACATAGTTTATGACCCCTCATTGGAATGAGCTGGCTCAGATCGTTCCAATGGGAGTCATAAGCTATGTTTTGAAAAAAAAATGAAAATGTTTAGTAATTCCTGAATTTATTTTGAAAGTATCGTCTGCTACCCGCAATGCGTAAAGGGTTAAGAATGACCATTTCCAGATACTGATACAGTATGATGATCATTGCAAGTAAACAAGTATGTCAGCAAGTAACTTGAATGCTTTACTCTGTCTCATATAACTGATGTGAGTCAGTGTGACAATGTTTGCCTGTTTTAATGCAAGTTTGTTCCATTGTTAACCCATAAACTACAGTAGTTCAAAAGTAACGGTTAATCTATCAATTACTTTTTGGATCGATCAAGATGTTGATCATTGATTAATCGATTAATCGGTTAACCGTTTCAGCTCTAATCTCCAACGACACTGGGTGTCGAGTCGTGGCCAAATACCATCGTTGTGCCAAGTATGGTACTTGGCCACATCTGGAAACCTACTGTTGTTAGAATTCAAATGCCACAAGGTCACACAATGTGTGTGTGTGTGTAATCAGAGACGTGACCTTCGTTGTTTGCATTGTTTGTGACCGTTTGAGCCGTACTTTTGAACTCCAGGAACACTAGGCATTTAGATTTTATCAAGTTAAATTCTTGAACCGAGTTGAGTGAATCAAAGACGAAGCAATTTTTCTTCTTGAAGACGAACGTGCATACACACGCAAGCATAGTTTGTGACCCTGTGACCTGGACCTTTGACATTCAACAACAATGGGTGTCAAGATTTACAAAGTAAAGGAACATATCACCTCATAGGTGTTGGATCTGACAGAAAAAGAGACTGCATATGTGGCCACAATCCTGAGTTACCCTCTGTCAAAATTGTAATCTCCTGTCCCCAGAGTGTTACCCTCTCTCTCCGTACAGTATTTGCCAAAAGTCATTGGCAACAGTACGCATCTTTGATCTTCCTGGCTTCACGATTTCTTGACCATGTTCAGCCACCAAAATGCAGAGGCAAAACAATTCACACACGAATTTACCGTGTAACACATTCAGCCATCAGCCGTTTTGTGTTTTATATTTATTATTACATTGATAACAGATTTTTACACCGTTCCAAAGCAGCAGAAACATATCTCCCTTTTTATATCACACCGGTCTGTATCAAGCGTACCCCCCATACGCTAATGTCCAGGGTCTTCCTCGGGGACAATAGTTAATCGTCCATACCAAATGAAGCACTCTGAGTACTCTCTGAAGCCTTAAGATGAATAAATGACTTTATTATATGCTAAAAGATATTTCTCGATATCCAGTCCTATTTACAGTAACAGTGTCCTCCACGTTTGAAATACTGACGGCAAATCAACATCAGGCATGTCATTCTAAGAAGCAATCTATGTTTTCAACATCAAATAGGCAACGAGTATACTACTGTATTTGTTTGCCTTTGAAAGTATGATGCTTAAAACTTTTAACATGATATCCGGTAGGTTGTAATCGCATGTTTTCGAAGAACAAGTCTCATCTTTGGTTGGAAATCAAAAATAGGTATTAGGTAACAAAGAGTAAGTTCCAAGGATTAGAAGGCTGTCTCTATCCCTAAGATCTACAGAAGATCTGTTTTGTTGTAATGCAGAAGGATGTGCGAAGCTGCACCACTGGGTACGCAACTACAAACTATTTGAGGAGTTTAATTTCGCGGGGTGTGGGGGAGGGGGAGGTTATAGGGAAATGTGAAAGATAACTGGATATTATTTCTTTGGTTAGGTGCTGATGACGAAAAAGGTGTTGATGACATAAATTAAACCAATACCTAAAGTAACCACCATAGACATTAACCCTCTGAACCCTGGTGGTATCTTCTATATTAGTTCAATGACAGCAACTGGAAGAGTCCATGTTCATTATTTAGGGGTAGATCAATTAATATTTTCAACGTGCAGCCGTGGGGCTGCACGTTGAAAATATTGATTGATCTACCACACGCTGCACTTAGCATCCATCCTATTTAATGAAGTTATGACGTATCATGTTCCTGGCCGGAAAAAAAAACGACCGCTAGGGTTCAAAGGATTAAAGTGTTATATAATTAATGGAAAAATGCCGTGAAAATAGGTGACATGTTATTTTCTATGGCGTCAAATATCTAAATATTTTATACTTTTTCACTATTTTGTGTTCAAAACTACGAGGCATTGTCCGTAAATACGAATGGACTGCACAAAATGTGACAAAGTATTGTTTCACTTGGATTTAGAAAACAACCTTCCACCTATTTTCAAGCTAACTTTCCATTCCTTTTATTACACGCCTGTTACTTGTTCTCCTTTTCTCAGTTCCATATTTACAAATACGCAAGGAATACATGTTCCATACGGAATCCGTGACGGACTATTTTTCCACCTGACGTCATGGATTCATTAAAATAATTTATCTCCGCCCATTTTCGCAATCGGCCAATTGAAACGTCACATTCTGACCCAGATCAATTCAGAAGCTGCGGTGACAGCAGATAAATCGAATGTCCATTGAAATTTTTTGTTTGTTTAAATCTACGAAAAATAACGAAATTAAACTTATTTTATAAATGGTGGGGAAGTGATTTTATAACACTCACGCTCAGATAATGGCAGCTAATTTCTTAACAATACGAACAAATAACCTATTTGGAAACAATTTTCATTTATATTTTTCTATTCAATGTATCGATCTGCCACACGCATTTGCTAATCACATCTGAGTTTGGTTTTTGGTTTTATTTCAAGCAGACGTTAGAACTGTGTGATGTTTCAATTTTTAAATTAATAGATACTATATCACAAAGGCGTATAATAAACACAGAATGCCACGATGTGTGAATGCGTTCGTCAATATGGAACTCATGCTGCGCCACCTGTTCTACCCTTCCGCTCTAGCACTCGTGCGGAGTTGTGCTGTATTAACGAGCGTGTTATTTACAAAAAAAACATCATTCAATTTTATTTGTTTTTAACATTTTGCCCCCCCCCCCCTCCAAAATACAGCTTATGACCCTTCACTGGAACGCCCTGTTGGAGTTCGTTCCAGTGAGAGTCCTAGCCAATATTTTTAAGGCAAAAGGCAAACAATTTCAATTACTCGAAATATTTTGTTGCAAGTGTCATTTTCAAGTCGTCTTAGGAGGATTGTAAAGGGTGGGGTTATTTTCTTTTATTTTTGCGGTCTACAGAACATACTTATATCGTTTTTCCAAAATTACTAGTGTGTTTGTTTATTGGGGTGTAAAGACACTTTCAACAGCAAGTGTCATATCGTTTGAGGCAGATACACGGTTAGAGGAAGCCAGGGAGATAGATCCCGGACACAACCATCGAGCAGCAGCGACTGACTGTCTACAACTTACTAATCCAGCACATGCAGAGTTGGCGGTGTTGAAGGCAATATCGACGTGTATTACCCTTCGTATTTGTTAAGTAATCTTTTAAAAACCAGCGCTGATCAATGATTTCATTGCATATAAAAAAGTAACAGCGGAATAAAAGTGTTTTGTGATGCATTTGTTTTGCGAACACTGCCCGAGAATAGCTGACAGCAGTAGAACAGATGGACAGTTTCCCTGGTTGGGGATTTTAGTATGCCTGTGAGGTGCATGTGTGTCTGTAGGTATATACATGCTTAAATTGTAAACAACGCCATTTCACTCGTCCCAGTGAGGGCTCAAACGCTCTATTTTTGAGTCAAAAATGAATATTTTTAGTTATTCAAGAATATGTTTTGAAGCGAAAATTAAGAAATATAATTAATTAATCCCTCCCCAGAGCCCCACACTCAGAGGGATACACACTTTCATTTTAGTTCTGCCGTCAATGAAATGCAGCGCAATGTTGTGTTTACTAACTTGCTTCTTCGTCAGGCAACGGGGCTGTTTCAACGAATCTGTGCATAAATCATACCATGCCTCTAAAATTGAGATTTGTGTTGTGATATTCTGTACATTCGGAAACGAGCCGTCCACATGCAGCGTTTCATGCATTATATAAAAGTGTCACTTGACAGGCTAAATTGTGAGAAATTAAGATTAAACAAATGAAGGCGGAATTTCATGCCCCCGGTGTGAAAAAAAAACATCGAACCGTAATATATCATAGAATTGAAATGCGGGTTTTCTAAGATCACCACTTCACGCATATAAAACTGTACTAACAGTTTCTGAGGTACAGTACGTGTAGAGTGTATTATCACCAAATCACCCGCAGAGTGGAGATTCCACTCAAGCAATAATTGCAAATTTGTTGCAAAGCATAACGAGTACAAGAAAAGTTCCAGCCAATGGACCTCCGGGTTGAACCCGGAGGTCCATTGGTTGAAACATTTCTTGTGTTTTTTGTCCGTATGGACAGCATTTGAAAGCTATAGTTTGGGTGATAACTCCACTCTGCGCGTGATATTGTTACAAACCGCTATCCACGTACTGTATGTGTAGAAAAGTTGGGTGAATAGGAACAATGTACATCAAATAGAGTACCCAGGACACGATGGCGCTGTGTACTATGACGTACTGCACGATGGTGTACTTTTCTTCGACCAATGCTAACTCTGCTTGTGTGGAGTTAGTACGTTGAGGAGTCCGGCAGTTGTTCGCCGTTGGTCGGTACTTCTCTCCGGATACTCCGGCTTCCTCCAACCGGAAAACAGTCCGATATGATGTGACCCTGGCTGTTGAAAGTGTCGTTAAACACAAATAAATAAATAAAGATCGAATGGAGTTCCGAGCCTTATATATACTGAGTCAAAAAAGAAAGTGTAATAGAAACAAAAATGAAAACATAGCATAAAGGATGAAATATAATAGTTCTAATGTTGCATGTTTGTGGACAAGAAGTCGTGCAAAGAGTTTAATGACATGTCGTTGTTGTCCACCCAACCGTATACAATTTTGCTACGAATTTCAAAATAGTACGTGCTACCCGAGAATGTCAAATTGAATGGGTGACCGAAGAATTGTCTCTGTGTTATGTTGTGCTAGAGAGCCTGGGTTATTGAGTAAACACGCTAGTTTTTGTTTTCTGCGTGCCATTGGTATGCATGAGGCTGGGATACCTCCAGATGAGCTCGTTGCTGAGTTCGGAGTCACTGTGGCCACTATTTACCGTCTCACTGGTAGGTATAGAACCACTGGATCTACTGCTGACCGACCACGTTCAGGTCGGCCAGGAGTTACGACCCCTGCACAAGACCGACACACCAGGACTTCTCACTTGCGGGATTGCTTCCTTCCGGCGACGAGGACAGCAGCAATTACTCCTAGGAGAACTAACAATAGAATCAGTGGACCAATCCTTACCCATCGTCATCGTAACGTCAGAATGGAAAGAGTACGTCAACGTGTTGGCTGGACTCAGCAGCGTTCTAGCACAGTTCTTTTTAGTGCTGAATCACGATTTTGTCTACGGCGCGCTGATGGAAGGGCGAGAGAGTATCACCGACGCGGAGAACGGCTTTCTGATGCTAGCGTGCGGGAATGCGACCGTTTCGGCGGGGGTAGTGTAATGGTATGGGCAAGAATTTCCCATTGAACGCAGTTGATCTTCATCGATGGTAATCTAAATAGACAGCGATATAGGGACGAAATTCTTAACTCTGTTGTTGTTCCGTTGTTCAACTCTAAAGTCGGACTGCAGTTATTTCAGCACGACAATGCCCGATGTCACGTGGCGAGTATTTGTCGTGACTTTCTTGAGGAACAGAACATCGAACTTCTTCCCTGGCCCCCACTTTCGCAAGATTTGTCGCCAATCGGTCATCTTTGGGATCAAATGGACCGTCGAGTACAACTTCATGATCTTCAGAAGTTATGCGATTTACGTACGTAATGTTCTAAGACAGGAGTGGAACGCAATACCACAGGGTGACACCCAGAGACTTATCAGGTCCATGCGCCGTCGGTGTCTTGCCATCTAAGAGGCAGACGGTGGACATGCATGCTATTCACTGCATGTGTGAACTTTTCATTTCACCCCATGTCTGAATTGCGACGTCCTGACGTGACGCTGGCAACAGTAAGAAAACGAAATTATGCAAATTCATACAGATAGACTCGAAATATGAATTTACAATAATTTGTTTGGGATTAAAGTCGATAATACTAAAAAATGCTCCTCGAAGTTTATTTTACTTTCTTTTTTGACGCAGTATATTACAATATATCATAGAAAAAAAGCGTGGATGACAAACAGGTCTTCTTCTGTAAAATCATCGACGGAATGTGAAATGGCTTCTGGAGTCCTTGGTTGTTTTGTATTTTCATGCATCTATCATGTGTTACGCAATGGTGGACCAAAAAGTTCGCTACCTTACACAGATAGCCTGCAAGGTGAAAATAATCATCCATAACTCCAATGCACTTATTCCAGCGACGTTCCAGCAATGTAATTCTCTGTATTTAGATGTCTCCGTTCTAACCCCGGAAGAAGGTTTCTATATCACCAACAACCTCATTATCAAAAGGAAAATCTTGTCCTCGCAGGTGTGATTTGAGTTCTGGGAAAATACAGAAAGCAGAAGAGACCAGGAGAGTAGAGGTAATGGGGGATTATTTTCAACGCACTTTCTGCTGCTGAATCATCTTATTCATCTACTATTTGTGAGGTGTGGAACGGTCCCGAAGAGAAGAGGCGTCCTTCCTCGACGTCTTCTCACACCGTTTTGTCGTTGATGGTCTACCCAACTGGCATAATTCTGTGGTAAACTATTGTCGCTTTAGGGCGTAGCGCTTATTCATATAGTCAATCGTGATACCCTCTTTGCTCTCCAGAACACCTGAGCCATTACCTCGACAACAGTTGCAACTTCTTCAATGCCCTTGGTGAAGATGAACCGGGATGTTTCCACTGCCTGCTTGGCAGTTTCGACTCTGGATCAAAGTAATGGCCCATGTCTCATCATGAGTTACAATTCTCCAAATGAAGTCCCCAGAATTCCCGTGAAACCGTATCAAAGTATCTCGGTAAATGTACATCGGCCAGCTTCTGGTCAGGCGCGAAAGATCGGGGAACTCATCTTGCAGTTCTAGTACGAATACGGTGGCAGACTTCCAGGAGCCATTGGAGCCTGCTGTCAACTCTGTGAGCTGACTGCATATATTTTTCATATTCTATACATCACAACCTTCATTTTTGTGTATAATTTGTGTATATTTAATTTTCATTTATGGAATATCAGAGGTGCGAATTTCAATGTAAACAAATTCCTCTTACTTATATAACATATTAAAATATAATCAACAAAAGGAATACGTCAACAAGATTGACGAATAACTGGAGAAACAGAATTTACTGCGACCAGAAAATTCGAACCTGTGTGAAAATGGTGAAAGCATCTGGACTAAATCATATAGAAAAAGCATTCATGGAGACTTATTTTCAGGAGTAAAATATCTTTCAAGAAATCAGAAATAGGTTTTCGTAAACATCATTTAAAGATTTTCATTTAGGATTTAGATTACATTTTTCAAGGAACCGGAAATAACCTCAGTGCATAGCATTAAATGTGTTCTATAAAGGCCACAGCAATGGATACTTTTTACTCTATCCACTTTTTCGTAGAGAAGAAATACATGTAGGAACTCCAGAAACACATTGAGGTCATAAAATGCAATTTTAAACAATTCTGAAAGATGCATTTTATGAGACCTATGTGCTCCTAGTAAACTGAACCCAAATTATTAACTTCCAAAGTGTTTTGACTCATTTGGTGTTGGTCTGAGGTAATGTCATATCATGCTTGAGATATGAGTGTGACCAAACTTTCAAAATTGGTGCCCCCCCCCCCCCCCCCCCCATCCTTTTCCCCGTCAATTATTTTAAGAATAAAAATACATGTATGAAGTGTGGCAATGCATTTGGAGATCAAATAACGTGATTTCCAGCAATTCTGAAAAATGCACCCAATGACTTCTGGGTGACCTCAGTGACCTTGGCCCACATTTTGAACCTCCATTGTGTTTGGACTTGTTTGGTGTTGGTCCCAGGTCCATATGTCATAACATTCTTGAGAAATGAGCATGAGCCATTTTCAAAATTGTTGGCCATGCTCACTTTTTGGAATATCAAAACAGTAGATGTAAGAAATTTGGAAATGCATTATGGGGTGAAAAATGTGATTTCCAGTAATTATGAAAATTGCACTCAATGACCCCTGGGTTACGTCAGTGACCTTGGCCCATATTTTGAACCTCCACTGAATATCGACTCATTTTGTGATCATACCATACCAGTGATATGAGCGTGACCCACTTTCAAGACACCCCTACAGACACCCCTAATGCCCCAGGAATCTGAAAAACATAAGTGACCGAGTACTTGTGGCTGTCTATCAGTATTCCAAAAGCGAGATAGGACAATTCGTGTTCAAGTTATAGCGCGGACAAAGAAGCGCATAGAAGACAGAAGGCAGGAAAATAAGAATAATAATAATAAAAAAACATACAAAAAACAATAGTCTGTGTGTTTCACACAGACTAATAATAGCATTTTCGCTTAATTTGCCAGATTGGGACAGGGAGTCTGTTAAACATTTATCCATCCATTCGTTCACAAATCCACCTACTCGAATGAGTAAATAAATGAAGGGATGGGTGAAAGAATGGAGCCTTTACAACTGACAGTGACTAAAAAGCTTTTCACATGAGAAAAAATGAGTTGCCATTAAAGTTCGTGAGATCCTGACTGAAATGGCCCACCATACTTTCGAGACAAAATCTGTTCCCCACATCAATATGCACGTTTTGTTTCACAACAGCTTCATTTGCATATTTTCAAAACTTCCACACTTTACTTCTCTTTTATACAATATATCAAATTTCCACGCCTCCTCTCATTTATTCCATACAAATAAAGATCTGTTAACATGGATTTTGTAGAGGTTGGACCTTACAATAATGAGAATAAGTGCCTAAAAATGATCATTGGAAGTGAGTTTATTAACCCTTTACCTAACGTGAAAAGCAGACGACACTTGCAAAAATAATTCTTGAATAACTAATTTTTTTCATTTTTTGTCTCAAAAACATAGGTTATGACCCCTCGTTGGAACGAGCTCGACGAGCTCGTTCCAACGAGGGGTCATAACCTATGTTTTTGAGACAAAAAATGAAAAAAATAATGAAAATTAATTGGCGATTTTTGAGAATAGCGCTGGCCGGTTTTGGCCGTTACGTTGGGTAAAGGGTTAAGTATCTAAATTATTAACCCTATCCAACTACGGCTATCGGGACGTTTTAACGTCACGAAGAATCGAGTTTTGGCGACGTCAAACGCAATCGTTATCCCTTTGAACCCTGGAGGCATCTTCCACATCAGTTCAATGACAGCAACAGCAAGAGTCCATATTCATTATTTGGGGGTAGACCAATTAATGTTTGCAACGTGCAGCCTTGTGGTTGCACGTTGAAAATACTGATCGGTCTACCACACACATGCACTTAGCATCCATCCTATTTAATGAAATTATGAAGAATCATGTTCCTGGACGAAAAAGCTGCCGTTCAGGTTCAAAGTCGGATTATTTATAGTATAGAATGCAAAGGAATTGAAATGCATCAAAACATGAAACAATAGGCCTTTTGCACATCGTGCTATTTTGGTCATTTTCTTCATATTTTTTGTGCCATCGAGAACCGTCAGTACTTTTGCAACCACTTTACTTAATTGCCTGACTGGGACAGCCAGTTGATTACATACCCACATATCCACACGTTCACACACCCATCTACTCGAGTGAGTGAATGGATGAATGATTGAGCGAGTGAGCGGATGACAATGATCGCGTAAGTGAATGAAACTTTACAACTGACTTTGACTCTACAGATTATCAGAGGGAAGAGAGTGTGTATTAAACGCCCATACGGTAAAACCACACTGAATCTTGTGAGCAAGCACATCTTGCTAAAACATATTAATATCAGAGGAGTGCAATTACCCTGTGCATCATGTGACAAAGGAGATACTATTTTAACGATAGGTAGTAACTACCAGATGTATTCACTGTTTATCAGAAATGGTCAGTTTTGTAACACAATTTTATATTTTAGCTGCATCCTTTGGATCATGATTGTATATTCCACGCCTGATCAGAGCCATCAACTGGAAGAGTCCCTATTTGCTCTTGAGGGTGCGGGGGTGTCGTTATTTTCAACGTGCAACCTTAGGGCTGCAGGTTGAAAATCTTGATAGGTCAACCACAAAAATTCACTAAGCAACTATCTACATTATGAATTTAGGTAAAAACGCGATTTCGGGTTCAAAGGTTAACGTAATTTGTTAGACTGGGATAATTAGGCGGACATTCCCCCACACATCCACTCATTCACGCGAGTGAGTGAAGGATTGGAAGACTGGATGAATGGATGAGTTTTAGAATGGGCGAGCGGGTGAGTGAACGAATGAGTAGAAATAACACAACATTTTCTTTTACAATTGACCGCGACTTTCCAGTTTGAGTGCACAAACAAACGCTGGCTCTGATGATCAAGCGCTTCTTGCTGAAAGAGAAAAATATAAACAAAATGGAGTACAGTTACATGGCTGCGTCTATCAACAAAATCGACGCCATTTTTACAACTGAAAGTGACTACTATGAGCACCCAGGATACATCATGAATGTTGAGTAAACAAAGGAGGGATTGGAACAGCCAGTTCACCGCACACTCATTCATTATTTCGTCCGCTCGTCCACTGGGACAAGTGAATGAGTGAGCGAATGGGTGGATGAGTGAAGCTTCTACAACTGCCAGAGACTTTACAGCTTATCACAGTTTCTTGTTGGAAACATTAATACCAAAGAGCTGCAGTTACACGGGCTCTTAATAATAAACGACTGACAGTAACTACCAGCTATATTAAACCTTTGAAACTGAACGGCCGCTTCTCAGGCCAGGAACATGATACGTCATAACGTCATTAAATAGGATGGCTGTTCAGTAAATGTGTGTGGTAGACCAATCAATATTTTCAACGTGCAGCCCCGAGGCTGCACGTTGAAAATATTGACTGGTCTATCCCCAAATAATGAATATGGGCTCTTCTAACTGCTGCCATTGAACTGGCTTGGAAGATACCACTAGTGGTCAATGGGTTAACTATTCATTAGGAATGGTCAGTTTTATGACACCAACTTAATTTGATTTGAGATAGTCAGCTTGACATTCATTCACACATACTCAACTTGGTATTGCACAGCCACATTCATTTGTTGATAAATAAGATATACATGTTGTAGTCGTGACGCAACTTTTTATTTACTTAACACGCGCCGTACCGGTATTTCAATATTGGTTGATACAGCACCCTGATTCATTGATTATAAGCTACGTATAATACCTCTTGCCTAAGTTCATTTTGTGTTTGAAATCAAAGGTTTACACCGTCGTTGCTTCTGATGCTGTATTATTTTTATTATTATTATTATTAATATTATTACTATTATTATTTATTGGGGCTTAACATCACTTTCTACAGCCAGAATCACCTCGTGTCGCACAGTTTTACGGGGGGAGGAAGCCGAAGTACCCGAAGAAAACCACCGAGCAACGGCGAACAGCTGTCAGACTCCCAAACGTATCAACCACCCACAAGCAGGGTTATCATTGGTTGAAGACGTGACGTGTATCATGGACGTGCAGTACCCCTTAGTACACAGTGCCACCATGCCCACACATTGACAACTGGAATGAAGTGCCTTGCCCTAGGACACTATCCTGGAGGATAAAGTCATGTCGAGTTTGATATATTTGCTATTCAAGAATTGTGTTCGTAAGTGTCGTCCGCTATTCGCGTACTATAAACGATTAACTAGTTCACTGCGTCCAAGGGCAAGGGTATTTGGCTCCCATATGTATACCAATTTTTAGTTTAACAGGACTGAGAATTGAGAATTTAAGAGTAAGGCATTGATGTCCTTTTTGATGATGTTTATAATGCGATGAGAAACACACACGTGTGAACTTACATGCAAACAAGTGTTGACGGAAGCGAGCAAATTGAATCAAGGGCATAAACACTGGCGGTGGGTTGGGGGGGGGGGGGGGGGGGGAATGCAAACATCTCAAATTTCTTTGTCTAATGAGCTCACCGCCTTATTTCAATTTTTTAACAACTGCAAAACGTGATTGTGGACCTGGGAATAGTCATATAAAATGACGGTAAAACGAAAATAACTTTATGACATTTTTAAAAATGTTAACCCTTTGAGACTAAAAATATCCTGACGTTCAAACGTCTCTGGGAACAGTTTCTTCAACGTTTTTCAAATGCGACGTCAAACGTCAGAAAGTACAAATAACAAGATATTTTTCACATTAGTGATTATCTGGTTGAGGGCAAGATTATTTTTGGTGGTCTGAATTTGTTATTCAAAACTTGTTTTATTACAAATTAATAATAATAAAACAAATATATATAAACAAAATATTATTTGTGTTTGACTGAATATGAAATATAAGCATGGGAAGTGTTGGCTTTTGCTCTGGTATCCTCATTTTTGAAAGCCCGGATGGTGGCTTCTAGCACTTACCCAGTTAAGAAGTCTTGACAGCAGGATTATATTAGTATTTTAAGCTGCGATAACATTTGGGTCCGCGGTTGTCACTGAGAACTATTCGGGAGAAAATAGGAATTGAGGATAAAACTTTAAAAAAATCGAAAAATAATAACAAAACAAATGACCACAAAGTATCAACGCTCTATTTGATTTCGTGCGTCACAAGACGTACACAAGTATCAAAGGGTTAATCCACCGTATAAACTGACAAAGTATTTGGAACTGAAGAAAGCCTGAAACCAGGCCACCGGCAGTACTCAAAATAAATCAACTCCGATATGGTATCAATGTACAGTGTGCACATTCGCGAATCTGAAGAACACCAACTGTCTTAATTGCCTCATATCACCTGACTTGCGTTTGGAACGACATTCACTACAAGTTATGGGGTTTTCAGTCGGAGGATATGGTGTGATATATGGTGAAGTAAGATCAATATTAGGCGAGGCCGAAGGCCGAGCCTAGTATTGATCTTGCTGAGCCTTATATCACACCATATCCGCCCACTGAAAGCCCCATGACGTATTTATTATGCCAGTCCTTTGAAAGAGCCACAACTATAAGTATACCCAGATTCCTAGCGCAAATGTTCTGTTATGACTATCAGGGAAGTTCCCGGTTTTACGTCATGTGAAAGTCACGCTAGTAGCAGGCGCTGAAACAACGGAGTTTTCTTCTCAATAAATAGGAATTTATATTAACAATTCACAACTTTAATTCAGTGTTAAGTACTGGAAAAATAAAACAACTGGAGCAAATGGATTAACAATTCTTTCAAGAAGGGAAGTGGGAACAGTTTCATTCATTATTTGTTGCTAATGGTGATATTAATGTTTCCGACTCGGCAGTTCGCAAACACGGGCATATTTCCAGTAAGTTTACGCATGTCATTTCTTTTGGTTAACCACACGAGTTTCAGAATCTTCAAAGGGCATGAATAACTGTTCAATGTCAAAATCCCCGTCATCTTTATCCAAATCACTCGAACATATTTGTATGAACTGAGAAGGGCAGATTATTCGGGTAAGGATTCTCGCCTGAGTTCGTCTCAGACAGTTCCAGTTGGCTTCTATACATGTCGTTTTAGTGGTTTATTTATTGTATTTATTTACATTTGTTTATTAAAATTTCTCAAAGACTGGAAGGAACGCATTATAGTTGTACGCTGCTCAACAGACACACACGCGAAATTTATTTGTTGTTCGTTGAACAAGCGAATTTAGGAAAAAACATCGATGCGAGCATTGGATGTCAAAAACAAAATGTCGGAACTGACCGTATATAAGTTCTGTATACGGTTAGCTCGATGATACACAGTCTCATATACGGTAACTAGATATTGAAGTTGATTGGTCAATATCAATTACTAATAATAATAATAATAATAGCAATATCTTGGGCAAAGAAAATACGGCCATTTAATAACAAAAGCGGACATTTGACCGGATCGCTACTGCGTCAAGATCTGGTCGAAATTATTTATCCGCTTTCCTTTCCCACAATACCAGAATCCCCCCTGTCCAAGGAAATATGCGACAACTTTGAATCTCAAATGTTATTTTCATCTGTTATGCTGATTAGGTCAAGAATTCGCAATATTTTATGTACACGATCTCAACCCACTTGTGCATGTGTGTCGCGACCACATCTCGATCCGGTCAATAAAGATACCACCTTTGCGATCACAATTCTGTAAAACCCTTGAATGTCTTGGTAAAAACTAGTTTCATAAGTTCCAAGAAAAGAAAGCGAAGCGAATATAAATGGCTAGTAAGACCTACAGTCGATTATGCATTTACCGGCCGGGCCCAAGATCATTAGAAGGATACCTACGGCCTGGGAATGGTTCAGCACCGAGGGGCCAAATATGTAAGTACTAGACATGACTGTGGTTCAGATCTGACAGGGACGAAATGATAAAGCAACTCAACTGGGCATCACCTGAGGATATGAGACGCGATTCAAGACTTGTCATGCTGTTCTCGATGGCTAGAGGACACATAGCAATTAGAACAGATGATAGGCTCTAACCACTGTACCACCAAACTAGAAACATGCATCATATGTCGTCCCAAGGACCATACACCTAGATAGAACAGACTATCGGAAAGATTACTTCTCCGAGCGAAGCATTAAGTAAAGAAAGTCTCTACGACCTGGGACCATTTAAGCCCAGGCATTCTATGCTGTCAATCCTCAAGAGTCAGCATTATCAGAAAAAATTAGACTACATTGCCTTTAACGTCATTCGCTCTACATCAAAATTCTCTATATTAATGATTTACCTGCGCTCGCCAAATGGGATGGTAATCAAAGCTAGCGACTAAATAACACGTAAGACTTAACTTTCGCATAATTACGATAACACGTAATTACAAGAAAACTCTCACGTAACTGCGACTCAGTAACATGCAATTACGATATTAGTATCGAGTAATTACTACATAATAACACGTAAATCCGACACGAAGTGAGCCAGGCTGTCGAAAGTGTCGTTACCCACCCCCCCCCCCCCCCCCCCCACACCCCACCACCAAGAAAAAAATAAAAATAAACGTTCCGGTTTTATTCGCCTTTGAAAGGGTTATGAAAATACATCTGGGCATAAACAGTGCAGGGTTAACCTTTAATAAGTAAAATACCCCCCTAAAAAGCAAAACAAGAGTGACCACTACCAATGTGGCGAAGTGGCTGAGTCTAACCAGTCTTGTTATCAAGCCATAATTATGAGATAGTTATCTCGTAATTACTTGATAACTAAGTCGTAATTACGAGTTGTTAAGTCATTACGTGATGGTTACCTCGTAAGAACGTGCTATTCTGTCGAAATTACGCGATGATTAAGTCGCAATTGCGTGTTATTAAGTATTAATTTCGTGATACTCAAAACGTAATTATTTGTTATTAAGTAGTAATTGTGTGATAATTATTTCGTAATTAAACGAAAAGTAAGCCGTACATACACATGTTATAATGTCGTACTTACGTGATAGTATGTTGAAATTACGTGGTATTTAAGTTGTAAGTACATGTTATCATGTCGGAATTATGTGTTGTTGTGTAATAATTATTAGACGATTAAACCGTAACTATACGCGTTAACAAGAGGTAAAAAATACAACATGGCATTACTACACTGCCATCTTTTGCGAAAACTTTCTCCTTTGTGTAGACTTTATTATTGAGGCCATAGAGGACTTATCTTATAGATAGTCCCTCACTGGTAGTCACGTAAGTTCATGCTCCAAGCAGGGCTGTGTCGAAGAGAGGGCGGGCGCGTAGACAGGATATCAAAGTTAAGGGGAAAGAGTAATCTCTAGAGGGCATGCAGAATATGATTCGCTGCTTCATCCGAGCCCCGCAGCGGCAATATGGGGGCGAGCACAAGGGAGGGAGCCCCCCTCTCGTTGGAAGGGTCTGCCCGCCCTCCCGGGAAAAATTTGAAACTCGAGACAAAAGAAAAAAACGCAATTTCCTTGACTCTGGGTCCGTTTGTGTCCATAATGTATAAGTTGTGAAAGACATCAATTATTAGGTTATTTCAGAAATCACACAAACTCAGGTACTATCGACCGATAGAACATGAAAAGAAACGTTCTAATTATTTTATTATGCCCAACAAAAAATAACTTTCATTTGTTAAGCGTTAACTGCTACATGCCATGAATGTTGTAATAATAATGTAGTCGAATCCAAAAACATGACGTCATTTCGAACGAATGACGTCTCTTTAGGAGTTTCCAGATCACCAAATTCGAAAATGACTTGTCACAAGTGCCGTCGCTTTGGGAGATTCTATATCACCAAATGTCAGTGTTTACAACTGCATCATGCTGTTCATGTTATAAATCATTATTAATGCTTGTGTGATAAGTGGCATAAATTAATGGAATATAAATTCATGTTTCTTGGACGACGACAGTTGTTAGAATTAAGCGGAGTGAAACAATTTATTTTGAACTTGAGGCGGAGGCTCGGTGAGGGCGAGGAGTACTAAACTTGTGGAAATATAATTGATTGAAGTCATAACTCATATTCAGGATTCACTGAAGTGGTGAACAACACGTGAGTTTTTAATATTTCTGATTCTTTGGAATTCATTGTTTGCAGCTAAAATTGAAAACACACCCACTGAAGATGATATATTTGTTGGTAAATTTGTGTCTATCGGTGATGAAAAAGTTAAACAGAGTAGGCGCCAGCGTTTGGTGTTGAGAAATTCCAATCAGAGCGTGCGTAATCGACGCTGATCAATGGAAGTGGAGCTTACATTTTCTTTGTTCTTTTGTCTCCAGGGAAGAACGTTCCTATAGTACCCGTGTTTTGCCCCAAAACTCCAGTACTATGATTTTAGAAGGTGTAAAATTAACCAATCACGGCCGATGTTACAAACGTGAGTCATAATAAATACATTTAGATCTTTGGGGTCCAGCATGACCAATTTGGAGTACCGGCACGGGGGGGGGGGGGGGGGGGGGGGGCGTTAACTGAATAAGTTTAGTCACGGCTACCTAATGAATATTTTATTCATTCCCAAATACATTTCCGGGGAAGTCTTCAGATGTTTCATTATAATTACGACCAATGAAATATCATAACTCCATCATCAAGGCTTGACTCGACGTAGACATGCCAAGGTGATGTAGTCGGATTATTTTATCAGTCTGGACTATAGCCACTACAGTCGGGGCAAATCAGGTTTAGAACCCCTCAACGAATCGGCCGTCTTCAGACATCATGTGCAGAAATGTCAGAGGCAAGCAGATGACGATAGAAAATGGACTAATGTTAAAGATTTCGGAACTGTTTCCCCCAAATGGCCGACAACACTAAACCAATTCACATGGCCAATAACAAAAAATGACATGAAACTCTTTTTTTTTTTTAAAATGGAGTTGTATTTTTAATCCTTTACCTAATATGAAAAGTAGACGATACTTGCCAACAAAATTATTGAATAACTAATTTCTGTCGTTTTTGCATCAAAAACATAGCTCATGACCCCCCCCCCCCCCCCCCCCCCCATTGGAACGAGCTTTACGAGATGGTTCCAATGAGGGGCCATAAGTTATGTTTTTGAGGCAAAAAATGAAAAAATAATGAAAATTGAATGGCAATTTTTGTGAATAGCACTGGCCGGTCTCAGCCGTTACGTTGGGTAAAGGGTTAACGAAATCCTAGATTCGCCCATGTCTTTGCAATGTACTCCCGTTAACACCATAACTTTCAAAACCTCAAAGGGGACCAACGGTCAACATGGATGTATGCAAGTAGGTACACCTTGCAAGTTATGCTATCAAATAAATAGCAAGAGTGAGGGAAGGAATACACCAGAGCCGTTGCGTTGGTGCGACAGCGCATTTGCATGTGCATAAACTATATGCGTTTTTTGGCTGCGATAGAGGGTGCATATACCTACTTTAAATAACACAACATAAAAGTATCCCTGCTAGCACCCAAATATCCCATGGAGGCCAGGTTTAAAAGCAATTGAAACATTGAAAACCTGGTCCCCAGAAAACAGTTGGGCCCTAGGAGAGACACTTTGTATGCAACAACAAGGCATAGTATCACAGGGTTAATATCTGTGAAACGTGTCAGTTACTGACAACTACAAACTTGACCACATGTGTGACTTGCTATATGTAGATAACGTTACATCACGTCCTTCTAATCAGCCTTCCATGTAATAGCCTTGGGCTAATTTCATTTATCAATTCGACAATCCTATCACAAATAATAAGTAATATTAGACTAGATTGTCCATAACCAATTATGTAATATATGTATATATACTCTTTGTGAAAAGACACGAAGGCAGTTTGGTTTCCAGCTCATACGAATTAGTAGCCAGCACGCCCCGTAGTATGGAATATCCGACATCGGTGCGAGTCAAGTTTTGTTGTACACTGGAATTTAGTTACTGTGTAAATAAATGTTGATCTTAAAGTTCTTACCACAGTTATTCGGCATGTAACATCTCGGTTGCAAATCGCTTTATGACAGTAGGCCTACATGAATGCCGCAATGGTGGTTGTCGGTCTCAAATTGTATTGGCCTATGCCTACACAATTGTACTAATAGCTGAATGACGAAAGTCACTGTTGAAATATTGAAGAGCTTGGTGTCATATAATCTGTGTATTTTCATCGTACACCCCGTACCGTCGGAAATATGTCTTCCTAAGAGTAGAAAATATGTCCATGACCTTCCAAAGGCAATGCGTTGGCCGGAGCAGCGAGTCAAAAAATTGGAACATTTTTCAATTCCTGCAGCAATGCAAAGCGATAACGCAACGAATACTCAACGCAATGCGAATAGTGTGATGTACCCTTCTTTTTTTCAATCTTCAATTCCTTGCGACAACGCATATGCGAATCACTTTGCGATGACGGCTCTAGTGTATTCCTACGCTTAGCGACTTCATACCAACTCATACTCGAACACGCTCAGCTTGAAAGTCGTTGTTGCTGTATTCTGAAGGAACACGTCATTTGTAAAAAAAATGAACCCATCTTCTAAGTTGACCCTCTCAACACAAATTTGTACGTGACAAGGAAGTATCAGTGATCTAGGAGACGACACAATAAAACAGTAAATCTGTAGAGATGACCTGGGTCCAATACTATGAAACTTTTACAGTTGTATTTTTTAGAATTGTATTTTCCGTTTATGGAAATAACTAATTGAAATGAACCATTAGCATTTTCAAAGATGTGGCAATTTGCCAGTTGGCAATTGCCATAGCTTTGGAAATGCTAATGATTTCTGTTCGTCATTTGTATTCACTTGCAGAAAATACAATTCGAGAAAATACAATTGTTAAAGTTTTATAGTATTGACCCAAGCAAAAAATGAACCCGAGAGCTCTACAAAGCTGTAGTATTAAGGATTTATTTTACCCCCTCCGTATAAATACAGAACAAATTCGTCCATTTTGCGATAGACAGTATTGTATATCATTGGATGAGACGGTATTATATAGGCGCCGTCATTGTCAATCCAGATTTGACATCCAGCATGCAAGCAAAATGCAAGCGGCTGGGAGTTCCAGTATTGCCTTTCAGGGAGTATTCTGAGCTGTTGTTCTATTGATTGTACTTGGTGTCTTTACTGTTGCCGTCGATTTTGTCAGCTCTCGATGTATTGCTGTTCATTCTCTGGTAGTCTGATGCTGTCCGTAAAGGTTAGAGATTCCTCTGACGTGGGGGCAATGTGAAAGAAGTGGAGATTCTCTAGGAGTGAATGTCACTGCGCCGTTGGAGTTTCGATTCTAACACTGATTTCCTTTTTCTGTTATTAGTAATGTTGTTAAGTTCTCCGAATGGGGGGACTGTCAGTTAGTGTTCTGAACAAGAAGGCGGAGGATCGTCTTTTTATATTAAACCCAGTTTTATGACTGGTGACCAGTGGGTTGATAAAAACAATACATCGTGTCACCTGTCAATGTTCTATCAATATAGTGTTTGTTTGCGGTCTTGTTTCGTGACCGGGCTAACTCGGTTAATCGCAGAGTAAACAAATTATTGAAGAGTGAGGTAAACTTGACCGTTTAGGTAGACAATACATTTAATACATCTGCTACGTACACAACTTACCAATCTAGCGAAGTACAACTGAAGCTGTACTAGGAAATATTTTGCACTCACACTTTTTTTTTATAAACAATATGTTATTCGTCATGAAGGAGTTTGGTAGGCAGGCATATGCCCATGCATATACCTCAGTTACAAATTATATACACCTGTAACTTAATTAAGCACCCCCTGTTTTTTTCGCAGTGGTGTTAGTAGATACTGTCATTACTATCATGCTATCTTTAAGATGGCCAAAAGTGATTGTTTGCGGAAAGAATTGTCTATTGACAAAGGAAAGACAACACAATGATGAAAATATGCAGCTAACTAGTATTTTAATGGCGCTAATTACACTAATCATGCAATGCAGCTTCCAAATTATGTACAGGCGGATCTCTTGCATGCACACGACGCCCAAGAAAGTCACATATGTGTTCTAAGGGATTAAAATCGGGGCTCATTGCAGGCCAAGGTAGTGGTGTTGTGACGAAATGCTCTCATAACATGGGCGCGATGTGGTCTTGCATTATCGTCCATTAATACAGATCGAGTAGCCAACGGGTGGTTGTCAAAATGAGACACGACAATCGGATTGAGAACGTTCCGGATGTAATGATGACTTTTGAGATTCCCACGTGCAGTCACCATATCACGTTTACAATCACAAGAAAGGCGTCCCCAGATCATTACTGATCCTCCACCATACAGAACAGTAGGTCTGATGTTCCTGTGCACGTAAGCAGTATTTCTATGCCTCCACACTCTCCTGAGAGCATCTGTGAGGTGAAGCAGGAACCTACTCTCGTCTGACCAAAGGACTCTTCTCCATGTCCTGCGATTCCAATTTTGTCGTGCCATACACCACTCCAAACGTCATATTTGATACTGATCGGACAGAGCTGGACGATTGATGAACCTTCTGGACCTCATACCCAGCGATTTGAGACGGCTTTGGACAGTTCTGTTGCGCAAATGTCTGTTGGGGAGGCAAAGGCGTTTCAAAATCCCACTTGAAGCAAAGGGTTCACACCTAACGAGGCGTGCCAGACTCTAATCTTCCCGAGGAAAGGACTTTCGGGGTTGGCCAGGCCTTGGTCGGTCTTTGACATCGTGGGTTTGTTGATTTTGTCGGACAAGTCTGCTGATGACAGAATGATTATAGCCAAGTTGCCGTTCAATAGCTTTGAATGACATGTCTGTTGCATGCATGCAAACGATTTGCCATCTTAGTGCCTCTGACAGTCTCCTCCTTGGCATGTCAACATTTACTGATAAAAAGAAGTGACAAATGTGGATGGTAGTGTTTGTTGCGACATTCGTAGGTAGCATGCTTCACGTGATGAGGGGATGTATTTGGGGTACCCTATCAACCAGAAACATCATGTTTCACGAGATGGAATGTACTGCAAGACACAGCAATCATTGAAACATAATAATCAGTAACAACAACTTCACTGTCATGAAACATTTCAGGGGGTGCTTAATTACGTTCCAGGTGTATATGTGACTGCATGGACTGTCGGGCTCCAGATATAATCAAAAATGCGAGACCAGTAGTTTTGGGAAGATGTTCCACCATGGATATATGCACTTTGTTTAGTTCTGTTTGTTTGGCGTGGCCGACAAGTAAATGTACCATGTTGTTGCAAACGGATGTATCGACGCGACTACAAAAAACTTTTTGTGCACATTTAATTTCTCTGTTATATATGCCATACTAGATCCTTATATAGTTGGTGTTTTATCTCTCTTTTGTCCTCAAATGGCATACTATATCGTTCACCGAAAGCATATATGTGTCAACTGAAATGCTCGAGCATTACATTTGACACATATATGCTCTCAAGGGAGGATATGCCACTTCAAGTACCTGTGATACTGTTATTATGGATGTAGAAGTATGTGAGACAGTCCAACGTAAGATTGACTTGTGCCTTGTGTGGGCGTGGGGAAGTATACATAATCGCTGTGCTCCTTTCCCGGATCCGCTATCCCAAATGGACCAATTTGGCGTATGCTCCATACAGCTATTGCCATAGCCTAGTATACATATACCACCCGGAAGATAAAGATCACAGGATGACGTGGATAGTGCTGTAGTATCTATGCTAGATCTACGAAACCCGCTCTAATTAACAGATCTTCTTGTCACTTAACAAAGTTCTTGTCACGACATAAGGGCTTCTCCGTGGGAGCCCCAGGGAGTGTCGTAATGTCTTCTAACTATGGTAAATAATTTTTGTTTACTGGTAAGGTAGGAGCTGATAAGCAGTGTCTGGGGTGCATGTCCCGTAAAGTGACAACCATAGATATAAATAATCGTCTGAAGTTCATTATCGTGCCACGGTCGCTATTATAGCCATAAATACAGCAAGTGACCTGAAAGACCAATACATAAATCACTAAAATCTATTTCACGCCTTTGGGATATATAGAATGAACGTATAGTGTTTTCAAGTAAAACATTTATCCTACGAGTAGGATTAAGAATGAAACCGACGATCGTCTGGTGAATGGGTTTCATTCTTAATTCTACGAGTCGAATAAATGTTTTACTTGAAAACACTACAGTTTATTTTGTTTATCCCATAAATCATTTACAGAGCAGTCGCGGCGAAATCGTGCTGTTATTCGCTACAAAACACAGCGAGAAGTGAGGAGCACATTGGTCCAATTCGATCGAACAGCAAACTTGGCAAAAATAAACAAGGCGCAGTAATACGCTTCTGTCTAAAAATAATTCCCATACAAACTTGAGCTAAATTTGCAAAAATACTTTATTAAATGGACAGTGTGTGGTGTTTTCTACTGGCACTGTGTAATGCTTCCAGAAAGGTTTAAATATAACAACAACTGAACTATTAATTATGCTACACGAATGTGGTAGAGGCCAGAGGTCAACAGGTCCGTCTCTACTACAGGAATAAATTCTTTCAGTGTTAAACCTACGGGGAAAAATAATTGAATAAAGCAAAAAATTATCCAGGGCTTTTATTGTTCAAATAAAGGGCCATTTATGGGATAAAAGGTCGTACTCCCTATGTCAAAATGATTTGTTATTTAATTGGGGATTAACGACACGTTCAATAGCCAGAGTCATATTGTGTCGGACGGTTTTGTGGGTGGAGGAAAGCGGATTACCCGGAAAGAACCTTCGGGCGGCGTAACTGTTTAACTCTCCAACTTACTGAAACCGCACAAGCAAGGTTAGCATCGGGTGAAGACATGTCTACCATCGACGTGCAGTACTCCGTGATACACAGCGCCACTGTGTCCCAACGTGGGTAACTGTGATTAAGGTCTTACCCAAGGCAGATATACATAGAACATCACGCGCGTGTGAATGGGTTAATCAGTATGGCAAGAGTGTCAGCGCGGAAAGATAAAACGAGAGTCCCAGGCCTCGAGTTGTATCCTTCCGCGATGGCACAAATGCCATATCGATTACCGATTACCCCATGCACATGCGCGTGTAGCTCTGAATTCAGTACACGTCTTCTCGTCTATAAAAATAATTATTAGAAGGACACTCAGCAATTATTTGACAACTATCAACAAAAATAACACATTTTATCGCCAACTAAATTTGCGTACTCATACTCTTCTTCTTTTTCTGCTGGACATTCATTATCCCTTTCATATATCGACTCTATTTCTTCTTCGCTAATTTCGTACACATTAAACTCGCCATATCCTTCAATTTTAGACATTTTATTTGGTTATTTCGCAATCGGTTCAGTTTCAGGTGATTAATCGTCTGCTCAACGATTTCCGTTCGGCACATGTTTGCGGAACGGATTTTCATTTTCCGCATGGTTTATTGTTGCCGTAGACGGGGATTTCATAGAACAGGCGAATAATAAAACGCAGGACAGAATCGAGCCTTTGACCGTCAAATCTGCTTCTCTGTGCCCCCACGTCAAGGTAATAGAATATACCTTGTTTTACCATCCTGGCCAGGTGAAAGACACGGGGCCAGATTCGCATATCATAATAGTGCTTCACATGCCTTGCCCATGGTGCAAGGATATACCCTGACATTGACCCGTGGTTGTAACTACAAGGTAAATGTCACAGCTTACAGGACCATAATATTGTTGTGATCTGGCATTAGCAGTTGCCAGATTCGCAAACCACAACAGTTCTTCACAGGCGTTGCCCATGGTGCAAGGATATGCCCTGACCTTGACCCATGGGTATAACTACAAGGTAAACGTCACAGCTTGGAGGACCATAATATTGTTATGATCTGGCATTGGCAGTTGCCATTGCTTTATGAACATGTTATGACAGAAGAATGTGCCATGACTCTTATAATATCACTTTCAAAAAGTTTCGCCAACGTCCAATTTATAGAGTACAACATGAAAGTCTTCCCGTCTGTGACCGTGAGCTTTGATGTACATCCACGGGTCTTGGCCAAAGGCAAAAACTGTGAAGCATAGCCAACATCGGCGAATCTGATCAGATATTTTTTACTTGATCAGGTTGACCAACGGCCACTTCCCAATTTCCATGAACTAAACCCTGACCAGTTAATGTCATTAATAAAAAGTGTAATAAAAATCAAACCTTAGCTTCGCTGGGGGAATGTATACTGATGGATCAGTTGCGTGAAACTAATTGGTCCCTCATTATAATTCCTTCTACTCTAGCTGAAGTGTGATATGGACTTTCATAGGAGGGCCAATAATAATTTAATGCTACGGCTCTATAGGGCTGTAGCTCTAAGTTATTTCTGAACATCCCCAGAAATACAAGGCAGACTCGCTCGTTCAAGTCTTTACAGTAGTGCATAACAGGTTATCGTTCAGTGCGTCAGGTTGAAAAAAGGTTAATCTTTCACACATCACACTGGGCGATTCTTCTACTTCTGGTGAACCATTTTAATCGATATTTATTACTTTTATTAAACACTTTGTCGAAGATGAATAGCTGACCGCACTTACCAAGAAAACTCTGTACAAAATTAACGTTTTCTGTGTTTTGCAAAAAAATAGAAGAAAGCTCACGTCCCTTTAATAGGGACAAGCTAAACGGGTCCATACCACTGAGGATATTAAGATACGTTTTATGGCACAATTTTAATATATACTATGTTCTACGTCCCACTCCACGCCATGCCAGCACATCCATATAGCGTTTCATTTTAGTTCTGCCTCCATTGATACTGTTTTGTGGTTATCCTCTTATAAGACTGTATTTGATGTTTGGACCTCTGTCACATACGGTCTGTCATACAAACTGAGTGGTACCCGATTCAGCCTTTGTGGGTTCAACATGATATATTTAGAGTTCTGGAACTCTACGTGTTAACTGAATAAGATGTTGCTAAACGTATAATAAATGTACGTAATATTATATATCCACAAATGAATATCCAACTCTCATAAGTATGTGAACTATAATCAACAATCAACACAGACCAACATTCCAACTACATCAGCGAGGCATGCCTTCAACGAAGGCATGCCTTGATGACGTAGTTGAAATATTGATCAGCTAGGACTTGAGTCATCACAGTCGGGACAAATCAGGGTTACAGCCTCATCCGTCATATTCGCGATGCCCCTGGGCAGTTTGTTTTTTGTTTCGTCCACAAGAGAAGCGTAACGTGCATATAATGATTCTGTTTAAATTATTAGTATATGGTTCCAAGAATTGTTAGCTGTTTTCAAAGATAATGTATTAGAGTGACGTCAACTGAACAGTAGGTTTACAAAACAGTATGCCGACAACAATATACACAGTTACCCATACACCCCAAAGTAAAAACATGTTGGGAGCAAAAGGGTGCTCTCTCAACAACCATGTGTTGAGTAGAACCAAGATAAAATTCATTCATTTTATGTTTGATCGTATTTGTCTTGGCCCTTTGAATTTTGATTACACGAAAGAAAAAAATCTTTCTTTCAGTTGAAACCACAACTAGTTCCGTCATTAGATCACAAGTGAAATACGTTGATAACTTTTGATTGGCCAGAAGTATCCACGCATTGAAGAATTGTGGTCTATTATCGCTTTTTTCAGTACTTTGTCACGACCAGGTCGTTCCGTTTGTCAAACCATTTATTGCTTGCATTCACATCAAAGGGACTTGAGGAGATCTGAAGAAAAGTAGTACCTCCACGGATGTGCGTATAACCTATCCCACACAATGCGTAACCATAATAATCACACCCTATCTTTTCAAGGATTTCCCATTCTTTTGTTTCTTTGTGCAATGCCAAAAACTGAGACTTTCACGAAAGTTACGAACACTTCCTAGAAAAGTTATTGGAATAAAATTATACTTGATGTATGTGTCTTTAGATACTGGATAGCAGACACAGCGAATAAAGTTCTCGACAAGGACACAGAGATGGGTAGAGAAAACAAACTCGTATGATGCGCAGGTGAAATTTCACCCAAAAGTCCGCAATATCAACGAAAGGCTAACTGGCCGATATGTTCACTGAAAAGAATAATTAAAATTACGTTGCCAGTTGCCCCTACTTCTGTTAACAATATTACGATTGTGAAAAATACTACTTTATGTATCGCCATATGAAAACTTATAATGGCCGGCTCATGCGCAATGAAGCAAAGTTGTTTTCTATCAAAACGATTGTATTCAACTTTATAAATCCTGCTTTGGCATCCTCCATGTCGAAACCTACCCTATTTTAGAAAAATAAATTTTAAGGTAGACGAATTAATATCTTAAATCTGCAGCCATACGGCTGCAGGTTAAAGATATGTTAACGTGTAGACCTCAGCGCTCAATTAACCCGGTAGAGTGTAATCTGCTAGCGTTGCCCCGAGTCTACTATCACGGTAGGGATCTTTACTCTCTCTCATTCTGTAAGAGATACTGTGATCAGCTTTCCAAATCTCTCGAGTAGTAACGCAACAATCTGTTATGTATAAATTGGCTTATTCTTCGAAATCTATATGCAATGTCCCCCAAGCGGTGACTTGAGTGACAGTGTGGCGCCACCCGCACCGCTACACCTCGTACCTGAGAATGATTTCCACTCCCACTGGCCCGGCTTGCTATGGTTTGCGCCACCTTGCCGCACCCGCTGTGCGCCGCAAAGTTGCCCTAGAATTAGTCTTAATTCCTGAAGCCGTGGCCGTTCTACTTCTCCCTTTTTAAACTTCGGTAAACACGTCTATATATACATTTGGAAGCAAACCAAAGCGTGGCCGACCAACGAATGCAGAGCTCTCAGAACGAGGATAGCCCGTCGCTCACACAACAAAGATAACTCAGGGCGAAGCGCCACCGGCGCACGTATCAGATCTGCAGTTCGGCCGCTACACAACTCACGTCCCAGATGTCATCTCGCACCGCGGTGTCACAGCCTCTACCTTACCCACCAACCCTCACAATAAAATAAAATTTCCTTAAATAAAAAGAACGTCTTTGATGTCTATACAACAAAGAAGTCTTTATTGTGCACATACTTTCTGGAAGATTTGTCGCATTTAAACTTTGGCCCCACACACTGTGTCTTGTGTCTCGTTAATTGTTCGAAATCGTCGTAGCGTGGGTCGCGCTGCTCGCATATTGCCTTTCTTTTAGTTGGCTTTGTCTCTGGCATCTGGATGACTTCACATCCACTTATAGGTTATGACGTTCCTTGCGCTCGGTGAACTGACTTATAGAAGTTCTTACGCTATCAGCGCCTTTAACGTTATCATTTTTCGTATCATTTTTTAAGTCTGTTACACTTGCGCTGGCGGCGCCCTTGAACTGCATTACGGCAACGGCGCTACCTTCAGTAACCCTGTACGTATTCATTGAGTTCGCCTCACGAAGTCGAGCTTCTTTCCGAACGTGTGACAAAACCGCCTCTCTGTGTAGTTATTTCCCTTCTGCCGTCTGATTCTTCCGTCAGCATATACGGAAATACACCCGGCTCTACAGGATTTCTTCAGCAGTCTCTCTTCTGTCGCGCTGCCCTTATCTTGGATTTCATCCACCCTACGTTCTGTACGCTTCACGTACCGCTTAAGCCTGTCATGGTGCACTATCTTAGGGCTTCCCTCCTCGCCCATCTGGATTCTAAAAGTGACATCACTCACCACGTCACCAATACTGTAGGGGCCGTCCCACAAAGTTTTCAGCATTGGCGACTTCCCCTTCTTCTTAATTGGAGCAGCCACACTAGGTCACCCACTTTATATCTCTCCGATGTTTGCTACAATGTCATACGTCTTCTTCTGTCGTTGAACAGAATCCACCAAGTCCTTCCGTAAGAGCTTGTGGAACTGTAACAACCTCTGGCCTAAATCAGCAAACCAGGAGTGACTCAACTGGTCACCTCTGTCTGGTGGAGCTCCTATGACAAATTCCACGGTAATGTGGTTTACCAGCCCAACATCATCATTTTTGGACTGTGACCCGACGCCTCCTGTCGGGCTGCCCTATATGCCTTCAACACAATCGGAAGGTGTAGGTTCCTTTCAGAGTGAGTGTGTATGATTCACAAATGCGTTGAGCGTGGATTCCAATGTCCGATTAAATCTTTCTATCATTCCATTAGATTGTGGATGAAAAGCAGAAGTTCTGGTTTTCTTAATCCCCAAAAGGTCACATGCCATAGAAAATTACGCTCTCAAACTGGCGACCATGATCTGACTGTAGTACCTGTGGTATCTCGAAGCGTGTCACGTTGTAGTCTATTACAGCCCAAGGCACTGTAGTTGCTTCCACGTCAGGCAATGGTGCCGCTTTGATCCATTTGGAGAAATAATCTTCAGTTACCAAAATGTACTGTATCTCTGCCTGTTCTCGGCAGTGCCCCCATTATGTCTACGGCCATTCGTTCCCCTGGTCCACCCGTAGTGCTCTTCTGCATTCGTGCTCAAAGTCTCTTTCCATGTGTCCTCCTTCTGGAACATCTCTCGCATTGCTGACACCATTGACAAACATCATGCTGCATTCTGGGCCAGGAGTAACGCAACCTAATCTTTCTCAATGTTTTGCGCACCCCTAGATACCCCCTTTCCCGGCCCTTCCTCCATGCCATTCTTCTAACACGGTATGCCCAAGGCACAATTCTCAGGTGGCGTATTACTCTTCCTGAGGTGTCCCTTCATTGCATCTGCACATTGCCATCACGAACCTCCAATACTGCAAACAGCCCACACAGCGAATTGACCTCCAGACTATATGCTATAAATCTATCCCAAGACGGCCTTTCTCCATTCTACAGCCACCCATAGACTGCTCTCTATTCAGGATCGTTCTTGTGGTGGGCTCGAAATTCGTTTGTTTGTTTTTTCACCTCTGTTGAATTAACCCCGCTAGTCTTCTCTATTACTGCTGTTGTTTTTGCTTTTCTCATTGACATCTGTTACTGCAGTCTGCTCGGCGTTGCGCCCACACTGTCTGCAGGGTATCCTAGATATGGCATCCGCATTTTTGTTGCTTCTCCAGGTCTGTATTGAATCTTGTACTCATATTCCGACAATAGTTTTAGTCAGCGTGCAAGCTGTCCCTCGTTTTCTTTGAATCTCTGTAGCCATCTCAGGGATTCATGACGGGTCCTCCCCGTAAATTTTCTTCCATACAAAACAGTTTTAAAATGCCTCACAAAATAACCCAGGCAAAAACTCCCAGCGTGTCACACAGTAACGTCGCTCTGCCTTTGTTAGACTTCGGCTGGCGTATGTCACTACCCGTTCCAGCCCATCGTGCATCTGGGATAGGTCGGCTCCTGTGTCAAAAGCGCTGGCATCGGTGTCTAAGATGAACTCTTCGGTCGGATCTAGCAGACTTAAAATTGGTGCCGTCGTGAGTTTATGCATTAATCTTTCAAAAGCTGCTTCCTGGCACTCTATCGTCCACAGAAACTTCCTGTATTTCTCAGTGAGACGGTCTGCTACAAAGCGGCGGTAGTAGCTGCAAAGCCCCAGAAAAATTAATTAATTTAATTCTGTCTGCGTCACCGGAACCGGCCAATCTGCCACAGCTTTAATCTTCCTCGGATCGGTAGCTATCCCCTGCTCCAAAACAATATGACCTAGGTAAGTGACACTTTTAGCAAGAACTGACACTGTGAAGGCTTCAGCATGAGTCCGGCTTCCATCAGTTTCTAAAACACTCGACGCTGGCGCGATAACAATTCATCAAAAGTCGTCACAAAAATAATAATGTCGTCCAGGTATATGAGGCATGTCTCGTACTGCAGTCCTGCCAATACTGTCTCCATCGGGCGCTGAAATGTTGGAACCAAACCGAAAGGCATTACCCGGAAATGATAACGACATGTCCTGGTCACGAATGTTGTTCTTGCCTCTGAGGGCGGTGGCGTCAGAAACTTGGCGCTGTGTACATCCCTCTCTGTTACCGCTGCCATGGGGGCGTTATCAACATCGCACGCCCATCGTTGAATTCTTTGCTGCTCATTATTGGACTTCTTGCTCCCTTCACAGTCCAGACGCTGCCAACAAACTTCTCCGTGTAACGTGTAGACCCCAGTGCTCAGTTAACCGAGTAGAGTGTAAGTCGCTAGGGCTGCGCCGAGCCTACTATCACGTTTTTTTTTACTCTCCCTCTTTCTATAAGAGAGATACTGTGATCAGCTTGCTAAATCTCTCAAGTAGTAACGCAACAATCTGCTATGTATAACTTGGTTTATTCTTCGAAATCTATATAGAATGTCACCCAGGTGGTGACTTGAGTGACAGTGCGACGCCACCCGAGCCGCTACGCCTAGTTACCTGAGACTGATTTCTACTCACACTGGCCCGGCTTGCTGTGGTTTGCGCCACGTAGTCGTCTGATTACCGCAAAGAGCCGCTTTTGCTAAGCGCCACTAAGCTGCCCTGGAATTAGTCTTAATACCTGAAGTCCATTTCTAAACTGCGCTAAACACACCTATATATACACTTGAGCGCAAACCAAAGCGAGGCCGACCAATGAAAGCAGAGTTCTCAGAAAGAGTCCAGCCCCGTCGCTCACCGAAGAAAGATAACTCAGGGCGAAGCGCCGCCGGCTCGCTGGTCAGGCCTGAAGCCTGGCCGCTACAATATTAATTGGTCCATTCTGTGTGACATATCAACAGCCTTCTCGTGTAAGGAAGAGAAATCAAGTGTCACTTTCTTTATTATGTTCCAAGATGGAATAAAAATAGGTTTGCATTGCCAATGGTAGTGCCGGCAGCTGGTTCCAGTACTTGTACCTATTTTAACCGTTATTTCTTGCAATGTTACTTTACCTTAAGGAGAACAAAACAATATAAGTTATTTCGGGCAACATCCATGGTACATGAAGGTTATTACCTAGATGTCGGTTTTAAACTCGAGGCATGTTTTAAAATGCCTGACACCCTTGCATTTTTGTTTCGGACACAAAAGCCAATCAAAAGAGCGCTCTTGCGGATGAAGGGAAACAATTAATTTTCTCTCATCCTCAACAATTCAAGCATTTATCTCATTGGAAATGATCGAGAGGAATTCTTTGTTAAATTAATTTGTATTTGCGTGGATGAAAAATTTAAATATCCTCTCTCGGTGAGTCTTCTTAGTGTATTTGTCAGGGTGAAAAGGATTCTACCGAAGTGACCGAAAAAACTATATTTCCCTTTGATCCACAGTCACATGTTGTGCGATATCCATATCTGGGGTCACTTGGCAATGCAAGTGTCACACAGCAAAGAGCCCCAAAATGGTCGCAACTATAAGGGCTACACACGCAACAGATTTGCTCTCCGAGCACTGACTTTTTAAAAATTTTCTCTGATGTGCGTGCGTGCGTGCGTGCGTGCGTGCGTGCGTGCGTGCGTGCGTGCGTGCGTGCGTGCGTGCGTGCGTGCGTGCGTGTGTGTGGGGGGGGGGGGGAAGGTAGTCCTCACCAGGATCCTCCGGTCGATGCCCCCTCCTCCACTTCCTTTCCAAAAAAATAAAAATAAAAAAACAATCTTGCTAGGACAACCCCTATTATAGAATCCCGGATATCTATGGGCTAAACCGACTTCAAGGTGTGCAATCGTAGCAACCACCCCCAATACCGTATTACAGTAATACAATTACAAAAACTAGCAGAGAATTTCAACTACATGGCGACTGCCTAGCGATCCGATTGGAATTCTTTGTCTGATTTCTTCCCCCAACAAAACTGTAAAATATCACCCGTTGGAAAATAATTGGGTTGGGGGGGGGGGGGGGGGGGTAATTTGGTTTGTTTTTATTGAATCTATTCTAATTTCGCAATATGTTACTCATGAATATTCGACACACTGGAAAAACGCTGTCGCAAGTAGACCGCCTTCTGATCGATTAGTGGCTGCCGCACAGTAAATAGTTGACGCTTCTAGATGTCCATATTTGGGCTCTACTGAATATTGCTAGTACCACGTTTGAAAAAGGGCTTCTTTTACACATAACGCACATTCGATTTAAAGTAAATTTTGTATATGTGGCCCTTTTTAACTCCAATTCATTGAAGAATACCTATCGGCACAAACCTGAAACGGAAAAGAAAAGATAAAACCCTAAAAAAATTAACACATTCGTTCTACTTGTGGAAATATTTTTCATTGTACTAGTTAAAACATGCGTTTTCTAATCGATGGACCTCCTCACGCTTAATGCACGTATGTAGGCGTAAATAATTGTTGTCTTCTATAGAAGCTAAAAGTTAAACTGCCACGGCACTGCGATAACCATAGTAAGTCCATTTAAATAATAAATGGGAAGTTCACCACAGAGACCTTAAAAGGTTTTATAAGATAATAACACTGCTCTGACCTCTGAAACGGAAGTCATTGGCTAATTTATGGTTGTGTGAAAAGGCGATGTCAGAATGTCAGTGTTAATTTGACTCCTTACAGTATATGATTATAAAGCGGGCAGAGAATTTCGACCGGATCACGATTGTGTCGCGATCCAGTTGAAATTCGCTCTTCGCTTTCGTATTCCAGAAACACTGTCTAAAATATATGCAAGAATGTTGAATCTCAGATGATATGTTCTGGTGTTTTATAATTTCATAATATTTTATTTACTAAATCTCGACCATATGTGCAACTGGGGCGCGACCTCATCTTGATTAGATCGGGGGAAATCATTTGGTCACGGTGCGATACCTGACATCACAGGTAGATATCCCTTCCTATTTGGTAACTGGTTGAGTGCTGGAAGCCACGATCAGGGCTTTCAAAAAAGTGAGGGTACCAGAGGAAAGGTCAACATTTTCATTGCTCATTTTTCATATTCAGTCGAAGCAAATAATATTTTGTTTATGTAATTTTTTTTATCACAAATTATTGAAGTGTGTCTATGGGCACTCTTCTATAATATGCAATAAAACAGAATTTAGATGAACAAATTCAGACCGCCCAGTTAAAAAATAATAAATACTGTTCTTTTTCTGCTTCCAAGATATATCTCATGCACCACCATTTGAACGAACTCGTCCAGTCCGTTTCATTGCGGATTTATAAGCTGTTCATATTTTAAAAGCAAAATGTTAAAAAAAAACTGTTCATTTGAACAAGTTTTGATGTATGGCACTGGTGTGATTCAATCGCTTCGTTAAGTAAAAGGTCACATACAGAGCTTCCAAATGGGGGAACGCCAATATCTGTATTATTCTCAGCAAAACTAGCTAATTTATTTTGTAAGTGGACGTGGTTTCAGTAATACGTCAGTCCATAAACCTGGGGGTGCGGTGGCATTGCGGTAACCGGTTCTCGTCAGATCACCGAAGTTAAGCAACGTCGATTCCAGTTTGTCCTTGGATGGGTGACCATCTGAGTGATCGATTAGGACTCCCGCGTTGTGTCCTTGGGTAAGGCACTTAACCCCACTTGTCCACATGGAGGCACGATGACAAAGTGTACTAAGGCGTACTACACGTCGACGGTGCGCATGTCTTCAACCAGCCTAACCCTGTCTGTGCTGCAGTGCGGAGTTACGATATTGGGGAGCTGGCAGCTGCTCGTCGTTGCTCGATGGTTCTCTCCGAGTACTCCGGCTTCCTCCACCCGTAAAACTGTCACCGACGTGATATGACCTCGGCTGGTAAAGTGTCGTTAAACCTTAATAAATAAATAAATAAATAAATAAATAAATAAATAAATAAATAAAAAAATAAATAATCTATAAACCCTATTAATTCGATACCACCCCTCCTTATCATTTGTTTTTGCTGTCTTGTTTTATCGTCCAACGCATAGCCGTCCTTTACGAAACACATGTATGCGCACCCACACCCTGGTAAGCGGTTTAGGGTTTAGACTTCAAATGAAGTGAATAGGTTGTGTGATCGGAACTGGAGCTAAGATACCATCGGGGAGTGTAAAAAATCACCAGAAGAGAGTTTCATACCCTACTAAGTTTATTGGTTTCCAATTAACTTATTGCTTATCCCATGCAAATCTAAATATTTTTAGGTCTAATCGAACCCAGAATCGAAAATGGCAGAGGATGATTTCGAATTGGATGTTGATTCAAACCTCAAGCTATAAATATGTCACCTTCTTTCAACCGTAAACATTGTGAGTCTCAACTCGTCTGTTTGGGCAAATTAATAAGAAAACGGGCTATTCCATAACGGAATCAAAGTAGTTTCGGACTCGAAAACACCTTGAATACTTCCCCAATCATCGGGCCCTCTGTGCAGGAGGCACGATGGAAGAAGTGGAATTCAAGAAGAAGAGACACCTGTAGCTAATACTATAAAACTTTTACAATTGTATATTTTGAAATTGTATTTTCTACCTATTACTATAAGTGACTAAAATGAACCATTAGCATGTTAAAAGATATGGCAATTTGCCAGCTGACAAATTGCCAGATCCTTGAAAACGGTAATTATTCATTTCAACCCATTTAAAGTCATAACTAGAAAATACAATTCTAGAAAATATAATTGTAAAAGTGTTATAGTATTGGCCCCTGCTGGTTGGATTTTAAGAACATCTCGACGATTCAGATAATTATAAATTAGTCTGACTCAAAGCGAAACGAATCGTCGGAACGATTTTGAATCGAATCGACTTTCGAAGCTTCGTAGGGCCTAACTACAAGCCCCCATCTATAATAATTGATGCGTTACATTTTATTAGGGCGGTCTCAATGATAATGTGATAAACAATTGATTGGCGAACATCATATTTTAAGATGTTTTGGAAATATTCAGAAGGAAAGGTAATAATATTGCTCTCCAACTATCAAACCTTTTCAGATGTCGTGTGTCATAGGCATAAGGTAACGTTTTGCGCTGATTCTGAATCGGATTGATGGTACTCTGTAACTCTTGGGTAAATTGAGATATTTAACACATTCAGACCTAAAATGGAGCAACTGAGTAAATGTGAAATGCTAAAATTTAGTAAAATTTGGCTTTACATTTTGGTTATATATCTTGACGAGACATCAAAAATGCATTTATCGCCAGCTGTTAATAATGGTTTCGGCACTTTAGTTGGTTAAAAGATGGAAATTTGGTGAAGTTTGGCCAGAAATACTAATTATTTGGATTTTAGTATTTATTAAGATTAAAACACAGCATTAGGGCGTGTGGAAGTATTTTATGATCGGTTTTTCTGGGGTACCTTTATCTATGTAATCCGAATTCATCAAGGTCGCTTCTTGGTATTAGTGTAATTGAGACATTTAACCCTTTTATATGCATTCGCATTGAATACGACAAAAAAAGATAGAAATTAGAGTGTCGTAATCAGTACACGTTGATCTCTGTAGAAATAAATAGAATGACTCAGACGATAATCTACAATCTGGGTATTATTTGATATATCTGTTGATGTGTAACACCTAGTGAAATTTTTAGATGCATCTTACTTTATGCAAACACAATACAAAGACGCTAGTTAGCAACAATCAGTGAAATCTACTTATTTTTGCAAATTATCGTCACATTTCGTGTAATAAAATAGTTCGTTACATGACTCATCCAATATTTCTCGAGTGTTAGGGACCCGATTGGGAATAAATAGTCACATTTATCCGTGAAAAAAGTAATAAAACGCATTACACACTCTAGAGCTGTGTTCCTTTCTTGCCAAACAGAAAAATCCAAAAATTTAGTTATTTTTTTTTCCAAAATTCTTCAAATTTTGGCCTTTTTACCCAATTAATGTACCAAAAACAAATACAGTCTAACAATAAACGCATTGTTGGCATCACCAACATATATAACCTAAATGTAAACAACTGATTTTAGCCAAAATGGAATATCACATGGAATGGTCTGAAAAGGGTTGAATATCTCAATTTGCCGATAAGTTACAGAATGGCATCAATCGCATGCGAAATCGTCACAAAAACAACCATAGACGTGTCAATAAAATGCTTTAAACGCCTTTGTACTATAAAATACACAAAAATAAGAATAATCTGATACACTATTATTTTTGAGACGTGGACACCCTTTGATGTTACTGTACAGTTAGGACTAAACAGTTTATGTTTGCCGGGCTCTGGGAACGACGAATATGTTCAGATATGGCATATACTGCAGGATATGCTTGCAAAATTTCGAGAAAGGAGGTTGATAACTGAGTTTTGTCACATAGTTATGACGTCACGCCCTCTTTTTTAAGTGTAAAAACGCACAGGGATCATTGAGTGCATTTTTCGGAATTGCGGAAAATCACATTTTTTTTTGACCACCTAATGCTTTCCCGCAGTTCAAACATGGATTTTACACGAAAAAGTGGGCGTGGCCAAAATTTTGAAAGTGTGTCATGCTCATATCTCAAGCATGGTATGACATATGGGCCTGGGTGGGACGAACACCAAATGAGTCGAAACTCAACGGAGGTTCAAAATATGGGTCAAGGTCCCTGAGGTCACCCAAGGGTCATTGAGTCCATTTTCCAGAATTACTGGAAATTACATTTTTTGACCCCCCCCCCCCCCCCCCCAATGCATTCCCAAAGTTCATACATGCATTTTTACACAAAACGTTGGCGTGGCCAAAAAGTTTGAAAGTGGGTCTCAAGCATGGTATGACATACGGACGTGAGTCCAGCACCTAAGGAGCCGAAACTCAAGGTTCAAAATAAGGATGAAGGTCACTGAGATCTCCCATGGGTCATTGAGTGCATTTATCCGAATTGCTGAAAATCACATTTTTCGATCTGCTAATGCATTGTCGCAGTTCATACATATATTTTTATTCTCAAAACATTTGGCGGGAGAAGGGGGGGGGGGGGGGGGCACAAATTTTGAGAGTTCGTCACACTCATATCCCAAGCATGATATGAAATATCAACACGCAACACCCATAGCAACAGGCGATCTATTGGACCGATTTTGACCAAAATTGATATATGGACCCATAATGCAATAGGGGTCCAAACCAAGGAGTCGGTAATGATGTCAGTTTGTTTCCCTAGCAACGAACGTGCCTCCATAGCAACGGACGGCCTCTTGGGCCAATTTGACCAACTTTGATATATGGATCCACAATGCACTAGGGATGCAAACAAAAGAATCGAAAAAATGGTGTCAGTTGGTTTCCCTAACAACCAACGTGCCTCCCTAGCAACGGGCGACCTACTGGGCCAATTTTGACTAAATTTGATATGTGGCACCAGGGATTCAAACCAAGGAGTGGTAAGGATGTCAGTTTGTTTCCCTAGCAACCAACGTGCCTCCATAGCAACGGGCGACCTACTGGGCAAATTTTGACCAAATTTGATATATGAACACATAATGCACTAGGAATCCAAACCAAGGAGTCGAAAATTATGCAAGTTTGTTTCCCTAGCAACCAATGTGCCTCCCTAGCAACGAGTGGCCTCTTGGGCCAATTTCGACCCAATTTGATATATGGAACCACAATGCACTAGGGATCCAAACAAAAGAATCGAAAATGGTGTCAGTTGGTTTCCCAACGACCGACGTGCCCCCCTAGCAACGGGCGACCTACCTGGCCAATTTTGACTAAATTTGATATGTGGAACCATAATGCATCAGGGATTCAATCCAAGAGGAGTCGGTAATGGTGTTAGTTTGTTTCCCTAGCAACCAACGTGCCTCCCTAGCAACGGGCGGTCCATTGGGCCAATTCTGGCCAAGTCTGATATATGGGCCCATTATACTCTTAGGATCTAAAAGGAGTCTGTAGTGATGTCAGTTGGTGTCCATAGCAACCAACGTGCCTCCCTAGCGATGGGATATCTATTAGGACGATTTTGACTAAATTCAATATATGTACCTATAATACACCAGGGATCTAAACCAAGGAGTCGGCAATGATGTTAGTTGGTTACCTTAGCAACCAACGTGCCTCCCTAGTAACGAGTGGTATATTGTGCCAAACTAATTTATGTGGCGGCATGTTAGTGACTGTTTTGAGACATGTTTTTCGAAAATCATCTGACATCGTCATATTTTAGAAAGACGATTGTCAGATCGTGTCCGATCTTCAGTAATGATTAAAAAAAATACCAAAAACTGCTTTCAATCGTAACGTTTTCACATTTTCAATACCCCAATGGATGTCCCGTTCACTGGTTTTATGGATGAGATTTCCGTGGCTGTTCCGGCGGGTACGCAATCTGGAAAGGAGTGCAGGTCTCGAATGTTGTGAGACGGAGCGTTGCATCAAAAAATCGGTTTTCTACTTTTAGACTTTCGAATTGAAAACTTTTCTTTCACACCGACCAGGCAAAACAGCGCCATTTCCCTTTACATCCACAAAAGTGTATCCCAGATATTACAGTTTTATAATCGAGTTACTAAACTTGAACTCAAGTGGGAAAGACGACAGTTAGTTGGGGCATGTCTCTCAGTCTCTTCAACTTGAATTTTGAAGCTGTGTGTATCGAGTGAAATATCCATTTTTCGAAGCCATTTCATTTGATTTTCTGTGCATAAGTGAGGTGAGTGCACATTTATATGCTTTTCAGCGCACTTTTATGGGATTCATTAAATGGGCTAGAAATACAATCCCGAATTTACAGTTTATCCCACTTTGGCTTTACCAACATTCGTGGATTGAACTTTTCAAGACGCTGATCTAAGGGGGATAATTCCGTGCGTAAGTAAAACTGCTGATACAGACGTCAGGAAAAGCGATAGCCAACTTCTACATCTACAGTACTTATATAAATAATATTTAGTTTGAAATCGAGTTGAAATGTAAAGTTTGTATAAAAAAATAACAACTAATATTTGTGATCATGCCAGTTAATTCAAAAACAAACATAAAATAATCAGGTTTTTATATTTTTTTTCATTGTTTAAGACCAAATGCTCATGGTATACTGTAATAGCCTGTATAGCTATTTTGTTTTATGGCATTATGATGTTTCGAAATTATAACTGTTGAGTAAATTCACTTCAGTAAACAAAACATAGGCTAATTTTAGGTAATAGCAATTTTTAATAGGAGGGTATGGAAGATCATACCTATTGTGAGGGGCAAAAACCAACTTTTTCCAACGATCACACTTACAGTTATAGTTATCTCTCAAGCCAGAGAAATGAGCTTCATTTGGCAGACCATACATATTGCATATCAGAGACTTGTGAAAATGACAGAAAAACTTTTCATGTTGTAGATAACATCAGTAACAAAACTAATAATACACTTGATGCAAATACATTTGATGAAATTAAGAATTGTCATTGGTCAGAACCCACAGCACGTCCAACCAAAGTGATCTGATTTTGCCACAAATTGCAGAATCATGGCCAATTAGTCAGAAACCAGTTCCTTATATTGGCCCTGTTCATTCCACAAATGTGGTAAATTACTCTTCTCTTTCGGGAAGGCAAAATTCTTTATTAAACACTGAATGCAAACTTCTAAATGAATACCTTGCATTTTTATATGGAATACCACATCCAAAACTGGCCAGTTTTGGGGTGAATTCGAATAAATATGCCTACAACATTTCTACAAGCATTGATAATGAGTTACAAAATAAAAACAGATTCGCTCAAAATGTCTATGGGGATGGAAATTGCTTTTTTAGATGCATCAGCTTAAATCTTTTCAACACTGAGGATTTTCATATTTACATAAGGGAATCTGTTATTAATTGTATGGTTCAAATACATTCATCATTTTGAAGACGACATAAAATTATGTAACCCTAATGTACATGTGCAGGACTATATTAACGACAAGTACAAATCAGATGCACGCAGGGCATCTTGGGCTACTGGGATAGAGATAGAATGTACAGCTACCTTCTTACAGATGCCTATATATGTATTAACAGTAGTTGGTAACAGTAATCAGGTTCTTTGGCAAAAGAATGTTCCAAAATTTCCATTACCTTCACCTTTTTCTGAGAATCATTACATTACACTCGTTAATCCTGGGGAACATTATCTACAAGCATAACCAGCCAATGTGACTTGTAATTGTTTATGTAGCCCTCCTGATCTCATTTCAAATGTTGCTATCAATACTACAGTAGATTTGATATCCCAGAAATCTGAAGCATTACCTTCACAGACAAACCATGTTTCAAGCAACTCATCACATTTGGGGACTACTGTTCAGTTGCATACAAAATTCAGTAACAATAATACGCTTGAGTGTTCGCAAGCATAACAATCTCAGACCTCCATCATTAATGATATGACAAGGCACTCAGTTTGTGAAACAAATAAGAAAGATGAAGTTTTCTCTTCAAAAAATCTATTGGTAAACATGAAAGTGCGGAGAATAGAAATCCTTCAACTGCGGAAGCGAACTGTTTGCAGAAAATACATTGTGGATCTACATATACTTGTAAAAGTTGTAGAAAACTTTTTTACAAAGACTCTTTTACTGTACATAAAATAAGAGAGGAATGGTGAACACTTTTGCATGGCCTTTTGAATGAAAAAGATGAACATGGTCAACTTTGTGGTCGTTGCTTCAAGTCACTAAACATGAACAATATACCTCCATTGTGTATTCTGAATAACCTTCAAGTTCCTGACTGTCCTCAGGTTTTGTCTGTACTAACAATGCCAGAAAGAAGATTCATTTCTCTAACCCATGCCTACATGAAAATGATTATTTTGCCATATGGTCAAGAAGCCATTAATGGTCAAGTGATAAACTTCCCCATATGACATTGAAGAGCAAATTTCTAAGTTCAGCACAGATGGTTTTGTTTGTTTTTCTTGCGGTTTATTTTGGTTTCTCAATTTCAACCTGTGCTTTGCGCTATTGAAAACATTTGAACATGCTTAACATAGAGAGTAATCGCATGACTGGACTGGTTACGTGAAATAAATCCCGAGAGGTGAGGGACGTTGTACAAACACGAGTGCGCGAATGCGCACGAGTGTTTTACAATATAGTCCCCTCGCCTCGAATGAATTATTTCACGTAACCAGTCCAGTCAAGCGATTACTCTGTTTATTACTTTCCATTATTAATATTATATTATTTAACCCTTTACCTAACGTAACGGCCAAAACCGGCCAGCTCTTTTCTCAAACATCACCAATTAATTTTCATTATTTTTCCATTTTTTGTCTCTAAAACATAGGTTGTGACCCCTCAATGGAACGAGCTCGTCGAGCTCGTTCCAATGAGGGGTCATAACCTATGTTTGTGAGACAAAAAATGAAAATAATAGTTATTCAAGATTTTTTTTTTGCAAGTGTCGTCTGCTTTTCATGTTAGGTAAAGAGTTAAAAAAACAAAAAAACAATGAAGTCCCCATTAAACCCACGGCAAAGCGTCTTCGTTTGCACGCACGGATACATGGCACAATTGCTGATTGCACCCCCATATTCATCAAAATGGAAAATTCATCACAGCAGCTTCGGAATTGCTTAAATCACAGGATTCGGTTTCCAATTGATAAATTTTCCCGAAACTCCGACCAAGAGAGGTATGGGAACCTATCAGGGGCGTGCACGGGAGAGGGGTGGGGTAGAGACGGCGGAAGCGGGGAAGTGTGGGGGATATTTGCACCCCTCAATAATTTTGCCGATTGAACCCGAACCATGAATAAGAGCGCAAAACGTATAATAATTGAACGTACCAGCAAGATATTAGCTTCCCAAAGAGCGGGAAATAGCGTTTGAGAGGGTCTAGTATTTCAAAAATTTTCCGGGAGGGAGCATGCACCCACCCACCCGGAAGGCTCAGGACTTTGGCGCTCAATCGGTAGCCTCCCCAATGCAAAACTGCTTCCGCCAGGGGTGGGGGGCAAGGATTTCCCACTTTGTCCTAAGTATGATGCCTCTCCCAGCTCCCTCTCTGCTATATTTGTTGTAGAAGCAAATCCAAATATGCGAACCTCGAATTTTAACTCCGACATCTGCCAACATCATGGAGGGGGGGGGGGGGGGGGGTGGGCACGCGATGGTGTGAGTGAAAACGAATGCGTGTATGTGTGACTGTATGTGTGTGGGAGAGAGAGATGGGATAGGGGAGCGAGAGAGAGAGCGAGAGAGAGGGGGAGCGAGAGAGCGAGATAGAGAGAGAGAGAGATAGAGAGAGAGAGCGAGAGATATCGTGAGGGTCCGTGCGTGTGTGTATGTATAAAAGTGGGTGCGCGTGATCGGCCTTGCTCACAGTAAAGCACTAGTGTTAAAAGTGTGACATATAGGCCTATAAGAATCTAAATATACTGTAAAAAAATAATATATGCACATGTCACATAAATGAGGATTACTACTACTACTACTACTACTACTACTACTACTACTACTACTACTACTACTACTACTATTCAATTGACAAAAACGTCATGGTGCCCAAAAAGCATCTAGTGACATTTATTACCTTTCTAGACCTAGAACTACTACTACTACTACTACTACTACTACTACTACTACCACTACTACTACCACTACTACTACTACTACTATTCAATTGACAACAACGTCATGGTGCCTAAAAAGCATCTAGTGACATTTATTACCTTTCTAGACCTACTGTGTCATTATAGGGGCTGATCTACTTTACTTATGTTGGGCCCTCAACCAATGCTGTTTAGCTATAGTTTAGCCTATAGTGGTGATTGAATGACATGGGCCTCTGAACACCAACATTTTTTTATCGTTCGTCTAAAAATTCAATTTTCTCATCTATTAGACCAAACCAATGTGGTCCCGGGGCAGAGCCCCCTTTGCCCGCGTCCACGCGGCTCTGGTCATATTCAGATAACCCCTCACCCCCCCCCCCCCCCACCCCAAAAAATCCGCATCACTATCCTCCTCCCTGCCACCCTACACGCACGTACATATTCTTGCACAAAAACATCGTCTCCAGTTCAAACCTGTTTTACTAAATGGCATTTCACACCCTCAGTCCCCGCACCCCCCCCCCCCCCCCCCCTCCCCGGCATTTTCAATAGATGTGCCCGTCCTCGTGTTATTTCAACTTATTTGCATGAACTACCGGCCGGCGAATGACGACAGGTACATCCCTTGAGATAGCCCCGCCCCCTAAATAAAAGATGATAAAATACAAGGGCAAAAGTGAATTGATTGTTGATAAATTTCTTATCGATATCGAAGTTCAATGTGTTGAAACAACGGACAAATGACTAAATTCAAATTCTGCACGTGAAAGGACTGCGTGGAACCGCGCATGTGCGAGATTTAAAAGTATCTCCACCGTTTCCGATTTTGAGGTATTGTTGAGGTCCGTTTTGATGATTCCGCCCTTTCGCTGATCTGGTTTGCGAAGAAGGTTGTGATGTCGGACTCGAATGGACGTTATTCGCGTGGAAGTTTATGAGTGTCCGAGAAATAAATTGTGATAAAGGTGACAAATAATTGGTATTTTAGCAAATATAATTGCAAGTTTGTGTATATTTCATCGATCGAAAGAAATGTAGCAAAAAATCCGAGATATTCCGTGTTTGTGGGAAATAGCTTTTGAAGTGCGGTGCCGGTAAAAATCGGAAAAATTAAGCTTTCACAACTTCTGGTTTTATTTATAAGAAAGGTATATTTTTGTCAGAAAAAGTTTATATTGGTCAAATAAGATTATTTTTCACAGAAATTCCAATGACTGTGGTCAAACCTTTCTCCACACCAGACAATCTACAAAAAGGAAACCCCGAAAGAGGCTATCAATACTGCGCACAATTGGAGCCCGGAGATGGATGGTACAGCCCACCGATTTTGCCCTCGTAAAAACGAATAGCATATGACACTTCCAAAAACAAATTTTAGAATAACCAAAGAATTTTTCATTTTTTGGCTTAGAAACATAGCTTATGACCTCTCATCGAAACACGCTTAAGGAGCTCGCTTCAGTGAGGGGGCAGAAGCAGTGTTTTGGAGGCAAACATTGAAACATGGATATAATGTGAACGGCGATTTTAGTTAATATCGTTTCCTGAGATATCTCTGTTATGTTACGGAAAGAGTTAAATGTAACACGATACGTCGTCTAAAATGGCGTAGGTGCGCAGGAAATGAGAGAAAACAAACACAATTCACGTCGTGTCTTGTTTTAATACATTTCAATATATGTGAATAATTTATGTAGTTATATGGCCTACAGCTTAGACGGGACGCCGAAAAAGGAAAAGTGAGGGGAGACAGTCGTGTTTGGAAGCATTAGGGAAGTATACAGTTGTGGGTACCGTGAATCTGCACTCTGCAATATACCGATAATGCAGAAAAAAGTGGGGAAGGAACACGGCTTCAGGTGTGCCAGAAGTACTTCAGGGCAAGGGGTCAGACCCCGGGAAGGGGGCATGTACTCGCTCTAGCAGCCTCGACATAACATGCCGAAGCATGCAAGTTTCGAAGGCCCAAGATGGGGTAGTTTGAGAGAAGGTGACCCCTCCCGATGGGAGGGGGTCACCTCCTCCCAAAACACCCACAGCTCCCAGAACGGAGTTGGGATGTACTTTATTTAGCTTTACTTCGAGAATAAGTCTTTGAAAAAAATGTGTGACGAAACAGGGAAGGGTATTGTCTGCCCCCTCTCGCCCCTGTGGTTCGAAGGTAGGGAGGACAGCTGCTCCCTCTGCCCCCGTGCTTCCGGCGTCCCTGCTCGACTGAAGTACTACCCCAAGTTTAAAGGTGAAAGAACTGAACCTCGTTGTTTCATACCCCTACAACAGTCTCCGCCTCGGTTGGATTATGAAACTCATCTGGTACAACGACAATTGTGTGGCTCACCTATTTTACATGAAATAAACACATCTATAGCTGTTAACCCTCAACCTAACACAATAGAGAGAATATACTTGTAAACAAAAATCTTGAATAACTAAGTTTTGCCATTTTTGCGTCAAAAACATAGCCTATGACCCCTCATTGGGACGAGCTTGTTGAGCTCGTTCCAACGGTAGGTCATAAGCTGTGTTTTTGAACCTACAATGAAAATATAATGAAAATTGGATGGTGATTTTTGTGAATAGCGCTGGCCGCTTTTGGCAGTTACGTTGGGTAAAGATTTAACGCAAAAAAGGACAGAAAATGGCGACTGAGTCGAGACCAGGTCGTAAGTTTCTGTCTGCGTTCCTACTCACAACAGCATAGAAACTCACTTATCGATACGAAACGCTAAATTATTGCATTGCAGATGTTTATTTTGTTCGCTACTCTTGATTTCCCAATATTATATTTATTTATTTATTGGTGTTTAATGTCACATACTTCTGCGCAATGGCTAATCAGGACCACGACAGTTTTACGAGTGGAGGAAGTCGGAGTACCCGGGGAGAACCATCTAGCATCGGCGAGCAACTGTCAGCTCCCCATCATACTAACTTCGCACAAGCAGTGTTAGCATTGGTTGAAGACAGGTGCACCATTGACGTGCAGTACGCCTTAGTACACAAAGTCACTGTGCCCCCAAGTGGGCAATGGGGGTGAAGTGTCCTGCCGAAGGACACAACGCGGTTACCGCAGGAGGGAGTCGAACCGAGGACCTCTCGGCTTGCAGCCTGCACCTCTACATATTGAGCCAGCGCGCCCCTTTATTATATTTATGAGGGGGCGCGGTGGCTCAGTTGGTAGAGGCGCAGGCTGCAAGCCGAGAGGTCCTCGGTTCGAATCCCACCTGCGGCAACCGCGTTGTGTCCTTGGGCAAGACACTTCACCCCATTGTCCACGTGGGGGGGGGGGACGGTGACGTTGTGTACTAAGGCGTACTGCACGTCGATGGTGCACCTGTCCTCAACCAATGCTAACCCTGCTTGTGTGGAGTTGGTATGTTGGGGAGCTGACAGTTGCTCGCCGTTGCTCGGTGGTTCTCTCCGGGTACTCCGGCTTCCTCCACCCGTAAAACTGTCACGGTCATGGTTAGCCATTGTGCAGAAATATGTGACCTTAAACACCAATAAATAAATAAATAAATAATATTATATTTATGAAATCTCGAATCGCTGGTGCAAATGTGTCACGGCAGTACTGCGTACACTTCCCTGTGCTGGGGTAATGAAGGTTTGTATATCAAATATATTGAAATGATCAGATTAACCCTTTACCTAACATGAAAAGCAGACAACACTTGAAAAAAAATTCTTGAATAACTAATTTTTTTCATTTTTTGTTTCAAAAACATAAGTTATGACCCCTCATTGGAACGAGCTCGTTCCGATGAGGTGTCATAACCTATGTTTTTGAGACAAAAAAATGAAAAAAATAATGAAAATTAATTGGCGATTTTTGAGAATAGCGCTGGCCGGTTTTGGCCGTTACGTTGGGTAAATGGTTAAAGTTAATATAGATTGTTGCTCGCCTTTGCAGCGCGTGTTTTTGGGGGAGTGAAAATCGGAGTTTCGCTGTCGTGCAAACAAGTTAATTTTTGAACCGTTTGACATGGTGTATTTTTAAAACGTGCAATAAAGGTACAGATAAATCTGATGTTGATCACGTGCGTTAAATCTCCCGACTATACTTGAACTGCATTTGTCAACTTGTTCGGTTACCTGAGATAGAGTTTACAAGGGTCGTAATGTAGTCGCACTGTAAAAATGCACGTATACACAGAATATAGGAGTCGATGCTCCGGATCTGAAAATTTTACACAGCACCCTTAACAGAGTAAAGCAAAATCTAGTTTTCAAACAATACACTATTTTATATTTCTATTGGTGATAGTACCAACAGGTTTCCCTTTCCCCTTGTCAGCAAGCCAAATTCGGTTAAAACAACTCTATATCCAGTTAATGTATTTCCTCTTAAAAAAAAAACAACAATGAAAAATATAGGTCGCCCATGTGATTTTTGCCTTTAAATTTGGAATTTTTTCTCTCAAGTATGAATTTTGAACTTTTGAGGGTTTTTGGTTCCTTAATGAATCGTGTTTCAAAGAGTCTTGGTTTTTTGACATAAATTTCTTCTCAGGAAATAACAACTCACGTCAAGAAAAGTGATCGCTGTGACTGGAATAAATTCATCAGCTGTCCAGTCCCTGGTATCACCAGCATGGTACATGGAGATAAGTATGACACGGCAGCTCGTGTGATCCGGCGATCTGACCTCGTCAACGAGACGGAATGCGACAAACCATCACTTTAATGTCGTAATGATCTGTTTATTGTATGCCGTTATGAAAATTCACTTTTCACATCAGAAATAAATATAAGGGTAAACAACGGGCAACTGTGTCTAGAACTGCATTTCTTTTCAAACTAACAACACTTGTAAAATTATGGGAACTTCCAAAATAGCGTTTCAAAGTTTCCAAAGCTAATAGCATTCAGCATTTCATTCTTCTTCATCAGAGTCAGATTCACGCATTAAAATAGCAATAATGTAAGAAAACAAAGATATTTTGTTGTGATTAATAGGAGTTAGTACATATAAATTGATTAAGAACATTATTATAAGTTATTGTGATGAATTGACGGTAACATGGTCTGAGGTTTGCGGCTCGGAGCTTATGTTCAACCGAGACGCTTCGCGTCTCGGTTGAACATATTACGCTCCGAGCCACAAACCTCAGACCATGTTACCGTCAATTCACCACAATAACGTATATGTTCCAATAGACACTACCCATAGCCCAACACCTACATCGTGAAACACGACAAGCTTATTTACTTACCTTGTGATCGTTAAAAGTTGCCTTGTTCAAGGCAACTTTTAACGATCACAGGTTTAGTAAATAAACCTCTCGTGTATCCACGACGGCACTGGATAAATAATCATTAAACCAGATAAACTCATTCCATCTTAGTTCAAATCGTAAATCGGTTTGTAATTTAAAAAAAACACTTCACCTGCACACGTGAAACATCCCGAAAAATGAAGCGGCTTGCTAGTCACTCCGTTGATGAAGCAGTTACGAAACGGGCGACGTCATTGCAAATATTTCGCGCTGTGACGTCGGACGGTAACATTTGCCACTTGAGCCGTAAACATAGAATATACTAAGCGAGCTCTCGTCTAATCAGAGGAAGAGGATGTTAGTCTTGTTAGAACATTAGAAATTCGCGTTATTCGATAGTGTTTATTTACACAAATGAAGCGTACCTTCAAACGGTTTGTAACCCGGGCGGACTCGATTGGCGTTCTCCAGGGCCGTCCTCGTTCTGAAACCAACCATCTGATACGGAATCGGAAAACCAATCAGTGTGATCCGGCGATCAGGATTCGCTGGGTGAAAAACACGGCGTATCATTGATAGGTATATTATAAATACCGACATTTTCTCATAACGTACTGACAAAACCGACTAATATGAACTTTGGTAAAACCAAGAAGCGCGCACAACTCACAGTGTTTTTCAAATTATAGTGACATAAACTTAACAAAATTTAAAACAGTGTTTAAGAGGTCGTCCAACAAAACATTTTGCGTTGTGAACTAATGCATGTACATGCTGTCTTGTAGATTTATTTCCCCCTAAAAACATATCAGACCTACAATATATTATATTTTATAGTGAAGTCAATATGTGAAGAAAATAGGGGGGCGGGGGGGGGGGGGGGGGGGGGGGCGTAGTCGTAAAAGTTTGGCTTTTTTGTTGGATAAAACGAAGAAAAATATTTTTATTTTTTGTCCAAATATATATATTTTAGGGTCTCTGTATTATTGTATATAACGATTCTTATCGAATCCGACTTCAGGTACCAAATTAATAACCAAATAATTTGTGTTTTCTGATACAATTGTTGCTTTTTGGGGCCTAGTAAATATAAGATTTTTTAGGGTCTCCATATATTCCAAATCCAACCTCAGCTGGGAACAATGCTTTTCGGCCTCACGCGTTTCGACCCGTTGCTTTTTTCCCTAAAAAATAAAAAAAAAAACATCCACCCCTTCAAAGGAAAAAAAAAGCCAAAAATTTAGAAAAAATATCCACATATTTTCATCCGTAAAATTATTCTTTCGTTCAGGAATCACTCCGCAGTCAATACTTTTTTCTTCAAAAAACATTCATTATTTCTTTTTCATTTATCGGAAATGATGAAAAATTGCAGTGCAGTCAATGTGAATATTGGCAATTATAAAATAGTTCATGAATTTAATATATCCACTGGGATGAAAAAACAAGCAAAGTTACTTTTAAGTCATCTGGAAATTGGCAATTAAATTTACTGATATCCAAATTACAAAACAAGGAAACCAATTCCTGTTTTTATGATTCCAATTGTCAGATCAAAATCCACAAGTTTCTTCCCAGGCGTGATCACTTCCCACCTTATTTTTTATCTTGGCATTTTACCCCAGATTTTGGGCCTATTTTTTTCCCCATTCTGGTAGCATTATCAATTTATCTCTCCAAACATCCTATAAATATTGTGGCCAAAAATAGGAAAGTTGAAAATTTGTAAGGAAAAAATATCTCGCCCAACCAGTGTCAAAGGTGTTTTGGCCTGAAATTGTGGAAGCTGGTTTGGCTGAAATTGTGCAGGCCGGTTTGGGTGTAATTTTCGGAAAGTACCCTACAAAATAGACGACAACAGATTAATATTTTGTCCAGAATATCGCCATTATCCAACTTTCAAAAAAAAATTTTTGGACCTCAACAAGTTTTTCATTCAAGATTCACACCACCCCCACCCTACCTACACACCACCATCCACATATGTTTTCAAATAAAAATTGAAATTGACCAGGCAACTACATAACTTATTTTTATAAACAACCAAAGAAAAAGGTTGAACATTTTTTTGTACATGATACACAACATTGACAGCGATGACTTTTATTTAGATCAAGTCTGAACATTCACCGATCCAAAAGTACAAAAACTAACCCCTTGAATATTTTTGGTAATGATTAAGAAATAGGCTTCAGGTTGATTGTGGGCTTTGTCAAGAAACAATGGATTGCAGTGAACCCACACCCTATCCATTTTTCTGGAAGAAATGGAAGCTTTATTTTTTCATTATCTTTCGAAAATTTTCAGCAATATTATGAATTAAATATGAGCTATTTGGACAATGGAGAAATATTTCAGGTTATCTGGTTTTTTTTTTATTTTCACCTGGTGCGAATTTAAAGAAAAAGAGAGTTTCACTGCCACATTTATTTTTATTGTTTTTTTTTTTTTTTGGGGGGGGGGGGGGTTGGTGGAGGGGGGAATAGGCGTTTTTAAATTTCACAAGTTGGACAGCTTTAGTAATGGTCGAGCACAATAAATTGTGCGCACAGAAAAAACATTACAATTGTCAGAAACGAGAATGCATGCAGTCATTGTGATGGGTAAGGCGTCTTCGCTTGAAAATTGGCCTCGAAACGTATTGTCGAAAATTTATTGTTTTTGCTTCGCTGGGGTGCATACATTGTGGAACGGAACTTCTGTTTTGGAAATGGTAATTCGTGGACGTTTGTCAGACAGTATGTCACTTCGACATCTTAGGTTCGTAATAACTGAATGAAAACGACCTTTGCCACAATCCGACCTGTGCGTACTTTTAAATTACAACAAACGGACGTGTTGTTGATGCTTTTCATTTGGTAACTTTGTTCCAATAACACGCAGTGTTGGTTTGAAGTGAACAGCGTTTTGCACTTGCAAATGCAAAACAGAATAAATCACGTGACAGAATACTCCGCAGAATCGAACAACAGCGGGATCCCAACAGCCAGCCAGCAGACGATGAAATCCAATGTGCATATATGGGAACATTTATCTTTTCGACAATTTCTATCATTTAGTCAGCAAAGCAAACGACAGTTGAGTTTGTTTGGAAAAACTTTAATTTTGAAAAGCATGTTCAATAAATTATTCACAGTCTGCATGGAATGATCTAAGGAGAAATCTCGCATTACACCGTTCGCTTTTTAGGGGGCGTCATTCGATTTGTTCGCTTCTGAAAACGAGAGCTGGGGTTCCCCATGTTTTTATTTCCGGTTTCCGGTTTTGATTGGATGGCATAGCATTCCTTGGTTTTTCCAATTTCACGTACACGTTGTCTATTAGGCTTGCTTCGAAGCCCTTCGGGCTGCTTTTGCGCGCGCTATTAGCAAAGTAGCATTGCATATCAGGGGACTTTGAGACAATACCTGGCATACCGAGGTACTTTTTCATGGGGCCCTCAGGTGGTTACAGCGCATTTTTATACAGTTTGTTGGTATTACATGCACAAATCAGAGTTTTTGAGGGGGGGGGGGGGGGCGTGCCCAATGTGGAGGTCGAGTATCACCTTGGTTCGCGCAGGCGGAAAAAAAAATTAAAAATGAATATCAAATGGAGCTCTGTGGCAGCATCTGGAAAAATATTATGAGAAATTTAAGACCTAAAATATAAGCACTTTTGCACTATTGGGTATGTGAAGAAATACCCCCCCCCCCCCCCAAAAAAAAAAAAAAATTAGATTGATAAAGTTCGTAGGCATATTTTATTTCCCAAATATATATTATACCAAAAAATTTGATTTGGTTAACCCTTTGAAACCTTCTTTCCTGGAATGGTATCTCCTTTGTGTACACATACAGTGAGATGGGTCAGTCCAATATCTGTATACAGGGAGGACAAAATAATATCTGCAGTCTGCAGCCGTCTGGATGCAGACTGCAGGTATTTTTTTTATCATCAATGCTCCGTGTATAGACCTCCTACAATGAGACAAAAATGGGACAAAATTATGCCTTGGGCCGAAAAATCGGTCTTACGAGTTCAAAGGGTTAATATGTGAGTACAGCATAAATTAAACATCGATAAACTCATTGTAATATATGGGGCCTATTGTAACACCGGGATCATGCAACTAGTTTTTGTGAAACGCCTGGGCACTTTGATACTTTTTATAGTCAAGGCTATAAAAAAGTATAAATACAGCGCCTTGTTTTATCAAAAGTTTCAGATCACAAATGGTAGATAGTGCTTCAAGTGGAACGTCAGTTGTGTGGAAAGGTGCGATCGCACCCGGTGCACCCGTCCCTGTCTTATATCGTATGATCGTATGAGAAACGACTTTCGTTAAAGTTATCTCCCTTGAAATTATTAGATCAGCTGGGAATGTCAAATTAAGTAACAAATAATTGTTGGAAACGCATATGACATTAGTAGAAATTAAAGCCAAAGTTTCATTTGTTACTTTGAGCTCACAGTGCTGTCTTTTGTTTTCGAATATTGAAAGTGACAAAAGGAAACTTGACATTTGATGGCAATCCAATCAGGAGCAACTAGTTTACAAATAATCCGCCATAAAGAATATCTATCAGTATCACACATACCAACCAGGCATGTCAAAGTACCGCCGGTACCAAATAACCGGTACCGGTACCGGCACGAGACAGGACAGAGCCTGTACCGCCGAAACCGGTACTGGTACCGGGACAAATCAACAATTGGATGGCATGTCGCAATCAGATGGCAGAAATTCGTATTCAAACGGCGCCAGTCCCCAAGATCCCAAGACAAACATGGCATAGTCCAATTATTCTGCGGTGACATCAAGGTAATCATAAAGCACGATGATCGTGCTTTATGATTACTTTGATGTTACCACAGAATAATTTCATTGAAGTAGCGAATGGCGGCGCTTCCAGCGTCTTTGATGCGATGTATGAAGGGTCAAAATGGTCGGCCTTTTCGAGTTGTGGTGCAGAAAAACATGCACCTGTGGAGTGTTTTGATATGTCCATTCACAAATAAGTTAAATGTATATCGTGCAAGTGTGCCATGCACGATTATCAACCTGTTTACCCTCGTTCAATTAGGAATTTCCCCATAAAATAATTTTGTCCCGTACCTGCGGGACAAAAGCTTCAGTACCGATGCCGGTTGGAGCCGGTACCGGTACAGGTACCGGCTGACATGCCTGCTACAAACACAAAGTGTCCACTTTGCCTTTCTGTTCAGCGAATGTATTTTTATAGTAATTTTAAAGATATTATTTTTCGCGGGAATAAAGAGAAAACCTCACCTCCTAGAATTTTATATTAATGGAAAGGATAGTACCTGTGTTATATGGCACGGGGGCACGCGCTCATATAATGAACAGAGAATAGATGCAGAAAATCACAAAATGGTGAAAATGCTATTTGCCAGGAAAGCAGTAACCGCGAATCCACTTGTAATTTTCGGGACAAACACTTCTGGACCTCACAATTGAACACACACACCTCGGATTAACACTACAAGCCGATTTTGAACTGGCATAAACAAATTTGCAACATGTGCAAGAAAGCTAACTCCAGGATATCTCAGTTGATAAAACTTAAATTTATCCTGAGCAGAAAAACTCTTGAAATAATGTACACGTCTTCTATACTACCAATATTAGAATATGAAGACGTTGTATGGGCCGGAGCTTCCGAATACTTTCTTTCTAATCTTGACTAAATACACAAGGATGCGGGAGGATAATAAGGGGACTGACTAGGTCGGTACCTCTTCAAATGTATTCTTTGAACTTGGCTGAAAAACCTTAGAACAGCAACGAAAAATGCACAAGATGGTGACTTTCTTCAAAATCCTCCATGGCGTACCTCTTCGGACTATTATCACAGACGTTTCAACACTACTGACCATATAACACACGTGCTTGTTCGAATTTTAAAATTCCTCTGGTGCACACTGAATTGTTGAAACGTACTTTCATTTCATCTTTTGCCATCTATTTCTATCTACTTTGAATGAAACTTGCAGTGATGGTCTCTCCTGGAGCGATGCGGCTCGGTGAAATGGTTAGAAACCATCGGTATCAGCTGATATGAAGTTACCTCGGGCTGGTATCTCAACCAGTATAAAACTAACGAAATAATAATCTATATTTACAAACTGTGTGACAAACATATCCCTCCGATCGTTATAATGTACACTGAAATAACAACTGCGAACATGCCTTTATGATTCTGGAGAATCAAGGCTTTTCCGGATGAGAGTCCATGATTTTTCATGGCCCCACAGTGTCTGATGAATTGTTTTTAACTGTCTCACTGAAGTTCCTTCATTGATGTCATGAGAAAGGACCATTTCAACAAAATTATGATGCTTGGCAGCCTGTAGAGGGTTAATAAACGCTCATCGAAATATTGTGTCCATGCAGCTTGTAATGTCAAACAAAGACCTGCGAATAGTCAATTTTTCTTGAAAACCTACAAGATGTTTTTAGAGAAATCTACAGAAAATGGGAAATTCTAAGCTTTTAAGAGGGTATCTCTTTTTATCCTTACAAAAATGGGTTAAGAATTCGACCTTTGAATACCCTTACTACTTACAAAAATGTTTCCATATGAATTTTGCGCTCGATAAAAGGAGGTACTTTTCTTTGTGGCGTACCCATTGGGTGCTGTTGCTGTCCAAAAAAACGCCCATTGTATCACAATTTTGACTTTTAGTAGCCTGTGGAGGGCTAACAAATGCTCACCGGTGTATTTTGTCCATGCATCTTGTATTGGCACACCAGGACCTACGAGTGGCCCTTTTTTTCTTGAAAATCTACAAGACTCGTTTAGAGAAATCCACAGAAAACATGAATTTTTTAGCTTTTGAGGGGTATTGCAGTTTAACCAGTCCAAAAACGGGTTAACGCTTGGTTTTTGAATACCCTTATTACTTACAAAATGATCCACGGTGAATCCCACTTCCAATAAATGAAGTTATGTTTATCTCCCGTGTATCGTCTGGGTGCTTTAGGAGCCCGAAAACAGCCCATTTCATAAAAATATCGATGTTTGCAGCCTGTGAAGGGTTACCATATGCATCGCCTAATATATCTTGTATATGAATGGTCCTGTCACATACAGATTTACTAATGATGAATGTTTAAAAGAAATCTACAGGACGTGTTTCGAGAAATTGCCTATAAACCCAAAAAATCCGTTTCGGTACATTTTTAGATTTTGTGACCGTCTATGAGCTAAGAGTGGGCAAAATTTCGTGAAAATCGGTTCGAAAATGGCTTCTGAATCGTACGGACAAAATGTGTGGACCCCCCCTTCCACCACCCCCCCGCCCTCTTCCCCCGCCCACCCCCCCAACAAAAAATAATAATAACTAGACTTTATGATTCTGGAGAATCATGGCTTTTCCCGATGAGATTCCATGAGTTTTCATGACCCCACAGTGTCTGATGAATTGTTTTTAACTGTCTCACTGAAGTTCCTTCATTGATGTTATGAGAAAGGTGAGTTTAGTAGTCTCAAATGACTCAGTTTGATAAAAAAAATGTTTAGGTAAAACCCATCATTTACGGTGGAGTTGGTTAATGTCAATATCGTCGTCCAACAAATTAATGACCGACAAAAGGAGTTATGTTTGTTTGACACTTACCCACTGAGTGCTGTGTCTATTTGCAAATGGTCCATTTTATCTCAAATGTATCCAAAATATTGATGTCTGGCAGCTTGTTGAGGGTTAACAAGCGCCAACAGGAATATTTATTCATGCAACTTGTAATGTCACACCATGAACTGCGAATGGCCTTTTTAAAAAAAAAAAATCTACAGGATGTTTTCTGAGAAATCCAGGGAGAACATGAATTTTAAGCTTTTGATGGGTATCATTGTTTATCCAGCCCAAAACGGATTAAGTGTTGTTTTATGAATACTCTTATTACTTCCCAAAATAATTCTCAGTGAATTCTACTTCCACTTATTTTGATCTCTCCTCTCAACTTCGGGTGCTGTGGATACGCAAACACAGCCCATTTTATCAACATTTTAATGTTTGAGAACTTGTATAGGGTTAACAAATGCTTACTGGAACATTTTGTTCATGCAACTTGTAATGTCACACTAAGATCTGAGAATGGCCAATTTTTCTTGAAAATCTATGTGATGTTTTTTAGAGAAATCCTCCGATAACATAAATGTTTAACCTTTCGAGGGGTATCACGCTTTAACCACCCCTAAACGGGTTAAAGCTTGGTTTTGTGAATACCTTCATTACTTACAAAAATGATCGTTGGTGAATTCTTCTTCCAGAAAGGAGGTTATGTTTATCTCGCAGGTACACATTTTATGTTATGGTTGTCCAAGAACAGCCCATTTTCTCAAAATATCTATGCTTGGCAGCCTCTGGAGGGTTAACAAATGCTTACCGAAATATTTTGTCCATGCAACTTGTAATGTCACTCCAAGACCTGCGAATGGTCAATTTCTTTTGAGAAATCCACAGAAAACTAGAATTTTAAGCTTTTAGGGGGTATATCTCCTTAACTAGTCAAAAATGGGTTAAGACCTCGATTTTTGTATACACTTACTATTACAAAAATGTTTCCCTGTCAGCTTTGCGTCCGGTAAAAGAAGTTATTTTTCTCTGTTGCATTCCCATTTGATGTTGTTAGTGTCCACAAATAGACTATTTTTTCAAAATTTTTACATTTAGCAGCTCATGAAGGGTTAACCAGTGATTACCAGAATAATTTATCCATTCAAGTGGTAATGTGACACCAATACCTGTCAATGGCCATTTTCTATTGAAAACCCCTACCAGATGTTTGTAAAGAAATCCAGGGAAAACATAAATGTTTAAGCTTTTGATGGGTATCACTTTTAACAACCACAAAAGGGGATAACGCTTGTTTTTTTGAATACCCTTATTACTTACAAAAATGGTCCTCGGTGAATTTCACTTCCAACAAAGGAGATTATGTTTATTTCTCAGGTACACATTGGGTGCTGTGCGTGTCCGAAAAAAGCCCGTTTCAACAAAATTACGATGCTAAGCAGCCAGTAAAGGGCTAACAAATGCTCACCGGAATATTTTGTCCATGCAACTTGCAATGTCACACAAAGACCTGCGAGTAGTCAATTTTCTTGAAAACCTACAAGATGTTTTTAGAGAAATCCACAGAAAATGGGAATTTTAAGATTTTAAGGGGTCTCTCTCTTTAGTCTGCCCAAAATGGATTAAGACTTCGACTTTTGAATACCATTACTACTTACAAATATGTTTCCGTATAGAGTGTGCGCTCGATAAAAAGGGCACTTTTCTTTGTGGCGTACCCGTTGGGTGCTGTTGGTATTGCTGTTTAACCAGCCCAAAACGGGTTAACGCTTGGTTTTATGAACACCCTTATTACTGACAAAAATGATCCTCTGTGAACTCCACTTCCAATAAAGGAAATTATGTTTATCTCTCGTGTATTGTTTGGGTGTTGTGGGGGCCTGAAACCGACCCATTTCATCAAAATTTCGATGTTTGGCAGCCTGTGGAGGGTTACCATATGCATCGCCGAATATGTCGTGTGTATCAAAGGTCGTGTCACAGGCAGGTCTAGAAATGATGAATGTTTGAAAAAAAATCTACAAGACGTGTTTCGAGAAAGTGCCGATAAACCCCAATTTTGACAGTTTTTTGCCAATTTTGAGGAAATAAGGGTTAAATCAAAAATTCCGCTTCGGTACATTTTTAGATTTTATTCCCGTCTATGCGTGAGCAAAACTTTGTTAAAATCGGTTCGAAAATGGCTTCTGAATCGTGCGGACAAAATGTGTGTGTGTGTGGGGGGGGGGGGGGGGGGGGGGGGTGGGGAATAAAAAATAAACTAGACTTTATGATTCTGGAGAATCATGGCTTTTCCCGATGAGATTCCATGATTTGTCATGACCCCACAGTGTATGATGAATTGCTTTTGACTGTCTCACTGAAGTTCCTTCATTGATGTCATGAAAAAGGTGAGTATAGAAGTCTCAAATGACTCAGTTTTGATAAAAAAAAAATTGTTTAGGTAAAAACCATCATTAACGGTGGAGAGGGGTAGTATCAATATTGTCGTCCATCAAGTTAATGACCGACAAAAGGGATTATGTTTGTTTGACACATACCCACTGAGTGCTCTATCTATTTGAAAATGGTCCGTTTTATCTGAAATGTATCCAAAATATTGATGTCTGACAGTTTGTTAAGGGTTAACAAGTGCTAACATGAATATTTATTCACACAACTTGTAATTTCACACCAAAAACTGTGAATGGCCATTTTTGCTTAAAAATCTACGAGATGTTTTCAGAGAAATCCTGGGAGAACATGAATTTTAAGCTGTTGATGGGTATAATTGTTTATCCAGCCCAAAACGGGTTAAGGGTTGTTTTTTTTTTTAATACGCTTATTACTTAAAAAATAATTCTCAGTGAATTCCACTTCCACTTATGTTGATTTCTCCTCTTAACTTTAGGTGCTGCAGGTATGCAAACTCAGCCCACTTTTTCAACATTTTGATGTTTGAGAGCCAGCATAGGGTTAACAAATGCTTACTGGAATATTTTGAACATACAACTTGTAATTCACACTAAGATCTGAGAATGGCCAATTTTTCTTGAAAAATCTACGTGATGTTTTTAGAGAAATCCTCGGATAACATGAATGTTTAACCTTTTGAGGGTATCACCCTGTAACCAGCTCTAAACGGGTTAATGCTTGTTTTTATGAATGCCTTCATTACTTACAAAAATGATCCTCGGTGAATCCCACTTCAAATGAAGGTGGTTATGTTCATCTCGCAGGTACACATTGGGTGTAATGGGTGGACAAGTACAGCCCATTTTTCTCAAAATTTGCTGTCTCTGGGGGGGTTAACAAACGCTTACCGGAATCTTTTGTTCATGCAACTTGTAATGTCACTCCAAGACCTGCAAATGGTCAATTTCTCTTAAATACTTACTAGATTCTTTGGAGAAATCCACTGAAATGGGAATTTTAAGCTTTTAAGGGGTACATCTCCTTAACCGGGCGAAAATGGGCTAAGACCTCATTTCTTGAATACCCTTACTACTTACTAAAAATTTTCCGTATCAGTTTTGCGTCCGGTAAAAGAAGTTATGTTTCTCTGCAGCATTCCCATTGATGTTGTTGGTGTCCAAAAACAGACTATTTTTATCGAAATTTTGACATTTAGCAGCCCATGGAGGGTTAACAACTGCTTATCTGAATATTTTAACCATGCATCTGGTAATGTGACCTCTAAGACCTATCAACGGCCATTTTCTCTTGAAACCCTACGAGTCGTTTGTAAAGAAATTCAGGGAAAACATGATTTTTTAAGCTTTTGATGGGTATTGCTAGTAACCATCCCAAAGGGGTTAATGCTTGGTTTTCTGAATACCCTTATTACTAACAAATTTAGTCCTCGGTGAATTCCACTTCCAACAAAGTAGACTATGTTTATCTCTCGTGTATGCATTGGGTGCTGTGCTCGTCTGAAAACAGCTTATTTCAACAAAATTATGATGCTTAGCAGGCTGTAGAGGGTTAATAAATGCTCACCGGAATATTTTGTCCATGCAACTTGTAATGTCACACAAAGACCTGCGAATAATCAATTTTTCCTGAAAACCTACAAGTTGCTTTTACAGAAATCCACAGAAAATGGGAATTTTAAGCTTTTAAGGGGTATCGCTCTTTAACCATCCAAAATGGGTTAAGGTTTCGACTTTTCAATACCCTTACCACTATCAAAAATGTTTCTCCATCAATTTTGCGTCCGATTAAAAGAAGTGACCTTTCTCGGTGGTACACCAAGTGGGTGCTGTTGGCGTCCAAAGACAGCCCATTTTATCACACTTTTGACTTTTATCAACCCGTGGAGGGTTAACAAATGCTCACCGCCGTATTTTGTCCATGCAACTTCTATTGTCACACCATGGGCCTGGGAGTGACAATTTTTTCTTGAAAATCTACAAGACACGTTTAGAGAAATCCACGGAAAATACGAATTTTTGAGCTTTATGGGGGTATTGCTGTTTAACCAGCCCGAAACTAGTTAACGTTTGGTTTCTTGAACACCCTTATTACTGACAAAAATGATCCTCGGTGAATTCCACTCCAATAAAGGAAGTTATGTTTATCTCTCGTGTATTGTTTGGGTGCAGTGGGGGCTTGAAACCAGCCTATTTCATCAAAATTTCGATGTTTGGCAGCCTGTGGAGGGTTACCATATGCATCGCCTGATATGTCGTGTGTATCAAAGGGCGTGTCACAGACAGGTCAAGCAAAAACTGAAATCTACAAGACGTGTTTCGAGAAAGTGCCGATAAACCCCAATTTTGGCAGTTTTTTGCCAATTCTGACGAAATAAGGGTTCAATCGAAAATTCCGCTTTCGGTACATTTTTAGATTTTGTGCCCCCTCTGTGCGTGTGCAAAATTTCGTGAAAATCGGTTCGAAAATGGCTTCTGAATCGTACTGACAAAATGTGTGGAAAAAACATAATAACTGGACTTTATGATTCTGGAGAATCGTGGCTTTTCCCGATGAGATTCCATGATTTTTTCATGCCCCACAGTGTCTGATGAATTGTTTTTAACTGTCTCACTGAAGTCCCTTCACTGATGTTATGAGAAAGGTGAAGATAGTAATCTGGAAATGACAGAGTTTGATAAAAAATGTTTAGCTAAAAACCATCATTAACGGTGGAGTGGTTTAATGTCAATATCGTCGTCCAACAAGTCAATGACCGACAAAAGGAGTTATGTTTGTTTGACACATACCTACTGAGTGCTGTGTCCAATTTAAAAATGGTTCATTTTATCTCAAATGTATCCCAAATATTGATGTCTGGCAGCTTGTAGAGGGTTACCAAGTGCTAACAGGAATATTTATTCATGCAACTTGTAATGTCACACCAAGAACTGTGAATGGCCATTTTTTTCTTTAAAATCTACAAGATGTTTTCAGAGAAATTCAGGGAGAACATGAATTTTAAGCTTTTGATGGGTATCATTGTTTATCCAGCTCAAAATGGGTTAAGTGTTGTTTTTTGAATACTCTTATTACTTCCAAAATTAATTCGCAGTGAATTCAACTTCCACTTATTTTGATCTCTCCTCCCAACTTTGGGTGTTGTGGGTACGCAAACACAGCCAATTTTAGACACATTTTGATGTTTGAGAACCTGCATAGAGTTAACAAATGCTTACAGGAATATTTTGTACATGCAACTTGTAATGTCACACTAAGATCTGAGAATGGCCATTTTTTTCTTGAAAATCTACGGGGATGTTTTAAAGAAATCCTCAGATAACACAAATTTTTAACCTTTTGAGGGCTATCTCTCTGTAACCAGCTCTAAATGGTTAATGCTTGGTTTTGTGAATACCTTCATTACATACAAAAACGATCGACGGTGAATTCACTTCCAATGAAGGAGGTTATGTTTATCTCGTGGGTACACATTTGGAGTTATGGTTGCCCAAGAACAGCCCATTTCTCCAAATGTCCTATGCTTGGCAGCCTCTGGAGGGTTAACAAATGTTTACCGAAACATTTTGTTCATGCTTGTAATGTCACTCGAAGACCTGCGAATGGTCAATTGTTCTTGAAATTTTTTTTTTGAGAAATCCACAGAAAACTGGAATTTTAAGCTTTTAAGGGGTATATCTCCTTAATCAGTCAAAAATGGGGTTAAGACCTCGATTTTGAATACATTTACTACTTACAAAAATGTTTCCCTCCCTGTCAGTTTTGCGTCTCGTAAAAGAAGTTACATTTCTCTGTTGCATTCCCTTTTGATGTTGTTGTTGTTCAAAAACAGACTATTTTTTTCAAAATCTTTACATTTAGCAGCCCATGGAGGGTTAACAAATGCTTACCGGAATAATTTATCCAATCAACTGGTAATGTGACACCATGACCTATCAATGGCCATTTTCTCTTGAAAACGCTACCAGATGTTTGTAAAGAAATCCAGGGAAAACATAAATTTTTAAGCCTTTAATGGGTATCACTATTAACAACCACAAAAGGGGTTAACGCTTGTTTTTTTTGAATACCCTTATTACTTACAAAAATGGTCCTCCGTGAATTCCACTTCCAACAAAGGAGATTATGTGTATTTCTCAGGTACACGTTGGGTGTTGTGCGTGTCTGAAAGCAGCCCATTTCAACAAAATTACGATGCTTGGCAGTCTGTAGAGGGTTAATAAACGCTCACCAGAATATTTTATCCATGCAACTTATAATGTCACACAAAGACCTGCGAGTAGTCAGTTTTTCTTGAGAACCTACAGGATGTATTTAGAGAAATTCACAGAAAATGGGAATTTTAAGATTTTAAGGGGTCTCTCTCTTTAGCCTGCCCAAAATGGGTTAAGACTTCGACTTTTGAATACCCTTACTACTTACAAAAATGTTTCCATATAGATTGTGCGCTCGATAAAAGAAGGCACTTTTCTTTGTGGCGTACCCGTTGGGTGCTGTTGGCGTCCAAAAACAGCCCATTTTATCACAATTTTGACTTTTAGTAGCCCGTGGAGGGTTAACAAATGCTCACCGCAGTATTTTGTCCACGCAACTTCTATTGTCACACCAAGGCCTGGGAGTGACAAATTTTTCTTGAAAATCTACAAGACTCGTTTAGAGAAATCCACGGAAAACAGCGAATTTTTTAGCTGTATGGGGGTATTGCTGTTTAACCAGCTCAAAATGGGTTAACTCTTGGTTTTCTGAACACCCTTATTACTGACAAAAATGATCCCCTGTGAATTCCACTCCCAATAAAGTAAGTTATGTTTATCTCTTGTGTATTGTTTGTGTGCAGTGGGGTCCTGAAACCGGCCTATTTCATCAAAATTTTGATGTTTGGCAGCCTGTGGAGGGCTACCATATGCATCGCCTGATATGTCGTGTGTATCAAAGGGTGTGTCACAGACAGGTCTAGCAATGACGAAAGTACAAAAAAAAAATCTACAAGATGTGTTTCCCGAAAGTGCCGATAAACCCCAATTTGTGCAGTTTTTTTGCCAATTCTGGCGAAATAAGGGTTAAATCGAAAATTCCGCTACGGTACATTTTTAGATTTTGTGCCTCTCTATGCGTGTGCAAAATTTCGTGAAAATCGGTTCGAAAATGGCTTCTGACTCGTACAGACAAAATGAGTGGAAAAAAACAACACCCCCCCCCCCCCCAAACAAAAAAAAAATATATAATAATCCGTAGAAAAACAATAGTCTTTTCCAGAGGGAAAAGCCTAATAATCCGTAGAAATACTAGACTTTATGATTCTGGAGAATCATGTCTTTTCCCGATGAGATTCCATGATTCTTCATGACCCCACAGTGTCTGATGAATTGTTTTTAACTGTCTCACTGAAGTTCCTTCATTGATGTTATGAGAAAGGTGTAGATAGTAGTCTCAAATGACACAGTTTGATAAAAAAATGTTTAGGGAAAAACCATCATTAATGGCGGAGTGGGTTAATGTCAATATCGTCGTCCAATAAGTCAATGACTGACAAAAGGAGTTATGTTTGTTTGACACATACCCACTGAGTGCTGTGTCAATTTAACAAATGGTCCATTTTAACTCAAATGTATCCAAAATATTGATGTCTCGCAGCTTGTAGAGGGTTAACAAGTGCTAACAGGAATATTTATTCATGCAACTTGTAATGTCACACCAAGAACTGTTAATGGCCATTTTTTCTTTAAAATCTACAAGATATTTTCAGAGAAATCCAGGGAGAACATGAATTTTAAGCTTTTGATGGGTATCATTGTTTATCCAGCCCAAAACGGGTTAAGTGTTGTTTTTTGAATACTCTTATTACTTCCAAAAATAATTCTCAGTGAATTCTACTTCCACTTATTTGATCTCTCCTCTCAACTTCGGGTGCTGTGGGTACACAAACACATCCCATTTTATCAAAATTTTGATGTTTGAGAACCTGCATAGGGTTAACAAATGCTTACTGGAATATTTTGTACATGCAGTTTGTAATGTCACACTAAGATATGAGAATGGCCAATTTTTCTTGAAAATCTACAAAAAGTGTTTAGAGAAATCCTCGGATAACATGAATTTTTAACATTTTGAGGGGTATCTCTCTATAACCAGCTCTAAATGGGTTAATGCTTGGTTTTATGAACACCTTCATTATTTACACAAATGATCCTCGGGGAATTACACTTCCAACGTAAGAGGTTATGTTTATCTCGCAGGTACACATTGGGTGCAATGGGTGCCCAAGATCAGCCCATTTTCTCAAAATTTCTATGGTTTGCAGCCTCTGAAGGGTTAACAAACGCTTACCGGAATATTTTGTCCATGCAACTTGTAATGTCACTCAAAGACGTGCAAATGGTCATTTTTTCTTGAATACTTACTAGATTTTTTAGAAAAATCTACAGAAAATGGGAATTTTAAGCTTTTGAGGGGTACATCTTAACCAGTCGAAAATGGGTTAAGACCTCGATTTTTGAATACCCTTACTACTTGAATTTTTCGCTATCAGTTTTGCGTCCGGTAGAAGAAGTTATGTTTCTCTGGCATTCCGATTTGTTGTTGTTGGTGTCCAGAAAAAGACTATTTTTCAAAATGTTGACATTTAGCAGCCCATGGAGGGTTAACAAATGCTTAACGGAATATTTTATTCATGCAGCCGGTAATATGACACCAAGACCTATCAATGGCCATTTTCTGTTGAAAACTTACAAGATGTTTGTAAAGAAATCCAGGGAAAACATGATTTTTTAAAGCTTTTGATGGGTATCGCTATTAACCACCCCATAAGGGGTTAACACTTGGGTTTTTGAATACCCTCATTACTTACAAAAATGGTCCTCAGTGAATTCCACTTCCAACAAAGGAGATTATGTGTATCTCTCGGGTATACCTTGCGTGCTGTGTGTGTCCGAAAACGGCCCATTTCATCAAAACTATGATTCTCATCGGAATATTTTGTCCACGCAACTTGTAATATCACACAAAGACCTGCGAATAGTCAATTTTTTAGCTTTTGAAGGGAATTGCAGTTTAACCAGCCCAAAACGGGTTAACGCTTGTTTTTTTTAATACCCTTATTACTTACGAAAATGGTCCATGGTGAATCCCACTTCCAATAAATGAAGTTATGTTTATCTCCCGTGTATCGTCTGGGTGCTTTAGGAGCCCGAATACAGCCCAGTACATCAAAATTTCGGTGTTTGGCAGCCTGTGGAGGGTTACCATATGCATCGCCTAAGATCTCTTGTATATGAATGGTCGTATCACATACAGGTCTAATAACGATGAATGTTTAAAAAAATCTACAAGACGTGTTTCGAGAAAGTGCCTTTAAACACCAATTTTGGCAGTATTTTGCGAATTCAGACGAAACAAGGGTTAAATCGAAATTTCCGCTTTTGGTACATTTTTATATTTTGTGACCGTCTATGAGTGTGCAAAATTTTGTGGAAATCGGTTCAAAAATGGCTTCTGAATCGTGCGGATAAAATGTGTGGAAAAAAAAAACCTGAAAAAAAAGAAAAATAGTAATCCGTAGAAAAACAATAGTCTTTTCCAGAGGGAAAAGCCTAGTAATCCGTAGGATAACAAGAGTCTTTTCCAGAGTGAAAAGCCTAACAATAAAAATTGTGAGAATTCTTGCTTGTTTAACGCTAAAATGATGGTAACATGACCAAAACTGGCTAAAACTTTGATTTGTGTTTTGAGATATCCCGACACCTTTTTCGAACCTAAATTAATTGTACTTTCAGGCAATGAAACATCTGACAACTATAATTGTGAAGGGATGATATTACGGAAGAAATAATGAGAAACAAAAATTAAAACTCACCCAAAGCTGAGTTTTTGATTTCCATCAAACTTCCCAACACAGGGTTAATTTTAAATGTCTAAATGTTTCCAAAACGTATGGTAAAATCTGCCTAAGAAAACACACTACAATGGTGGTATCACCGAAACCCCCTGAAACGATTCTTGAATTGGATAGATGATAAAAAGTAGCTGTTTCTGTAAAACTAGCCGGATGGCTATCGTGGCAACCATTTTTGTTGAGATGGAGCTCATTAGGAATGCGTACTGCGCACAGTACTCAAAATAACTTGTTTTCTTTGCATAGCAAAATGCTACAAATTTAAAAAAAATGAATAGCATTTTGTAAAAATTACATAGCTATTTTTGTATACCAGAGTTATGTTATGCTGTTTTGTATTGAATTCTTCTAAGTAGATAGAATAGTTTCTATCCATTTCTGGGCATTTCCAAATGATCTGCAACACATGAAACATTTACTGTGTTTTTTTCAACTGAATTGCCTTTAAGGGTTGCATGGACTTAGATATTTTCAAATAACGTCTTGGTTGTTCAATAGAGATCTCAAAATGGAAGTTGGGATTTTTAATTTGATGGGCTTGAAGTTATTTTTAATGTACATTTTATGCAAAATGTTGTAAAAACAGGAAGAATTTAAACAAATAGAATTCACCTTACATATGAAGTTGCTAATGATGCTTGATGGAGAGTTAATCTGAGTTATGCCTGGAATGTTCCACAATCAGAAGTAAAGCATCAGTGAACTAGTTTTAAAATTTGTTTGCAACTTTTCATTTACATTTTGCGATACAAGATAATCAACTGCAGCCTATTTTGATTATCTTGTATCGCAAAATGCTATACATAACTGAACATTGTGTAGCTTTTTGCAAGTTTTGCATAGTAAAAAGCTACGCGACACTGCTTATTTTGAGCCCTGACTGCACATGTCTATCCCAAATCTCATGTTTTGGTCAGTCAACCTGCACTACCACTTTAACCCCTTTACTACCACGCCCACTTTATCCATATTGGGAGGAACTCTATGTACGCCTGTATGCGAGGAAGTATAAAAATAATTTACGACATACTTGAAACTCTATCATATGATTAATTGTTGGAAAGGGCTCTCGGAGCCCTTTCCAACAATTAATCAGATAGTAGGTTTGATCTGCGCATACCAGAACATACAGGTAATCGTCATAAAATAGGTGACAAGAGTCGCTTTTGGCAGCGTAAGTGTTAAACTGGTACTTCTGTTATTTAGAAACAACTTATTTGTCATCTTTACCAGTTTCTATTCAATAAAAGAAAATGTTCAGGTTCTCTGTGTCGCCATTAATATGGCATGTTAACTTTTTCAACGTTAACAATAAGTTTGGGGAAGATTTCGACATTCTTATTTTTAGTGTTTAAGGTCACGTATGTCCCCACAATGGTTAATCGTGACCGATATATTTATTAACCCTCTGCCGGTAAAGTTTGATGGAAATCGAAAACACATTTTAACCCTTTGAACTCTGATGGTATATTCCATACGCGTTCAGAACCATCATCTGGTAGTGTCTGTATTCGTTATTTGGGGGTAGATCAATCAATATTTTCAAAATACAGCCTTAGGGCTGCACGTTGAAAATTTTGTTGGTCTACCACGCAAATTCATTGAGCAACCATCTTCTTTATGGATCTACGATCGTGGACCGGTAAAGTGGCCTTTCGAGTTCAAAAGTTAAAGGGTTTTGATTTTTCGTTTTTCATCGTGCTCATTATTTCTTACATAATATCATTCCATCGCAATTATAGATATAGATGTTACGTAACTCATCACTTGAAAATAAACTAATGTTTCCTTAACACGTGCCCATATACCTCCAAATACAAATGCAATTGTCGGTCATTTTTGTCACGTTACCATCCTCTTAAACTGTGATGTGAAGTGACAGACGTGACCTTTCACCTGCTTCCCAAGATGCAAGTTGTGACGTCATAACCCGCCAATTTGTGACAGATACATTATTCTACTAGACTTCTTCCAGATTCCAACGCTTGAAACACACGCTTACATTTCATCTCTTCGCATTTCACTTGTGCAGTTTCTCTACGCAATCGGTAAGTACTCTTGTAGTAAATATCTCATGTAGCAACTATAAATACAAAGCCAATTTCGCTACATTTGGCGTCGCTGTGAAAAAAAAATTATTTTTTGATCGTCTTGTGCGTTTATGCAAATAGGAGCCGCCATGATGAATTTTTGTTTACTTTTCTCTCACTTCAATTTTTTTAACGTCAGTTATTCGTTAATTATTTAATAATCTGATGTTATTTTGGTATTAAACATTAATACAAATTACTTGCAAGCGATGTTACTTGCCGATTTGTGAAATTTTGACAGAAATTGTGTTTTTCGGGTTGAGAAATTTGAATTTCCGTAACCATGGTGATTCGTGTGTGTTTCTAGTTTGTTTTCGAGCGTTGAAAATCAAACGTCGTACTGCGATGCTTTGAAGTCTAGCATAGTCGATTTAATTTCATTTTTGGGCATAATTAAATTCGATTTTCACAAAAAATAAAATTTAATTCCATGCAGTCGACCAGTAACATGAAGGTCGATTAACACTACTTTCGATTTCAATTGTGTCCCGTCGCTAAACAAAAATAAAACCGGTTTTCCTGCGATGATCCGCAATTGAAGTTGAACCGTCCGGACATATTTTAAAAGTGACAAATTTCAAAATTTCTACAAACACGCAATGTTTTCTTTAATTAAAACATTGTGATTTCATTAAACCAGGTTTAACAATTCTGACATTCGCTCTATCCTGTGATAGAGTGTACTAAGCTTCAATTTTCAGAGAAAAGGGAGGAGATTGGTAGATTTATTTTTGGTTGATTTTGATTTTGGTTATAAGTCTCTTCTTTATTATAAAGTGAACAAAAGTATAAACAATATGTCAAAGAAAGTTTTTATAAATTCTGCTTCTTATGAAGAGCTGGCACAAATAAATCAAATAGGCTCTTTTGCTGCTACACAAATTGTTAACCGTCGTCGTGATGTGGGTTATTTTACATGTAAACAAGATCTTGATGAAATAGCATTGTTTCGTGGCACCCGTAGTTTATCGGCGATGATCGATCTCAGCACACCATTGGTGGGACAGGTGGTAAATAATAACGTTCCACTAGGGAATGGATCATCTAGTCCACCAATGACAGAGCATCAGCTAATTGCCTCGGCACTCACTCCACCTGCTACGGTTGATAAAAGTGTCAGACCAAAAAATATAACAGGAACAGATCCACCTTTTGGTTTTAGCGAAAGTAAAATACAGTCGCCGGATCGGAGAACTTCGATCTGTGCGGATTCGACTTTCGTTCTTGCAACTGTTCCAATTACAACGTCACCTATTGCGCAGTTAACAACTGTGACCACGTTGGTGCAGCCACGGACTAGTACTGTGGTTAGAAGTTCCTTGGGACCAGACACTAATTGGTCTAAGGACCTTGATTCTTTCGCCATGGGTGATGAGCGCAGTAGGCTTCTTGAAACTGTGAGGGTGATGAATACTTCTTTACAGACACATTTTAATGATACGCCTTCCGTTCAAATAACTCAATCGGAGGTGACCCAACCTATATCTACTTGTGATACTTTTACTGGATTACCAACAAGTTCTGCTCATCTGTCCCTTACACCACCTCTTCCAACTCAGTCTTACTCTGTGACTCAACCCCCACTTTTTCAACAGACAAATTTTACCCCCGCCTCTCATCCATACAATACTAGTATGGGAGGTGATGCTACTAGGTATCCTAACCCAACTTACTCTGGTTACCCTTCTGTAACTCAAACCCAAGGTTTTACAGAGCAATCCAGATATCCTAGCCAGACTTTCTCTGGTTATCCTCTCTCACCACCTAGCCATGTTTTTGGACAACCTTCAGGATTCCCTAGCCAGGGTGGACCTGTCTATCCTGGTTCAACTTATCCCAGTTCTGGTTACCCACCTGCATCCCACAGTCTGGGGTGGGTAGATCACTCCAGATTTTCAAGCCAGATGAATTCTGGTTACCAGCCTCATTTAGGTCACATGGGCCAACCTTTGTATGATGCCTATGGAAATGTGGTGTACCCTCCTTATTTTGGACCTTCGGCTCCCCCTGCGCCACATTTTAGGCCTCCACCTTTTTCTCAGCCAGCCTATAGGTCTGGTTCCGATTGGGGTAGAGAAAGGAGGACACCTTGGTTGCCCCGTGGTTTCAGTTATGATGGATCTGAGGTTTGGCAGCCTTTTCAATTGAAATTCAAAAAATATGCAGAGTATCAACAGTGGAATCCTGAAGAACAAAAACAAGTTCTTTGCTGGTCTTTGTCCGGGTGCGCTAGCGAATATTTCACTCTAATGAATGAGCGTGACCCTAATATGTCAATCGACGCTTTGTTAAAGGCGTTGGAAAATCGGTTCGGGTATCATGACTTACCCGAAACCACTCAATTACGGTTCCAGCAGTCTAGACAGAAGCCAAACCAGTCCTTAGAGGAGTGGGCAGAAACTGTTTTAACGCTGGCAACACGTGCTTTCAAAGATTGTTCGCCTGATTTTACTTTTCGGCAAGCCATTCTTAGGTTTTGTCAGGGCTGTAATGATCCACATGCTGCGGTGGCTGTAGCTATGGAAACGCCGCAGACAATGGAACAAGCCATAAATAGAATCAGGTGGCACCAACATAACTATGCAGCTATTTTTCCGCATAAATCAAGAAAAGACATACGTCGTGTTTCCTCAGACACTGAACAGGAAAGCGATGACGAATATGATATCCGAGCTGTGACACATAAGTCACGTGATAAAGAAATAAATCCACGTGATTCTTACAAGAGTAATAAGACAAAAACAGATACGACTGATATCGCTGCTCTCAAAAGTCGGACGTTGAACATTGAAACGACGCTCGACAAAGTTGTGTCGCAGTTGGATCAGTTGACAAAATTGGTCACCAATTTGGCTAGCAATCCATCAAAAACTTTTATAAAACGTGAGTCGTCCCCACAGTCGAGGTCGCCCTCACCTTCAAGAAAATTTACAATTGAATGTTTTACTTGTCATGGTCCACACTATCAAAAAGATTGTCCAACAAAAAATCCTTCAAATAGACCTAACAAGGACAATCGAGTTAAATTTGGAAAGTTAAACGAGAACGGGTCAGATCATCGAGAGGTCTGATTCTGGCCCCTTCTCTCTCCAACGACCTCGATTTTCAATCGGACTCACCGCCCATGATTACTCGGGTGAAATCTACTTCGTCAATCGCAGTACCTATATCACTTTCTGGACATCAAATAAATGCTATAATAGATACTGCGGCTGATGTTTCTTTGATCTCGGATAAACTGTTTTATAATCTGAATCCCACACCACAGTGTATTAAGACAATACGTTTTAATACCGCAGCTCGTGATAGTCACATGTTTGGTAAACTGGTAGGGCCAGTTTCTATCTCAATTGGTAGTTTAAAATTTGAAGAAAACATTTATGTAGCTCCAATTGAAGATGATATGCTGTTAGGTATGGATTTTCTGAAAAAGTATAAAGCTCAAATTGACATTTTAACAGATACGATCACTTTGTGTAATCATGTTTTTCCGACTGTGTCTACTGACACTGTTGCCACAAAAATTGCTCGTGTTTTTGCGAATCACGAAACATTGGTTCCTCCCAACTCAGTTGTTCTTCTTGAATGTTCTATAAATCCGCCGTTGATGATTATGTTATTGAACCGCTTCATAGTGTAGAATCTGTGTTATTACCAACTCTCCATGAAGGTTATACGACACCTCACGTCTGTTTTATAAACTCAGATGATCGACCAGTGTTGATAAATAAAAACAAATATATCGCAGATGCCTATGAAGTGTCCGAAATATGTTGTGATTTTGACAATTTTGAATCTGCTACTGTCAGTCAAATCGGCAGTAATGATTCAGGAATTGATTCGTCTGAAATGCCAGAACATTTGAAAAAATTATTTGAGCGGTCCTCTAAACTAATTTCAGACAAATGTTTCTCGTCTTGGTGAACTCTTAATTGAATATCAAGATGTTTTTGCAAAAGATGAGTTTGATTTAGGAAATTTTGAACAAATCGAACACACTATACCGCTAATAGAAGGTGCTCGTCCAATCAAACAGCCAATGCGCAGAACACCTGCTTGTTTTGTGGATCAAGAGGAAGCCCATTTGAAAAAATTATTGGCAGCAAAAATTATTCAACCCTCTACATCTGAATGGGCTAGCGCACCTGTATTAGTGAAAAAACGTGACCCAGATAACAAACATTCAATGCGCTGGTGTATTGATTATCGTCGTGTAAACGATGTAACTCGAAAAGAAGTCTACCCATTACCGCGAATCGACGATTGTCTTGACACGTTGAGTGGTAATTCTTGGTTTGGCAAGGCCGACTGTCTTTCGGCTTATCATCAAGTTTCGGTGAAAAATTCGGACCGCCCTATCACAGCCTTCTTAACCAAATATGGGATTTTTGAGTATTTGAAATTGCCATTTGGGTTACAGGGCTCGCCATTTACTTGGTGTAGGGTGATAAATCTAGTACTACAGGGATTAAATTGGGACATATGCCTTGGGTACATAGACGATGTAGTTCTGTTGGGTAGTTCTGAAAATAACCACTTGGAAAATATACGCAAAGTGCTTGATAGGTTTCGATTACACAATCTGAAGCTGAAACCAAGCAAATGTGAATTTTTTCAAAAGGAAATTGAGTTTCTTGGTCGAAACATTAGTGAAAAAGGAGTGAAAATGTTAGATTCATCAGTTGATGTGGTATTAAACTGGCCGGTTCCCACAAATACAAATGAAGTTGAACGGTTTTGTGGCCTCGTCAATTATCACCGCTCCTTTATTAAAAAATTCGCTGAGATAGCTCGTCCTTTATATGAAATAACTGGGAAAAAACCTTTCAAGTGGGAAGCTGCCCAACAAGAAGCATTTGATAATTTAAAACAACAATTAATTTCTCCACCTGTTTTGGCTCTTCCAAATTCAACTGATTTATTTATCCTTGATACTGACGCCAGTGCTCATTCTATAGGTGGCGAACTGCTTCAAATTCAAAACGGTGAAGAGAAAGTAATAGCATATGGTAGCTATGTTTTGTCCCCTCAACAAAAAAGATATTGTACCACTCGTTTGGAATTACTCGCCGTGGTAAGATTTGTTCGTCAGTTCCGTCACTATCTGCTTGGTCGAAAATTCATTTTAAGAACTGATCATAGTAGTCTACGCTGGTTGTTAAATTTCAAGGAACCTCAAAACCAACTTGCTAGATGGTTAGAAGAACTTAGTCAATATGACATGGTGGTAGAACATCGTAAGGGTATCCATCATACAAACGCCGACGCTCTGTCAAGAATTCCGGTGAACGCTTCCTGTGAAAATTATTTCCCAGGTTGTGATTTAACTGAACTCCCTTGCGGTGGATGTAAATATTGTACTAGAGTTCATAACAGCTGGACCAAATTTGAACAAGAGGTCGATGACGTCGTGCCTTTATCTCAAGGTGTAATTGAATTTAGGAACGATGACTTTTCTAGTGAGTCCTCAGTGAAACAAACCACGCTGGTGGATATGCCGTTAGAAATAGAACCCGACCCAATCAAAATTGATCATATTTCTCAAGAAACTGGTTGGCTGAATACCAATCTGAATTTGGAGTATGCACCTGAGTCGTCTCCAAATTACAGAATTCTTAAAATTTCTGATCCTGAACAAATTAATCTATCTGACGTCTGCTCCGCAGATGAACTGGTTGACGTTCAGCGAGCTGATCCTGACCTCAAGCCAGTTATTGATTGGTTGGAATCTGGAAGAAGTCTAGCTGAATAATGTATCTGTCACAAATTGGCGGGTTATGACGTCACAACTTGCATCTTGGGAAGCAGGTGAAAGGTCACGTCTGTCACTTCACATCAACTGCTATGGTTTTGAAAGATCAATGAATAAATGCGCGGTAATTATTTTATGTCAGCCGTGAATAGAATTTGACTTGTTAAAATGCAGCTGGCATTTGACGCTTCTCAGACACTTGTAGGAGATAAAATATTTAGAGATTATCTAGTGTTTTTGAGTGAATACCGAAAATTATCTCACGAGTAGCCACAATAAATGTTTATTTCTCGCGAGTGGAAAGCCACTCACAAAAAACAACATCTGTCACGGTCACTTGTGAGAGTGAAAACCCTAGGTTTTCTTTTTATTATACAGGTTTCAAAAGACGTTGGTAGTTTTCAGCGACATCTTGGCGATATTCACCTTGATTTGGCTTCAAATCGAAGCAGGAAAGCCCACAGCTGATTGTTGACCTTTTAAGCATTAATAGTCCTCCGTGATAAAATATAGTTCTCTCATACTTCTGTTGGTATACCTCATAAAAGTTTCCAATTTTAATTTTCAAGCATTCATAGCAAATAAATCAACTGAAGTTATAGATTTCACATTGCAGGGCTATGAAAAACAATGCCTAGAGAAAAGGGAGAAAAAGAAAACTATTTCAAAAACATCATCGGCAAAGTATAAAGAAATAGTTTATTCATTATCAACAACGGAGACAAACCACATACATACATATTATCGCTGCAGTGAAGTGATCTGTTTATCACACGTGGAGGTGAGGCGGTCAAATCGCCGAATGAAACGAGCTGCCGCAGGCAGCTCGCTTATTCGGCGCTCTGACCTCCTCAACAAGACGTGATGCGACGACCCAGATCACTTCACTGTAGAGATAAAAGGTTTATTATATGACTTCTAGTTCAACATTACTTGCCAACGTTAGCATCAACAATTCCACAACCTTTTTTGTTAAATTGGATTGAAGTTAAAAAGAACTAATTTTGTTTACAATTATTTATGTAACAAGTGCACACTTTCGGGGAATTTCCCGATGCGCATGAATACGATAAAAATGAAAATATCACGAATATGATATAAAAAAAACCGGACGCAATTCGAACGCACCCATTCCAGCTCGGAGTAATGTACTCTCTGCGAACGGAACACCTAATTGTACGAATTCGAATGCACCCGTAAATAGTCCGTCATACTTTATTGATACGGAATCGGATTCCATACTGTGAATTTCCGGGAACCAGGAAAAGATCGTCAAACAATAGTGATATTTAGCGGTTAAATTACATAGTCATACAATGAAGGTATTTATTACACAACCCGATAGATTAACTAATAAACGGTCAGATTTTAGTGACTGGGGAATATTAATGGCAAACGGTGACCCTATAACAATAACACCCACAACCAAAACAGACCATATCTGCGTAGAAAAGAAGTTCAGGCAATCAGTCCAAGACATAAGATCCAAAAGAGGTGCAAATGCTGGATTAGATCATCATCTGGTGATTGTTAAGCTTCAACTCAAGCTAAAGAAGAGGAGTGCTTACAGCAACCCGAGAGTGAAATCTGAAATACATAAAATGAGGGAGAAGGAGTGTCAAGAAAGGTTTAAAGCGACGATACATAAACATGTTTGGAGATTTACAGAACTCAGAAGCAGATGAAACAATTGAGGATGAATGGCAAAACATTAAAAGAAGTGTGGATAACAACATGTAAGGAAACTCTCGGTAGACACAGAAAACAGCATGAATCTTGGATCACATAGCAAACTCTAGACAAGATGGAGGGAAAAAGAAAATTAAGAACAAACTGAACAATGTAAGGACGAGGAAAACAAAAGCAATATACCAACAAGAATACCTAGACGAACACAGAGAAGTAAAAAGAAGCATTAAAAGTGAAAAAGGGAATACATCAAGGAAAGGGTCCCAAGGGCTTGTAGGATATCATGAAGCGTTACGGAATACCAGGCAAGTACATCAACATTGTGAAGAAAACATATGATGGACGGTCACTGCGAGTACTCCACGGAGGTGATGTAACACCTGCTTTCGATGTTAAAACTGGTGTAAGACAGGGTTGTCTCCTTTCGCCTTTCCTCTTCTTGTTGGCGATCGACTGGGTTATGAAAGAGACGACATATGGAAGGAGCAATGGCATACAGTGGACAATGACTGAACAATTGGATGACCTGGACTTTGCAGATGATCTGTTGCTACCCTCGCATAACCAAGAGCTTATGCGGAATAAAACAGTGGAGCTAGACCAGCAGCTGCAAAGATAGGAATGAAAATTAGTACCGAAAAAAAAACAAAGCTTACGCGAGTTAACAACAACAGTGAAACCAAAATCAGACTGAGTGACGGGGAGGTGGAAGAGGTAACAGCATTCACCTACTTAGGAAGCGTAGTGGATTCAACTGAAGGTGCGGAACAGGATGTTAGGGTACGTATAGGAAAAGCCAAAACAGCCTTCATACTTCTTAAAATCTGTATGATTGTCTAGAGAGATAACAATAAGACCCTTTAAGGCAAATGTGACGTCCGGCTTACTGTATGGTGCGGAGACATGGAAAACAACAGTGGAGCTCCAGAGAAAAATCCAAACCTTCATTAACGGTTGCCTCAGAAAAATACTGAGAGTGTGGTGGCCAAATAGCATAAGCAATGAAGAACTGTGGGGTCGCACTAACAAAATGCTACCAAAGGCGGAACTAAGAATCAGCTAGTGGCACTGGATTGGCTACACCCTCTGAAAGGACCCAGTGAGCACCTCGACGTAGTCACTGAGATGGAACCTTCAGACCAAAAGGAAAAGAGGAATGCCAAGTAACACCTGGCGCAGGACTTGGGAAGAAGAAATGAAGAAATCAGGACACAGTTGGCACACCCGAGTTCAAACAGCGTAGAACAGATCCAGTTGGAAGGCAATTGTCAGCGGCCTATGCTCCATCCAGGAGTGAAAAGGCATAATGCAAAATGCAGTGACCCCCATGTTTATTCAATATACCGACACTGATGGTAACTTAATTGTCATTGTCCACCATTTTGTTTTTATCGCAGTTTGAATTTGGCTACTTGGCACACTAGAACGTTTCTTTTCAGTTCAAAGCTTCATAAAGCAGACGGAATTGGTTGTAAATGCAGACAAAAGCGTCAGAGGTGATAAAATAATAATTTACTTGGCGATCAATGAGATGCTGGGTTTCTCCCCTTGCATTGCATCGCTGCTCGTCTGCCTTGGTGAAGAAATGAATGTCGATGGGGAAATTTATCGATAACACGACACGGTTTGCAAACACAACTGAGGATGAACTTCCTGTGAAAAATAGGCTGGTATAATAAATACGTTAAGGGACGTTTACTTGGCGGATACGGTGTCACATGAGGCTCGGCGAGAACAATATCAGACTTGGTAAAAGCCTCGCCTAATATTATTCTTACTTCGCCTCACCGTATCCATCAACTAAACGTCCCGTAACTTTTAATATCTTGCTGCCTTTAAAGTTCGGTGAATTGTATTGGTTGAAAAACGTTGTATACAAACGATGTCCAAACTGTATACAGTCAGTCTAGATCTATATTTGGCTGACTGTCAGAGTCATTGCTCCTTTGTTCGGTTGTCCTCCAAAATTTTGGGAGATGTTAATCGTTCCCCGTTAAAGTATGAATTCTATCGTTTTTTATCATCGCAGTTGCTTGTTCAGAATAAAAATAGTCGGAAAGATAAATTCGTTTTAAAGTTGGTGACCTAATATGGTTTGTTCTCGCTCTATATACAATATAGAATTAACTGACACCGTATGTGCCATATTAGGTCACTAACTAACAAATAACTGCACGGTCTACACCTAATTTACCGGAAGGGTTTAATAAAATTCTTCTTTTGGAGCCTCAAATTGAGTTTTTAAAATACTTTGAATCCATTCGAAAAATAAAAATATAATTTAACCCTATACCTAACCTGAAAAGCAGACGACACTTGCAAAAATAATTCTTGAATAACTAATTTTTTTCATTTTTTGTCTCAAAAACATAGGTTATGACCCCTCTTTGGAACGAGCTCAACGAGCTCGTTCCAACGAGGGGTCATAACCTATGTTTTTGAGACAAAAAATGAAAAAAATAATGAAAATTAATTGGCGATTTTCGTGAATAGCGCTGGCCGGTTTTGGTCGTTACGTTGGGTAAAGGGTTAGAATAACATATAAAACATCTCTGTTTGCTTTCTACTGTAACCGTTTACCGTCTCCGCCAGTAGGGACAATACTATAAAAAATTTACAATTGTATTTTCTTGAACTGTATTTTTAACATGTGGGTAAAAATATCTGAAGTGAATCATTAGTATTTTAAAAGGCGTGGCAATTTACCTCTCGGTAAATTGCCACTCTTTTTAAAAGCTAATAATTCCATTCCGTCATTTACAGTCGTGGATATAAAATACAATTCTGGAAAATACAATTGTAAATGTTTTTTAGTTTTGGCTCCAGCTTGGCCTGCGTTCAGAATATTATCGCCTGGTGGAGCCTTTCCATTTTCTAAACTGTGGGTTTAATAGTCGGAAAAGTAAACAGATAATTTGAGAAGATGTCATTATCGATTAACCTTTTGAAGCGGCCGCTTGTCCGGCCAGGAACATGATACGTCATAACATCATTAAATATGATGGCTGTTCAGTAAATGTGTGGGGTAGACCAATCAATATTTTCAACGTGCAGCCTTGGGGATGCACGTTGGAAATATTGATTGGTCTACGCCAAATAATGAATATGTACTCTTCTAATTGATACCCATGATCTGGCATGCCACTAGAGGTGAAAGGGTTAAAGGTCCGCTTCATTTACATTTTACCTACTGCAACAGGGTGGAGAATTTGCTCTTCCGTTTACATTTACAGGATGAAAGACACAAGGCTGGTATAATTACACTTATTGATAGAAATGCTTTTTGTTTAGCTTCCCTTCCTCTGTACACAAATTAATGTTTTGCCCAGAATCGTGACTTCGTGCTGCAGCTTGAAAGGTAGATATTCTGAAAATTAAAGTAAGAAGCTTTTTCTCCAGTCAAGGTGTATATTGTCCCTCGAGTGCACCAAGGCGTCACTGCAGGCATTGTAATATCCACAGATATTACAATGCCTGCAGTGATGAGGTCGTTTCACCAGACGTTGTGCTGTCTTTACGAATACACGATTTGCACACAGATTTGTGTGCAAATCGTGTATTCGTAAAGGCAGCACAATGTCTGGTGAAACGACCTCATCACTGCAGGCATTGTAATATCTGTGGATAAACTGGGTAAAACGAGGTCAACTGCTTCTAGTAGGGGGGGGGGGTAGGGGTGGAGATGGTGTCGAGTCCCTCATAAACCACGCGACTATGTGGGCAGGACATTGGTGAGTTGAACTACAATTTATTTTAACCCTTTACTCAATACGAACAGCAGCCGACACTTTCTGTTTCAAAATCATACCTTATGACGCCTGGTTGGAACAAGCTCGACAAGATAGTTTTACTAAAGGAGTATAAGCTATGTTTTGGAGGCAAAAATCGAAAATAATAACTAGCTTTTTACAATTATTCCCACCCCTTTTTCAAGGGCCCTAAGCCGCCAGTGTGTCCAACCAACAGGAAGCTGAATACTGATCCACCGTGTCTGTACTTTGCAGTGATTACATTGACATGGAACACGTGATCGAATGTACACCATGCTATGTCTTTGGACGAGACAATTAAACACAGGGCGATAAACGTGCCAAGATAAATCCAAGATAAAGCCCATTTAATGAATTTATATGTGCAATTCCGTTTTTGTCCTTGGAGCTGAGAGAATTCTTTCTGAACGTCGCCTGTCGTTACGACATACTATGTGAGGAAATATCCCGTTCTAATACAGAGGTTAAGGGTTGAAAGCTTCAGACAGTAATATTATTAGCGAGCAATGTGTTGTCCTGCAACAATTGTGTCACGCGACGCACCTCTCCGTCGAGAATTTGAAGTAATTTCGGCCAAAAGTTTAATATGTTTCTCTTTTATCAGAATAAACTATCAAAACGCATTACACATGTCGGCGCCTCGTTTTAATGTACGAAATGTCTAGAGTTTGCATTTGGTATGTTTTGAGCAGTTCAGCTGGAAGGGTTTTATTAAACCCATTTTATGGCTGAAAAAAACGCATGAATTGATTTCATTAATCTTATTCAGTTTCTTTACCTGTCTCTCTCCTCGAGGCTAGTTTCACGCTCGTCGTCATTTTGTCAAATTGTTCTCAATTTCTAAATTTTAGCTTTCACCCGGTGCTTCATGAATTAACTTTTTGATGATTATTCCTAAAACTAGTTTTTGGAATCTAATACTATTGCGTTCGTGAAATATTGCTCACCCGTGGAAAGTGAGCAGTCCACAGAGGCCGCACTGTATGCCCAGTTGTTCGCCGGATAAACAGTTTAAAATGTAAAAACGCCCCTTAATGGAAAACGTTCCTCCACAAGTGTGCCAAAATGGAAAGAAGTGAATTTTTCTTACAAGTTTGAAACAAAAAATAAAAAAAACGCATAAAAACGTGTATTAAAATTGAAAGGTTTACTTGAATGCAGCGCTTGTTATATCTGGATAACCTAAATTTATAAAATATTCCTGCACTCCGGGTCTGTGTCCTTCAACCTTTCCTTGGTTGGAGTTGGATTTCGAGTTCTATGTAACGAAAATTTGATAGAGATAGGCGGAATTGGAAATGTGAGTTCAGTATCGGTATTTTCATGAGGGGTATATAGAGATTATTACCATTATGTGGATGTACAAAATATGTATCCGAGTTGAGCTCCGGGTTCTAAGGGCCGATCACGACGAGTCGAAGACGAGTCGTGATCTACCCCTAGAACCCGGAGCGAGACTCGGATACATATTTTGTACATCCACATAATGGTAATAATCATTTTATCTTACAATATATTGGGGATAAGTCAAGAAAGTAGACGAATATATAACGAACTGTTTATTCGTACGGATGAACAAAAAGAAAAAAAAATGGAACTCACGCGAAAGGAAAGTGCTTGTATCCGACCCCCTGATACAAACATCTGTATCAGGGGGTCGTATACACGACAGTTGCGGAGTTAATACAGACAAAATACATGTTGATTGTAAGATAAAACACGGTATCGGTTCGGTAGTCGGCACCTGACATGTCTGAGATTTTTTTGATAGTACCAAAAGGGAATTCACACCAAGAAAATACAGAATAAGTTGTTCTTGTATCATTCTACAACAGTGCCACAAATGACCCTGCCAATGAGCGTAACACTGGCGTTCTTTTGCCTAACACAAATCATATCTTTAGTAATTTTGTGACTTGTTTCAAACACACCTTAATCTTTAAAGGCCTATTCAGACTTTTACGATCAGAGCATGTGCCCTTAACTCGCTGTCTTAAAGAGGTCATGCTGGCAATAGATAAATCATCTGGGCAGTGATTTCAAGTCAAGTCTTGGCTGCCTTAACAGGCAGCCAAGACTTGACTACAAATCACTGCTTAGCGACTGGGCATCTACAGGTTGCAGTCTAGTGGGAATGTAGGAAAATTGCCCGGCCCTAAAGGGCTAACCAAACTGAAAAGAAACTCAGTTATTTTTTTTTCATGAAAATACACACTTCAACGACAATTAAGCCTCAACAAGGCCTTATAAATAGCGAATGTTGGAAATTTGAAAATACAAATGGTTTCAGTATTCAATGATGAGTTCGGTTCGGTTTTACAATTTCCCCATGATATCGGCAACGACTCGGTTTTTCGGTATATTCCCCATCTCTAAAATTTGAAAGGACGATGTAAACGCTTTGAAACGTTGTTTAATGTGGTATTCCATGCAGGATTTCAATTCAGATATCAGGTGAAGTATCCACCGTCAACGCTGGTGAGAAAGTTTATTATTACAGCTGTCTGCAGTGGGACAGAATTTGAACACTGACCTTCACAAACTTCGCAGTTGAACAGCCTCGGTAAAGTAAAAAAAAAACTCTTATCTTCTGCCTCGCCTCGAAGTTTACAACTTTCACTCAAGCGGGAGTTTGGGCGGCGCACTCTGTTGTTAAGCCATATTGGTGGCTTCCTATCTTATGAATCAGCATAGTAGATATTATGTGCTCTCCATCATTTGCAAAGCAGGATGTTTAATCTTTGTGTTTTTAATGAAAGCTAAATATAGAAATTGAGTACTATTTGATTAAATGGCGATGTCGCCGGGTCATACAGACGAGGTAATGTTTGAGGAACGAAATCATCCGAGTTGCGACGTGTGCGTGATTAATTTCGCTGGACACAATTTACCATTGGCGTTTGAATATCATGTTGGGTGCTTTTAACCCCTTTTAATGCGTTTGTTAGCACTTGTGCAAAAAAGAAAATAAATATATTCTTGAATGATAAGACAAGAAGACAAACACAAAGTGGAGAGGAGATTCGGTAATAAATCATTTACCCAACGTACAGGATATCAAAATTTAATATTTTATTTTTTTTCAATGTTTGCCAAATGTTTTAACAAAACCATATCGTGTGACCCCTCGTTGGAACGAGCTCGAACAGCCCGTTCCAATGATGGGTCATATGATATGCTTTTGCTGAAACGTAATCTGTTTTCAACTGCTCAGTTTTTAAATTATGAGGGCGGAAGCGGCCGATTCGTTAGGTGAAGGGTTAACACTCCAGACCAAATGATTAAATTATTACAGAAACTTCCAGAGAATGAAAACAATATATTCCATCATTTTGTTGTACTTTTTTTATTTTTACTGAATAATAGTTACAGAACTCAGTTGAAAGGTTCATAATCTTTGGTCATAAAATCCAGAAGGGCAATATCTTACATGCGTGGGAAGTTTGAATCACATTCACTGAAAGATATTATATTGAAAAAATGTTTATTGTCCAAGTCTCTAGCCATGAAGGGATAAGGGAGAGGAATCATTTTGCGAACAGACCATGATCTGGCCTCCCAAATCTGACCGTTCCATCTGGAAAGTGTTAATCCGACTTTGTCTTTCTGTGCGAAGTTTTTTGTTCGAAACGTATTTAATAATCCTTTGTAGAGCGATGTATTTTACATCAAGGCACATCGATAATCTGAGATGGATAGCTCAGTTTGAGACCTGTGGTGCACCTGTGTGATGACAAGCGATATTCGTTGATCAACAGACAGGCGAATTAAACCAAACACGTTAAGCCTTTACCCAACGTAACAGAAAAAAAACAGTCTGCGCTATTCACAAAAATCGCCAATTAATTTTATTATTTTTTTATTTTTTGTCTCAAAACATAGGTTATGACCCCTCTTTTGAACGTGCTCGTAGAGCTCGTTCCAATGAGGGGTCATAACCTATGTTTTTGAGACAAAAATGAAAAATAATTAGTTATTCAAGAATTTTGTTTGCAAGTGTCGTCTGCTGTTCATGTTAGGTGAAGGGTTAAAGGTGTAAATTGAGTCGAATATGGATGAAATGCCCCAAACAACTACAGACTCCGTTCCAGTGCCCTGCCCTTGAAAGCTTAGTTTATATTTCCGACAATGCACCTATATCTTTGAATTTGGTTTAGTAGACACTTCATAACCATGATCACCACATTTTTTCGCTTCTACATTTGTACTACTTCGATTAACACCACGCACGATACCACAACCACAACTAACATCTGAGCACAGCATACTACCAAATTGGTGAAAACGAGGTGACAGAACAGAAAACAACGACGTCATCTCTTCTTACTGACGCTCTCGTATTTCACGCATTCATCAAATTTTGCTTTCTGACATTCTATGGAAGGCAATGAATAAACAGAGAACAAAGTAAGTAACCACTTATAACCACTTACTTGCATAACAATCATATCAGGTAAGCCACGACTGACAATGTTCGTCATTGCAAGAGATTCGGGGAAAGCTAGCTCCTTTGAATTACCTAATTCTGTCAGAAAACTAACGCTAAATGTTAGGGGATTTCATATAACGACTGAAATTTCGAAATGTTAGCGCATTTGTATCAACGATGTGTGCATCATTTCACAAACTTCTAACATTTGTTTGCGTCAAAAACATAGCTTATGACCTCCTCATTGGAACGAGCTCAGCGAGCTCGTTCCAAGGATGGGTCATAAGCTATATTTTAGAGAATCAAAATGAAAAAAATAATGAAAATTGAATGGTCATTTTTTGTGAATAACGCTGGTCGGTTTTGGCCGTTGCGTTAGGGAAAAGATTAATACAAAGTGGGGTTGAGTGGGTACTAGTAATTTTACAAGTTCCAAAAGTGGCCTGGCCAGCAGCATATTCTGCAAACTATTTCGTGTATTTAATTGTTATTTTTGGTGTGGAAATTAATGTAAAGGGATGGAAGGGATCGAACAACCCTTCTGGACAACGTAAACACGGCACTGTGGAAATGACTAGTGCTCCGGACTGTAATTAATCCCTGAGGTTGGTGAGGTATGACTCGCCTCTCCCATTTACATTTAAGTGTCGGCATGTCTCCTAACTCGTAGTATGTTAGAATAATTTCGGTATATTTCTTTTGTTACATTTATTACAGAGTGTCGTTAGGAAGCTTAGTTTCAAGCTAGAGACTCAGACTGGGATCTAGCTTTTGTCTCAATTTTATGAGTTATGCTGTTGGATAATTACGAAAAACGCGTTGAACTGATGCGTGCTGTAAAATTGCGTTAAATTTATTGGTAAATAGGAAATAATGGAATGAAACCTCAAATCTATCTGACGATAAGTGTGCTATTAAAGTCACTAGAATTACGAGACTGATATTCCCAGTTCCCATTGGTGACAATCCTGATATCGGGTCTGTCAAAAAACAAGCCAAAACCGGGAATTCCCGGTCCCGATGGAAACCCTACCTGGAACGGAATTACACTTTCTAAGTGGAAGGCGAATTCTCCGGCATATTGAATTGAATTTTTCTATCATCAGATTTCCTGTAAAGGAGACCTAATGCCAAAAGAAGAGTTCTTGGAGGTTCCGTTTACGAATTTGTATCAATTCCGATTCTAGAATTTCCGCCTTTTGGACTGACTTGCCCCAAAATAACACCATTCGCTTTTGAAATCTGTACCACATGGATTGAGTCAATATCTGACACAACGTGATGTGACTGGAGACTGAACACATTTTCCAAATTATACGGTTGTAAAAGGGTTCGATATCTACATCCTGACTGCTTGGAACATGGTGGGATTTAATGACAATGCCAAATTTAATTAGAATCTGTATATGTTTCGATCGGAATTTCGATCCGACGAGAAAGCCATGCGTACGATGTTTTACTGGAATATTACCGATTCTCAATTACTCCCTACATAATTTGAACTGTGAATGTCTTTGTCGATAAAAGTGGTCACGAAAAAGGAAATCAACCGTTCCGCTTCAGCCGTGGCGTCAGTTTCTAAATATTTCAAACGCAATGTCATCGGTATTTCAACGATACATAACACGCATATTTTTTGTCCCAAAAGGTAAAACATTTTGTTTTATTGTCATTTCAGTCTCTCATAATACCAATAAATAAATACATAAGCTGAGAGGTTGGCGCCCTCCGGCCACAGAGTCGTGGGAAAACGTGATTAATTCCACGCCTTGATGTTACACTGATATTACCATAGTATTCTCCCTTGCTTGAGTGGGGGAAAATATCAACCTGCGAATCCTCGAACTTCGATTCGATTCCAAAACGTCCCGGTAATTCAATGGATTAGATGTGAATCGGGCTGATTCCGAAATTTTCGAATCATCGAGATGTTGTCAAAAACCTACTAAGTATCTCTTCTTGAACTCTTCTGATATCATCAGGTCTCCTGTACAAGAGACCGGGCGATACTAGAAGAGTTCATAGAAGATCCGTTTCCGAAACCACTTTGATTCCGTTCCGGAATATTCCGCTCTTTTCATTCACTTGCCCAAACAGACGAGTCGTCGTTGAGTATAATACTTGTGTGCGGACTAGCAGTATTTGCGGTTGTAAGGAGGTGTAAATTTTTCAATTTCGGAAGAGCTGTCAGATTCGATTCGAAATCCTCTGCCGCATTCGTTTCGGAGTCGATTCGACCCGACATTTGAAATTCGCAGGAGGGTCTCATCATAAAACATGGCTGAATATCACTGGGTGACACAAGAGACAATGTAGGATGTAAATGTATCATTTTTCAATTTTGTGCTATCAGATATTATCTAACAATCATATACATTTTGGTTTGAAAACCAAGAGGAACGGTACGTATCACATAATGTGTTCCGATTCTGTATCATATAGACGACTCACTCTGATTCCGTATCATATAGACAACCCGTTACCGGGAACGCAGCGGGCTATCTTAAAAGGCGCATGAATACATTCTATGTGCGTTTCAGTGATCGACTCAGCCGATCGTTTACAAATCAAAACAAAACTCCTTAGCGACAGAACAATAACACCCCCCCCCCCCCCCCGCACACACAATAAATAGAAACTGCACAATTAAATATTACACACTTGTAAATTCAAGCGTATCGTCATAGGAACTTTGAAAATTTGCGGTGACCGCGTTACTCATTGTCTGTTAAAGTGCACAACAATTTTGTTCCATAAAATATGAGTTTTTTAAAACTTTTTCGCGCCCAACATTATGTCCCAAAACTGTATTAATAATTTAAGATTTAATCTGTTTATGTGACAGAATTGTTAGGTAAATGAATTATTATGATTATGTGCATGTCTTGTGATTTGCATCAGATTCTCGATGGTGTCCAGAATGGGATTACTTGCCGGCAAAACCGGCTCGTTGAGATCCCATTCTGGACACCACCTCGAATCTGATACAAATCACAGGACATGCGCATTATTATGATAATCTGTATTTATTTTACTTGGAAATTACATTGCCTTATAGGGAATATTGTTCCTTGAAATCGGGTAATATTTATAGTGACAATCAACATAGCTGTAAATAATATACTTGAAATATGGGGCTTCCACAGGAAGTTATTCCCAGTGGAAATCAAAACTGACGAATTTCAGGTCGAATCGAACCCCTAACGTAACGGCCAAAAACGGCCAGCGCTACTCTCAAAAATCGCCAATTAATTTTCATTATTTTTTTCATTTTTTGTCTCAAAAACATAGGTTATGACCCCTCGTTGGAACGAGCTCGTCGAGCTCGTTCCAACGAGGGGTCATAACCTATGTTTTTGAGACAAAAAATTAAAAAAAATAGTTTTTCAAGAATTTTTTTTGCAAGTGTCGTCTGTGAGTCCAATCGAATCTCAAATCAAATCTTACGTGCCTTCAAACTGTAAATATTGTACTTTTTTACAACCGCGAATATTGTCAGTCTCATCTCAATTATTGTATTCAACGGCGAGTCGTCTGCTTTAGAAAGTAAATATAAAACGCGGAACATTTCAGAACGGAATGGAAGTAGTTACGGAAGTACATCTCCTTACACTCTTCTTCTAGCATTCGGTCTCCAGTACACAGATCTTCATGATAGAAAACGTATTCAAGAGGTGACACTTGGAAAGATTTTGAGAACATTTCGACGATTTGAAAATTTCAGAATCAGCGCTACTGGAATCGAAGAGAATCATCGGAATTTTATTACACTCCTGTTCCATGTAATTTCCATCCATCTCCAGCAACACTAAACCATGCGGAAAATCTAATCCGAACATATGTGCGGAACGGAAATCGTTGACGGACTATTTTTAAATGAAGCAAAATTTCACTGGAATTTTCTACAAATCGTGCAATGCAATTACAATTTGAATCGCGAACGATAGCTGAAAATCGTCCCCTGAGTTCCAATATGTTTTATGTACCAGTAGGCGTGTAGAGCACATTGAAACTCAGGGGACGAAGTAATAACTCGTGTTCCCCTCGCAAATTTGGTTGGCGAGAAAATGTGTTCTTTTTGCTGTTAGTTGTCAAATGAATTGCTGAATGTCCTTATTGTTTTTATAGACGTGAAGGCGTGTAATAAACACCGAACGACCCACGCGTGTGAATGGGTCAATCGATATGGAAAACGTACCAGCGCGGAAGGATAAAACGAGAGGCCACAGGCCTCGTGTTTTATCCTTCCGCGCTTGCACTTGTGACATATCGATTAACCCATTCACACGCGTGTGTCGTCCTGTGTATATATCGTATCGATTCGAATTTCGAAGCTTCTCCGAGCACTGAAAGATAGGTTCCAAAAAAACTGATTTCAAAGGTTGGGATCGCTAACAATGGAAAAATGTAACAGTTCCTTTTTATAGATACCATGCATCTGTCAGACAAGTTTTCAATCTCATTACATCCACAAGCAAATCTCAATACAAAATTTCACGAGGAGCGTCTCCCGTTACCACCACAAATCAGGGTTTGTAAAGTACCATCTGTACCAGGAAGTGAGGTATCGATTGCGAAGTGAGCTGAGTATCTGTATTCACCTAGGTGTTTCGAGAGGGTTGTACTTGAAAAATGAATGAGAAAAGCCGTGGTTCGTCGACGAATGCTCATGGGCAAAAATACCCTTTCCACGCCGTTTCGAACCCGACCACAAGATTTGCAGTATATGAAATTTAAGTGGCATATATTTTGAAACAAACCATATCTGCCAAGCCGTCGATTTCTCCGTCCTCGAAAATTGGTTCGGTCTTTTGGAAAATCAATCATGATCGTTCCAAACCGTCCTTAAGTTTTAGGAAGCGTTTTGTCGTGGCCAAACATATACTCTCGACATTATATTTGAGTCCGAACTGTTCAAGCTTCCTTTGCACAATTACGATTCTACGACCTGCCGTTGCTTCCAGATGCACGTGCTAGCTCTTGATTGAGAACATCATCAGTCAGGTGGGCATATATATTAGGCCTTTTGCGTCTTGATGTCCATTCGTCAAGTGTGACACAAAATCGTTTTCTGTTGTTGAACATCGTTCCCCGATTACACTTCAACCGTTCCTTGGATTTATGCTATGGTCAATTACGACATTCCTTTTTGTAGGTTTCTCGCTGGTGGAATGTTCAAATTCCTCAGATTTCATTCAAACGAACTCGCTGTGAGCGATCGTATTGAGCGAAATTCTGTCCATTGCAGGGATTTTACACCAAAGATCAGGAATTGTTTGTTCTTTCTTAGTGAAGGGCCCAGATTTGGTTTGCTTGTGGATAAGCCCTGTTCGGTCATAAGTTCGGTGTCTTTTCAGAGCTCAACACGAGACACGTCGAGTGTGATCTAATGCCTCTTCAGAAGATACTTCTTTATCCCCTAAGTACTGTCCCGTAGTCCTGATACAGACACTGCGAACTTTATATTATACAAGGCATATGCATGGACCTTGTTGGTTGACGCGTACCCGGGCGTAAAATCACAGAAGCGCCGCAGGAAGAGAGTGTCGTTCGATTAGATCACTCACCTTAATTGTGTGCGCTCCTAATGTGACGTCATATCCTATAAAAGCCAGAAGACATGTCTCTTATCGTTGTTTCATCGAAACCCTAACAATGCATAAGCTTTTACCTCTTTACATGCAATGTCGTTTGGCCGTAGGACCTTGCGAACACGGCTATTTCTCTCGAATCAAATAACGAATCGAATCAAGCAAAAGGTTGGAAACCGAATCAAATCTTGAAATGAATCAACTTTCCATTTGTTACTCCCCAATTGCCCACTGGCGCAATCTCTCTCCACCGTGAACCCAATATCAATAGGCATGAGAGACTACAAGAAAACTGGCATGTATCACAAAGATAGTCGAATACAAAGCCCTTTATCTTCCTTTCGGTGCAACAAGGCGCCATCGGCAATGCCAAAGCATTGCAGATGGCGTCTTGGTGCACTTGAAGGACGATATACTGTGCAAACGAGCCGTAATGCAATGTCTACTATCACTTCAAATGAATTTTTTATGAATTTTCCGACTGAATTTGCGCTATCTTGTTAGACTGGATATGTTCAATCTTATTCATCAGAAAATTGTAGGGGGAGTTGTTGTCTTCAGAAAGTCGGCAATAAAGAATAAAGATTGTATGAAATCCAAATATCTCTAAGATTCGATTTTTTCGAATAATCGTGATGGTTTCGAATCGACTCGAATCAGTGACAAGGTTCGAAATCGAATCGAAACTCGAACGTCCGGCGGCCCCAATTTGGCAGCATATTTCTTATTGCCAAGCAGGGTTCTCAAAGTACCGTCAATACTGCGATTATCGGTATCAGTACAATACCACAGAAGTACCACGATAACTGTGCTGGTAACTAAAAGACATTATATAATATAAATTGTATAAAACCACTGATCTCTGGAAGACAGCGACAAAAACGCCCCTTCCCAACGGCGTTTAGTCAATCAACACGTTAACTACTCCCACAGATGATGATTGATTCCGTGAAATCCGTATAGGTATCAGGGAACTAAATATTTGAATTAGAGTTTCTCACCTTGAAATGTTTCAGAAGCCAGAATGTGATTTAAAATCTATCATAAATGGGAATTTAATATCACAGAAGGTTTGTTTTAGGGCAATATCAATTAATTTCTGGATTATGTCATAGATTTTGATGAAAAGGGGCATACAAGGGGGTCCTATTCAGGGCTATATTTTACCACATGAGTAGGTGGAAGAAAATTTTACATCAGCTCTTAGGATAAAATGGCAGAGTCCTTATTTATTGGTGAAATATATGGCTGCAGCCCCAAGTTTTGAAACACAGTTACATTCATATTGTTTCGCGGGGGTTGGGGCATTGGTTTGCTTGCGGTATGGTTAAATGAGACAGATTTTTTGCCGAAATATTGTGTGCTATAAATTCTCATCCCTCTCAGCTAATTTATTAGGTAATGGGCTAGAAAAATCTTTTGGAGGCAATACCAGTTTTTAAGCTCATTTGACACAGTCGGACACTTTTCCTTAAAAGAGCAAATTTCCCTTGTTTTTGACTCAGTAGAAGCCAAAAGTTGGATTCTAATTTAGAAATGATTCTTTTATCTCATGAAAGTGGTAAAATATCTCTTTGGTGGGGTTGGGGATGATTATAGGTATCAGGGAATTAAATATTTGAATTAGAGTTTCCCGCCTTGAAATGTTGCATCGGAAGTGATGCAATCTCTAAAAATAAACAACCTTAGGAAAATAAATTGTTTCAAAAAACGTTTGAAGCATTCTGTTGACATCTTGCGTTATTGATGAATATTCCAGATAAAAAAGAGGGTGACTTGATTACTTTTGGACCTAAAAACTACAATTTATATTTGGTGTGTTTTTATAGGGAATTCCCTGAAAAATATGTGCACGTGACCGCCACTTCCCTAGCTGTCAATTTTTCTCTCTCATTTGTTGCATGACTCCCTGTTTTGAGGTCAGAAAAAGTTGTCTGAAGGGCTATACTTGACAAAGATATTTGAATACCAAAATTAAAGTGATGCGATCATATTTTTTTTTGGCCTGAACGTTATAATGGTCGCCAAAGGGAAAACATTTAGTTCCGTGATACCTATAACAGTGTTCACATCATCTATCATCAAAGGAAAGCCAAGTACGAAAAGCAATAACAGCACGGAATCAACTTTCTAATCACGACACTTGTTTTTGGTTAACCCTTTACCTAACATAGCGGCTAAAAACGGCAAAAAAAAGTAAACAGAATAAGCCTACCACAACCTTGAATATTTCATAGTTTTCTCAATAAAACCATTCAAATATGAATATCAATAGAACGAGCTCATCCATGTTTGTATGGTTTTATTGAAAAGTTGAGAAGTTGTTTTTCGAAAAATGTGAAATTTATTTTATTTTTTAAAAATACTGTGTTAGGTTAAGTGTTAATAATAACTCAAATATGGTCTATAATGATAACTGAAATAATTATTATTAAATATGCTGTAATTATTCAATATTAATTGCCACGCAAAAAATTAAACATCATCTCCTCTTTCTCATTTTTCACAGACTTCCAAATGAATTGTTCGCCAGTCGGGGGGTGGGGGGTGCAATTCATTTGGAAATTCAGACGGGCACACCCCTCAACGAAAACCCTCTGCCAAAGTCTCTAACTACAGTCGGAATTGCGGTCAATGTTTCCTTCAGATAGAGATCTGGTCTTAGCTCATTTACACCAATGGATGGAGATTTTCATAAATAAAATATTATGAATTTCAGGCTGCTTCAGGAAATACAAATAGCATCTGACGTGCAGAGTTTTCGCATACAGTTTTCAACAATGAGATTCTATAATATTGGCAGGACGCGGATCGAGAATTCCCCCCACCAGGACATTTCCTGTTGGGGTCCCCTACTGGAAGCCCCCAGACCCCCAAAAGTGATGCAGCACAGCACCTGTTGGTGCATGAAATTTCGTGAAAATGACCAAAAGGCGAAGTGGATCTGATCGGTTTATCGAAATGCCATCTATGTGGACTGCCATTGGCAGTCCACATAGAGGGCATTTCCATATACCAGCAGTCTAATCTTCCTCTGGCCGGCCAGATGCAAGGAAACAGCAGTCTGATATGAAAAGTGATCGGTGATTGTGGGGCATCGAAAAATTGAAAGCCTCAGTGAAATTTCTTTCGTTTTATTTTATGGGCACTTTTCCCCCATTGAGAGTTTACGACGACAATTCATAACATTTTATGGCGGCAGTAATTGCAGCGGCATTGCTGAATGCCGCCGCTAATTCTGAGGGCCTCCGCAGTACACAGTCTAATGGAAACATGTTTTATTTTATGATGCAAAACAGACAAAGTGACAAGAAAATGGTTGATATGTATGATATTCTGTCGAAAAATAAACACAGACCCATAGTATCGAGTATTACCGAGAACCATCGGTACCACAAATGATCCAATTAGCGGCGGTACCGGTACTGGGGTGGGTGCCTGTTGAGAACCCTGCTCCTAACCGATAAAGCTTTATCTTGATATCATTTCCCACGGGAAATCAACACCCCCGCCATCAACAAATAACGAATTCCAAGAAACTATCCCTCCATTTTCACAAACAACTGTTAAACCTGAGCGACCATGTCTGTCACTGTGGTTCTGAGTAGTAGTATGTCGCATTTCCCGCGGATCCGGGTCCGACATCGGTATCGATCGCGAGCCCTACATCAAACAGACCTCTAAGTTCATGATGTTAATTGATCTACCCCTCGATTTTAATATGGACTTTGCTCAGTGCATGGCAACAAAAGTAAACTGGTAGATGCAATCCTCTGATACCAGACGTTGCAGAACAAATATAACGCCCAAGAAGTGTAAATACAGTACGTGTAGAGTGTACTATCACCAAATCACACACAGAGTGGAGATTCCACACAAGTAATAATTGCAAATTTGTTGCAAAGCATAACGAGTACAAGAAAAGTTCCAGCCAATGGACCTCCGGGTTGAACCCGGAGGTCCATTGGCTGAAACATTTCTTGTGTTTTTTGTCCGTATGGACAGAATTTGAAAGCTAAAGTTTGGGTGATAACTTCACTCTGCGGGTGATATTGCTACAATCCCCTCTCCGCGTACTTTAGTAGCCTTTGTCTGTACCAGTAGTTTGTTTTTTTTCTACTGGAGAGTGCACATCAGCTAGATTTTATTCAACGATGAACTGCTTCGAAAAAGTTACAGGAAAACACGTTTGGAGGATCCGTTACATTACAACCTAATAGTTTTTCGGCCTTAAAATCTCAAAATTTGGGTCCAAGAAATCATGGAATTTAAACTTTTGGATTTTCAAAATCATTGCAGCTTTAGATTAGCCAAGGCCCCAATGCCTGCGTATCACTCTGCGGGTGATATTGTTACAATCCCCTCTCCGCGTACTTTAGTAGCCTTTGTCTGTACCAGTAGTTTGTTTTTTTTTCTACTGGAGAGTGCACATCAGCTAGATTTTATTCAACGATGAACTGCTTCGAAAAAGTTACCGGAAAACACGTTTGGAGGATCCGTTACATTACAACCTAATAGTTTTTCGGCCTTAAAATCTCAAAATTTGGGTCCAAGAAATCATGGAATTTAAACTTTTGGATTTTCAAAATCATTGCAGCTTTAGATTAGCCAAGGCTCCAATGCCTGCGTATTAAAGACCAACAATTATAGATGAAATAACTGAATTCGTTTTGGTACTGCAACGTAAATTCTCTTCGGCAGGAGACTCATGATTATGAAGTTCATTTTATAACTTCAAAAATATCTCCTCAATACGATGTAGCTTTCTTATCAATTCTCGTTGGTAAACGAGAGTCTCAATCTCTACTAATTTATGTCGTGACAGTCTCAGACGAGGCTCACGCGACATCACTGACGTGCGATGATGTTCGAAGTTACAGATGCACAAACGTGAGATAAAACCTTGAGTGCCTTTCTCGCTGACCTTTCTGGACAAATATTCCGTTTAGTTTTTATTTTGTGCTGGGACATTTTTTCTGTTTTTTCTGTTTAATTCGGGTGTCGTATTCAATTTCCAAACATTCGCTGCTATATAACAACAAATTATCAGAACAGTCAATCAGTCTGGGTTGTCATATTCTGTCTCGTCGACGCCAATGGAGTATTGTTTGATCTCGCTGAGCTGGTCTCTTCAAATAGACGTAATACGACAACTCCGATAAATTGACTGTGAAAATAATCTGTATAATTATACTGTGTTATGTGTTACCATGAGATCCTTTATAACCCAGCCCATGTGACCAATGTTTCTTATATCATATTTAGCCCTGACGATTATACAACTGTAACCATTATAACGCCATTGGCGGAGCAATACATATGAATCGGGTAATTATGACAAATAGGATACTTATAAATAACCATGATTACATACACTGCAGATAAAATTCCGGTCAAGTACAATGGGCTTCAATTTAAACAATTTATATACCGAAGCAAATATAAATTGCAGTGTACTACATTGAAATTAGCTCTTTTATCCCGAGCTTAAAGCGCCACAAGCTGGGAAAGGACAAAATGCATTGCTCAGTGGCTTTCCGTCAAAGGACAATATCCCTTGATTGTCGACAGTTATTTACATATCCCTTTACCTAACGTAACGGCCAAAACCGACCAGCGCTGTTCTCAAAAATCGCTAATTAATTTTCATTATTTGTTCATTTTTTGTCTCAAAAACATAGGTTATGACCACACGTTGGAACGAGCTTGACGAGCTCGTTCCAACGTGTGGCCATAACCTATGTTTTTGAGACAAAAAATGAAAAAAATTAGCTATTCAAGAATGCCCATATCTCCAAGGGTGCACCATGCACATACCGATAAGCCCTTCAGAACGGTCATATCTCATGTGGAAACTGATACGGATTTATATGCTAAACATTGTACCGACCTAATAATATGGCTGCATCCATTCATTGGAAACATTAACAGCCCTGGCGTCGTATTATTCAAATCACTCAGTAAAGCACATTCATTCAACAATGTAGCATGCATTCACATGTGAGCTTCAGAACGAGGGCTAGGAGTGGATGGAGGAAACGGGTAGCTAAGCCATTCACCTTTGGTCTTCCACCAGTGCAACCGACTATTACGCATGTAGGATACTGATACGATGTCACAAAAACGTATCACATATATAACAAAGTCTGCGTCCACATAGTGAAAAACCTACGCGCCCACGCAGTAGTCACTCGAAATCCACAAGCCACGCATCGTATCAATCGAGTAGCATGGGCTTATCTTATTCATTGTAAATCACGGACGCACGAAATGCCTATATAATAGATAACCGACCACCAATTGGTCCGCGATAAATCCGAACACATTTATCGTATCACCAATGTTAGTCTGAATTATCTAACTGTCTCCAGACTAATACATTTTAACGTCAATAATAAGTTAACCTGATTATGGGCTGAAGCTGTGGACAATGCATAGCTAACATGCCGAATCACGATTTGACAGTCTATGAAAAACTGTTCTTGGCTAAGGGTTGACATAAATACCTACACTAGAGCTGAAACGGTCAAGGGGTTTTCTTGTCTGAATAATTGCCATACCGTTGATGATTTACAGCATGAACCCTTTACCCAACGTTACAAACAAAAGCGACTAGACCTATATACAAAACATCCATTCAAATTTATTATGTATTCAATTTTTGTCTCAAAAACACAGCTTGTGAACCCTCATTGGAACGAGCTCATTGAGATCATTCCAATCAGGGGTCACAAGCTATCTGTGTTTTTGAGACAAAAATTGAAAATTTTTAGTAATTCATGATTATATTTTGCAAGTATCGTCTGCTACCCGCAATGGGTAAAGGGTTTAGAATGACCATTTCCAACCACTGATACAGTTTGATGGTCATGCAAGTAAACAAGTATGTCAACAAGTAACTTGCATGCTTTACTGTATCTCATATAATTGATATGAGTCAGTGTGATAATGTTTGCCTATTTTGGAGCAAGTTTGTCCCTTTTTTAACCCATATAATACAGTAGTTCAAAAAGTAACCTTTAATCGATCAATTAGTTTTTGGATCGATCAAGATGTTGATCCTTGATTAATCAATTAATCGGTAAACCGTTTCAGCTCTAACCTACACTCATTGAGCCAAGAACGAGTCATTTCAGCCATGAGATCCGACTTTCATAGAATAGAACCATAATTGTGGATACATGGCTTTCACAATGAGTGTAACGGTAGGAGTGTCGATCCTAGGCAGGGCGTTAGAAGGTCCTAGTAAGGGCTCGTGTCCCGGTGTGACACAATACCGTACTCGCCCAAAACAAACACCCAATAGTTGGACGAGTCAATCGAATGACAAGAACGCATGCTGGTATCTCACAACGATTTATAATCTATAACAAAGGGGCACACAGAATTATTTTAAACCCTTTCATTCCCACCCAAAGGGCTTATAGCAGACGATACTCAATTTGAGTATCCTATATCACCAGATGAATCTGGATTGAAAAATACTACAATTACAAATGTTCTACAATTACAGACAGACTACTACTATAAAATTAGGCTGCATCCGATTTGAATAACAAAAACCACTCAACAGTATTCCGTGATTTTGCAACTTATCCCTGAAAAAACAAGATGTGTTGCCGACCGTGGTTTTTCTGGTGTCATATAGGACCACTCTTCCATTGTCGCGACTGGATGTTTCTTAGGTCGCAGAAAAGGGGTAGAACGGGGACAATGAATGCCGTCGTACATTCCTACACATATGCAAGAAATATAATATTCTAAAGCTTTCACATGTATTTGACAAGAGTGCAATTTTGCAATCACAAACAAGAATGCACATTTTAGGTACCAAAAAAGCTCAACATTCAACCCTGTCTCTGTGAATTTGACGATTCGGAAACCAACAATTACATTTCGTCCATTGAGTGCAACAAGGTGCCATCCGAAATGCGCTAGCGTGGCAGATGGCTCCTTGTTGCACTCCATGGACGATATTTGAGTTGGTCCATCAGTTCTTACTAGAGCAAACGTTCCAGTGACTTAAAGCATTAGCTGGTGACTATATCACCAACATTTTTTAGCGATTCGCGCCATTTAACAACCAGCCACAGTTTACTCTTGTGTCATACTAATTCACACTCTGTTTCTTCTTCCCTGGCTATCTTCTTTATTATTTTATTCTTGGTTACCATGCGAAAGAAATCGAAGTGTTTCTGTGCCCAACGCTAACCGCGAGATTATATCGTGGTATCAGTATATGCTACGAAACGAGTGTATTTTGAAATTTGTATTTTGTGTCTCTTGCCTTGTTGCCTCTCTTTCTTGTTATGTCTTCTCTAGCAGTTGGGGGCCCGGTTCAAGATAAGAGAGGACGCAGCGGAAGGAAGAGAGGGAATAGTTTTCATCTCCGTTCCAATCTCCTCCTGTCTTTCCTCCTCCTCCAGCTTCTTCGATGGAAACGAAACAAAACCGATCGGGCTGTTGAAAGGAATAGTTCAGAGGGCGGTCCCCTTCCTTTCTTTCGCCTCATCTATTTTTTTTTCTATCCCAGCCCTAGAGCTATTGTTGTCTTTGAGCTTTACCGAGCGATTCTCTTTTATCTTCTTCTCTCTTGTTCATCTTATCTGGTGTTGATTTTCCAGGGCATTCATCTCCATGTTCACATTCGACCCCTTCCGGTGGAAAAAGAGTTCCATAATCATTCTACTACTTTCCGAAGAAGGTCGCTGCCTGAACATGATACTTACTGAGGCAAAATGCAAGTCAACCAAGTATATCCTTCGTGGGACACAGCACAGAACACACGTCTCCGCTCGTCTCGTATATCCTCGGTTAACTTTTTTGTTCCCTTTCAAAGTTTGACAGTGGACGAGTGGTGTGCGTGGCCTAGAAGTTTCGCTATACGCAGTTGGGTTGGTGACGGGAAACTACCAGCAAGGGTCAGATTCTGAGCCATTCCATTTGCAGTATAAGTTGCGACCCTTCTTGATTCTGCCACACCTGGGCGAGTTGAAAAAGAAAAAAAGCTACGTTCTCGCTAATTTCTTGCCGTCTGCGGGGAAGGGGGCGCAAGACAATTCCAGGGTAGTAGGTCCGGGTGGGTGTTTTTTCCGGGCGGCGAAGCAAGTTTTTACCACAATCATGAACATTTTTCCCAAGAACACCATAAAAAACAAAAAGCTTTCATGAACCATTTTAGTGCGTCCGGTAATATATGCTAAAACAATTACAATGCAATCAAAATCTTTTCTCATCATTTTCACATATATTCTTTGGTTTTGTTTGTTTAACCCTCTGAGACTTTAATTATCCTGACGTTCAAACGTCACTGGGAATTCAGTTTCTTCAACGTTTTTCAAAATACGACGTCAAACGTCGGAAAGTACAAATAACAATATATTTTTCACATTAGTGTTTATCTGCCTGAGGGCTAGATTATTTTTGGTGGTCTGAATTTATTCAAAACTTATTTTGTTACTAATTATTGGAGAGTGCCCACAGGCACTCTCCAATAATATATAATAAAACAAATTTATATAAACAAAATATTATTCGTTTGACTGAATATGAAATATAAGCAAGGGAAGTGTTGGCTTTTGCTCTAGTATCCTCACTTTTTGAAAGCCTTGATAGTGGCTTCTTGCACTCAACTAGTTAAGAAATCTTGACAGCAGGATTATATTAGTATTTTATGCTGCGATAACATTTGACTCAACGGTTGTCCCTGAGCACTATTCGAGAGAAAATAGGAATTGAGGTTAAAACTTCAAAAAATCGAAAAATAATAACAAAACAAATGACCACAAAGTATGAAGGCGCTGTTTGGTTTCGTACGTCATAAGACAAACAAACGTATCAACGCGCTGTTTGATTTCGTACGTCATAAGACGTACAAAAGTATCAAAGGTTTAATACACTACCAGAGAGCCCCTTCCAACAATTAATCAGATGATGGAGTTTCAAGTATGTCAGAAACCGTATTTAACTCCCTCGCATAGAGGCGTACGTACATAAAGGTCCTCCTCCACATATGGCTAAAGTAGGCGTGGCAGTAAAAGAGTTCTTTCATATTCAAAACAGCCCATAAATGAATAAAATCAAGCATCAGAGGATGAAGAGACCGTGAATACTGGGGCCCGAACCGATTACACTCTGGGAATATGTGGGACTGTAACAATAAATAGTGTAATAATCAACCAGTAGGGTAATACAAATCATCCAGTAGTGTAATAACCAGTAGTGTAATAAACTTAACCAGTAGTGTAATAAACATCCATTAAAAGTAACAATTTTTTGGGGGGTGCCTCAAATCATAGTTTGAGAACATCTTATCGATTTTTAATTATTTTATTGTACGTTTAAATGCGTTTTGCAGATCAAACATCATTTCGTGGGTTCAATACGGCGAGGAAAAGTATTTTTTTATGATTTTTATGTGATGTGCGTATTTTCTGGTGTTTAATGTCACTTTCTGCATGTGTGGCTATATGTAAATCAAAGTTGGCCAATTATTTATGATAATGCTGTGTTTTTGAGAGACTTTTTACTCCAGTCATAAGTTGTCAGGTTCCATGATAACAGAATAAATTGTCAAGGTAACTTACAGGTGCTGAAGTATCATATTCAAGGACGTGTCTCCTGCGTGTTGTCTTCAATTATAATATTTAATACGGCCTTGATGGATCACTAAGGGTCTCCCACTCCCCATCTCCCGCTTTACGCGTCTACCTCTACGAGGGGGGGGGGGGGGGGGGGGGTGGGGGAGGGTATCTTATTGTTGACATTGTACGATTTTTAGTTAACTTTTACCCGGTGTAAAGGAACATCGATCTCATTGGCTACTAAAGAAGTGTAAATTCTGTTAGTTCTGGGTGAAACATTGTTTTTAACTTTCTGTGTGACAAATCTCAATCCAGTGATACTTATTTATCCGCAAAGCTTCTAAATCTGAAAGTGAAAGTTTGTAACTTCGTGCGCTCTCAATACATCGGGATTGCAGGATTCTCTTACGCGCGGACCCTTCACTGCACGTCAAACTTTGATGCGCAGTAAAGGATTCGCACGTAACAGAATCCTGCTCTCGGGCAATTAGGGAAAATCGGCCGGACCCAATATCGACGGGCCCTGGTGTCACTACACCGGTCCTCCCCCTCTCGACGGCCCTGGACTGGTTCAGAAGTAATGGTGATAGTGGTAGATGTATTAGTACTAGTAGTACCAGTAGTGGTAGTTGTACTAGTATTAGTATTGACAGTGGCACTGGTACTAGTAGTGGCACTGGTAGTCGTAGTTGTACTAGTACTAGTAATGATAGGTGTACTAGTACTAGTAGTATTTATTTATTTATTGATGTTTAAGGTCACATATTTATGCACAATGGCTAATCATGACCGTGACAGTTTTACGGGTGGAGGAAGCCGGAGTACCCGGAGAGAACCACCAAGCAACGACGAGCAGCTGCCAGCTCCCCAACATCGTAATTCCGCACTGTAACACAGGCAGGGTTAGATTGGTTGAAGACATGCGTACCATCGACGTGCAGTACGCCTTAGTACACGGCGTCATCGTGCCCCCATGTGGGCAATGGAGATGAAGTGTCTTGCCCAAGGACACAACGCGGTTGCCGCAGATGGGATTTGAACCGAGGATCTCCCGGCTTGTAGCCTGCACCTCTACCTACTGAGCCACCGCGCTCCCAGTACTAGTAGTAGTAGTGGAAGTTGTACCAGTAGTAGTACTAGTAGCAGTACTTGTACTAGTAGTGGTAGTTGTTGTACTAGTGCAAGTATTGTTAGCGGTACTAGTACTACCAGTGGCACTAGTACTGGTACTAGTAAAGCACTGGTAGTGGAACTGGCACTACTACTGGTAGTGGTAGTTGAACTGTATCAGTAGTGGTGGGTGTACTAAGTCTAGTAGTAATAGTGGGAGTTGTAGCAGTAGTAGTACTACAACTCACTGGGTAGTAGTTGTACTAGTACTGTTAATGATACTCATGTGAGTAGTGCAAGTGTACTAGTACTGGTAGTTGTACTTGTACTCGAACCGACAGTGGTACTAGTGTTAGAACTGGTAGTCGTAGTGACACTAGTACTAGTAGTGATAGGTGTACTATTACTAGTACTACTGTTAGTGGTACTAGTACTAGTACAGTTAGGGGTACTAGTACTAGTAGTGACAGGTGTACTAGTACTACTGTTAGTGGTACTAGTACTGGTAGTGGGACTACTACTGCTACTAGCAATGGTAGTGTAACTAGTACTATTGCTATAGTAATGGTAGTTGTACTAGTACTGGTTCCAGTAGTAGTAGTAGTTGCACGTAGTAGTAATACTAGAAGTGGTGTACATAGTACTAGTAGATAGCACTAGAGCGTAGTACTAGGGGATAGTACTAGGGGATAGTACTGGTTGATAGTACTCACGAATAGTACTAATGTATAACACTAGTGAATAGTACTTGTAGATAGTACTAGAGGATAGTACTTGTGATAGTGCTGGTGGCTAGTGGATAGTACTGGTGGATAGTAGAAGATTGTAGTAGCAGTAGCAGATTGTAGTAGTAGGAGTAGTAGTATATTTTAGTAGATAATAGTAGATACTGGATAACAGACAGTAGATAGTGAGTAGTAGTAGATAGTAGTAGCAAAGATGTAGTAGTAGTAGTAGTAGTAGTAGTAGTAGTAGTAGTAGTAGTAGTAGTAGTAGAGGTTGGTAGCGGCAGTTGATGGTAGCTACAGTTGGTGGTAGCAGCAATTGGTGGTAGCAGCAGTTGGTGGTGGCAGCAGTTGGTAACAGCAGTTGGTGGTAGCAGCAGTTGGTGGTAGCAGTGGTTGGTGGTGGGTGGTGATTGCAGCAGGTGGTGGTAGCAGCTGGTGGTGGTGGGTGGTGGTAGCATCGGTGGGTGGTGGTAGCAGCGGTGGGTGGTGGTAGCAGCAGCAGTGGGTGGTGATGGGTGGTTGTAGCAGAGGTGGGCGGTGGTGGGTGGTGGTAGCAGCAGTGGGTGGTTGTAGCAGCGGTGGGTGGTGGTGGGTGGTGGTAGCAGTGGTGGTAGCTAAGGTAGATGGTGATGGGTGGTGGTAGCAGCGGTGAGTGGTGGTGGGTGGTGCTAGCAGCGGTGGGTGGTGGTGGGCGGTGGTAGCAGCAGTGGTGGGTGGTGGTGAGTTGTGGTAGCAGCGGTGGGTGGTGGTAGCAGTGGTGGGTGGTGGGTGTAGTGGTAGTAGTAGTAGTAGTAGTAGTAGTAGTAGTAGTAGTGGTAGTAGTAGTTGTGGTAGTGGTGGTGGCGATAGTGGTGGTGGTGGTGGTAGCAGTAGTAGTAGTAGTAGTAGTAGTAGTAGTAGTAGTAGTAGTTAGTAGTAGATATTAGTAGTAGGTAGTATTCCCCGAAGACTGGTCTCGGTTGAACATAAGCTCCGAGCCGCAAACCTCAGATCATGTTCCCGTCAACTCATCACAATAATGTATATGTCCCAATCAGACACTACCCTAAAACCTGCATCATGGATACACGAGAGGCTTATATACTAAACTTGTGATCGTTAAACGTTGCTTTGTTCAAGGCAACTTTTAACTGTCACGGGTTTAGTAAATAAACCTCTCGTTAAACTCATTCCAAAAAAAAAAATCCAGAAAAATGAAGCGGCTTTCTAGTCACTCCGTTGGCGAAGTAATTCGAAACGGGCGACGTCATTTCAAATATTTCGCGTATTGACGTCAAACGGTAACATTTGCCACTTGAGCCGTAAACATAGAATATACTAAGCGAGCGCACGACCAATCAGAGGAGGAGGATTTCAGTCTTGTTGGAACATATGCTATGGTTTGCGACAAAATGTGAACATTACTAGTTTTTCAAGAAATTTCACTAGTGTCGGTTACATGCCGTGTTAGTAAGGGTTACGACAATTAATGTATCTACATTCCATTTACTAAAACAACAAACAACAGCCCCGGCATTTAATAGCTGAAGATATCAAATGTCAACCCCTAACAACCCCTCCCCACAAAAAGAAAGAAACAAAATCGATGACTTTTGTTGAGTGGCAAAGGAGTTACCCCCACCGCCACTTCTCATTTCTTATACACATTTATCCTCAAAATAAAATTGCAAAATCAGAGTAGCTGCCTTCTTCTGGAGGTATGGGGGTTAAACAACGTATTTTTTCGAAATCATCCCGCATGTTTTGTATTATCCTAAATGGATAATTAATTAAAATGGTTTTCATTATTTACATGTTGAAAAGAATGTACGTTTTTGTCTATACATAACTGACGTCGAATTTATTTTTAACACCAGTGCAATAACTAACCTCCTGTATTATTTTCAGATTTCAAAAACATACAATGGTCACAATACATTTATTAATCTACTTATATAAAACTTATGTGGTGAAGGAATTCCAAAAAACGTTTTACTTTGTAATTACACTATGGTTGGCAAAACGCCTACAGTTTTTAAGTACATCTTTTGAGTGGTTTTATTAATTAGATTTGTTTAATTGATCGTTTACGCTAAGAAGGGTCCTTCCACACGAGACGATTATATTTGACAAAGTTATTATACAGTATGTGGAGAGTGGCTTGTAACTAAATCACCCGTGGGGTGGAGTATCACTCAAAGTGTCGCTTTCAAATTCTGTACACATGGACAAAAAATACATGCAATGTTTCAGCCAATGGACCTCCGGGTTTAACCCGGAGGTCCATTGCCTGGAACTTTGCTTGTACTTATTATGCTTTGCAACAAATTTGCAATTATTACTTGGATGGAATCTTTACTCTGCGGGTGATGTTGTGATAATACACTCTCCACGTACTGTGTAATACATACACTATACGAGTGTGAAAGTGTGAAAGCAAAATTGTCGTATAGTAGGAAGTTTGACAGTCACTCGCCACTGCTCAGTCGGTTCTCTGGGTGCTCCGGCATCCTCCATCCTTAACACTGTCCGACACGATGTGATCCTAGCTCTTGAAGGTGTCGTTTTCCCCCAACAAAAAGCAAATTTGTCATAAATTAAAAGGGATATTTAGCGAAGCCAGGCTAAATGATGTGAGGTAAACAACTGAGGAAAACAAAATATTTTTCTGCTGGCAATTACCACTCCCACCTCATTTCATCACGTGCTTGCTTAACTGGTTGTGTGCTAGTAGCCACTGTCAGGGCTTTCAATCAAATGTGGGCACCAGAGCAAAATCCAACATTTTCTTTTCTTGTGTTTCATATTCAGTCAAACGCAAATAATATTTTCTTCATATAATTTTTTTCTGTTTCAAATTATTGGAGAGCGCCTGGAGGCACTCTGAAATAATTTCTAATAACACACATTTTGAATAACAAATTCAAACCACCAAAAATAGTCTAACGCTCAACCAGTTAAGAGTATTTTTCCCTTATCGGCAAAAAGTCCAGGGTCCTTCCCAGGGAAAATAAATAACACTCCGAGTATTTTAAGACTTAACTAGGGTGCGCACAATGTTTAGTACAATGGACCTCAAGCCGAAAGGTTACGGGTTAGACCTACGCGAGGGATAACTGCGCTGTGTCTCTTGGCAAGGCACTTGATCCGGACTGCCCACGTGGGGCGCGGTGGCAATGTGTACTAAGGCGTACTGCACGTCGATGTTGCACTTGTCAACCAATGCTAACCCTGATTGTGTAAAGTTAGTAAGTTGGGGAGTCTGACAGTTGCGCTCTCAGGGTACTCCGGCTTCCTCCACCTGTAAAACTGCCTGACACGAGATGACCCCGTCTGTCGAAACTGATCTAAAAACCCCAATAAATAAACAAATCAATAAGGCTTAACTACTGAGGAACTGTGAAGGTAAAACTATGGCAAATTTATCCCAGAAATATTAGGGTTAGAACTTAGAATACATGAACCATGAATGTGTATAAGCTTCCATTTTTCAGGAAAAGTTGGGGTGGGGGGTTAATTTACAACCTCAAGGTTAACCATCGCACTAAATGCATTCTTTGCCTGTGGCAGAGAAGTTATAAATTTGCCCAAGTTTTTGACAAACGCCTGGGTTGCGCAGTCAGCCGCGTTGCCAAGTGTGACAGAATTGTATCGCTATTGTTCTGGGGTTAACCCGATCCGGTAAACATGAAAGTACTATTGCTACCATTAGAAATTCTGCAATCCATATTGTGAGGTGGAAAGAAGACAGAGTATTTAGAACAGATAGCGACTCAGAAAACTGCCTTGTATCAGAAGAGTACATTTTGAAGGAAGACTAATTCATACCTTTAACCTGCTGTCATACAGACGCATGTTAACCCTTTACCTAACGTAACGGTCAAAACCGGCCAGCGCTATTCTCAAAAATCGCAATCAACAATTATTTTTGCAAGTGTCGTCTGCTTTTCGTGTTAGGTAAAGGGTTAAATATATTATACCATGCTCACCTATGTTACTACCGGTGAAAAGGCCGCATGTCCAGTTTTAGCTTTAACCCCAGTACCAGTACAAAGCTTCAACTGCGATTAAAACGTTTTCAATAGGACTTCCACTACAACAATTTACGCCTAGAGTAGTACACTTCGTGATGTTTCATTCAAACATACAACGTTTTGCGGCACTATCTACAACGTGCAATGACTTATTAAGTTCAAAATACCTATAATTAAATATGTAAAACAAAATTTAAGAATTGTTGATAAGAATTTGACTGAAAAAGCAACGTAAATTCAATCAACCTTGACGACGTTTCTAGCTGTCAATTAAGTATTCGCGTGCAGCCGGGAGTACTGCCCACTGGCGCAGATGTAAACAAAACAAACCCATGAGTTTGCGAAAGAAAGTATCGTTTTTTCTCCATGTTAGGTGACAAAGTTGATTATTTATTAAGAGCATGATATGAATAAAACAAATAGGTACTAGGGCCGGCAATCGGATTTAAACCACGAGTAGGATAAAGGTGTTAACCACGTGGCAGAGCCAAAATTTAAGAATTGTTGATAAGAATTTGACTGAAAAAGCAAGGTAAATTCAATCAACCTTGACGACGTTTCTAGCTGTCAATCAAGTATTCGCGTGCAGCCGGGAGTACTGCCCACTGGCGCAGATGTAAACAAAACAAACCCATGAGTTTGCGAAAGAAAGTATCGTTTTTTCTCCATGTTAAGTGACAAAGTTGATTATTTATTAAGAGCATGATATGAATGAAACAAATAGGTACTAGGGCCGGTAATCGGATTTAAACCACGAGTAGGATAAAGGTGTTAACCACGTGGCAGAGCCACGTGATTAAAACCCTTATCCTACTCGTGGTTTAAATCTGATTACCGGCCATAGTACCTATTTATTCTATATTTAACTGGTCAACTCTATATCCCAAATCAATAACCTTCTCTAATAATGAAGATACTATTTAGGGCCCTATAGCACTACGTGCTACTCTTATAAGGAAAATTATGGAAAAATACGACGATACTGGAGTTTTGTGGAAATTGTCGGTAACTAGATTTACCTCCCTTGAAATGAACAAACCCTCCCGGTACACCCCGTCCTATTAGAGAGTTTTGAGTCACACAGCAATCACGTGCCATCACAGAAACCAAGATGGCGGCCTCCAGTATACAAAAAGGACGACGGAATCACGTGCCACCCTAACAACACGCAGAGACACCAGGTGTCACCTTAGTAATGGCATCACAACATGGCCGCTCACGCGGGCTACCATGACAAACCCACATTACATTACTAGTCACGTGTCATGCCACAATCCCCCCCCCCCCCCCCCCCCACCCGCTGCGGTACATGACATACTACTGCCGTGAGGAGTATAATCGGAAAGTGAATTTCAATCAGATCTCGACCCAGTGAAGATCCGTTCAAAATTATCTGCCCGCTACTGAGATCACAGTAGTGTATACCCTTACCCTAAATTGTTGGATCATGATGGAGTTGTTAGGATCATTATTCAACGATAACGCCCAGAGGATGGCTATCGGCTGAAGATGATCAGCAACCAGGGATGAGTGATCACGAGTTTTAATGCTTTTGTCAATTTTGTTTCTAAGTCGTTGGCAGCATTAACCATTGTGAGAAACATAGCAAATCGTTGGGAATGACGCATGTATTTTTCAATAGCTTATCATAAAATATACAGCACAAGATCATGAGCAATGACTAGCACAACATAACAGCCTGCTTCAATATTCAAAAGGCAATGAGATGACTTCCTTCCTATTTTTCTAATCGAAGTAGATTATATTATAAGTTATAGGTAACATGTCCGCCTGCGTGGGCTATCAGTCACCCAGCAGGCAATGAGATGACCCTCTCCCTCTTCATGCACCAAAAGTATATATATACCACAAGTCATCGGCAACATGCACCGATTTTGAATCATCAGCTACGCTTCTCCGATGGTAAGCATCCAGTTATGCCATCTGATTGCGACTCTGACAAAACAAGTGGTATGCTTTAGTACCGTTCCAATCTTAATAATAATAATAATAATAATAATAATAATAATAATAATAATAATAATAATAATAATAATAATAATAATAATAATGATTTTATAGCTGTAAATTCACACAAAAGTCATGGTGTTCTATGACGGTAGAAAATTGCAAAATGCCTGCAGAAAACCAGCGTTTTTACACCTGACTTGAATGATGCAAGAGAATCCATCTCTTTCAATGATAATGTGAATATTAGAGTTTGTTGCTTTGATTATAAATCTCTTGTTGTGAGTCCGTCTGGGCAGGGCTAAGTCCCCAACAGTACCCAAGAGCCGTGCAGACGTCTGTTCTTGGGAGGAGTGTTGGAAAAGTTTATGCTGCCCGTCAATATTGCCTATCCGTATCCACTATGACCTGACTGCATGTGTGTGTTTTGGCCATTCTGGAGTCGATGTGTCGGAGTGTGTCCGGGTGTAGTGTGATTTTGCTGTGTGATTCTTATGAGTCGGTCGGGGCAAGGTAAGGCCAGGGCGAGTAGTATCCAGCAGCCATACTGTCATCTGTTCTTCGGGATGAGGCGGGTGAAGAAAGTTCAAGCAGATCGTCGTTATTGCCTATTCGTACATCCACTCTCGCGTGGATGTATTGTGTGTGTTTGCCGCTGTACTGTAGTCGATTTTGCCGGAAAGTACGCCAATGTGGTGTGATTTTGCGGTTTGATTCTCATAATAATAATAATAATTTTATACCAATGAATCACATATGGTGCTCTAGGGTTGTACAACATTGCAAAATGTCTTATGTGAAAGGTACAATACCTGACATTGGATATAGTAACACCAGAGAAAATCAAAAACAAGAGTATTTAGATTCAGGATAGTCGGTCATATACGAGTATTAAATGCGGCTACTTCTGGTATTTTTCTTCTTTTAAAATGATGCTTGGCATGCGCATAGAGCTCTTCAAAACTTCGAAAGTCGGTGCGATTCGAAATCTTTCCAATAATTCGATTTGGAGTTTGCTGATTCAGAATTTCAGATATTTTTGAATCGTCGAGATGCTCTTTAAATCCCACAAAGTGTCGTCTTTGAACTCTTCTTCTATCACCAGGTCTCCTATACCGGAGACCTGGTGACAGAGGAAGAGTTTAAGGAGGTTCCGATTCCAAAAGTTCTTTGGTTCAGTTTCTGGAATATTCCTCTAAGCAGTCACACACTTTATGTCTCACCCGTCGCACCTTTGTGTTGGAATGTAGCATGGAGATCAAATAAACGAACTGGAGCAATTGAAATTAAATCTGACAACTTCGACAGAACACAAATTCGGAAGTGAATTTGCTGTGCTTTTACCCATGCCGACGATATTCACGACACCGCTGCCGCCGACTACACGAAACAATAATACCAATATCTTGTTCAAGCCACCACGGGCATAATAAAAAATAAATAAAAAGCATAAAAGGATTTGCAACAACCAGTGTCATTTGAACTGATTTTTATATAGTTGAGACCGCACCTCCCCCAAAACACACATGCACCGGCCATTTGTCAGAACAAAATCTAATGCCAATCCCATCCCCACATCCCCCCGCATACACACCTTCACACCCATCCCCTTCACTCCCAATCACACCCCCACCCGCACACACACATTTCTCTTATGAAAGATAGCTTGGCTAATGCCGAAGAAATAAAATAAATAGCGTTTCGTCCGTGATTCGTTTTTTTATTCTTTTTTTTTTTATTTGCCAGTGCTCCCTGTTACTTCAGAGCAGACTGTATACTTGAATCCCTAAACTGTAAAAATCAACTCAAACAGTGTCTTTGATTATGTCAGAGTATATTTTCTGTCAGACCCCCCATTACTAAATTCCAAGTATAATCTACGATTTTGTGATAATGTCACGATGTGTTTCGCCTGCTTTTTCCATTGAATGAAGTAAGGTGTGTTAAGGTAGGTATTGACCTTCAAGACCGACATAATCTAAAAACAGACATGAGCAATGACTCTATTATAATATGAGTCTCATAGTTATATAAACATAAGAGACGTGATCTTAACCCTCCAAGTGTAGAATCAGTAAAATTTCACCAGCTTAGCCAGAATACAAACCAGCCCTACACAGGAGTGTAGATTATGTTGGATGGGAGGGGGGGGGGGGAATAAACCTCATCTACTCTTGTGTTGAATGGGCCACTGGGTAGCTCGAGCGGTGGAGTCAACGACACTGGAGGACTTCACATCGCTCACCTTTTTTACCAATTGCTTATTATTCTACATGGCAACCTTAATACCAAAAACCTTGCATTTGAGTGGACTAGTCAAAGTCGGCGGCAGAGTAGCTGATACCCCTATAGCGCGTCAGAGTAGACAGTTTAGGAAAATTGTGCAATCTGAACGATTTAGGGGAATTTAATAGACTACCGACACTGACCCAGTGCAGGTAGTCTACTAAATCCCCCAAATCGCTCAGATTGCTTCTTAGGTCGTGCTTTTTACCTGATTTTTTAAAAGGTTCTGGTGGAACCAGCGCTTACACTTACCCCCCCCCCCCCCCCCCCCGCCCACACTTTAAAAGTTACACCACAACCCAGACCTACCATGTCTTCAGGAATCTATCTTTACCAAGTCCTAAAGATTCTCATACTTCCATAAATTGTCATACAACGAATGTTGTAAACTACACAATATTAATCCTTCTTCCAGGTAAATATATGTTTCGGCGTAAGAGAAAAGTTGCAAAATACCCGATTACATGCTCTTTTGGGGCCTTCCAAATCACACATGTCAAGTCGAGTCGAATCTCAAATCGATCCAGGCAGAGGATTTCGAATCGAATCGAATTTCAGGTTGTAGATGCTACATCGTCTTCCAGCCGTGGAATACAGCAAATATTGTCAGTTTCCACTCAAGTGTTGTATTTAACCCTTTACCTAACGTGAAAAGCAGACGACACTTACAGGGTCATAAGCTATGTTTTTGTGACAAAAATGAAAAAATAATAAAAACTGAATGGTGAATTTTGTGAATACCACTGGCTGTTTTTGGCCGTTACGTTGGGTAAAGGGTTAACAGCGACTCGTCTACATGTAAAACGTCATTGTAAACTTAATTTGTAAATAACGCGGACAAGTAGGAAAGGAATCAAAGCACCAAAAAGCCTCGTGTAAAGTCAAATTAGCGGAATATTCCGGAAATGATTCAAAATCGTTTCGGAAAGTGAACGTCCTTGAACTCGTCTTCTATCATCATGATTCTAGTAAAAGAAGGGGGAGAGGGCTGATGATGGAAGGAGAGTCAGTATAGGGTTTTAAGAACACCTCGACGATTTGAAATCAACGCAACTCGAATCGAAGCAGAGGCGGACTGGCCGCATGGTCCAGCGGGAGAATTCCCGGTGGACCACGTATTGGGTCCCCCCCTTGGACCTCCAAAATTGATGCGGCCCAACACCTATTGGTACTTGAAATTTCGTGAAAATTACCAAAAGGCAAAATGGACCTGACTGCATAGACTGCCGGTACATTGGCAGTCCACATAGATAACAGTTCGATATACCAGCAGTCTAGTGTGCCATTGATCGCTCAGATGAAAGCAAACAGCGTTCCTTCAGTTTAAAAATTCAAAACCTTCTCCGAGTGGGCCGAACTATGGAATTACCGATGGTATCCCCCACCCCCACCCCCGGTTGAACCAATTTTGTCGAATGATCGATGAAGATGACACAAAAATTCCATCGAAATGTTCTCTATGTGGACTGGCATTGATCGTTCAGATGCAAGGAAGCTACGTTCGTTCAGTTCGCAAAATCAAAATTTTCTCCGAGGTCTGGGCCTCCCTTGGTGCATTCCCCGGTGACTTTGCTTGGCCCAGTCAGCCACTGAATCGAAAGAATGAATCGAGTATCCGTATGATTTCGAATCGAAACGAATTTCGAAGTATCGCGGGCCCTAACTTTTGACAAACATTCCTTTCGAGGTCTGAAAATGGTTTATTCAAGAATTTAAAAAAAAAAATAATAAACGTGAGGGAGTCTGGATTATTGAAAGCGATTCGCAATGATGTTTTACAGCTTCTGACATTGTAAGATATCTCTATGAGATGAATATTTTCAGTTTCGGGAGTTATCCCTTTACCCAACGCACACGATATGAACATTTATTATTTTAAATATCATTTTTTCAAATTTTTCAAAAAATTTCAACAAAACCATATCATGTGACCCCTCGTTGGAACGAGCTGAAAGAGCTCGTTCCAACGAGCGGTCACGTGATATGGTTTTGTTGAAATTTTCTTAAAAATAATATTTTTTCAGCTGCTGAATTTGCATATTACGCGGGCGGATGCGGGCGATTCGTTAGGTAAAGGGTTGTAATCAGGGCAATATAATTTCATTTTGTTTCCATTTCAGGTGTCGTGTTCAATTTTTCAATATCAGCAGTAGTGCTCACCTTTCACCACACAGTTGCCTGACCTCCGAAGTGACTCCATGGTCACGTAACCCAGTTACAACATGTGGGGTTGTTATGGTAACCCGCGTAAGTGGCCATGTTGTGAAGTCCTTGTCATGGTGATACGTAGTTTCAGTGTGCTTTGGGCAGGGTGTTTCGTTGGGGTGACACGTCCTTCCGCCATCCATTTTATATACTAGAGGCCGCCATCTTAGTTTCGTTTTTCTCGCATGGTTCCTCCGAACGGAGGGATGTTCTGAGTGTCTGTTCGACTTAATGGGAGTATATCTAACGACGTATGTGACCTTAAATACCAATAAATAAATAAATGTAATATCTAACTACCGCAAACAACCCGACAACTCTTTATCTAATTTGGATTTTTCAAGAATCTTCATTATTCATTCCCACCTTGGTAGCACATAGTGCTATAGAGTAGTTCACCAAGTAGGGTGAGTCCAAGGGTCTGTTCGAGTTTTCATTCTAGTAGAGTAGAACAGCCCTAGACTTGGAGATTCTTTGCTCGACAAGCCTCGAGAGATACATAGATAAATAGATAACTTTATCCATCAGTACACAGAAAAACAAAACAAAAAACAATACAATGTATTTGAATAACTATTCTGGTAAAAGAAATGTATACCGCTATGGGATACCATAACCAGGTTGGCTGTCTACCTGGTATTCCCTAAAAAACCAAAACAATATGTGCGACATTTATACAGAACCCGAATACTGATAGGGGGTCAACTACGACCACAGTATCGTCGGTTCCAGGAATATGGGCGCGTCATGCAAGGTAGATGTAGGGTAAATGTAAGATATATGCAAGGTAGATAACGATGGTAACTGCAAGTGCAACCTATGCTCTGACCAAATCACTGCACAAAGAAAAATAGAGAAAGAAGGTTATACAGATTAGGAATAATGTTAACCCTTTACCTAACATGAAAAGCAGACGACACTTGCAAAAAAAATTCTTGAATAACTAATTTTTTTCATTTTTTGTCTCAAAAACATAGGTTATGACCCCTCGTTGGAACGAGCTCGACGAGCTCGTTCCAACGAGGGGTCATAACCTATGTTTTTGAGACAAAAAAATGAAAATATTTTGAAAATTAATTGGCGATTTTTGAGAATAGCGCTGGCCGGTTTTGGCCGTTACGTTGGGTAAAGGGTTAACAGCGGCTATATCATGGATGGAATTAGGACAATTCCATATCGTATCATTGTATACTGCAGAGCCGCACACTATACTATACTATACTATACTATACTATACTATACTATACTATACTATACTATACTATACTATACTATATACTATACTATACTATACTATACTATATTATATACTATACTATACTATACTATACTATACTATACTATACTATACTATACTATACAGCACTGCAGCCCACCACACCACGCTATACTATACTATACTATACTATACCATACTAAACTATACCATACTATACCATCGATTCGCCCAGTCACTGCTCTCGTTGCTGTTTCGCTCTTACCAGTTTCCTGCTGTTGTTACAAACAAACAACTGCAAGTCCACTTGTAGACCAGAGATGGGACATCTGATAGCCAGCCAGATTTGGTAGTACTAGAAGTCAAGAAAATAGTGCTTAACCCTTTACCTAACATGAAAAGCAGACGACACTTGCAAAAAAAATTCTTGAATAACTAATTTTTTTCATTTTTTGTCTCAAAAACATAGGTTATGACCCCTCGTTGGAACGAGCTCGACGAGCTCGTTCCAACGAGGGGTCATAACCTATGTTTTTGAGACAAAAAATGAAAAAATAATAAAAATTCATTGGCGATTTTTGAGAATCGCGCTGGGCGGTTTTGGCCGTTACGTTGGGTAAAGGGTTAAGAATCGCATTAGCAGAATCCTTTTCTATGAAAGATCTGTGGTTTTGAATTCTCTTTTCTCAAAATTAGTCGAAGAACTATTCTGGAGACACAATTGCTCGATATCGCATTTGCTCGACCCCGATTCGAGTCGTCCGAGCAATGCCTGTTTCAGGTTCTGCTCGATTGACTATTGGACTCGTTCAAGGAAACCACACAAGCTCCTGTATAAAATCTGAGAGAAATTGCGTCAGTAACTAGTTCATTAACAAACAGAGTCAAAAAGAGACTCCCGTATAAACACACATTGACAAAATGACATCCGCAATTCAATTGTTTCGCCTTTCGGTTTCAAAAGGTGAGATTCTCCGGTGCATGTTGTAGGTGCAAAGCGGACAGGGAATTTAGTTTTTTTTTATGAAAGCATTGAATAAATAAATGTACTCCCCCCACCCACCCCACCCCCTGTACACATTAATTAGATCCGCTACCACAGTAGAGAAGTTTTCACCAATCAGAGGCACTCTTTGTCTCGCAAGCAGTCCGGTTTGTGTTGTTGTTTTTTGTTTTGTTTTAAACCACGCCAAATGGTTGTCTTTCTGCCATTCTATACTTTTTCTGCAAAAACGTTTTCCGAACTGTTTTTCCCTCGTCCTTCGATTTGGTATCTGATGACAATTGCGGTGAGCAAAAATTGACGAGAACGCTCGTTTCATTCGCGTGGCGGTTATGGAAATTTAAATCTACGCGAACGGATGGCCGATTAGCCAAAAGTTGCATCTTGAATGATAAAGTCTGAGTAACTTAACTGGTGCTAAAGTTTTTCTCAGCCTCAAGATTTGTTCACACATTTTTGTCTTGTTACAATTAATGGAAGAGTGCTTATAGGCACTCTCCCATAAATTTTTACAATGCAACTCGACGGAGATGAAGTAATTTTACTTCCAAGATAATATGAAGGACATCCACGGAACTTTAACTTTAAGTACCTGCAGTTCAGAATAAAGCCCAAATATGAGCTTCTAGTACTCTACCAGTTAACCAGCCTTTCTTGTGTCTTGATAGATTTTTAGACTTTTCCCTTGAGAGACTATATATATTATATAATTTCACGCAATATATGAATACTTGTTAATGATAAAAAGGCAGTTTCCCAAGAATTTTTTATGTAGCCGAGCGTTCAGTTAGCCATCTCCAAACCACGTGAACGGTCAGACGGTTAGAGACATTTTTTGAAATTTTGCACACTGCAATTGGCATTATGTTTTTACATTGCGGAGTGCATTTTGGAGACTGTTAATTGAACAATTTCTTTCCGAGTTCCCGGACTGAGAAGAGGGAGGGGCAGGCCGATTCGCCCCATTCAATCTTTTTTGAATGTAGCACACCCGAATGGAATAATCTTTCGATACCGGCGGAAATCAGGCCAGGCAATGATACAAATGTCCTGAATTGCATACTTCCTTTTCAGAGCAATCCCCAGGTCTTGAGATCAGGAACCTTTCCTGAAAGCCATTTGGTTTTCTAATTTGAATATCAAGGGCTGCTAACCCCTCTCATCGTGTTTCACACGCTCAAGAAGCCATGTCTAGCAGCATGCAAAGCAGAGGAAATATTGGATTTTGCCTACGTGCTGGCAGTGTACTTAATACACATACCATTAACCCAATGAACACTGATGACATGAAGGGAATTCTACTCTACACACCTTCTACACCGCTATATACAGCGAATGGAAAGGTTGGTATTGTAATTAATGGAAGTTTCAGGGGTAATTTAATCCTACAGTTGAAAATAGAAGTCCCGTGACTGCACTGTGCTCTATTTTGAGCTAATAGCGCGCTTAGTAAGTGCACTGGTGTCCCTGTCAAACCGCACCATCAGCGTAACTCAATTCCTGGAGAACAACAGCGTGTCCAACTTTGTACAATTCTATATTTGCAAATAGAGATCATTAAAATCATTCCAAAAAATCTACTTCGATACATGTAGATGTAATGACGTAAATAGATTATAAAATTCGACTGCATATACAAAATGAAGAGAGTGGATTACTACATAATCTCGGAACCATATATTCTCCACTCGAAAAGTGTTTATAATTGTTCATAACAGCACAAGAAATATTTGCAAACTTTCATCACATGGACCACCGGGTGCAACCCGGTGGTCCATGTTATGAAAGTTTTCAAGTGCTTCTTGTGTTTTGTCCTCAGAAGTTGTAAATAATGTCTAAGTGAAAAATCTATCCCACGTCGATTTAGCAGTAGTCCACCCCCCACATGCTGTAGTTTCAATATTTTCTTCCTGTTTGGTCGGTTTAGTTCGTGATTTCACTACCGACCTGGCTAATAGTGCATTTTATTTTGCATTGCACAGCATAGGCGCTCTTGTGTATTTCAGACAACTTCAATCTTCTGCAATAAGGAGCGCATAAACTAGCGATCATTTTCGCGCTAATTGTGACATGAATTCTAGTTTCAACTGTACAGCCATGTTGGGGTGTAGGATTCAATTATTACTTGTCCTCCCGGTCTCCCCTCCCCCACCACGTGTAAGGGGCAAACCTTTATGAATAACGGACTGAGAGAGTTAGGACTACCATGTAGTTTACTAAATTCGTTGAATGACTTGTTTAGACGTTTTCACCTTCTTCCAGATTTGGAATCTTAAATTGTATAAAAGGGGGGGGGGGGGGTGGGGGGGGGGGGGGGGGGCGAACTGGATAAATATACTACCTTCTCTTCTAACCCAAAAGTAGATGGTGTGTATAGGGTCCTGCGAATATTCGAGATTCGATTCGATATCGATACTATAAATCTACTTCGAGATCGATCCCGAATCAGTCTCAAGATTCGATTTTTTCGCATCTCTCGTACCAACTTCAACTTGTTACATTTCCAACAAAAACTGGAAAAATTTGTCATTAAAAAATTCATTCATGTAGGCTCAATTCCTGTTTAACTGAGTAATTTACAATGTTTAATTGTTAGGTAAGTAGTGAATTTTGCCCAGAACATTATCCATAGTTTTAGGTTCTGAAGACTTAACTTGTTACTATTCACGTTCTTAAGAACGTGAATAGTAACAAGTTAAGCCTTCAAAAACTAAAACTATGGTTAACAGGCCTATTTGTTTCAGCGACAGTGCTACAGGAATATTTATTTATTTGTGCTTAAGGTGTTCACTCAGTTGTGTAAGGGTCGTCACAGTGTTCCGTAACTTTCGTTTGGTGCAATATGAAATAACTTGTCTTTTAAGATTCGAGATCGGTATCGCGGTGGCTCAGTGGTAGACTGTTGGACTTCTGTGCTAGAGGTCCCGAGTTCGATCCCCATCCGGGACGACTAGCGTTGTGTCCTTGGGCAAGGCACTTTATCCCGGTTGCCTACATGGGGGCACGATGGCGCCGTGATGGTGCACAGGTCTTCAACCGCTGTAACCCTTCTTGATTGGAGCTTGAACAGAGTTAGAATGTTGAGCAACTGACAGTTGCTCACCGATGCTCGGTGGTTCTCTCCGGGTACTCCGGCTTCCCCCACCCGTAAAACTGTCACGGTCACGATTAGCCATTTTATGCGGCCTTAAATACCAATAAATAAATAAATAAATAAATAATAAATAAATAAATAAATAAATAAGATTCGGTTCGGGATTCGATTCGATATCGGGTAGACGATTCGATTCGAGATACGATTCGAAAAAAAAATTGTGATTCGCAGATCCCTAAGTGTGTAGTCCTCCCCCCCTCCCCCCCCTGAAGATCTACGTCTCTGAGTAGTGCTTTTTGTACGGGTTAAGTTGGTGAACTTGACTGGTTGTTTAGTTAAAGGGTTAAGTTCTCGTCGGTTATGTTAACCCTTTCCCCAATGTAACGGTCAAAATTGGCCAGCGCTATTCTCAAAACTCGCAAATTAATTTTCATTATTTTTTTATTTTTTTGTCTCAAAAACATAGGTTATGACCCCTCGTTGGAACAAGCTCGTTCCAACGAGGGGTCATCACCTATGTTTTTGAAACAAAAAATGAAAAAAATTAATTATTCAAGAATTCTTTTTGCAAGTGTCGTCTGCTTTTCATGTTAGGTAAACGGTTAAGTGAACTTAGAAACCTACTAAAATAGGTTCATTGCTCAAGTCTTATTAGATTACGTCAGTCTGAAAATCTGTTTACTTATTGCGAGTACACATTTCTTCATTCAGTTGCAGAAAGTTGGCGAATGACACGGTGACGTCATCGTACTGAAGCACATCTGGCATCATATTCAGTTGGAGGCAAATACACTTTAAAAAAAAGAAAAAAACATTAAATATAAAATAAAAATTTTTAGGGGATATTACTGCTTTCACTGGCAGTGGCAGAGTGGTAACTGGAAATCACAATTCCCAATCCTATTCACATTTTGCATTACAATTACATTTGCCCTGAATTGGGCCTGAAAATATTATATCGCAGGTTTTTATCATGTTGCCCGGGTTATAATGGTTCACCGAACGTAACTGTACTTCAAAATGGCAAATCACTTCAAATTAAGTCCTTTTATTTATTATTTTATCGGTAATTCAGAGATTCGATCGATTTTATCGTATATCGATTCAGTGTTAGAAGTTCTATCAACGTTACTGTGGGGAGAATGGGAAAATGTGATCGACTCGTTCATAAATTTCAGGCAATGCCATCATTTGTTTCCTTAGCGGTTGGATGCGTAGTTGAATTGTTGAATTACCATTCCAAAGAAATACTCCTGTTTTAGTGACAGTAATTTTATTGTCGTAAATCTATAACTTTTGTTTGCAACTAGCCTAAATTCGCACCACAACACATTTGCTACTTCTGTATGACGTAATTACTATCGACGGAGAATCGCGCAGATCAACGACTGGCAATCTGTGTTGTGCAGTTTACACGTCACAACTTGTGCCGGGCTGTGTCGATTATCGGCCAATCACTAATTTGTGCCGGCTGCTGTGTCTGGCTGTGTCGTATGGCAGCCAATCGATGCATGCTATTTTCGACGCAGCGTGTCGTGTTGTGTCGGTTACTATATAAGCTCCTTTGTGACGCAAATTTGTGCCTTGTATCCCCGGGACAGCGCTTACGTAGAAAGCAGTAAACAAACCAAGCGGAAGCCTTGAAAATTAAACAACAAACCTTTAATATAGAAATTAGAATCCAGCTATAAGATAACCTACCAAATTATTAAAGGTGCATACCACTTGAACATAACCTAATTGTGAGACCACACATTACCGGCTACTGACTTTGACCATACTGAGGGTTAAGTGCTTAGCGTGAGTTCGGTGACACCGTTGTTGTTGTTTTGCAGCGGCGCTAGCTGGCAAATTATAATGGTGTCTTTATTTACCCATTGAACTGTTACCAAGCTTTAGTGAACCCTTGTATTTCGCAGCGGAGATTTAAAGCATTCCACAAATCGTGAACGCACCGAGTGGTAAATAGTCAGTGTGATTTGTTATTAGTAATGTCACTTGCCAGGCGAGTGAAAATAGATACAGGCTTTAAGCTCAGCGTTAGAGAGGCTCTTTCCGTGTGGGTGTAATCAGCTACATTATTTGTGACTTTGGGTAGAAATAGTTTATTATGTTAATTGTAAGTGTTATATCAAATTAGTCTTTAGGCCGCTACCAGACCCGGTGGGATCCAAGTGGTGTTCCACTTGAAGAAATTATTTGGGATCCAAGTGAGTTACACTTGAGGGCTCCATTTCGCGCATTTGTTAGCCAAGTCAGTGGTACTTGAGGACAACTTTCGTTGCAATGGGAAATTGACCACCAGTCACAAGATTTATCATTTATTGTTAAGTGGTCATGAACGCGTTGTATACGGGCCGTAGGTGGTAGGCCTAGTCTATGTGGCGTGATTTGTTTAGCGTGCTGTAGTTGGATTTTAACGGTCGTTGTACGTCTTGAATTTGAATTCAATTCGGGAGTGATTTGCTAAGTCGTCGCTGTCAGCTCAGTTCCGCACAGAGACCAGGTGAGAGTTCACAGGTTTTAGGGTATATTTTGATGTATATTTAGGCTCTGTACGACGGAACGCTCTCAGGGGTAACGCCCTGTGCACCTCGACCACGTTCGACTGACAACTGTCTTTTCGTCCGCTGTTGTGTACGTTTTATGATTAGTGTTCTCGTGACTGCATTACGACCTGACAAACGTACTGACATCCAATACATGTACATATGTTGCTTTTATTTGTTAACAGTAAACCATAGTAAACCATAGAACAGGTTATTTAAAAACGAATAGTCATTTTCACTGGGGTTTGGGATGAATATTAAAACGAAAGAGGGTACCATTTAATAACGCATAAGGGAGTGAGATATTTGAATATGATACGTCTAATAAGGAAATGAAGTTGCTGTTGTTAATATTATTAAAAGTTATTTATTGAAAGTGAGTTATTTTCGTGTGCTTGCCTCTGCTAGTTACGTTTATTCAGAACCCCCAACCCCCAACCCCCCTCCTCATTTTCCCTTCTAGTCGCCTCTAACAGTATTACCAGACAGAGATCAGAGCTGTAGCTGTTCCAACTATACACAGCCTGTGACCAGGGCAGCGTGATATCAACTAGACCTATAGACAGCCACGACCAGGCTACAGAGTGGGTTATACCAACACACCACAACAGTATTTAAGACGCAAGCAGTTGGATAGGTAAACCAGCCATTATCCCAGAGCTCCCTTTCTACCCTGAACCAATACCTTTTTCTTTTTATTTTCCTATAAATAGTGTTCAGTTTTGACTTTTTTTATGCAAAACAGACTGGTGGCAGAGTAATACCATTTACTGCCAGGCTGTCTCAGTGTTGGGGGCAGGGGTGTCCCAGGAATAGTCAGTATTTGTGTACCCGTGGGGCGACTATGAGCCTTGGGTCATTATTTATTTAAGGCTAGAGTGTTGGGCACCTTCAGTGGAGAACATCCTCAGCCGGCACGCTACAGTACCCTACATTTATAATTTATTTATGGTTATCTGATAGAAACACGCTCTCACATAATCCAAGACATGACTTGATTTTATTTCTACAGTTTATGTGTAAAATGTATGGACTGCTGTGGCGTAGCAGGAATATAGAATGACAAAAAAAACGAAAACATGAAACTCTAGTAATTTTATTTCATTACTCACGTGCTGGTATATGTTTTCAGCATTAACCCAAGCATTTCTCCATTCTCCATACTAGGAATCACACAGAATCAATATTGTTATGGACTTCGCGTTTAGGGGTTCGGTGCATTAACAAGATATAAGAAACATGAAAATCACAAAATCCAAGAATAATAGTTGATGTTTTACAGAAAAACTTGCCCTTTATTCAACGGTAGGAATAAAACATCTACAGGTCAAACAAAGCAAGTCACAACTCAAAAAATACGAATTTGATCACTGAAATGAAATATCACTGTGGGCCGGAACCGGAATACTGAATATTGTCACACTATAACCCCTTTTAGATATTTGAGTCCCTTCAAAACTGGCACTTATGTGGCGTCTTAATCGTCTGTCCACGTCTACTTCTCCTGGAAAAAGCACTATTACCATTATGCACATTGTCCATTCGTCCCGGCTCTCGTTGAAAGTTGGAATTATCGATATCCCTCTTTTGGAGCCATCACCGGTCGCAATGACTGGGTCGACTCCAATAGAACTGTCGGTGGTGCAATGTGAACTGGGTGCCACTTCAGATGTGCAGCCTGTCCCAATGGCAGGCAATGCACCAGAAGAACCCTTGGTGCCCTTCCTATACAGCAATGCTTCGTCAACAGGAAGATCCCAGTCGCCATGACTGGAGAATCACTCTTCCCTGTAGATGATATACCATTAGTCGCGATGGCCAAAGGGTTATCAATACGAATCTCATCATCCTTGGTCCTAGAATCTTTATCGGTCGGTAGCCGCAATGGCCAACGGATCATCAATATACTCATCATCGTTGTCAGTCTTAACTTGCCTAGACTGTGAATTCTCCCTTACCTCTTTATCCCTACGAGAAGCAAAAACACCAGAATCACTCAGTTCTCGATTCCCATAAAGCATTCTCTGCTCACATCCATCTATTTCCCTTGGATCCCCCAGTTTTACCCTTAATTCGTTAGCCCAGGTGGGTATTGTATCACTGAAGTAAGATTTCAACCTACCATGGTGTATTACGGAAATCTTTTCGTGGTCTTGAATTTTGTACAGGGCAGGACCTATGGAGCCTACTGCCGATTGGGGGCCCTTCCAAACTGATTTCAGTTTGAGACTTCTACCTGTCTGTTTCGAATTATCAAGGGTGGACACCAAATCCCGATAGAGAAAGCATTTTGAATTGTAGACAAATCGTGGTGCTTCTTTCGCCTGAGTCGGTCTATTTTTATATGTTCCATGGCTAGCTTCTGGAGTTTGTCAAACTCCTTTGACAATTCCTGGACATTGTCTTCTGGATTTGGGTGCTGATGAGATGCAGGAAGACTACATTCCACACGCGCTCCCACTGATTCCAGTGCAGACGTTGTTCCATTGTTAGGAGTTACAACCCTGCCGATAACAACTGACTCACTTTCTAGTGGAAGGGAAGTGCCAGCACTGAGCTCAACCAACGAAGCAGTGCTCTTGTCATCTCCAACAATTTTCCCGGATCAGCTCTTCGCCAATCACCAGCTGGTTTCCTCTTCTGAGTAATATTTTTGCATCATTGCCCCTGAGGAAATCCATACCAAGAAGCATTTTGTCTCTGAATGGTGCTACATATATATGCTCCATGGAACAATGATTTGCCCTAACTCAATGGTGGTTTCAACTCCTCCCCTTGCTGCCACCTTTGCATCACTACTAGCATTTAAAAGGTTAGTTTGGTGCGTACCTGTTAAGCTCAATCTCGCCTACTGTGCTTACTCTTCTTAAATGATAGTGACTTCTGCTCCTGTGTCAACAATGGCTTCCAAGAAATGTCCATTCATCCTGATTGGTACTACGAGGCCTGTTCCAGCGATTTGGGAGCGATTAAACAGCAAAGTATCCAATTTTTGAATATCAGACTGTTGGGGATTAGCAGGGGTTCCTCCTATTGTAGCGGAAGCCATACCCTCCTTTTGGTCTTGATCTCCTAACTGTGATTCTGACAAAGACCTACCAACAGGGCTTGGCGAACGCGATCTTGGACAAAACCTTCTGTAGTGGTCAAACTCTCCACACGCATCGCATGTCACATTTGATTTCTTCACAGGATTGGCACAAGATTTTATTTTTCAAATCGTATTTGTTTGCACCTTCTCTCCAAACTGTTGGAACCTAGCCTACAGTACTTCGTCGGTAACATACGTCGGTGTTGATAACCGATAACTGGCAATATCGCTCCCCACATACTTATAATTTCCTTCTTTATCAGCCAAAGTAATTATTCGTGACCTGTCTCTGCATTTTTCACTACCCCTTCCTACAATGGCTCTGTAAGTATATGGTCCAGAAGTTCCACCTGATCAACTGCTTCTAGGAGGGAAACTGGGTTCTTATTCATCACGTCATAGGCTATTTGACTGTTCTTGAAACCCTTCAAAAAGCTTCAGCAGCTAATTGGTCTTGTAAATCCAGCCCAACGCCAGAATAAGCCCGGGTTATAAACCTTTGAACTTCTTCGGTGAATATTCTTTCGTTGTTTGATCAAGTTGCCTCACTATAGTCCCTTCTACCAAATCGTTGGGACAGGTGGTACAATAACTGAGGATAACTATTTCCAATATCTGGGGGCAGGGAACAAACCAAAGTCATAGCAGCACCCCTTAAACGTCCATACAGCCGATCAAGCTTTTCATTATGTTCCCTTCCAAATTTTTGCGGCATTCGCTCAAAGGGAACACTAAACACCTCCCAATCCTCCCTCCCATCATAGGTTGCCATTTTAACCTGCGTGTCCGATGGATGATACATTCCCCACTGAAATTCATAATTCTTTCCTTGACCTTGACCGAGTGTCATCTCTAGGACAACTTGGCCCACCTCCCCCCTCCCCACCAAAAAAGAAAAAAAAATTGGTAATTTTGTCCCCGGTCCCTCGTAAGTCCTCTCACGCATATCAGGCCTATTGCTCATCTCCAGTTGGTTAACCCTTTACCTAACATGAAAAGCAGACGACACTTGCAAAAAAAAAAAAGATTCTTGAATAACTAATTTTTTTCATTTTTTGTCTCAAAAACATAGGTTATGACCCCTAGTTGTAACGAGCTCGACGAGCTCGTTCCAAAGAGGGGTCATAACCGATGTTTTTGAGACAAAAAATGAAAAAAAATAATGAAAATTAATTGGCGATTTTTGAGAATAGTGCTGGCCAGTTTTGGCCGTTTCGTTGGGTAAAGGGTTAATGGCATTCAATTCCAGGGCAGATGTTTCTGACTAAATCAAAGATGCATTTAAGGCGTGTCGATGGGATTGTTCCCCCATTGCACTCATTCTTACGGGGCCTGGTTGTGAGTTACAATAATCAAATTGGGACCCGTCAACCCCATATCGGTTCTCATCTCTAAAAGAATTGCCATGACACTCACCTTCAGCATAACGTTACCTGGCCATGTTAAATTCTTTAAAATGAAGATAGTCTGCTTTTGCATTTCTACCATCATGTTTTTCATCATATTAACTATGTCACCAAGACTACTATCAGTTGAGTTTTTACTTTTATCTGATTCACCTGGAGAGTAAGCCATTTTGATAAATACACCTGTGGAAAAATTCTCTAAATCCCGCTCACTCATCAGTCATTCCTCTAAAGTTCTATTTTATGTTGACAACCGCAATGGAACTCAATCCACAAAATAACGTTTAAAAAATCACAAAATAGAAACAAGAACGTCAATCCAAAATCAAAAACGTGCGAACTCCCTTAATATCTTTGATTAAGCGGGAAACGCCCCGTGCAAGTAAGCAAAAACTGAAGTCGAATTTCGTTTTTAATTTTTCCCTCTTCTGATCACCAATTGTAATGGACTTCGCGTTTTGGGGTTCATTGCCATTAACAAGATATAAGAAACATGAAAATCACAAAATCCAAGAATAATAGTTGATGTTTTACCGAAAAACTTGCCCTTTATTTGACGGTAGGAGTAACACATCTACAGGTCAAACAAAGCAAGTCACAACTCAAAAACTACGAATTTGATCACTGAAATGAAATGTCACCGTGGACCGGAACCGGAATACCGAATACTGTCACAATATCTTCGGCGTGGGTGGAATCACAGATTCACAGAATATCCACTTCAAAATTTGACTGCAGACAGAGAGGTTTTGCAACATGTAGTACTGCTTACAATAACTCTAACCCTTTACCTAACATTAAAAGCAGACGACACTTGCAAACAAAATGCTTGAATAACTAATTTTTTTCATTTTGTGTCTCAAAAACATAGATTATGACTCCTCAATGGAACGAGCTCGTTCCAAAGAGGGGTCATAACCTATGTTTGTGAGACAAAAAACGAAACAAATAATGAAAATTAATTGGCGATTTTTGTGAATAGCGCTGGTCGGTTTTGGGCGTTACGTTTGGGTAAAGGGTTAAGGATCGTGGAAGCAGGAGAGCGCAACCGAGCAGCGTCGAGCAACTATTAGATTCCCCAATGCTCTTCCAGTATGGTACACTTCTTCCAACGGGTACAAAAGGGTAAATGCAACGCAACTGCATAAACAGTTGATTGTTAAGATGAAAGCGTTTGGACATTGCTGGGAATGCAGAAAGATATAGATTTGTTCTGACCAGTGTACAGAATAAGCGAAACATCGGTGAACGAAAATGAAATGTTCGACTGCCTGCTACCGAGAGAAAAACGGTGTTCATTCTTATATATTCAGGTGTTAAGAGTGATGTGATGCATGCGTCTCAAGTCATCAGCCAATTTCTCATATACATGAAATGTAATTGTCCTTTACAATGTGACTGGAAGATATGAACACCGCTAAGTTGTCTTAAAACAGAAAGGGAAATCTACGCCAGTACCAAACAGCGAATGAAGAAACTATTCCATTAACAGCGGCTGCGAAACAATTGAGTTTTTTTCTGTATGCTGAGACGTTTGGTACACCTATGGATTGACTGTGATATTGTGTGATTGGTTAATAGTCAACGGAAACAAAAAGAAAACGTTTCTATTAGAAGAAAAATGTAAAAAGAATAGTTAATAACTTTTGGTTTTCTTAAAAACATGCATTTATTAACCCTTAAAGTGGCATTCACGTCCAACCATAGGACTATCACTTTCAAGAATTGTATAAATTCTGGTGGGAACATAATATAAAGTCAATAAACCTCAGGGTTTACGCTACCGGATGCTAATTTAGCCCATTGCACTAAAACTATTCGCACCAAAAATTCTTCGTTGGTTAAAATTTTGGCATCAGAAAGTTCCTTTCCTTGTGAAGAAAAAACAATGCAGTAACGAGGAGCGCGATAGATGACGAAGCATACAACAATAAATGTTTTATTACGTCTAGTTCAAGAAAATTGAATGCTGGCAATAAAGGCGGAAACAAATAACCAATTTTCATGAAACGCAGCCAAATTCAATGATTTTGTCAGTATGGTATTAAAAAGAGCTTGGGCACATTTTCAACGTTAATAATCATGTATGAGCATTATTTTTTCCTTCAACAAAACATTGAAGGTTACCAACTTTACAAAAGGCATCATTTAATTAGATAAATACGTCACGCCGTCGCAAGGCACTCGCGAATGTATGAAGTATTTATCTAATTAAATGATGCTTTTGTGAAGCCTCTCGGCCCGCTCAGCCTAGTGGATTAACAGCAATTAGTCGATCAATCTGTTGTTATATAACTCCGGTTTCCCATCCTATATTTGTAGATTTCCGCCAGAACTGTCAGAATTTTTTCGTTACCAATTGTCAGTTCACTTTTGAAATAACTGCGTGTTCATTTTTCAAAACTCGACCAATTTATTTGGATCAGACAGTGAAAAAAAATACTCCTCTCTTGTATTTACTGTTTTGGCAGTAAAACTTTGTTTTACAGTAAAATATCTGGAATGGCTAGCGATGTGGCACCAGACGGTTTAGATAGAGCGTGATCACTGATAACCGTATTTTATTGATTCCTGTACTGAAAGAGTGGTTAACAGAAAACACGAGGATGAAATCCACAATCATTGAATACAGGCGAAAGGAGATCTTGCAACTGTACGGACCACCGCGTTGTTTTTCATTTTAGTATCAACGCACTTCTTAATTATTATGTTCAAAGAGTCATACCTCCTGCAAAGTGTAAACTTCCTTTGTAAGACATGTTTGCACTCAATATTCTAACTGAGAGAGAACAACGAAAGTTATGGAGATGAAACATGTATACATTACTGTATGTACCTAAAGACACAGAGCCAATCTTAACTACTCGTTACCGTCAATGAAAGAAACTTCATCTTTCTATGTTTGTATGTTGATATCATGAGACGTGAAAATATTTACGGACCAGCTGTTTGGCAACCAGGTCGACAGATAAAATATTTAAATGTTGAAACCTCGGTCAACTGGGTCCAACATAAGAAAACGTCTTCTCAATTATATTTTTCAGAAGGTCATTTCAAGTCTTGGAAAACAAAGTGTTGAAGTGGCTCGTCAGTAGTTTTAACGATAAGCAGGCACGTGGCCAGAAGCTTCCGATGGGGGGAGGGGTGGAGGTGGGGGGATTTACTGAATTTCCAACTAGGGGAGGGACCGGGAGGGGTCCCCCCCCCCTAAGTTTGAAATTCACTGCCCAGAAAAATGTTGAAAATGAAGCCATGAAAGGGGGCATACAATTGATTCTAGTAACTGAAATGCCAACAAACTTATGATAGAAGTATCAGGTTGTTATTATTATTTAGTATTATTCTGGGAATTGAATATGTGCAAAACAAATGCTCAAGCTGAGAACTTTGAGCAATTCACACTCTCCTAACGTTCAATCAGATCTTATGCAGAAATGATCAATTTTCGATGTTTCATCATTTTGTAACTGTGAATGATGTAATTAACTCAAGATAACGCTTTTACATGATGCGATTTTCTTGAAGTGCATTTCGAGGATTTTTTTATTACGATAAGTAAACCCACTATATTGACATCACGCATACTTATGAAGTTCGATATTGCGTACACTGTAGTTGTAAATAGTAACCGTGAGAAACCGAGTTGGAATTTTAGGAAGTAAAGGAGATATCAGCATCACCAAAGAAGCTCTAAAATCCAAATAGATGGAATTTCCAACTACTCATGACATGGTAATTTTGGCCAGAATTGAGGGGTGACCCCCCCCCCCCCCCCCCCCCCCCACACACACACACACACACTCCAATCGCCATGTCCCTGTCCTGACGATAAGATATGGCAGTTTTTCTTTTGTCTATTTTACTTACATTTAACGACACTTTCGGCAGACATGGTCACATCGTGTCAGAATATGGCCGTTTACCAGTAGGTAAGTTGCCACGTCTTATAAAATGCTTGGGATTCACTTTCGTCATTTTTTTAAAGAAGACAATACAATTCTACAAAACAAGTTTCTGCATTTGCTCCAGTCAGAAAATGTACAGGACTTTGAAGACCACGAATCCTGATTTTTCAGTTATATTTAACATTATTATGCTCCCGAATAGCGAAAATAATTCGGGGAAGCATTAAGTCGCTGCTTTGTCCATCCGTCCGTCCGTCCGAAACAAATGGTTTCCGTGCGATAGTGTGGAGAAACGAGGATATACGAAAGTAATATCAGGGCCCGTTTTAACCTAAAACGGAGTACACTCCTGTAATATGAAGGAACATGCCTGAACTACCCAAGCGCTTGGGGCATCTTTGGCGGAGTTCTGCGACGTATCCGAGACTGTATTGACGTCCCCGACTGGTTCCTGCCGAGATACTATTAGTTATCCTTGTGTTTTCCAGTATGTATGGGAATTTACACCGGTTTGGGAACTCATACACCCTGAGGCGAAGCGGTGTAAATTAGCATACATCCTGGAAAACACAAGGATAACAGATTTATTTCCAAGAATTTTGGTGTACTTAATACTTTAACCTACATTGTGGGAAAAAACTGACAGAAAATTTGTACTTTGGAAGTTTCTTAAAAAAAAACACACAAATATGGATGTCATTGGAACTGGCTCAATGAGCCAGTTCCAATGACATCCATATCTGTAATATTTTATTGCACATAAATATTAAATTTCCTGTATTTTTATTTTTGTTCTAACATAACCGAGCAGAAGGTACGAATTAATAATTAAAAATGGGTACCTTTTTTAGCCACATAGCTTGCTCTTGTATATTCTTGTTTTTACACCGTAGTTAAACACGATATAAAAAGGCCACTGTGGATTGCAAGTTACACCGCACCTCTCAGCCAATCAAAATGCAGTATTTTGTTTCATTTGAAAATAAAGAGATTTACCTAGGTATATGGTGAGTGCCTCAAATAATAATCACCGATTCTTTTATAATAACTCAAATCTGCTTTGCTGTATGATCCTATAATTTTGTAACATTACTATCCACCATGAGATGCATGTCAAGTTCGATTTTCACAATTTTGACATTCGCCGTTCCAGGGTTATGCCTCTTGACAAGTGGCAAAATGGAAAAATAAATGGTTTCCGCATGATAACTCTAATTCACTTTGATGTACGACCTTATAATTTTGTAGCATTACTATATACTGTGAAATACAAGTCAAGTTCGGTTGCCATTGCTATGGCTCTTACCTTTTCAGAGTTATGCCCCTTGAAAAGTCGGAAAATAGAAAGAACCAATGGTTTCCGGATGGTAACTCTAGTTTGCTTTGATGCACGACCTTATCATTTTGCAACATTACTGCCTGTCGTGAAATGCAGGCGAAGTTCAATTTTCACCGTTATGACATTTATCGTTTCAGTGCTATGCCCCACAGAAATGTGGCAAAACGGTAAAGTGATAAAACCTGCTTATACATTCACACTAATTAAGCAGTGACCTGTTTTCAAAGGCCAGTTTAATCTCCTTCCCAGGGAGCTTTCAATGCAGCTTTACTGTGTACTGTTGCCCTTGTCTTTCCACAAGTTTTTTGAATTTTTCTTATATAGCTTAAACCATTTCACAGTTCTACATTTGAAAAAAATCAGCATGTTGTTTCCATCAATTTGCATTTCGGGGAGCATCTGTTGGCTGTGCCAACTTTTTACTTGTTTGCATCCTGGGAGCGAAGCAGCTCAGAAGTTAGGGCATTGGACTTTAAATCTAAGGGTCGGGGCTCGATTCTTGTGTCCTTGGGGAAGACAATTAATTCTGATTGCCAACGTGAGTTCTTAGTGGCGCTATGTCCTGAGGCGTATTGCACATCGATGGTACACTTGCCTTCGACCGTTGCTTACTCTGCTTGTGCAGAGGTAGTAATTTAGAGTGTCAGGCAGTTGTCCGCTGCTTCTCGGTGGTTCTCTCCGGATCCCTTCACACGTAAAACTGCCCGACACTAAGTGACCCTGGCTGGTGAAGGTATCGCCATACCCAAATAAACAAACAATCAAATGAAATGACCAAATATATTTCAACCCTTGGGGATTGTCATGTGTTTTATAAATTACAATCCAATTTTAACACATAAAAAACACACTTTGGGTAATTGGTCATTTATCGTTAAAAAAGACTAAATTAATAAAATGGGTTAACTTATCAGTTTTAACTGGTAGAGTGCTGGAAGCCCATTTTTGGACTTTATTAAACTGAAAGGCTTCGTATTCTGTGGATGTGTTTCATATTATCTTTGAAGAAAGATTATTTAATCCGTATGAATTTGCCTTGTTACAATTTATATGAGAGTACCTATAGGCACTCTTCCATAATTTGTAACAAGGCAAAGACATGTGAACAAATTGTAACGGCCAAAACTACTTTAGCACTCTAAGGTTACAAAAATGGCCACTTCACTCTCCGTTTGGCGACCCTATCTTATTGGGTGTATTCAGAATTATCATTGTTTTATAAAATACAATACAAATCTGACACACAGAAAACAGACTTTGGGAAGGTACACATTTAATGGTTAAAAAAATTTCATTTAAGAAAATGGGTTAATTTTTCTGTTTTTTAAAAAGTGGCCCATTTCACGCTCTGCTTGGTGACCCTGTCTGATTGGGTATATTTTGTCTGCTATATATATCAGCAGATAATTTGACACATAATCATTATTGAAGTGCAATTGGTAGTTTCATCACCCGCTGTCAATCATGAGCAAAACCGTTCCAATCTAAATAGTTTAGATTTACTGGTACTCAACATAATTAGTTGGCCTTTGAAATGGCAACCTTTGGGAGCGGTGTAAGGTAAGCATTATGCTTTACTTGTCCACACCAATTTGTATCACTATTATTCATGACATATATATATATATATATATATAACTTGAGAGGAAAATAATCCTGAATTCATTTTATTTGAAGAACATAGTATTCATTTCACTTTTATGTAATTTTCTAAGCATTTCTTCCACAGTGGAGCCCACTTAATTGGATATCTCTTAACTGAATAACCCTGTTAATTGAATATCATTTCCCAACACGAAAACATTTACCATACCTCCAGTACAATACAGATTTGACCTGTTAATTCAATATAGGTTTTTGATTAAACTCCTGTTAATTGAATAAAAAGTCCTGAAACCTGTCGAGAAATTATCCTGACTCTCACCTGTTTTCCTTTGTTTATAGACCTATTTGGCCTCAGTACACCCAATACAGACATCTAATCTATTATATTTTGTTTGGCATAGCTCATGGAGCTCTGCCAAACAAGATATAATAGAATACAAGCTAAGTTTATCTCTAGAATACAGGAAAGTGACACAATCCCTGTTAATTGTATACAACTGTTAATTGAATAATATTTATTGGCAAAGTGGCTATTCAATTAACAGGGTTCCACTGTATATCTCGATTTCCCAGTAACGCGAATATTGATTGCATGTACCTAAGTCGTTTTTTTCTTCTCTTTTCTCAACCCTTCACCCAACGTAAGACCAAACCGGCTAGCGCTATTCACAAAAATCGCCACTTAATTTTCATTATTTTTTTCATTTTTTGTCTCAAAAACATAGGTTATGATGCCTCTTTGGAACGAGCTCGACGAGCTCGTTCCAAAGAGGTGTCATAACCTATGTTTTTTTAGCCCAAAAATGAAAAAAAATAGTTATTCAAGAATTTTGTTTGCTTGTGTCGTCTGCTTTTCATGGTAGGTAAAGGGTTAATTACAATTTTAAACCTTCTGCCGTATCCGACAGAACATACGTCTAGAGCCCTGCGAGGCTTCGAAATTCAATTCGATTCTAAGCCGTCTCGATGATTCGGTACCAATCGGGCTGATTTCGGGAATTATCGAATCGTCAAGATGTTCTCAAAATTCCACCAAGTGCCTCCTCTTGAACTCTTCTTCTACCGACAGGTCGGGAGGCCTCCCGAAGGAGACCTGAATAAACAAGAGTTCTAGGGGGTTCCGCTTCTGAAGCTACTTCTGAAACTACTTTGAAATTACTTTGATTCTGTTTCAGGAATATTCCTCATTTTGTATTGACTTGTCCAAACAATCATATGATCCCACATTCGTTTTGTTCACGAATCTAGTCCTAGTCTTCATTTCACTTTTATGTAATTCTGTAACCATTACTTCTGTATCTCGATTTCCCAGTGACGTCAATATTGATTGAAATTTCCTTACCTATGTGATTTTTTCCTTCATTTTTTTAATTAATGTTTTGGACCCTCTACCACCTCCCCCAGAACCTGCCCATAGAGGCCTGAGAAACTTCGAAATTCGCTTCGATTCGAATTCGTCCCGATGATTCAATTCTGTTCGAGTCGGGGTGATTAGAAAATTTTCGAATAGTCAACAGTTTCTCAAAATTCCACCACACGTCTCCTCTTGACTTCTTCATCTACCGCCAGAACTCCTATTCGGGAGGCCTAACGAAAGGAGGGAGGTTCAAGAATATTCTGTTTCTGAAACGAATTGGATTCAGTTTCTGGAATATTCCGCATTTTTGATTGACTTGTCCAAACAGTCAAGTGGCTGTTGAATACAGTACTTGAGCGAGACTGACTGATATATTCCACGGTCGAAAGAAAGGTGCAATATCCACAACTTAAAAAGCGAGTAGGTTCGATTCGAAATTTGATTCGATACGAAATCATTTGCCTAATTCGATTCGAGATTCAATTCGACTCGAAATTTGAGATTCTCAGGGGGCCTACTTACGTCCATGAACCAGGGCGTAGCTAGAAGTTCCTATTGAGTGGGGGCCATACTTTTTTTAGGGGGGGGGGTTGTGGGGGTGGGGTGGGTACCATGACGATATATGCCAAAGACATATCCGTAGACCGTAGGCCTTAGGTGGGATGTATATGACCCTCTCATTGGAGGAGGTTCGTGGGCTTCGCCACACCCCTGACAATGGGTGGGCCATCCCAATGATGGGAGTTCTGGGGCCTCCGACGAGAAAATTTCGAAAATTCAATCTCCTGAGACTGAATCCGGGACGCTCTAGATCTGATGCTTCAATTTTTCCGTTTTTAGGGTGGGAGGGCACTGTAATTTTGAAGGGGGCATGGCCCCATAGAAGCGCCCCCTCCCCCGGCTACGCCACTGCAATGAAGTAACATACAGATCTTGCAGTAAATCTGGTTTACCTAACGAATCGCCCGCATCGGCCCGCGTAATATGCAAATTCAGCAGTTGAAAAAATATTATATTTCAAAAAATTTAAACAAAACCATATCCTGTGACCCCTCGTTTGAACGAGCTCGTCGAGCTCGTTCCAAAAAGGGGTCGCATGATAGGGTTTTGTTGAAATTTTTTGAGAAATTTAAAAATATAATATTTAAAATAATAAATTTTGATATCGTCTGCGTTGGGTAAATGGTTAAGATCGTAATAAAACTTATTAAAATACTGTGGCTCTTCTATATAGCTCTGATATTCATTTCTTGGAAGCCAAGTGCGCTTCCTTGGCGTCCGAACAGATCAGAACGCTGCAATGACTCGATTTATGACAAATTCAAGAAAATACGTAGCAGGTTATTGTTAGTGTCCGGTATTTTCCAGCAAAAAGGCAGTATGTTGCATCTTGCTATCACCTTTTCGTAATTCGTTTGGTCATGGTGAGTATATCAACTGGGGCTAGAACGCGGAATCCTTCGCTCCACCCTTCCCTCAGCCTATCCACATATTTCACAAAATATGAAACAACACTGTTGTGCATGCAATGAGACGAGGGACGGTAAAACATGGTTAGGTCAACATGCGATGAGACAAGGGAGAATGAGAGAGAAAGCAAGAAAGAGATAGAGAGAGAGAGAGAGAGAGAGAGAGAGAGAGAGAGAGAGAGAGAGAGAGAGAGAGAGAGAGACAGAGACAGAGACAGAGACAGAGAGACAGAGGGGGGGGGGGGAGAGAGAGAGAGAGAGAGAGAGAGAGAGAGATTAGGTCAACATTATCATAGCTAATGTATCATTACACCATAATTTCACCGCCCCGAGAATCAGGGTGGGGGCACTCGCGACTCAAATACGACCTGAAATATGTATTTCTCTTTTGTTTCCCTCGTTGCGATCTTATTGGTTATTAACAGAGAGGGGGTGTTCAGACTCATTAATTTTAAGATGTGGTCAAGGATTCCCTCAAATGATTTGTCTCTTCCGCGATCTTTAAAATCGAGGAAAGCGTACAGATTTTACCCGATGTTTAGCAAATTGTCCCTCTCAGTTTATCTGCTGAACATTTAAAGCTCTCCTTTGTTTCAATTCAAATGAAGGGCCAAAGCGACCAATAGTATAATGTGTACCTGCCTTAATGACTACTACACGTTTTGAAAAAACACATTTGCACACAGGACTATTAAGCTCATAAGTTGTTGAGGCGCACTGAGCAGTCGGTTAGCGAATCGAACTTCTGATTGGGTGCTCGTATGCTAGAATATTATCTAGAGTCACTGTGATTTAACACCCGAGTAAGAGAGTATATTGTTGGCGTTGCGATGGCATTTTGGTGGTACCCATGCCTCTACAGAGGCGCACCCAGACCCTTACGTGGATGGTGAGTGTGGATTATAACTCGCTGTAAGTAAAAATGAGCAATGACGTAATTGCCAAAAGCGGTTAGTTTTGCCAACTTTCGTCGTGGACCAGATGTTCTTGGCATGCCACACCACGACATTCCTGGCGCGTAGCCAGGATATCAAAGTTAGGAAGAGGGGGGGGGGGGGGCAAGAGCAATATCGTGGGGGCATACAGAATATGATTCGCTGCACATCATGAGAGCCCCATGGCGGCGAATGGGGGCGAGCACAATGGGGGGGGGGGGGGGTGTCCCCTCTCGTTGGAAGGGATCCGGGTCCTTCCCTCAGGAAGAATGTTGAAATTTGAGACAACACCCCCCCCCCACCCAAAAAAACAAAAAAACAAAAAAAAACGCAGTTTCCTTGACTTGACTAATGCTGACTAACTAGTTGTGGAATACAGCAAATAATTTAACTCCTGTTGATGACGGATATTCCTGCCAAGGACACAAAATCTCTTGCGACTGAAATAAGTATAATTTGAGAATATTTAACCAAATACCCCAATGTAAACTGAATGTGTGTATTCACTAATGAATGTCTGGTGTTAAAATTAAATGAAATTCTCATCAAATCTAGTCATGACTGCTTCACAGCAGTCATGTCTAGATTTGATAAAAACTATGTTGAAAATATTCAGCTGGTTAGGAGTTAATGCTAGTGCGCTGGGTGTTCCACTTCGAAGAATAAAGCTACACAGTGGAGTTTAGTGTATTATGCCACGATTGCTGTGTGCTTTCAACGTCACCCGACACAATAGAGACATTGAGAAATGTGCTAGATACACCACGGGTGGAAACTAGCCAACATGTAAGAACGTCATACAAGAGCGCAAAAGAGTGTAAATTGAAGGTGATATTTTTTTTAACCCTTTAGCGAGCGTAACGACCAAAACCGACCAGCGCTATTCACAAAAATCACCATTCAATTTTCATTATTTTTTTTATTTTTTGTCTCAAAAACGTAGCTTATAACCCCTCATTGGAACGAGCTCGTTGAGCTCGTTCCAATAAGGGGATATAAGCTATGTTTCTGAGGCTAAAAATGAAAAAAACATTGCTTAATTTTGTTTTCAAGTGTCGTCTGCCTTTCGTGTTAGATAAAGGGTCCAAAATATAAGCCTTATCCCACTTTATTCAACTTCAGTCGTAGTACAAATACACAACACAAAACGGGTACAGTACTTGTAACAGGAATTAACGAACTTGGAGATTTTCCTTATCTCAGGAGCGCATTCGACGTTCGTGATGTACAGGAACAACTCCAACTGGAGTCTTTGATTCCAATCCCCCGTACTCCACCCTCGATGTGCTCTGTCACAGTACATGCTGCAATCCAGCAGAAATAAATCACAGTAGTTGGACATGCACGAATCGACGGGAATTGGCTCCACAGCCCAAAGGTACCCAGTAACCCAGAGGTATGGAGCTTCATTAATTTTTTTTTAAACGAAATTTTTTAATAATTAAATTTAATTCTAATTGCTATGACGTCATACCCCTACCGCCTCTTAAGTTCGATAAATTTAATTTTATTTGCTATGACGCAATATCCCTACCTCCTCTTAATTTCAAACAATTGCTATCACGCAGTACACCACCCCTCCCCTCTCTGAATTTTAATTGGTTTTACGTTGCCCCCAAACAATTGAATGACGTATCATCATTCATGATGTAGTGAGTAGAGTTCATCAGAACAAGCTTGCTTCGGATACAGAGATTTGAAAGTAAGTATTTTGTTAGATTTTTCATTTTTTGTAGGTTTTTGTTTATATATTTTATGTAATTTGTTTAAGGGGAGTATTTAGGTTGATTTGGGTGGGTTATGTTAAATTGCGTTGGTTGTGTCCCTTGAAGATTTAATTTACGTTGACCTTTTTCGTGTGCGTCGGCTGATTTGCTGGTTTGGGGTATTTATTATTGCATTTATAAACATGATTGGTATGTGTTCAGCTGTTGTCCAAACGGAGGAGAGTATGGTATGGTTACTAAAGGGGGTCGGGGGGGGGGGGGGGTGAGTCGAGGGGTGCAGGTGCAGGTGGGGGAGATCGAGGATACAGAGGCGTGTAGACAGTGTGATATGAGGTATGGTGGTGGTCGGCCAATGGACAGGAGTGGGGTGTGTGCGAACTGCAGGGATATTTTACAGTTGTGAGAATTGTGTTGGAGATGAAGGGGAGGTTGTGGAGGGCTGGTGTATCTGGTGTCACACCGTTGAAGGTTACCTATGATGGTGAGGTGAAAGGTGGATGGAAGGTCGTTGAGGACTCAAGGAGGAAACTGGGAGGCAGGAAACTTGGGAGGAAAAATGTTTGATTTGGGAGGTGTAATTGAGGAGGGGGAATCCAGTAGGAACATTCGGAAGGTGAAGTCAGGACAGGGCTGCGTAGAGTCAGGAGGCCAGAGTCGCGTAAAGCTGCCAAGGTTGCTAAGCGTTGTTTAGAGAACAGGTTCAGTGTTTTAGATTCCGATACCCTTGGGGATGACGAGGGGGACATTGAGAGGGGAGAGATGGTTGCTGATGTTGATAGGACAGATGGGGTAAGGAGGGCGTTGAAGAGAAAGAGGGAGTCGTAGGTGCGTAAAACGAGGCGAGTTGCAGATGATATAGGAACTGGGGAAGAAGAAGAAAATTGTTTGTAGCGGGGAATAGCATTGTACGTGGGATTGACAATGTGGTTTGTTGTCCTGATAGTTCTAATCGAAGGGTCTTATGCTTTCCGGGGGCGAAGGTGGAGGGTCTGAGGGACCGAGTAGATAGTATTGTGGCAGGGTCAGGATCGGATCCGGTAGGGGTGGTCGATGTGGGGACCAACAATATCAGGGAGAGAAGGTTAGTAAGTTTGGTGGAGTCGAACAGAGGTTTAGTCAGCAAACTGCTCAGTAGGAATGCAAGAGTAGTTGTATCCGGGGTACTTCCCGTCCTTGCAGGTGGGCGCGAACGGAAGTCAATGATTTTGGCGCTGAATGAGGAGTTGGATAACTACTGTGTTGACCTGGGAATACCTTTATCGACCATTGGGACACGTTTTGGGGCAATGCGAGTATGTACGAGAGCGACGGGCTGCATCTTAGCAGGATAGGGACACGGGTATTGGGGGATAACATTCTACAAGTAGCGGAACCTTTTCTGAAGAGGAGCGGGATTGGATAGCATTTAGCAAGAGGGGACACAGGTGAGGTGAACAAGACCGAGGGGGGGGGGGGGGGGCAGAATAAATTTACCAAGGCTAGCGTCAGAAAACAAAGAGATCAGTAGACGGAAGCCAACGAATCTCGGTACCCTGAAAGTGGGTTATAGCAACATCCAGGGTCTCCACCGGAAAGTAAGTGAACTTGCTACATTGATCGAGGCAGAGAACTTTGATGTCATGGGCTTAAGCGAGACGTGATTAAGACTCGAGGAACGGGTAGACCAAGTAAGGGGATGCGTGGGGATAGGTGTAGGGCGAAGGGAAGGCCAGGAAAAGGGAGGAGGGGTAGGCATGTACATTAAAGAAGATTTAAAACCGTCGCTGATCAAAGACCTGGAAGATGTCAGCACCTCGGCTGAGGTATCGAAAGAAATTGAATGGTAAAGATCAATCTAAGAAGCAAAAGTATTGCCCTTGGGATTGTGTACTGTGCGGTGGAGGGAAGCAAACCCGAGTGGAATAATTCGATATACTCAACACTAAGATCCAATATCACAGAACTACAAGACAGGGGTCTCGGTATAATTTTGATGGGTGACTTTAATGGACACATAGGTGATAAGGAAGAAGGCACAGACGGCGGGGATAAGAAAGTCAACTGGAATGGGAGGAAGCAGTTGAACTTAACAAATGAGCTCGGTCTGAAGATCCTGAACAGGGACGCGAGATGTAAGGGGAAATGGACCGTTGGACAGGAACGATAGAAAAGCAATAATCGACTAGATTCTCACAGATATTAATTTATAGAGAGAGGTGGTAGGGGTAAATGGATGATGAGGGTAAAAAGGAGTTGGATGGTGATCACAACTTGATTACAGTGACGATCAGGACCAAAAACCTAATAAAAAGCAAAGGAAGCTTTAAGGAGTTTGGGAACTCAAAAAGGATGCTGACTGGGCGAAGTTTGAAGAAAAATTGACCGCACACAACGGGAGTAGTGTCCAGAAAATGGCCGACGCCATAGTTGCAACCTAGTGGAGGCAGGAATGGAAAGTGTTGGAAAGATTAGGGTGCCAACGCGGGAACTTGGATACAGAGTGAACGAAGAACTGAAAAGGGTCATAAAGGGTAGAAAAGCTAAATGTGCTGCATACAGGAGAAGTAGAAAACTCAAGGGGGCGGAAAGCAACGAGGCCATGGTAGCAAAGGAAGAATACATCAAGCACGAAATAAAGTCAATAAGATTAAAGACGATAATCGGAGAGTGCGAAATATCAGTCTTATTAGGACGATAAGAATGACTTGGGGGGGGGGGGGGGGGGGGGTGTCGAGTTCGAACGTATTTTGGAAATGGGTGAATAAACGTAACAAAGGAAGTCACCCACAGAGTATTAAAGTAGATGGCAGAGATACAGACGATCAAGATTAATCGCATCAGAACAAGGCAAGCACTGGGGAAAGGTAAACGATAAGCGATGGGTCATGGGGAACCCACCGGAGTGTCCGCACTAGGGGCGAGGAAAATTTATCGAACTTCGTGGGCAGCGAAATTAAAACTGAGGAGGTGCGAAAGGTGATCTCAAAACTAAGGAATGGACAAGCGGGAGGGTGGACGAAATTCCCAACGAGTTTCTCAAAAAGGGGGAGAGGAACTCTGTGAAAGCCCAACTGCCCTATTCAATTTAGCCATAGAAAAACAAGAGGTCCCCAAAGAGTGGTGAGAAAGCAAAGTGACATATATTCACACAAATGAGGAAAAAAGACGTTTTGGATAACAATCGAAGGATCTTCGTCAGTAGCAACATTGGAACTGTTTTCTCTAAGTCTTGTATGGGAGATTGGAGGAGGTGATTGAGGAGAATGTCTTTTGGGGAGAGATTCAGGGTGGCTTCAGAAGGGAAGGAGAGGCACTGACAATCTTTTCACGCTATCACAAATGATAGAATCCGCAAAAGAAAAAAAAGAAAAAGTTGTTTTTGGCCTTTTTGGATGTTAAAAAGGCATACGATGGAGTATGGACGGAGGGTACGTGGCGAAAGCTTGAGGCTCTGGCTTGGGAGGCGATTTTGTTGGAGTTCTGAAGGCATTATATAAAGATATACAGAGTGAATTTACCCTGGGTAACATAACAATAAACGTGCGCCTATGGTGGTAGGCCAAAACAGGGCTGTATCCTTCCGCCAATTCTGTTTGAATTGTACACCAAATGTTTAGGAAATGAACTCTTGCGTAGATGTATTATGAATAAATACTTGCCAGTCAACAGCGGTCCACTCCTCCATTATGCCTTCATAATTTGTGTTAGTATAGTCCCATATCTGACGAGTGTGCTTATTTTTAAAGTTTGTTTATTTTTGATGATATGTATCAGTTTTATAGTTATGTACCCCGGTAGATGGTATCTTACAAGATCTGAAAAAATGGTTCGGACACTCCAACTTTGTGTATCGGAACTGTTTCAGTACAGAGAAATAAGTCCAGGAGTGAAGAAGAATTTTCAGTAACATACATAGGTAGTACTATTTGCTGCTCAAGAGAACGTGACCTGGATATTTCGTATATATGTTTACGAGTGTAGATGAGTTGGGCTTCATTAAAATCATCGTCACAACTATATTTTGAAAGTTAGTGGCAGTTGCACTGTCAATAGACAGCTCAATATCATTCCACAATGCAGTGGGAAGGTTGGGTGGACGGTAGAATGCCCCCAGTAAGAGCTTATTGTTTGAAAATGGAGAGTGGGCGAGTTCTGCATTCCGGAAGGTAGCAGCAAACTTCTCAGTGTAGGAGAGACAGGTGTTTACGAGTATTTGGGGGTAAATACAAACATTACAGGAAGAGGCATCTACCGAAACCACACAAATAAATTGATTCTGAAGGGGAAGTGAATCCTTAACCAAATGAAACGTATAGGGAGAAACAGTTTCAATAAGGTTTTCGTGGGGAAAACCATTTGGGAAATGGTGCGTCTGCCAAGTATAACATACGGTACGGAGGTGGTACCCCTAAACCAGACGGCCGTAAAGAGCTTGGAAATCCTAAAGAACGATGCAGGTCGATGGATAACGGGGTCGGGTAATGCTGCAGCGCTAGAAGCAATCAGGGGTGAGTTCAGGTGGATGAGGATAAAGGACAGGATAGACCTGTTGAAACTCGGTTATCTTAATTATTTGGTAAATCTCCCCGACAGCCGATGGTGTAAGGTGATGTTCCTGAGAATTTTCAACTCAAATATCAAGACGGGGTGGATGGTCCAAGTGAGGGAGCTAGTAGAGAACTACTCATTGGAGATCTCGGACCTGGATGTTGGGGCAAACCAGGGTAAAAAAATTGTCAAAGAAAGGGTCACGGAGGATTGTAACCGTAATTGGCGAGAGGGGGTCAAATCAAAGAGGTCTTTGGGTGGCCTGAGTGATAAATGTTGGGGTGCATTACTGATATTGAGCGATCCTGAGGTACATTATTACTGGTAGGGGCGGAGCTCATAGAGGGTCCAGGGTTACATTCTTCGTCACCAGAGAGAATAACTGTGACAAAAAGCCAAAGAAGTGCTAGGTAGCAAGTAACTGGAGTTAGCAATGTAAGTGGTGGAGTTTAGGCCTCTTTCTATAGAACAGTGTATCTACCTTATTGTGTACTTTTTTTCTGCCACTGTTTTGATAAATGATATTATGGATGTGAAGATTGAGGAGTTTCTGAAGGGTAGGAAAACATCTGAAAAATAAACATGTTATAAGAATAATGCACCATGGAAGCGGCAAGCCTGTCATTCTCAAACCAACACAGAATAGAACGCACATTGTAGATACTCCATGCAGGTCCGGACGTGTTCTCCTCGCATAGCCACAAACGTGGAACCGGTCTATCCTGGCAGATGGGGTAACTGTTGGGGACTTGAAGATCCCAGGGCTATTTTTGGCAGACGATATGGTGCTAGTGTCAGAAAGCTGATTGGGACTAGCAAAAATGCTGGAATTGTTAGGAAATATGAGAACAAATGGAGACTCGAACTAAATGAGAGCAAAAGCAAAGTTATACCCGTGGGCCGTAAAGTGGACCCTACCCGAAGGTGGAGAGTGCGGGAGTTTTGTATTCCGGAAGGTAGCAGCAAACTTCTTAGTGTAGAGAGACAGGTGACTACGGGTATCTGGGGGTAAATATAAACATCACAGGAAGAGGTATCTACCGAAACCACACAAATAAATTGATTCTGAAGGGGAGACAAATCCTTAACCAAATGAAACTTATAGGGAGAAGCAGTTTCAACAAGGTTGTCGTGGGGCAAACCATTTGGGAAATGGTGAGTCTGCCAAGTATAGTATATGGTACTGAAGTGGTACCCCTAAACCAAACGGCTGTAAAGAGGTTGGAAACACTGCAGAACGACGCAGGCCGATGGATAACGGGGTCGAGTAATACCGCAGCACTAGAAGCAAACAGGGGTGACCTTGGGTGGATGCTGATCAAGGACAGGATAGACTTATTGAAACTCGGTTATATTAATTTTTTGGTAAATCTTCCCGACAGCCGATGGTGTAAAGTAATGTTCCAGGGTATTTTCAAGTCAAATATCAAGACAGGGTGGGTGGTCCAAGTGTGTGTGGGGGGGGGGGGGGGGAGGTGGGGTAATAGAGAACTACTCATTGGAGATCTCGGACCTAGACGTAGAGGCAACCCAGGGTAAACAAATTGTCAGAGGAAGGGTCATGGGTGATGGCAACCTTAATTGGCGAGAGGGCGTCAAATCAAAGAGGTCTTTGTGTGGTCTGCGTGAGCAAAAGAAGCCTGGTTTTGAAGAATACCTTGATGGCACCTTGGGGGAGGGGGTTCACTGTTGTTCAAGCTGAGGTAGCGGTCCCTGGCGCTAAGGGGGAAAATTGGGAAAAACAGTGAAAAGGGGAGCCAGATGTGTAATTTAGACGTGGTGGAGACCCTGGAACACTTTCTTCTAGAATGCCAAAAATACCAGTCTAAAAGAATAATATTCACTGGGAGTATAATGGGGAAGTAGGATGGGAGAATGAAGGACACGCGGTTAGTGAGTGACTTAAAGGAGAGGGTTAATATGCTAATTGGAGGGATTGGGAAGAATGGGACAAGGGATGTCATCAAGCAGTTCGTCTCCGAGTGTTGGGAGGAGAGAAGAAGCGAGAAAATAGGGAGGCAGTTGGGAGCACAGGGGTAGCCACGGCCTTCTCGACCGAGAACCGCGACAAATCGGCGGCCGGCCAAAGTATTATTATTATTATTATTTAAATTAAATTTTAAATTAAATTTAAATGGCTTAACACTTATAAATATCAACAATTAAAAAGCTGTTGGTCTTCAATAATTTCCTTGAAAGAATCTATCAAATCGATAATTAATTTTGAAGTATTTAAATTTATTTATAAAAACATCTCAAAATGTCTTCAAAAATAAAATGGCGCAGCAGTTTGTTAGAAGTACATGCATAATGGCATCCCTCGATGAAGCAACATTGGATAGTGTCAGAGCGGGTAATTGGGGGGGGGGGGGGGGGGGGGGGGGGAGCGCTATTGTGTTTTTGAAGAATGGGTCGCCTTCCCTTTTTATTTTGATACATTTAAACATCAGTGAACTTTAAATATCGGCGGCATGTTTTTTTTTTTTGGTAATACAAATTATTTATTAAGGTCTGTCGCTTATCAAAACACCCTTAGGTGTGTTTAACAGTTAATTGTGTTAAACAAGTTCAGCTACTTTTTTCTTATAGAAATTGCTACACTCAAGTAAAATTAATGTTCAGCCACAATTTTTCTTAAAGGTGATAACCATAATTGCTTTTAATTGTTAAATTCAAGTGCAAAAGGAAAGGTGACAGAATGAAGGTGTTAAATCTGCGGTTCAAAAATGTTCATTTTTCGATGTTTACTGAAGAATAAGCCAGCCATCTAACTGGGCATCCTCTGCTTAACCCCTAAAACTTGAAATAACTAACATTCTCCAACTGCCCACGTGGGGGCACAGTAGCGCTGTGTACTGAGGCGTACTGCACGTACATGGGAACCAGATCAGGCAACGACTAAATTTTGATCTCCGTTTTCGTGCCATCCTTTATAACAATTGCTGGATTTGTCCCTGAAAATCTTGCAGTTCAGTTAATGAACTCTCAGTGTAATGGAACCTGAATTGTACTGTGAAGGGTGCTTTTTGTGAAGGACATCGACGTACCCTTGACTAAGGTATGGCCCTGACCCAAATTACAAGTCACGTAGTTGTCATATTCATTGAAACAAAACATAACCCGTTATATTAATAGTGAAAGACTGAGTCATGGAAAAAATAAAACCAGTGAAGTAATTACTATCGGTGAAATTCAATGAAATGTTTCTGTTGACATGTTGACAGTCTTGTATTTTCACTGCATGGTTGAGATTCCTAATCTTGTTTTGTAACATGTGTACTTAATGAAATGTGTTTTTTAACAAAACACGTTACCTGTGAAATATAATTCCACGTAATGTATTCCGAAACGTTTTTCACCACTTTAAAGAGAAATAAACGAATCGCTCCGTAAGCTGTAAATTGTTTCGGGCATTCAGATATTGCATTTAATGTCTTCACTCCAGAGAAATTGAGGTCAGACCTGTACGGAGTTATTTTCGTATCAAAAATCATTCCACAACTTAGCCCTTTTGAACCGGAGCGACCGCTTTTCCGGCCCAGGCACATGATACGCCATAATTTATTTAAGGAGGATGTCTGCTAAGTGAATGTGTGGTATAGACCAATCATATTTTCAATATAATATACGGATAATATACTGGGACATCTCCTTCCAGGCACAGACTTCACAACGCTCTTATGTGGTTCCGAGCAATATGGTAACGAAGACAATCGTCTCATTTTTGAGACTGTACAGAGTTTTATTTTGGCCAGTGGTATAGGTTCAACTGAATGACAGAAAAGCGGATGGCCGATCCTTACATGATGGTATCCATACCATCGATTAGACGGTGCGTAGCAGCCACCCCCAATCACATCCTGGCTCGGCTATAACTCGCCTGGACGTGGATGAAGCTCTCACCGCATGGTGTAGTACCATACGTAGGGTGTGGGACAAAGTCCCTGTGTACCTTGCCTCCAGGCGGTTCGGCCGACAGCTGACAATTGTATAAAATTACCTTCTGATTAGTGTCCACAAAATGGCTTACACAAACACATTATTCCAATTTTCTGAGATCATATTGGACGCGATGGGGGCCCTGGGTAATGAAAAAAGGAGACTTCTGCATTTTTATCAACGCAAACGACTCTTACATCGCGTCCACTGTGTAATACTCGAAATTTCCAATGATTGTCCACACACGCGCTACTGTATTCTGGGATCGGTTGGACTGTGTTGGGTGAATACGAGCCCGACTGGGCTCGTGTTCGCTCGAACCAGCTGGTTTGGACTGGCTTGCTGCCCCGGCAACGGCACACTGGAATCGGTGGGTTGGGGTCCGGCCTCAGTTGGCTGGTTGAGTGAAAGCGAGCACGACAGGGTCCGCGTACGCTCGGCCCAAATAGTTTAGTTTGGTTTTTGGCTCGGCTGAATTCGGGTTGTGGTATTGCGTTCTACTATGTGATTGTCCATGGGATTGCCAGGAGGCACCGAGAGGGACGTCGCGGTTGTGTCCTTTCTGATTTGGGAGAATGATTCTGTTAACATCCGTTCCTCTAATTGGATTTGAATTTTGCCCCCTGTATTTATATACCCCAAACTCGGAAAGTGGCGCGCTTTGTGGACAATCCATCCACCTCCATTGCTTCAATGCGGGCTACTTGGGCTAGTACAACTATCATATATCTTTGTTGGTTTTGTTTTTTTTTTCTTCGCACTATTAAAATTAACATTTATTCTCTCTCTCTCTATCTCTTCTCTCTCTCTCTCTCTCCCTCTCTCTCCCTTTCTCTCTCTCATTCTCGTAAACCTATATTTCCAATAGATACTAGAACAAACACATAGTGACCCAGCTCCTTGACAAACTTATTGATCAATATACACTTGCTATCTGTCACATCTGATCTAATCTGTTTGTAATATTAATATATATATGGAAACGACAACAATAAGCCTGTGGCTTACTGTCGAATCCAATCCACATACTATTGTACATTACTACCTGATACTATTGGAAATAAATATTGTTTAAACCAATTTTTTTAACGTGCAGCTCTGGAGCTGCACGTTGAAAATATTAATTGGCCTTTCCCCAAATAATGAATACGGACTCTTTCCAATTGCTGCTATTAAACTGATACGAAAGATACCGCCGATGTTTAAAGGGTTAACGAACAAAACTCTCCAACATTACCATTGTGTGTTGTTATACCTAGAATGTGGAACAGACCCTCAACTATCTTGGGGGTTTTGGAGCGGCGGGAACCCATGTTCGAGGGCGCCGGGAACATCTGAGGGCAGGGGGCTGGGGTATAAAAAGGGCATCCGACCCTGGGTTTGAGTTTAGACCGAATACATGGGTATAAACAATTGGCTAGACTTGACTTTATTAGTATCCATATTTCATACTCAATTGGCAGTTGAGTGGAAATTCGTGACATTAAAAATAAATAAATAAATAAATAAATAAATAAATAAATAAATAAATAAATAAATAAATAAATAAATAAATAAATAAACCAGGAGTTTAAAATGTATCATAAATTGTAATGTGACATGCAACAGTATTGACATTATAATTATATATATCGTCTTCTGGGAAGAATAAGATGCTACCTGCAAAGCTAAAGCATTGAGAATGGCACGATGTTCCACTCAAGTGGAATATAAAGCTTTAGGATTCACCCTACCGATTGTATACCTTCTATGTTTAGTGATTTTCGACCAGCCTCCGCCATTATTCTGATACACCCCCGCCCCCACCCCCCCCCCCTTCCATTGGCATTGACACACGTAAAATACGCCAGAAAAGGAAACTCAAGAGTTTCTCAGTTACACTTCTCGGAAAGTAAGGCACACATATACCTTTGCGACCCCAACCCTTCGGTTTCAGTCCTTCTCGTTTCCGGCTCACCTTCATGCTTTCAATTGTTCATGTTTGCCGACGAGGACATGAATCTGGCCAACCGTTTTTCTTACTTTTCTTATTTATGCAAGGAAACTACAATCACCGAAGTTAGCACTACAATCATCTAAACGTTGTCCGACCCACATATTACCAAACTATCTCCTACGGGTGACAGTATTGTGATTGTGGAGAGGCCTGCAAGTTATTGTTTTTTAACAACTGGACACTTTAAGTCGTGTCTACCGCCAGTGTTAGTAGTAGGGATGCGCTTTTCGATACCGCCTGGCTACGTACCCCAGAGATACGTTGTACCTCAGAGGTATGGAGCTTTGTTAAAAAAATTAATAATTTTAATAATTTTAATTGCTATGACGTTGTATCCCCACCCCTCCCCTCTCTTAAATTTAGTTTTAATTGCAATGACGTCATACCCCTACCCCTCTTAAGTTCGATAAATTTAATGTTAATTGCTATGATGCAATAAGCCTACCCCCTCTTAATGTCGAACAGTTCTATGATGCAGTACGCCCACCCTCTCCCCTCTCTGAATTTTTATTGGTATGACGTAGGCCCCTAACAATTGAATGACACATGATCATTTAAATGAAATTTTAAGAATTTAAATGGCGTAACAAGCTGTTCTTCAATAAGTTTCGTTAAAGAATATATCAAATGGAAAGTTAATTTTAAATTAAATTTAAATGCCGTAACATTTATAAATACCAACAATTGAAAAAGCTGTTGGTCTTCAATAATTTTCGTTAAATAACCTATGAAACGGATAATTAATTTTAAAGTATTTAAATTTATTAACAATTATTATAACATGTTGTCTTGAAAAAACAAAATGGCGCGTCAGTTTGTGAGAAATACATGAAAATCACATGCTTCAATAAAGCAACATTGGAAAGTGTCAGAGCGCATTATTGAGGGACATATTGTGTTTTTGAACAATGGATCACCTACACCTTTGTTTTGATACATTTAAACATCAGTGAAATTTAAATCTCCGAAAGATTCTTCACTTGGGGATGCGATGTGCATCCCACAATTGGATCAGGTTTGGTAGTGTTTTATTGCTCGTACGCGTACTGCCCGAACTGGACTGGTGGCTGCTCGGCTGGTCTTGTTTCCTACTTCTTTTGTTTCTTCCGTTTTTATCTTTGGCGGCAGAGGTGGGGGTGGAGGTGGAGATTCCCTGACTTTTGGCGATCGAAGCTGTGGATCCGTCGTGGTTTGAGCTAGCGTTGTTGCCAAAACGACGTTGAATTGTTTTGTCAGCTGGTTTTCCATGTCATTTATGTACTCATTTCGGAGAGTGGCATCTCTCTTGGCTTTTCCATGAGCTCTATCGTTTGTTTTATCTCTTCAGCGGGAGAGCTGTGTGTTGACTCTTCAGTTCCCACGACCTATTGTTCCAGCTCGTGGGCTTGCTTATTTCTTCATCATTTTCCTCTTTAGCGTGGGGGTCCAGGCTGGAGATGGAACTGGAGATAGAGACATTTGATGTATGGTTGGTTTTTCCGGAGGGCTAGAGACGTGGATTTCCATCTCCTCTTCCTTCTCTTTACATGATTCTTCGGTCTTCTTTTTTTTTCCAGGCCTCTGCGCGCTTGGCATCCCGGCGCATTGAGGACGGGCTTTTCTTCTTCTTCTTGCACTTGGTCCTCTAGACATTCTCTGGGTGTGGACCAGAACCGACTGGGCAAAGGAACTACCACTCCACAGAGACTGAGAGACTGATGGTCTGGCTGCTGACTTGTTTTGGTCTCATTGTTGGAGTCATTCCAGGTGGTATTGGAAAGTCCAAGATGACGTGGCAGGTATCACCAGAAACATGGATGGTCCAGTTTCTTGTGTTACCCACATTCAGACATTTTAGCATGCCCAATAGCTTTTGTGGAAAGGTCATTCTTGCTGTGGTTAGTGATGCTCACGGAGAATCTAGAGGAGCGTCAGAACTGATCGACAGTCGACAAAACCGTTATGTGGTTATTCGGCCGTAGGCCGGATTTGGCCCAATTGGGTCCGGGTGGCTCGGACCTATTGGAGGACCCTTCATCCCACCTTGTGAGTTTTAATTTTCCGCTTATCGAGTTTTGTTTCTTCGAGATTCTCTTGGTTGTCTAATGTCTTTATTAGCACAAGTGCAGTCTTGTGTTGTATTTTCTTGACAAGCTTGAACGCAAAGGACGTAGACCAATGTGGAAGGAACCAGGCCTCCCTGAGAGGTACTACCAACCACTGTCTGTTTGAGGTTCCAGCCCATTCAGCTTTTCTGGAGTTGCATCTTTTGTTATTGTTTTGTAATTGTTCTAGCGTTTTCCATTGTATTGTCTATTCCATGGCTAGGTCTTGTGGTATTGAGCTATCTTTTAGTCTGGTAGTGGTCTTTCGCTGAAGGTCTGCGTATCCTGATGTTGTTGGCAACTGTCTGGGGTTGTTGATTTGTAGTATGTATTCTTGTTCTGGTTCGCTGTTGTTGATTTGTGATATATTTGTTGTTGTTGTTCTTTTTCTTCTTCTTCTAAGTTGTTGGTTGGGGGACAACTTAGAGTGAACCCTCCGAGTGACGTGTACCAATGTGAGAAGGTTTGCTTCCCTGAGAGGTACTACCACTGTCAAGTTGTCGTGTTCATTCTAAGAGGGACTTGTTTTTTCCGTTTTCTTGTAGTTGTGTTCTTGTGGTTAGTTCCTCAAATAGTGAGCTATCTCTTAGTCTGGCGATGTTCTTTAGTTGAAGGTCGGCGTATCGTTCCAAGACGATTGGGACGTTTGTGGTTTCACGAGGGTAATTTGTCGCTGTATCTCTACGAAGCATGAGGGCTGTTCGGATTGCATAGTTCTCTGTGCCTTGTATCTCTAGAAGTGTTCATTTGCAGGTGTTTCTTCGGGTGATTGCCTCGTTTCTAGTTCTGGACTTGGATATGGAGATTTTCAGTAGTCTCGTCGCGTTGGTGCCCCAGTTTGTTCCTCGAAGTCTCTTGAGTAGGCCGATTCTTTTCCTTGCCTCATCGCAGATTCTTTTGCGTGGCCATCGCAGATTCTTTTGTGTGGCTACGCAGGGTGAGACTTTTGTCTAAGGTAATGTCTCGTAAGTCGACTTCGTTGCGTTGTTCAGCGTCTTCCCCAAATACGGTAATTTTGATATTTGGCTCGGTTCTTTTGTTGTGGAAGAGGATTAACTGCGTCTTTGTTGTGTTTAGTTTTATGCTCCATTTTGCGCACCATCTTTCAATGTCATTTAGGGTTTTTTGTAGTCTTTTTTGGATTATGGTAACTCTTTTGTTTGATGTCCCGAGTCCTAGGTCGTCAGCGAATTGGGATGCTTGCACTTTGTTTCTTGGGTTGTCAGGAAGGTCGTTTACATAGATTACAAACAATAGTGGGCTGAGGACCGATCCACTCACACTGGCCTGCCTCTAGTTCCACCGGTCTAGATGTGTGGCTGTTTATTTTCACTTTCGTGGTTCTGTTGTTGAGGAAGGTTAATATTATTCTGATGATCTTGGTGGTAGCTTCATGCTGCTGAGTTTGTATTTGAGTCCATCATGCCAAACGACGTTAACCCTTTACCTAACATGAAAAGCAGACGACACTTGCAAAAAAAATTCTTGAATAACTAAATTTTTTCATTTTTTGTCTCAAAAACATAGGTTATGACCCCTCGTTGGAACGAGCTCGACGAGCTCGTTCCAACGAGGGGTCATAACCTATGTTTTTGAGACAAAAAATGAAAATATTTTGAAAATTAATTGGCGATTTTTGAGAATAGCGCTGGCCGGTTTTGGCCGTTACGTTGGGTAAAGGGTTAAGAAGTACAGTTGCGGTAATCCATTTCTTTGCTTGCCATAGTCTGATGTCTTGGGCAAGTCGTGTGACATATTCGATGCCTTCTTTGCCCTTTCTGTACGCTCTTTGCCATCTTTTGAAGAAGTTTGTGTTCTCTAGGTAGTTTAGTTATATGTTGTTTAGTGTCTTTTCAAATAGGTTGCCAATGCAGGGGAGTAGGCTGATTGGTCTGTGGTTTGTTGGAATTGTTTTCATCTCTGTTGGGCTTTGGTATCATTTTTCCGATTGCACTTTTCCAGGTCTGTGGGAAGTATCCTAGTCGTAGTCACCTGATGAAGACTATTGCTAGTTTATCGAAGAGTTTAGTTGGTGTCTGTTTTAGTATGGCGTACGTGCTATCATCTTCACTTGGTGCTGAGTTATTCTTGCATGATTTTAGATGGTGTTTGATTCTCGACAACTGAATGTCTCGCGAAATTTAAATGGCGGAGGCATGTTTTTTGTAATACAACTCATTAATTACGGTCTGTCGCTTGCAAAAACTGCCTTAGGTGTTAAACAATTAATTGTGTTAAACAAGTTCGGCTGCGTTTTTCTTATAGAAATTGACAGACACATGCAAATGCTTTTCAAACCTGTTTTTTTCTGAAAGGGGATGACAATAATTGCTTTTAATTGTTCATTGTTCGATTATTAGGCCGAGAGTCAGTTAAAGCGTTGTATGTGGGAATTAATTTCGATTTTGTGTGGAGTCTGAGTGGGGTAGTCAGTCGCGCTAGTTAAATTGACATGCTAACCTCAGCATCAATAATCTCTCATCCGAGTGGGCAGCGGGTAAAATGCGCGAACATTTATGTCTACCATGATCTCATGGGAACCAGCTTTTATCCAAATTAACACAAAATTAAAATAAATTTATACAGGTTTGTATAAGTCATAAAACAGTAAAGCAGCTGCTTTTGCATGAATGAATCTAATATATGTCGTAATTTAACAGAATGCCTGCAGAAAAATACGCTATTTCATTACAGGCGCCAGCAATGACAGACTTCATCTTGTTTTATAATTAAACGTACAGAGTTTACTCATTTTTTGTCAGCGAGTAGGTGTGATTTACTCAAAGTGTGACAAGTCTACTTGTCACCTATTACTCAGGATCTCAGCTTGTTGAAAATGCATAAATACATCACCATGCACCCTCGTTTTCCGACCAGGACACCATCCAGGAAGCTCACACCGCGGAGTCCGTGAAAAGCATCCTTGGGGAAAAGGTCAGGGATGACGAGCATCTAGCCCTTCTCCAACAAACGTTAAAGACCTTGGATAACCGCGGACTCTTGGAAAGTACGATTAGAGGAGCATTACAGAGTGTTAGCAACCACTATCTGCACACTACTCCAGAGAGCTCTCCATCACCGGCAGCTGCAAGGGCTAGACCATACCAACCTAGTCAGCCCTCCAGTACCCCTCCTTCAACACCACCAAAAGAGGTATCACCATCACAGCCTCCTCCTCCAAAAAAGAACAGGAGGAAACATAGACGGCGCTGAGTACCATTTCCATTTGCCATCTTTACCACGCCCAGACAACCCAAATCATCTACAGTCACAGAGGGTCGAAAGGGGCTTGTCCCCCATACCGTCCCTGCGCGCCTTCGGCGCGCGGAATCATTTCATTTCGATTTCGTTTTCGGCCATCATTCGCACCTCTGATTTCAGAGAGCGAACATCCAATCATGGAAATACCGGATAGATTGTTGAAGACTATTTCAGCCTTAGAGGTCTCTCGTCCTATCACCTGGACTGTTCAGGAGATATGAACGAGAGTCCACCTGTCTATGGAATTCCTAGTTGAAGAAGAGAAAATATCACCGCCCTCCTCGGGGAGAGGTAGTACCTTTGTTGAGAGGACCTCCTTTCGCACTGGTCCTCACCCGAAGAGGAAAGGAGGCCCTGAAAAGAGAAAGAGAAGAAAGAAGAGCCCGTCCACCAAGCGGAGGGATTCCCGACGCATGGAGGCATTCTTGGAGATGAAGAAAGAGAAAGGTGAGGAAAAGAAAGAGCCAGAGGCGGCCACCACTTCCCCTCCCACTCCCACAAACAGCCCCATCGAAATGCTGGCTTCCCAGTCGGTATTGTCGGATGTGGAAGAGTCTGTGGAGACTGAGGTGGAAATGGAAGCTGCCCTCTCGCCTCTTCCTGATCCCCACTCGCCTCTTCCTTCTAAACCAGAATGCCAGGACGCGGACGACAGGATAGAGAACATCTTACGGGAACACGAAATACAAGGGGACCTTCACAGACAACAGATGGACAGGCAATACCAAGTATTCCTCCAAAAAGTCGAAGAAGCCAAAAAACTAATAGACGCCAGGAATCTACAACAACAAAAGACTCAGCAATCACCCACAACCACTCCAGACTCGGCTAGGACCAGACCCTACAAAACTCAGCAACCACCATCAGGCAGCCCACCAACAACACCAACTACCACTGTCTCTCCTTCCAAACCTCCACCTCTGAAAAAGAAGCTGAAAAGACACAAGCGCCGCTAACATCCCACAACTTCTCCTCCTTTACCACGGTCTGACACTTTCAAATTCTACAGCTAATGAGGGTCGAAAGGGGCTTGCTCCCCAAATCGTCCCTGCGCGCCTTCGGCGCGCAAAACCATTTGATTTGATTCGGGGAGAGGCAGCAGCTTTGTCGAGAGGTCACACACTCACACTGGTCTACACCCTAAGGAGAAAATAATAATAATAACCGACCAACCAAGAAAAGACAATTAGAAACCGACACCCTGGAACTCTTCCTCCTCTGGTGCGACCTTCCATGATAATGATGATCTGCTGGACAACAAAATTGAGTGGTCGAAAGGGGCTTGCTGTAAACCGTCCCTGCGCGCCATCAGAGGGGGTATGGGTATTGCGTCATAGCAATTTAAATTAAATTTATCGAACTTAAGAGGGGGGTAGGGGTATGACGTCATAGCAATTAAAATTAAATTTAAGAGAGGGGAGGGGTGGGGATAATACGTCATAGCAATTACAATTATTAAAATTATTAATTTTTTCGCAACATTTCATAAAACTCCATACCTCTAAGGTACCACGTACCTCAGGGGCATGGGGTCAATCGATATCGAAAAGCGCATCCCTACTACTAGTGTTGCAATGCAGCAGGCGTTGTTGTTTTGACGGTCTAGTAGTGAGCCTGGAGAGTTTGGAAGTCTGAGCAGTTGTTTGAAGACAAGTATCGACTGCCTGAAAAGCAGACGACATTTGACGGGAAATACCTGTTAGGCTATTATTCGTGAACAGTCTTGAATAGCTTCACGCCCTTTCGCCACGTTTGTACGGGTTTATAATACTGGATATCCTGGGAATGTGAGGCTTTTCATGTAACCTTCTACTTAACGATTATAAGTCCTAATTACGAGTTTGATCATACTTCTGGTTGTAACAGCACGTTGGCAGGTATGATTCAGTAAACTAAAACTTTACATAATAATCCGCACAATTTTCAATTTTCTCGGAAAAATTGTAAAAAAAACGCCCTTTTCACCAACTGTTCCAATTGAAGTAAGCATGCTACTTTGACAGAGTACTATCTGGCAATGGTACTCATATTAAATACTACCCTGCGGGGCGGAGAATCTGTGAAGGATGACCCTCCACACAAATCTGAACGCACACTATAAAATCGCAGGATCACACGATGCTGAATGAATTAGTGAAGGTGACTCTAAGTGATGGCATTTTTAAGGATATTGGACAGTGTGGTTACAGGGTACTTATCGAGTTTATTTGATGGCTTCCGATGGGCGCAAATGGATATTTATTTTCACGAATAAATTTCCAAGAAATTCCGAATAGGTACACAATCAATAAAGATATCATGTTTTTCAGATCGAAAAGAATGTCGCGCCGTTCATCTAAGGCGGGAAGCTACAATTTCTTCAACAGTAATCTATTCTTGTTTTATGGGTGTTCTTCCCTTCCTCAGATATAATCGTGATAACAAAGCGGCAGCCTAAAAATGGTCCCAAAAAATTTCCGACAAAACTTCTGGGGGGGGGGGGGGGATCCGCCGACCCCCCCCCCCTTTTATCTACGCCACTGCCGATTAACCCTGAAACAAAAATGTCCGGACTAATCAGGTTAACCTGGTTTTGTACATCATCCTAAACTCTCAGACCACCAGTTCAATTATGTAAGGAATTCGACGCTGTTATGGCCTGGAACCAGACTACACCTTAAAAAGTCCATTGCCTATGTTTCAGATTCAGTCGTCTGGAGTATTTCAGTTGGTCGGAAAAGCGAACCAATGGTTCGCCTTTCTGACCAAATGAAATATTCCAGACGATTGAATCTAAACGTACCATAAATATTAATTTTATATGAATCAACGAACGAACTGTTTCACTTTTGAGGGGTGATTTGGTCTAATCTTTAACGACATAGTAATACTGATATCATTTATGTAGACGTGTGTGTAAACTAAATAATCATGAAGGAAACTCACAGCAACTGCAGTTTTATGATTGCGCTGTGCAGTTCCACGAACTGTGTTAATATCTTGTTGTTCGCCATGGGGCTGCATGTTGAAAATATTGATTGGTCTACCCCCACACTTTAACTTAGCAGACACCCTGCTTCATGAAAGTATGACGTATCATGTTCCTCCTCCGGCAAATCGGCCTTTCGAGTTCAAAGGGTTAATATTACTTCACGGAAAATTATATCGTAAGCGAAGATACAAAGAGGAGTGACTCGAGCCACAGTGAATATTCAGAAAGATTCTTTATGAAGGAAACAAGATGACCGTTGTCGTATTCTCTCCATCCATCCTGTATTTTAAGACTACAAGTTACTCGAAACATCTGATTCTACAATTACCATTTGATAATTTCCGTGATTATGCTTTTTGACTCCACCCATCTTCAACAACATTTGTTTATGCTTTGGATTCTGCGTTCATAGTTCGGTTTATCTCTTTGCTAACGATGAAAACTGCCGAAAATCGAAAATTAACAGAAACGTTAACCTATCTTTTAGTTTAAACAATATTTATTGAAAATATCTGTATCCATGCATACATCATTTTATACAAAAAAATAAAACAACATCATGTAGATACATAGAACTTGGTAGGCAGTATATAGTGAATATGATAAGCCCTATAGTGAAGGGATTCGACAGAAAGCATAGTGCTTATTTTAGTCGTCTCCCTTATGTCTCCAAATTACAAGAGAAAGATGCTATTACTGTTAGTAAACAAATACTAGATATTGCTCAAAACTGTATGTTGCGAGAAATAAGGCATATAGAAAGGAAAGGAAGTAGAAAAGAAAAAAAGAAGTAAAAGAGGAAACAGCATAATTATATAGATAAGAATAATGAGAATAACAAGGGAAGAAGAAGTGAAAAGAAGAAAAGTGAAGAGAAGCCAACTTCAAGGAGCCAAGGCGACAAACGCAGCTCTATACCTAAATTGTAGAGGTACTGAGAGTGGGTCACAGTCACTTACAGCACGAGTCAAAACAAGTCGGAGAGCAACCGCAACAAACCAAGCATCCCATAGAACCACCAGTAACCGACACACTATCTTTTCTGCAGGTTAGTCTCGCTCGCCACAAAGCGTTATTTTAACCCTCAGTTTAATAAGAATTTTTTCACTTTCTCGTAAAATCAAAACAAGGCTGATGTGACACTTTAAGTCTGATACCTGTGCTCTGCGAATCTCAAATTTCGGGTCGAGTTGAATTCCGAATCGAATCAGGCAGTAGATTGCGAATCGATTCGATTCTCGAATCGAATCTCACGGCTCTTTAACCCGTTCAACCCTCGTTTACTGGAAGTGTATCGTCTTTGTGTATATGTACAGTGAGATGGGTCAGTCTAATATCAATATGCAGGGAAAATAAAATAATAACTGCAGTCTGCAGCCGCCTGACTGCAGACTGGTGTTATTATTTTATCATCAATGCCCCATGTATAGATCTTTTACAATAAGACATAAACGGGACGAAATTACGCTATGCCTTGGACCGAAAAATCGGTCTTCGTGTTCAAAGGGTTAACCCTTTACCCAACGTAACGGCCAAAACCGGCCAGCGCTATTCTTAAAAATCGCCAATTAATTTTCATTATTTTTTTCATTTTTTGTCTCAAAAACATAGGTTATGACCCCTCGTTGGAACGAGCTCGACGAGCTCGTTCCAACGAGGGGTCATAACCTATGTTTTTGAGACAAAAAATGAAAAAAATTAGTTATGCAAGAATTTTTTTGGCAAGTGTCGTCTGCTTTTCATGTTAGGTAAAGGGTTAAGTGGTAAAATATTACACCATCTTGCAACCATAGATTCTGCTTGTGTCTACACAAGAAGTGTTCTCAATGACGATTCGTTGGTTTGGGGATGTGGGTAAAAAACGAATTATTACTGAAAGGAATGAAAGTAGCTGTGGAAATGGAACCGTCTTGAAGTGTTTGTCTATCATCAGAACTCTTGTACATGAAACCTGCGGATAGAAGATTGCATGAGGAAGAAGCGAAATGATTCTGAGAACATCTCGTCGATTCGAAAATTTGTAAACCAGCGCGATACGAATTGAATTGAATCACCAGGACGATTTCGAATAGAATCGAATCGAATCGAATTTGAACCTTAGAAAGCCGCCACTGACACTTGCAATCAAAGCAATATAACACGTGGAGAGTAGAATATGGAAATAGCCACGGCATAGTTTATTTTCCCCTCATGCAATATCTCATAATCTCAGAGGCGGCGGAAGTTACAAAAAGTGTGGGGGAGGGGCACACCAAAATGTTGGCGGGTCACACTTCTCTGGGTACCGCTAGGATGTAGTATGGAAAATAAATGTTCTTCGGGGTGGGGTGGGGTGGGGGCAATGGTGGTGGGGCGGTTTATTAATGCAAAATATATAAATTTGTATACTCTACCCATCACCCTTCTTCCCACCCTATTTAAGACACTAACCTCAGCGACCTCAACCTAACCTCAACCGTAATGTCATTCTTTTGTGATATTGGATATTGCCCGGTCAATATTGGATCGCGTGGAATCAGCTGTCTTCGTGTGGCACTGGCTGTCTTCAAATTAGGGTAGTGACAGTGGATTTAATTTTTTCGTTTTTGATTAAGAGTAGCATTCGTCTTTATATATCTCACCTTTTGGTACACACTACAACCTAATGGCGTTCATGCAATTCACATACTTTAGAATGGAGTTGAACTAGTTCTTTACCTTTGAATACAAGTTTATCTTTTTGCAAAATCACAGGGTAAAAGTGGGTGAGAAAAGAAATACGGTAGCCTACATATGAATTGATAAGATAGAAATGTGTAGTGGCCACTGTCGTTCGGGTATATAATTTGTGACAAAAGTGGTTGGGGGAGGGGGGGGGGGGGGCACGTGCCCCTGTATTCCCCTGACCCCACTGCCCCTGCATAGCCTGTGACACATCTTATGATACGCAAGCAATTTCGGCTGATGCGCTTCCACGCAGAATCCGGTGGTCCATTACCGATGTTTTGCTCCTGCATCTTAGGCTTTTCGAAAGAATTCTATACTTTTTTCAGTGGAATCTCCACTCCATGAGTATTTCAGAAGTAATCCATTCCCCGCGTTGTGGGCGCTAAAGTGTCGATTAAAAACAAATAGATAAACAATCGAAGCTAAACAATTGTGGTCTATCACTGTTTTGTATACAACTGAAGGAAAATCGGATGAAAATGGTATGCCGAAGGTAATGAAATATTCACCAGGAAGTTCTGATAACAGGCGGCTTTACAACGTATATTGCCGTTAATAGATTTGTGCTGCTGGGCATTTAATACCAATTTATTGATAATTTATGAGGCAGATTTATACGTTGGTGGTTTAAAAGTGCATAAATATATGAACACTAAAAATGACAAATAAGGCATATATCCGTTTTTTTTCGTTAGTATTTCATTTTCCACAAATCATTTCACAAAATTGACCCACAAGTGTAACGAGCAATTAATAACAACTTTGTCTTCAACCTAGGTTGTCCTCAATCAAGTCTGGAAACAAAGAGCTTACTTCGTAACTTGTTCCTCCGCGGGAACCCCGGGAAGTGAAGCAGTGCTTGTTTACTGCGTTACACAAGCTCTGTTTCACGGGTAAAATAGGACCAAGTCAGTAATGCTTGGGGTGCGAGTCCTCTAAACTAGGCAACATGGGGTATAAACGATTAACTGATCTTGATTAATCGCCATGTTGTGGTCATGATTAGCCATTGTGCAGAAGTATGTGACCTTAAACACCAAGAAATAAATATATAAATATCGTAACATGTTAGGAGGTTACGCTATATAAATTGGCGGGAGACTTTAAGAATAAGTGTTGTAATACTTTTCTGCTTCCCCTGTTTTTATTATGCAAGTCATGCTGTATACGTCTGGGCAGAATTTCCGCCAAAATAAACAACAACCACTAACGCGCGATCTCGCATTGGCGAGATCGCGCGTGAATGGTTGCTATTTATTTTGACAGAAATTATGTTAAGATGTAATAGGCATGCCACTCTGGTCACATCTGGATGCAATGTGTCGAGTTTATTTCGAATGATTTCACATCTGACTGGAAAAACATGTGGGAATAGGAAATTAATTAGTGGCGTGTTGTTTTATCGTAAGCTATTCTGCGTTCCCGTATTTTACAATTGACGTAACCCCCACGCAAGCAAAACGATCATTCGCGTGTTATTTCCAGGCCTGCTCAATCGTGGGAAAACAAGGGCTACCAAAGGTCGTGCGTCTGTGTGTACGTGCGTCCACTCAATCGTCTCTCTTTCTTCCCAATGTTGTCGCTGTACGTCCTTTTAGACTGAACTTGACACGGGGGAGGGGGTGGGGGTTGGTACGACCTTGTTACGTATTAACTACCTTCTCCTGTGGATAGTTCCGAGTGGAACTACTACTAACTACCAAATTGTCTCGGAATAAAATTTACGGACACCCTGTTTCTTATTACCCTTTTCTAGCAGATTTGAATGAGTTGAGAAAATAGTGAATCTCATTGGTGTGTCTCATATCCGAAGATATGCCTATGCCATTTACGCCTCTAAATTCTTCATAGTTCTTTTTATTATACGCTAAACGATAGATTATCGAAAAAATGCCGAAAGACAGAAATCGTATCCCCCACTGTGAAAATATAGAAATTTCCACTTTCACGATATCAATGAAAATAGGCGGCTTTCAAGCATCATTTCAAGGTGAATACGAGTCAAATTATCACTGGAAATGATCAATGTGTTCTAAAACGTGTAATAAAAAAGAAAATCCAGTGTTTTTGAGTGGATACCGATCCTTTCCAGCAATAATTCAACACGCATTCGCCTTGAATTGATGCATGAAACCAGCCATCCGAATAAGATCGCAAGACGCTACCTGTTCCGAGTATCGATCAAATCATTTCCGCGTATCAATGTGCGTCGGAGGCCGGACTATTATAGGCAGAGATCAGCTGTTTACTTTCATGCATCAGTTCGAGATTAAAACGAGTGAAATGTTCGATATGAATGGTCAGATTCTTATAAAAAGCCTATAATATAAAGAACACCTGTGACCGAGATAAATGGTGATGTTCGCTCACACAAGCCCCCGCGAAAAATAAACATTTGTCTCGGTCACTCGTGGGTTAATTTTCGGCATCCACTTAAAAACACTAGATATCCTATATTTATCACTCAACTGAAACATTAGTCAATGAGAAACTACTTCTAAGGGGGCTTTGGACCACTTTCGATTTTCAGTATTTTGTACACACTTTAGTTGTGTCCCTTCTTTTGTCATTCTATAAATCAACGGAATGCTGCGAGTACCAACATTATATGAGCGATAAGATAGAAATTTCAGAAGAGCTGTTTCTATATTAAGATTACAATCATGCCTAGGTGAGGCGTAGCAGAGAAATAAACCGCGAATTTGAAAACAAAATCCACCATTTGATAGAAACTACAATTTCCGTTATGCAAAAAAAGTAGCTTAACCCTTTGAACCCCAGAGGCCGGTTTTCCGAACGGGTCACAAGCTACGCCATAACGTCATTAAGGGGAATGACTGCAAGGTAAATGTGTGGTGTAGACCAATCAATATTTTCAACGTGCATCCCTAAGGCTGCACATTGAAAATATTAATTGGTCTACCCCCAAATAATAAATATAGACTCTTCATATTGCTACCATGGAACTGACATGGAAGATACCACCAGGGTTTAAAGGTTTAAGTTTCGCATGTTAATCGTATGACCACGGGGAACTGGTCACGGATAAATTCTGAACTGGGGAATTCGCTTTATGAAATACTGAAACTAAATGTCTTTACACTTGAACAAATTTAATAATATATAGTACAAAGATTGACAAGGGTTGGTGGCCAAACCTTCGTCATAAGTTTCCTAACCGGCTATCCGTGTCTCTCAACACAAGAATACAACAAACTTATATAGGTACAGTAACTTATCAACATTAAACAATTATAGAAAGTTGTTATGACAAAACCTGTATAAACTTGCATTAATCAACTGGTCATTGTTAATAATTTTTCTCATAGACTGTCTAATAGAAAATACCTTTATCGAGATTAACACTCTGTTCATAATCTAATTCTATTGACAATTAATACCAAATTTTTAGCTTAGCTATAATCGTATGAACGCCTTCGTATCGATTAGTTGTTGCCCGCGTTCCAATGACAGGCGTAAGCTATGTTTATGAGACAAAGAATGAAAATTTCAAGATATTCGCGAAGTTTTGTTTTGTATGTGTCCTCTGCTAGGATTAGCATTTCGTAACATGTGATGGACAACTGAGCTCTTAACGTTTTTTTTTTCAAATTTTGAATAAAAATTCACAAGCTACTTTGCATTGGTTCTGTGCAGCGTCCAATTGTTTGCTATTACAGTTCGGAATCCAACTTTACGGGATCGGCAAGGAACCCCAATTACGGAATATCTTATATAGCCTGTCCATATGTATACAGGGGGGAAATGAACCAATCAGATTCAACCTTGATCGATGTTATAGTCGAGACTGAGATAGGTATAGCTAGGACAAAGTACTACAAGTCAAAATTAACGGATGATAGTTTAGTCAATAGTATTGGTACAAGGCTGCAATGGCACAAGCCTGGTGTAGATAGGACAGATAGACCATAGACGAGTGGTGGCCTTGGAGCTTTGGAGATAAGATAGAAGCCGTTGCTAAGACTGCATTAGACCTCAATGAGGGCTTTTCTCATAGCCCTCTCATAGCCCTCATTGCCTCATACGACTAAAAAGGGGATTCTCCAAAAGGTATCCTCGATAGGTATCCTCATATAATACAATTCCAGGTCCTAGGTATCCTCAAATACAGAAATGAGGCTAAGAGGGATAGTAAATGAGGCCTCATTCAGGGATTTCTCATAGCCCTCATGGCCTCATACGACTAAAAAGGGGATTCTCCAAAAAGTATCCTCGATAGGTATCCTCAAATAATACAATACCAGGCCATAGGTATCCTCAAATACCGAAATGAGGCTAAGAGGGATAGTAAATAAGGCCTTATTGAGGAATTTTTCATGGCCCTCATACCCCCAAAAGAAAATGAGGCTAAGAGGGATAGTAAATGAGGCCTCATTGAGGGATTTTTTCATGGCCCTCATGGCCTCAATCGAAATGAGGTTAAGAGGGACAGTAAATTAGGCCTCATTGAGGGCTTTTCTCACAGACCCATGGCCTCATACGACTAAAAAGGGCTTCTCCAAAAGGGATCCTCGATAGGTATCCTCAAATAATACAATACCAGGCCATAGGTATGCTCAAATACTGAAATGAGTCGACGAGCTGTATGCCGAGTCACTCGAACGAGCAATTACTCTAAAGCTCATTTTCTCGATGGGCTTCGAGTCGTTCGAGTAATGACTTCATTAACAACTCGATAACTTATTGGCTTTGGGAATGATATAGGCTTTTTTGATATACAGAAGGGAGATAACTCTGCTTACAAATTATGGGAAATCAAGCAATCTGATTGGTTAGTTAGCGCTAGTAAAGTGAACTGCTTGGGTGATCTAGATAAATGAAACAACAAGAGTACTCGGAATAGGGTCAGAACTAACAAGAACAGACCAGAAAAGCTAAATACAGTAATAATAAGCAAAGCTGTTCCAGCTGATAGGCTCTTCTACTCTACTGGTGTATACTCCAGGACAAAAGAACATGGCCTGGTAGACGAAAACTATTGCATATATAGATAGAAGCAGAGGATTCTGAAATAATTCGAAATAGTAAATCTTGTCGGGTTTATTTGGGTAATTCGTGATACTCCGATTAAATCGAACACACCCTCCGAACATACCCTGTCTTGTTATAGGCCTTTGGGTAACATAGCAACCACGTGCTACCATAGAAACCAAGATGGTGGCCTCCAGTATACAAAATGGACGACGGAAACACGTATCACCCTAACAAAACGCGCTGCGCATGCGCACTAACACCACGCATCACTATGGAGATAACGTCACAAGATGGTCTCTCACGCGGGTTACCATGATAACACAACATGGCGCCACAGGGTCACGTGACATGACGTCACTTCCGGGGTCCCCCCAGTGGGGGACGTTTCAGACATCTCCTACTACTCCTGTATTTCTGTGTGTATGGTGCATTTTTTCTTCAAAGATAATCGTGACCACCACGATGCAGGAAAGACTGGTGGAAAACCTACAAACTGGAACAAGTGTTCTTTTTATATGAATGGTATCTGGTCAGAAATTCAGCTGCGTAGTCTTGCCACCTCCGCTGGCGTCGGAGGCCCGTACCAAAAGCCTTCCCAGGACTTTCAGCTCAGACGTATTGATAGGTCAACATACGCTTGTTTTTTAAAACACCACAAATCCCGGGCTCCCAAGGTAGCCTGGTCCCTGAGCAGTTGCACCTTCACCCCCCCCCCCCTCGGCTAGTGCTATGCTTTCTGCCACTTGCGTCCTCACACCTTAGGAGTAGTTTCTCAACCAATTTCAATGTAAATCGGCAGAGCGTGATTTCGCGACAACGTTCAGGGCAAGTTCGATTTTCAACATTTCTACATATATATATATATATATATATATATATATATATATATATATATATATATACCAGGTAATAAAATTCAGCATCAGCAAAATTTTAATTACTGATGCACCGGGTTGTACCCGGTGCTTCAATAATTAAATTTTTGATGATTATTCCTATAATTAGTGTTGCAATATAATATTATTGTGTCCGTGGAAATACTGCGCGCTCCGTGGAAAGTAATCAATCCACGACGACTGAACTGTAGTTCTGTAATAGAAATAAATCTGATAATAAATAAATCCAACAATAGTTACTCTACCTTAAATTTTCTGAAATTTAATAAAAAATAATTCGAAAGAAAAATGGCTCAAGATCCTTTCCATTCTGTTGTTTGCAAAAGAAAACTAGAGCAACGCAACCTGTGGCTATGGAATCCTATTTTGGTCGTATGTGCCTGTGTGATAGGGAACATTGTGTCACATTGTGCCTTTTCACATAAGCACATATCGGCACATAAAGCATGTGCTTATGTGCTAGGTCACATTGTGTCAGATTGTGCTTTTTCACATAAGCACATATGACAAAAAGGGATTCTCCAGAAGATATCCTAGATAGGTATCCTCAAATAATACAATACTAGGCTATAGGTATCCTCAAATACCCGTATGTGACTATGTGATAGGACACATTGTGTCACATTGTGCCTTTTCACATAAGCACATATCGGCACATAAAGCATGTGTCTTTGTGCTAGGACACATTGTGTCACATTGTGCTTTTTCACACAAGCACATATGACAAAAAAGGGATTCTCTACTAGGTATCCTCGAATAATACAATACCAGGCAATAGGTATCCTCAAATACCCGTATGTGCCTATGTGCTAGGGCACATTGTGTCACATTGTGCCTTTTCACATAAGCATATATCGGCACATAAATCATGTGCCTATGTGCTAGGGCACATTGTGTCACATTGTGCTTTTTCACCTAAGCACATATGACAAAAAGGGGTGCCGAAGGTCATGTGTTTTTCAAAAAAGGGTGCCGAAATTGGGGTGCCCGGGGATATTTCCATTGGATATAGATGTGATGAGAATCTGATACAACCTCGTTGTAATAAGGGGAGATAACTCTATACGATTAAGTACAGGTTATGGGAAATCAAGCAATCTGATTGGTTAGTTATAATTTATATAAATGATCTAGATAAATGAAACAACAAGACTACACGGAATAGGGTCAGAACTAACAAGAATAGACTAGAATAGCTAAATATAGTAATAATAAGCAAAGCTGTTCCAACTAATAGGCTCTTCTACGTTACTGGAGTATACTCTAGAACAAAGGAACATGGCCAGATAGACGTAAACTATTGCATATATAGGTAGAAGCAGCGAATTCTGGGTAAATTTGTCCTATAGAACTACGTGCTATTCTTATTGGGGAAATAAAACGTCATGGGATAGGGATCCAAAAAGGGATTCTGGAAGAATTCTAAGCCAGAACATTACTCCTGTTCAATCGAACACACCCCGGTACCCCTTGGTACTATAGCACTACGTGCTAAGCCGATAAATTGGGGAAATAAAGTCAATTTCGGTGATTTGGGGTGGATTTTGGTGATTTGGAGGGATTGTCGGATTGTTTGTGGTAATAAGATTTACTCTTCTACAAAGGAACACACCCCCGAACATACCCCTGTCTTGTTAGAAGCCATTGGTAACATAGCAATCACGTGCTACCATAGAAACCAAGATGGCGGCCTCCAGTATACAAAATGGACGACGGAAACACGTATCACCCCAACAACACGCGCTGCGCATGCGCACTAACACCACGTATCACTGTGGAAATGACGTCACAAGATGACCGCTCACGCGGTTTACCATGACAATACAACATGGCGCCACTAGGTCACGTTACATGACGTCACTTCCGAGGTCCGGCACCGAGGTCCGGCAACCTAGGGGTGAAAAGCCCCTGACATACTACTCACCATCGACGTGCAGTACGCCTTAGTACGCGGTGGCGTCATGCCCCCCCCCCCCCCCCCCCCATGTGGACAATCGGGGTGAAGGACACAACGCGGGAGTCCGAATCGATCGCTCAGACGGTCACCCACCCAAGGACTAACCGGGCTCGACGTTGCTTAACTTTGGTGATCTGACGAGAACCACTATATTATCAAGGCATGCCTTCGACGAAGTCATGCCTTCATAATGTAGCAGGAATATTTTTTTAGTCGGGACTTGGGCAATCACAGTCGGAACAAATCAGGTTTACACCACCCGTCTGTCATTTTCAAGACTCCCCTGATTGGATTCGAGGTTCGATTCGATTTCAAATAATAGACCCGATTCTTTTCGAGATTCGATTCGAATTGAATATGTGTGGTTAGCAGGACCCAAGTGTACTGGATGATACAACTTCGGGACTGTACGGACTGACTGACGGTCTGACTGACTGACGCACACAAGGAATATTATATTTATTTCTTCATTTCAGTTTGAGTCACCAGATGCAAGCCATGCCAATTTTACGTTTTTTTCAATACCTTTTATTTTCAACATCATTTTGTGCCTCACCTTTGCGAAATTCTGGGAATATAATCTCCACGAAAAATTATATCTAAAATGAGGTGACGTCCTTGGAAACTCCGAACCGTTATGGTCGAACTCTTAAGTGACGTCATAGGGTCAAATAGTAAGAAATTTGAGTGTGCTGTTATTATTGACGTTTTTACCCCACTTCAAAGTTTTGGCCATTTTGTCATATTTCAATAAGAAAGAACGAGCGACGGTGTATGCTTTTTCGCGCGGCTATGCGTGGCAACCACCACACTCGGAACCAACAGGGAGTATTGTCATTTCAGTTGTCAAAAGTTAGCTTAATTATTCATTCTTTTCTTCCAGGTGTTTGTGATGATATATATATTGTTTTAGTGTTGTTCTAGTGTTGTATAGATTTGATTTGTAATAAAAGATAGTTATATTAGTGTTTAGTTTAGTTTCTCTGTCGGATATAAGTGGCGTGTTCCCTATCTTCGCGCGGGTCATTTTCGGTGTTTTGTTTTGTTTATGTTTTCGACCGCTTTTTCAAAATTTAAGTTTCTCATTTTAATTTTAGGTGGGGGCAGTGGTTGAGGCCAGCACAGGGGGAGGGTGTGTGTAAGCACTGTGATATGGTGTGTGTGGATGGGCGTGGGCTGGGGATGTTGGGGATGTGCGCTATCTGCGTAGAGTTAATGCAGCTGTTAGAGGCCTATGTAAAGTTGGACGAAGAGGTGCAGGAGGTGAGGGGGGAACTGGGGAAGGTAGGAAAGTCTGGTGTTACCCCAGTAGGGTGGCATTCGATGGGGGTTGGAAGGTGGTGGGTAGTAGGAAGCGGACTTTTCACGTGGATAGTGGGTCATTTGGGAATAGGAAGGTGCGTCGGGTTGAGGGTAGGGGAGGAGTAGAGGCTAGAGTGTCAAATCCCCAGGCTAGTAGTGTGAGTCGGGGGCCAAAAGGCGTATTTGTTTAGAATCGGATAGTGAGGGAGATAGCGATGACCATGTGGCGTCTGTCAGGGCAGGAGTCAGATGAAAGGTTAGGAAGGTGGTAAATGAGGACAAGGAGGCTTATAGTGGGAGTGGGCAGAAAGTGGAGTGCAGTGTCCAAAATAGATTCAGCAAGTTAGGTAATTTCGAGAATTCTGAGGAGCAGGTGGGGTCTGAAGAGGTGGAGGTAGGCTTGGAGGTTAGTGTGGCGGAGTGCAAGACTGCGAGCCGATCCATTGGGAACAGAGGTGGTAGGACAGGAAAGAGGCAGTTGGTGGTTGCAGGGAGTAGTATAGTGCGAGGGTTAGATAGGGTGGTGTGTGGGCCCGACAGTGCCAACAGGACCAATTTGTGCTTTCCGGGGGCTAGGGTGGAGGACCTAAGGGAGAGAGTGGGTGGATTAGTAAAGGGGTCAGGCCCAGACCCAGTGATTGTTGTACACGTGGGGCCAACAACATCAGGGAGAGAAAATCAGTTCAGCTTATTGAGACTTACAAGGACTTAATAACTCAACTGAATGCCAAGAATGCACAGGTAGTGGTTTCGGGGCTTCTCCCAGTACTAGGTGGTGGGGGAGAGCGTAATTCGCGGATCATTGGGGCCAATGAGGAATTGGGGGAGTATTATAAGGAACTTGGAATACCGTTTGTAGACAATTGGGGATCTTTTTGGGGCAGAAAGGACCTATAGGGAAGGGGTACAAAGGTTTTAGGAAGAAATATGTTGCAGGTGGTGGAGCCTTTTTGGTATAGGGAGGGAGGGGGGAACAGAGAAGGGAGGAATGAACACATGAAATGTGTTACGAACCATAGTTGTAAAAAATGGGATAAGGGGGATAAGGAAAAGGGGCCAAAAATCCACTTCAATAGGAATAGCATCCCAAGGAAAGCACAGGTACACAAAATAGGATATACAAACATACAGGGACTAGATAATAATGGGACCAGTAGGCGGAAGCCAATGAATCTTGATACCCTGAAAGTAGGTTATAGCAACATCCAGGGTCTCCACCGGAAAGTAAGTGAAATTGCTACATTGATCGAGGCAGAGGAGTTTGACGTCATGGGCTTAAGCGAAACGTGGATAAGACACGAGGAACGGGTAGACCAAGTAAGGGGATGCGTGTGGATAGGTGTAGGACGAACGGAAGGCCAGAAGAAAGGGGGAGGGGTAGGCATGTACATTAAAGAGGATTTAAAACCGTCACTGATCACAGACCTGGAAGAGGTCAGCACCTCGGCTGATGTATCGAAAAAAATTGGATGGGTAAGGATCAGTCTGAGAAACAAAAGTATTGCCCTTGGGGTTGTGTGCTGTGCGGTGGAGGAAAGCAAACCCGAGTGGAATGACTCGATATACTCAACACTAAGGGCCAATATCACAGAGCTACAAAACAAGGGGCTCGGTATAATTCTGATGGGTGACTTTAATGGCCATATAGGTGATAAGGAGGAAGGCATAGAGGGTGGGGACAAGAAAGTCAACAGGAATGGAAGGAAACTGTTGAACTTCACAAACGAGCTCGGTCTGAAGATTCTGAACAGGGACGCGAGGTGTAAGGGGAAATGGACCTGGGAGAGGAACGACAGAAAATCAATAATCGACTACATTCTCACAGATATTAATTTATGGAGGGAGGTGATAGGGTAGAAGTGGATGATGAGGGTAAAATGGAGGTGGATAGTGATCACAACTTGATTACAGTGACGATCAGGGCCAAAGCTCTAGTAAAAAGCAAAGGAAGCTTTAAGGAGATTTGGGAACTCAAAAAGGATGCTGACTGGGCGAATTTCAATGAAAAACTGAAACCAAAGCTTGCAACCGAACCCCAGGGGGGCAATGTCCAGAAGATGGCCGACGCCATAGTTTCGAGCCTAGTGGGGGCAGGGAAGGAATGTGTAGGAAATATCAGGGCGCCAACACGAGAACTTGGGTACAGAGTGAATAAAGAACTGAAAAGGGCCATAAAGGGAAGAAAAGCTAAATGTGCTGCACACATGAGAAGTAGAAAACTTAAGGGGGCGGAAAGCAATGAGGCCACATTTACATTTTTCTGATCCGGCGTTCCAGATAATGAAACGCCAGATAAATTTAAAGGGTCATTTCGTCAGAAGCAAGTCGGGTAAGTAATAACAAAATCGGTGTACGTTTTTTCATTCTGTATCACCATTTTCGGAATCATCTGATGATTCCATTGAATCTACTTCGCAGTCAGGCCATTCATCTGGATGGTTGTCACATGTACACATTTCAGTGCTATGAATATCTTCAGCTTTGCATCTACACTTCTTCTTGGGACAGCATTGCGTTTTCTTGCAGTTGCAACGAACTTGTTTAGTGAGATACTCTGGTGCTATTGGCAAAGTACCCCAATTAATAACCAGTCCGTCTTTATAGTGTAACTATCCATTTGTTTCAGGTCTGGGAGCACTGATCAGTTTTTCCATAGTCCGCCTGCAAGATTGATAATCAGTTCGCCTCACGTGTTGCTCAAAAGAATCCTTCTCTGACTGCAAAGTATCAAGATTTGGCTTCTCCGAGGATAATTTATATCTCACTTCGTTTACATCAGAAATTGTTTCGTGGCCATAAATGTGACACACACATTTCTCGAGGACGGGGGCACGGTGCTATCGAGCTCCCATTCCTTACCATGCATGTATTCATGAGTCTCCCATGCGATTTTGAGAGGCTTCGCCTTTCCCTTCACTCGAAAGGAACTGATAGTATCACAATCACCGAACAGATAACCAAGGAACACAGAACACTTTCTTTCTCTGAGAATATTCCCCAAGTCTGTACTATTCCTTATTTGTTTTCCTGCCTGCATGTACAAAGCGGAATCATTGTGGAAATAATGACACAACCCAATGCGATAATATAAACAACAGTGTCGTCGCTCAAGATAAGGGTACTCCCACCATCTCAAGAAGCATGAGATGCACGTTGCAGAGGTCGGGTATCAGCTTCTTCGTGGTCACAATCTGCGAGACCAGACACCAGTTCAACAACAAGTACATACGCTTGAGCATTAAACGAATGGCATTTGCTTCCATGTGTCAGAGAGACAGTGACATCTTTGAACACATTAGGTGACAATATGGCCCACTGTGCGAAAAGCGCACGAACAAGATTCTCCCTTTTCTTTTCAGATTTGAGAAATTTACTTATTTAATTAGCCTTCTGACATGATCGCGAACATGGTAGCACCTCCCTCCGTTTCTAGCACAACTTCTGTATCTTTCGGCATCTTTTTTGCTGTTCGGTGGATAAGTGTCCGCAACAACGTCAATTCGTTTGCCTCTGTGTTGAATACCTAAGTATATCAGAGAAGACAACATCTGTTTAGACAACTTACCAAGTGTTGGGGGAACGAATTTGATTTTCCGTATCATAGCATTGCGTCTACAATAATTGATGGATTCGACAGGTTGTTTTGCGGTTCCCCTTCTATGCAGTTGTCTAGGCGATGAACCAATGTCGCTTTATTTGTTTTCAACATTGTTCCATCACAATGGGCCCAGACATACGGAAATGCAGTCAAATTGAAGGCGAGTAGCCCCCTCATATCGAGCGTCATCGACTATTCTGTCAAGGCGATTCGTCCCAGCAATGATGTGCTAACTTTCATAGAAATGCTTCCAGAACTCTTCACTGACGCCCGTTTATGTATATCTCAAAGCGTGGATAGCTTGGTAAAAGATATGGCATCAAACACACTGATCGGGTTACCTTTTTGCAGCAACCTGCAATCCCTATATTTATTATAGAGTAATTGTCCTGCGCTGTATGCGCGATCAATGTCATCGTTGATCTTTAGAGCTGCCGCCATGCCTGAAGCAGTATTGACCAACTTGTCATCACACATGAAAGAATAGAAAGGCTCCCATGGTGTTGATAACATTCACTACACATTGCCCGTGGTTCTTTGTCTAGATCTTTCCGTTTCCTACGCTTCCCCTCTCGTGATGCCAACTGTTCGCATTGTTCGCTGATGTTAGCTCGGGCGTGATGCGACACTATCCATCTGTGTACTGCACTCCTATTGTTAGAGAAACCGACGATTCCAACCTTTGTTTTAGAGTCACAACTGGCGGTTTGCTCAATCACCTGGTCGCAAGCTGCGAGAGAAAATCCATATTCAGAATTTCGCTAGACCGCAAATTTCCCGCATGATAACGCATTGTTGACATCTGGATATTTGTCAACCAAACTCCCCACGTCACGAAGATATACAGTCAAATATCTTGCGTAATGAACACGCGTGTACGCGAGAAACGACGGAAGCAAATGCTGGATTGTCTCAGGGAGTACGTCCCAATTGCCCTCTCGAGTAGCGCGAGTAAACGTCACCAAGTTACCAACCCTCTCAAAATACGACATCCAGAAGGAAAGCGTGGGGTTCGATTTCGAACTTTCCGCAATAAACTTGTATTTTTGTACGAACGTTTTAACGTCATTATCACCAGAGAGAATTTCTTCGAAACATCCTGCATCAAACTTGCTAATGAGATTCTTGGATATGTTCGATAGTTCCAACCTGGCCGTTGGGTGAATTTCGATGAATGCTTTCAGACATAGTCGATGAAGAGCTTCAAACATAACGTTGTGCCCTCGTGTTGCCCTGTTGCAGCGCTTGCCAATCAAAACCTTGTCCACCGATCCCGCTGCAACAAGATTCGCCTCTTTGATTACATCCTTCAGTCCTTTACACGTGTGTCCGTGGTGAGCAGTAATGGGATTTCAAAAGTCATAATTTCCACCTGCAGTGGAACTACAGCCATGTTGACCTTTGGTGACCTTGACCTGAATGAAAACTTTTCACTTCAAGATACCAACAATTAACAAACATGAGTTAAAGCATCCATACCTCGAAATAGTATGTAATTATGTTATTAAAATAAAAAGGCACCGTACTTTGCGTCTTTCTTTTTCTATTTCTTTTCAAATTGATAGAGGAAGTATCGCCCACCGGTGATCATATAAACGAAAACTGATTCGCACCTGTAGACGTCTGCTGCTCAGTAAAATCGAGAAAAAGTAATAGCGACTGTTAACAATCTGACGATTATGGTATAAATAAAATATACCCAAAGTAGCTAGGTGTACCAAATGTTCACCACTCGTGGTGAACATTTGGTACACCAGGCTACTATGGGTATATTCTATATTTCCAACATGAGGTTAAAAATACTCTGCGATATTCAATATCATGTCTGCGGGTTTATTTCAGTGTTTGAGGCGAAAACAATATATAATTCGCCGAAGACAGAGAAATGCATGCAGTGATTTGAATGTTTAGTGGAAAATGATTTGTGGGTAAATTCCAATTTTTGTTGTATCATCTTGTACCGTATTCCGAATTGGTCGTGAGGGTCACCCAATTGCCCGCACCGGTTCCCACTGTCGCTCATTTATATGACCGACTATGTGCGTGAATTAAGGCCAAATATCTAATCTTATCTCGAAGGAAAGAACATGATTATACCAGCATGAGCGAATCATTATCCAGGCGAAAATGGAAAAAAAAACTATTGGAGTGTGTCACCCTCTAAACTTTCTTTGTTACGTCACCCGTGTTTGTGACCCTCTCAGAGTTTACCGAAATTACTCGTTGTCATCAATGATTTGTTTTCCTATTTGTCGTTTTCTCAACGACAGAAAACAAATTCTTTTCAGGCACAGCGTGCCAGGAACAGTTGACTTGTGAGTGGAACGTTTAAACCAACTGTGTACAACCCAGGGCCGTTAACTGGAAATTCGAGCCCCAGGGTTAATTCTGTGTAAGGCCCCCTTTCAAAAGTTGCGGGATACTGATGCAAATGCCAAAGGAATCTGCCCCGAGTGCCGAAAAGTTTGAAATCAGATATTAAATGGAGACTTCTGGCGGCTTTTGGGATAAAAAAAATCACGGTTTTCCGAGTCAGGAGCCAGCGGCGGAGTAGTAAAAGCCCGTATTTTAATTATTTGTTTTGGTTTGATACGTCCTTTGAGAGAACGTACCAAAATCAAAAAATTAAAATACAGCCTTTGGACTGGGGGTGGGGTGGGCTTACCCAAGAATCCTGGACACCTGGGCCCGACCCGGGCCACCCAAAGTTCCGGTCCCGGGGTTACTACCCTGGACCACGCCACCGTCTCTCCGGACCATGTACTACCGCTGCTACTAATGTAGCAGCGGTAATACAATTTGTTCTGAATGTTCCATGCACTCACGTGCTAATTTAAGTGAACAAAGTAAAAAATCGCGGTAAAACCTGTCCACACACTCTCCACCACCACAAATATATAAAGTTCGAACCAAATGTTCAGCCCCTCTCCTCTCAAAATCGTACCACGGTCAAGGGCGGTGGAGCCAGAGGGTTATCTGAAGCATCAGCCCCCCCCCCCCCCCCCCCCCACCGGCCTCACTGACCCCATTTGCTTGGCAAAAAATTCTCAAAATATTTGAAAAGAGTGAACGAAATGAGTTGCCTGTTATTCTACCTGGTATCATTAATACGAAACAACTTACTTTTGAGTCGGCGATTTTCCGAGTCCGGAGCCAGCGGCGGAGTAGTGATTCCCCCAACAACGTTTAATCCTTTGAACTCTAGTGATATCTTCCATGCCAGTTCAATGGCAGCCATATTCATTATTTAGGATAGACCAATCAATATTTTCAACGTGCAGCCTCGCGTCTGCATGTTAAAAATATTGGTTGGTCCCCACACATTTGCTGAACAGCCACCCTATTTAATGACGTTATGACGTATCATGTTCCTGGCCGGAAAAACGGCCGCTAGTAGTTCAAAGGGTTGAATTACACAACGTAGACTTATTGTGTGGACTGGGCTATAGTGGATGGACTATCGGCACTGGGTCGGCCACGCCCGTTGCTTCTTAGGTCACATTCACGTGATTTTATTGGAGAAGGTCCCGGAATTCCCAACTTAAAATTAAAAGATCCCCCCCCCCCCCCTACACGCCATACATATTTCAATGTTGCGCCGCACCCCTTGTAAGTTTTGTTACCTCATCTGCCCTTTCCCCAGTTATTATGCATATTGTTTTGAAAGGGTCAACCATGCACCTCGATAAACAATCAGCTGGTAAATAAACTCGGTGAAGTAGTTAAGCGCTCTTACTACAACAAGACACCACACAAGCGGCATATAGTAAGAGAAACAAGGTCGACGCTGAATGTGAATTACTGTCACTAGGTCACTAGAGTGCTGACACAGATACTGTATTATGTGAAATACAAATGATTCTATTGAAAATGTGGGTCTAGTTTGTGCACGGTGACATTTGTCTGCACCATTCCCCGCTGTGACACTTACTTAACCGGTGACGATATACGTGTATTTAACACTTGATGTGGCCGAAAGGGACTATTGTCGCCTACTTTATGGAAATTATCTGTACGTTCTGGTTTGCGCATATCTAACCTACCATCTGATTAATTGTTGGAATGCTTTTTGTTTTTGACACTCACAAATACATTATGAAAAGTAAACATTTTATCACCACACTCAGGGCGAATGAGGCCTATTCCGAACCCGAAAGGTGATATAGTGATGGGGATGTCGTGTATACATGTAAGTGAGTCCAATGTGGCCCCTAAATCAGTCTTAATAACTCAGTGTTTCTGCATCGCGCCATCAAAATTGTGTCGTTGAACAAGACACCAAACTCCTAATCACAAGTGCCCACTTCACGTGGAAGCGTAATGCTGCTACATGTGGACGCTGATATAGTGGACGTCAACCAATGCAGCATCTCCTTGTGTCGGGAGAGCAAGATCGAGAGTGGGATAATTTTCGCTGCCTCAAATTTATGTTTTGCTCTGGCATAGACATTACCACATTGCACCCACAAAGAAGTTGAAAGGCGAACTTGACCAGGCTTCCCTTTCTTATTGAGTCCGTGGGAATACAGCCCGTGGAAAGTGAACAGTTCACGCCGATGGTACTCTAGGAAATATTCTCTAAGTTCCTAAGGATAAAGTTTTTTAAATTTTAATAGATGACTGTTGAAATTGTTAAGAGAAGAAACCAGTAAAATAATACGGAAAATCTTAAAAGCTAGAATTCAGTACGTCTGATCCATTATCTCTGCTGCAGTTAAAGAGACTCTGAGTCCGTTTGTGTCCATAATTTATAAGTTGTAAAAGCAATAAAAAATTAAGCCAGAATGTGGACAAACAAACTGTGAAAGGCATCAAAGTGGCTTAATTATTGATGCCTTTCACAACTTATAAATTATGGACTCAAACGGACTCAGAATCAAGATATTAATATTTCTTTGCTAATATTTCCAATATCGGTGAACATGGGTGGAAGGCAAAACTGATTAAACTGAAATTATTATTTTTTTTTTTTTTATTTATTTATTTTTTGGGGGGGTGGGGGTGGGGTGGGGTGGGGGTGGGGGTGGGGGGGGGGGTCATGTGCCCCCCCCCCCCAGACACCCCACTGGCTACGCCATTGGGTCACGGAGGTTGTTATTTCGTTCGATTCGAAATCGGCTGTCCGATTCGTATCCTTTCGAATCCTTTCACGGGAATACAGCTTGGTATCAGCCAACTTCGTCGTCTCGCAAAACATCAAGTCCAGGTGGCAATTTTACATGAATAATATTGAAAAAAGACTGAGTGTAATTTCCGCCATATTAACATAAATATCAAGCTTGTAATGATCATAGAGCTGTTGATTAGATTTCTTACCTAATGTACTGTCTATTAAGGTAAACTCACGTTGAGTTCGATATCGTTGACGGGTTGGCTGACAACTTATTAAATGACCGCCACGAATTGCTATCCGAGTGCCAAATTCACAAAAATAACAACTTACCTTGTAGAATATACACTTAATTAAAGTCGTTTTGTGATATCGACCCTTGGGTGCAACAAGGCACCATTTCCTTTGCTTCTAATACTGTATTTGGTGCCTTGGTTTCCTTAAGAGACGATTGTAGTATGTCAGGGGCTTTTCACCTCCAGATTGGGGGACCCCGGCGGGAGATCACGTCACGTGACCCAGTGTCGCCATGTTTTGTTGTCATGGTAACTCGCGTGAGCGGCCCTATTGTAACGTCATCCCCATAGTGATACGTGGTCTTAGTGCGCGTGGTGTTATGGTGGTAGTGTTTCCGTTGTCCATTTTGTATACTGGAGGCTGCCATCTTGGTTTCTATGGTAGCACGTGGTTGCTATGTTACCCAAACGCTTCTTATAGGACAGGGGGTATGTCCGGAGGGTCTGTTCAACTGAACAGGAGTAATTTCCCGATTCGCAGAATTACCACAAGCAACCCGACAATCCCTCCAAATCACCAAAATCCACCCCAAACTACCGAAATTGACTTTATTTGATACGGATTCCCCCAAAATCCTATTTAGGACCGCCATATCATGGTACCGAGAGGCCCCTAGGTACCGAGAAGTCCTCCTGTTCGATTGAACTAGAGTAGTTTTTGTGGTTCAGATTCCCTCCAGAATCCCTTTTTAGAATATACCATGACGTTTTTCTCCAATAAAAGCCACGCAGTGTTATAGTACTGAGGGGGGGCCCTTTGGATTATACCCGACCGGTAGACAACCTCCATGAAAGCCTATATCATCCTAAAGCCAAGAATCTATAGAGTAGTTACGGATAAGCCATTGCTCGAACGACTCGAATCCCACCGAGCAAATGCGCTATCGAGCAATTCCTCTTTCGATTGACTCGCACATACGACTCTTAGCCTCATTTCAGTATTTAAGGGTACCTATGACCTGGTATTGTATTACTTGAGGACACCTTTCGAGGATACCGTTTATAGGATACTTATCTAAGGACACTTTTGCCTATTTGGCCTAACCTTCTAGGCCACCCCACGAAAAACCTATCCCAAATGAAGCTATCGAGCAGTTACTGAAAAGTAATTGCTTGAACGACCCGAAGCCCATCGAGCAAATGAGCTTTAGAGTAATTGCTCGATCGAGTGACTCCACATATTGCTCGACTGACTCGCAAATACGACTCTTAGCCTCATTTCGGTATTTGGGGATACCTATGACCTGGTATTGTATTTTTTGAGAATACCTATCGAGGATACCTTCTGGTGAAACCCCTTTTTGTCATATGTGCTTATGTGAAAATGCACACTGTGACACATTGTGTACTTTCACATAAGCACATATCGGCACATCCAGCATGTGCCTATGTTGTAGTGCACAATGTGTCACATTGTGCACTAACACATAGGCACATGCTGGATGTGCCGATATGTGCTTATGTGAAAATAACAACACGCGCTGCGCATGCGCACTAACACCACGTATCACTATGGGGTCACAATAGGGCCGCTAACGCGGGTTATCAAGACATCAAAACATGGCCACACTGGGTCACGTGACATGCCGTCACTTCCGTAGTCCCCATCAGGGGTCCCCAACCTGGAGGTGAAAAAACCCTGACATACTACTGACGATATATACACAGGACGACACACGCCTGTGAATGGGTTAATTGATATGGCACGAGTGCCAGCTCGGAAGGATTAAACGAGTCCTCGAGTGTTATCCTTCCGCGATGGCACAACACAAATGCCATATCGACTAACCGATTCACACGCCTGTGTCTTTCTGTGTGTATTACACGCCTTCACGTCTATAAAAAAACAATTATTAGAAGGACACTCAGTTGACAACTATCAACAAAAAGAACACCTTTTATCGCCAACCAAATATGCAAGGGGAACCCGTGTTACTATTTCGTCCCCTGAGCTTCAATGTGTTCCATATGCCTACTGGCACATAGAACATATTGGAACCCCGGGGACGATTTCTAGCTATCGATAGCGATCCCAATTGCACGATTTGTAGAAAATTCCAGTGAAATTTCGCTTTTATTTTAAAATAGTCATTCAACGATTTCCGCTCCGCACATATGTGCGGAACTGATTTTCAATTTTCGCATGGTTTAGTGTTGCTGTAAATGAGGATTTCATAGAACAGGAGTGTAATAAATAGTTAAACGTCATGCTTAACACTCAAGCTATAAATTTATGTTATCTTTTACCGCATTGCTCTGATTGTTAAACAGATACATGTTGGGGCTTGCGACATCATTAGTTAAGGTGGGGTACTCTGCGAATATTTTGGTTTAACGTCATCGACTTAAAATTATTGGTGTATAGCAGGTGTCCAAAAAACCTCTCTTTCGGGATCAGCTCTTGAGGCAGCATATGACTGGCTGGTGCATGGCCGATGGGTTACCCCAAGCTCTTCCTGTCAATCTTTCGTACAAATATTCTTTCACGTCAGGAAGAACATTCGATTCGAAAATGTGTGATTCGCAGCACCCTAATGGATGAATTTTCCCATGCTCTCATGTCACCAGTCTAATTCTGTTCAAATTCGACACTGTTATGGTATACCTGTTCACTTTTGTTCAATATCAACAGTTGATGATTCTAACGTATCCCTCCCAGTGCCCCCACCAACCTCTCAACATACTCTCGACAATATTACTCTTCAATACAGTGAAATATTTGAAGCGATGAAATCAATTAATGCTGCTAAGGTATGTGGCCCTGACCTCGTAAGTCCCCCGTTTTTAAAAAAATGCAAATCGTCCGTTTGCTTGCCCCTCTTGATCTTGTTTAATATCTTACTGAATAATTAATAAACTATTTGCAATCGTTCTGGATAAAAGCGAACGTCACTCCTATTCTGAAAAGGGACCCATCGAAATGCGTCACAAACTACCGACAATATCACTGATCAGCTGTGTTTGAAAAATGCATCTATAGATATCTATGGCAATTTCGAAATGACAACAATGTTCTAATTCAGTTTCAGTCGGGCTTCACTCCTGGTGACTCGACAGTTCTCCAGCTGGCAGATCTGTATGATGAATTCAGTCGGGCATTGAACGAAGTTAAAGAAGTAAGAGTGGTCTTTTGAAATGTCAGTAAAGCTTTTAACAAGGTATGGCATGCTGGTCTGATTCACAAGCTAAAGCGAATCGGAGTCTCTGGCGATCTCCTTTTATTCTTAAAATCCTATATCTCGGACAGATCCAACCGAGTAGTCATAGCTTTTGACGCTTCCTCTTGGAGGCCTATTAACTCGGGTGTTCCTCGGGGTTCTACACTTGGACCTCTGTTGTTTCAGATATGTATTAACGATATAACTGCGAATCTACTTAGGTCTATGCGCCTTTTGCTGATATCGCCACTTTATACATTATAGTGGAGAATTCAATCCAAGCTTCGATCTTAATGTTCCATGATTTAGCCACAATCGAACGTTGAACTAAAACATGGTTGGTTTGAGTTCAATACCCACAAAACGGAGAGTAGGCTGATAACAAACAAATGTAATCCTCCTACACACCCATCATTACTCTTCGGTGGTACTCAGATTTCAAAAGTACAAAATCATAAGCACCTGGGTGTAATATTGAAGAGCAACTGCACATGGAATGACCACACTGATCATATCTGTTCTTAGGCCCGGTCGCGTTTAGACTTGTTGAGAAAGCACAAATTTACACTTGATTGCAAGGTCTTGGAAAAAAATATTTTGCATTTATTAGGCCCTTTCTTGAGTATTCCGATACAGTGTGGGACAACTGCTCAGCAACTAAGGTTGCAGATCTTGAGAAAATACAGATAGCCACAGCAAGGATCGTAACTTGTGCAACCATCAGTGCGAGTAAGTGCCTCCTCTACACTGAGATCCGTTTGGATCTGCTCCAAGAAAGGCGTCGAAAGCACAACTTAATACAATTCTTCAAAATATATCACCACACTACTTCCCCATACATTGCTAACAAAGTACCGCCACTTGTGTGGACGACCAACCAAAGATTTAAACTCCGATCTAATCAAAATCATCGAGTTCCATTCTGTCGCATGAACTTGCACCAGTGTTCATTCGTCCCAACGTTATCAACCAATGAAATGCCCTACCTCTGTCTGTCCGAGAGAATTCATCTATTAGTAATTTTTAAAAAATTCCTAAACAACGGTATTGACCGACCGCCGTTCTTCTATAGTGCTAATAAATCACTTGCAGTCCAACATACCATTGTAGGTTACGTCTGCGTTGCAGTAATCTTGGCGTCCATTTATATGATAACCATTTATCAATTTCTCCAAATTGCCAGTGTTGAGAACTTGAAGCAACTGAGCATTTTCTTCTATATTGCTTCCTCCACTCTAACGTTCGAAATCATACAATCAATGCTCTACCTTTTATTGTCAATCTCTCTACGTTACTGTATGGTTCAGAATTTTTGAATAATTTCGAGAATCGTGTGTTTTTGAGGTTGTACAAAAGTTTATCATGTTGAGTGGGCGCCTCGGCTGCTGAGGGCCTTCCGGGTCTACTCTGCCTACTCTGACTGCTGGGCAATTTGTGAAGTCCCAACTATATTCCTAAATCGTCGACTGACTTCTAGAATGTTCCATGTCCCATAGGGGACATAGATTATCCTAGCACTCAGGCGACGTTGTCTCACTTAGCTTTTAAACAAACTGTCTACTATTTGGAAATGCGGCTATGTGATAACTACAGTGCATGGGGAGTATTGTCGCTGACTCACCCGTGGGGTGGGGATTTCACTCGTGCAATATTGCATATCCGTTACAATGCTTAACGGGCGCTGGCGGCGTTCCGGTCGGTGGCCCTCCGGGTTAAACCCGGAGGTCCATTGGTTGAGAAATTGCTTGTGTTCCATATGCACGAAATTCGAAAAAAATGATTCTTTTGACGATGCCTTCGCTCCGTGGGTGGTTTGGTTGCAGTCCGCTCTTCATATATTGTATTTTGTTCGAAAGGACATACGATATCTGTCTCAAACTAGCGTAATATCATTTCTCCATCCCCCTCTCCCCTCCATCTGCCTTACTGTTTAACTTTTCCTCTCTCATTCAATTCTTCTCTGGGTCGTAGGACCCTCCTCCCACACGTACTCATTTGCCTACTTCAACCTAGTGTTACGAATACCACTGTGCCAAGCTGTATGTTCAGAGAAACAGTTATTTTCACAAAAAAGGCATATGATAGAGTATGGAGGGAGGGTATGTGGCGCAAGCTGGAGGCTCTGGGCTTGGGACGAGTTTGTTGGGATTATGAAAGGATTATATAAAGATGTACAGTGTGAACTTAGCCTGGGAAACATTACAACAAAACGTGTGCCTATGGAGATAGGCCTAAAACAGGGGTGTATCCTTTCGCCAATTCATTTTGCATTGTACATCAAAGGTTTAGGAGATGAACTCCTGCATAGCGACGAGGGGGTTGCAATTGGTGACTTGAAGATCCCAGGGCTATTTTTTGCAGACAATATGGTGCTAGTATCAGAAAGCGAAGAGGGGCTAGCGAAGATGCTGGGAATTGTTGGGAAATATGGGAGCAAATGGAGACTCGAACTCAATGAAAGCAAGAGCAAAGTTATACCCGTGGGCCGCAAAGTGGACCCCACCCGAAGGTGGAGAGTGGGGGAGTTCTGCATTCCGGAAGGTAGCAGTAGACTTCTTAGTGTAGGAGAAACTAGCGATTACGAGTATTTGGGGGTAAATATAAACATCACAGGAAGAGGCATCTACCGAAACCACACAAATAAATTGATTCTGAAGGGGAAGCGAATCCTTAACCAAATGAAACTTATAGGGAGAAACAGTTTCAATAAGGTTTTCGTGGGGAAAACTATTTGGGAAATGGTAGGTCTGCCAAGTAACATACGGTACGGAAGTTGTACCCCTAAACAACACAGCCGTAAAGAGCTTGGAAATCCTGCAGAACGATGCAGGCCGATGGATAACAGGCTCGAGTAATGCCGCAGCGCTAGAAGCGATCAGGGGTGAGCTTGGGTGGATGATGATTAAGGACAGGATAGACCTACTGAAACTCGGTTATCTTAATTATTTGGTAAATCTCCCCGATAGCCGATGGTGTAAAGTAATGTTCCTGAGAACTTTCAACTCAAATATCAAGACGGGGTGGATGGTCCAAGTGAGGGAGCTAGTAGAAAACTACTCATTGGAGATCTCGGACCTTGACGTTGGGGCAAATCAGGGCAAAAATATCGTCAGAGAAAGGGTCATGGAGGATTGTAACCGTAATTGGCGAGAGGGGGGTCAAATCAAAGAGATCTTTGGGTGGCCTGCGTGGTAAAGAGAAGCCTGGTTTTGAAGAGTACCTTGATGGCACCTTTGGGGGTCACTGCTGTTCAAGCTGAGGTCGAGGTCCCTGGAGCTGAGGGGAAAAATTGGGAAAAACAGTGAAAAGGAGTGCCAGATGTGTAACTTGGGCGTGGTGGAGACCCTGGAACACTTTCTTCTAGAATGCCCAAAGTATCGGTCTAAAAGAATGAGATTCACTGGGAGTATAATGGGGAAGAGGGATGGGAGAATGAAGGACATGTGGTTAGGGGGAGACTCAAAGGAGAGGGTTAATATGCTAATCGGTGAGATTGGGAAGAATGGGGCAAGAGATGTCATCAAGCAGTTCGTTTCCGAGTGTTGGGAAGAGAGAAGCGTGGGAATAGGGAGGCAGTTGGGAGTTCAGGGGTAACCATGGCCTTCTCGACCGAGAACCGCGACAAATCAGCGGCTGGCCAAAGTGTTATTATTATTATTATCACAAAGACTCCCCATCTCACGTCAAGCTTTAAGTGCGTCCTTCGTCCCGACTGCCTATCTATATTATATAATTAATATTATATATATACCATGTCTATATTTTTGTTTAACCCTTTACCCAACGTAGACGATACAAAAATTTATTATTTTAAATATAATTTTTTTTAATTTTTCAAAAAATTTCAACAAAATCATATCATGTGACCCCTCGTTAGAACGAGCTCGTTCCAACGAGGAGTCACATGATATGGTTTTGTCGAATTTTTTTTAAAAATAATATTTTTTCAACTGCTGAATTTGCATATTACGCGGGCGGATACGGATGATTCGTTGGGTAAAGGGTTAAACACTCTGTTGTAATGCTCAAAATTGACCCAAGCTTCCAATTGGTGTAATTTCATCATTTATATGGGAGGCGACTATCAAAAGCTCCTAGCTTACTGTCGAATCCCATCCCTACAATCTGTGTCTACGTCTTTGTACTTGTTACGTTGTACACAAATAATTTAAATCATTTTTATTTTTCCAAGTGCCTGTGTTCCATATGATGTAACCACGTAACATATTCGTTTCAAATAAATATTGTTTAAACTAAATAGCATCTGTTTCCATGCTCCCGCCCGTGCTAATTTCGGTCTTGCTTCTCACTACCACCGTTCAAATTAATTTATAGTTCCAAAACAATGTCGATAATGAACTGTTGCTAGCGGTTTGTCCTGTAATTTATTATATTGTAATAATAATATAACTTTGGCCGGCCGCTGATTTGTCGCGGTTCTCGCATGAGAAGGCCTTGGTTACCCCTGTTTTGCCAACTGCCTCCCCATTCCCGCGCTTCTTCTCTCCTCCCAACACTCGGAGACGAACTGCTTGATGACACCCCTTGCTCCATTCTTCCCAATCTCTCCGATTAGCATATTAATCCGCTCCTTTGAGTCGCCCCCTAACCACATGTCCTTCATTCTCCCATCCCACTTCCCCATTATACTCCCCGTGAATCTTGTTCTTTTAGACTGGTATTTTGGGTAGTCTAGTAGAAAGTGTTCCAGGGTCTCCACCACGCCCAAATTACACATCTGGCACTCCTTTTCACTGTTTTTCCCAATTGTTCCCATCAGCACCAGGGACCGCGACCTCAGCTTGAACAACAGTACCCCCCCCCCCCCCAAAGGTGCCATCAAGGTACTCTTCAAAACCAGGCTTCTCTTTATCACGTAGGCCACCCAAAGATCTCTTTGATTTGACCCACTCTCGCCAATTACGGTTACAATCCTCCATGACCCTTTCTCTGACGATCTTTTTACCCTGGTTTGCCCCAACGTCAAGGTCCGAGATCTCCAATGGGTAGTTTTCTACTAGCTCCCTCACTTGAACCATCCATCCCGTCTTGATATTTGAGTTGAAGTTCTCAGGAATATTACTTTACACCATCGGCTGTCGGGGAGATTTACCAAATAATCCTGTATAGTCCTGTACAGTGCCTAGTGTGGGAAATTCTCGCTCTGGTTCATATTTTTAAAATTTAATCCTTACAGGGTAATATTTCAACTATATTATCACGACATGTCTTCGAAGAAAGTATACCTTAATAATGTAGTGGAAATATTTTATTAGTCGGGACTTGAGTCATAACAGTCAGAACAAATCAGGTTTACACCCCCCCCCCCCTCCACCCCCCCCCCCCCCCCCCCACTCCGTCATCTGTCATTTTCAAGATGCCTCTGATTCGATTCGATTTCGAATAATAGACTCGATTCGATTCGAAAATGTGTGATTCGCAGCACCCTAATGGATGAATTTTCCCATGCTCTCATGTCACCTGTCTAATTCTGTTCGAATTCGACGCTGTTATGGTATACCTGTTTACCCACTATTTGTGGAAATCTGCGCGCTGCGGCCTTTGATGTAATTTGATGTGCCTTTACCTACAAAGATATACATGTATTCTTTCCTGCCGCAGATCTGGATATTCAAATCAATAAATATTTAATTCTACTTGGAAGAATAATGGTATTTACATAATTTGTGGACATTCCGACGTAATCATAACACTACAGCTACAGCATGTGGTGAGTGGATTGTAACTAAATCACATGTAGAGTGGAGTTATCACCCAAAGTATCACTTTCAAATTCTGTGCATATGGACCAAAAACACAAGTAATGTTTCAGCCAATGGACCTCCGGGTTTGCAACAAATTTGCAATTATTGCTCGGGTGAAATATCCACTTTACGGGTGATTTAGTGATAATATACTCTCCACCTACTGTATTGGGTGCCTTCATTTCTTATTGTAACGTCGAACAAATCACGTGTCGATTGAGCAACATTTCTAGGTTTGATTCACAGAAGAGGAATTTTTATGAAATTTTTCAGATTCAGTCGTCCCGAATATACCAGTTCGTTAGAAAAGTGAAAAAGTATTAAACCAGCGTCCAGATTTTATTCTCTAAACAAACAAATAAAAAAGACCCCAAAAATAACGAAGTACTTGCACAATTTAGAGAGCCAGAACTCTTGAATTTTGCGATCCCGAGAAAAACTCTCAATTGTCAAATCAATTTCCAAAGGCAAGTAACAATATCACGTGGAGATAAAAAAAATAAATAAGTTTTTGCCAAACCCAAAGGCATAAACTTGGAATTATGTGCATTAAAATTCTGAAAATAGAACTTGATCTTTTTTTTAACCCTTTACCTAACATGAAAAGCAGACGACACTTGCAAAAAAAATTCTTGAATAACTAATTTTTTTCATTTTTTGTCTCAAAAACATAGGTTATGACCCCTCGTTGGAACGAGCTCGACGAGCTCGTTCCAACGAGGGGTCATAACCTATGTTTTTGAGACAAAAAATGAAAAGAATAATGAAAATTAATTGGCGATTTTTGAGAATAGCGCTGGCCGGTTTTGGCCGTTACGTTGGGTAAAGGGTTAAGATTATAAAGACAAACGTTCAACTTTCTCTTCATGCAAAAACAAAATATTTGAGAAAAAACTGGGTTTTTTTTGTATAATAAAGCATTATCACTCTCAAACTATAATGCGCCAGAATTCTGAATATCGAACTTAATTTCAGAATATGGTTATATTTGTGACAGGCGGGGAAGGGAAATAAACTAAGACAAAGATACATGAGTGATATGGACTACGCCGTATAATACGAAGATGATAATGAGAGTATATACACCTATAAGTGGAACTACGGCGAAGCCAAAAACAATGAATAATTACAAATGGTAACGACTATATATACAAGTTTAAGCTCCGTTGGGCCAAACCCGCCGGAAAATTATCGCAAAGGCAAAGGAATACATGGGTAGTGGAGGGAGGGAAATACGGAAGACTGGAGTACACAGATTTCATGACGGTGTTTGCAATGACGCAGGAAAACTGAATGATGTCAAGCTGAAAAGATGATTGGGAACTTTCTTCACATGACTCTTCTGACGCGATAAAAAATAGTGCGATTTGTAAGGAAATTACCAGGTAAACTCATCACTGCTATTCATACGTCCTGCATGTAGTGATAAGAACTGAACGATGATTAAACGTGACGAAATAAAGTGGGAAGAAATGGTTTGGCGCGCCTAAGGCGCGCAGGGACGAATTTGGGGGACAAGCCCCTTTCAACCCTCAGTGTCTGTAGGTGATGGGTTTACACATGTCTAGGCGTGTTGAAGGAGGAAAGTTAAGTTAATTAAGTGGGGAATGACTAGAACTAATTATAGACAAAAGGTGTTATTTGTTGAAGCTTAATTATTGATTTTCTGAATGGACATAATAATAACTCTTTGGCCAGCCGCTGATTTGTCGCGGTCCTCATAAGAGAAGGCCATCATTCCCCCTGCACCCCACCCCCTCTTCCCCTCCTCTCCTCCCAGCATTCAGATATAAACTGCTTAATAGTGTCCCTCACTTCCTCTTTTTCAATTTCTTCAATAAGCATTCCTACCCTCTCCCTCGTGTCCCCCTTCAGCCATCTATCCTTTGTTTCTTCACCCCACTTCTGCATTATTCTTCCAGTAAATTTTATTCTATGAGGTATATACTGTGGGCATTCCAAGAGAAAATGTTCCAGGGTCTCCACTGCTCCAGAGTGGCACATTTGGCATCCCTTTTCCCCATCTCTCCCAATTTTCCCCCGAAGCTCCAGTGATCTTGATCTCAGTTTGAACAGAAGTGACCCTCCAAAGGTGCCATCTAGGTACTTCTCAAAAGCTGGCTTTTCTTTATATTGTAACCCCTGCAGTGATCTTTTCACGCTAACCCCTGCTCACCAGTTTCGATTGCAATCTTCCATGACTCTCTCTTTGACAAACCTTTTGCCTTCTTTCATTCCTACTTCTATGTTTGTGACCTCTATAGAGTAATTGTCCATTAGTTCCCTCACATGTTTTGACCACCCCGTTTCTATATTAGAATTCCAAATGGTATCGAGCATCAATTTGCACCACCGGTTGTCAGGCAGGTTTCTCAAGTAGTTAAAGTAACACAGTTTTCCCAAATCTACCCTGTCCTTGATTTTCATCCACCCAAGCTCCCCCTTACTGCTTCCAAAGCTGCAGCATTACTCGACCCTGTTATCCATCTGCCGGCATCATTTTGAGTATTTTCCAACTTCTTAATAACGGTTTGGTTTAATGGAATCACGTCCGTGCCATACGTTATACTTGGTAAACCCACCCTCTCCCACAGTGTTTTCCCCACAAAGACCTTGTTGAAACTATTTTTCCCTAAAAGTTTTAGTTGGTTCAGAATTCTTTTCCCCTTCAGAATCAGTTTGGCTGAGTAATTTCTGTACACCCCTCTTCCCGTTATATTTATGCTTACCCCTAGATACTCATACTCTCCCGTTTCTCCTACAGTGATTTGTTTGCTTTCCCCTTCGGGGATTGAGAACTCCCCCACTCTCCATCTCTTCGTCATATCTGCCTTGCGTCCAACGGGTATTACCTTGCTTTTATTTTCATTTAGTTCGAGCCGCCAAGTGTTCCCATATCTACCAACAATTTCCAGCAGTTTGTCTAGCCCCTGTTCAGTTCTAGACATTAACACCATGTCGTCCGCAAAGAATAAGCCTGGTATCTTTATGTCTCCAACATTTACCCCCTCCGCACTCTGAATTAGTTCGTCCCCTAAATCTTTAACATACAATGCAAACAAAATCGGTGAAAAGATACACCCCTGCTTGAGGCCTATATCCATAGGGACTCGTTTTGTAGTGATACTCCCTAGACTGAGTTGGCTTTGCACATCTGTATACAGTGCTTTCATGATTCCCACAAAGTCACCCCCCAGTCCGATGCCCTCGAGCTTTCGCCACATACCTTCCCTCCACACTCGGTCGTACGCTTTTTCACATCTAGAAATGCCAGAAACATCTTTTTCTTTTCAGCCTTTGTTGATCCTATCAGTTGGGTGAGTGTAAATAGGTGATCAGTGACTCTTCGTCCTTTCCTGAAACCATTTTGAATTTCTCCTAAAAAACCTTTCTCTTCAATAACTTCCTCTAGTCTACCGTATATGACCTTACAGAATACTTTTCCGATGTTACTACTAACTGATATCCCCCTATAGTTATCTAGAACTTCCTTATCCCCCTTTTTGTGTATGAACGACACCTTACTTTCCCTCCACTCTCTGGGGACCTCTTGCTTTCGCAGAGCCAGGTTGAAAAGGTTTGTCAGGACTTCAATAAGTGCCTCCCCTCCATTTTTGAGGAATTCGTTCGGAATTTCATCAGTCCCTCCCGCTTTACCATTTTTTAATTTCGAGACCACGTTCCGCACTTCTTCTGCCGTTATTTCGCTACATACACGATTGGATAGGTTCTCCTCCACCAGTGTATTTCTTTTTGGTGGGGACCCACTGCCCCATCGCCTATCGTTTATCTTTTCCCAGTGCTTGACTAACTCTGAAGCGATACGGCCTTTATCTTCTGTACTTTCCCCATCCACTTTGATACTCTGCACACTACTTTTCCCCCGTTTATTTACCCAGTTCCAAAATACGTTTGAGCTCGGCAGGTGTTGTTGGTTCAATGCATGTAGTTCACACTCACACATATGTAAGAGACAAAGCACGGGTCATTCAATAATAACAGCAATTGATCAACTGACCCGGGCATCATATCTAATAAATTAACCCCTCTCCCGACGTGTCACAAAAAAAGTAAAAACAAGTTTCTCCCGGTCATTTGTGGCAATCGGGGAAGGGAAATAAACTAAGACAAAAACATATGTGTGATATGGACTACGCCGTATAATACGATGATGATAATGAGGGTATATACACCTATAGGTGGAACTACAGCGAAGCCAAAAACAATGAATAATTGCAAATGCTAACAAATATATATACAAGTTTAAGCTCCGTTGGTCCAAACCCGCCAAAGATGATCCGCAAAGTGGATCATCTCGCCTATAATGCGCCTAAATTCTGAATATCGAACTTAATTTCAGAATATTGTTATATAAGGGAAATTGTAAAATTTGAAAACAATATGCCAAGGATGCTAAAGTTATAGTTTGAGATGTTTACGGCAGCCCTATGTCCCGACGGACATCGGTAACACTTCGTATAAATGCACCGGGGTCATAAAACGACTTACACAATATGACCCAAAAGATGCATCGTAAAACCTCAATATACACAGAACGACACACACGTGTGAATAGATATGGCACGAGTGCCAGCGCGCAAGGGTAAAACGAGAGACCGCAGGCCCCGTGTTTTATCCTTCCTCGATGGCACAAATGTCATATCGATTAGCCCATTCACACGCGTGTGTCGTTCTGTGTTTATTACACGCCTTCACGTCTATAAAACAATTATTAGAAAAACACTCAGCAATTCATTTGACGACTATCTACAAAAAGAACACATTTTATCGCCAACCACATTTGCGAGGGGAACCCGTGTTACTAATTCATCCCCTGAGTTCCAATGTGTTCTATGTGCCTAATGGCACATAGAACACATTGGAACTCAAGGGACGACATTTAGCTGCATGTAGCGATTGAAATTTTAATTACGTTGCACGATTTGTAGAAAATTTCAGTGAAACTAAGCTTCTATTTAAAAATAGACCGTTAACGATTTCTGTTCCGCACATATGTGCGGAACGGATTTTCATTTTCCGCATGGTCTAATATTGCTGTAGATGGTGATTTCAAAGACCAGGCGTGTAATAAACTGTAAAGAAATCACTATTTTGAGCATTATGACGACCAATTTGTATCAAACATTGCACATATTTAGTGAACGTACATTAGTTTGACGGTAGGACCGAATATCCCCACAACAAATGAAGTAGCGCATGATTTATCTCATAAATCGACAGAAACAGAACAAAACTCCCAAAGCTGTTTTCCCTGGATACACACACTGAGCGGGGGCATTTAAGTTGTTCAGAATTCAAATTCTGCTCTTCAGGGATTCAAAATAAGTCCCTCAGTACCAGTGTATTCCAAACTATTTTCAAAATTTCAAGTTTACTGAAATCGATCTGAGCCGAGATACCCTGAGGCTCAGATTGATTTTGGTGAACGAGGTTCAGAAATTTCTTGTCAAATCGTGGCGAATTTGAGATTTTTTTATTATTATTATTTATTTATTATTTTTTTAGTTTAGATTCTTTTTATCACATAATGTGTATTTTAACATTTTAACTAACGGTACGAAAAAACCTGGCCAGCACTCTCCACAAAAATCGCCAGCTAAGTTTAATTTTTTTCAAATTTTTACTATAAAGTATAGCTCATGCCGCTCAATGACACGAGCTCGTCGAGCTCGTTCCAATGAGCGTCATAGGCTATGTTTTCGAGACAAAAAATGAAAATATTTAGTTATTCAGGATTTTTTTTTTTTTGCAATATCGTCTGCTGTAAATTTGTCTTACGCAGACAGTTAATGAAAAATTAGAGAAGATTAATTAAATTCTGCTACCGACACCAACTCACTCACGACATTACCACATCGGCGTTGACTTCGGGCGTCATTCCCGTATTAGATGTGTTGTGAACATATAGAATAAAAAGGTACTATGGCCGGTAATCAGATTTAAACCACGAGTAGGATAAGGATTTTAACCACTCGGCTTGTGTCCTTTAGATATTATCCCAACAAAACTCCTAAAGGCTTGTGCACAGCCCTGCTACCTTGGATTTTACAAATTGTCAACTCATTTCCATCCTCTATGAAAGAAGCCATTGTAGCCCCTCTTCTGAAAAAACCTGGACTTGATAGTGATATTCTGAAGAACTACCGTCCTGTATCAAATTTGTCCTTCACATCGAAATTGCTCGAGCGGGTTGTATCCAAACAAATTCGGAATCACCTCGCACGTTTCGAACTCTCTGAAGAGTTACAATCTGCGTATCGTCCAAAATGTAGCACGGAAAGTGCGCTTTTGCGTGTTCAGAATGACCTTTTAGTTGCCATGGACCAACAGCGAGTTTCATGTCTTGTATTACTCGATCTCGGCGCGGCGTTCGATACAATCGACCACTCTGTTCTGGCATCCATTCTAGAGCAAAGAGTTGGCGTTTGTGGCGTGGCACTAGACTGGTTCAGATCGTATCTTGCTAATCATTCACAGAGAATGCTGATAGAAAACACTGTATCAAAGTCAGTCTCCCTGAAATATGCTGAGCCTCAAAGTTCAGTCCTTGGCCCATTATTGTACGCCATATATGTCCTTCCCCTTGGTGGCATAACCCGAAAGCATGGGCTTTCCTTCCATCTCTATGCCGACGACACCCAGTTATATATCAGTTTCAACTCTCAACACGAGAGAGATGCGGCATGCCGCCTGGAAAACTGTATGTCTGATATTAAATCCTGGATGACCAACAGCTGGTTGAAGTTGAATGCGGACAGAACCGAAGTCATTTATATTGGACTCCCTTATCAGCTATCGAAGATTTCTCGAATGAGTTTGAATTTTGATGGCAGTGCCATTTTTCCATCGGCAATGGTTCGTAATCTTGGTTATTTCATGGATGAAAACCTTTCTGCAGACAAGCATGTGTTGCAAGTCTCCAGAACAGCTTTTCATCACCATCGTAGCATGCGTGGTGTGGTAGATGAGGGAACGGCAATGCAATAAATCCATGCATTTGTAACGAGTAGATTGGATTATTGTAATTCTCTCCTACATGGCTGCAAACAGTCCCTAGTTAACAAGCTACAGAATGTTCAGAATTGTGCGGCTAAACTTGTGACCAAGCGTAAAAAATCCTCTTCGGCTTCCCCTATCTTACAAAAACTGCATTGGTTACCCATTAGTCAAAGAATTAGTTTCAAAGTATTATTGTTTACCTACAAAGCTGTCAACGATCTTGCGCCACCTTATCTTTGCAGTCTAGTTAAGAAGTATGAACCTGCTCGTCATTTGCGGTCAGCTACTTCCTGCAATCTTGTTCGGAATGCAGGAAAGCTGGTCACAGCTGGCGATCGGGCCTTCTGCATTACGGCACCAATTCTGTGGAAAGCGTTACCTGACGACATCAAAAAACCACAGTCACTCGAGTCATTTAAGAGGCACTTAAAAACACACCTGTATAAATTGGCTTATTTCTGATCTGCTTGTATTATATAAAATGCACCTTTAGTTTTGTGTGAAGCCTGTGAGCACTTATGTGGATACTCGGCTCTAAATCATATTATTATTATTATTATTATTATTATTATTATTATTATTATTATTATTATTATTATTATTATTCTACGAGTGGTTTAAATCTGATTACTGACCCTAGTACCTATTTGTTTTATTAATACCATGCTCTTAATAAATAAACGACTTTGTCACTTAAAGTGGAGAAAAAAAACGACACTTTCTATCGCAAACACAGGGGTTTGTTTTGTTTTCATCTGCGTCGGTGGGCAGTACTACCGGCTGCACGTGAATGCTTGATTGACAGCTAGACTCACCGTCAAAGTTGATTGAATTTGCCTTGCTTTTTTAGTCAAATTATTGTTAACAATTCTTAAATTATATTTTATATATTTAATTGTAGGTATTTTAAACTTAATAAGTCATTGCACATTGTAGATAGTACACTGTACAAAATTACCGTAATTTTTTGCAGTCATATGACCGGCAGCTAGTTTCCAGGAATATGACCGTAAGCGTTACGGCAAACCGTAAAACATTTTTCAGTGTCATTTGCCGTATATTCCCGTAATGTTTTTTTTCACGGTTTGGCGTTATTTGTACGGTCATATGCGTGGAAACTAGCTGCCGGTCGTATGACTGTAAACAATTTCAACCATTATTTGCCTTATTTTCCCGTAAAAATTACCATCAAAATAATAACGGTCAAAATGGCCGGTGGCAGTGTTCCAGCCATATGGCTGGAACACTGCCACCGGGCATTTTGACTGTAATTTAATACCAGCCATCATTACCCGCATTTTACCTTGAACCAATAAAAGCATATGGGTTTGCCGGCCTTAGCGGAGACCCGTGGCCACAAGCCATAAGATCCATCGAATATTGGTGACGCAGTACAAACAGTCTGCTATTCTGATTACCGAAACAATTATACGCATACAAAAATTGACGTTATTTGATTTTCACGTCCAATACTGCAATGAACATAATTCATTTGGCCACAAACGTACAAACTGATAGTAATACGTTGTTGTTATTGTTCGTCTTCAAAAGCATCGGGCATCCTTCTAGGAAATGGCGACTTCCAGTGTAGCATATGGCAAGGCCGATCCCATAATTCACCAGTTTTACCGCCATGCGACGTAATTGGATAGCGTGACGGGAGAAATAAGTTCATTGGGTCAAATTCGCGGGTTTTTCTACGGCAACACCGTTAAAATTAATTAACGGCCTTGAGGCCGTTGTATTTGACAATCATCTGGCAGTAGTTTACAGTAGAATTACGGTAATGTTTTACAGTGTACCACAAAACGTCGTATGTTTGAATGAAACATCGCGAAGTGTGAATGCTTTCGAAGTTGGCAAATTGCGTCATGTCAATGGTCAAGTTGCATGAACTTCCGACTAGAGGTGTATTTTTTTTCAACCGCAGTAGAAGCTTTACACCGGTAGTGGGATTAAAAGCTAACATTTAACATACTGGCTTTTCACGGGTAGTAACATAGGCGAGCATTGTATAAAACGATATTTTTCGTAATGAGTTATTTGATGGTGATCATGCTAGAAAGTATACACCTTAGTTTGACTAAAACTCTAACCACAGAATATCTTTGAATTGCAGAAGTTCACAAGCCAATAAAACCTTTCCCATCCCCACCACAACACCGCCCACACTCAGTCAACAAAAATGTACGCCCCTGCTGTTCGGGTTGATTTATTTAAAATTTTAACCTCCCTGTCAACACAGATATCAACAAGCCCTTAAATACCTTGAGGTACGTGTGCCTGCCACATGAGGGGGGGGGGGGGGGGGGTATTTGCCTAATCTCGACATGAATTTATCCGATTGTGTACAAACCTAATCCACCTGTGAGCTATTAAGTGTTAAGACAAGGTGTCTACAATCACCAGGCTAGAAACTGCGATCATCCATGGCGTGGGAAAGCTTTGTTGGATAACCAAAGTTTTTAACATGTCACGCTGTTTTATATTATATTAAGCGGGATGGCTTGGCTTTCTTTATGATCTTGAACCCTGTGAATTACATATTTTCGATTCGAATCGAATTGAATCTATTATTCGGAATCGAATCGAACCTCGAATCGAATACAGTTGTCTTGAAATACCGACTGAAAAAATATTCCAACTACACCATCAAGGCATGCCTTCGTCGAAGGCATGCCTTGATAGTGTAGTTGGAATATTACCCAATAAGGATTTTCGTTCAAAAACAGAAAAGGGTGCGAGTATTCTGTACTGGGCACTGCGCGGGGCTAGCCGCTAGTAATCGTGAGCTCATTGTCGATATTGCTTGGGAACTTTGATTTTGCTTTCAGCAGTGATAGTAACTAGTGAAACTGGAATTAGCATTTATGCTGGCATGGGTGCCGATGCTTTTTATGTTAATATAGCGGAAATCACACTCAGTCTTTATTTTCACTATTATTTATGTACAATTTCTTTCTCCGCTATGCGTTTTGTGAGACTACTAAGATGATAGAAACCAAGCGAAATTCCAGTGAAAAAGGTTTGAAGGGAAACGAATCGGACAGCCGATTTCAAATCGGACCGAATACCAACTTAAGATTCGAAATCGAATCGAATCTCGATGCTTCGCTTGGCCCTCTTATGATAAAATTTCGAATTTCGGGTCTATTGATGCGGGGTGCTGTGATCGTGAGTTACAAGGTACCATTCAGCAAAATAGAATTCCATATAATTATCTGCCATATTTTCAGTAGCGATGGATAAACTCTAAAAACCGAAACCGTGTGTCCCATACTGTCCGAATTAAGATAAGAGTGCCGCTAGGACAGACCACAATCGGGAAAAAGCACTCTACCCGACTAAAGCGTAGCAGTCGCCCCCAGATTTTACGCGTCCCTGAATACAAACAAACAGTTTAGATAAAACTAGACCGTAAGAAAATTAGCGGGGGTAATTGCTACTATACAAATTGTACGGAGAAGTGAAGTATGGGACTAAAAAAGTCAATGTTCATTCAAATGGCCATTGAATCACCAAAGGTCATTGAACCTTGTTTATTGTCTATCTGGTGTGTCATTCACGTCAAATATTTACGTCAGCAATACTATTCTGAGTTCCAGTGAGTCGGAAAACTGGCACTAATTGAAGATCGGAGAAAGAATAGGCGAAGCATAACGTTCATTGTCCATTAGAGTCGAAATTTTCTCAAGTGCCAGACAAGCAAGGAGTGGAGCAGAGGCGGCGGAAGGCAACAAAAAAATGGGTGTGGGGAGGGGATGGGGGTATCACAAAGAAAAACAAAAAAACTTGGGAAAGGGAGGGTGTCACCAATACGACAATAACTGGGGAGTCGGATAATCAAAAAGGTTTCTTTTTTGGAGGGTGAAGGAGGGAACACAGGGGATGAATGATATATAGTGAACCCAAGCAAGTGTAAATTTTAATACTTACAGTCCACACACTTTTCGTGGGGGAGTGGGTCTGGAAAAACTAAAAAAAAATAGTCATTCTCATATTGCAGTGGGTGGGCTCAGGGAAGGGGAATGTGTGAAATTCAGCACTAGAATATTCTAGATTTTTTCTTGGGGACGTATTTGGCTGGAAATTAGGCTGTTCATCGGTATATGACGCAGTCGGAATAAGTAGCAGTATATATCCAAATATGCAGTAGTGTCGGAATTGATTTCGATCCCGTCAAGGATTCGATTGCCTTTATTATTTGTGAATATACAGAACAAAGCAGGATGTTACCACTCAGTCTGTTGAAGTATAAAGTTGCATTGCAGGTAATATGTACGGAAATGTGGAGGAAAAATGGCCCCTGTGGCCCCACCAGAAGAGGAGTTTGGAAATGCGGCGAGTATAGCTGGTGACATTCACAGGAACAGAGGCGGCGGAAAGTTAGTGAATGTGGGTGTTTGCGTGTGTGGGAGGGGGTGAACAAATATACAAGACGCCTTTGACTTACCACTTACCATGGCTGGACCGGAGGGGGTGGGGTGAGGTGGACGTGGGAATGTGATATACATAAATGTTATTCCATCGTGCTCTGGTCTTGTTGAGTGCCACGAAATAAGTTGAGAGGTGTATATCTTTCTGTGAGTTTGGATGTGGAGGGTGTACGATGGGTCATATAACATTAAGCTATGCCTTCAAAAAAACTGAAGACAAAATCCGTTCGTGTCACGCCATACTTTGTAATCTTAACCACCTGCACACTGATGGTGAAATTGGATTAGATGAAATGGGCTGAACCAGCTGCAGGTAGAATTCATTGGCTAAGTAAGTAGTATGTAATGCGGTTTTCAGGGCTCGTTTCCTATTAAAAGGTCATAATCGAGGTTATTGGAAATCCAAATGGCTATTTTGAGCTATAGTTTTTTGAGGTGGTGTGTATTTAGTAAATAATTCTCATTAATGGTGATATGGCCAAAATAATCTGTTGATGGACTTTATTCGAACTGAGTACTGTCAAGTGCAATTCAGTTGGAGGGGGGGGGGGGGGGGGGGGGGGGTAAAGGCCACACGGGAGTGTTCATTGACCAAATGAGACCTGTTTGGGACCTGACAATTTGCATGTTACAAATGGGACAATTTTTGTGTAAATTTGCTTTGAGAAAGTCTTCTCTAAAAAATGAATAAGAAACCCATATGTTTTTATTTGTCAGAATGATCATATTATGCTGTAAAATACCAGTGGAGGAATGAGGAATTCCTATAACACAGTTTTATCACAATCGATGCACGAAAATTGGAAATTTATTCCCAAAATGAGAAAATTTTGACCATTTTGGGCCATTTTTAACCATGAATTGTGTCATTAAGCTGAGTGTGTTTGAGTGATATTGTTAGATTTTTGTTGTGTTCAGTTGTCTCCAGAAAAGGCCATATATTCAGAGCCTCCAGAAACTGTATACATGTGAGTATTGTGAATAGAGGAGGCAATTTAAATGGCCGTGTTAATGAGAAGCCGTGCATTTCTTGAAAAACCAACGTGAGACCTCAGGTACAATTTGGTGGAGACAGAAGTAACGTCATGGTCACGTGACCAGTAACATCACAGTACAGTAGGCGAGAACTGGTCGTAACCCACGTGTGGGCATGGGTGCCCACGCATGCGTTTAGCAGATAATAAAAATCATCATCAGCAAAAGTTTAATTCATGAAGCACAGGGTTGTACCCGGTTCTTATAATTAGTATTTGGAATCTAATTGTATTGCATCCGTGGAAATGCTGCCCATCCGTGGAAAGTGACCTGTCTACGGCGCGCGTACTGTCATGTGGGATTGTCATGATAGCTGGCATGGACGGCCATGCTGTGACATTATTACCATGGTGATACGCGTATCAGTGTGCATGCCTGTGCATGTTGTGAGGGTGACGATTGCTTCCATTTTGTATACAGTATTTTGTATTTTGGTTTCTGTTGTGGTACGAGGTTACTATGGGATCCAAAGGCTTCTAATATGAAGGGGGTGTGTTCGGGGAATATGTTCGATTGAATGGGAGTAAATCTAATTACCACAAACAACCATTCTGAGCGCAGCAATACCAACACGCATTTAACTACCTTCATGGGGGTGGTGGTGTGGTGAGCCAGCCACATGGTTGGGGGAGGGGGGCGGAGGGGGGGGGGGGGGTATGTGCCTGATTTGCACATGAATTTACCCGATTGTACACAAAGTTAATCCTTCTGTGAATTGTTAAGACATGGTGTCTACAATCATCAAATGAGAAACTGCAATAGACAACGGTATGGTAAAATCCCTGTAAGGCTATCACAGCATCGCCATTGACGATCATACCTTTGATTCTGAACCCACCCAATTGCCATGCTATTCTTCATTTCATTTTGCTGAATACCCAGGGTGACCAGGCTTTCTTTATGATCATATATAGGAACAGTTTGTATTCTAATTTCGGGTCTGTTGATATGGAGAATTGTGTTGATATAATTGTTTATTTGGCTCAATTCTCCGGCAGTCCTCGGCTTTTGTCTATTAAGACCGCCATCTTTGATTGCATGTGGTTGTCATGTGACCCAAAGGCCACTAATATAGTGGGGGTGTGTTCGCAAGATGCATTCCATTGAATAATAGTATGAATAATTACCACACACAACCCTCCAATAAACTAAAATTACCGAAACGGATTTTATTTGGCGCGGATTCTTCAGAATCTTCTTGACAAGACTAGCACGCGGGTGCTATATAGAGATTTTGCAGTCTAATTATTTTTCATCTATTTTATGTACATAGGGGCCATAAAAATAGCACTCGGTGGTTAGGTCTTGCCTCAAGTCCCTTATATTCTCATCTAGGTATTGTAAAACCTACCTTACAAACAGCTGACTTTGACAACCCTCGTATGAGGCTATGAGGACCAAGAGGATATCCCTTATTGAGGTATAATCTGTCACTGCTCATATCCTCGTCCCATGAGGGCTATTGGGAAATCCCTCAATGGGTTGTAATTCAATATTTCTCATATCCTCATCCAGGTATTGGACGGCCACAGGAACGGCCGCACAAGAACGTCATTCCATGGACACATCGTACACAGACGAACAGTTGCGGCGCGACAGAGAGATGAAAATCGGAAGAGATTTTGTAAAAAAAAGTATTCGAGACTCTGAGAATATTCACGAGGAAGTTGTAACCGAACTGCAGTTACGGTCGAACTGAGATCGAGGGATTCGGTATGCTTTGCCACTTTTTTTCAATCGTAGATTGACGAGTGGACGCATGGGAGTGTTGCCCGTTGCAAATTAACCTTCAGGTGGCTAGTATTATTGATACTGTTAAGTATCTCTGATCATATGGTTGGGGCCCAGAAGTTGCAAAAACGACAAATAACAATAAAAACTGATATGATAAACGTTCGTTTATGGTTAGGACGCACGCATTTGTATGAGAGTCCTCGGAGATCAAGTGTGCATATTAACCCTTGCAACCCGAGCGGCCGTTTTTCCGACTAGCAACTTGATACGCCATAATGTCATTAAATAGGATGGCTGTTCAGTAAATGTGTGGGGTAAGCCAATCAATATTGCTGCCATTGAACTGGCATGGAAAATACCAATAGAGTTCAGAGGGTTAAGTATTGTTTTACCCTCTTCACTTATGAAAATTTTAAAACGCAATTGTTTTCCCAAGACAAAACACAACGGGGGTGGAACAGAGACGCTGTAACATTGTTTGAAATCAAAACGATATTTAGCCAAAGAATCGCACTTTCAGTCACTTCGTTCTGTTTCTTCTACTTCAACTATCTTCCAACCCGAAGGCTGGCCTTCGGATTGGAAGATGGTTGAAGAAGAAGAAAAGGACAGGACAGTGACTACACAGCGGCATATTCATCTAAAGGAGAGACTACAGTGAGTCATGGTACTTTTACCGATATACGATTGAAACCTTTTTCACACTGGTTCGAACCATGGTAGCATTGTAAATTTGTGCCCCTCCACTTTTATCGAGCATCCGCCAGCCCTGGGGTGGAGTATGGGGAAGTAAAAAACTCGAGGTGGAGGTATTTTTTCGTATTTCACGTACGCATGAGGCGCGCGTGAAATATAGGGGGGAAACTCTACCCAGGGTCGTTGTTTCCTATACCACATACTGTACTCGAGTTGAATTCTTGATAAATTTATACTACGATTAAACTTAATGTAAATGAATGAGGCTGACATTTTTAAAGACGAATTTCACTTGCAACGGTTTGGGGAATTTCTTGCTTGTCACTGTTTTGTGTCGTAGTGTTTCCTTGGGCCATTACGTCAATCAGACGCGTAGCGTGCTTAATACAGATTCCACGCGTAGTGTGTCCAGAACATCTAGAACATTTTCCAAAATCTTATTGATCGCGTAGCGTTGAATACGCACAACAATCATGGTAATATATACACAGAACGACATGCGCGTGTGAATGGATTAATCGATATGGCACGAGTGCCAGCGCGGAGGGATAAAACGAGAGTCGTGCTGTGTTTATTACACGCCTTCACGTCTATAACAACAATTATTAGAAGAAGACTTTGCAATTCATTTGACAACTATCAACAAAAAGAACACATTTTATCGCCAACCAAATTTGCGAGGAGAATCGGTATTACTATTTCGTCCCCTAAGTTCGAATGTGTTCTATGTGCCCACTGGCACATAGAACACATTGGAACTCAGGGGACGATCTTTAGCTATCGCTAGGGATTCAAATTGTACTTGCGGTGCACGGTTTGTAGAACATTCCAGTGAAAGTACGCTTCTATTTAAAAACAGCCCGTCAACGATTTCCGTTTTTAATTTTGACATGGTTTGTGTTGCCGTAGATGGGGATTTCATGTAATAAAATGTAACTAGGAATTTCTCCAATTCAAGCCTGTTTGACAAAGTTCAATTCCCAGTTGCATTATGGGAAACATATGCCAGTTGAAATTTTGGTTTTTGCCCTTTGCGCGCAGAAGGTTAACCATGAGCTTATTCTTTAAATTCCTGGATATGTCGTTCACAATTTCGTATAATTTATAATCAATTTTGTTTAAATAGCGCGGAGATTTTACTCTTATATTTTCTAATCTTCAAACAGTTCGTCAAATTACTTAAAATGTCGGTTACCATACTTGTTCCAAAATTCTTAGACGTTTCTACTGAATTCACAGGTGAGAATGAATGCCAAACTATTTAACTACATATCACGTGATCCCCACAACGAATGTCGTTGTTCTCCTTTGCTTTTTCAGAGTTTTGATATATTTAGCTGCCCCTTCCCCTTCCCCCCACGCACGCACACACATACAAACATACTCCCACACCCACTCTCAATTCACACGATATTCGAAAATACATAGGAAATTTGAACAGAAGCGCTTTCAAATTGGAATGCGTGGCAGAGCGAAAAATTAACAAGAAATCTCCAGACACAGTATTCTTCTAAATCTTTATTTTTGATTGCACAATTTGCCCTTTTAATAACAAACAAGCAATAAAACATCACTTACCCTGTTTTTCGTGTTTTGCCATTGTTCCCTTAGAGTATTATATTGTATCGTTTGCAAGGCAGTACGCCTACCACACAGTTAACTTGTAAAGTGCCAAATTATTTTTGGTCATAAAAATTAAATTTTGTTCACACATCATCACCTTGCCTGTACGCAATCTTCCTTAAATTGTAACAGGACAAATCCATACCTACTAAAATATTTCACTTCAAAGATAATGTGAGGTGCCAGCATATAAGATAAGGCCCTTAAATTCTGGTCCCAGCACTTCAGAATAATTTCAAAATATGCACTCTAAAATCAATTGGGTTAAAAATCAACCAAAATCATCTGAGTTGAGTGAATATGAACCCAATTGGGTTCATATTCACTCAACCCAGATGATTTGGGTAGATTTTTAACCCAACTTGTGGGCTTCGAACATTCTACCAATTAACCCTTTACCCAATGAATCGGCCGCATCGTTCCGCGTAATATGCAAATTCAGCAGTTGAAAAAATATTATTTTTCAAAAAATTTGAAAAAATGTTATTGAAAATAATAAATTTTGATATCGTCTGGGTAAAAGGTTAAGTGTGCACAGAATTCGGCACTTATGGGTGATTCATTCCGTAAAATAATAACTCAGGAATGAGAACCAATGCGTGATAAAATGATAAACTTTCGTAGCCTATGCATGTCTCTGTGCCAACAACCCATCCAATGACGAAATATTTGAGTGGGTGTAGATGGGGTTCACTCCCTGACAAACGTCTATCTTCTTATCGTCTGGCAGGACATGGAAAAAGTCCTCTGCCTAGATATAAAACTGGCCTTTGTAAAGTTGGTACAGTTACGAAAATGAACATAGTCGCCCAGTGTTGGGCCAAGGGTGTCTCGGGCTCCCCGGACAAGCTGATGTTTGAGTCCCCTGGACCAACTCTTATTATTAGACTTAACGCCTCTGGAGTCGAGAATTTTGCTCTCGCTCTGAATTTTAAATTTTAAAGTTCCGACCGAGAAGTCGCAGCGTCCTTGTCTTTCGAGGCCTTAAATCTAATAACAAAAGTGGGTCGAATCACTGGGTTTCCCCTTGTTCCTTCTAATTTGTCACAATTTTTGCGCATCAACAATGAGGGGCATATCTCAAAATGGTCTGTGTATACGAGGCCACGGAACTCCATACATGTTAAAGCAAAATTACGCCGTACAGTCGAACTTTAGTCATAACAGGTAGACTCTGTATAGGAGTTCGATGGGTTTGGTCCACGGGGAAGCGGGTATCACCCACCCTTGAAGGATGGAGCCCTTATAAGGGGTCCAGAGGATGGACAATTAAGTTTGTACACTGTCTTCTTATTTCTTCACCATAACCCTCCCCTTTGTCGCTATTTTTTTTTGTATTTTGTTTGGGGACCCATGAGCCGCTGGTCCTTGGAATCAGTCAACACCAGTCCCAATGGGCGGCCCTCCATTGAGTTCGCCCACTTATCTTTAACCCTTTACCCAACGTAACGGCCAAAACCGACCAGCGCTATTCTCAAACATTGCCAAGACAAAAAATAAAAAAAATAGTTATTCAAGAATTGTTTTTTGCAAATGTCAGCTGCTTTTCATGTTAGGTAAAGGGTTAAATATAGTTTCTCAATACCAACCGATAAGAAAGAGCTACGGAAGCACCCTTATGTCTGTACAACTCCCCCTCCCCTCTCGGGAAGTCATGACCTCAAGATTTGTGAGAATTCTCTTAGCATTTGCGTGCTCGTCATCAAGACCCTTGAAGACAATAGCACTGTCTTTTTAAACTGATCGTCGAGTCATATACAGGAGAACTGCTTTGACATTTATAAAATCAAACAATTTCGTTTGACTATATTATGTGGTTTTAATTTTGGAACTTCAATACTAAAACAACAACAGGTCATGTTTTCATCCATTTTCTGTGGACAAAAAAGAAAGAAAATGTTCCCATACAGATGCAGATTTTTGTGTACCGAAAGCTGGCATCGATAGAAGAGATAAAAATGGACCAACATGCGAGTGAATAAATATCGCCGACAGCATTCACAAAACGGGGTCAAGTTTATATAGGCCAACGCCCCCTTCCCCACCAAATATACCAACCCCCAACACACACATATTTGATTTTACTCCGGAGCGCATATCGGCGCGTGCCACTCATGGTACTTGGTTCACCTTCTCGCCCCCGCTCCTGTAAAAAAAAAACACCACAGTATTTAATAAGTCGGCCGTGATAAAGGTGTTCCGCCGGAAACAACACGGGCGGTTTCTCATCATGTTCACATGAAATTTGGAACACTATTGAAAGAATGTTTGTTTGGTGCCCTCCCTTGATATACTCATCTCCACTGTTCATTGTAATTAAAGGAATGTTTACGTGCATTTAGTGTGGAATACGCAGTTCATGGCAGTAAGTACAGGATTTTTGCATACTGCACTTCAAATGACTGGACTTTTTCCAACATTGATTTGGTTGCTGTCAAATTGCTGATCAATCTCACGATTTTGATCGAACAGAGACGTGGCGAGACATAGAAATTGGTGGAGTGTGACTTAGTTTTCTTTCTACGGGTTTATCCGCCCATTCGTCGTTACAGGAATTCACTGATGTCAACAACTAATAACATGCTAGAATAATGCTGGCAGTCACAATTCGTTCACATGCGATTGTTTTGTTACATTTCTAATTTCTTTTGGAGAGTGCAATTGAAGGCACTCCCCAATAAACTGTTACACGACAAATCCATATGAATAAAGTATTTATGTTTTGGGCTTTCAAATGAACACGACCCACAATTTCATGCCACAGATCGAAACCGTGCAAGAAAAATTAGAACCAAGTGGAGCATCGAAATTTCATTCGATTCCATTGGAGGTCGTGTAAATTCGGAATTATTCAAATCGTCCACATGTTCTCAAAATCTCAACAGGTGTCATCACTTTAACTCTTCCTCTATCATCAGATCTCCTGTCAGAGGCGGCGGAAGCTCGATAAAAGTGGAGGGCACAAATTTTAATGGCTACTATGGTTCGACCCAGAGGGAGAAACGTTTCAATCGTATGTCGGTAAATGTACCATGACACACTATAGTCTTTCGTTTTGATGTGCATGCCGCGGTGTGGTTGCCCTGTCAATTTCTCCAACTTCAGTCATCTTCCAACCCGAAGGCGGGCCTTGGGGTTAGAAGATGGTTGAAGTAGAAGAAACGGACCGAAGCGACCCAAGGTGAAATTCTTTAGCCAAATGTTGTTTGGATTTACAAATAATATATTACAGGGCTTATTAGTACGTTTGTTTGTGCCCATTTAACTCATTGTGTAATCGCGGAGCAGGTCTTTGAAAAAAAAGTGATGGGGAACGTGTCCCATGTGCCTCCCACCCCTGGTTCCGCCGCCACTGTCTCCTGTACAGGAGAAGCGTTAACCCTTTACCCAACGTAACGGTCAAAAACGGCCAGCGCTATTCACAAAAGTCGCCAATTAATTTTCATTATTTTTTTCATTTTTTGTCTCAAAAACATATGTTATTACCCTCTTTGGAACGAGCTCGTCGAGCTCGTTCTGATGACTGATCATAACCTATGTTTTTGAGACAAAAAATGAAAACAAAATTAGTTATTCAAGAATTTTGTTTGCAAGTGTCGTCTGCATTTGATGTTTGGTAAAGGGTTAAAGGAGTGGCCGTCGAATGCAATATTTGATGCAGACTGGCCATATTCAAGGGTGGGAGATGGTGCAATATTTAAAGCTTGAAGAACCCTAACTTCGGATTCGATTCGATACAGATTCGATTGGAAATTCTCTGCCGGATTCAAATCGTGATTCGATTTGACCGGAAATTTGAGATTAACACCGCCCTGAGATAAATTTAAAAAAAAATGAACCACAGAAATGCTATTTGCTTCTCGTGCTTTGCCGAGTGCAACGGAAGTGTTACAAATTGTATGTGTGTGTATGCGTGTGTGTGGTGGGGTGGAAGGAGTGCACCCACAAATAAACAATACCTTTAAGAAACCGGATGACGTTCTTTCGTGTAATTACAAGTATCATAGCCGTGTGGAAGCAAACGTACGAATAACTTCATTTGCTTTTTGACGGCGAAAGCCACGGCCTGATCATGATTCTGTCAATATCTTCTCCTCCAATCACTTTTCAACCCGAAAGCTGACCTGAAAAATGGCTGAAGTTGAAGAAATAGATCTTACCGGTCGAATGTGTAATCCATAGGCCAAACGCAGCTTAATTTGTTTGCAATTGAAAATCATGTGATAATATACTGTCTGCTCTTACTGATTGACTGAATGAATGGAGGAAAGAAGAAAAAAAAAGAAATTAGGGAGGAAGGGGACGGAGTGAGGGAGAGGGTAAGAGTGGGTGGAAGAGGGAAAGGAGTGGAAGGGGAATGGACGAATGAATGAAGGGATGCAGGAAGAAAGGAAGAAATAATTAAAGAAAGAAAGTACTAAATGAATGATGGACGGAAGGAAGGAAGAAAGGAAGGGTTCAATAAAGTTTTATAGAAGCATATAAATTCTGTGAGGATAATATATTTAGTATGTCAACATAGCCAAAACTGGTTGACTTCCAGAAATCTCCCAAGTTGGCAAATAACTGTTTTCCAGTTGTTAATTGCTATGTTCATGGCCTTTTTGGATGTTAAAAAGGCATATGATAGAGTATGGAGGGAGGGTATGTGGCGCAAGCTGGAGGCTCTGGGCTTGGGGCGAGTTTGTTGGGATTATGAAAGCATTATATAAAGATGTACAGAGTGAACTTAGCCTGGGAAACATTACAACAAAACGTGTCCCTATGGAGATAGGCCTAAAACAGGGGTGTATCCTTTCGCCAATTCTTTTTGCATTGTACATCAAAGGTTTAGGAGATGAACTCCTGCATAGCGACGAGGGGGTTACAGTTGGTGACTTGAAGATCCCAGGGCTATTTTTTGCAGACGATATGGTGCTAGTGTCAGAAAGCGAATCATACCACAGTCAACAGTAATGTTGAAAAACCCAAAACATTAAATCCATCGGTCATTTCCTTTTAACCCTTTGAACACGAGGGCGCCACTTTTCCGTTCAGGATCATGATACGACATTACACAGGATGGCTGTTCAGTAAGTGTGTGTGGGTAGACCAATCAATATTATTTTCAACGTGCAGCCTGATGCTGCACGTTGGAAATATCAGTTGGTCTACCCAAAATAATGACTATGGACTCTTCTAATTGCTGCCATTGAACTGGCGTGGGAGAGATACCACTAGAGTTCAAAGGGTTAAAGTTAATGCTTGAAAAGACACAAATCACAAAAAAATTCAAGATAGGTGCCATGTTGGCCATGTTGGATGTGAGAAAATTGGCTATTGAAAAGGAACCTTCCTGTAGTCGACCTTCATGCACCAGAATAAAATTTGGCCTATAAGTCACTCGTTTTTCAATTTACAGCTCAAAGGAGCAAACATTACAAAAAAAAATAAATACGGCTTTCATGGCAGCAGTGATGGACATTCTAGAATGCCGGTTATTGAAAGGAACATTCCTCCCGTCAGGTTACTCACCCATGAAAATCGGATACGTCGGGTATATAGTTTTCAAGTTATTGTCTGGACAAGAAAAATATAAAAAAAAAAAATCAAAATGGCTGCCATGATGAATATGACGGAATGCTCGTTACTGAAAGAAAACTTCCTATGGTCAACAGTAATATGTAAGATAAAAATGAGGGATCCATTATGCCTGAAAAAGTTAAAAATCTGTTTCTCATGTCCTCGCGCATGCTTCTTTTGGTTTCTGCAGGCGCTCTTTTTATAACCAAAGCAAACTTAAAAAAATAAAAATTAAATGGTTTTGTCTGATATTTTACCCAAGTTTATAAAATTGATAAATTTGTCCCTTGAGTACAACAAGGCTTTGTAATGCTTTAGCATTAAAAGCCATCTTGCACTCAAGGGACGAAATACACCGCCGTCCATGCTATTCTGTAGATTATGAGGCCTAAAATGTAAAACAAACCAAGAACATGAGCTTTTACAAAAAATAAAAAATACAATAAAAAAAACGCCCACCTATACAGCGCCATGCAATTTTACTAAAAATGGCCTGTGAAACCTGAGATCTACTTTATGGCGCCTCAATCAACTGTTTTTTTTTTTTAAATTATTACTCGGACAAACAAAAACTAAAAAATCCAAAGTAGCTGGCACGGCAGCCATCTTAGAAATGTCAGAAAGCTTGTTATCATAATGAACTTCCCTACAGTCAATAGTAAAGCGCGAGAAAAATAATGGGTTTGGAACCATTGGTCACTCCTTTTTCAAGTTATTGCTTGGACAAACTAAGATTACAAAAAATCCAAGATGACTACATTGCCGTCCATGTTGGATATGCAAGAATACTAGTTAGCACACGTAACCCTCCTGGAGTCAACACTAATCCCCCCCCCCCCCCAAAAAAAAAAAAACAACAAAAAAACAACAACAAAAAACTAAATCCATTGGTCATTCCCTTTTCAAGTTCTTGCTCATACAAGCAAAAATCACAAAAATAAATATTGAAGAGGGTGCTATCGCTTTCAGTAGTCGAGAGTAGTACATCACAAAAACAATGGGATCCAGTGGTCATTCCCGGACAAGCGACACACACACACAAAACAATCCAAGATGACTGCAGTAGCGGCCATGTTTGATTTGCTGGATATGTTAGATATGCCAGAATAAAGAGAATCCTTTCTGTAGTCAAGAGTAATTAATGTACCAGAAACAAAACTGGATCTACTTGGTTTTTCATTTTTCAAGTTATTGCTCGAACAACTAAAATCACTTAAAAATCCAAGAGGGTTGCCATGGCGTCCATGCTGGTATAACAAAATGCTGATTATCGAAAGAAACCTTCATCAGATCAGACACGGGCCACCATTAAAAAAGGGATCTACATTTTTCAAATTATTTTTCTGACAAGCAAAAGGTTAACATACGGACAGATAAACGGATAGCCCAACGCACTAGCCATACCGTAATACAGCCAGCTCATACGAGTGGCTGTATTAAAAGGTGGGGAGAAAAGTAGGTACTTTTTTCTCTTAAACAACTTCTTCCGACAAATCGGAAATTTCAGAATTCCATTTTTTCTTCTGCTGAAGCATATCATGACACCACACCCGGTAATGAACGGAACCAACGTATCTCAACCAGTGCTTACATTGTGTAGGATGGTCAGAAAACACGAAATATATTTTGCTTGAAATTTAAAAAAAATCTCTGAATAAGGTTGGATCAGGTGCAAAAGGTTGATAAAACTCCTTAGTCATGTCTCAAGTGGTTGCGCTTCAGTACTTTTCCGGTCCGAAGTGGTGATACGACCTGAAATCATAAAGTAGATAATTGCTCGGTGAATTGATGTGATAAGCCAATCAAAATTTTCAACGTGCAGCCGAAAGGCTGCACGTTGAAAATATTGATGGATCTTTCTCCGGGTAACGAATATAGACTCCGCCAGTGGATGAGTCTGAACTGGAACGGAACATACCATCATTTCCAAAGGGTTAACGACAGGTGTTCGACATCGTGGCGTGCATCATTCTTATGACTCAACACCAGAAATAAAATGACCCGTTCTGCAAGGGTGAGACTGGTTTTATTGACCACGAATAGCCCAGCCACAAACGATAGATGACCCGGAAAGTAACCCCGTCAGCTGTACTTTACCAAAATTTTGTTATCGATTCAGCTCACCCGTGGCGTCGAACATAAACAAAGCGAAATATCTGTCGCGATTCTTCACTGCATATAACACGCACATAGGTTTGTATACAACTACTAAATAGTTACACACTCGCTTTATGAGGTTTCCTATTGGTTTGAGAACTAGTGGGTGATAACAGATGACGTAGTTCTACCTTCCAATTTAATTTCTCTGTGTCATGGTTTACATTCATATTTATGAAATATTCGGAGGGAACATAATAGTCCATATTTATCGTGCAAAATATGAAAAGGTACGTGAAAGTTCTTTATTTTGATTTTTACACGCTGAAAAATAATAAAACAGATAATTGATTTTTACTCATTCATATTTCCAATACACAGACAAACTTATCTTATTTTTACATTCTTCCCTTTTTGACATTTTCCCCAATTACTCCTTTATTTCTGTGTTTCTTAAATTGTATTTCAAATGTTATTCGAATAATTAACCCTTTACCCAACGAATCGGCCGCATCCGACCGCGTAATATGCAAATTCAGCAGTTGAAAAAATATTATTTTTAAAAAAATTCAACAAAACCATATCATGTGACCCCTCGTTGTAACGAGCTCGTCGAGCTCGTTCCAACGAGGGGTCACATGATATGGTTTTGTTGAATTTTTCTGAAAAAATGATATTTAAAATAATAAATTTTGATATCGTCTGCGTTGGGTTAAGGCTTAAAAAATACAAACAAATACAGGGGTTCTCATAGGTATTCGTTTCCTGGGTGTACAGAGGCATCACCTGCCGCCTCCACCCCCGCAAAAAGGCTTCGAAAGATCCATTTCGTCAGTGTGTTGTCTGGTATGATGTTTGTACCTGGAAACTTGGACACCGAAATGTAAATATTATTTGGATGGTTAACCCTTTACTTGACGAACTGACCGCAATCACCCGTGTAATTTATGCAGCTGAAAAAAAAACTTCAAAACACTTCAACAAAGCCATTTCATGAGACCCCTCTTTGGTACCAGCTCGTCGAGCTCACAGTGGCGTAGATAAAGGGGGGGGGGGGCGAGCCCCCCCCCCCCCACCAGAAGTTTTGTCGGAAATTTTTTGGGACCATTTTTAGGTGAATTTATGCCTAATAACATTAAAATGTTGGCTTTGGGGATAAAAACATGTCATTTTGGGTAAAAAAAAGACCAATTTTCAGTACATTTGCAGTAAACAACAGATTCTTTCTGTTTGTTTGGGTTTTTGTTGTTGTTACACTGTCAGAAAATTTTCGGTCTGTCGGAAAATTTTGGGCTTGCCCCTCCGCCAGCGAAAAGCTAACTACGCCACTGCGAGCTCATTCGAATGAGGGATCATATGATATGCTTTTGTTGAATTTTTTTTTTTTAAATTGAAAAAAACAATAATTAAAATTTTGATGTCCTGTGCGTTGGGTAAAGCGTTATCCCCGAGTGTAAAAACACGGACTGATTGGGTGCTGGAATCTTATACCCGTTAATGCCATGATTAACCCCTTCCCATAACACTGTTGTCACAATTTCGGAATTTCAAGAAGCATAATGCATCATGGAATTTAACTAATTCAGTCGAGATTGGTCGAGCTCAAGAGCTCAGTGTGCTTGGTTAAATTCTTAGCTGCATTATGGGAAATCTGTGTGGCTTGAAATTTTGATATTCAGACATCAGTACTCAGAAGGTCGTTATGCGTCATAATGAGTGGGTTTATTTATTGATTGATTTTTTTATTGGGGTTTAACAACACTCTCGACAGTCAGGATCACCTCGTGTGAGACAATTTTATGGGTGCAGGAAGCCGTACTACCCAGAGACAACCACCCAGCAATGGCGAGCAACTGTCAGCCTCCCCAATGAACTAACTCCACACAAGCAGGGTTAGTATTGGTTGAAAGCAAGTGGACCATCGACACGCAGTGTGCCTTAGTACACAACGACACCGTGCCCCCACGTGGGAATTCGGGATTAAGTTCCTTGCCCAAACACACATCGCAGTTGTCCCTGGCAGGGATCAAACCGCGGACCTTTCGGTTTGAAGTCAAATGCTGTTCCCGCTGAGCCACCGTGCTCCCCGTAATGTGTGGACGAAGATCCAGTTCATCCAGATTGAAAGAGATTTTGTTAATATTTTGTCGACACTCTCCAATATATTCTAGCAAAATAAATGGATCTGCACAACAACGATTCTACCACGCTTCTGCGTAAAATAAGTACATTCATGTTGCGTTACAGTTACCGACCTCATGTTTGCCTTTCTGACTGGCTTAGTACTAGCCCAAATTGGGTCTTTATTAAATAGTCAACGCTGTACAATAAAGATATCGTTTTATTACCAAGTGCTGGCTATTTAGCAAAATTTGGATTTTTTTTGTTACAATTTACCTACATACCATTTTCAATAAATTGTGACAGAACAATTATTGATGAACTATTCCAAGTTCTTGGTCCACCAAGCTAATTCTGCCAGGAATTCGACGCTGTCGTGGGCTGTGTGTTTACCCATTGTTCTCAGAGTTGGCTCACACACAACCGTGGATGTAATGTCTTCTCAAAGATACACAGATATTCTTTCGTGATCCAGGTATAAATATTCCTATGACCAAATATTCATTTCGCCTTGAAAACCTGAAAATTTAAACTTAATTGTAATTCATCAGTTAAATTTGATCACCTCGTTGTTCTTTCTGGACCCGTAATTTGATTGGCTGCGAGCCGGTCGGCTCCGTGCTCTAATCACAGGTAAATTTACTCTTACAGTTTTCTAATTGCCGGAAGCGGATCAATTAGAACATGTCTGCATCCACACTGCGTGCGAACAACGACGCTAAACTGCCTCTATCACAGATCGAACAGACCCCGGAGTTGTTTTCTGTAAATTCGATCATGGCAAATAGACCGAGATCGAAAATGACATTTTCTTAATTGTTTTATTCAAATAAAACGGATTTGGAAAATTGTTTCACTTCTAACGATGACAGGAATTACAATGGAGATACACGTCAGTTGTTTCCTTAGACATTCGGGAATTTGATTATGGAAAACCAGTTGTTAACTCGCCCCCGCGGGGCTAGTTAACAAATGATTTTCCATAGTCAAATACACATATGTCTTAGTCAACAGGAGACGTTTATCTCCTAATTGGTGGATCTACGCAACGTAATCATAAAAGTACAGCCGTAGTAGGTTTCCATTCATAGGTATTTAGTTAACAAAGATATCTAACGATATTGTAACGTCATTAAAGACCGTTCAAATCGGTTATCGGCTGAAAAACATTTCTTGCGATGATTCAATGAAAATGGATGTTTATTACACGCCTGTTCTGTGAAATTCTCATGCACATCAACACTAAACCATGCGAAAATTGAAAATCCGTTCCGCACACATGTGCCAAATGAAAATCGTTGAGCAGACGATCGATCACCCGAAACTGAATTAGATTGAAAAATGCTTCTTGTGATGATTCAAAGAAAATGAATGTTTGTTACGCGCCTGTTCTATGAAATCCCCCCTCTACAACAACAATATACCCTGTGGAAAATAAAAATCCGTTCCGCATACATGTGCCGAAGGAAAATCGTTGAGCAGACGATTGATCACCCGAAACAGAACCGATTGCGAAATGACTTAATAAAAGTCCAAAATTGAAGGATATGGCGAGTTTAATGTGTACGAGAATAGCGAAGACGAAATAGAGTCGATATATGAAGGGGATAATGAATATATGTTCCGAAGAAGAAGAAAAGTATGGGTACGCCATATGGTTCGCGATAAAATGTGTTCTTTTTGTTGATAGTTGTCAACTGAATTGCTGATTGTCCCAATAATCGTTTTTTATAGACGTGAAGGCGTGTAATAAACACATATGTATTTATGGTACTTTTAGTTTCAATTGTATGATATATATATATATATATATATATATATATATGTTCTCTTCTCCGACCAACTGAAATATTCCAAGCGATTGGATCTAAAACATATGTGATGGTCTATTTAAGGACTAGGCTGGTTCCAGGCCATAAGAGCGTCGAATTCCTTACAGAATTTGACGAGTGGCTGAAGAGCTTACTCTTTTGACTACAAAAATAAGCTAGTTCGCTACCAGTTATCAGTCGGTTAACGCTCTTATTCTTCTCACCTTTTAAATGTATGTCCGCTTTGAGTTCGGCGTTGAGATGCTGAGCATCCACGAAGTGTATTTTTCTTTGCTTTCTTCATTTTTTTCTTTCTTTGTTCCTCCAAACTGACGTAACGTGAACTGTATGAAGAGTGGCGAATATTATTTCGAAGTGGTATTATCCCATACAAATAACGCCCATAGGTGTTTGGCCATTTGCCCATAAGGGGCATATATTTGTTTGCCATTTCTTATTGGGATTTTTCTAATGCGTCTTATATTCTTTCAAAACATTTTCTGTTTTTGCCCTCGGGTGAAAAGACTTCCAACCGAGATGAAAACGTTTCATGCGAGGACGAAACTTTCATTTGAGACAGAATTTCCACCAGGGTGAAAACATTTCACTCGATGTTGAAAATTTCTTGGCAATGTGAATCTGTCCACCTGAGATGGGTTTTTTCATCTGAAATGGATACGTTTCACTGGATGGTAAAACTCGAGATGGAAACTTTCCATTATTGGCCATGTATATGTAACCACCCGAGATGAACAGAATTTTCACCCGAAGCTGAAACTCTTCATCAGAGATGGAACTTTCCATCCGATGTGAAAACTTCCTCACGAGATGAAAACGTTCCTCTTGATGTGAAAACTTTCCACGCGTTGATTCTTTCCAGTCGAGAGGGATTATTTTTCACTCGAAATGATATATTTCTGCTAAGATGAAAACTTTTCACCCAAAGAAAATATTTTCACCCGAGGTGGCAACGTTCAACCCGAAGTGGAAACCCAACAAAGATCAAAACTTCTACTCGAGCTAATTTTTTTCCAACAGAGTAAAAACTTTCCACTTATATGGAAATTTTTCACCAAATGTGAATCTTTCCACCAGAGATGGACAGTGTTCACTCAAGGTGAATCTTTTCACCCGAGGTGAAGACTTTCAACGAATGTTTAAAACTTTCCACCCAAGGTGTGAAGAATTTCCACCCGATGTGAGAAACCTTCATCCGATGTGGTAACTTTTCACCCAAAGTGGAGGTAAAGACATAAAATAAAAAGTTAAAACATTGAAATGATGTACAGATATATTTTATCCCTTTACCTAACATGAAAAGCAGACGACACTTGCAAACAAAATTCGTGAATAACTAATTTTTTTCATTTTTTGTCTCCAAAACATAGGTTATGACCCCTCATTGGAACGAGCTCGAAGAACTCGTTCCAATGAGGGGTCATAACCTATGTTTTGGAGACAAAAAATGAAAAAATCATGAAAATTAATTGGCGATTTTTGAGAATAGCGCTGGCCGGTTTTGGCCGTTACGTTGGGTAAAGGGTTAACCAAATGATACAATGTGTTCTTTTGAGGTTTCGTAATTGATTACAGATTTTAGACATCGTTCAAAACAAAGTCTTATCCGAATTAACCCATTGAACCCTAGTGGTATCTCCCATGCCAGTTCAATGGCAGCAATTACAAGAGTCCATATTCATTACTTGGGGTAAACCAATCAATATTTTCAGTCCCGAGGCTGCACGTTGAAAATATTGATTGGTCTACCCCACACATTTACTGAACAGCCATCCTATTTAATGACGTTATGACGTATCACGTTCCTGGACGACAAAAACGGCCGCTCGGGTTCAAAGGGTTAAGAGTGGAGAGACGATACCACAAAACCACATATATAAATCGGCATTCTTTTATGAACCTTTACTACAGAAATGTTAACCCACGCCACGTGTACCTATGGGAACAAAAGAGATAATCAACTAAGACTTCATTCTAGCAGGGGCGTTACAAAGATGACCGATTGGGGGTGGGGGGGGGGGGGGGGGGTGTAAACCGGATTTTTGTAACACGCCAGTTCTATAAAATCTCCATCTACATCAACACTAAACCATGCGGAAAAGGAAAATCATGACTGTGTCGAACGGAAATCGTTGAGCAGACGATTGATCACCCGAAACTGAACCGATTGAGAAATAACTAAATAATATATCTAAAACTGAAGGATATGTCGAGTTTAATGCGAACAAAAATAGCGAAGAAGAAACCAAGTCAATTAAAGAATGGGGGCAGGGGGGGGAGGTGGGGGTGGTTAATGGATATCAATAAGAGTACGAGTATGCAAATTTGGTTGACGATAAAATGTGTTATTTTTGTTAATAGCTGTCAAATGAATTGCTGAGTGTCTTTCTAATAATTATTTTATAGACGCGAAGGCGTGTAATAAACACAGAACGACACGCACTTATGCCATATCGATTAACCCATTTCCATGCGCGTGTCGTTCTGTGTATGTCCAGAATGTGATGACTCAAGCCCAGACTGACTCATCTTCCAACTTGGCTCATACCACCATCTACGTAATATCAGCAGGGTTGTGGTTGAGGAAATTTCAATACTATTAGTTCCAGCTCTTGTCATAAGCAGATTAGATTATTGTAACTATCTGCTATTTGGCTGTAGACAGTCCAACATTAAGAAGCTGCAATTTATTCAGAATTGTGCAGTAAAAATTATTACCAGACAACGAAAATCATGCCACAGTACCTCCCTCATCTGCATTAGCTGCCAGTTGAGGAAAGGATAGAGTATAAGATGCTCCTTCTGACATCCAAAGCCCTGAACGATCTGGCTCCTGATTATCTGAACAGTCTGGTAAAAAGGTATGTACCATCTCGCTTCCTCCATTTAACAACTTCGAATTCCGTGTTTTTCAAACCAGGCGGCCTCGCAACGACGGGCGATCGTGCGTTTTCCGAGGCGAGTCCCTCTCTTTGAAATAGGCTTACCCGACCATCTTAAGGCACCACGGACGTTTGAAAGCTTCAGAAAGGCACTAAAACCCCACCTCTTCACCCGGGTTTTCGGCGTGCGTTAGTGGTGTATTCTCTCCGTGTTCCATATAACACAACTGCTATATACCAACAGTGCATTTTAAAGCCCGAGAGCGCATGATTTTGCAGAATTATGCCTTCTTCAGAGACATGCCTTGATTATGAAGTTAGAATATTAGTCGTTCCGGATTGATTATAGGTAAGAAACTCAAATTTTGTTCAACAATTCTTTGAAATTTATTATTGTATAAATAAAATATAGATGTCGTAGTAGTGAAGCAACTTCTCATTTGATTAACAAACACCGTTAGAGTATACCAAATTGGTCATGCTTGGTGGCTCAGTAAGTGGAGATGCAGGCTGCAAGCCGATAAGTCCTCGGTTGGAATCCAACCTGCGACAACCGCGTTGTGTCCTAGGGCAAAACACCTAATCCCAACTGCCCACGTGGGAGAACGGAGGCGTTGTGTACTAAGGCGTACTGCACGCCGATGGTGCACTTGTCTTCAACCAATGCTGACACCCTGCTTGTGGGAGATAGTACGTTTAATTGGTAAGTAGTACAGTTACTCGCCGTTGCCCGGTGGTTCTTTCCAGGTACTCCGATTTCCTCCACCCGCAAAACTGCCCCACATGTGGTGACCCTGGGTGTCGAAAGTGTCGTTAAACCCCTATAAATAAATAAATAAATAAATAAATTGGTCCGCAACAGCCCGAATAAGGTACTACAGACCTCTGTTTGTAAGATCAGCTTTGTGCGACATAAGTCCAAGTATCAAATAGAGTCTTCTGTTTACCCTTTACCTTAATCTAAGGTTTTAAGGGTTAAGAAGGGGACAGGAACAGCTACTGTGAGTTTCTTTTACCCCTTTCATGGCATATATTTCATCTAAATTTCGAAAAATCCGTTCTGATTCTCGCAAAAGTGGTTGCGAGAATCCATACCTGCTATGAGTGTCCCAGGATGCCATTAGGCCAACATGGCTGAAGCCCTGTTGCATAATGATAATACATTAACCCTTTACCCAACACAGCTTTTTAATTCTTAAAATATAAACTGAATTTGATAATTTTTAAAAAAATAAACAATATTATCAATAAAACCTAACAAATATGGATGTCATTCAGCCGGTTCCATTGACAGCTCCATATTTGTAAAATGTTATTGACAAAGTGTCAGGATATTTCAGGTCATGTGTTAGCCTTGTATTGGTTAATTTGCTCCTGCTATGTTAGGTAAAGGGTTAAATTGACTAAGCTCTTTTCATGAGAATCCTAGGAGAGCTGCAGCGAGAATGGATTCTCGGATTCTCGTCGAAATATAAGCCCTGCCTTTACCTAACACGAAAGGCAGACAACACTTGCAAACAAAATTCTTGAATAACTAATTTTTTCCATTTTTTTCCCGTCAAAAACATAGCTTAGGAACACTCATTGAAACGAGATCATTGAGCTCGTTCCATTGAGGGATCCCAAGCTATGTTTATGGGACATAAATGGAAAAAAAAAAAATAATGAAAATTGAATGGTGACTTTTGTGAATAGCCCTGATCGGTTTTAGCCGTTACTTTGGGTAAAGGGTTAAGAAAATACATGAATACTAGCAAGAGAGTATTGATATCTTAGATGCCAATCTTGACAAAAAAGTTCCGTCTGGGAAAATTACTGGTGGAGATGGGGGAGGGGGGAGGGGGGGAGGGGGTGTCACGCACCCTCTAAACCCCACTCGGCAACCCCCAACCCCATGACAGTGGATCAACCTTGAAACCGGGAATTGTTCACTGAGTCTCCAGAATTTCTTCGCAGATGATTGATCAGGTGAAATCGCACCAGACACACAATAAAAGTATTTTATATATCAAATGTTGCATATGATTTCGTCAAATCTGCCGTCACGCTCAGGAGTGTACTCCCTTAGAGCAGCTTTCGTTTTCGCTCATATAATTTGGAATGCGGTGCGTTTTGAAAGGTTGAATACTTTTTAAGAATAATTGCTATTCATTATATGCTGGTGCTCGTGAAAAATAAAACGTTGTGGTCCACACTCATGGGATAATTCCCGATATTCACTAAAACAGCGTAGATATCCTCTGTACACTATGTGGAGAGTGTATTATCAGTAAATCACCCACAGAGTGGAGATTCCACCCGAGCAATAACTGCAATTTATTGCAAAGCGCAACCAGCACCAGCAAAGTTCAGCTAATGTCCCTCCGGGTTAAACCCGGAGGTCCATTGGCTGAAACATTGCTTGTGTTTTTTTTTGTCGATATGTACAAAATTTGAAAATTATAGCTTGGGTGATAACTCCACTCCGGGGGTGATTTAGTTACAATCCACTCTCCACGCACTGTATGTTATGATATCCAGAATAATAATGTAAGGAGGGAGTACAGTGGCTCAGTAGGTAGAGATGCAGGCTGCAAGTCGAGAGACAAGTCACTTTATCCCGATTTCCCACGTTGGGGCACGGTGGCGTTGTGTGCTAAAGCGCACTGCATGTCGATGGTGTACTTGTCTTCAACCAATGCTAACCATGCTTGTGTGGGAGTACGTTGGGGAGCCTGACAGTTGCGCGTCGTTGCTCGATGGTTCTCTCCTGGTACTCCGTTTTCCTCCACCCGTGAAACGGTCTGACACGAGGTGACCCTGGCTGTCGAAAGTATCGTTAAACCCCAAATAATAAATAAATAAATAAATAAATAAATAAATAAATAAATAAATAATTTAAGGAACCTAATTTGCGAATTAAGTTGTTTTTGAACCGTTATTTCGTTTACCGACTAAGTGCCCGCAAAAGGCTTTTCGAAGGGACAGAAATGGGTAAAATTCCTAAAAACATTTCACCCCCACAGTACAGGGATGGGTGACTGCTACTAGATCACAGTAAGATAGTTTTTCCACCCGACGATTATGTCTAATTTTCCGAGAACATAGCAAAATAAGCACAAGCAAACCTTCAGCTCATAGACCACCGGGTTAACCTACCCAAACCGGAACGCAGTGCCTCAGTGACTACGGAATTGGACTTCAAGCTGAAAAGTCCACGGCTCGATACCCACCAGGAGTAACTGCGTGTATCCTTGGGCAAGGCACTTTGTCCCAATTGCCCGCATGGGGGGCACGTTGCGCTGTGTACTATAGCGTACAACACGTCGACTTTTCTTCAACAAATGCTAACCTTGTTTGTGTGGAATTAGTACGATGGGGAGTCAGATAGTTGCTCGCCGTTGCTCGGAAGTACTCCAGTTTCCTCCACCCGTAACATTGTGCGGCACGAGGTGACCGTGACTGTAGACAGTGTCTTTAAACCCCAATGAAAAACAAAATACCAAACTGTCCTACCGTGATTAAGTATAGTAATTAACTCCTTTATTGTTTACACGGTCACAAAAGTGGACAGAGAAATTCGACCGAATTCCTCTACCGGCCCTACAATATACTTTTTGTTTGGTTTTCTTGATGCGTTCTTAAAATACCAGTATTTTATTCCAAGAAATCCTGACCCACTGGTAAATATGAATATTGGATATTACGTGTGGGTGTTGTATGCGTGTATAATATTTATCGCGTGCAACGAAATACAGACAGAATATGATGTCTCCTCACGGATCTCCAGCTATGAGCGAAAGTGAAGGCGCATGTTTGTAAAACTTGCCGTAACCAATTCTGCAGTTGGTCGTTTTCATTATATGGAAGGATGATTATTTCTCAAACTCTCGCGAAATGAAGTTTTTACATTATAACTCATATTCTGTGAAAATAGAAAAAAAGTAAAAGCAAGCTTGGGTAGAATTGAATCAAATTTATAATGTTGAAAAGGGCGTTCAAAGAGAATGAAAGAGGGGCACACAAAACACTAAACAATATGACATGTGAGTAAAAACCAAAATGCGAGTTCAATCTTCAGCAGACCTCGATCCAATGGATTGAGCGCGCCGAAGGTGCGCAGGGACGACATTGGCGCATGGCGCCTTTCGACTCTTTTGATGTTGACTTATGAGTTGAATTTTGCAGTTCGTCTGCCTTCGGCTGAGGAGGAGAGCGTGGGGGATAGGTTTTGCCATGATTATCGCCCGTTGGATATATTCTGGGTTTTTTTTTTCTTTTCCCTTGGTGGTGGTGATTTTTGAAAGGAAGGGTTTTTGGTTTTGTATAGTTGGTCGATCACACTACAGAATGTGTTGATTGCGTCCTCAAGAGACTCCTGTATTTCTTTGTTTTATCTTATTATCAGGCGTACTTTGCATAGAAGTGTCGGTGTTTAACCCTTTACCTAACATGAAAAGAAGACGACACTTGCAAAAAAATTCTTGACTAACTCATTTTTTTCTCAAAAACATAGGTTATGAACCCTCATTGGAACGAGCTCGACGAGCTCGTTCCAAAGAGGGGTCATAAACTATGTTTTTGAGACAAAAAATGGAAAAAATAATGACAATTAATTGGCATTTTTTGTGAATAGCGCTGGCCGGTTTTGGCCGTTACGTTGGGTAAAGGGTTAACACAATACAAAGTTTTTTTTTATATTCCAACTTCTTGTAGTAATATCCAGAGGCGGCGAAGCCAGGGGGGCACAGGGGGCACGTGCCCCTCCACTTTTTTCCACAGATATGTTTCGCTGTTACACAATGAGTTAAAACGTGTCGATATACAGGCATTCCTGTAACATTGTTTGCAAATCCAAAAAATATTCAAAAAGAATCCCTCTTTCGGTCGCATCGGTCCGTTTCTTCTACTTCAGCTATCTTCCAACCGAGGGCCAGTCTTCGGGTTGGAAGATGATTGATAGAAGAAATGGTCACGGCAGGGACCACACCGCGGCATGCACATCTAAACGAGAGACTATAGTGTGTCATGGTACATTTACCGATATACGATTGAATCTTTTCTCCCACTGGGCCGAAGCATAGCAGCCTTTAAAGGCGGAGAAACCAGAAGCCACATGGGACACGTGCCCCTCCACTTTTTTCCAAAGACCTACTGTGCGGTTATACAATGAGTTAAATGGGCACAAACAAACGAACTAATATACAAACAGTCCTGAAATATATTATTTGTAAATCCAAACAACATTTGGCCAAAGAATTACACCTTGGGTCGCTTCGGTCCGTTTCTTCTTCTTCAACCATCTTCTAACCCGAAGGCCAGCCTTCGGGTTGGATCAGGGGTGGCGCCAGGGATTTGTCGACTGGGGGGGGGGGGGGGGGGGGGCTGACCTCTCCGACAGGGGGCTATAATATTTGACCTCCCAAACGAAGGCAAATGAGTGAAAATTGGTAAATTGGAGAACCAAAATAGAAGCAAATTGAGTATGTTTGTTGATTATTTAACGTAAACATATTATAATAAGGTCGGGAAATATTTCATCTTTAAAGCCAGTTTGACGAACGACATTAAGGAATTGCATGAGAATCACTATTCTCTGTCAAAGTTCCTGTGCTGCACGGGTTCCAGACGGAACGCCAGTTGGATAACAACTGTCATAATGCCTTACAAAGAAGAACCATATACCTCGTTCTTAATTGACACAAGACGAGATATCTACATTCGATTGTCGGAAATTTCTCGTGAAGTCGGGTTTACGAGACTGTCCGACGGACTGACTAAAAATCTCCGACGGGGGGGGGGGGGGGGGGGGGGGCGGGCAGTGACCACACATCGACACATTCATCTAAACGATAGGCTATAGCGAGTCATGGTACATTCACCGATAATCGATTGTTAACCTTTTCACACTGGGTCGAACCATGGTAGCATTGTGAATTTGTGCCCCTCCACTTTTATCAAGCTTCCGTTGCCCCTGGTAAACTCTTCCGAAGTTCGGAACATACGACACAGGTTTAAGTTCTGTTTCGCATGAATGCTGGTATTCATGAATTTTGGAAATAAATGTTTATAGTCGTACCTCTTGCTACGGTTTCCAGACTGACAATCAGTTGCTTTATGGCTGTTCACAAACAATTCATGATGATAATGTTCGCAAGAACAAATTGTGAACTAGCCAGGGATCGGTATAGGGTACTATATTCTTTTTCGGATCTTGATCTGATCGAAACCTTGAAAGAAGTGCATAGCTGACAATTTTCGTCATTGGTGGAGATTTACAGGAAAGTTAGCTCCCCTTAATTACATAAAGTTGCCATTACTGTTTACACTAGAAGTGCGGTGGCTCAGTGGTAGAACTGTTGGACTTCTGTGCTAGAGGTTCCAAGTCCGATCCCCGTCCGGGACGACCCGCGTTTTGTCCTTGGGCAAGGCACTTTATCCCGTTTGCCTACACGGGGCACGATAACGCCGTGTACTAAGGCGTACTGCACGTCGATGGTGCACATGTCTTCAACCGCTGTAACCCTGCTTGAGCGGAGCTTGAACACAGTTACAATGTTGATGAGCTGACAGTTGCTTGGTGGTTCTCTCTGGGTACTCCGGCTTCCTCCACCAGTAAAACTGTCACGGTCACGATTAGCCATTGTGCATACGAATGTGACCTTAAACACCAATAAATAAATAAATAATACTGTAAAAACACATCTGGTAAACAAAAGGCCAAATTGGACACTTAGTGTTGGTAGGTGTGATGCTGATAGATATTCTTAATCATAATCTGTGAACTGGTTGCTTCTAATCAGCTTGCCGTAAAAAGCCAGGCTGCTTTTGTCACTATTAACCCTTTACCTAACATGAAAAGCAGACGACACTTGCAAAAAAAATTCTTGAATAACTATTTTTTTTCATTTTTTGTCTCAAAAACATAGGTTATGACCCCTCGTTGGAACGAGCTCGACGAGCTCGTTCCAACGAGGGGTCATAACCTATGTTTTTGAGACAAAAAAAGAAAATATTTTGAAAATTAATTAGCGATTTTTGAGAATAGCGCTGGCCGGTTTTGACCGTTACGTTGGGTAAAGGGTTAATATACGAAAACAACAAACAGCCCCGAGAGTTGTCTGTTGTTTTCGTTTATTAAAAGTAACAATGGAAACTTGACTTTGTTGTCAACATATTTCATGAGTGTTTTCTCAACGATTTCTTGCTTCTTAACCCTTTACCTAACATGAAAAGCAGACGACACTTGCAAACAAAATTCGTGAATAACTATTTTTTTTCATTTTTTGTCTCTAAAACATAGGTTATGACCCTCATTGGAACGAGCTCGACGAGCTCGTTCCAAAGAGGGGTCATAACCTATGTTTTTAAGACAAAAAATGAAAAAATAATGAAAATTAATTGGCGATGTTTGTGAATAGCGCTGGCCGGTTTTGGCGTTATGTTGGGTAAAGGGTAAACCGCACCTTCCTCGGTCATATATTAATTTCAAGGGAGATAACTTTGTCGAAATTCGATTTTCATGATGATATAAGTCAGGGATAAAATAGAGATTTAAAAAATAAAAAAAAATGCGAAATGACGATTAAATCATTATAAACTAATGAAAATAGTCTGAGATTCAACATTCGTACATTCTTTTCGACAGACGGTAGACTACTATTGTATAAGGAGGAAAGCGGGCGTCGAATTTCGATCTGACGTGACTCTAGCCGTGATGAAGTCGAAATTCTCCTCCCGCTTTTCAGATCACAGTACTTGCATTTCTGTTCGGAAATCCCATCTGCACAGAAGTAACGGTTGCGTCAGTGCTGCCGTTCTCGGTACGTACCGTTGAAATGATTTATACTACAACGAACATTGGAATATTTACTTTTCGAAACACTCTAAATTTTTCGGTCTGAACCCGCAACACATAGCTTGTTACCCCAAAGTGGAAATGATTCGTCCAACCTATATCCAAGCGCTGAAGCGACACAGAAATATGAACATAACATCTGGTGATAAAGCTGGAGAGCGAATCCACTGGGAAGAACAGAAATAAAAATCTACCTCATTCAAATCAAGGGCCATAACTCTATAGGTATAATATGACAACATCCATCTTAACCATTAGCGAAGCCGGAACATTGGGAGCGATCCGGAAGACTTCTTGATTGCCAGAACAATATTCTCGACATGTGTATTTTATATTTTATTACACGCCCGTTCTATGAAATCCTCATCTACAGCAACACTAGACCATTCGAAAAATATGTTCCGCACATATGTGTGGAACGGAAATAATATGACACCATCCATCTTAACCATTAGCGAAGCCGGAACATTGGGAGCGGTCCGGAAGACTTCTTGATTGCCAGAACAATATTCTCGACATGTGTATTTTATATTTTATTACACGCCCGTTCTATGAAATCCTCATCTACAGCAACACTAGACCATTCGGAAAATATGTTCCGCACATATGTGTGGAACGGAAATCCACCTTCCTCGGTCATATATTAATTTCAAGGGAGATAACTTCGTCGAAATTCGATTTTCATGATGATATAAGTCAGGGATAAAATAGAGATTTAAAAAAAAAAAAAATGCGAAATGAAGATAAAATCATTATAAACTAATGAAAATAGTCTGAGATTCAACATCCGTACATTCTTTTCGACAGACGGTAGACTACTATTTTATAAGGAGGAAAGCGGGCGTCGAATTTCGACCTGACAAAAACAACACATTTTGTCGCTAGCCAAATTATAATTGTTTTTATAGACGTGAAGGCGTATAATAAAAACAGAGCGACACGTGTGTGTGAATGGGTTAATCGATATGGCACTTGTGCTATCGTGGAGGGATAAAACTCGAGACCTGCGGCCTCTTGTTCTATCCTTCCGCGCTGGCACTCGTGCCATATCGATTAACCCATTCATACGCGTGTGACGTTCCGTGCAGTTACCCGCTAGTCCTGATCTGTTACTGGGCGAGTCAGACATAAATAGGATACGTTTGAGAGACTATATGCGTTGGATAATTTACTGAAAGAAGAGTCCGTGCCAACTATGTAAGAGCACTACTTCCCATCTCTACCCGCTTCGGCCATTTCGGTTTCTAGTCATAGTTTACGACTCTTTAGTTAAAAGCGTAGAACGGAGCTATGATGCTTCAGTTCCACGCATTTGGTGCGCGCAAACAAATGTCTCGCCTTGGCGACTTATTCATCCAGTGTTCGTTAGCGAAAAGCAACATAAGTCGACACTGTTGACGCAGATTTATTTCATTTCATGAAGCTTGTTATTTTTATGCTTAGCCTAGGATCGGCTCTATTCTTTTGTTTCAACAAAAAAGCCCGAAACCTTTTTTGCGTGCATCAGGAAATGTGAGCAAACACTGCATAATTGGGGAACATTTACCACTATTTGCGCACAACGTTTACCAAGATAATTCAGGAAAAATGACAGGCCTAGCCAACTCCCTCGAAATTTCACACAGCATAGAATGTGCGGTGAACAAGTGCATCAATCGCCACGGGATGGGGACGAAGGATGTCACAGGCGCCCAACCACTTCGAAAGACTCATTTCATCAGGTATTTGTAACGCAGTGTGACTTCCTTATGGACCTTTCTAGACACATGAGTTGATATTTTCAAGCTTCGAAATGTTGGGCTGAATTACTAACAAATTCTAAGTTTAGAGCTGAAACGGTTAAATGGGTTACTTGATCGATTAATCACATGGATTAACCTTGGTTAACCGATTAATCACTTGTCCTAATAGGTAGCCGAATAATTGCCGTACCGTTGATGATTTATGAAAGAAAACTTTACTCAAACCGGCCAGCGCCATATACAAAAATGTCCATTCAAATGTTATTATGTTTTCAATTTTTGTCTAAAAACATAGCTTATGACCACCCCTTTAGCTTAAGACTACACACTCTGTGACTGTTTATCGTATTTCGAAGCAAAACTATTTCTATCATATGTATCTGTCTTCTAACAGTTAAATGAAGACTGCACCCTTGAAGCCTCCAAAAATTGAAACAAAACCAATGCAACGCGAACAAAATCTTAGTGCCAAAATCAACTTAGCACGCTACTGGTTGACATGAGTGTCTTTAAAAACATTTGTGTTCTAATTTAGAAGGGCAAATGAAATAAATAACAAACCATCAATTTCGAGCTACTGGTCCAGCCCTGACGCTGAGGTCACGATTTTTAATGCATGTATATTATTTATTACAAGTCAACTTCTGAGAAATTCATTGGATTTAAGCCGTACATGCTGTGTATGTGTTACACCCCGTTATGAAATTGCTCAGTTCCTGAACAAATTAGCCCTTCTCGACCCATTTGGCAGTAAAGTAATAATGTTGGAATAACGAAAAGACGTCTGACCGAAGTGGGGAGGAAAGGTAGAGAGAAAGGCTGGTCTTCTGGTGTTAATTGTTCGAGACTGTTTATCCTTCAACAGCCGCAAGTTCTCAGGTCATCAGTCTTATTCTGTTCGGAATTCGTCACTATTATGGGCTATTCTGTTTGCGCACTTTTTAACGAAATATGTGCGCGGACTAGGGTTGATGTTATTTGATGTGCTTTTACTTACAAAGATTACGAACATATACAGGTATTCTTACCTGCCGCAGTTATAGATAATCCATTCAGTAAGTCTTTTGACAGTACAATAGCTCATAACGCCGAGATTTCATAAACTGCTTTCTATCATGTGATGTCGTGATGTCTTATTTGACTGAAATTTGTTAAATCTATGGACAAATAGTTGAACTCTTTGCATGTTGCTGGCGGATATTCGCCCACTCTCCCTGTAAATTGAATTGACTTATTTTAACCAATGATTTCTGGAGTTAAATTTGAAGAAAATGTTCATCAAATCTAGTTATGACTGTTCACAGCAGCGATGACTAGATTTTCCGAAAAATAAGTTTAAAATACTCAGCGGGAAAAGAGTTAAAGCTAGCGCGCTGGGCATTCCACTTCGATGAATTAAGGTACACAGTGGAGTTTAGTGCATTATACCACGATTGCTGTGTACATTCAACGTCACCCAACACAACAGAGACACTGAGAAATGGGCTGGGTACACCACATGTGGAAACTTGCCTAACTTACAAAGATATACAGGTCTTCCTTCCTGCTGCAGTTATACATGTTCCAATAAATAAGTATTTAATTCCTCTCGAAAACATCGAGGTAATAACATAATGTGTCGAACTATTCGGTGCAATCTAAATACTACGGTTGTGGTGAGTCTTCCTTTCTGAATGTAACGTCACCAAAATGTCGATCAAATCAAGTTGTCGATTGAACAATTCTAGCTTTGGTTCATGTAAAATGAATCTTTATAAAATGTGTCAGACTTAATAGACCGGAATACATCAGTTGTTCGGAAAAGCGAACCGTAGGTTTACTTTTTCACCCAACTGAAATATTCCAGACGGGTGAATCTAAAAATAGGCGGTGACCTATTTGTGACCTAGACTGGTTTCACGCCATAACATCCCTTGACGGGTAACGCGCACCCAAACCTCACTGGTTAAGATAAAAGCCCAGCTTTGTTTTGATTGACGGACACTGAACAAGTAAGAAATTATATCATGTATTATTCATACCGTTTCAGTGTACAGAAGCAGTGCTCCCTACTATTGATTCGTTACATGATTTATTAGTAACCCAATATGTTATATGCGGTATCAGTTAATTCTAACTTTGACGAGAGCTTCGCTTCGTATATATCATATTACGTCATTAGCAAACTGTGTAATTAAACTGTAATATGACATTTCCATTAGAATTACATTTCCATTAGAAATGTCATCGGAGTTGTAAAATGTGTGGTGTAGTCTTGACTGTAGGTGTAACAATTCACCGATTCATTGATAAATCGTGATGCGGCCATCAACGTTACGGTCATCGATCTGATGTTCAAAGTGTCGTGTGCTGTCTGTGCTGACTACATCGACTACATTTGGGTTATTCTTGTTTCCCTAATCTTCAGTCCAAATGTTTAGTTGAGTTTATTATCACCCTCGATTGGTGTGGGGTTGGGAAGAGGAAGTCTCATTCGAGGGGAAAGAAATTTGACACAGACATTCGGCAAGCCGGGTCTCTTGGTCAAATATCTTTCCCCGATAATGCAATTTCCTCTTCTCATCCAATACAACGCGAACACTGGGATTTTTATCCCATGAGACGCCACATGACGTCATCAAATTCAAACTACCCCTAGGTCGAAGAAAACGGACTTGTCCATCGATTTATCGTACAGTAAAATGAATTGCATATTTGGAAAGAGCACTAATCCAAAATGTATATACCACGAGCACGAGCAGTAATACTGAAGTGAGTTGAAACAGGTGACATTCTGGTGATCTCACTTTTAAAATTATTGCATTTCGTTTTAGTCACCGGCGTGTGGTGAGAGAAAAATCATCCTCTGGTGTTTTGGGGATTGAGTGGGTGGTAGCTGTGTCAATTGCAGTGAAGTAGGACCCCGTGTTTATGCACAAAATGAAGATAATAATAATATAGTCAGGCGATGATTAAATATTCAAATGAGGATGGTCACATGTGGTGGGTTTAGTCAGATCTTCTTCAGCCAGCTATCTCACGGGAGCACGCGTATCTTAATAGGGAAGTGGTGGGTGAATATTTGGGTAACGCAATGAACAAACCAGAAACAAAAAAAAAAAAATACAAATTGTTCAAGACCGTGGTAAGCAAGATTTCGTGCATTTGACATCCGGGTTGAACCCGGAGGTCAGTTGGCTGATACCTTTCTTATTTTTCTTATGTGCTTTCACTGAGTTGGAGTTATCACCTGGAGAAAAGTTCAGTTTGTGCGTGATGCAGTGACAATCAACTTTCCATCTACTGTATGAGTTGTTGGGCCCTGCTAATCTCAAGTTTCTGTTCGAATCAAATCCCGAATCGATTCTGGTAGAGGATTTCGAATTGAATCTTACGGCACTTCAGGCTGTAAATATTGTACATTACAACAACCATGAATATTGCCACCTTCAAGTGGTGTATGCAACGTGGCAAATCAATCAAAAAACTTGAACATTCTCGAATGGTACTAAAGCAGTTTTGGAGGAGGAATCTTGAGCTCTTGGAAGCGCTGTGGCTAAGTAGGTAGAAATGTGGGCTGCACGCCGAGTGGTTCTCGGTTCGAATCCCGCTTGCGGCAACCGCGATGTGTCCTTGGGCAAGATATTCATCCCAACAGCCCACTTGGGGACACGGTGGCGTTGTTTACTAAGGCGTACTGCACGTCGATGGTGCACTTATCTTCAACTAATGTAACCCTGCTTGTGTGGAGTTAGTAAGCTGGGGTGTCTGACAGATGCTCACTGTTGCCCGGTGGTTCTCTACGGGTCCGACACGAGGTGACCCTGGTTGTCGAAAGTGTCGTTAAACCCCAATAAATAAATAAATCTCGAGCTCTTCATCCATCACCACGTTTCCTGTACAGAAGACCTGATAAGTTGAGACGTGTTCAAGAGGATACACTTGGAGAAGATTTTGAGAACGTCTCAACGATTTCAAAATTCCGAATCAGCGTAACTGGAATTGTATTGAGGCATCGGGATGGTTAGAAATCAAATGAATTTCGAAACTTTTCAGAATCCTGATGTGTTCCTCTTGACCTGAACGGACAGAGTGCATATCGGTAGAGTTGAAACGGTTAACCTATTAATCGATAAATCAATGATCAACATCTTGATCGATCCAAAAAGTAATTGATCGATTAACTGTTACTTTTGAACTACTGCATTATATGGGTTAACAAAGGAACAAATTTGCTCCAAAACAAGCAAACATTGTCACACTGACTCACATCAATTATATGAGACAGAGTAAAGCATGCAAGTTACTTGCTGACATACTTGTTTGCTTTCATGATCATCATACTGTATTAGTAGCTGGAAATGGTCATTCGTAACCCTTTACGCATTGCGGGTAGCAGACGATACTTGCAAAATAAATTCATGAATTTCTAAAAAAATTCTATTTTTGTCTCAAAAACATAGATTATGACCCCTCATTGGAACGAGCTCAACGAGCTCGTTCCAATGAGGGGTCATAGGCTATGTTTTTAAGACAAAACTTGAAAACATAATAAATTTGAATGGAGATTTTTGTATATAGGCCTAGTCGGTTTTGTTTGTTACGTTGGATAAAGGGTTCATGCTGGAAATCATCAACGGTATGGCAATTATTCAGATATCTCTTTGGACAATTGATTAATCAGTTAACCAAGGTTAATCCACGTGATTAATCGATCGAGAAAACCCCTTAACCGTTTCAACTCTAGTGTATCATGAACTTGTGGTCCATATGTCATTGGTAGTATAACAAGCTTGAAGCTTAACACGTATCGTGGTATGCGCATACGCGTAACGTTTCGTTTTGTATCGCGACTAAAGTACATCGGTGCACCCCTAGTTTTGAGAGAGTTGGATTATTCTAGGTTTATCTGTGGTATAGTCGAGTTCCAGGCCAGACAGGGAACCCATGACCTTTTAGTATACCGAGCGACCGATTTATCTCTAGAATAAGAAAGCCGGGCACACCAGACTGATCTATGAATGACTTTTATACCTCGACGCTTTACAGCTCTCCGTTGGTTTTCACCACACGTGGGCCAAACCCCAGGTTCTCCCTAACTGTGGTCGAAACAAAGTCCACTTTGACACCGCGGCTGAGGATCGGACAGGCCCCCGACGTACCAGGATCAGATAGATGTGCAGAAGCCGAGACTCGAACCCACGCTCCATAAAGCCTGAAATAGTCGACGGATTTTTGACGCGTCGAATCTGATACCAGCGCAAAAAATGAATTAAATTCGTCGGTGATGCGTCGACTATTTCAATTACATGCGAGTAAGACGCATCACCGACGAATCTCCGTCCAACTGAGACGAATCTCCGTCGGTGATGCGTCTGAAATACGTGTTTGAAATAGTCGACGGATTTTTGACGCGTCGAATCTAATACAAAGTGCGGAGACAAACGAGCGCTACCGATCAGCCGAATGCAAATCATATGGTAATGAGGAAAGCACATGTCAGTCGCTGGAAATACCCATCTAACGTCATTTCAGTGTTGACTGATCGAAGGCTTGATTCGAGATTTTTTCAAAATGACTGAAGCATAAGTGAGAACGAAACTCAATTTTTCAAAATGACTGAATAAGAAGTTGATAGGTGAGTGCGAAAATCAGTTATAAACAAACAGCATCAAGCTTGCCTACAAACTACGTTGATAGTTTCAACTTTCGACGTTCGTGGTATTGCTGTTGCTACGGGTAACGTAAGTTGGCAAAATATTCTCGTTCAGAAAAGCTTTGCCTCTCTCTCTTTCTCTCTGGCTTTAATGTGTTCCCTGTTCCCGTCTCATACGTGATTTTCTAAACCGGATTCACAAAATTTGATTTGATTCAGGCCCTCGGTTTGCTGAAGTTCACATCGAATTCAGTTGTTTTGTTTTTTTTTTGTTTTTTTTTTTTTGGGGGGGGGGGGGTGGGTGCGATAGTTTCAATTGCCAGTGTCATGTCGTGTCAGGTAGTTTTACGTGTGTGAGGGGGGAGGTTCGGGTGCGGGGGCGGAGAGAACCATCAAACAATTGGCGTGTAACTACCGAACTCCTCAGCGTGCTAACAAGGGTTAGCATGCGGTTGAAGGCTTGTGTACCATTGGCGAGACAAACGCATTTTTGCGTTTTTAGGTGGGGGATGAGGGCTAAACAGGTCATCGCATGGATAAATGTGCTATTGGCAAGGATATTAGTGCTGAACATGAATCAAAAGCCCATTTTAGGCTTTTCTCAGAGGGGGAGGGGAGGGGGTATTCCTCAGTGCTCAGCCTTGTTGAATCAATAATTGTGATTTCTGCAGGGATGTGTTTTTCTTTCAGTCAGAACATGTTTGTGAACATTTCTCGGTACAATTATAGAACACATGCCACAAACATATTTCAGTCAATCCAGGGAAGCTGGGTGGGGGGGGGGGGGGGGATAAACAGGATGCATCCCTTTTCTGGAGTAGGATCATGTCAGCCACATACAGGATATCAAAATTAGGGAGGGGCAAGAGTAATATCTAAGGGGCGTACTGAATATGATTTGCAGCATCATCTGAGAAGCGCAGCTGCGAAATGGGGGCGAGCACGAGAGTGGGCCGTTTGGAGTGTGCCCGGGGTGAGGTTTCCCCGGGAAAAATGGGAAATTCGAGACAAAAACAGCATTTTCGTTGACTCGGAGTCCGTTTATGTCCATAATAAGCCTTTTTCGAAACTGCCATCTTGGACTTTAATATATGCAAGGTCACAGGTCGCGAGATGTAAACATTTCAAAAAAACACATTGTGAGCAATAGGAGAGGAGAGCGGGTAAAGTGCTTCGATCCCCCTTACGTTCATTAGTGAGAATTCAAAAAAAAACATTTAGCCAAGGTTACCATTTGTTTAAGGCAATAACAATATTGTATGAGATCTTTCATTATTTCGAACTGAGTTCCTGTCGACCTAAATGGCGTTTGAATGCACGCTGTGTCACATTACTCCGTGGCCATGGACACTGTTTTCAACAACGTCTGGGGATTTTCCAAGCCGAGAAACTCCGTGCAACACGTGTCCCTGTTGCCATTCAAAACAAGCCCTCACCTCCGTAAAAAACTCTGTAAACCTGCCATATTCCATCGCTTAACATCGTCTCGGGTTGCCCCTTCAGTTAATTCAAATGACATCGGTTTTACTAATTTAAACTTGATATTTCACAAAACTGGTTGATTTGGCTGACACAGAACTCAACATGCTGAACATGGAAATCGCTTTGTTTACACTCCGCGTCCTGTGACCTTGCATAGATTAGATTGAAGTCCAAGATGGCAGTTTCGAAAAACGCTTATTAGTTAATGAGTTGTGAAAGGCAACATTAATTAGGCCACATCACCATTTAATAGAATCCGAATAAATTATAAAATTATAAAATATTGTAACCAATTGCTTGCAACGACATGGCAAAATAGCAACCAACAAGTGAACTATTTGATGCAGCGCCATTTCAGAATTGAGTACGATGGTTTCCTGTATGGTTGTAAACACATCACACGTGGGTACACACTAAAGTGCACCTCAAATATTGTCCGAAGCACGTGATGTTTCGAATGAATTAGAAAAAAATGACCACGGAAGATATAAATTATGGAAGAATTATTTTCCACAGGTGTACGATGTATCCGTGTTTTGATATTTTGTTGTCAGAATTGACGTGATATACAAGTGAAACTGTGTTCAACAGAAGGCAGAAATATTTGGAAATCCAGATGCTAATTTTACTTTCCCTGCTCTTCACGTATAAATTTGCTATTACGCACCCCCTCCACTCAAACAATTTCCAAGTATAAATATCTAGATTTTAAGATTTCTTGCCTGATGTTCCCTATATCAAGCATATGGATTAACATGGTGGCGGGTGGGGTGCATGACTGAATTTGTTTTTTTGTTTTGTTTTTTTTGGTGGGGGGGGGGGGGGCAGGTTCCACTGGATCATGGTTGCAGTGCGTTGAGGCGTATACCACATCGACGATACATTCGCCTTCAACAATTGCTAACCCTGCTTGTACCGAGTTAGTCGCTCTGATAGTTACTCGCTCCGATCAGTGTTTCTCCGGGTTTTCCGGCCTCACCCGTAAAACTGTCTGACACTGGCTTTCGAAATTGTCGGTGCGCTCCAGAAAATAAATAAATAAATAAATTTCGTACCCTAGGTGCAAAAAACAAAATGACCGAAGGAACCTAAAGTATGCCAGTCGACGCTACGGTGATGCGTCTGTATATTTCAAAATTTCGTGTCGCACCAGCGACGGATTTAACACAATTAGATTCGACGCGTCAAAAATCCGTCGACTATTTCAGGCCTAAGATATCCGGGCCAACGAGACTGGTTGGTAAATGGTCCTCGCCGCTGAAAACGGAAAACTGATAGTAAGTTATTTGTTGTTTTTTTTTATTATTTTGAGTTAACGACACTTTCGACAGTCCGGCTCATCTCATGTCGGACAGTTTTATGAGTGGAGGAATCCGGAGTTCCCGGAAAGAATCACCGAGTAGCGGAGAGCAACTTTCAGAATCACCAACGTAATAACTTCACACAAGCAGGGTTAATATTATTTTAAGACAAGTGCAGCATCGATGTTTTGTACGCCTTAGTATACAGCGTCACCGTGACCCGAACGTTCTGTTTTAGAGAGAACAGTGGCCAATAGTATGTCGACTAACCGCATTCCATTAAGACGACCCCAGAACTACCATATTTCAAGAATAGATCGTAGCAGTGAAAGATGTAAACACTAATGGAATGCATGTAAATTTGTAATTGGTCATATTTCTTAGAAAGATTGCCTAATGTTATTAATTCTTACTGTGCTCATTTAAGTTTGGCCTAAAGTTACCGCACCATCAGTACCAGATTTAATCCCGACAGAGACGAGATACACGCTCATTATTTCACACACTGTTTGTGTACTTTGGGGAAAAGGGAATTCCCAGGTGGCTGATCCTTTTAAAAGTGGAGACATATTTCACCATCAGCTGATGATGAAAGACTATTTGCATAAAGGCAATTTTACACACAACAAGAGGACAATGCAACGAACAGGGGTGGGGTGGGGCTGTAGAAATAATTTAATCATACAGCCCCACCGGGCTGTAGGATTAAATTATTACTACACCGAGCTAGAATTTCAAAATGAACTCGCCCATTCGATGGAGGCGGTATAGTGCGAGGCGGCCCAATTCGGGAACACGCTTTTGGAATTTGTCGTCGATTAAAAAACGCTGCAGGATTGTGTGTCGCTGTCAAAGGTAATGTCGCAAATGCATGAACTCTTAACAGGTAGGTGACATGTATTATGCGTCTAGACTGTGTGGGGTTATGTACTCATATATTGTGAAGGTGTGATATTATAAAACGCATGACATAGTCTTTGTTACATTAACTCTAACCCCGCTGAGTGTCAGTTAAAATATTTCCCATCAAATCTACGCATGGCTGTATGTTTGATAATCACATTGTTACCGCCAGACAGCTGGACGTTGATGGCGTCCTTCACATGTATGACTGTTGAGGATTAAATTTTTACAGATGTTCACCACCACTGTGAAGGGCAGTATGTCCTCTGATCGTCCGGGATCAGATTTCGTTCACGCAAATATTTATGCCTTCCGCGGTGGAAAGACTTGAGAAAAAATTTAAATACCAATTGGGAGAAAAGCGCGCCCAGATATTTTAGTACGGAACAAAAGGAGGCCTATCCGTTGTATAGAACTGCGTACTGTGTCGCCGACAAAAGGAAGACAAGACCGTCATGCGGATCAAATGGTTTCACGCGCCGAAGGCGCACTGGGACGGTTTAGGGCAGGCCCCTTTCGACCCTCTTTAACCGTATATGAATTTGACTTGTCTGGCGGTGGTAAAGGAGGAAAGTGGAATAGGTACTCAGCGCCGTCTGTGCCTCCTTTTCTTTCTTGGAGGAGGTGGCTGTGATGGTGATACCTCCTTTGCTGGTGTTGAAGGAGGGGTGATGGAGGGCTGACTAGGTTGGTATGGTCTAGCCCTTGCAGCTGCAGGAGAGCTCTTTGGAGTGGAGCTCTTTGGAGTGGTGCGGAGGTAGTGATTGCTGACGCTCTCTGCTACTCCTTTAATTGTCGTCTCCTTGAATCCGCGGTTCTCTAAGGCTTGTACTGTCTGTTGAAGAAAGGCGCGATGCTCGTCGTCTCTGACTTGTTCCCTACGATGCTCTCCATGGACTCCGCGGCGGAAGCTTCCTGGTCCGAGGAAGCCGAAGAAGCAAGAGCTGGGGGGCGGGGGGGGGGGGGTGGAAGGTGCGTCATCTGGGACAACTTCCTGTACCATAGACAGATCTTCCTCCTCCATCTCCTCTTCAGACGAAGAGTCAGATGGGTTGGAGATTGATCTGTCACCTGACGACCCATAGTCCTCCGGACCCTCCTCCTGGGAGGGGGGTGCCGAGCTGGACAAGGGTTGGTCAGGGGTGACAGGTGTAGACCCTATGACGCCCTCGCTTACCTCCTTCTCTTTCTTCTTCTTCTTCTTCTTCTTCTTCTTCTTCTTCTTCTTCTTCTCCAGAAACTCCGTCATTCGGCGGGCATCTCGTCGTCTGGCGGAGGTTCCCTTCTTTCTCTTCCTCTTCTTCTTAGTGGTGGCTGTATTGCTCCGGCGGTCTTCATCCAGCTTGTCCGAGTCACTGGGAGGGTGACCAGTGTGGGAGGAAATTCCCCCACGAAGGGTGCTACACCTCTCCAAGGACGTCGGTTCTGTCTTAGTGTCAAAATCCACTGTCAAGTGAATTGTTCCCTTGCGCACCTGGATACTCCAGGTGGTAGCAAGGGCGGCCTTCACTTTGATCAATGTTTCTTGTATGACTAATGGTAGCTCCATTGTTTCTAGATGTTGACACATCGGAATTCAAGGTGCGAATGGGAATGATGCATCGATGATGATGTAAGACCGTCATGCAAATTCAATTCATATATTTCTATAGTACGGCCACCGTGGACTTGTCACTTTTCACAGGTGGAGAATATTTCCCAGGACACAATAATGTTAGATTCCAAACACTAATTATATGAATAATCAACACAAATTTAATTAATGAGGCACGTGGTACAACTCCGTCTTTCGTTAATTAAAATCTTACTGATGATGGTTTTTATTACCTGCTGAACGCATGCGTGGACATTACTGCCCGCGCGTGGTTTACGACAACCTCACGGCGACTGTGCTGTATTTTGATACAAAAGTGTGTGCCTGTAACGGGTATGTATTTAGGCATTTCTGAAGGTATGAAGTTCATATATGGCACCAAGCTGAAAGAGGTAACATTGACCTTTGTTTTCGACGTAACACAGAGTGTGATTCGGCCATCTCCATTCAAGCCTTATTGGGGTTTAGCTTCTTTTTCATGGGTTTCGGTCGCAAGATATTTCCGTTTCTACAGAGATTAACGCGATTCACTAATTTACATACACCAACTGAAAACAGGAAGAGATCGTCGCTGTTTAGATTTTCTCTTTTTGCCGCTGATAACATGAAGGAAACATCGCAGTTATTGGGTAAGTTTACAGCTTTTCCAGGGTGTAGATAGTTTGGTTGTTTACAAACAAGTTTTTTGTTTTTCTGTATACCACGTGTTTTATCAAGGTCCCAATTGCAGCTGAAACGGTTAACCGATTAATCGATTAACTAATGATCAGCATCTTGATCGATCAAGAATGTTACCTTTGAACTGCTGTATTACACGAGTTAAGAAAGGAACAAACTTGCTCCAAAACAGGCAAACATTGTCACACTGACTCACATCAATTATATGAGACAGTGTAAAGCATGCAAGTTACGTGCTGACATACTTGTTCATTTTCCGACACCAGGTGACCCTAGCTATCGGAAGTGTCGTTAAACCCCAATAAATAAATAAATACTTGTTCACTTGCATGATCATTATACTGTATCAGTAGCTAGACATGGTCATTCTTAACCCTTTACCCAATGCGAGTAGCAGACGATACTTGCAAAATAAATTCTTGAATTACTAAATATTTTCAATTTTTGTCTCAAAAACATATGTTATGACCCCTCATTGGAACGAGCTAAAAGAGCTCGTTCCAGTGAGTGGTTATAAGCTATGTTATTGAGACAAAAATTGAACCCATAATAAAATGTGAATGGAGATTGTTGTATATAGGCCTGTCGGTTTTACCCGCTACGTTAAGTAAAGGGTTAATTCTGTAAATCATCAACAGTACGGCAATTATTCAGCTACTTATTAGGGTAAGTGATTAATCTGTTAACCAAGGCTGATCCATGTGACTGATCGATCAAGAACACACTTTAATCGTTTCAGCTCTAATCCACCCCCCCCCCCCCAAAAAAAAAAAAAAAAAAAAAAAAAAAAATTTGGAACCCTTCTTGAAGACTAACAGCACCAGAAAGCAGTGAATTATCAGTTGTTTTCACTATTATTGTAAACTGTTAACACATGAAGTCCTAATGTGAAGTTGACTCACAAGCGAAAAAAATGCATTGGGTGCGTTGGCACTGACGGCCCGGGCAATATTGGACAGAGGGAGTCGAATAAGTTCTTTCTCTAGAAACACCTGCTGTGCCATAAAACTTGAGCAGCACATGAGACTCAACAGATTCACGCCGATTTCCCAGCTTTTGGCGAGTTAAGACCGCTTGGAATATCGCGGGCACAAACGTAATATGACGAAGTGGAATGACCTTGGCATATAATGTTGTTTACATGTTATTATTCCAGTGATAGACACACAGAAGTCAATGAACTTAACTCTTCTTGCGTCAAAATATTTCTTTTATTCCAATGGAAAGAAGTCACCCTCCCTACTGTGATGTCACTGATACTCGGAATGGGCACACCATACACCCAAAATTAGTCTTTTTAAAGTTTTAAGTGTGTTAAAGAACTATAGTCGAACCTGCAAGTGTGACTTCAAGTACGGTCGTTGGTACTGTAAGAGACAAAGGAAACAAAGTTGAAAGACGAAACGGATAATAACCTGTCTGATGACGTCAGAAACAATCGAATGAAATTAATCAAATAATCAGGCGCACGAAATTCGAACTTCATGCCAAGTGACTGGCAGTTGAGGAGAGCAAAACACAAACGCACATGCATATATATAAAAGGGAAAACGTTTAGATTATAATACAGCTTTACTCGTCGACCCTTCGAGTATCAGGTGAATTTATAAACGAATCGATTGAAAAATCCCAAACTACTACACCCATATGGCAAGATTAAGGAGGGTTAAGGAGGAAGTACCCTTTACAAAACGAATCGCTCGCATCCACCCGCGCAATTCACAAATTGATCAGTTGCATTTTTTTTTCTTATTAAAAAAAACTCATATCATGTGACCCCTAATTGGAACGAGCTCCTTGAGCTCGTTCCAATGAGAGGTCATATGATATGGGTTCGTTTTTTTCTAAATATTTAAAAAAAAAAAAAAAAAAAATGATATCCTGGGCATTGGGTAAAAGGCCAATATCTTCCATCCCTCCCGACGTGCATAACCATTTTCGTGAGAGAAATTTCGATAGTTTTGAACATTTGAACAGATGAGCATACTATTTTTCGTGAAGAACGACCCAACAGTCGACGAACAAGCACAACGATAACATCAGTACTATACTGAGTCAAAAAAGAAAGTATAATAAACTTCGAGGAGCATTTGTTTTAGTATTATCGACTTTAATCCCAAACAAATTATTGTAAATTCATATTTCGAGTCTAGCTGTATGAATTTTCATAATTTCATGTTCTTACTGTTGCCAGCGTCACGCCAGGCCGTCGCATTTCAGACATGGGGTGAAATGAAAAGTTCACACATGCAGTCAATATTGTGTATGTCCACCGTTTGCCTCTTGGATGGCAAGCCATCGACGGCGCATGGACCTGATAAGTCTCTGGATGTCACCCTGTGGTATTGCGTTTCACTCCTGCCTTAGAACATTACGTAAATCGCCTAACGTTTGAAGATCATGAAGTAATACCCGACGGTCCAATTGATCCCAAAGATGCTCGATTGGCGACAAATCTGACGAAAGTGGGGACCAGGGAAGAAGTTCGATCTCTACTCCTCCAGAAAGTCACGACAGATACGCACCACGTGACATCGGGCATTGCCTTGCTGGAATAACTGCGATCCGACGTTAGCGTTGAACAACGGGACAACAACAGCGTTAGGAATTTCGTCTCTATATCACTGTCCATTCAGATTACCATCGAAGGAGACCAACTGCGTTCGATATGGTGCAAGGAAATTCCTGCACAAACCATTACATTCCCCGCCGAAACGGTTGCTTTCCCGCACGCAAGCATAAGAAAACCGTTCTCCGCATCGGCGATACACTCTTGCCCTACCATCAGCGCGCCGTTGGCAAAATCGTGATTCATCACTAAAAAGAACTGCGCTCCACGCTGCTGAGTCCTGCGAACACACTGACGTACCCATTCCATCCTAACGGTACGATGATGTTGGTCAAGGATCCTACTTCGGATGCCGTGTCCAGCGAGTCTGTTGCGGACAGTTTGTGTACTGATTCTATTGTTAGTTCTACCAGGAGTAATTGCTGCTGTCCTCGTCGCCGGAAAGAAGCGATCCCGCAGGTGAGACGTCCTGATGTGTCGGTCTTGTGCAGGGGTCGTAACTCATTGCCGACCTGAACGCGGTCGGTCGGCAGTAGATCCAGTGGTTCTATACCTTCCAATGAGACGGTAAATAGTGGCTACAGTGACTCCGAACTCAGCAGCGAGTTCATCTGGAGATATCCCAGCCTCATACATACCAATGGCACGCAACCTCTGATTTTCGGTTAACCTTGGCATTTTTTTAAAATGTCGGAAAACAAAAACTAGCGTGTTTTCTCAATAACCCTGGCTCTCTAGCACAACATAACACAAAGAAAATCGCCGGTCACCCATTCAATTTGACATTCTCGGGTAGCACGTGCTATTATGAAATTCGTAGCAAAATTGTATACGGTTGAGTGGACAACAACAGCATGTCAATAAACTTTCTTGCACGACTTGTTGTCCACAAACATGCAACATTAGAACTATTATATTTCATTGTTTATGCTATTTTTTCACATTTGTTTCTATTATACTTTCTTTTTTGACTCAGTATATAAGAATAAATAATAATATTACTTAAATTCTACAGCTCTAAAGGTAATTTTGATTGGACTTTGGTGGTGGCTCAGTAGGTGGAGACGCAGGCTGCAAGCCGAGAGGTCATCGCCTCGAATCCCACCTGCGGCAACCGTGTTGTGTTCTTGGGCAAGACACTTAATCCCAAATGCCCGCGCGGGGGCACGGTGGCGTTGTGTACTAAGGCGTACTGAACGTCGATGGTGCACTTGCCTCCAACCAATTTTATCCCTGATTGTGTGGAGTTACTACGTTGGGAAGTCTGACAGTTGCTCGCCCTTGTCTGGTGGTTCTCTGCGGCTACTCCGACTTTCTCCACCCGTGAAACTATCCCACACGTGGTGACCCTGGCTGTCGAAAGTGTAGTTAAACCCAAATAAATAAATAAATAAATAAATAAATAAATAAATAAATAAATAAATAAATAAATAAATAAACTGCCGTTGCGCTACCCAGCTGTATGGTTTACTGCGAATTTTGTTGTCGAGCTACAAAATAACAATTAAAATAAAATAAAGATAATACATAATTTTTTGGTTTGGGTGGGGGTGGGGGGGGCAGATGGGGTCATAAAGGTTAACAATATATGTATATATATTTTTTTAAAATAAGAAGTAAAATTAAACGGCTAAATTTGAAAAAATGAAGATCGAACAAGGTCTTTCACCCACAGGTTGAGATGTCCACATGTGCACATCAAAAACAGAAATCATCAAAATCACTGAGAGTCATTGACTTCACATTTGCGCAGCAAACATTTTTCAATATTATTTCTTTAAGTCCTCGTAATAATAGCGGGTGGTGACTGGAATTTATGAAGTATGTGAATCGAATTCCTCGAGTATTTGCATTTCATCATTTCTTACAGCTGATTGAACATTACAAACAGATGGCAAAAGTGCATGATGAGCTGAACACGGCATGAATATTAATAGATCATTATTCTGTTGGTGAGCACACAAAATGTTTCTATGGCAGGTGCAGACGATACGAATTATTATTCATCAGAACTTAACCCCTTGAACCCTCATTTCCTGGAATGGTATCGCCTTTGTGTACACTTACAGTGAGATGGATCAGTCCAATATCATTATACAGGGAGGATAAAATAATAACTGCAGCCGTCAGACTGCAGTTATTATTTTATCATCAATGTATAGACCTCTTACAATAAGACCGAAATGGGACAGAATTACGCCTTGGGCCGAAAAATCTGTCTTACGGGTTCAAAGGGTTCAAACACGTTTTGCTAATGTCTGTAGCATACACACACAGTATGCACGTGCGGTTTGTGGAATGTATTTTTGAATGTCTTTTGTAGATATTTCAAAACCTCTATGCTCGATTTAAACGCGGTGCAATGGTAAATTTATTCAACAATATTTGTTCCTTCTAAGAGTTTCAAAATACAAGTACAACTGTTCTTTCTGTGTTGAGCAGAAGTGTTGCAATCTCAGTGAAATTTGAGGGGCATGGCATAATGTTTAAAGACTACCGTGGTTCGGCCCAGTGGGAAAAAAGTTCCAAACGTATATCGGCAAATGTACGATTACCCGCTGGTCTCTCGTTTAGAGCATGATGCCGCTTTTTGGTCGCTGCCTGGTGGCATAATTCTTCTACTTCAATTAAATCGTCTTCCAGCCCGAAGGCGGAAGTCGGAAGCGACCGAAGGTGGTATTCTTTGGCCAAATGGAACTAAATTTATTTGCAGGTATATATTACAGGAATGACTGTACATTGACAAGTTTATATGCGCCCATTTTTTAAATCTTTGCTTAACCGCACAAAATGTCCGTGGAACAAGGTGGAGAGACACGTGTCTCCCATGCTCCACCTGGCGTTGAGCAATCCCAGTTGTACCAATTCTCGCCATTACACCTCTGCTGAGACCTATTTCCACCGGACCAAACCCACAAGAAGAATAGTTTGTCTGAGAGTTATTAATGATATTATTTATTTATTTTATTAGTGTTTAAGGTCACAAACTTTTGCACAATGGCTAATCGTGACAGTGACAGTTTTACGGGTGGAGGAAGCCGGAGTTCCCGGAGAGAACCACCGAGCATCGACGAACAACTGTCAGCTCCTCAGCATTCTAACTCCGTTCAAGATCCGCCCAAGCAGGGTTACAGCGGCTGAAGACATGTGCACCAACGACGTGCAGTACGGCTTAGTACACGACGTCATCGTGCCCCTATGTAGGCAACCGGGATAAGGTGCCTTGCCCAAGGACACAACGCGGGTCGTCCTGGACGGGACCTCCAGCATAGAAGTCCAACAGTCTACCACTGAGCCACCGCGTTCCCTATTGATGATATTAATAATTAAACATAGCATTTGTTAGTGAATCTGTTTAATGGTCTGTTCGAAAGTGTTAACGACTGTTATTTTCAACGAAGAGAATGATGTAGCACCGATCTGATCCGATTTTATGACCTGGAGGAAGACTCCGGACAGGACGTCATTTCTTGTTGCGCAATGTTTGTCACCTGGGCTGTCAAGGTGGCACACACGAGAGAACATGAAAAGTCAGTGTCATGGTGATACTTCATGTCAATGAACGTGGACATGGTCTTTTGTTGAGGTGACACGTGATTAATTTTATCGTATGGGGCTACAATGACCATGGTGAACTCCACCAATGTAGTCTGATCCTTGGGATTGCACATTGAGAATATTGATTGGTCTATCCCACACTTTATCTTTGCAGCCATCCTACGTAATGAAAGTATGACGTACCATGTTCCTGGGCCGGAAAATGGTCATCTCGGTTTCAAAAGGTCAAGGGTTAAAGGTGGTTTGTATAAAAATAAATATATAGAACAGGGGAAGTCCCCCATGGATCCGCCATAGACAAGTGCAGGTTAGCTTGCAGCTAACTCGAAAAGGTGCATGACGTATTAGTTCAGTATACAAAAAGGAAGTGTGGACTTCCTTACGCTGGCGGAGTTTTTAAAACTAGAATAGAAACAAGACTCTCTTCTCTCTTTCTTTATTTTTTTTCTCTCTCTTTTCAGTTAACTTCTTTTGTGTATAATGTTTACATATTGTTATGTTCTGCCTTTTGTAATCTATTAGTCTTTGTTCAGGAGCAGAGGGTTTTCTAAGTGGTCAGCACTTGTCCTCCAATCCTGATTTGAATTGTTGATGGCAAATAAAAATATGTTTAATCTAACAAGCCTATTATTTCTGTCAAGAGAGGATTACGTCTTACAGCGGCGATTTTGGGTTCTTATTTAACAGCGATTAGTCGCGGTCAGTAGTTGGATGGGTGACCATTTCAGTGACTGATTTCCGCTCCCGCGTGTGTCCTTCGGCAAGGCACTTAACCGCGATTGCCTACATGGGGGCACGATGACGCGGTGTCCGACGGCGTACTGCACGTCGATGTTGCGTATGTCTTCAACCAATCTAACCCTGTTTGTGCCGCGGTGCAGAGTTCAGAGTTACGATGTTAGAGAGCTGACAGCTGCTCGTCGTTGCTCAGTGGTTCTCTCCGGGTACTCCGACTTCCCCCACCCGAAAAACTGTCACTGACATGATATGACCATGGCTGTTAAAGTGTCGTTAAACCCTAATAAATAAATAAATAAATAAATAAATAAATAACAACGATAAATATAGAATAAACGTATGATGTTTTCAAGTAAAAAAAAAATATTTTACGAGTAGGATTAAGAATGAAACCGACGAGCCTCTGGCGAGTCGGTTTCATTCTTAATTATACGAGTAGAATAATTTTTTTACTTGAAAACACTATACGTTTATTTTGTTTATCCCATCAATCTTCTACAGGACAGTCGCGGCAAAATCGTGCCATAATTCGCCACAAAAGACAGTGAGGAGAATATCAGTCCAATTTGATCGACCAGCAAAACTGGCAAAAATAAACAAGGCGCAGTAATACATTTCTGTCTAAAAATAATTCCCCTACAAACTTGAGCTAAGCTTACAAAAATACTTTATTATATGAGCAGTGGGTGGTGTTTTCTACTGGCATTGTGTAATACTTTCAAAAAGATTTAAAGAAATCAACAATCGAACTATTAATTATGCTAGGAAAATGTGGTAGTGGCCAGAGGTCAACAAGTCCGTCGCTACTAGGGGAATAAATTCTTCCAGTGTTAAACCTGTGGGAAAAATTTATCACCCTACTAGGTGAATAAAGTAAAAATTTATCCAAGGCCTTTATTGTTCAAATAAACGGACATTTATGGGATAAAGCCACTGTCAACACTCAGTTTCGGAGAGTTTTCCGAGTGGGGTAAGCCACAGGAAGAACACCGCGCAGCGGCGAGTAACTGTTGCACTTTCAACTTACTAACCAGACACAAGCAGTGTTAGCATTAGTTGAAGGTCAGTGTACCATCGACGCGTTTAGTACATGACCGCATATTGGCGCCACAGGACTCGAATTGGGCAGTGGGGGTGGAATGTCTTTCCCTGGGGAACAAAGCAGATGAAACGGGTCAGGACAGGTCTGTCGACCTTTGAAGGGGAAGTACAATACTCCCAACTAATGCACCCAGCTCTTGGCTGTAATCAGCATGCTCTGGGCTTTTAATATATGGCGCGACTTGGCGTTACTGCGACCGACTTGTGCAGTCGGGGTGAAATGTCTTCCCCAAGGGAACAAAGCCTGATGACGCAGGACAGGATAGTTACCGTCGACATTTTGCTTTGGCGCCAGTGCTCTAAATAATGAGACACAGCCATTGTAATGCATATCTGTAGGTAAACTATTGGTATCGTGAAAGTAGGATGTCTCTCATGCTTAATCGAGCCGTCGACTAATCGTCGAAAACATCACAGTCGACCACAATTTCAAAGTAGACGATTATGGGGTTTCATCACTCCTTTTCTGTTGAATTGTTTGTCATTACTCCCCCCCCCCCCCCTCCCGCCCCACATCGTGCTCATAAGAAGTTGCAGGGGCTGCAGAATATCAAACCACATTGTAATTGATAGGAGAAAGAATTGTAAAGATACAACACATGACACCTGGACTGGCGTTCTAGAAAGCATGGGAGTACTAATAAGTGCCCTTCTCATATCGCCAAGGAATGCAAATGCCTTCTTAAATCTCAATGCAGCTATTATTAGACTCTTGATCATCTCAGGCCAAAACCCGAGCCTTGGCTCGGGTTTGGGCCTGAGATGGTCAGGAGTCTACATTTTCCTCTGCGAAACAGTAGGCGTGTAGCATGCCTGCATGCCTAAATAATGTCCGGCCCAAGGAACTAATCACCCAAAATATTGTTTTCTATATAGTTGTGTCTGGAGGCCATAGAGTACGATTAAAGTCGACTTTAAGCGATTCGTCTTCGTCAAAAGTCAATCATGAACTTTTATAATCTTGCCAGCCCTAAAAAGAAGCCTAATATCATCACATCAGTAGTAGGAGAGCGTTGGATCGGGCCCCATTGGCAGGATCTCATGCAGGATCTCATGTGACGTCATAATCACGGGACCTAGTGACGCCATGTTGTGTTGTCATGGTAACCCGCGTGAGCGGCCATCTTGTGACGTCATTTCCATAGTGATACGTGGTGTGAGTGTGCATGCGCAGCACGTGTTGTTAGGGTGAGACGTGTTTCCGTCGTCCATTTTGTATACTGGAGACCGCCATCTTGGTTCCTATGGTAGCACGTGGTTGCAATGTGACCCAATTTTCTGCAATTGGACGGGGGTATGTTCGGAGGGTATGTTCCTTTGTAGACTTTTTGTCATATGTGTTTATGTGAAAAAGCACAATGTGACACAATGTGCCCTACACATAAGCACATATTGGCACATAAAGCATGTGCTTATGTGCAAAGGCACATTGTGAAACATTGTGCTTTTTCACATAAGCATATATGACAAAAATGGATTCTCCAGAAGGTATCCTAGATAGGTATCCTCGAATAATACAATACCAGGCAATAGGTATCCTCAAATACCCGTATGTGCCTATGTGCTAGGGCACATTGTGTCATATTGTGCCTTTTCACATAAGCACATATCGGCACATAAAGCATGTGCGTATGTGTTTGGGAACATTGTGTCACATTGTGCCTTTTCACATAAGCACATATCGGCACATAAAGCATGAGCCAATGTGCTCGGGCACATTGTGTCACATTGTGCCTTTTCACATAAGCACATATGACAAAAAAGGGATTCCATAGGATATGGCCATTGGATATAGAGGCGATGTGAATCGGATACAACTTCTTTGTAATAAGGGGAGATAACTCTGTATGATTAAGTACAGGTTATGGAAATCAAGCAATCTAATTGGTTAGTTATAATTTATATAAATGATCTAGATAAATGAAACTACAAGAGTACCCAGTATAGGGTCAGAACTAACAAGAATAGACCAGAATAGCTAAATATAGTAATAATAAGCAAAGCTGTTCCAACTAATAAGCTCTTCTATGCTACTGGAGTATACTCTAGAACAAAGAACCATTGCCAGATAGACGAAAACTATTGCATATATAGATAGAAGAGAATTCTGTAAGAATTCGAAATAGTAAAGCTTGTCGGGGTTGTTTGTGATAATTAAACAAGGATTCTGGGAGAATTCTAAGCCAGAAAATTACTCTTCTACAAAGGAACACACCCCCGGTACCCCTTGGTACTATAGCACTACGTGCTATACCGATAAAATGGGAAATCCGTTGTAAATAAAGTCAATTTCGGTGATTTGGAGGGATTGTCGGGTTGTTTGTAGTAATTCTACGAATCTGGAAATTACTCTTCTACAAAGGAGCATACCCTCAGAACATACCCCCGTCCCATTGCAGAAAATTGGGTCACATTGCAACCACGTGCTACCATAGGAACCAAGATGGCGGCCTCCAGTATACAAAATGGACGACGGAAACACGTATCACCCTAACAATATGTGCTGCGCATGCGCACTCCCTCCACGTATCACTATGGAGATGACGTTACATGATGGCCGCCCATGCGGGTTACAATGACAACACAACATGGCTTTACTAGGTCACGTGATTATGACGTCACATGAGATCCCGCATTAGATCTTGCCAATGGGGCCCGATCCATCGCTCCCCTACTACTCACATCTGTCTATTGGCTCACTGGTTAGAGCACTACCGTTCATATTGAAAGATTGTCGGTTCGATACTTACCAGCGGTAATAAATGTGTGTCCTTCGGCAAGACACTTATGTTGTGTCCTTAAGTGTGCTGCAAGTGGATGGTGCATTTACCTTCACCGCTGCTATGTCTGCTCCTGCAGAGTTAGTAATTTGGAGAGTCTGTCAGTAACTATTGCTCGCCGCTGTGGCTGGTGCACTGCGGCTACCATCACCCATAAAACGCCATGACGCGATGTGAACCTTGCTGTTGAAAGTGTCGCAAAATCCCAATAAACAAACATACTGAAGCCACGGTTTTTCGCAGTAGGGCCACAGGCAGAGCGACTTGCACCAGGGCGCAGGGGGTGAAAGTTTACAAGAGTGGTTCTAATATCGCTTGATGTTGCAATACCACTAAGAGCAAATATTGGGTCGGGGAGAGTACCTATTTTGTGCATTATAATCCTAATCTGACCATTCATTTGTCTTAATTTCGCAATGCACATTGGAAATTACCCGTTATGTCAAGTCTGTAAAAAATGTTTTCAGGAAAACTGCAGGAACATTTCTGTTGCATGTTTTGTTTCTTGACAATTGTAAGCTTGGACAGAATTTCGTGGAAAGCTCTAGAGGAGAGCTTCCTATCAAACAATGTCAAAGCTAGCAAGTATTGATTGGGGAAAATAGGATGATTTGGGTGGCAATTGACGATGACAATTTGCCGATGGGCGGGTTTATAGAAGGTCAGGCGGCCTCTGGCCCCCTGATTAACTAACTGCGGGTTTGTTCATTGTTAGAGCAAATGGTTGAATGTATGAACAAGTAAATGAAAACTGCACTGAGGGAACTCGTTCGCGGATATGATCAGGAACGTTCGAAATCCAATCATCAGACTGTTATCTATCTCCTTTTTTGACCTATCCTGTTAAAATTTAACACGAACATGAACACTCCTTCAATCCTTGACCTCTGTATGCGATAAGAGACGAGTTATTCGATAACGACGATAATCATGTTTGTTTACAAAAAACAAGTAATTTAGATCCGCCGACCGTTCCTCGGATTGCTAGACATGTGTCTTTATAAAGCGGAGCCCACACGAAAGTTAATAATTTAACTCGTTGAACACGAAATCCCATCTTCCCAGCCCAGGATTGTCAAACGATATGCAGGTATAAAGTGGGAGGTTGCTTGGTGAACGCGTATGGTAAACCAATCAATATTTCAACGTGCAGCCTATGGCTGCACGTTGAAAATATGAATTGGTCTACCCTCAAATATCGATAAAAAACTCTTCGAATTGAAGCCATTGAATTGACATGGAAGGTACCATCAGAATTGAAAGTGTTAAATCAGTTTACATTATGTATCTGACATGTTCACCCACGCAATCGCAATTAGAGATAAAGAGTGCAAACTACATATTGTTAACATCCTCAAAGTTATGGCTGTATAAACACGACATGATGGGATCTCCGTTTCCTCAAACTAAAATAGAATATAATGTCATTCGTTCCCACTATACGTTCCACACAAGTCAGGGGAGTAGATGTGGGGAGTTGAGTGTCTGTGTGTGTGTGTGTGTGTGTGGGTTGGGGGGGGGGGGGTGGGCATCAATAATATTCCAGTCGGGACTCTTTCATCTGAATTGAGGCGTTTTTATGCTATCCCAAATACCCACATCCAGTTTCAGATACCCCATTATGTTCATTTATGATATCTTGATCTCTTCCGGTTTCGGTATGAGGACCGGTCTGAATTGAATTCTGACAGTAGTATTTCCGAAACCGATCTGCGAGGATCTTTGCTTTTGCGGCTTCCGGTTTCACCACTATTTCCATGATCGCTGCTGGATCGTACTGAACGCGCTTTTCAAATGATTTTTTTTTCAAAATGAAAAAGCAAATAACCTGTCGTATTTTTGCAGTATCTCGATATCAATGGGACCAAATCGTTATCATTTGTGACTAATTGTGGCAAAAATATATATTTTTAATCATGTTTCTTGTCATAATCTTTGATTACGAACAACACTTGTAATCACTATCGAATATTTCGCATTTATGCAGCGTGAGAATATACTTGTCACGTGGGGTTTTATATTGTTATCGCCGTAAACGAAAACGTAGTTTTAGCGTAAAAACGCCTTGGAGTCTAACACATCGATACGCTTTTGCAAGTGATCACGTACGTTCTCACGAGACTCGATTTTCTACTTACACTTTTGTCACACATGCATTTGGTCTAATGGAAATGGGGGTATGTGGTCAATTTGGTACCAGCATGACCCAATCTGAATCCGGTACGTGCAAATTAAATAAGAAGTTGGGAAGAGTTTTTAACTTTAACTCTTTACCCAACGAATCGGCCACATCCGCCCGCGTAATATGCAAATTCAGCAGCAGTAAAAATACTATTTTTTTCGTCGAGCTCGTTCCAAAGAGGGATCACATGATATGGTTTTGTGGAAATGTTTTTGAAAAAGTAAAAAGAATGACATTTAAAATAAGAAATTTTGATATCGTCTGCGTTGGGTAAAGGAATAATATATCAGTCGGGGCTCGAGTCAGGACATACCCCCCTCCCAATTGGTTGTCTTCGCGACGCCCCTGCTTGGAGTAACGTACTCATCTGTAAAACATTTCAGGCAATTTTAATTAGGTTTATTAGGGGGAGGGGCGGGGGGGGGGGGGGGCTCCCTTCGTAAGTTTCTTAAAAATTAATCCTTACGTGCTAACAAAGAGAGCAGGGAGCACGGTGGCTCATTTGTTACGATATTGGCCTTCAGCCCGAAAGATTCGCCGTTCGATCCCCGCCATGGTAACTGCGTTTTGTCCTTGGACAAGGAACTTAATCCCGAGTGTCCTTGTGGAGCTTGGTGGCGCTGTGTACTAAGGTGTTATACACGTCGATGGCGCACTTGTCTTCAACCAATGTTAACCCTGCTTGTGCGGAGTTAGTGTGTTGCGGACAGTCTGATAGTTGCTCACCGTTGCTCAGAGGATCTCGCCAGGTATACCGGCTTCCTCCACTCGTAAAACTGTTCGACACGAGGTGACCCTGGCTGTTTAAAGTGTCGTTAAACTTCAATAAATAAATAAATAACTAGAGCTTTTTTTTTATCTGACTTTATCCTTTTTCGTTTGTTTTCCTTCTCTTTCCTTTTTATTCTTCAGATTTAAATTCAAAGAAATAAAAGTCACTCATATCTTTATTTGAAATGGATATAATTTATTCTGGGACTATACAGGATGCGTTTGATTCATTCCCCTTTTTATGCAGGAGTAATTTTTGTTTTTGTTTTTAATCTCCAGTCTCATGTCTGAACACATCTCACATTTTTAAATGATTCTACTTTGTATATATATCTTCGCAAAATATTTTTAAACAGTAGGAATAAACCACAGGTACTCGGCACAAGCTGTAGAATCTTGTCCGACTAAATGTTTTTCGGCCTTCTCTGTGACTTCTCCCAGTTATTATGAACAACTCAAGAACACCCAACGGTCGTGTAATACACAACTGTAAAGCTTATGCATTCCCCTTTCCACTGACACCGGGTGCTGCTGGATACATTGGATGAATCAATCAAATTTGAGGGGGATATAATGAAGATGAGTGCTATCGTTTTCTAAAAGCGAGTTGGGTGCCTTGTTAATATTTGTGTACCATTGTGGAACCACGTCAGCATCGATTCAAAAATACTATCAGATGTAATTTATTTTTCGATTTCACAGCTTGTGCCGAGTACCTGTGAAATAAACTTCATCCTGTATAGGAACGAGCCAGATGAACTCGTTTCAACGAAGCGTCATGAGCTATGCTTCGGAATAGCTTTCGACTAAATTTGCGGGATTCATTTCTTGAAACACATGGGCGGATGTTGACGGTCCTTTCGATACTGAGCTGTCATATACAATTTATTTCTTTTTGCAACGTACTCTTTTATCTGATCTGATCCGCCCCCGGAGTCTGTACCTCCTCCGTCGCCCCTGCACGTGCGTGTATGCATCATGGTAGAACTGCTTAAGATAGTCACTAAGATATGTTATACTGCTGGTATAATGCCTGAATATATCACTCAGAGTTTGATATTGTAAACACACGTGCTGGTTATATCATTGCTGTTGTGATAACAAACATCAAACGAAAACATGTAATAAGTCAGTAGTCGTTTTACGTGCAGAATTAATTGCCACGAATTTTAGAGTAAGAACTAAAAATAACAAATAGGACATTCCTGAACGGTGAAAACATCGGAAATGATTAACTATCGACGGAATGAATGAATGGATTGGAAACAACCGTTATGAATAAAGAATAATGCCCTTGGTAACTTGATCATTTGTTTCTGGGCTGTAAAAGTACCCATGACGCATTGAATATTCCGCTGATGAGGCAAATTTGTCTTAAAGTGCAATAATTGTTGTTATGAAGGCCGGAATTTTCATTGAAACCCGCAATTGCAAGTGCTTCTGCGTTATGAAGAATTCGCAAATAGGCTAGCGGACGTTGTACATGGGCGATCCTAGCTGAACGTTCTAGCCCTGAAGGAGCTTATTTTATGATTTGGATATTTGGATTATTTGGATATTTATGGCTGATTGGTGACCCATATATGACCGATTATTAAACTTAGACGCCCACTGGGAGCCAAAATGGAGCTGTGACGAACTATAATAAATTAAATTTTTCAGCCCCAGAGAGTTGTGGGTTTTAATGATCAGTTTTTACGGTCTTGTGGGCGCGACCGCAAAAAAACATAACAAAATTCGCTGTTGATGGTGTAACACACTATTGTCAGAACACAAACGGGCATAATTTCTTGAGCAGATTGCGTCTAGGTCGCGATCTGCACGAAATTCTGCCCATCTCTTTTCCAAAACACACCAGAATCTATCGCATCGAAAAGAAAATACGAAACCAATTGAATCTCAGACCTCATATGCTTTGGTCTTTTGTTCTTCATAACCCTTTGAACCCTGGTTGTATCTTCCATGTCAGTTCAATGGCATTAATAGCAAGAGTTCATATTCATTATTTGGGGGTGAACAAATTCATATTTTCAACGTGCAGCCTTGAGGCTTGAGAAATATTGATTGGTGTACCCCACACATTCACTTTTCAGCCATCTTACTTAACCCTTTACCCAACGTAACGGCCAAAACGGGCCAGCGCTATTCTCAAAAATCGCCAATAAATTTTCATTATATTTTCATTTTTTGTCTCAAAAACATAGGTTATGACCCCTCGTTGGAACGAGCTCGTTCCAACGAGGGGTCATAACCTATGTTTTTGAGACAAAAAATGAAAAAAAATTAGTTATTCAAGAATTTTTTTTGCAAGTGTCGTCTGCTTTTCATGTTAGGTAAAGGGTTAATGAAATTGTGACGTATAATGTTCCTGTGTCGGAAAAAGTGGCTCACGGGTTCAAATGGTAAAATTGATTGATTCTGTGTTTCACAATATATATATTTGTTGAAATTTCGACTCACCGTTGTGCGTCGCAACAAGAATGCAACCTGATCGAGAAAGATACCACTTTTTGTGAAAAAAATTTATTTATTTTTTGGAATTTGATAACACTTTCAGTACCCAGGGTCACATCGTATCTGACAAAAATATAGTGTCGGACAGGTTAATATTTCATTAATGGCAACGCAATTGGTTTCCCTTCAGAAATAGGTTGTATTATATTCACAAGAAAATTTCGGATAGATCTCCCCCTTATGGATATGTTTTACTATTTGTTCATTGGGGGTTAATGACACTTTCGACAGCCAGGGTCATCTCGTGTTGGACAGTTTTACCGTCGACTAAGCCGGAGTACCCGGAGAGAACGACCGTCCAATGGCGAGCAACTGTCAGACTTCCCAAAGTACTAACTCCACGCAAGCAGGGTTAGTATTGGTTGAAGACAAGTGCACCATCGACGTGCAGTACGCCTTGGTGCACTGCGCCACCGCCCTCCTCGCGGACAATCGGGATGAAGTACCTTGCCCAAGGTCACAACGCAGACACAACGCAGTACCCCTGGCATGGATCAAACCTGGGACCTTTCGGTTTGAAGTTCAACGCCACAACCACTGAGACATCGCACTCCCCACCTTATGGGTAATTCCTAGGATTGACTCCATTTCCTTGGAAGGTCCCAAAAAGGAAGGACAATTTTACCTTAGTAAGCGAGGATGATTCAGATCACACTCTTCTTGTGGATTCCACAACTTACTCCCAAGCACCGGAACTGGTCAAATATGAGAGACAAAAGACCGAGAATGAGTTTCTTCTGATGATACCTATATTCTTATTTTCTGACTATAGAACTATACCAAAGCAGTTGAAATTTCGTGCATCAAGGAGTTATTAACCCTTTGAATACTGGTGGTATCTTCCATGTGAGTTCAATGTCAGCAACTGGGCGAGTCCATATTCATTATTTGGGGGTAGAGCAATTAATATTTTCAATGTGCTGCCTTCGGGCTGCACGTTGAAAATGTCGATTGGTCTACCCAACACTTTAACTTAGGAGCCATCCTATACTTTATTAAAGTATGACGTATAATGTTCTCTGGCCGAAAAACCGGCCTTTATTGTTCAAAGGGTTAAGGTGCCCTCTTATAAAACTTGTTTCGTGTAAATAAACAATCCTGTATTCAACTTTATTTTGTGACGAACGGTCAAAATATTACGAGTTTCTTTCTTGAAAATTTATATCATATATTTCAAGAAACCAAAATGTGAAAATTTCTTTTTCACAGTACAAAACACTTTGTTATATTGCACCGTAAATTATCTTTCAACATTAACCTTTTCAACATGGGCGCCTGATGTGGTGTCGTCTCATACCGTGGTGTCGTGATGTCGTGGACGGATGTCAGACGCGTAATCGAGTTCAGGAAAGAGGATTTTTTTTTGCCGCCGGCATACCGCAAAGATCGAAGACTTGATTTGGGAAAGGGTGTGGCCAACCCTCCGGAGATATTTATTAAAAATCTGCACCAAAGATGCTATTTGGAGAAACTTTGACATTAGTTGACGCCCCTTGCAGATCGTAGAATTCACCCATAAGGTGGATGGATAAGGGCGTGGAGATTTATCCTTCCACCTTATGGAGAATACATCAAGTTGTGTTTGTGGGTAGGTTCAGTAATAATTTAACACTACATCTCGATTAACCCTTTGAACTCGAGAGGCAGCTTTTCCGGCCCAGGAACATCATACGTCATTAAGTAGGATGGCAGCTAAGTGAATGTGTGGGGAAGACCAATCAATAGTTTCAACGTGCAGCCTTATTAGTCTACCTCCAAATAATGAATATGGACTCTTCCTATTTCGGCCATTGAACTGACTTGGCATATACCACCAGGGTTCAAAGGGCTGATATTATGACTGACATTCACTGCAAATTTATTGGCATGGATATGGGTGAGGGATCGATTCGGACTGCCGTGTTGTGTCCTTGGACAAGGCACTTAACCCCGATTGTCCACATGTGGGCACGATGACGCTGTGTACTAAGGCGTACTGCACGTCGATGGTACGTCGATGGTACGCATGTCTTCAACCAATGTAACCTTGCCTGTGCTGCAGTGCAGAGTTACGATGTTGGGGAGCTGACAGCTGCTCGTCGTTGATAGGTGGTTCTCTCCGGGTACTCCGGCTTCCTCCACCCGTAAAACTGTCACGGTCATGATTAGCCATAGTGCATAAGTATATGACCTTAAACACCAATAAATAAATAAGTATTGGCAATATTGTCATCTATTTGTCACGCTCTACTGTTTCTTCGTGCATAGTTTTATGCATACCGAATTGAAAGGAGCCAAGGTGGTGATAACACGACCGAACAACTGCAATTTGATTTGCGGTCAGAGATAATTCGAGTTTTAAGTATCCACATATAATATATTTTAAGGTAGTGAGTCATGGATAATCTATAATTGTGATAGAATGAAACAATGTAAGACATTTTTTTATTGGTGTTTAAGGTCATATACTTATGCACAATGGCTAATCATGACCGTGACAGTTTTACGGGTGGAGGAAGCTGGAGTACCCGGAGAGAACCACCGAGCAACGACGAGCAGTTGCCAGCTCTCCAACATAGTAACTCCGCACTGCAGCACAGGCAGGGTTAGATTGGTTGAAGACATGCGTACCATCGACGTTCAGTACAGATTAGTACACGGCGTCATCGTGCCCCCATGTGGGCAATCGGGGTTAAGTGCCTTGCCCAAGGACATAGCGCGGGCAGTTAGCTTTTGTGTGAATAAATTACTCCGACAAGTACTCTACACCCCCCCCCCCCCCCCCCCCCAAGAAAAAAAATGCAGGATGTGACCTCCTCCTCCGGTTACCAACGCAAAGATTGGCCACTGGCCTTAGATTACCTATGGAAAGGAGTGCCTTTGATTTGTAACTGAAAATGAATGACATAACCTTCAATCAAATTATAAAATGTTTGCGGAAAATCGAGCGAATTTTATGAATAGGCCTACAGTATGCATGTAGTAGACTTTGAATAAACACCTATGTTCCAATTATGCTAAAATCCTTGTCATCTGATTGGACGAGAGCTCGCGAAGTGTTTTCAATGTTTTCGGCTCTAGTAGCATATTTGAAATGAGGGTGGCCGTTTCACAATTTATCTCATCCACGGAGTGACTTGCAATCCACTTCATTTTTCTAGATTTTCACACGTGCAGCGGACTATGTTCTAAATAAATTATGTTTAAATTACAAATCAGTTTACAATTGGAACTAAGATGGAGTGACCTCGACCTTTGTATGATTTGCTGCTTATTGGTCCAGTGAAGTCATGGTGTACACGAGAGGTTTATTTACTAATCGTGTGATCGTTGAAAGCTGCCTTGTTCATTTCACGATGTGGGTTTTGGGCTATGGGTGGAGTCTTACTGGAACATATACGTTAGTGTGACGAATTGACGGCACCGTGGTCTTAGGTTTGCGGATCGGAGCGTATGTTCAACCTCGACGCTTTTCGTCTCGAGGTTGAACATACGCTCCGAACCGCAAACCTCAGACCATGTTACCGTCAATTCATCACAATAACTTATAACGTTCCAATAAGAGTAAAATCCTCACCCTCTTATTGGATGAGAGCTGGCGTAGTTTTTTTTATGTTTACGGCTCCAGTAGCAAATGTTACCGTTTGACGTCACCAAGCGAACTATTTGAAATGACGTCGTCCGTTCCCGAAGTGTTGTTTAAATTACATCCTAATTTATGATTTGAACTGAGATGGAATTAGTTTATCTGGTTTATTGATTATTTATCCAGTGTCGTCGTGGGGTACACGAGAGGTTTATTTTCTAAACCTGTGATCTTTAAAAGTTGCCTTGAACAAGGCAACTTTTTAACGATCACAAGTTTAGTAAATAAGCCTCTCGTGCTTCTCGGGGTAGGTTTTGGGCTATGGGTAGTGTCTTATTGGAACAAAAACATTATTGTGATGAGTTGACGGTAACCTGGTCTGGGTTTTGCGGCTCGGTTGAACATAAACTCCGAGCCGCAAACCTCAGACCATGTTACCGTTAGTTTATCACAATAATTTATAATGGTAACACTCTGCTCTCTGATGTCAAAATTCCGAAATTCCAAGCAACATTTGTTTTCATAATGAATGCGACATGAATGTGCAATTGGCTTGAACTCTCATATGAGGCTCATTTCCAATTTTCTGATGGATCCAGGTCAGGGCTGAACTGACTGTTGTATAAGCCCGTTCTCAAGCAAACAGCCTTAACGTTTTGAAGCCCAAGGCCTACTTTCATTATGGATGGACAAGATATGACCAAATTTCATAATGGAAAATGTTTGCTCAGTTACTTTGTGGTGTTGACCGATCGATATCTGAAACGTGCAGTCCTCCTCGGCAATACTTTTAATATATTGATTGATTACTCCCAAATAAAGATATGGACTCCCATATTGTATCCAAAGGGCGATTTGCGATGAGTTCCTTGTACGATTCACTTATTATCAAGAGACATGTGGGAATCATACCGAGCAATGCTTGCCCGATGACGACAGCCACTTCCTAACCGGATTATTCTAACTCAATAAAACCAGTTTATTTCCCGGACATCTCTATTGTATTTTAGTTTGTTTATGGCAAACTTTAAAATGTTATGCTATTTATCTCTGCGTTGTATGCTGCAATAATATATAGCAAAGGTGATATTACTAGTTTTGCTACATATATTTGCGAATAATGAATGGAAGACGTCCGGGAAATTAATCTTTACAGACCGAATGCAGGCGAATGCAGTATATAAAATCTGAGCTTCACCATAGGGAATTTATTCAGAAACAACGTCCATCTTTGAGGTTCGTCATCTTACGTTGCTAGTTTTGCTGCAAAGTTCAAAAGAGCTCATCTCGCCTGTACGATTCGACTAAAAAGATATAAATGTCTACGGAACCAATGCGTGCTCTGTTCGATTTGAACAGAATTTGGTAAGTAATAATAATAATACTATTTTGACCTTCCGCTGATTTGTTGCGGTCCCCTAACGAGGAAGCCTTCTACATTAACCCCGACACCCGTCTGGGCATCCCTCACTGTCAATCCTAATATCTATATGTTTTTTTTTTCCCACTTTGGCGCTTTCTCAATCTCCCCAAGTATATGTATAAAAAGGTGTAATATTACCATTAATATAATGAATCCAGCCGTTTTTTGATGAAATAGATGGGGATATGTGTAAAAAGTAGACAAATGCAATTTTACTTATATCTGATTAAATTTTATAACATACTCCAAAGCAAGTGCATTAAACGGGCCTTTAGATTGTCTAACTTTTGGACATCCCAGACCTGTCAATTCAGCTGGGGTTCAGATCCATTTTGTGCAATTCTGACTTTATGAGATCCTATTTCCTGGTTTCTCCGGGCAGTATCGGTGCCCCAGAATATCAGTTCCCGGTAACGCGATGGCACCTTATTCCAACTATGATCACTTTGCACTGCAACAGAGCAGGTACCCCAGCATGCAATCTCTGGGGTATTTCTAGGTAAACTCGAAATCAGATCATAACAGTTGTAGTTGTTTCTGGGCAAGTCTTGGTTGCCAACATAGGCAGCCAAGACTTTCCTAGAAACAACTGCAAACTACAGAATGTAGAATGCCACTGAGTAGAGAAATGTATACAAATCTCCGGGCCTTTTCCAAGTTGAAGCATTCCAACAAAGGTGGAAAAGAAAGCATAAAAAACATACTGTCTGTTGCGCCCTAAATTTGGGACTATTCCTGTAATTTAGTGATACCGTTTATCAGTGCGGGTTTGATGTAATAGTAAGGCCTGGAATTGAGAGTAGATCACTACACAAACACAATCACTGTATATGTTCCACCAAGACAATACGTCACACCTCCCTGAAGTAGTTGCGAAAGGTCAAAGTTACAAGTAACGGACATTTCAGTTCAACTCGAAGGTCCACTGTACACAAAAATTGCTTGCTTTGCTGCGTTTCTATTCACAGGATTTGATACTCGTCGGGGGTGTAAACTCCACCCTGCGGGAGTTCTGTTGGTGACCCTCTCTCAAGCTTCTCTCCATCAGAATAACTGGAATAAAATAATTTATTACAACACAACAATTTGCCCATAACAGATTTAATGAGGAAATGCCCTCCCTCCTGCTCAAACAAACACATACCCTCACACAAAAAGACACACACTCCCCCCACACCCCCTTCACCCTTCTATCCTTGAAATATTTTTATGAGTAGTTAAAGAGGGTGTAATCCTCTTCAGTCGGATTCAACTTTGTATATGAATGAAGATGAGAGGGGGATTGTCGACATCCATATTTGCAAGCTCGTGTTCACTGTTTGCGACCCCCTTACATTCATTTAATTTATTCGAGGATATGAGAAACTAGCGGGTGTATCTGTACTATGACGGGAAACTCTGTTCGCGACGGAAAATTTCAAAGTGGACGGGTTGACGAAATGGCGGACTTTCCATTTATATAATAGATGTGGTTAAGATAGTGTTGCTTATGTCGTTGCTCACGTTTTTAGCTTTACTTGACAAAGTCAAGATAAGCTATTACCATCACGCGTGCGGAAGTCTGTGATGTCTGAGAGTCTATTAGTCTGTTCGCATTTTCTTTAGCTCGTAGATCTTGTCCGATCATCACGAAATTCCATATGCAGGTTCGGAGTCATCTCTAGGAACGTCCCCTTTGGACACGGTCGGTCAACAGTAACGGCTGCGCAGGCCCGAAACCCGAAAATCTTTTGCACAGTCTACAGGTCGTATTTATAAAGGAATTTCATTGTAACATGGCAGGATGACTCTGTATAATATCTCAATGAGAATGTCTTATTTTGGTCGGGTTCAGCCAACTGTGACGGCCGCAGGGATACGTTGCCTAGATTCCTTCAGCACAGTCTACAGGTTGCATTTTTGAAGGGATTTCATTGTAAATTGACAGGATGCCTCGGAATAATGTCAAGATGAGAACATCCTATTTTGGCCATGATCGGTCCACCGTGACGACTGTACAAGCACGTGACCCAGATTTGTTTAGCACAGTCTACAGTTCATATTTATAAAGCGATTTTTTTGTAACTTGGTAGGGTAACTCGTCTAGATGAAACTATCATATTTTGGTCACGATCGGACCGCCGTTACCACCACCTGGTCACGTGACCTAGATTCCATTAACATTGTCTACAGCTTGTTTTTATGAAGGGATTTCATTGTAACTTGGTAGGATAACTCAGTATGATATTTAGGTGAGGCTGTCCTATGTTGTTCAGGATCTGTCAACCGTGACCGCCGGACCGGCACGTGACCTAGATTCCTTTAGCAAAGTCTACGAGTCATATTTATTGAGGGATTTCATTGTAACGTGGTTGAATGACTCGTTTTGGAATGATTTTACTGCAACTTGGTAACTTTGGTTGAAATACGTTAACTGTGAGGGCCACATCAACCCAGGTCTAAATTCTTTAGTACAGTCTACACCTCAGTTTATTCTTATTGAAAACATAACATATAGGGAACAGAAATTGAACATATTCTCGATTATCACAATTCTTGTTTTATTTCATAATCCTTTCATAAACATTGAACATTATCCTTTTCATCAAGCACTAAACACAGTCAACTTAAGCAACAATGTCAGTGACACTTTCATTTAGTCTCGTTTTGCTTGATCCAAATCAAAGAAAGCGGACATCTATAAATCTAAATCTATCGCTGTGTTTTTGCTTCAGTTTTGAAGTCTGGTGGAAACGTGAACCAGCATTTTCACCCTTTAACACTTTGAACCCGAACAGCTGTTTTACGGCCTAAGTACATGGTACGTCATAATTTAATTAAGTAGGATGGCTGCTGAGTGAAAGTGTAGGGTAGACCAGTCAGTTGAGTGAATGTGTAGGGTATACCAGTCAATATTAATTGGTCTACCCCTAAATGATGAAAATAGACTCTTCCAATTGATGTTATCGAACGGACATGGGCGATTCCACCAGTGTACAAAGAGTTAAATTTGTGATATGTGTATTTAGGGGATGTCATCGTTAGAAGTGGAAACATATATCCAAACCCGTTTCATTTGAAGAAAAACAATCAAAAAATGTAATTTTCGACCTCGGTCTATTTGCCACGATCGAATTTACAAGGCGAACAACCGGTGCCATAGAGAACAACTCCGGGCTGTGTTCGGTCTGTGATAGGAGCGTTTAGCGCCGTTGCTTGCGCGTAACGTGGATACAAAAATGTTCTAAATGACCCGCTTCCGGCAATTAGAGTACGATAAGAATGAATTTACCTGTGATTAGAGCACGGAAGCCAGTCAAATTACTGGTTCAGAAAGAACAACGAGGTCGAATTTAACTGATGAATCACAATTCGGAATCCACATCATTTAAACATTCGCATCGAGCTTTTTACACTGACATTCACATAAGAATTTCAAGTAGATCTAAAGGAGAAATAAACGAAAATCAGTTTTACTACACGATCCTATAGTGAATGATGTCTGTTTGTTTATTGTGGTTTAAATATACTTTTAACACCCTGTGTCACATTGTGTAGGACAGTGTTACGGGTGGGGGAGATCGGAGTACCCGGAGAGAACCTCCGAGCAGCGGCGATCAACCGTAAGGCTCTCCAACGAACTAACTTACTCGAGCAGAATTAGTGGCGGTTGGAAGGGAAATGCACAATCGATATGCAGTACGCCTTAGTACACAAGGACCAAGCGTGTCCAATCGGGATTATTGTCTCACCAAAGTACACAACACAGTTATCGCTGGTCGAGAAAGTTCAGTGCCCTAACCATTGATCCATCGCACTCCGACCCGACAGTAAAAATTAAGGAGAATATCATTTTGATTTTCGCCCTCCACCATCGTCCATCCATCCATCCACCCACCTGACACTTTTATTTCAAAATCTTGAGGTTAAATTTTACAAAATGTGATGAAAATTGTCCATTACCGATGTCAACTTTAACCTTTCTCCTAACCTAACGGGTAAAACCGATCAGCGCGTTTCACCTCATAAATATCATTCAAATTGTAGTATAATTTCAATTTTTGTTTTCCTTAACAACATAGGTGGTGATTGCATACTCATTAGGTATGTTTCTGAGTCAAAAGTGTTATTTTTAAGTTATTCAAGAATATGTTTTTTAAAAGTGTCGCCTGTTAGCTTCGAAAAGGGTTAAGCAGGCGCGTATCCAGGATATCAAAGTTAGGTGAATAAGAGTAATATATAGGGAGGGCAGTGGGGGGGGGGGGGGCATATACAATATGATTCGCTGCATCATCCGAGCTCCGCAGCAGCGAATGGGGACGAGCATAAGAGGGGGTCCGGGGCCTTCCCCCCAGGAAAAATGTTGAAATTCGAGACACCCCCCTCCCCCCAGCCCCCCCCCCCCCCCGCAGTTTCCTTGACTCTGAGTCCGTTTGTGTCCATTATTTATAAGTTGTGAAAGGAATCAATAATTAGGCCACAATGGGACTAACTAGTTGTGAAAGGCATCGATAATTAGGCCACAATGTGGCCTAATTATTGATGCTTTTCACAACTTATAAATTATGGACACAAACGGACTCAGAATCAAGGAAATTGCTAGATATTAAAATTTCTTGCCGGATGTTCCTTATATGGTCTCTGGATTAACATGGGGTAGCATGACTGAAATTTGGGGGGCATGTGCCCCCCCCCCCCCCCCCCCCCCCCCCATGGCTACGCAACTTGGGTTAAGAAACACCAATATTATGTCAATATATATACATAATACACATATATTGACCCTTATGTTGATACAACCCATCGTATCTTTGTTTCCGACTTCTTGAGTTCCAGTTTGGTTAATACAAAATGAAAATGGTTTTAACGGATCGAGGAACATAAAGGGTATCGGCCAAGTACTATTTGTTAGACCTTTCATTTCTGATTGCATGTTTCGTGTCAGTTCAATATCATGACCTTGATAAGTCCATAATCGTCGTTTGCGTTTGAACAGTTAATACTTTATCGGCGTGCGGCCGTATAGACCATCTTTACATAGCGACATCTTACATCCGGGACGCGATATGCACGTCGAAACCAGGCATTCAGATTTGTTACTGAAAATGGCACCCATGCCTGCTGTACAGTACTGAACGCTGCATTGATATCGTTTGTTTTCACTTTATAAATATTTTTTTATCATTGTTGTCGTTCTTTTGAAACAAAATTCGATTGTGTGCCTGCCTATCGTTCTTCGAACGAAACATTTTAGCTTTAAAGAAGCCGAAGGTACATTGTAGTTTAGAGTTGTGACGAACGTCAGAACGAACATGAAGGATTGTAACACGAATATGATAAGCATGGAATATAACATCGCAAAATACACAAATTTCTTACACCCAACCATTTTCTCTTCGGGGATGAGAACAAACGCAGATAAGGTCAGTTGTTGAATTTTAATTGATAAAACGGAGACGAAAAACGAAGCTTTCAATGCCGATCAGCAGTTCAGTCAGTTCACGTGTGTGCAATGTTGAAAAATAAAGCTGGGTTGTGGGGCATACGGAGTCCCGGGTGTAAGCTGACGCTATGTAAAAATGTTCTATTCATTCGCATAAAACCATCTACATTTACGAGATTAGGACGTTTTAGACTTTAAGTGGAGCAGTGCCATTTAGAGCTGGGCGGTATTGAAATTTCAAGTTCGGTTTTGGTATCGGTATTTTTTAGAATGATTTACCTCGGCATCGGTATGGTATTCTGTGTCAACAACACACATGAACTCACGCCGGTATGAACGTTGAATAGTATTTTGGGTATACTGAACAGCTGAAGTTTACCACTCCACAGCAGGCTGAACTACATAGTTGTCAAAATGTTGGAAGTAACACGGACACTCACCATCGGTTATTTGATGTAACAAAATGGTGAGAGAAAATACCCGCTGGGTATTTTCTCTCAGCTTTTTTATTACATCAAATGATCGTTAGGGCCTGACTTTAGAAATATATAATCCATGGATTCATCTTGTCAAGTGCAATTGAGCAATGTTCTGTTGTTTGCCTTTTTATTTTTTTAACTATGTCAGGACAATTTTTCTATACCGAAATTTCGGTATTTTAGATTCCCTCGCGGAACGGTAAATCGGTATTGGCATGATGCCGATACTGAACGTTATTTACGGTATACCACCCATCTCTAGTGCCATTTTCGCCAAAGTGGGGGTTTGGCCCAACGCCCACTTATCAGTTTAGTCTGCCTAATAATGAATCTATAGACCGCATTCCTTTTCAATTTACCCATCCAGTTCAAAGAGGAGTTTAAATAAGTTGAAATGACTTTTACCGAATCCCTTTTTCATGTATAGTTTGACAAATAGAATATGTTTCAGCCACACTTCCAGTTGAAAGTGTTTAAAATGATTCTTTTATGAAACGAACCTGAAGGGCTGTCGGAAACGGACGTGGTCGTTACTGGGAGAAATAGATTCACGTCGCCTATTCAGCCTAGAATCAAAGAGTGTCCCCCGAACCCGTGCGCGAACGTATGCCTCACCGTGTCGAACCCATCCGTTTTGTTTTTGTTGGGGTGGTTCTTATCCTGAAGGTGTCAGTGACTTATCCTCTAAAAAGCATAACCAACAGGGCTTCACTGAAAATAACAATTTTAATACATATAGTAAAATACAGTGACTTGTAACTTACATGAAATCCGATGAATCAGAGTCAAACGTCAGTCACACCCCGTCCATATAGTTTTTGAGTCACCTTGCGGGCCCGTGTTCTCTGTTGTCACTGGCTGGTTCTTTCTTGTCGCTGATGTTTCATCTTCTCTGCTGAATGTAGTGTCCCTAGACTCTGGTCACCTTTCACGAACATATAACGGAATGTCACTCTATCACTGCCGTCGCACGACCACTAACGTATTGTCACTTTAGTGTGCGCCTTTACACTAACAGCCGCTACGTCGGGGGTTAACTGTGTTAACTACTTCCCTCTAGTTGCCCCAGACTAATGTTCATAAGGGAAAAATCTACTCTGTCTACGTGTAGCTTGGCTTCTATCACAGATAATACCGTCTACCTGAATGCCAATATTCGTGAGCTCCCGGAGCTCGTATTTCCTATTCTGATCCTACACTCATGTATGCCACCGACTTGATCCGCGACTGTTCCTACTCTAAGCATGAGCTATGTGGCTCTTCTTACATTACAACGTGCCTATACTTTCGCGCCGATGCGGCACCTCCTCTAACCTATAACACGAGGCATTCTCAGCTTCTCGCCTACGATCCACAGTCTTACACGCCTTGAGACTGGAATGGAATTTTCGAGAAAACACCCGACTCTTATTCAATCGCAAAGACTCTACTTCCCATTTTAGTTGCTTCTCTTGAACTTTGCCGCTATAGTAGATCTGTCTTAATTTAAAACAAATTTCAATTTTTTAAGGTATCGTACCTTCGCCGTACATTGACAGTTGTGGCAGTCCACTGTCAGAAAATGATGATGTCCATGCAACACAGGCACAACATGTGCGCTACTTGTGATTAAGAGATTATCGACACTAATAACCATATAATTAGAGGACTGATCACCTTGGACTTCTAAACCAGTGCCTTTTGTTAGAAGTGTATCAGGCAAGATCTTTGTTTTAGACCAGATACTCGCTAATTAGCCTTACAGGATATATTGAGATTCCGCTCCATTAAAGTTAACACTTTTATTGTGCCTTCACTGATTTATTTCTAATTAAACATACAGATGGCTTACTTTACAGATCAGTTTTTCGGGGTACATCACATACCTATTCTTATACTTTTAGCCGGAGTAAGAATGAAAAAAAAATATATACACTCCTAAACAACAAAATCGTATAGTTAAGTTATCACCTTGACAAAGGCTCAGTCAGTTAATGACCATAAGTTACACTTGTAACGAAATTCTGAGGCTTTACAAAAAGTCATGAAAGCCCTGAATTGTGTGGCGCGAGAAAGATGAAAAAAATCGTACACAGAGGTACATCCCTCATTTAAGTTAACCCTTTACCCAACGTAACGGCCAAAACCGGCCAGCGCTATTCTCAAAAATCTCCAATTAATTTTCTTTATTTTTTCATTTTTTGTCTCAAAAACATAGGTTATGACCCCTCGTTGGAACGAACTCGTCGAGCTCGTTCCAACGAGGGGTCATAACCTATGTTTTTGAGACAAAAAATAAAAAAAAATAGTTATTCAAGAATTTTTTTTGCAAGTGTCGTCTGCTTTTCATGTTAGGTAAAGGGTTAAAAATTGTCATAAAAGCGTCAATCTTATATTGAACCGATAATCGATTTTCTCTACTGAAACATTTAGTCAGCAAGAGGAAAAGGTTGTTTGGAACATTCAGTATTTGTGAAATATTTTTGGTTCAGAATACGACGACGACTCAAGAAGATGGTTGCCGTTAAACACTAACAGGGTTAAACCTTTCAAGGCACTTCATCCTGATTGCACACGTGGGGGGGGGGGGGGGGGGTAGTGGCGCTGTGCACTAAGGCACACTGCACGTCGATGGTGCACTTGTCTTCAACCAATGCTGGTCCTGCTTGTGTTGAGTTGGTACGTTGGGGAGTCTGGCAGTTGCTCGCCATTGCTGGGTGGTCCTCTCCGGGTACTCCTGCTTCCTCCGCCCGTAAAACTCTCCTCGTGTCGTTAAACCCCAATAAATAAATAAATAACTTGGAATACCACATTTCATGTTCACAAACATTCACGCGTGTCGCTTTGAAATGGTTAAGTGTTTTGTTTGCACAACGATAACAACATTCGATTTTCTGCTCAGCTTGCATTCGAATTGTATTGCATACGCAATAAGACTCCGTCAACAAACATACCCAGCTCCACCCCGTGTTTCTTTCTAAGTTGTTTACAATTTGTATGCCGGGGTAAAGTCGTGTGACGAAAATCGACCTTTTAAACGTGAAACGTTTATACGATATTTCAGACATATTATTCATGGACAACTATATTCCACCCAAAATGCATGTTAAAGTCATGTTATGCTTGTATATGCATATTATGTTCGATAATTCTCAAGATAAACCACACCCGTGTTATTTTGGACCATTGCGCATTTTTCTTTCATTTCTGACATCTCCTTTTCAGAGATAAACATTGTGCGACAACCCCATCTTCGTACAAATAAAGTACAGGTGTGTAAACACGTAAAACTTTGGTATTAGAAATCGTCTCCTGAGTTCCAATGTGTTCTATGTGCCAGAAGGCACATAGAACACATTGGAACTCAGGGGACGAAATGAGTTTACGGCTCCACCCACACTCACTGGGCAACTAATTATAACTTAGAGACGAGTCTCTTTAGTTCGACCCCCGTCCGGGACGACCCGCGTTGTGTCCTTGGGCAAGGCACTTTACCCCGGTTGCCTACACGGGGGCTCGATGACGCCGTGTACTAAGGCGTTCTGCACGTCGATGGTGCACATGTCTTCAACCGCTGTAACCCTGCTTGAGCGGAGCTTGAACAGAGTTAGAATGTTGAGGAGCTGACAGTTGCTCGTCGATGCTCGGTGGTTCTCTCCAGGTAATCCGGCTTCCTCCACCCGTTAACCTGTCACACAAGGCATGCCTTCGTAAAAGGCATGCCCTATGATGTACTTGGAATATTAGTCAGTCGCGATTATAGTTAACTAAAACTCGAGACTTCTTGATTGATTGATTGATTGATTAATTGATTGATTGATATTTTATTCACCAGTGTACTAAACAAATACAAAGTTGAAAATACAGAGTAATCGCTTCGACTGGACTGGTTACGTGAAATAATTCATGAGAGGTGAGGGACGTTGCACAAACACGAGTGTTTTGCAATATACTCCCTTGCCTCGAATGAATTATTTCGCGTAACCAGTCCAGTCAAGCGATTACTCTGTTTATTACTTTTCATTATTAACGATAATTATATTATTTAACCCTTTACCTAACGTAACCGTCAAAAACGACCAGCGTTATTCTCAAAACTGGCCAATTAATTTTCATTAATGAAAACATAGGTTATGACCCCTCATTGTAATGAGCTCGTTCCAATGAGGGGTCATAACCTATGTTTCTGAGGCAAAAAATGAAAATAATAGTTATTCAAAAATTGTTTTTGCAAGTGTCATCTGTTTTTCTTGTTAGGTAAAGCGTAAAAAAGCAAAAAAAAACAAAAACAAAACAAAAACAATGAAGTTCTCATTACACCCACGGCAAAGCGTCTTCGTTTGCGCACACGGATACATGACACAATTGTTGATTGCATAATTCACTAGTGAAGTTATCAATTATAATCAAACCCGGAAATCCCAGTGAATCGCACTTTGGAAAGTAATAATGTGTTTTAATCTTTTTTTCACCACAGGCTGTTGTGCGAGCTATAAGCATCGAGCGAGATGGGGCGTTTGCCCCATAGAATCATAATACCACTTGTATATTTCGAAAAGGATAAACAACAGAGTGTTCGTTATACTTCATACATATTAATATTGCAATCACCAACAATTTACCAAGCTAGATGTCAAAGCTAGGAGTAGCTACACCAGATATTGAACGCATGTGTTGGTACTAGTAGGATCGTTGTACTTCAGTCCGGTATTAGTATAGGTATGACATTGCTAAATATTTGAATTAGATTTACCCGCCCTGAAATATTGCACTCGAAAATGATGCAATCTCCTAAACTAATCGGCCTTAAACAAATATTTTTTTAGAAAACCTTTGAAGCATTGAACGGAAATCTTGCACCATTGCTGAATATTCCAGAGAAAAGAAGGAGTGGTGATTTGATGAATTGTTGGGACTAAAAAATAAAATTGAATATTGGAGCCGTTTTGAAAAAACAAAATGTGCCCATGACCAGTAGTTTCCTTCTTGCCAATTTTCGCTCTTATTTGTTGTTGACCCAAAGTTATCTGAAGGGCTATACTTAACAAAGATCTTTTCCATAAGGTCCTGATAAAAGGACCAAAGTAATAAATGAAGAAATTGCTCTATTAAAAGATTTCGGCCAAAGGCCTTCATCAGTTTTGCTAGCTTCCGAATGCACTACATACTCGGTTGAATGCAAATTTCACAATTTCCATTCAACCGAGTATGTAGTGTTTTCTGAAGCTAGCAAAACTGATGAAGGCCTTTGGCCTAAAGCTTTTAATAGAGCAATTTCTTTACTTAACAAAGATATTTGAATATCCAAATTAAAATGGTGCGATCATATTTTGTTTCAAGTGAACGTCATAATGGTCGGATATCGGAGGAGATTTAATTCTGATATACCTAAAGTGAAACGGTGTAGCCCACTCATAGACCAAAATCGAAACAAATGAAAAGTTGGAAACGAACTTTTGTTTTCAAACATACTAGGGGAATTTGGATTGTTCTTTACTTTTTATCCCATAAGTAGCAATTTATTCCAACAACAGACGCCTTGGATAATTTTTTGCTTTACTCACCTACTGGGGTGGTACATTTTCCATATTGATTTAACACACGAAAAATGTATCACCCTAGTAGGAAGTTGGAAACGGACTATACTATGTTGACCTCTGGCGTTCCATTTGAAAGGTCGTGATATCTTGACCTGATTTACGCCACAGGTACTCGGCTCAAGCTGGGAAATCGAAAGAAAAATGATATTTGATACCATTTTTGAATCTATGCCGACGTGCCCCTGTAATGGTATATAAATATTAACAAGGTAAACAGCTCGCTTTTCGAAAACGATAGCACTCATCTTCGTTTTTCCGATTTCCCAGCTTGTGCCGAGTACCTGTGATTTACGCGTATCAGAAATATGTGGAAACGAAGCGACGATCATCACTTAAACGTAATTAAATGAGTTGTACCGGTATAAGAATATATGCCGCATGTAAGACGTCCATTGTGAACAAACAATAAAGAACACTCATAATTAATTAACAAAAGTATTCAAAAATAAAACTGATTTTGAAATACCTAATACCAGTACTGACAGGTGTAGTGTTAATTTGGTGATGTACATATGCTCGATGGGGCGGTACCTTGCATCGATAAACAATTATTCTGTTTCAGGAGACAAAGAACGTGAACGATGTTCTTTAATTATGAGTAACCTTACCTCTCCTCCCAGTACAGCAACGCGTAACACGAAGTACACTCTGCACAATGCCAATACAACTGAATTCACACATTGTCAAAATAATTTGAACACACCTGTATCACATGTTGTTGAACCCATGGCTTCCACACACGGATCTCGGTTAACCGCAACAACTATTTCATCATTAGAACGAAATGGTGGCACAAGTGTTACCATTAACCCTTTACCCAACGTAACGGCCAAAACCGGCCAGCGCTATTCTCAAAAATCGACAATTAATTTTCAAAATATTTTCATTTTTTGTCTCAAAAACATAGGTTATGACCCCTCGTTGGAACGAGCTCGTCGAGCTCGTTCCAACGAGGGGTCATAACCTATGTTTTTGAGACAAAAAATGAAAAAAATTAGTTATTCAAGAATTTTTTTGGCAAGTGTCGTCTGCTTCTCATGTTAGGTAAAGGGTTAACAACTTCCATTTACAGCATACTGACCTCTCGAATCCAGGCACATTATTGAATAGTTTATTTCGCGGAAATAGTATAAACATTAACACTTTAAACATAAACATACAAAAATGAACTGACATTCGTGACCTGCTTTGAAAGTGGCCCAATTGCTCTCACCCACACAATGCTACATGTACGCATTGTAATGTAGCATAATTAACAGTTCAAATGTTGTTTTCTTTAAACGGTTTGATTTGAGAGTATTACACAATGCAAGTACAAAAGAATATATATTCTTTATTTAATAAAGGATTTTTGCAAGTTTAGCTGACGTTTGTTGAGGAATTATTTTTTAGACAGAAATGTACCTCTTCGCCTTGTTTATTTTTTGCAATATTTTCCTGTCGATCGAAATGGACCAATGTACTCCTCACTTCGAGCTATGTTTTGTAGAGAATAACAGCACGATTTTGCCGCGACTGCTTTGTAAAAGATTTATGGGATAAACGAAATAAACGTATAGTGGTTTCAAGTAAAAAATTATTCTACTCGTAGCCAGAGGCTCGTCGGTTTCATTCTTAATCCTACTCGTAGAATAATTTTTTTACTTGAAAACACGATATACGTTTATTCTATATATATCCCAACCTTTTCATAGCTTTCGATATCTACAATATCCGTCAGTTCAGTGTCATAACTGGAAGAGGCCATATTCTTTCTCGGGAGTAGGGATGACCAATTGATAATTTCTTTAAGGCTGCACGTTGAAAATATTGATTGCCCTCCGCCTCAATATTCACTAAGCAGTCATTTTGTTTATGCAGTTAGGACACACTGTTATCCTGGCCCGACAAAACGGAATTTCTGGTTAAGGTATAACTATCAGCGGCGTGCCACTCTTGGTTGCAAAGGAGATGAGGCAGAGTATTATACATGTGCTCTTCGAAACTATGATACTGCAAACATTTCGAACTAAGGATCTGCTCTAACCCTAGCATTTGATTGTAGTAGCATAGTAGCAGTAGTATCAAACACTCCCTGGCCACCTTTTACTGATATTATGTTTTCGTATTCCGTGCGTCTCCTCTGACACTCACCATGCATGACCAATACGTATTTTCATTCTCTAATTTTAGGAGTGTACTACGGTGTATACCACGACACGAGAAAAGCAAATGTTTCCGACACCAATTCACAAGAAATCACACAACAGCGGATGTTGGTGTCATAAGTAGTGTTAAATCCTTTGAAGAGATACCCGGGCCAACAGGAAGGTACGCCCTACCATATCTCGGCATTGTCTTCAATTTTAAACCATTTGGTAAGTATCACACATTTCTAATAATATTCTCCAACAAAAAGCGTACCTGCAGACAAAAAGAAAAACATATATACCTTTCATTGCCTGGGTGTAACAAGACTCCACCTGCAATATTTTAGCATTGCAGATGGTGCCTTGTTGCAGACAAGAAAAGATTTATCATACAAATTCGTTGTTCAGGATCAGACCAAAAGAATTGTATCTACACAATTCATATCCTTGTTCGCAAAAGCTGTTCATACAGGCGATTGGCAGGTGTGGTAATCACAGGAAATAAACAGCCGTCCATTCTCTTAATATATGGGGGTCGAATAAGAAAATTTCCACCAGGAAATAGAAATACGATGCATCGACAAAGTTGCCCGTGGCGTTGCATTAGATCGATACATTTGGTACGAAAAGCCATGCTCTCTTACCTGCAAAAGCTATCAGCGCCGCATCTTGGTCGTCAGTGTTTGGAAGCACAGACAAGAATAATCAGTGTGCCAAATTTGATAGGGCAGACGCAAAAATAAAATTTGTGCTTTCAAATTGAGACTTCTGGTGGAATTAGGGTGAAATCCACTTATAGTTGGGGGTGGGGGAGGGGGGCTGCAAAAGGACTTTTTATCAAGGTATTTGAAATTATGAAGTCTCCTCGGCTCATCAAGTTTATGATGGGGAAAACAGTCGGCTACCCACTTACATGTAGTATATCATCTCATCACAAAATTGCACAGGCATAAAATATTATGTTGCCGTATATTTCCAGCATTCAAATTTGTGGATTCCCCCATCTACCATCCAGCTTCGAACTCAACTGAAAAGACAAATTTTTAGTTGTCCCTCCACCTTTGTTTTCAACTCTCTGGCAAGGTGATAGCTAAAAGTGGCGATTGTCTTGTTTAAAAGTGTAAATATTTTCGATAATCTTTCTGAATGGGTTAAACATAAAACGTAAAGATAGGTATTATGACGGACCCCGAAAACCGTGTTTTCAATAATTCAAGCGGTGGTAATAAAGCGTGAAATTTAACCCTTTACCTAACGTGAAAAGCAGACGACACTTGCAAAAATAATTCTTGAATAACTAATTTTTTTCATTTTTTGTCTCAAAAACATAGGTTATGACCCCTCGTTGGAACGAGCTCGACGAGCTCGTTCCAACGAGGGGTCATAACCTATGTTTTTGAGACAAAAAATGAAAAAAATAATGAAAATTAATTGGCGATTTTTGAGAATAGCGCTGGCCGGTTTTGGCCGTTACGTTAGGTAAAGGGTTAATGTCCATTACTGAGCATTTGTTGAACACCACATGGGCGGTCTGGATAAAACATTAAAGGTAGTAAAAGCAGGTCCTCTTCTGTAATCGTTATCTACGTAATTATGGCCAGTTAAGAGGTGATTATGGTGTAAACAGTGCATCACACATGTTCTGGAAACACACCCATATTACGCATCTACCCTGTATCCGAAATGTCAAAAGATACCATAATTCCAGTCTTTCAAAGGAACTTTTAAGCGAGTATTAAATTAAGATAGATCTGGGCGGCCAAGTTCAAGAGAAGCGATTAAACTGAGAATTAATGTTCTGGCTATCTAAATAAAAATCGGGTGATTTCTCGAAAAATTCATTCCAGCCAATTCCAGTCGGAAGGTGTGTAAGGCTGTGGGTCGTTGCGAGTGGATGGGGAAGTCCCATGCTATAGGTTAGAGGAGGTCTCGCATCGGTGCGAAAGTATATGCACGTTGTTATGTAGGGGACCACAGAGCTCATATTTAGAATAGGAGCAGTCGCGGGCCAAGTCGGTGGCCATATATGAGAATAGGATCAGAAACACGAAGTACGAGCTCAGGGAGCTAATTTGCATTTAGGTAAACGGCATTACCTGTTTTAGAAGGCAAACCATACATAGGCAGAAGAGGAAAAAAAACAGCGACAATAGGGAGTGCGGGCCCGCAAGTGACTCAAAAACTGTGTGGGTAGGGGGTGATTGACGTTTTGTTTTCTCATTTTTTTGGATTCCATGTATATAACAAATTATCATATTTATGTTACATATATGTATTAAAATTGTTGTTTTCAGTGAACCCCTATTGACTTATGCTTTTCGGGGAAAGGTTATTAACCCCTTCAGGATAAGGACCACCCCAACAAAAGTGGAACGGGCAGGTTCTTCGCTGTGAGACATACATTCACGCACGAATTCAGGCAACACTCCTTGAGTTTGGGCTGAATACGCGGCGTGAATCTATTTCTTCCAGCAGCGACAAAGCCCGGTTTCCGATTCTCTCACAATTTTTAACCAGTGCAAATGTTTTAAGTCTTTTCCAAAACAGACACTTTAACATTTTTAGCCGTCATATAGGCTATTGTAATCATTACGTTACTGCTTCCGCTTTTAGAAGAATGTTGTGCTTGGAGAACCACGATTAAAGCAAGGCACTTAATCCCGGTTGCTTACATAGGGGCACGATGACGCCGTTTACTAAGGCGTACTGCACATCGATGGTGCACATGTCTTGAACCACCGTAACCCTGCTTGAGCAGAGGCTTGGACAGAGTTAGTATGTTGAGGAGCTGACAGTTGCTCGTCGATGCTCGGTGGTTCTCTCCGGGTACTCCGGCTTACTCCGCCCGTAAAACTGTCACGGTCACGATTAGCCACTGCGCATAAGTATGTGAACTTAAACCCCAATGAATAAATAAATAAATACCACAATTAAATATAGGACCTGGCTTATATTCACAAGTGTGAAGAGCACGGTGAAATTATTCGGTGTGGTAGAAATAGAGAGTGTGCGAGCCGGACACCCATGAGGTACGCTAGTAGGGTGGAACAAAATAACGAGAGGAGGCAAAATCTGTCCTAAAAGTGTGTCCGTGAACCGACGTTACGACGTTACGTTCAGTCCTCCTGCACCAACAACCCCATTAGAATCCTTGTCTTAAGACTCGCATTTTGGGACATACACAGAACCATACGCGTGTGTGAATGGGGTAATCCATATGACACGAGTGACAGCTTGGAAGGATAGAACGAGAGGCCACAGGCCTCGAGTTTTATCCTTCTGCGATGGCACAAGTGTCATATCGATTACCCCATTCACACGCGCGTGTCGTTCTGTGTTTATTACACGTCTTCACGTCTATAAAAAAAATATTAGAAGGACACTCAGCAATTCATTTGACAACTATCAACAAATAATACATTTTATCGCCAACCAAATTTACGAGGAGAACACGTGTTACTATTTCATCCCCTGAGTTCCAATGGGTTCTATGTGCCTACTGGCACATAGGACACATTGGAACTCAGGGGACGATTTTCAGCTATCGCTGGCGATTCAAATTGTAACTGCGTTGCACGATTTGTAGAAAATTCCAGTAAAATTTCGCTTCTATTTAAAAATAGTTCGTCTACGATTTCCGTTCCGCACATATGTGAGGAACAGATTTTCATTTTTCGCATGGTTTAGTGTTGCTGTAGATGGGGATTTCATAGAACAGGCATGTAATAAAAAAAACGGGTTACATGTCTATATCTATCAGCACGTTCCAACACAGATTACATGTTTCCGGTTCAAAAAGTTGGTACAAGGCACACTGACATTTTATTTGTACACATACGAGTACGTGATACCTCAATGGCGGAAATTTACATTTTTGTCTCGTCAGCAGATTTTGTTTAACACTTCTATTCGAATGAGACACGTAAGGAGACAACCCCGATGGAAATAATAAATTGTTTTATTTATTTATTTATTTATTTATTGGTGTTTAAGATTATATATTTATGCACAATGGCTAATCATGACCGTGACAGTTTTATGGGTGGAGGAACTCCGGAGTACCCGGAGAGAACCACCGAGCAGCGACAAGCAGCTGCCAGCTCCCCAAGATCGTAACACCGCACATGCAGGGATAGATTGGTTGAAAAATAAATTGTTTTATTAGAATTTCTGCAAAATCATATTTTTATGCAACCGAATGGTTTGAAAAGATAGTATCCGAACACGGTTTCTTTAAAAAAAATTTACGGGTGGATACATGATTTTTAGTGTCTGCGAATGAGCTGGGTGCATGGCTATAAACCCTCGGGGAGAGGGGTGTGTCACCCCAATGTTCTGTCAGACAGCGACTTTGTCGTTCAATCGTAGCGCAATTGTTGGGCACTGTACAGAACGGCGACCGACCAGGAAACATGACACAGTTGCCCACCTTCTCCAAACTCCAAACTTGCGTAACTTGCGTAGCTGACTTCTTCGGCTAAACCTCCATCCCTATTTTTTGAAGCAAAGTCAACATTCCTTGATCCGTTGAACAGTCCCACAGATGCTTCTTTTTTGCGTGCAAGAATAAACATATTTCTCTTGAAGAATCGGGAAAACGGTCGCATACTTATGCACAATGGCTAATCGTGACCGTGACAGTTTTACGAGTGGAGGAGGCAGGAGTACCCGGAGAGAACCACCGAACATCGACGAGCAACAGTCAGCTCCTCCATATAATACTATACTGCTATATAATTTAATTTCGCACCAGGGATCTCCGCGGTGGATGTTGGGGAGTGGCATGACATCACCAAAACTCAGTCAAGCTGGCTTTCAACCAGGAGACATAAATGGGAGAGAGAGGAAGAGAGAAAAAAATGGGGGGGGGGGTGGGCGGAGCGCGCAAGAGAAAGAGCGAGCGAGCGAGAGAGAGAGAGAGAGAGAGAGAGAGAGAGAGAGAGAGTATTGAATAATTACTTATCGTTCTATTACGTCACGGACACGTGCTGTACAATATATACCTGTTTTGCCTTCGTACCATTGTAACTTCACTCCATGAAAATGGAAATAAGTTAGAAAATAAATAATAATAATAAATCTCACGTGACCGGCTTATTAGCATATTCAGTGAGCGAAGGACTATTCAATCATGGCACGTTCTTATGTAAACAAACAACACGGTGTCGCGTTTCGGAAATATAAGCATATGAACGTTTGTCGAAGAAAACAGATATAAAAACACAGACGGCAAAACCAAAGGATACTTGACTCTTTTATATGAATTTTTGGGTGAACGCCATTTTGAGTGGAGAGTGTTGCACGAAATTTCCGTCGAAAATTTATGCGAATGCATCGCAGAATTCATAATATTCGGAATGTGTCAAGGTCCATTTCCCTACAAATTTTTAACCCCTGTCTTGCCGGTGTTGGGATTTAATTTCGTGGTATATATCCGTGGTAAAAACAGAACTGTTGTGCGCTCTTTCTGATAAGCAAATCTTTTTTTTCAGAAATGAACAAAACAATAGTTCGATATAACTGCACGTACCCTGAATTACTGTTGACGACGTCGGGGTGTTTTGGTGGGGGGGGGGGGGAATTATCCCTGATGGGGGTGGGTATGAGATGGGAAAATCTCATCTTCGGAACAAGATATTTGGCCCAGACACTCGGTAAGCCTCGTGTCAGGCCCAAATATCTTGTCATCTGGTGAGATTTCCCAATCTCACCCCCACCCCCACCAGGGATAGCAATAATCTCACTTGGGCACTTTGGATTAAATGCCATACCCATGGACACAATGCATGTGGCGCGGATCAGGATCTGACCTACAACATTTCGATCCGAAGTCAATGCTCCAAACAATTTGCCACGGCTGACACAGCTTGATGTCAATTCCGGTCACAAACACGGGATGCTCTGTAATGTTGCTTTTTCAGTTCTATTTTTACTTATCCGTTTATTTTATAGTTCTTATCCAAATTAAATAATGACTGAATGGCAGTTCTGTCACGCATAATTCCACATTATTATTCAACAGAGATTACTTATTGAAGTTGGTTGACATTAACGGCTCTTCCAAATGTCGTTTTGGGTGTGTCGCTTTTCAGTAAACAGAAAAAGGCAATGTCCACCCAATGCATGTAATCACAACAGTAATATCGATTTATCACAAAATGTCAGGGTGGGTCGGTTAATCTAGTGTTACGAGAACTATTTTTGAAAGCATGACTTATTAATACTGTCGAAACATTTCTATAATGCCGCATGTCACGTACCTATAATCCTGGCATTTGATGAAGAAACGACAGTGAAAAACGTAATCACGCAGTATTCTGTTTGGTGCATATTTTTCCCGCACTCTGTTGACATGACGAACCGAAAAAAAAATGAGAGGGTTAAGCTGTGTTTGCAATAACGGCGAGATCGACAGTTGCGAGCTCCGAGAACTTGAAACATGAGAGAGATCGTGTTATCTAGGACCTTCTGATTCTAACCTCATCCAGTGATGGTGAAACGGGGGGGGGGGGGGGGGGGGGGGGGGTAGCAGGAAGTCCCAGCACCACCCACCCCGCCCACCCCCCCCCCCGCAGTTTTTTTACAGACACGTTACATGATTACACAATGTGTTTAACTCTTTACCTAACGTAACGGCCAAAACCGGCCAGCGCTATTCCCAAAAATCGCCAATTAATTTTCATTATTTTTTTTCATTTTTTGTCTCAAAAACATAGGTTATGGCAGGAAGTCCCAGCACCACCCCCCCCCTCCCCCGCCCACACACACCCCGCAGTTTTTTACAGACACGTTACATGATTACACAATGTGTTTAACCCTTTACCTAACGTAACGGCCAAAACCGGCCAGCGCTATTCTCAAAAATCGCCAATTAATTTTCATTATTTTTTTTCATTTTTTGTCTCAAAAACATAGGTTATGGCCCCATGTTGGAATTAGTTATTCAAGAATGATTTTTGCAAGTGTCGTCTGCTTTTCATGTTGGGTAAAGGGTTAAACATATGAGAGCATGGAAAATTAAGGGGGCGCGGTGGTGTTGCGGTGACCGGTTCTCGTCAGATCGCCGAAGTTAAGCAACGTCGAGCCCGGTTAGTCCTCGGATGGGTGACCATCTGAGCGATCGATTCGGACTCCCGCGCTGTGTCCTTGGACAAGGCACTTAACTCCCATTGTCCACATGGGGGCACGTCGATGGTGCGCATGTCCAATCTAACCCTGCTTGTGCTGCAGTGCGGAGTTACGATGTTGGGGAGCTGGCAATTGTTCGTTCTTGCTCTGTGGTTCTCTCCGGGTACTCCGGCTTCCCCACCCGCAAATCTGCCACGGCCATGCTTAGCCATTGTGCATAAGTATGTGACCTTAAATACCAATAAATAAATAAATAAATAAATATGGAAAATTTAATAATGAATCGATCACCGCAGTCTCAGCAGAACAAAGTTCTGTGTCAAATTACAGTATCAAATGGAAATTACAGTATCAAATGGCCACCCATCTCCTATTCATACAGCTGCCTTCAAATATTGTCACATTTGGCCGTGGCTGCATGCAGTTACATGTTGAGTGGCAAATCAATTTTTTCATTCAGAAAATTTGTTTCCTCTGCCCTAACCACCCACAAAATGATTTATCAATGAAATATCTCTACTTGATCTGACTATTATTGCCCTAGATCGGTAGGGATAATAAAGACCTCTACAGCTTCCTAATAAAATATATGTTTGAGCCCTACAGGGTTGGCGGAAGCACGATAAAAGTGGAGAGGCACAAATGTACAATGCAACCATGGGTCGACCCAGTGTGAAAATGGTTACAATCGTTTATCGGTGAATGTACCATGCCTCACTTTTGTCTCTTGTTCAGATGAATGATGCCGCTGTGTCACTGTCCTGCCCGTTTCTTCTACTTCAACCACCTTCCAACCCTAAGGCCAGTCTTCGGGTTGGGAGATAGTTGAAATAGAAGAAACGGACCGAAATGACCGAAAGTGGGTTTCTTTGGCTAAAAATTGTTTGGATTTGCAAATAATGTTACAGAAATGCCTCTATATTGACACATTTGCAAGCGCCCATTTTAACTCATTGTGCAACTGCGAAATGTATCTGTGAAAAAAGGTGAAGAGCCCCCTGTTCCTCCCTGGCTCCGCCGCCTCTGAACCCTACTGAAGAATCCCACACGTCTGGACGTAGATTGTTCTCATTCGCGCAGGCTTCGTTCTTTCACTATCTTGGAACCTGTCGCTGAGTCGTTCTCTTAACCCGTCAAACTGTTATTGATAAATGTTTTCGTCACGAAAATAGTAGCATTCTTTGACAAAATATCACAAAACGCAACACATATCTGAGAAGGATCAGTTATAATTTAATCCTACAGCTCTTTATAACTGAACCTCCCAATCCATAATCGATTTGCCCACTTCGCCGTATAAGTTATATTCTTTAGGATGACACTACCATTTATTGGCATTTAGGGGTTCACTGTTGGATGTGTTAAACCTAACCTAACAAACTGATCAAACCCATTCAGCATGAAATAATGAAAAAATTATGCACACATAGCTTTTACATCACCAAACGTCAATCGAAAGCGTTGCACGAAAACCAGTAAAACGGTAAGGATGTTGTCATCTTTTCAATATCGGCACTTGTTTTGTGTAACTAATAACAGAAATATGTTATAAATATTCAATTTGCACTGCTATGAAAAATGTTCACTAAAAAAATAAAAAAGTATCCAGAATAAAGCTTTTGCTGAGAATTTTTTATTCATAGCAACAACGCCCCACTCCCTGCTACCCCAGGGGCGTAGCTAGGATTTCCTATGGGGGGGGGGCATAATTTTGGGGAGGGTGCCAGGTCGATATATGCCACAGGGATTCCCCAAGGATCCCCCGAACCCCCATCAATGGGAAGTCCATACCCACCCAAATTCAGGCGTACGGTATCCTCCTCCCTTTGGTGGAGGTTCGGCGGGGAGGTCCCCTAGAAAGGTTTGAAAAATCAATGCCCTGAGAGTGAATCTGGGGGCCTTTGGTGCGTTAGTTTTCCCAGTTTGAGGGGAGCACTGTAAATGTTTAGGCCAGTATGGCGGCGGATGGGACACTTTTCCATTTGTTACGTTACAGCAATTCATTTGAATGGTGGTGGACATGATTAGCCATTGTGAAGAAATACCTTCAACACCAATAAATAAATCAATAATCTGTATAGAGATCAGATCGGAACATCGACTTTAAAACTGCATACAGAGGTAATGCGACCAATAACTTCGATAGAGAAAAATAATACAATCTTTCTAATCGCATAAATTATGGCTCTTGGTCTGCCCATGCGTTATGCAATTTCGGTTGCCCCTCTGCTCGTTTTATATCCTCGAGCACATAAGTTTTACAGACTGCAGTTATGATGACATGTTGAGACATGACACGTTTTGTCTGAACCGTGCGATATTAAAATGTTTTCTGTTTTATCTTGAACACAGATCATCCGTATTTCTTTAATATACTAAACCCCTATTTAATTATGGACAATTAATTTAATATGTGGTCGTGGTTTGTGTATAGTAGTTAAACGTACGATGACATCGTCATCTAGAGCATTATGACGCCAGTAGTCGGTTATGGCAATTACATGAGGCGATAATAAACACGGAGTAATAAAATATTAGTTATTTAATGTTTTCTCTTTCCGGGATTTGTTTCATTACCCTTCCAGTTCCGCTATCTATTCTAGAATGGGATCATCGTATCCGTTGACGTGGGAACATTTAGGGCGGGGGGGGGGGGGGTGGTCAGGGTGCATGTTCCGCCGCCTTTGTCGAAAAAATAGTTGAGTGAGAGAGATATATATAGAGAGAGAGATAGAGAAGAAAGAGAGAGAGAGAGAGAGTGTGTGAGAGAGAGAGAGAGAGAGAGAGAGAGAGAGAGAGAGAGAGAGAGAGAGAGAGAGAGAGAGAGAGAGGAGTATTTTACATCATGATAAACTACCAGAAATCAGTGTGGCGCGGGGAGGGGAGCTGCACTACTCAGCGATAATCACCTAGAACTTGCATGTCTCTCTTCCCGCCAATGATTCCTTTTCTCCACGGGGGAGGGTGGGGGAGGGGGGGATTAACGATACCAAAAAACGCCATTCCAGATCAATCCGTGTTTTTTATATATACTTCAAATGCCCCGTGTTTCGCCATTGAAGTTGATAATAGTATACATCTGTGTCTTCATATTTAACCCTTTACCCAACGCAATGGCCAAAACCGGCCAGCGCTATTCACAAAATTCACCATTCAGTTTTTATTACTTTTTCATTTTTTGTCACAAAAAGTACAGCTTATGACCCTTCATTGGAGGGGTCATAAGCTATGTTTTTGACACAAAAAATAAAAAACATTAGTGCTTCAGGAATTTTATTTGCAAGTGTCTTCTTTTCGTATTAGGTAAAGTGTTAACAAATGTGGTACATATAGTGCCAAATGATGTGTATATTTTAGTGAACGGCTGTTTTAGACCTAACCACAGCTTAGTTTATTGTATTCCTATCATGTCACTCAGGCCTTGAAGCCAAAGCTGATATATATCAGTTTGTGTGAGTGTGCGCCATACACGCCCCTGATGGTATCGGTGCATCTCTGCGTTTACTCCAACTTTGCTATTTCATTTTATATATGGCATAAGTATACTCTCAGAGCCATTATCACCAGATGATCCCTAGCAGGATGAAATCAGCGGAAGGGAGAAAATTAAACAACCGATATAAAATAATATACTGAGTCAAAAAAGAGAGTATAATAGAAACAAATGTGAAAAAGTAGCATAAAGGATGAAATATAATAGTTCTAATGTTGCATGTTTGTGGACAAGAAGTCGTGCAGAGTTTAATGACATGTAGTTGTCCACCCAACCGATACAATTTTGCTACGGATTTCAAAATAGCACGTGCTACCCGAAAATGTCAAATTGAATGGGTGACCGACGATTTTCTTTGTGTGATGTTGTGCTAGAGAGTCTGGGTTATTGAGAAAACACGCTAGTTTTTGTCTTCCGACATTTAAAAAAAAAGCCATGGTTAACCGAAAATCAGAGGTTGCGTGCCATTGGTATGCATGAGGCTGGGATACCTGCAGATGAGCTCGCTGCTGAGTTCGGAATCACTGTGGCCACTATTTACCGTCTCATTTGAAGGTATAGAATTACTGGATCTACTGCCGACCGTCCGCGTTCAGGTCGACCAAGAGTTACGACCCCTGCACAAGACCGACACATCAGGACGTCTCACTTGCGGGATCTCTTTCTTCCGGCGACGAGGACAGCAGCAATTACTCTTGGTAGAACTAACAAAAGAATCAGTGCACAAACTGCCCGCAACAGACTCGCTGAACACGGCATCCGAAGTAGGCGTCCATACCACGGACCATTCCTTACCCAACGTCATCGTACCATCAAAATGGAATGGGTACGTCGGCGTGTTCACTGGACTCAGCAGCGTTGTAGCACGATTCTTTTTAGTGATAAATCACGATTTTGTCTACGGCGCGCTGGTGGTAGGGCAAGAGTGTATCGCCGACGAGGAGAACGGTTTCTGATGCTTGCGTGTGGGAATGCGACCGTTTCGGCGGGGGTAGTGTAATGGTTTGGGCGGGAATTTACTTGCACCATCAAACGCAGTTGATCTTCCTCGATGCTAATCTGAATGGACAGCGATATAGGGACGAAATTCTTAACGCTGTTGTCCAGTTGTTCAACGCTAACATCGGATTGCAGTTATTCCAGCTAGACAATGACCGATGTCACGTGGCGCATATCTGTCGTGACTTTCTTGAGGAGTAGAGCATCGAACTTCTGCCCTGACCCCCACTTTCGCCAGATTTGTCGCCAATCGAGCATCTTTGGGATAAATTGGACCGTCGAGTACGACTTCATGGTCTTCAAACGTTAGGCGATTTACGTAATGTTCTAAGGCAGGAGTGAAACGCAATACCACAGAGTGACATCCAGAGACTTATCAGGTTCATGCGCCGTCGATGTCTTGCTATCCAAGAGGCACACGGTGGACATACACGCCAATGACTGCATGTGTGAACTTTTCATTTCACACCATGTCTGAATTGCGACGTCCTGACGTGACGCTGGCAGCAATAAGAACATGAAATTATGCATATTCATACAGCTAGACTCGGAAAATGAATTTACAATAATTTGTTTGGGATTAAAGTCGATAATGCTAAACATATTGCTCCTCAAAGATTATTACACTTTCTTTTTTGACTCAGTGTATGTTGGGTCTATTAACTCGCCTTTGGCACCTGAGCAATTAACATAAACACTGAAGATGTTTATTTGCAGCTAGGCTCTATAAGTTATATGACGTGTAGCTGGCTGATAATTCCACACAAGGCGATGAGAGTTCATATCATAAGGCGAACTGCACGTCGATGGTGCACTTGTCTTCAACCAATGTTAACCCTGCTTGTGTGAAGTTAGTATGTTGACAGTTATTATCCGTTGCTCGGTGGTTCTCTCATGGTACTCCGGCTTCCTCCACTCGTAAAACTGTCGTGGTCCTGATTAGCCATTGTGCAGAAATATGTGAGCTTAAACACCAATAAATAAATAAATATATAGAGGATATGAAATGAGTGTTTTTCTTATATAATATTTATGAAACGAGTCTAAGAATTTTCCGTTTTGGCGAGCCTCTAGCGAACCCAAACGGAAAATTCGGACGAGTTTTATAAATATTATATGAGAAAGACACTCATTTCATATTCCATTTATCATATGACACACACACGCACAAATTAGCCACTTAGTTTGACTTTTTAACCCATCACCTAACTTGAGTTGCAGACGACACTTGGAAAAAACATCCTCGTATAACTAAAAATTTTCATTTTTTGCTTCCAAAACATAGGTTATGACCCCTCATTGGAACGAGCTCGTAGAGCTCGTTCCAAAGAGGGCCATAACCTATGTTTTGGAAGCAAAAAGTGAAAATATAAAAAAAAATGAATGGCGTTTTTCTTGTCGGTAAAAGATTAATACAATATAACCCATTTTAAATAGGACAGATATCGTAAATTCTCCCTTCTGAAATTATGCAAATATGACCCTGCTGTATTTTGTTTAGCCAATCAAATTGTCCAATTTTGAAATTGACCAATGAAAGCTCCCAACTCTAATTATGCAAATTAATATAAATGTGGCCCAGTTGTATTTTGCTCAACCAATCGAATTGCCTAGTTTTGAAATTGACCAATGAAATTGTCGGAAGGCTTTATTTATCACTGATTAATATGAAAACAAAATATCAAATGTTTTAAAGTGAACAAAACGGACGAGTCAAATGATAAAAACAAATATCGCACGATTGTGATCTATCCTTATTGCCTTTCTTTGTAAATATCTTTCCACAAAACTGTCATGAAAACCGTTCTTTCGCGTGTATCGTCCTTTCGCGTTGATTACGGCTGGAAATCGATGAAAAGGTCTTGGAACATACGCCACAAGATAAACTCTCCATTGTAGAAGTCTTGTCGCTCCCTCGTTTAGATTTGACAAATGATCCTTACGTGGTAGTTCCGCAATAATATGACTGACCAAACATTTGTTCGAGCATCTGTGATGATAGACACATAAAAATAGACCAGCCATTATATAAACGCTTGTCAATCAAGTGGGTGGTTACGTAAACAAAACTCGGAACAGTATCGAACAGGTAGCTAATTACCCTGACCCGAAACCTGACCTTAGATGAACTTCAGTTGGGATTTCCGTAAAACTCTAATTAAATCTATAAAACTAATTTAAAACCAATTAATACATCAATTAAAAAACAAATAAAAAAACAAAACAAATAAAAAAACAGCAATTTAAATGACGTCATCGATTGCTCTGGATTGGTAAAGCGTGAGAATGGGCAAGATCAGCGCATCCCTACTGCTGTAAACACATATAGCTGCATTTGGCCATTGAATTGCACCTTCGCCTGGGTCGGCCCATTTCTTTCACTTCAAACCATCTTCCAACTGAAAACGCTATCATAAGGGGTAGGAAATTGTTGAAATAGAAGAAACACGCCGAATCATAACCAGGCCACAAGAGGCACACTGAAAATACACAAACCGATCTCGTACATTTGCAGGTCTACGATTATATTACATGGCGGGACACGAAAGGACGTCCTCAGCTGTTCCGACGGTATAGTATATTTACCAGAGCCCATCACCCCTCCACCGGTCACTTTTTTACATCTTCCACCACACACTCCAGAAGCTACGAATCACGCAAATAACATTGATGTGGGCACTTTTTTCAAATTGTGTTCTACTGAGCTGAACCAAGAGTTGGATTTGATTCTTTATTGGTAGCTACGTTTTCCCAACTCCCCACCCACTCCCACCCCACGCGGACATAAAGGTTATAACCACTCATGTTTATTCGCAGTTTGCAATATCAACACATTCAGTCACTGTTCATTTGTCTGTTCTCATTGGACTCAGCTTAGTTTATTATCGCCTTTGTTGTTATTCAGCTAGGCTTGGAATTACTTTATCGCAACTTGGTCAGGTTTTGACTCTTATCCCGCAGAGTATTTTCAAGATAATTTTTATACAGTCTTGCCATGGCTGCTGTGAAGCAACCATGACCAGATTCGATGAAAAATTAATCTAAATAGAACTCAAGGAATCATTCGTGAAAAAATGCATTCAATTTCCAGATGTAAAATTTGATTAACCCTTTACCCAACATAACGGAAAAAAACGGTCACAAAAGTCGCCAATTAATTGTTATTATTTTTTCATTTGTGTCTCAAAAACATGGGTTATGACCCTCTTTGGAACGAGCTCGTCGAGCTCGTTCCAATGAGGGGTCATAACCTATGTTTTTGAGACAGAAAATGGAAACAATTAGTTATTCAAGAATTTTGTTTGCTGGTGTCGTCTGGTTTCCATGTTAGATAAAGGGTTAAATATGACTAAATTATACTTATTTCAGTTGTAAGAGGAATCCGGTCTTGATCAGGAATATCCACCAGCAGCACGCAAAGATGTAATTTCATAAGCCATTTCACAACTTTTAGGCTAAAGAAAATTAATCTCTCGCTTCTCAGGCAGCGGCGCATTCGTTTTTTTCAGTCCTCGTTTATCATATTTTTTTCGGAGGCAAAGATCAAAATGTTTAAAACTATCATTGGGTGTGATTTTAGCGGTATCACATCATGATCTGCGACGCAACATGTCGTATACGTTGATACAGTATTGTTATTCTCTTCGCGAAATGCGACACGATTCTCATTTGCATGTACAAAATAAATATTTATTTAACTGGTTGAGGGCTAGATTAGTTTTGGGAGTCTGAATTTGTTCATCAAGAATTGTTTTATTACAAAATATTGGAGAGTGCCGACAGGCACTCTCCAATAATTTGTAATGAAACAAATTTGTAGAAACAAACTATTATTTACGTTTGACTGAATACGAATTATGGGTAAGAAAAATGTTAGCTTTTGCACTGGTACCCTCATTTTTTTGAAAGGCCTGATTGTGGCTTCTACACAGGTACCCTCATTTTTAAAGGCCTGATTGTGGCTTCTAGTACTCAACCAGTTAAAAAACTCCTTATTATTTTTGATCTCCATTTTAGTTGTTCTATATTGATTTCGTGTTGTATTATCACTGTTACAAAAAAAAAAACTATCAGTGAAATCAACATGGAAGCTCTAGTATTTAATTTTAGGCTCTCACAACTCGATTTTAGGCATCGGCACCCATTCCCCCAGGAATAAAAAATAAAAATAAAAACCGTCCTCCCTCATTCGTTTTTTTTTTTAAATTGCCTGAGAATCAATTATTTAATTTTGTTTGGCCTTACCTGTTAATTTGAAATAAATGAAGGCTGTCGGTTCTGTAAATGCATTCAAAAGATTGAATATCACCCTGTCACTTTATTTTCTCACCCCGTTTCGTATTTCCTTCCAAATGTTTCAAAAAGGGTTTATTGTCAGTTAAGGGCAGACAATGATCTGTCGACAAAAAAGCCAACACAGATTAGCGAAGTGTTTGTTTGTTTCCTTCTTTTTGTGGAAAATAGGAACAATGTTATAAAAAAAAAATCTCAAATGACTTTGAAGTTTCCGTGGCACTTAGATATTGTAGTATAAGTTTACTCGTTTGATAATCTTATTTTATACTGGAGCATCCAATATATTTAACCCTTTACCTAACATGAAAAGCAGACGACACTTGCAAAAAAAATTCTCGAATAACTAATTTTTTTCATTTTTTGTCTCAAAAACATAGGTTATGACCCCTCATTGGAACGAGCTCGACGAGCTCGTTCCAACGAGGGGTCATAACCTATGTTTTTGAGACAAAAAATGAAAAATATAATAAAAAGTAATTGGCGATTTTTGAGAATAGCGCTGGCCGGTTTTGGTCGTTACGTTGAGTAAAGGGTTAATCCTTTTAAATTTGAACGTTGACATAATCACAAACTTGAGCTTTTCTTGTTTATAGGGAATCCTGTTTGCCAATATTATTGTTTTCACGTGGTTCTGATAAGATTGGGGACGGGGTGGGGGGGGGGGGGGCGCTCTCCATCAAAAGTCATTTTGAACAATGCAAACCATGCTATAAGTTTTGGCGAACACTTAAGTTACAGTCCTTCCAAACAAATAAAAAATGAACAGGAAACACCGAAGAGCTATCCACGAAAAATCTGGATGGGAATCACGGTCCCGCGATTCGCCTAAAAATAAGAGAGGCGAGCGAGGATCGAGTGACCATTACGGGTGCGTTCAATGCAACTAGTGAAAGTTTTCAGAACGAAATTATTTTAATATTCAAAAGTTTACTTAAAATCTTTTGTTTGGAGACAATTGTACATGCAAATATGGTTATTCGTGGATAATCTCAAAGAGCTTTTTCTTATGGCAACCTGATTTGTAACGGTATTTTTTTAAAAATATTCAAAGTCTGTTAGTTTCTTTTTTACTTTACACATAGATCCCGAATCACGTCATTGGGCCGAGCCCATGAAATAAGAATGCACATGAAAATGGCACCTGTCAGTGACTCATGTATATTTATTTATTCATTAGTGTTTGAGGTCAGCATCTTTGGCTATCTCATAGCCGCAACATAGGTATAAACTCAAGTTTAGCAAATCGTTTATACCCATACTGTCCACATCAGAGGACTTCCACCCCGGGCGTTGATTCCGGGTGCTGTTTTACCAGTGAAGCAACACTGGTTTGCACAAACACTGCTCCACTTCCCGGGGATCCCACAGGAAAAGCCCTAATTATGTATATTACAACTAATGACTTTTTGCGCTGCTGCTTAGATGATACAAAGAAAACTAAACCTTGGTGTGGAAGTGCCATTCACCACCCCTCCGTTATGGATTCTCGCATAATCTCCGGTGTCTGTTGCTTTTTAATTGTTTAGATGTTCCAACGTGTACTGTGAGATATTCTGACATAATGTGACTCAGGCGCTTGTAGCACGTTAGCACAAAAGACCTTCACTTTCACAAGTTTGTCAATCGGTCATCTGCTCTCAGTGTAAGTACACGTGGCTGTTACATTTTAAATTTCAGGTAAACATTCACCGGACAAATTTCATCTGTTAGTTAAAGAACTGAACGCCAAGTACGGTGACGTAGTTCGTGTGCGCGACAGAGGTGGATGGCAAGTGTTTTTATATAATCCAGATGATGTTCGAACTCTTTTTGAAAATGAAGGTCGCCATCCTTACAGATATGACGCGGCATGCCAGTTAGTCAATACCTACAGAAAAGATAGAAAAGTACCACCGGGAATAGCAGATGCGTAAGTGTTTCTGAAATGTAAGGCAAGATCGAGAGTGATTTTATTTTATGAGATTTTCAAGGGGGTTGTGGGATTGAGTAGAAAAATAATTGCAAGTGTGTTAAGTTGTAGTACACTCTCATGTTCTCTTCGTGCTAGGTATTAAATTAACACTTTACCAAATGTAACAGCTGTAATCATCCAGTGCTATTCACAAAAATACATAAATGCACATTTTTTGCATCGAAAACATAGCTTATGAACCCCATTCAAGCGAGCACGTAGTGTGCCTAGCAATGAGGGAGTCTTAAGCTATGTTGTCGATGCCAAAAAATGAACATTTTTAATTATCCACTAGTGTCGACTTCTATTCGTGTTGATTAAAGGGTTAATTCGTACACGAAGGAAGAGAAAGGTATGTGTAAATATTGAATAAATAGGTAATAGGGCGGGTAATCAGATTTAAACCACGAGTAGGGTAAGGCTTTTAACCACGAGGCTCTGCCGAGTGGTTAAAACCCTTATTCTACGAGTGGTTTGAATCTGACTACCGGCCCTAGTACATATTTGTTTTATTTATACCGTGCTCTTAATAAATAATCGACTTTGTAACTTAAAATGGAGATAAAACGATACTTTCTATCGCAAACACATTGGTTTGTTTTGTTTTCATCTGCTCCGGTGGGCAGTACTTCCGGCTGCACGTGAATGCTTGATTGAATTTACCTTGCTTTTTCAGACAAATTATTATAAACAATTCTTAATTTTTTTTTTTAATATTTAATTGTAGGTATTTTAAACTTAATAAGTCCTTGCACGTAGTAGATAGTACCGCAAAACGTAGTATGTTTGAATCAAACCTCGCGAAGTGTACCGCTATAGGTGTAAACATTTGTTATGGAATTCTCATTGAAAACGTGTTAACAACAGTAGACGCTTTACATCGTTAGTGGGGTTAAAAACTAACATTTAACATACGGGCTTTTCGCAGGTAGTAACGTAGATGACCATGGTATAAATTGTGATTGCTCCATTGACACTTATGACCAGCGATCACGCAGCTATGATGTTCGGCGGGCTGCGGAACTCTTGGTTGTATCTTTGTGAATAGCTCTGGATGGTTATAACTGTTACATTTGGTAAAGTACTGGTAAAACTGATGGCAAGAATGTTTGTCTGAGCATTACTCCGCATACTTTGAAATCACACTTAGCCACACTACACATCCTAGGCAAAGAAAAAGATAATAGTTGCAAGTTTAACCCTATTTTCCACACCATTCAGCTGGATTTCGTTTCGTAATTTTAGTTGTTTGCGTAAAATTCTGTTTTGTAAAATTTGTTGGGAGTGCATCGTCATTACGAAGGCGTTTCACCATTCTCGACTGAGTGAGGTTCCATTTAACTTTGCTGGAACTCAACTTCGGAAATTGTGTAATGTGGCGTGTTTTGTTGTGTTCTGAGTTCTCGTGAAAATGTCTGATAAACAGGTGGCGAAAGCTCAATAAATTGCGTACGTGGAAGATGTGGGCTGGCACAAATATCCAAGTCGCTTTCGATCTGCCACTGTTCGACTGGGCTGGACAATAATAACAAATGGATTCATCGTATAATAATAACTATTTGGCCAGCCGCTGATTTGTCGCGGTCCTCATAAGAGAAGGCCATCATTCCCCCTGCACCCCACCCCCTCTTCCCCTCCTCTCCTCCCAGCATTCAGATATAAACTGCTTAATAGTGTCCCTCACTTCCTCTTTTTCAATTTCTTCAATAAGCATTCCCACCCTCTCCCTCGTATCCCCCTTCAGCCATCTATCCTTTGTTTCTTCACCCCACTTCTGCATTATTCTTCCAGTAAATTTTATTCTATGAGGTATATACTGTGGGCATTCCAAGAGAAAATGTTCCAGGGTCTCCACTACTCCAGAGTGGCACATTTGGCATCCCTTTTCCCCATCTCTCCCAATTTTTCCCCGAAGCTCCAGTGATCTTGATCTCAGTTTGAACAGCAGTGACCCTCCAAAGGTGCCATCTAGGTACTTCTCAAAAGCTGGCTTTTCTTTATATTGTAACCCCTGCAGTGATCTTTTCACGCTAACCCCTGCTCGCCAGTTTCGACTGCAATCTTCCATGACTCTCTCTTTGACAAACCTTTTGCCTTCTTTCATTCCTACTTCTATGTTTGTGACCTCTATAGAGTAATTGTCCATTAGTTCCCTCACATGTTTTGACCACCCCGTTTCTATATTAGAATTCCAAATGGTATCGAGCATCAATTTGCACCACCGGTTGTCAGGCAGGTTTCTCAAGTAGTTAAAGTAACACAGTTTTCCCAAATCTACCCTGTCCTTGATTTTCATCCACCCAAGCTCCCCCCTTACTGCTTCCAAAGCTGCAGCATTACTCGACCCTGTTATCCATCTGCCGGCATCATTTTGAGTATTTTCCAACTTCTTAGTAACGGTTTGGTTTAATGGAATCACGTCCGTGCCATACGTTATACTTGGTAAACCCACCCTCTCCCACAGTGTTTTCCCCACAAAGACCTTGTTGAAACTATTTTTCCCTAAAAGTTTTAGTTGGTTCAGAATTCTTTTCCCCTTCAGAATCAGTTTGGCTGAGTAATTTCTGTACACCCCTCTTCCCGTTATATTTATGCTTACCCCTAGATACTCATACTCTCCCGTTTCTCCTACAGTGATTTGTTTGCTTTCCCCTTCGGGGATTGAGAACTCCCCCACTCTCCATCTCTTCGTCATATCTACCTTGCGTCCAACGGGTATTACCTTGCTTTTATTTTCATTTAGTTCGAGCCGCCAAGTGTTCCCATATCTACCAACAATTTCCAGCAGTTTCTCTAGCCCCTGTTCAGTTCTAGACATTAACACCATGTCGTCCGCAAAGAATAAGCCTGGTATCTTTATGTCTCCAACATTTACCCCCTCCGCACTCTGAATTAGTTCGTCCCCTAAATCTTTAACATACAATGCAAACAAAATCGGTGAAAAGATACACCCCTGCTTGAGGCCTATATCCATAGGGACTCGTTTTGTAGTGATACTCCCTAGACTGAGTTGGCTTTGCACATCTGTATACAGTGCTTTCATGATTCCCACAAAGTCACCCCCCAGTCCGATGCCCTCGAGCTTTCGCCACATACCTTCTCTCCACACTCGGTCGTACGCTTTTTTCACATCTAGAAATGCCAGAAACATCTTTTTCTTTTCAGCCTTTGTTGATTCTATCAGTTGGGTGAGTGTAAATAGGTGATCAGTGACTCTTCGTCCTTTCCTGAAACCATTTTGAATTTCTCCTAAGAAACCTTTCTCTTCTATAACTTCCTCTAGTCTACCGTATATGACCTTACAGAATACTTTTCCGATGTTACTACTAACTGATATCCCCCTATAGTTATCTAGAACTTCCTTATCCCCCTTTTTGTGTATGAACGACACCTTACTTTCCCTCCACTCTCTGGGGACCTCTTGCTTTCGCAGAGCCAGGTTGAAAAGGTTTGTCAGGACTTCAATAAGTGCCTCCCCTCCATTTCTGAGGAATTCGTTCGGAATTTCATCAGTCCCTCCCGCTTTACCATTTTTTAATTTCGAGACCACGTTCCGCACTTCTTCTGCCGTTATTTCGCTACATACACGATTGGATAGGTTCTCCTCCACCAGTGTATTTCTTTTTGGTGGGGACCCACTGCCCCATCGCCTATCGTTTATCTTTTCCCAGTGCTTGACTAACTCTGAAGCGATACGGCCTTTATCTTCTGTACTTTCCCCATCCACTTTGATACTCTGCACACTACTTTTCCCCCGTTTATTTACCCAGTTCCAAAATACGTTTGAGCTCGAACCCCCCGTTTTCTTTATTGTTCTGGCAAGACTGCAATTGCGCTCCTTCCTATTATTATCCTTTATCTCATTCACCTTTTTCCGTGCCAGTTCATATTCTCCTTTCATTAGTCTCGTGTCATTGTTATCCACCCCTTTAAGCTTCCTACTTCTTCTGTAAGCAGCGCATTTTACCTTCCTTTCTTTTATAGCCTTTTTCAGTCCCTCGTTAACCCTGTATCCAAGCTCTCTCGTTGTGACCCTCACCCTTCCTATACACTCCTTCCCTGCCTCTGTTAGGCTATTTACTATGCCATCTGAAATACTCTGGACATTTGCATCCCTAGGTATACATTCAAGATTTGGTTTTAGTTTTTCCCGAAACTGCTTCCAGTCGGCTCCTTGTTTTAGTCCCCAAACTTCCTTGAAGGTATTTCTGTCTCTATTCGTCTTTTTGCCCATAATCTTAACTGTTATCAGGTTGTGACCACTACCCAAGTCATTTTTTCCCTCGTCATCTATTTCTACATCTATAACCTCCCTCCATACGCTAATGTCAGTGAGTATATAATCAATTATTGTTTTCTTATCGTTCCTCTCCCGTATGTCAGAACATGTATGAATAGCGACGTGTCTATTTTTTAGTCTACAAGAAATTGCGTGGCCATGGCTTGGTGTACGGCGTATATCTTCTACCCCAACCATCTTCATCTTTCAACCCGAAGGCTAGCCTTTGGGTTGGGAAATGGTTGAAGTAGAAGAAATAAACAGAACCGACTGAAGGTGGAATTCAATGATCAAATGCCAAAACAGTGAAAATCTTGACGGTTCTTCTTCCGCAATTCTCACTGTCAGAGTCATTGTCTATTCTTTTCCCAAACGGCTAAGTAATTATTCTTTATGCCCCCTTAGTGTCCGAGACGAGATTTTCATTGTTGAAACAAAATGAAGCTATTTCAAAGTGTCCGGAATGCATGTACGGACAGAAAAGGCAAAGCCTTAGTCACCTGTAAAAGGTACTAAGAGTAGTTGTTAAAGACTGCAAGATCAGGCCATCACAGGCGGTGCACCCTCTGTAGTCCTGTCTTCGTCATTTTCTTTCTTAACCCTTTACCTAACGTAGCAGCCAAAAACAGCCAGGAAATTGACCAAAATAAGCCTACCACAGCCTAAAGTATCTTACAAACGTCTCAATAAAACCATACAAATATGGATATCATTAGAACCGGGGTTTTATTGAAAAATTGTGAGAATATTTTTCGAAAAATATGAAATTTCATTTATTTTTTTAAAAGGCTGCGTTAGGTAAAGTGTTAAACAGTTTTCTTTTTAAATAATATTTTTGTGCAATTGCATCACTAGAAGCAAAGATATTAGGAGTCAGCTTGTAGCTGCCAGAATGACCGCTAAATTACGATTACATTTTTTGTTATTGGATGGACGTACTTCAAAATTGGATCTCCAGTTTGTCCCTTGAATGCAACAAAGCGCCGTGCTGTACACATGGGGAGACATGTATGTAATACATGTATCCATTATGGATGTGCCAGTTTTCCGGCAATCGTCGCGTACTGAAACCAGGGTAGGATCTTCTGTGAGGTATCCTGAGGCTCCGAGATATATTAATCATTTCAACTCGATAAGCATATATTTGGAGGTTAGTGAGCAAAAAATATAATGAACAACCAATAGTTAAGAAAGGTCAGGGCTAATTTAATCCAGTAGCTCTACCGTAGTACTGTTGGATTATTTTATTACGGAATATCGTAATAGGTACACAATTTACCTGTTTTTTACAACATGCACATGCTTTCGCAAATACAAGTAAAATCTCCAAGACATAGTGCAGATCTGTATTGAGGGTAGCAACATAATTCCAAGCACGTTCGAAGTCAGAATGGAACTTCCGGTAGATTTTCGAAGCAGCACTCGCTCACAAAAATATTTGAATACTTCAATTTGTACACATGTTTACATCAGAGGTTTGGGGTAATATTACTTTATTCGATACAGCTTGCTGATTTAATATGCATTTTACACCGTAAAATACTCGCAGAAGGAAGTTAACGTTGTACATTAGAAACGTAAATTCCGAAGTATCATACTTGATTCAAGCGACAGGATTTTCTCGAAAAGTCGAATCACTCATGTATACAACAGTGTTGTGTTCTTGATTTACGCGCAATAAAATAGTATCTAGTTTAAATGACGGCCACCCTTTAGGGAGTGTTGTAAGATAAACTGTTTTGTACCAACATGAGGATTTCGGAGATGGTATAATGAAGTCTCAACCTTGCCTCTGGGTCATATATAGGTTCGTCCTAACGGACTCGTCGATATATGCCAGGAGACTAGATCTCGACTTCAATACACAATCTCGGAAATCTACATGGCGGTACTGACTCATATGTATTCGAATATCACTATATCCGGTATTTGCAAGCCCATTCAGGAAAACTTTGCTGAGAGGGTTAAAATTGAAAGCACGGACACACACTCCTGATTGCGCTTAATTAGAAATGAGTGCCGGTGTGACAGGAATGGAAGTCCGTAGGAAAATTAGTCTCTCTGGACTATTATTCCGCGGAATTATAGTCCTAGGTCTAACATTTCTAGGAATAGTAGTCCGCCGGACTACTATTCCTAGAAATGTTAGACCTAGGACTATAATTCCGCGGAATAATAGTCCAGAGGGACTAACGTTCCTACGGACTTCCATTCCTTTTACACCGGGATTGGACCCCTGACTGGACTGACCGACAGTAGCTCGGCCGTTGTATAACACTTTATATTTCTAGCCTCCGACTCCCTCCCGAAACCGCAATTTCTTCGCATCTGATATGATACAACGCTAAAGTAGCGCCGAATTGAGCGTGACCAACTCAGACACACAGAGGTGCCCCAGATTGTTTCTCACGCATTTCAAAATGGCAGTGGAGTCTGCCCCGGGATTCCCTAGATACCCCATACATCCTCTGCTCGAAAGCCCTCGCCTCTTATAAATAGCTTCCGTCTCGTCCAAGGTCGAGTACAAATAGTATGACAGGGGCAGTTCTTTTTATCATACCAGTAAATATTTTATTACATGTCTGTTGTATGAAATTCACATCTACAGCAACACTAAACCATGCGGAAAATGAAAATCCGTTCCGCACATTTGTGCCGAACGGAAATCGTTGACAGACTATATTTAAATAGAAGCGAAATTTCACAGGAATTTTCTACAAATCATGCACCGTAATTACAACTTGAATCACTGGCGATAGTTAAAAACGGTAACACCGGTCCCCTCGCAAATTTGTTTGGCGATAAAATGCCTTGTTTTATTGATTGTAACTGCTGTCAAATGAATTGCCGAGTGTCCTTCTAATAATTGCTTTTATAGATGTGAAGGCGTGTAATGAACACAGAACGACACACTGCCCCTTGTTTTATCCTACCGCACTGGCACTCGTGCCATATCGATTAACCCATTCACACGCGTATGTCGTTCTGTGTATGTTTGAGAGAAAAGAGAGAAAAGTGCCTGTCTGTGTTCAAGATGTACATACTTTAAGGTAGCGCCCGGCGAACGTTCGTGATTCGATTCAGTTTCGAATCTCTTCACCGATTCGATTCGAAATCATCTCCATTATTCGAACAAATTCGAATTTCGGAGTGTTTTGGATTTATAAATAACAACAATTATTATAACAATAGCATGATTTTGAAGGGCTTTACAGTGTATTAACGGCTCAACAGAAATGGTTAACAGCCCAAGAGTTTATTAGCGGCCCACGACGAAGTCGAGGGCCGCTAATAAGCTCAAGGGCTGTTAACCATTTCTGTTGAGCCGTTGATACACTGTAATGCCCGACAAAGTCATGTTATTTCTATTATTGCCACTTTCGTACATCGGGTACACTGCGATTAAATTATATGGGAAATAAGATAAATAAATGAAATTTGACGTTTTAGAATTAAAAAAACAGCGACACTATCGTCTGATTTGTTGACAAACAAACCGGGTAACACCGGGTAAGATGACTATCGTCTGATCAGTCTACGGCGAAATTTGGGAAGTTAGATGATGAAATATATCTTCGAAATGCGAACAGTTTAGGCAAGGAGTTTATTCATCAAAGATGTCATCACTTTCTTTGCGTGTATCGCTTCCTATATTTGATACATTATCTATCCGTCACACAAAGGGAAACACTTGAAACAAATGTGTTAATTGTGTTTACAAATTAAAAAAATCCGAATTGAATTTCGATCCAAATGGAAATCTTGGAAAAATATTGTTGATCGGCTGAGAGATGTGACGTCATTGTCTATATTTAGACGTGTCGGGCTGTTATTGTGCAATGTGCACCATCGACGTGCAGTACGCCTTAGTACATGGCGTCATCGTGCCCCCATGGATAACAGGGATAAAGTGCCTTGCCCAAGGACACAACGCGGGTCGTGCCGGACGGGGATCGAACTCTGGATCTCTAGCATAGAAGTCCAACAGTCTACCACTGAGCCACCGCGCTCCCTTCGCAGTTACACAATCAGTTAAAATGGGCGCATCCAAACGTGTCAATATACAGGCATTCCTGCAACACTATTTGCAAATCCAAACAATATTTAGCCTAAGAATCCCACTTTTGGCCACTTCGGTCCGTTTCTTCTACTTCAGCTATCTTCCAACCCGAAGGCTGGCCTTCGGGTTGGAAGATGGTTGAAGAAGAAGAAACGGACAGTACAGTGACCACACAGCGGCATATTCATCTACACGAGAGACTATAGCGAGTCATGGTACATTTACCAATATACGATTGTAACCTTTCTCATACTGAGTCGAACCATGGTAGCATTGTAAATTTGTGCCTCTCCACTTTTATTGAGCTTCCGCCGCCCCTACCAGTACGCATATTGCTACTTGGTATACACGGGAGGTAGTCATCACCTGTACGGCAGCTGTAGTATCGTATCAATTGAGAAGAAGATTCGGTTCGAGATTCGATTCAGTTTCGAGCCGTTCGCCTAATTCGATTCAAGCGAGAAACCATGATTCACCGGACATAACTTGGAGTAGATTCAGTGGCATCAACAGTGCAAGGTTCTTCAGTTTTCTGCTATATGATCGACTAATACGCGAACGCTATGTCCCAAGTCACTGCGACCTACCAGTCTGTTCGTTCTCAGTACCTCGCGCAAACTATCAATTTCTAACGACTCCCAGACCAATAACTGTTCCATTCAACAATCGTCTTATTGAACGTGTTGATTAAATATCTTCCGCTCTCGGAGATCACGTTGGTGGTCAATGAATTACAAAGAATAAACACTTTTCCAGACAGACATTTTATTCAATCTTCTGCAAAAAATATAACATCATGTCGTGGATGTAGATCCTGTTTGGATCTTTATGGGTGGAATATCATCAATCTGACTATCATTAGCATTCAATATATCTTTTTTTTAAGAATTTGTTTTCAAGATAGCTTCACGTGCGGAGAAAAAAAAAAACTAACCACAGTTCTTATTATTAGTATTTATATTTATCTTATCTTTATTCTTGGGGAGCGCGGTGGCTCAGTAGTAGAGTGTTGGACTTCAATGCTCGAGGTCCTGAGTTTGATCCCCGTCCGGGAGGACCGGCTTTGTGCAATTTGGGCAAGGCACTTTATCCCGGTTTCCTACATGGGGGCACGATGACGCCATGTACTAAGGCGTACTGCACGTCGATGGTGCTCAATGTTTTCAGCCGCTGAAACCCTGCTCGCTCGGAGCTTGAACAGAGTTAGGGTATTGAGGAACTGACAGCTGCTCGTCGATGCTCGGTGGTTCTCTCAGGGTGCTCCGGCTTCCCGTTCTCGCAAAACTGTCACAGTCACGAATAGCCATTGTGCATAAGTACGTGACCTTAAACTTTAACACCAATAAATAAATAAATGAATATTTTTATTTTTTATTGTACTGCTACACCATCATGATCAAATGTATATTAAGATTAATATTACACATTAAGTTGGTCAGGAAAAAAGAGAAAAAAAAATCATATTTTTACATAAGGTGGTACTGAAAAACTTTCAACTTAGCTCCACGTGATGGTATCGACCTGGGACTGCCAAACGCCCTTTTTAAAGACCGTGAGAAACAAAGTGTGCAACGTTGTTTATGCATTTTGTGTTGTCACTTGTTAATATATATTTGACTCTTGGTGTATCAGTCATGCTGTTGAAATACTGATTGTTGTTTTGGATGTTTTGCAGTTGGCACCCGCACACTTCTGTCAGCATTGAGCAGTGGGGGAGGAAGTGTGTCTCATCGTCTAATATACGAATATTACATGACTCAATTCTGCAAACTAAAATTCACTGGAAACCTTCGAGAATGACCTTTTTTTCAAATTTTTCAAAAAATGAAAAAAATTAGTTATTCAAGAATTTTTTTTGGTAAGTGTCGTCTGCTGTTCATGTTAGGTAAAGGGTTAAACAAACAAACAAACATAGCCTACAAACAAACAAAAAGACAAGCAAACATATCCTACCAGCCTTATTCACAAAAATCGACATGCTTCTTCAATTTTTTCCTCCTGAGCCCAACTTATGACTCGGGAGACTACTAATATAAGCATTAAGCTTTCTGTTGAATCATTTTGCTTCATTTACTCATATAAATGTATACTGCATCCATTATCTTAAAATCGTATCTGTATGTTTTTTTTGTTGTTATTGTTGTAAAATATATTGTATGCAATTGCAGTGTTTCTGTCAATATATATTGTTTAAACTAACTTATGACTCGCCATTAGAACGGTCTCGTCGAGGTCGTTTCAATGATGACTCATAAGCTATGTCCTAACAGAGATGGAAATGTTTAAGTATTGAAGAATTGTGTTTGCTAGTCCCTCTCTTGGTGGTGTTATGAATGAATGAATGAAACTCTGTGTGACGTATACATTTCGTTTAAACAATATCTATTCAAAAAGAAATCATCGTAGACCGACCCAAATCCGCAATTGAATCGTATACATTTGCAGAGCATAATTATGATGAACAATTTACATCAGTGCATGAGAGTTATGGGGCAAACCAGGGTAAAAAAAAATCGTCAGAGAAAGGGTCATGGATGATTGTAACCGTAATTGGCGAGAGGGAGTCAAATCAAAGAGGTCTTTGGGTGGCCTGCGTGATAAAGAGAAGCCAGGTTTTGAAGAGTACCTTGATGGCACCTTTGGGGTCACTGTTGTTCAAGCTGAGGGCGCGATCCCTGGAGCTGAGGGGAAAAATTGGGAAAGACGGTGAAAGGGAGTGCCAGATGTGTAACTTGGGCATGGTGGAGACCCTAGAACACTTTCTTGTAGAATGCCCAAAATAGCAGTCTAAAAGAATGAGATTCACTGGGAGTATATGGGGAAGTGGGATGGGAGAATGAAGGACATGTGGTTAGGGGGAGACTCAAAGGAGAGGGTTAATATGCTAATCGGAGAGATTGGGAAGAATGGGGCAGGGGATGTCATCAAGCAGTTCGTCTCCGGGTGTTAGTTTAGTTTAAACAATATTTATTCAGAACTGAACATGATATAATACATACAAAAGACTGATAATGTTACATTAACTGTACAGAATTTATAATAAAATGTATGCAGTACAGCAAGACATGTAGAAGTAGATGACAATATCAAGTGAGAGGATTCGGCAGAAAGCTCTTAGCTTATATAAGCCGTCTCCTAGAACATTTCTAAATTACAAAGTATATAGGTGGTTGTTAAAACTGAGTAAAATATTGTTTGAACTCATTGTCGTTGTTGGATAGAAAGAGAAAAGTGTCAGAACTAGGGAAAAAAGAGGGAAAAATGAAGAAACAAGAAGAAAAGCACAAGAGAAGAAGAAAAAAATTAAACGAACAAAAAAGAAAAAAAAAAGTCAAGAAAGGAAAAACAAATAGACTAATGGAAACAAAGACGCAGAATAATCTGCAGATGAAACCAACTTGAAAGCAGTATTAATACCAGAAGCGATCACATGAGTGTAGTCTATGACTCTATTGATGAACAGTACCATCGTCGCAAACAGACAAGAGACGAGTCAAGAGTCCGCGCCTGGACTGTTCTCACCACTCTTCCAGCTCAGAGGAGTTAAAAATTAATTTCAACAGGATACTGTTGGTACGGAGAGACAGTGCAGGGGCGGACTCCGGGCAGTCCGCGGTATACTTCCCCAGGAAGGTTAGTGTCAAAAATGTTATTGTGATGTATTTACTGGTGCATATACACCTGTCGATATACCATAATGAAACAAGTCTACATATATACTGCAACTCAGTGAAAGCGCCCACTTTGTATGATATATTCTTGCACGACTCTGAACACAAGATAGTTGTCAGTGATGCTCAAATGCTCAGACCCATACAGGAGCATAGAAAGATCAAAGGTAAACGGCAATGTATTAATTGTTAGATTACGTACATCTGTATAGTTTGTACAGTACAGAAGAAAGTGTTCAGTCGTTTCTATGCCACCACACAGACACAGAGGTGAAGACGAGAGGTGATTATCATACAGATGGGCGTTAACACCGCTACAGTGCAGACGCAACCTACAATGATAAATTTGAGCTGCTCGAGATTTGGCCCCGGCATAGAATGTGGGCGGACGTTGATTCCCGCCATTTAGGAACCTTCTGAAATTTATGATGGAACAGTTTTCCCTAACCGAGACGGGCAACATATTCCATTGTTTGGTAACATCTGGAAGAAACGAAGACTGGTACAAACTAGTATGACAAAACGGAACTCGGTGGGTTTTATTTGATCGAGTATTGTGGTGAAGACTGATGGACGAAGTAACTGGCGGTACTTTGTTTGAAAGGTATGGAGGAACAAGTTTATGATACATCTTGAAGAATTGAAGTAGCTTGTGCTTTCGGCGCCTTTCCTGCAGTGAATCCCATCGAGTTTCCGCGTAGAGTAAACTTTTACTGGCACTAGTTGTAGCACCAGTAACAATTCTCGCTGCAGCTACTTGAATTTTTTCTAGATTCGCAGCCTGTGTACTTGAACAGTTGTCCCAAACACAGTCTGCATATTCCAGGAGGGGCCTAATAAATGCGAAGTATATCTTTTCTAAGACCTTGCGATCAAGAGTGAACTTGTGAGCTCTCAACATGTCTATACGAGTCCAAGCCTTGGCACAGATATGATCAAAATGCTCGTTCCAAGTACAGGATTTATTTAGGGTCACACCCAAATGCTTGTGAGTAGTTACTTCGGTAATTCGAGTTCCACTTAGATATAAAGGTGGGTGCGTAGGAGCAATGATCTTACGCGAAATTAACATAGTCTCTGTTTTTTGAGGATTAAACTCAATCAACCATGATTTGGCCCAATGTTCTATCTTGGCCAAATCATGGTTGATTAATGCTGCAGCTTGGCCGGGGTTCTCTACAATGAGATAAAGAGATGTATCATCAGCAAATAGCCGTATACTACTCTGTAAGTTTTCGGTAATGTCGTTGATGTATATTAAAAATAACAGCGGACCTAGAATGGATCCTTGTGGAACTCCAGAAGTTACTGGTCTCCAAGGAGATGCCTCGGAGGCTATCAAAACCCGTTGAGACCTATTCGAAAGATAAGACTTTAGGAAGGAAAGCAAGTCGCCTGTTATTCCTATCTTTTCTAGCTTGTGGATAAGACCAGTGTGCCAAACCTTATCAAATGCCTTACTCACGTCACAAAAAACAACCCTAACTTCTTTCCCTTCATCAAGAGCATGACAGAATTCATCATAGATGTCTGTCAGTTGTAAAACCGTTGAATCACCAGGGGTAAAACCAGATTGGAACTGACTAAGGATATTATTATCGCAAATGAAACGCCATAACCGCTTGAACACACATTTTTCGAATAGTTTCCCAACACAACTAATCAGCGATATCGGGCGATAATTGGTAACTAAGTTAGAAGGATTCTTTTTTAAAATTGGCGTCACGTTGGCTTTTTTCCATAAGGCTGGGAAATAGTTGTTACTCAGAAGTATGTTAAAAATGACTGTAAGTGGTTCGCACAGAGAGCGACGACATTCCTTTAGTAGTCGGGGACTTACAAGGTCAGGACCGGATGCTTTCGATGCCTTGATACTCTTGATTGCTTCAAAGACCTCACTACTGTGTAATATTATTCCGTCGAGGGACTGGTGCGCATGGAAGGGATAATTTGGCAAAGAAGTATTAGTGTCATCCAAGGAAGAAATAGAACAAAAGTATTCGTTGAGGATTTCTGCCTTTTCATGGTCAGTGGAGTATAATTTATTCAAATGGGTGATAGTAGGGATTCCCGATGTATTATTAAAAATAAATGTTTTCAGGGTTTTCCACCACTCAGAAGAGGGTGTCTCAGGGCAACCTAATTTTGCTTGAACTTTTGATGTGTAGGTTGCTTTTGCCTTCCTGACCGATGCGACAACTTCATTTCGTTTACATTTGTATTTCGCCCAGTCACGAAGTAGGCCTGTGCGCTTTGCTGTCCGGTACAATCGTTTTCTTTGTCTTAGTAACAGCCGTATTTGATTATGCATCCATTTGGGCTGATTGGTCCTAGAAGTTATGATTTTGTTGGGAATGAAAGTAGATGCAGTGTCGAGTAGTTGATCGGTGAATTTAGAAACTAGGGTATCAGGGCATAAAATATCAAGTAGGTTTTCCCAATTTAAATTTTTGTACGCTGTGTTAAGCTCCTCGTAATTCCCTTCTGCATACAACCATATGCGTCTCTTAAATTTATGAGATCGGGGTTTTGTGAACTGGACATCGATAGAGATCGGACAGTGATAGCGAGTCATGTCAGGTATAATTGGCTCAAGAACTTCGCATCCTACAACGTGGACAGTACTACTGACAGCAAAAAGATCGAGGAGTGTAGCAGATGATTCGGTGAGGCACGTTGGTCCAATCACTAGCTGTCTAAGATTACAGTAGTTACAAACTTCATGGAAATGACCCCTTGGGGAGCCCATTTGATTCTCGTTGAAGTCACCAGTAATAACTAGGTCAGGGATCAAGGTATCTTTCGCTCTATCAATTGATTCTGTAATATAATCCCAAGCATCTTGGGAACTATTGGGCGGGCGGTAAAATACCCCGAGCAATAGGGACTTGTGGTGTTTCGTGAACACTTCGACCCATAGACATTCGATGCCATTCACCTCAAGATCGCTTCTCCGCCGAAAGCACAAGCCATTCTTCACATAGACAGCAACGCCACCTCCTCTTGTCATGCGGTCAAACCGCAGGGGTTCCTGGAATCCGTGAATCATAATGTCAGACGTCAAATCAGTGCTTTGTAGCCAGGTCTCCGTGAGAGCTAATACATCATAGGATAGTGATTCATATTGCATAACGTCTAATTTGGGCTTTAGGCTTTGGATATTCAAATGGAAAATTTTTAATGTATTTAGGGTATTTTCAGTGGACAAAGAGTCTGGTCCTGGGTTTGATTCTATGTCTCCTGACATGAGCAGAATCATCTCTCTGACCAAGGTTAAAAAGGCTGCAGAATACCAAGTAGGGAAAGCAGTCAAAGCGTATCCTATGCCAGTTTGAAGTGGCGGTGTAAGTAGGATCGTATCATTTTTGTGAACAAATTGAGGTTTTTGGACTTTCGCACAATTATCAGGTTTTTTCGGACAATCTGAGATAACTTGTTTTGACAAGAGATGAAACAATGCTGTCATGACAGTAAAGCTTTTCAGTAAGTCAATACCGATATACCTCATATATACATATGTCAGGACGCACAGGGACTGTTGCTTTTGTAATTTATGTTTTAGTCCACAAACATAAACTACGGTATTGAATGTACCAATTCGGGCACGGTACGAGTCAAGGCTACACATCATGTGATCGGTGGATGGTAAAATAAGCAGGGAGCCCGAGCGTTAGTAGCATTCAATAGCAGAAATGTTCTGTACTGGTAAGAGCTGAAATCAAGTTGGTCTTTGTGGGAAAATGGTTTCATAGTTAGGGAAATAGAAAAACAAAAATCAAGCGAACAAAAGGAAAATATGATACAATGTAATATCATAATGGAGTTTTTATCAAGTTATGATGGAGCGAGTTGCTTATTAAAAGTCGAACGCCATGGATTGTTAGGTGGATCTTACAGTTAAGTGAGTTTGATTACTGGGCCTTCATTAAATTCCGGACGTGAGTCGGTCAGAAGATGATAAGTGAAGGAACATGATATTCAAATGGGACATTGTGCAACGTCGAGCACATCTTGACCCTCTCCGATGTTGAGCAACGTTATTGGGACGCAGAACATCAATTAAGGGCTACTCTTGGCTGTACAAAATTCAAATTGAGGGTCACACTCGACTGAACCGAATTCATCAGGTTAATGTATCACTTGCAAACTCAATGGAACATTAAAAGTTGAGAGAGAAGAAACAGCGAGGAAGCTCTTCAGTCACGAAAAATGGCGAAAATAAACGGAAGGACTGCCTGAAAGGTTGAAGTGATACAAGACAAGTGGGATCAACCCCGTATCGTACCATAAGATTAATCCGTCTTGCAACAGATGAGATTTCACGTGAAGAAAAAGAAGAAAAAAAGAAGAAATTAACAATAATAATAATAATAATAATAATAATAATAATAATAATAATAATAATAATAATAATAATAATAATAACAATAATAATAATAATAATTATTATTATTATTATTATCATTACCACTACCATCATCATCATCATCATCACTACCACCACTACCATCATCACCATTACCCTTATTACAATAATAATAACAACAATAATAGCAATTACACGCAGGGATAGCAGTTTTGTCGCTTGCAAGAAGAAATTAACAATAATAATAATAATAATAATAATAATAATAATAATAATAATAATAATAATAATTCACCAGTATTCTGGTGTTCGGGTGTTGGGAGGATAGGAGAAGCATGGGAATAGGGAGGCAGTTGGGAGTACAGGGGTAACCAAGGCCTTCTCGTCCGAGAACCGCGACAAATCAGCGGCTGGCCAAAGTGTTATTATTATTAGTCCCTCTGTTGGTGGTGTCATGAATGAATGAATGAAACACTGTGTGACGTATACATTTCGTTTAAACAATATTTATTCAAAATGAAATCATCGTAGACCAACCCAAATCCGCAATTGAATCGTGTACATTTGCAGAGCATAATTATGATGAACAATTTACATCAGTGCATGAGAGTTACGGAACACTGCGTGGAAATAGCATAGCCTCAGCTGAGCGCTGTCTTCCTGCCATTCCCGTTTTAAAACTAATGACATCAAAGGTATAAGCAATTTGCATCTTTGCTAAGTCTTTAACCCTCTGCACAGAGATGTCAAAATGACAAAGCTTTCAGCAGCAAATATTTCACATAACGCCGTTTGGTATTTAACCAAATATACCTTGTTTGATAGAGCTCAATGAGCTCTGTCAAAGAAGATATAATTGGTTAAATTCATGATTAACCAAGAGAAAAACAGAGTGATTGGAGAAACTTCTGATGCATTACCAGTCTGCTGGAGGTTAAGGAAGCAATTTTGTCATTTAACAAGGATAAAGGAAGAAAAAGTACTGCGACAGTCATCTATTGGGATGTTCTCAAAACGTTGAAAAACTAAAATTCACACCAAAGTAATTTTGTTTTGATAAAAATTATAGTTTATATCTAATTAGTGGTCAATCGTGAGATGTTTCTGCGTTCAGAGATCTATCAGAGATACAGTCGGTGGGTTTTCTGTGTTCGGTGAACAGAGTTTACTGAGCACGTGGACTGTGGATTGCAACTAAATCACCAATACCAATTTTCTGAAGATAATCAGAGACAAAAAATGGGGAGCAAACAAAGATACGCTTCTCAAACTTTACAAACCATTCGCACGTCAGAGAGAATTACACAACAGACACCAATGGGTATTCCCCACGGTTATAGACCCTTCCCGCAAAATACCCGATCCTAATTAGATATGAACTATAGCCTTAAGCCTATTGTTCTCTTGTGTAAACACATCGGTACAAATTTCAATTTTTCGACGTTTTGAGATACAGCCCATCTATCTTACATTGTTCTGTTCCTCTGTTGTATTCAAAATGATGAAGTCCTTAGCACATAATGACATAAACAATTTTGATAAAAAAGGTGTACCGTTACATAAGTTAATTTTCTTTGTCACCTATTCTTGGTAAATCATCATTGTAATTGTGCTGACAGGACACAGTATGCGCACTGTCACCCTTAATCATTTGAACCGAAGAGTCCGCTTTTTCCGACCAGGAACACGATACGTCATAATTTCATAAAGTAGGGTGGGTGCTTAGTGAATGTGTGGAGTAGACAAATCAATATTTTCAACGTGCAGCTCGAAGGCTGCACGTTGAAACTATTAATTGGTTTACCCCCAAATACTGAATATGGACTCTTCCAATTGCTGCCACTGAATTGACATGGAAGATACCACCAGGGTTCTAAAGGTTAACCCTTTACCAAAAGCACACTATAGCAAAATGCGTTATTTTAATCATCTTTTTTCAAATTTTTCACAAAATTTCAGCAAAACCGTATTATGAGATCCCACACTGGGAGGAGCTCTACAAGCTTGTTCCAGCGGTTGTGTCTCAAAACGTTGAAAGAAATGAAAATCTGTACCGGTGTGTTTACACAAGAGAACAACAGGCTTAAGGCTGTAGTCTGGACGTTGGGGCAAACCGGGGTAAAAAAAAACGTCACAGAAAGGGTCATGGAGGATTGTAACCGTAATTGGCGAGAGGGGGTCAAATCAAATAGGTCTTTGGGTGGCCTGCGTGATAAAGAGAAGCCAGGTTTTGAAGAGTACCTTGATGGCACCTTTGGGGAGTCACTGTTGTTCAAGATGAGGTCGCGATCCCTGAAGCTGAGGGGTAAAATTGGGAAAGACAGTGAAAGGGAGTGTCAGATGTGTAATTTAGGCATGGTGGAGACCCTAGAACACTTTCTTCTAGAATGTCCAGAGTACCAGTCTAAAAGAATAAGATTCACTGGGAGTATAATGGAGAAGTGGGATGGGAGAATGAAGGACATGTGGCTGGGGGAGTGACTCAAAGGAGAGGGTTAATATGCTAATCGGAGAGATTGGGAAGAATGGGGCAAGGAATGTCATCAAGCAGTTCGTCTACGAGTGTTGGGAGGAGAGGAGAGGAGAAGCATGGGAATAGGGAGGCAGCTGGGAGTACAGGGGTAACCAAGGCCTTCTCGTCCGAGAACCGCGACAAATCAGCGGCTGGCCAAAGTGTTATTATTATTAGTCTTCATCTAATTAGAATCGGGTATTTTACGGGAAGGGTCTATAACCATGTGGAATAACCTTGGGTGTCTGTTGTGTAATTCTCACTGACGTTGGAATGGTTTGTAAAGCTCGAGAAGCGCGTCTTTGTTTGCTCCCCAATTTTTACCTGTGATTATCTTCAGAAAATTGATATTGATACCAATGACTTGTACGTATATACAGTACGTGGAAAGCATATTGTCACAAAATCACCTGCAGAGTGAGGATTCTACGCAAGCAATAATTGCAAATTTGTTGCAAAGCATAACAAGCACAAGCAAAGTTTCAGCCAATGGACCTCCGGGTTATACCCGAAGGTCCATTGGCTGAAACATTGCTTGTATTTTTTGTCCACTTGTACAGAATTTGAAAGCGATACTTTGGGTGATAACTCTACTCGCCGGGTGATTTAGTTACAATCCACTTTCCACGTACTCAGTAAACTCTGTTCAGCAAACACAAAAACCCCACCAACTGTACCTGTGAACGCAGAAACATCTCAGGAGTGAACACTAATTAGATATAAACTACAATTATTATCAAAACAAACTTACCGAGGTGTGAATTTTAGTTTTTCGACGTAACAATACTTTGGCCGGCAGCTGATTTGTCGCGATTCTCGTATGAGAAGACCTTGGCTACCCCTTGGTTACCCCTGTTCTACCAACTGCCTCCCTATTTCCACGCTTCTTCTCTCCTCCCAACACTCTGAGACGAACTGCTTGATGACATCCCTTGCCCATTCTTCCCAATCTCTCCGATTAGCATATTAACCCTCTCCTTAGAGTCTCCCCCTAACCACATGTCCTTCATTCTCTCATCCCACTTCCCCATTATACTCCTCGCCGCGAATCTTGTTCATTTAGACTGGTATTTTGGGCATTCTAGAAGAAAGTGTCCCAGGGTCTCCACCACGCCCAAATTACACATCTGGCACTCCCTTTCACTGTTTTTCCCAATTTTTCCCTTCAGCTCCAGGGACCGCGATCTCAGCTCCCCCTCCTCCCCCAAGGTGCCATCAAGGTACTCTTCAAAACCAGGCTTCTCTTTATCACGCAGGCCACCCAAAGATCTCTTTGTTTTGACCCCCTCTCGCCAATTACGGTTACAATCCTCCATGACCCTTTCTCTGACGATCTTTTTACTCTGGTATGCCCCCAACGTCTAGGTCCGAGATCTCCAATGAGTAGGTCTCTACTAGCTCCCTCACTTGGACCATCCACCCCGTCTTGATATTTGAGTTGAAAGTTCTCAGGAACATTACTTTTGAGAACACACCGATTGCACCCGTTTGTCAATTCAGGAGTATAAATTTATTGCTAGTGGTGCAGTTGAGGGGAAGGGGCCAGTGGCGGCGCTATCATGAAGTTCGTCAAAAATTTAAGAGTTCTACTGAAACTCTGTATCATTTACTGCGATAGCAGTGTCGTTTTTGATCACATAGAGGTGGTCGACGAGTAACATAAACCAGTAGGTCGATATTTCATACATAAATATTGCAAAATCAAGACCGAACGAATCAAGAAAGACAGATGATTCGACGATGCCGCTGTATTGTAGGAAGGAAATGGAAAACATCTTTCGACCCTGTCTCGATCCGATGGATTTTTTTTTCAAACCACAATAGAAAAGAAAACAGATTGGTATGAGTTAAAGTTCAGTGAAGCGAACAACAATGTGCAGGCGTTTAGCCAGGAATTTATAATAGGGATGCCCTAGACAGTTTTTTTATTTATGGAATTATTAGCTCTACTTTGACGTAAGTCAAATTTGAGCTTCTGCCATGGCCAGTCGACCGTCGCCCTTCTGTCCGGGCCAACATTGGGGGTTTAGGGAATATTATTATTAGGGGCTACCTCCAAATTAAGGTAGTGTTAGTGTTAGGAGTGGGGTGGGGTGGGGTTAGGGTTAGGGGTAGCCCCAGAGTAGAGCTTAAGGTTGGGAGAGGGTTAGGTCCCAGTGGGGTTAGAGTTGGGGTCGGGGGTGGGAGTTTTAATTTTAGTAGCCCCTAAACCGAAAAATAGCTCCTAATTCTATTGGTTTGGCTAGGGTGGGTTGGGTCAGGGGTGGGGGTGGGGTGGCGTTAGGGGTAGGGGTAGCCCCACAGTAGGACTTAAAGTTGGGGGTAGGTCCCGGGGGTGGGTGGGGGTTAGGGTCAGGGGTGGGCTTTTAGGGTTTAGGGTCAGGGTGGGGTAGGGTTAGGGTTAGGGTATGGTTTTTGAGTGGAGGGGTGGGGTTAGGTTAAATATAAGTTCTAGGGTGGAGCGGTGGGGTTCTGGGTAAAATAAGATTTTGGACTTACAAAATGTTTTTTTGGTAGCCCATAAACCCGAAATGTTGGAGCATCCGTCGGGCCGGGCCAACATTGGGGGTTTAGGGGATATTATTATTAGGAGCTACCTCCAAATTAAGGTAGTGTTAGGGTTAGGAGTGGGGTGGGGTTAGGGTTAGGGGTAGCCCAAGAGTAGGTCTTAATGTTGGGGAGTGTTAGGCCCGGGGGGTTAGGGTTGGGGTCAGGGGTGGGGTTTTAGTTTTAGTAGACCCTAAACCGAAAAATAGCTCCTAATCCTATTGGTTTGGCTAGGGTGGGGTTGGGTCAGGGGTGGGGTGGGGTAGGGTAGGGTTAGGGTTAGGGGTAACCCCAGAGTAGGGCTTAAGGTTGGGGGTGTTAGGTCCCGGGGGTGGGTGGGGTTAGGGTCTGGGGTGAGCTTTTAGGGTTTAGGGTCAGGTTGGGGTAGGTTAGGGTTAGGGTGTGGTTTTTGGGTGGAGGGGTGGGGTTAGGGTTAAATATAAGTTCCAGGGTGGAGGGAGTGGGGTTCTGGGTAAAATAAGGTTTTGGACATACAAAATGTTTTTTTTGGTAGCCCATAAACCCGAAATGTTGAAGCGTCCGTCTGCCCGTCTGTCTGTCCGTCAACAATTAAATACGGCTCGGGCTAGAGGCCGTATTTATGAACCGATCTTTACGAAACTTCTTGGGTACCTTTGTTATGACCGTGGGACGAGAACGAGTGTTTTGGGGTCCGATCCGAAATTCAAGTTGGCCGATGGCAGCCATTTTGTACAAAATTAGGTGCAATCAGATTTTTGCGCAGAACTTCCATATGAAAGCTCTGATTTGAATAATGTTTTGTGTGAATGTTTAGTACCATGGGGAATACATCACATATAATACAGGTTTTTTTTCTCGTGCATAAATTATGCTAATTAGACTAACTATGATCAATTTAGTGTTACTTTCAGCAGTGTAACTGCAAATGCCAATACGGCTCGGGCTAGAGGCCGTATTTATGAACCGCACTTTACGAAACTTCGTGGGTACATTTGGTGTCACCGTGGGACGAGAACGAGTGTTTTGGGGTCCGGTCCGAAATTCAAGATGGCCGATGGCAGCCATTTTGAACAAAATTAGGTGCAATCAGATTTTTGCGCAGCACATCCATATGAAAGCGCTGATCTGAATAATTTTTTTTGTGTGAATGTTTAGTACCATGGGATACATCACATATAAAACGGGTTTTTTTCTCGTACAGAAATTATGCAAATTAGATAAACTTTGATTTTTTCAGTGCTACTTACACACAGTAAGTACACATGTCAATACGGCTCGGGCTAGAGTCTGTATTTATGAACCGATCTTCACGAAACAGCTTGGGTACCTTTGTTATCACTTTGAGACGAGAACGAGTGTTTCTGGGTGCAGTCCAAAATTCAAGATGGCTGCCAGTGGCCACTTTGTACCGAAATTAGGTCTAATCAGTTTTTTGTACACGACTTCTATACGGCTCAGGCTAGAGGCCGTACTTATGAACCGATCTTTACGAAACTTCTTGAGTACCTTTGTTGTCACCGTGGGATGAGAACGAGTGTTTTGGGGTGTGGTCCGAAATTCAAGATGGCCACCAGCAGCCATTTTGTACCAAAATTAGAGCAATCAGTTTTTTGTACAGAACTTCTGTATGAAAGTTCTGATTTGAATAAATTTGTGTATGAATGTTTAGTAACATGGAATGCATCACATATAGTACAGGTTTTTTTCTCGTGCAGAAATTATGCAAATTAGAATAATTTTGATTTATTCAGTGCTACCTGTACACAGTAAGTGCACACGTCAATACGTCTCAGGCTAGAGGCTGTATTTATGAACCGATCTTCACGAAACTTCTTGGGTGCCTTTGTCATCACATTGGGACGAGAGCGAGTGTTTCTGGGTGCGGTCCGAAATTCAAGATGACTGCCAGTGGCCATTTTGTACCGAAATTAGGTCCAATCAGTTTTTTTGTCACAACTTCTATACGGCTCGTATTTATGAACTGATCTTCCCGAAGCTTCTTGGGTACCTTTGTTATCACCTTTGGACAGGAACGTGTGTGTTTTGGAGTGCCTTTGTTATCACTATGCTACGAGAACAAATATTTTGGGGTTCAGTCAGACCCACTCTGGGACTCAAAGATTTCTTTTCTAGTTTAGCATTTGACTGTCACCCACCTTTACAATACTTTACCTATACATTTGTTACAAGCTACGGTCAGTATTTATGTACAGACCGTTACAATACTTTATATATACCTTTGTTAACAGGTCATTACCTAGATGTTTGTCATTGCTGTGTCGCATACTATACATGTACATGTCTTAACAAGTTGAGCTACAGTGTCATTGACACTTTCATTTATTATTTTTTGGTGGGGTGGGTGCAAACATGATATTTGGAAGGTCGTTGTGAGGGGGTGGAGGCAGGAGGTTTTCTTAACTAGAACCCCTGGCTGCTACCCCCTTCTCCCATTTCTCTTGAAGGGGAGTGGGAGGAAGGGTAACTGCCAAAATGTCTAGTTGAGACTAGGCCTACCCTCAAGAAAATTAGTGCAAAATACAGTGCTCGCATAGCGGAATTCCAATAGAGTATGTATTCCTATATTAAAGACCATTTATAGAGTATGTATTCCTAGATTAAAGACCATTTTGCGGCTGTATATGTCATGTGAAAGTTCAAAGTTGCATTGGGCCAATGTTTTTTTTGCGGGGGGGGGGGGACGAATATAGCCACGAGGACTGTTTCGTTAGACGATAGCGTTGTAGGAAACCTCCTCACCGGTAATTCAGTGAGTACTCTGCTACCATGGACACTTGTTGGTTGATGGTAAATATACAAGTGATTGCTAGAGTTTCGGAAGTAGCATTACAGAAGAGCAAGACGGCAAAACTAATACACGAGAGTTTGTCCATCGAGAGCCATATCGCTTACTGACTTCCTCAAGGTGTTGTTTGCAATGCTTTAGCACTTTGATGCGCTTGATGCAGTCAAGGGATGATGATATATCGTTTTCGTCGTTGGGACAAGGAGAAGCGATAGCAGAATGTGCAGCGAACTCGCGAAATAAGGAAAAACTTGGTGGCCCATTTGTTATAGCATTGCATGGGCATGTCCGCTTTGTCCTTGTTAAATATACCTAATCACGATCGTCTACGTGGGGGATGGTGGGGGGGGGGGGGGGGGGGGTGATAATGCTGTGTACTAAGGCGTATTGCACGTCTTTGGTTCACTTGCTGTCAACAGCTGCTAACTCTGCCTGTTCCTGGTCAGAAAGTTAAAGAGTCTGACAGCTGCTCGCCACTACTCGGCGGTTCTCTTCGGATAATCCGGCTTCCTCCACTTGTAAAATTGTCCGGCGGCACGATGTGACCCTGGCTGTTTAATGTGTGGTTAAATCCCAATAAACATAAAGGCGAACAAACAAACAAACATAACAGTCAACGTTGAAGGTCACAAATCCCGTCTCTGACACAAAATTATTTTGTCTCAGCTGCAACTCAGAAACAAAATACGACACAAACGAAAACAAACGGAAATAACATCTCAGCTTTAACCCTTTACACAACGTAACTGCGATATTCCACAAGCGCTATTCATAGAAATCGACATTAACATTTTATAATCTTTCAGGTTTTGTCTCAAAAACATAGTTTATCCACTCATTGGGACGAGCTAAACGAGCTCTTCCAATGAGGTGTCATAAGCTATATTTTTTAGACCAAAAATGAAAAATGTTTAGTCATTCAAGATTTTTTTTTTGCAAGTGTCTTCTGCTGTTCGAGATGGGTAGAAAGTTAATGTTCACAAATTTTTCAAAAGTAGAGATTCTATCGTGCAGCGGGGAGGAAAGCGGGCAGAGAATTTCGACCGGATCTCGTCCCAGTATTTATATATTTATTTATTTATTGATGTTTAAGGTCACATATTTATGCACAATGGCTAATCATGACCGTGACAGTTTTACGGGTGGAGGAAGTCGGAGTACCCGGAGAGAACCACCGAGCAACGACGAGCAGCTGCCAGCTCCCCAACATCGTAACTCCGCACTGCAGCACAGGCAGGGTTAGATTGGTTGAAGACATGCGTACCATCGACGTGCAGTACGCCTTAGTACACGGCGTCATCGTGCCCCCACGCGGACAGCGAAGATGAAGTGTCTTGCCCAAGGACACAACGCGGTTGCCGCAGGTGGGATTCGAACCGAGGACCTCTCGGCTTTCAGCCTGCACCTCTACCAACTGAGACACCGCGCTCCCTCTCGTCCCAGTACTCTATTGTGTTTGCTTTTGTGACCGTATTAGAGTGGATACAATAAGAATCAATTCTCCTCAGCTTTTCACAACCTGGGCCGCCATTGTCAATGTCGTCAGTTGACGATAAACTTTAAATCAGATCTGTAACTCAGAAACCAACCGAGATACCCTCACCATTCTTCAAAGAAGTGTGCGTTGAGGTCAAGGTGAATGTGGGCTCCTCATAATATCCTGGTGCACTCGTTCCTTTAAGAGGGCAATACGCCTCGAATTTGAAAAAAAAAACACAACTGAGTTGACGATCTGACGAAACTACAACTTTCATGGTGCAAAAAAACTCTTCTGCTTTATTCATCATTTTTATGGAAGCACCCTCTTCGAGTAAATAAATTAACTTGAAGGCGTTAATTCACAGATGGTTTTTTTTTTTCGAAAAAAGGCATGCAGTCCTCATAAATGTCCATCTATTTACCGATCATTCGTGTAAATTTCTGGATCGCATAAACTGCAAAGTCATTTTCAAAATTCGTCGCTACTTGTTTTCTCAAAAGGGCAAAAGTGAAGTTTGAGAACACATGATCTCCATGCAGCGAAAACGTCCATACAATTTGATTTGGGGTTGTTTTTGACGATACGTGTGGTGTAGAAGCATTACTTTGCTTTATTCAATATAATACAAAGCTGTTGATGCAATAAAGCTAATTATTCAGAAAATTCTATTCACAACTGTTGCTCGTGGCGGTCATTCATTCAGGTAGGAAAAATCATTTCCACATTGTATTCAGAAATTATGACACGCTGCGCTGTTTATTTGTTGGAAAATCCTCCGATCATGTTCGAACAACTCCTTTTATCTCTTCGCAATGTCGTATCTTCTGAAAATTCCTCTGCGTTTATAAAGTTTTATTTTTTTCAGATTTAAGTAACGATGCGTTGCTCCTGATGTTTACACTTTGCATACAGTGTTTTTTTTCGTATGCTCATTTGTCACTTTAATTTGAAGGTCATACGCGAAGATTTAACAATGAATTTGTCATAAGCCATCATGTCTGAACTATAATTCACAAACTTGTCAAGGTTCAAACATCAGTCTTCACACAAATGTCGATGGGAGAGATGAGGTGTGTCACCAATAATTGTCAAATGCGAACCCATTGTGCCAAGTACGCACATGAAAAATAAAAATGAGTGTTCATGCTCAGAAAACATGTCCCGGGGATAACTCAAAAAGTATCGCATAGACACAACAGCTGGTACGACCATAAATTTCAGCCAGTGTCCTGGTTGGATACGACGAGAGGATGCTTGGTGCATATTAGTAGGTTCCGAACCTGAAGGGTCAGTGTTGTACATTAAGATTTACCGTTCGTGAGAAGTATGCTACACTCTATAATGAGTTGGGTTAAAAGATCCACTCTAATCAGCTGGGTTGAGTGAATATGAACCCAATTGGGTTCATATTCACTCAACCCAGTTGATTTGGCTTGATTTTTAATCCAAGTGATCTTAGTGTGTGGGTGTCATCCTGACTCGTGTTTAGCCATATACAACCACAATTCAGAATTCATTATTTTTTTCATCTTTTACCTACAAAACAGCTTATGACCTTTCGTCGAGCCTATTCCAACAAGGACCATATGAAAGCTGTTTTAGAAAGAAAACGGGTTATTGTTGTTCAGAAATGTTAATTGCAAGTATCGACCTTTCGGTGTGTTAGATAAAGAGTTAATTTCCATTCCATTCATTTTTTTCGTAAAAACCTTGTCAATTTTGTGTAGATTGCTACGTAAGTATTGAAATTTGTTCTGTACAGAAGCATCGGGCATCGATTGGTGGTCACAAACATCTCTTACTGGTGACGAAGAAATCCGGTGGTCCGATTGATTGGTCCACAACTTCATTTGATTGAGGGAGTGTTGCTGTACATGTCTTTGTATTTTCTCTTTCTTCTAGACAAGGAGAGGAATGGGGTAGAATCAGAAGTCCATTACAACAGTATTTTTCTCGTCCCAGTGCTGCCGCGCGATTCCTGAAAGCACAAAATACAGTTGGCGACGAGCTTCTACACATTATCCGCAAAAAAGGTTGTGTTTTGCAAGACTCTGTGGAAGAATTTATGAAATATACAGCCGAATGTGAGTTTCTTTAGAAATTGTGACTACAAGTAGGCACTATGCAGGGGCCGCGGAGCGGGGAAGGGGAGAACCCTTCAGCCTTCTCACTTTTTTAGCCAACAATGCACACAATATTTGAAAATGAGGAAGAAAATTACCTTATTTGCTTATCATTCTACTTGCTATTTTTAACGCTAAAGTACTTACTTTTGAGTAGGGAATTTTTCACGTCGGCAGCGGCGGGGTAGTACTTACCACCCTAAACGTGGCGTCTCAGAGTACACGGTATAATATTATATAGTAAATTGTTTGGACTAGGTGATTTTAGAGAATTAGGTGACTCCCGGGACCGGATTGGTGCCGGGAGTCCACTAATCTCCTAAAGTCACCCAGGTTTCTTTTAAATCACATTATTTACATAATTCGCTTCAAGAGGGTCCCATTATCCCCGTTTACACCCCCACCCCACCCCCCACACACACATATACTTTCAAAGTCGCTTCAAATCAGCAAATTATTGGATCGTGAACAAACAAAAGCTCATCTTAAGTGGCAATTTTGCTAACAGGAGGAAAAACTGGCGTAGAAATTGACAGTGATCGCGAAGCTATTTTGAAATTGGAGGTGCTGATTCCCATGCCCGAATTTGTGTGTGTGTGTGTGCATTTGTGTTGGGGTGGCTTTGCATATAGTTTGTTGTACGCACTGGTCTATGAAGAAGTTAATATGTATTACCCACAGGCGTCCGTGGGAATTTATCCAGAGAAGCGCAAACAAATATTCGGAACGCTGCAAGACAGGATATTCCATGAATATCTGAGAAATCTACGGCGAATTATAAGAAGCGTTAGCAAACTTTCAGCCCCTGGTGGTCCATGATCTCTAGACTTTCTAACGCTTCTTCTTTTTTCTCCTTACACACTGGTGTCAAGATATTTTACGAACAATTTTCTGCTTGAAATTTCATTATTTTGACATCAGGGCGCTGAGGGTTAAATATGTTGAATATTGTTTTGGCAGTGTTTTAGTGGTAATGGGTAAAACAAACAACCGCCCATTCTAACTCCTGTGCGATCGCCCATGGTCTCCTCACTCCAACAACAATTTGAGTCAGATTCAATTTCTATGATTTCATCCTTTCGTGAAGAGAAAAAAGAAACAAAACAATATCGAAGAATCACGCAACTGGTTTGAAATGTCCGCGAAAGATTGTAAAGAGCTGTATGCTGCCCTTCTTGCTACTGGAGTAGCAAAGGCTGCTCACAATTAATCAAACATTCCACCCACATGTTAACTCAAGTTAATGTTCTCACTCAAACTATAACGGAAGGCAAAGCCAAGCGTACAACAACACGTGAACAGCGGCAAGTAAACGGCACATCAGTTCATATGTGATTGCCAGTTTAGCCAAGCTTTCCAGACCACCAGTTTGATCATGCAAGGGCGCTCTAATGGGTTGTGTGTTTACTCACTTTTCGTAGAGTTTCCACGAGTTTCTGATGAGACGTGGTGTCCCTTTACTCACAAAAATATACAGATAGTATTCCATACCTTAGTTATCGATACTCCAGTCAGTAAGTACCACATTCGCACCAGTGGAGCTCTGTAGCGTAATCACAAAATAGTACGGATGTGGTGAGGCTTCATTCCGATAATGACAAAACAATTCGGCCAAATCAGGTCTGGATTGGGCAACATTTCTTTGCGTTGATCCGACGAAAATGAATGTTTATGGTACTTTTAGATTTAATCGTCTGGAATATGTCATTTGAAATACTGAAATATTCCAGACGAGTGGATCTAAACATTGACATTTGTATCACTGAAATATTCCAGACGAGTGAATCAAAACATTGACAATGGACTTCTTAAGCGCTAGACCGGTTCCGGGCCGTAACAGGGTGGAATTCTTTATAACATTTGGTGAAAGTTTAATTTAACTTGTCCTTATATCCCGATAAATTTTGTCTTTTTTTGGTCAGAATGCCTTGGACAAATAGCCATGGCAAAGGATGCACACAACATCCAAGGTATATGAGAGCGTGCAACATCCAGGGTATAAGCGCACACGAAACATCGGGGGTATATGGTTTAAACGAAAGCTTTCCGCTTTTGCTCGCCTCGAAATAAAAATCGAACCGAACAACCCGAAAATAGTCACAAATATCATCAGATTTCCGACAATTCAATCATAAAAATAAAATACAGCTCTTTAAACGATACTAGAACACATATGAACTCAGGGGACGATATCTCAATAAAATACTGTTTGTTCTTTTCCTTAACGACTCAAGGGACGTAACTCTGTCTTTTGTCTTCTGCGATTATAAAAACTAAAGAATTATCACGAATTTGGTCCAAGTGATTGTGTAGCTGAGAAATGAGTCCACAAATTCATTTCCACTATGTCTGTATTGTGTTTCAAACGGGCCAAAAACGTTATCTCCGCCAACATGTATGGTATACGGGGATTTAATACCTGGATGTCTTCGACATCCAGGTATTAAAGCTCCATATACCATAGATGTTGGCGAAGATAACTTATATTGTAGAATGCTACATTATTTTTGGTCAGCAAAATTTGTTCTCATGTCTTTGCCTTCTTACAATTTATGGCAGCTTGCCTTTGGGCACTCTCCTATAAATTGAAACAAGGAATATACTTATAGACTAAATTTATTATTTATTTATTGGTGTTTAAGGTCACATACTTATTCACAATGGCTAATCGTGACCGCGACAGTTTTACGGGTGGAGGAAGCCGGAGTACCCGGAGAGAACCCCCCCCCCCCCCCGAGCATCGACGAGTAACTGTCAGCTCCTCAGCATTCTAACTCTGTTCAAGCTCCGCTCAATTAGGGTTACCGCAGTTGAAGACATGTGCACCATCGACGCGCAGTGCGCCTTAGTACACGGCGTCATCGTGCCCCCATGTAAGCAACCCGGATAAAGTGCCGGGTCGTCTCGGACGGGGATCGAACTCGGGACCTCAAGCATAGAATTCAAACATTCTACCACTGAGCCACCGCGATCCCTTAAAGACAAAATAATTTCACTTCAAAGATAATATGAAGGACATCTAAATAATATGGAGCCTTTAACTCGTGGTACCCCACAAGTAAAGCCCAAATGTGGGCATCCAGCACTCAACCAGTTAAAAGGTTTTGAAAACAATGGGGAACGCATTGTCCTTGATATCCAAATGTCAAAGTTTCGACCGTGACCTACTTCAGCTGAGTTGTGTCCTTGCAAACGATACTTCATCACGGTTGCATATGAGAGAGGCATGTCGTGCTGTGCACGAAGGCATTCGACACAACAACAGTACACTTGCCTCCATTCGATATTAACCCTGCCCGTGTCGGCAAGTGTTAGTAAGCTGGAGAGGATGACAGCTACCCACCGTTTCTCGGTGGTTCTGTCCAGGTACTCCGTCTCCCCACCCATATAAACCTCCTCGACACGATACGATGCTGGCTGTTCAAAGTGTCGTTAAACCCCAATAAACAATCAAATAAACAGTATATGACTACTAATTGCGGTTGTTGTATTTTTCAGCTATTGGCATTGTGTGTTTTGATAAAAGAATCGGCTGCTTGAATCAGGAAGTAGCATCGGATTTTCCAGGTGATATATTTTTAGATGCCGTCCGCATGACGTTCAAAACTCTCAGGGAAAGTTTTACGACTGCTCCATGGTTTTTACTGTTTCCGACCAAAGTCTACAGAGATTTCAGTGTTTCACTCGACACGATGACAGAGTAAGTATTTGAGCAGAAATTGTGCTGACGAATGTTCGTATATTATATTTCACGTAACATTCCCTTCCTCTGATTGGCTGAAAAGTGCTATACTATTTCCAATAGTTTTAAATATCGAGGGTTCTAAAAACAAGATGTCCCGTGGGGCATGAGGCTCTCAACTGACAATAGTTGTTTAAAGTAGGATTTGATTAGCATCTATAGCTAGTTAACACTACAAAAGAATGAAGTTGTTTAATTATTTATAACTCTGTTGTCCATGCCAGATAATTTTTTTTATTAGGAATTTTTTTTTTTTTTTGGAACCAACCCACATGGCTCCAGAGTATTTTTGGAGTGGAACATTTGCTAAAATGTTAGTTAGGGACTCATTTATTATATTAATAAAGATCCCCTCAAACTGTTGGACAAGATAAATAGGATGACAATAAATAAATATGAATTCCATTTGAACTCTTTCAACAAACCTGTTCACGGACATATATATTTGCATAGTTTCCTCATTTATTTTTAGCTTAACTTGACAAAGTCAAGAAAAGCTATCGCCACCACCCGTGCAGAAGTCTGTTAGTCTGTGAGTCTGTTCACATTTTCCTTTAGCACAGGCTACACCCGCAGTTCTTGTCCGATTGTCACGAAATTTCATATGCAGATTTGGGGTCATGTCTAGATGAGAACGTTCCCTTTTGGTCGCGATCGGTCAACCGGTATGGCTGCCCGAGCCCAAAACTCCAAAACCATTAGCACACTCTACAGGTCGTAGTTATGAAGGGATTTCATTGTAACTTAGTAGGATGTCTCTGTATAATGCCTAGATGAGAACGTCCCCTTTTGGTCATGATCTGTCAACCTTGATGGCTGCCCAAGCCCGAAACCCAAAAAATTTTAACGCAGTCTGCAGGTCATATTTAATATGGAGGGATTTCATTGTAACTTGGTAGGATGACTCCGGATGATATCTAGATGAGAACGTCCCCATTTGTGCGCGATCTGTCAACCGTGACGACTGCCCGAGCCCAAAACCCGAAAAACTTTAGCACAGTCTATAGGTCATATTTATAGAGGGATTCCATTGTTACTTGGTAGGTTGACTTCATATAATGTCTAGATGAGAACGTCCCCTTTTGGACGTGATTGGGCAACTGTGACGGCTACAGGAGCCCGAAGCCCGAAAACCTTTAGCACAGTCTACGGGTCATATTTATGAAGGGATTTTATTGTAACTTGGTAGGATGACTCCAAATAATATCTAGATGAGAACGTCCCCTTTTGGCCGCGATCATTCAGCCTTGATGGCTGTCAGAGCCCAAAAGCCTTTAGCATAGTCCATAGGTCGTATTTGTGTAAGGATTGCATTGTAACTTTTTAGGTTGACTCGATATAATGCCTAGATGATGACATCCCCTTTTGGTCGTGATTGGTCAACTGTGACGGCTACAGGTGCACGAAGCCCGAAAACCTTGAGCACAGTCTACAGGTCATATTTTTGAAGGGAGTTCATTGTGACTTTGTAGGATCACTCCAGATGATGCCCAGATGAGAATTCCCCTTTTGGTTGCGATCATTCAACCATGATGGCTGCCCAAGCCCGAAAACATTTAGCACAGTTTACAGGTCATATTTATGAAGGGATTTCATTGTAACTTGGTAGGTTGACTTCATATAATGTCTAGATGAGAACGTCCCCTTTTGGACACGATTGGGCAACTGTGATTGCTACAGGGGCCCGAAGCCCGAACACCTTTAGCACAGTCTACGGGTCATATTTATGAAGGGATTTTATTGTAACTTGGTAGGATGACTCCAAATAATATCTAGACGAGAACGTCATCTTTTGGCCGCGATCATTCAGCCTTGATGGCTGTCCGAGCCCAAAAGCCTTTAGCATAGTCCATAGGTCGTATTTATGTAAGGATTGCATTGTAACTTTTTTAGGTTGACTCGATATAATGCCTAGATGATGACATCCCCTTTTGGTCGTGATTGGTCAACTGTGACGGCTACAGGTGCCCGAAGCCCGAAAACCTTGAGCACAGTCTACAGGTCATATTTTGGAAGGGAGTTCATTGTGACTTTGTAGGATCACCACAGATGATGCCCAGATGAGAATTCCCCTTTTGGTTGCGATCATTCAACCATGATGGCTGCCCGAGCCCGAAGCCCGAAAACATTTAGCACAGTTTACAGGTCATATTTATGAAGGGATTTCATTGTAACTTGGTAAGTTGACTCCATATAATGTCTAGATGAGAACGTCCCCTTTTGGACACGATTGGGCAACTGTGATGGCTACAGGGACCCGAAGCCCGAAAACCTTTAGCACAGTCTACAGGTCATATTTGTGAAGGGATTTCATAGTAGCTTGGTAGGATGACTCCAAATAGTGTCTAGCTGAGAACGTCCCCTTTGGCTGGATCCCCGAGCCCAAAACCCTTTAGCATAGACTGTAGGTCGTATTTATGAAATAATTTCATTGTAACTTGTTAGGTTGACTCAATATAATTCCTAGATGATGACATCCCCTTTTGGTCGTGATTGGTCAACTGTGACGGCTACAGGGGGCCGAAGCCCGAAAACCTTGAACACAGTCTACAGGTCATATTTGTGAAGGGATTTCATTGTAACTTCATGGGATCACTCCAGATGATGCTGGAATGAGAATGTCCCCTTTTGGTTGCGACCATTTAACCATGATGGCTGCCCGAGCCCGAAGCCCGAAAAACTTTAGCACAGTCTACATGTCATATTGATGAAGGGATTTCATTGTAACCTGGCAGGTTGACTTCACATAATGTCTAGATGAGAACGTCTCCTTTTGGACGCGATTGGGCAACTGTGACGGCTACAGGGGCCCGAAGCCCGAAAACCTTTAGTAAAGTTTATAGCTCATATTTATGAAGGGATTCCATTGTAGCTTGGTAGGATGACTCCAAATAATGTCTAGAGGAGAACGTCCCCTTTTGGTCGCGATCATTCAGCCTTCATGGCTGCCTGAGCCCAAAAACCTTTAGCATAGTCTATAGTCATATTTATGTAAGGATTTCATTGTAACTTGTTAGGTTGACTCCATATAATGCCTAGATGATGACATCCCTTTTTGGTTGTGATTGGTCAACTGTGATGGCTACAGGGGCCCGAAGCCCAAAAACCTTGAGCACAGTCTACAGGTCATATTTATGAAGAGATTTCATTTTGTATCTTTGTGGGATCACTCCAGATGATGCCCAGATGAGAATATCCCCTTTTGGTTGCGATCATTCAACCATGATGGTTGCCCGAGCCCAAAGCCCGAAAACCTTTGGCACAATCTACAGGTCATATTTGTGAAGTGATTTCAATGTAACTTGGTAGGTTGACTTCATATAATGTCTAGATGAGAATGTCCCCTTTTGGACGCGATTGGGCGAACTGTGACGGCTGCAGGGGCCCGAAGCCCGAATACCTTTATCATAGGCTACATGTGATATTTATGAAGGGATTTCATTGTAACTTGGTAGGATGACTCCAAATAATGTCTAGATGAGAACGTCCCCTTTTGGTCATGATCATTCAGCCTTGATGGCTGCCCGAGCCCAAAACCCCAAAACGTTTAGCATAGTCTACAGGTCATATTTATGGAAGGATTTCATTGTAACCTGTTAGTTTGACTCCATCTAATGCCTAGATGATGACATCCCCTTTTGGTCGTGATTGGTCAACTGTGACGGCTTCAGGGGCCCGAAGCCCGAAAACCTTGAGCACAGTCTGCAGGTCATATTTGTGAAGGGATGTCATTGTAACTTTGTAGGATCACTCCAAATGATGCCCAGATGAGGGTGTCCCCTTTTGGTTGCGATCATTCAACCATGATGGCTGCCCGAGCCCAAAGCCCCAAAACCTTTAGCACAGTCTACAAGTCATATGCGTGAAGGGATTTCATTGTAACTTGGAGGTTGACTTCATATAATGTCTAGATGAGAACGTCCCCTTTTGGCCTCAATTGGGAAACTGACGGCTACAGGGGCCTGAAGCCCGAAAACCTTTAGCACAGTCTACAGGCCATATTTATGAAGGGATTTCAATGTAACTTGATAGGATGACTCGTCTTGGAATAATTTCACTGTAACTTGGTAACTTTCGTTGAAATACGTTAACTGTGAGGGCCGCATACATTAATTGTAAGGTCATATTAACCCACCCCGCAGCTCTTTAGCACAGTGTACGCCTCATATTATTTTTACCAAAAACATAGCATACAGGGAACAGAAATGAACATATTCCCAATTATCACAATTCTAGTCTTATTTCATAATCCTTTCATAAACATTGAACATTATCCTTTTCATCAAACACAACTCACACGTTAAGCTACAGTGTCATTGACTCTTTCATTTTCGATGACTGAGATGCCACCACAGAAATAATGTCCCTATTTCCAGTAATGCACAACTTAGGAATCCAAATATCAACCTAGGAACTTAACTTGAACACACTTGAGTCTGAGGTCTTCCCTTCCACCACCAGGATGCTGTATACCAAATGTTAAAGCATTCTGACTTTGGGATCTGAAGAAGATTTAAAAAAACAAATTCCTCATATTGCACTAAGTTAAAATTCGGGGGTGGGGAGGGGGGGGGGGGGGGTAAATATTAACCCAGGGACCCGATTTGAACAAACGTGAATCTGAACCACTTAGAGATGTTGTATACCAAATATGAAAGGGTTCTAACTGGTGAATCTGAAGAAGAATATTTTTAAAGAAATTCCCAAGTTAAAATTTGGGTTCACATAGGAAGCCCAAATATGAACCCAGGGACTCGATTTTAACAAATTAGAATGTGACCCCCCCCCCCCCCCCCCCCCCCACACCCCCCCCTCGAGAGGATGTATACCAAATATGAAAGAATTCTGAATGGTGGATCTGAAGAAGAAGATTACAAAAAAAAAAGTTCTCATATTGCATTAAATTAAAATTTGGGCTACCATAGGGAGCCCAAATATTAACCTCGGGACCCGATTTGAACTAACTTGAATCTCACCCCCGTAGAGATGTTGTATACCAAATATGAAAGCATTCTGATTTTCTGATTAGTGGATCTGAAGATGAAGATTTTTAAATTTCTTTATTTATTTATTGGTTTTTAAGGTTACATACTTATACACAATGGCTAATCATGACCGTGACATTTGTACGGCTGGAGGAAGCCGGAGTACCCGGAGAGAACCACCGAGCAACGACGAGCAGCTGCCAGTTCCCCAACATCGTAAATCCGTACTGCGGCACAGGCAGGGTTAGATTGGTTAAAGACATGCGCACCATCGACGTGCAGCACGCCTTAGTACACGGCGTCATCGTGCCCCTTGTGGACAATCGGGGTTAAGTGCCCTGCCCAAGGACAAACCGCGGGAGTCCGGATCGATCGCTCAGACGGTCACCCATCCGAGGACTAACCGGGCTCGACGTTGCTTAACTTCGGTGATCTGACGAGAACCGGTTACCGCAACGCCACCGCACCCCCGAAGATTTTTAAAGAAATTCCTCATATTGCATTAAGTTAAACTTCGGGCTACCATAGGGAGTCCAAATATTAACCATTCACTGGATTTGAACAAACTTGAATTCCTCCCCACCCCCATCCCACCCCCAGAGATGTTGTATACCAAATATGAAAGCATTCTGACTGATGGACCTTAAGAAGAAGATTTTTTTAAAATTAAATTCTCTAATATTAGCCCATGCACTCGATTTGGGCAAACTTGAATCTGCCCCCCCCCCCCCCCCCCCTAAAGATGTTATGTTGTATACCAAATATGCAAGCATTCTGACTGGTGGATCTGAAGAAGATTTTTAAAGATCAATTCCCATATTGCCCCAAGTTAAAAATTCGGACTCTTGTATTGAGCCCAAATATGAACCAAGGGGCTTCATTTTGACACACCTATATCTGACCTCCCTATGGACGCTGTATACCAGATATCAAAAGATTCTGATCAGTGGTTGTGGAGAACATTTTAAAAAAAAAATTCTGCGCAAATATGTTGACTCAGCATTTTTTCGATGACCCCCCCCCCCCCCCCCCCCCCCCCCCCCCATGCAACATCCTGACACAAGGGATGGCAATTTTTTTACCATTCAATTCTACCTAAGAATGCTTCATACCAAATAACAGTTCTCTTTCCGTATGGTTTGGAAAATATGGGCATTTGAAAATATTTCTATTTTTAGCTTCTGTGGTTCCCACGGGGACACGGGTATTTTTTTTCCCCACGAATCAAGTACTTATGACTCAATAATTCCACATATCAAATTTGCTTCAAATCGGACCATCGGTACAGAAAATAGAAATTTCGGGCGTGGCCAAAATTCTTGCTCCTCCCATTACAAAGGCAAATATTGATCTACGAACATCCTTTAAACAAATTTCATTCTACATCTCAAAGGGAAGCTTCACACCAAATATCAAGTCAGTTTTCACACTGGTTCATGAGAATTTTTTTTAAAGAATTTTGGTGGATTTTTCCTCATCCCCTCCCTATGATGGACAAGTTGATTTGGAAAAAGACTAAAATGCGATGTCAGAACAAGCTATCACCTCAAATATTACTAACACTGGTTCAGCGGTTTAGGAGGGGCAGTTGTAAACACCATGTTCAAGGACGACGGGCGACCTACGAACGACGGACGGCGAGTGATCACTATAGCTCATCCTGACTTTCAGTCTGGTGAGCTACTAATCGTGCTATTCCTGAGCGGTATACACTTTCTGCAAATAGCTGTAGAATACAGTGGGACATCTGACTGATGGAACATAACAAGTCCTTTCAAGAGATTTTTTCCGGAATTCAGTGTTTTATTTTTAAGTTCAAAAATGGAAATGTTTGTCTTGGGCAAGGTCCGTGGCAATAGGCAGTGTACTAAAGGTTGAAATCCAGGCGTGGAGCAGGGTTTTCATCGATTTGTTCCATGAAATTTAATAATTGTTCCACGGCATGTCATTTACTATGCCAAAATAGTGATCCTCGAGAAGGAATAGCCCACACGCCTTCGGAGGATGGACCATTCTTCTGCGAGGGCCGCTGTTTGGTCATACTCATCTCCAAGTCGTGTAACATTTCTAATATAATTTAATTTTAGCCCCGTTTCCGCGTGTCATTGGTTAAAAGCATACCGCGTGACATTCGTCAAAATCGTATAAACCAAATCACGTAACGATTTAGAAAGTCGACATGCTCGCTTGCTTGATCAAATTTTGAAGACCCGGTGACCGGTAAGCCCCGCCCGCTCAACCTTATTGTCAACGTGTCAGCCGACTGATCGGTCGATATTCCTATCGCCTTCAGTGAGCGAGAAAATAATAATTTCTTGGGAACAAATAATTTAATAGAAACAACGAAGAGGGAGATAAATAAAGGGTCTTATAGTCGAACATAATTTTGAGGGAAACTAAAAAATTGTTTTTAATGATATTATTGCGTGACTTGATAAATAACCATCGTCTGCGATCGAAAATCAAAACGTAAACAAACAATACTATTAGTTTCACAGATTCAATATCTAAATTCATCGTGGCTGTGGAATGTTATGGGAATTTCAATATCGGTGATCCTGCAGAGTTTATCAATTTAAGACGGGTGACAAATGATAACTTTCAATCTTTGTTTAACAAGCAAAACCAAATATTTTTGCGTATTTCTTCTGAACAGTTGAATGCCAATGATGAATGGCGACAAACCAAATCAACAAAAAATAACTTGATGACGTTGGGCTAAGCATTGATTGAAACGGGCCAATGAAACGTCGAATTGATATATGATTGACGGGACCTTTTGTGACACACATTCCTGTGTTTACCTGTTGTATTTTTGCAGAAATTACGTTTTTCGTTCTAACACACATCGTTAAGTTTTTCTGTTAACGCCAGATTAAATTATAAGAAATAACTGTTGTTTTCTTTCGGTTTATGCGATATAACCCGAAAATTTTCAGCACACGCTTAATCATAACTCGCTACGCGAGTTATGAAGCTTGTGCTGAAAATTTTCGGTTTATATCGCATAAACCGAAAGAAAACAACAGTTATTTCTTAAATATAAATAATTCCAAATATTTAATTATCACCTTTCACAACGCATAACCAGAGGGACGAAGTAAATAAACTTAGGGTGCACCAACTTACTATGGTTTGGCACGGTGAAAAAAAGGTTCGATCCACAGAAATATCGTTTCTTTGATTCTCCCTTCTCTCATCATTTTGAGTGCGAAGGAAAGGTGAAAACGTCTTTGTGTTTGGAGGCATAAAAATACTATATGCCTTCGAAACTGCTGACAATGTCTTTTCACATCACGCTACATATTATAATAAACAAATACCCGCTTGCTACTCATTTTGTGGATGCATTGAATAGTCAGGGCAAAGTTTGCTCTGTTTCTTCTTCTTTAGTCATCTTTCAACCCCAAGGTTTTCCTTCCTTTTGGAAAATAGTCAGAGTAGCAGAAAAATGCCATACCATCAGTCAAACCACCTACCATAGGCGGAGTTGTTTGGCCAAAAGCACATGTTTTTTTTTTCCATTAGCGATAAAGTGTTTCCCGAATGCCAAGACATTGACAAATCGCCCTCTGAGTTCCATTGTGTTCTATGTGCCTACTGGCACATAGAACACATTGGAACTCAGAGGACGAAATGTACAAACACTCAAACTTTTAAACACATAACCGTTTCCAGATATCCTGTTTCCAAAACACAGGACCGTGAGCGTATTGCATCTCTAAATGTTATCGAAAGACGATGTATTTTATGTGGGGTGTAAAATAGCTACTTTGGGCCTCACATTTTTTTCATTTTTACTCTTTCAATGCAGTAAATAGTACATAGTAAGTCCGCCGTGGATTGGTCACTTTCCACGGGTGGGCAATATTTCCATGGATGAAGTAATATTACATTCCAAACACTAATTATGGGGGTAATCATCAAAAAGGTAATTAGTAAAGAACCGGGCACAACCCGATGCTTCATTGATTAAAATTTTTCTGATGATGAGTTTTATTACCTGGTAAACGCATGCGTGAACATCACAACCCACGCGTGAATTACGACCAGTCCACGTCAACTATAATGTGTCCATACACGTCTTCTGTCGGCGATAATGCTTAGCAAACAGATAATGACCATCAGTAATAATTTACTCCTACAATAATCACACTCAGTTATAAATTATTTCAACAGTTTTGAAAGGCTGTGGAAAAAACGTTAGTGGCCAAACCCACCAATGCAAAATGAACTTTCCCATTTATATTGAATACGGATAAACGGAACGATGTAACACTGGATCGGAGATTAAATGATTAAGTAAGGATCCGACAACCAAAAGTTGAATCGAAATTAATCCAAGTCAACACGGTTTTTGAATAGAATATTTAGTCGTTTGAATTCTGGCGTTCAAATGGTATTGTTGCCTTATATTGTACTGTATACAGCTAAATGGACGACGGGGAGACCCAGTAGCAATTTAATACTTATCACGGCTGTAATAATCCAGTTTATCCAGACTGCAGGTCATAGCTCTGCAATGCCATCCTTATATATTAAGTGCGCCTAAACTGTTTCACTTTCTGAAAACGAAGGAAAATTATTTTATTTATATGGAAAGAACCATCTCAAAATTAATTTTCCACTTATGTTTTCGTTAGCATACACGCTGCTGTCAGGATTGATTCACATTTCACAGCTTTGCTTTTATTGGGAATGTCGGGAAGACATCCCTTGTGGCTATGCCATCTCCCTGTGGTGCAACCATATAATTGTAATTGTATGTTGTTTTCTTTAGGTTGTACTTAGTTTGTACTTGCAAGCTGGTTGCACTACGAAATAAAATTATTCATTCATACTTACGCCACCGAAAGCGACTATTGTCACCTATTTTGTGATGATTATCTGTACGTTCTGGTATGCGCAGATCTAACCTACCATCTGATTAATTGTTGGAAAGGGCTCAGAAAGCCGTTTCTAACAATTAATCAGATGATAGAGTTTCAAGTATGTCAAAAATCTTATTGAACGTCCTCGCATACAGGCGTACATGGAGGCCCTCCACATATGGTTAAAGTGGGCGTGGCCATAAGAGGGTTAATCGTACAGTCATAAGCTGGGGGATTGAATTATCACTGATCCTCCTGAACGATCAGAAGTTGACGTCTACTGACGGAAGGTCAATTTTTGCTTTTCGCAAAAATGTATGCACAAGCGTTTGAAGTGAAGCACGACTGTTCATTGTTGGAGCATATAACTTTAAACCGATAGGTCGACAGTTTGATCTTGACCTGCGGTAACTGCGATGTGTCCTTGGGCAGGGCAATTAATCATTTCCCGCTGGGGTCACGGTCGCGCTGTGTGCTATAATGTACTGCACGTCTATGGTGCACTGACCTTCAACCACAGCTGACGCTGCTTATGCAGAGTTAGTAAGCTGGAGACTCTGACAGTTTGCAAATCCCCCCAGACATGATAATCCACAGACAGTATAATTGCTGTAAACGTCTGGTAAAGCATACAGGTGAGGTCTATTTATCAGCTTTGGTCTATACGACCAAAGCTAATAAATAGACCTCACCTGTATGCTTTACTAACGTTTTTTAAAGTGTGAAATCTTTCAAATACATCTCCTGAAAAATCTCAAAATATCCACTGAGATGCATGGAAATGGGGGTTTTGGGACCCTGGAATTTTAAATTATCATGCCGACGACCATCCATCGCAGATCCACCCCCCCCCCCCCCCACACACACACACACTCACACACTTTGAAAATTGTTGCGCCGCCCCTGGTGGTTGACCTATTCGTATTAACCACTGTCCCGCCTGGATCCAGGTACTCCGGATTTCTTCACCCGTTAAACTGTCCGACACGATGTGACCCTATCTGTTGAAAGTGTCGTTAAACCCAATAAATAAATAAATAAATAAATAAATAAATAAATAAATAAATAAATAAATAAATAAATAAGGACTTGAAAGGTTTGACAATAAATCCGGTTAACATTCATCGAATTAGTAAATGCTTCTTAGTAATAAATCCGCATTTCTCATTAGAATGTTAACGTTAAGCATATTTTGTATTTGCCATAACTATTAAGTAAATCGGGATAGGAGGACAGGTCCTTTCCACTTAGTTGAAACCTCCGCTCCCATAACATGAATACATAAAACGTTACAATTACGAAACAAACAAGTTTTTGAAATTCATAAATGTAAAATAAACTATTTGAAAGGGTTTATATATATATATGTGTGTATATTAGAATGTTAGAATGTTTATGCTTCAATAATAAGTCCGTTAAAATCTATTGTAACTTGAACTGTGTGGAATATACATGGATTGCCAACATCTCAATAATACAGATAGTTCGACAGAATCCGCAAATGTCTTCAAATCTTGAATTATCTCTTGTCGAAACTACAGGTCGACAGTTATATTCAATGTGCACATGGCCATTTCAAGACCCTATTAATTACCAAAATAAACTGCCAGAACATTGTGTGTATCCATTTATATATAGTCTAATGCGGATAGAAAATGCACCGATAATATGTTCAGTTTCAAACATCAGAAACTTGTAAACAATAAAGAATACTTCAATGTAACACGCCTGCCAACTTAGAAAACTATGGTCACAAACGTAGATAGAGATTTCTGATCGGATCGCAGCCAGGTCGCTATCCGGTCGAAATCTATTGCCTGCTTACCTCCCAGCAACTTTGCAGAACCGCTCGTGTGCAAAGAAGCTCACGGGTTACATGTCTAATACTGCTCGGAATTCCACGCTGTTATGGGCTGTTTGTTTACTCGCGTTTTGTGGAAATTTGGGCGCAGACGACCGTTGCTGTAATGTGATGCGGTATATACAGGTGTTATTCTTTCCTGTCCCAGTTATGCATATTCCAATCAATACGTAGTTAATTTCCCCTGAAGGCATCAAGATATTAGTATAATTTGTCGAACTATCCGGCGTAATCAGAGAACTGCGGCTGTGGTCATTTTTCATTTCTGTTTGTACTATCATCAACCTGATTCACAGATAATGAATCGTTATGATTTTTTTCAGATTCATTCGTCCGGAATATATTAGTTGGCTGGAAAGCGAAGTGTAGGTTCGTTTTCTAACCAAATAAAATATCCCAGACTAATCTAAACATAGGCGATGACTTATCTGAGTGCTCGGCTGGCTTCAACCCACAACAGCATCGAGTGTCTTACAGAATTAGACTGGCTGCCGAGAGTTTGCTGGGGGAGGGGGGGGGGGCACGGAGGCTCAGTAGATAGAGCTGTAGGCTGCAAGCCGAGATGTCATCGATTCGAATCCCACCTTCGGCAACCGCGTTGTGTCCTTGGGCAAGATACTTAATCCCACGGTGGCGTTGTGTACAAAGGTGTACTGCACTTGTCTTCAACCAATGATAAAGCTGCTTGTCCAGAGTTAGTACATTGGGGAGTCTGACATTTGCTCGCCGTTGCTTGGTTTGCTGGTTCTCTCCGGGTACTCCGGCTTCCTCCACCCGTAAAACTGTCCGACATGAGGTGATCCTGACTGTGGAAACTGTCGTTAAGCCCCAATAAATAAATAAATAATAATGAGAGTTTGCTGTGAATAAACTTATGAGAATAGTGAATCTAAGATGCCATTTTCTTTTGCCACTTTCTGCGGCCTTGATTTCATTTTTTGATTTACAAAATCCCGACCACTGGTGTAAGTGTGTCTGGTTTGAATCTCGATTAATCGATTAATCAATGATCAACATCTTGATAGATTCAAATAGTAATTGATCGATATTAACCGTTACTTTTGAACTACTGTATTATATGGGTTAAAAAAAGGAACAAACTTGCTCCAAAACAGGCAAACATTGTCACACTGACTCACATCAATTATATGAGACAGAGTAAAGCGTGCAAGTTACTTGCTGACATACTTATTTGCTTGCACGATCATCATACTGTATCAGTGGCTGGAAATGATCATTCTTAACCCTTTACCCATTGCGGGTAGCAGATGATACTTGCAAAATAAAATCATGAATCACTAAAAGTTTTCAATTTTTGCCTCCAAAACACAGCTTATGACCACTCATTGGAACGAGCTCAATGAGGGGTCATAAGCTATGTTTTTGAGACAAAAATTGAAAACAAAATAAATTTGAATGGAGATTTTTGTACATATGCCTAGTCGGTTTTGTTACGTTGGGTAAAGGGTTCAGGCTGTAAATCACCAACGACATAGCAATTATTCAGATATCTATTTGGACAAGCGATTAATCGGTTAACCAAGGTTAATTCACGTAATTAATCGATCAAGAAAACGCCCTCAACCGTTTCAGCTTTATTTTTTACTGATAGTCAAGCATTCATACCATCTCGGATAAACCATACATGTTTGGACCGTGAACCAAACATTCATCGTACTATTTGCTTGTTTATTGGGGTTTGCCGACACTTTCAATACAGGGGTGTAGCCAGCAAATTTTTAGGGGAGTCGCCCACAGTGCAACTCAACGATGAGAACTAAAAAGACTGAAATGTTGGCTATGGGCCAAGCCTTGGCCAAAGGTCAAGTTGGAGGAGATTATGGTAGGGGGGTGAACTCCTCCCATAATCCCCCCCAACTTGACCTTTGGCCATCGGTGGTGTCCGGTGGGGGACTCCCCTGGAAAAGTCTTCAATATTTGATATCAGCAGCGATCAATGATTTCATGCTGAGTTAAAGTGAATCAAGTTCAATCATTCAATGTAGGCATGCATTAGATTGCTGTGGAGAATATCGGCCGCGGACCTATGGGATTCGGGGGGGGGGGGGTACGACCCTTATGATGTAGGACAGTTTTACGGGTAGTGGGAGCCGCAGACACACGCTAAAAGGTAAAGTGTTCAAAACTACACTTGAAGTGCTGTATTTAACACTTACTAAGTGCTGAACTAGCACTTTGTTCAAGTGTAGATATCCCAGAACTTGACAGGCGTTACAATAATACCACTTGACAAGAGTAATGTCGCTACACTTAAAAGGAAACAACGCAGATGACGCGGATCAGGCTCGAACTCTCGAGCCTGATCCGCGTCATCTGCGTTGTGTCCTTTTAATTATGTACCCACCAAGCGCAAATCAAATTATGGACGATTCTGGAAGAACCACCAATGCTAGACACATGGGAAGTGCCATCCATTCAAGTTTCAGATGTCTGACGATTGTAATGTCTAAGTGCTTAAAGCATTGCACTTTGAGTGTTAAAATCAAACCCTAAGAGTTAAAATGGGTTTAACACCTTGAAGGTGTCTATTTTAACACTTTAGTTTTTAGTGTGCAAGGTCAGAACCAGCGAGCAGCAGCGAACAACTGCTAGGTTATTCACATTAATAACCAGTGGTTGGTGGCAAGTGAGCCATTGACGTGCAAACAGCCCCATCATTAAGTGTCTTGCCGAAGACACAGCGAAGATGGTGTGGGCCAGCATCGAACCTTAAGCCTTTCAGTTAAAGTACAATGCTCTAACCAACGAGCCCCCGTCATGCTAATAATATCCTTGGACGAAACATATTAGTTTCGTTTTCCATGGCGCAGACGTCCGATACTAATGCCCGTGACACAAACGTCATAAACATCTGTGCAATAGCAGTATATTATTCTTACAGAAATAAACACGGGTATTGCAATTTACTTCGAAATTAATCCCCCCCACCCCCCGACATTTTTGTAAATGGGTTCGTTTTATAAAGAAACAAAATGGAGATTTGAGAATTGTGTATGAAGTATAAGACAAAAAACGTGTGCTCAAATAATGCATTCCTCATTTCAGAATAGCCGGAGAGGAAGTCAGGAAATGTATAGCAATGTCTAGACGTAGAAAAAGAAGCCCAGACGAACCAGAACATATGAATCTCATAACATCATTATTGAACGACGGGAGACTCAGCACGGAACAGATAGCGGATAATGTTACGGCAATGGTGGGCGCTGGTGTCGAGTCGGTTAGTTTCATGCAAAATTTATTTCACGGATTGCATTGGCGTGGGTTTTACATAAGGAATGACGTGACTCGGAAATCCGAGACCTTATCAAGTGTTTAAACTAAGTCTAGACGGAATGTTATTATATCGCACCTTTCAAAAGTAGATGTTAACCACCCGAGTGCTGACTTCGCTGAGAATGATCAGTGAGGTTATATGTCTCGTGTACCACATGTCCATGACAGAATCTGCCTATTTTCGCGATCTTGGTCTTTTTCACGAACCAATGTAATTCTTCACGAGTTCTTATGGTGTGTGGTCGCTATTCTCTGGTTAGCTCTATTAAACTAGGTGTAAAGATTGAAGTCGCTCAGATCTGCAACGAATGAATGGTGTTTGGGGATGGGGTGGTTTCAGAAGTTCCGAGGGGGTAATTATGCAGAAGTGGATACACGAATTGTGTTTAACCTTTTAAGCACTGATGTAATCTTCCAGGTCGAAGTTGGAAATATTGATTGATCTACCCCCCCCCCCCCTCCCCATCCACGCACACATACACACATATACTGAACCAGCTATTTACTGTATGCATCTAGATCTTTTAAAGATTTCCTTGAAAATCAGTCTAATTGGCTAAAAGGTAAATGGACATTTCATCGCCTGAGTGCTAGAATGTTCTATGTCCCCTATGCGACATAGAACATTCTAGAACTCAGCCGACGATTTGTTACTGTCGATCACAAGTTGTTCATGGATACTTGGCAGCTACAGTCCCCAGATTGCGAGAAGGGGTTATGGGAGAACATGACAGACGTGTATAACGGTACCACATGGTACCACATTGCAGTGTCTCAAAATACCCTGGTATATCAGGTTTTTTACCTTGGTATATCAGGTTTCCCGACGGCGCAATACATAGTGTTCCGTTGTTCTCTTTAACAAATGTTCTTTGGTGCATGCCCAGTCATTTCACCGCACGTGAGGTCACTGACGTTAGAAGCTATTAAGAGTGAAATTTTGTTGGTTAAAATAATATACGAGATTATAATATGATACTTCAGTTTGTATTGAAGAAATAGCCAAGCACGCGATTTTAACTGTTGTATGCACTTGAAAAAAATAGGAACATTTTAGAGTGGGGTTCACATCGGGTCCGCACATCCACCGGGAATATTGCCCGTACTTCTCTTTTGATAGATGAGTGCACATATCGTATTTCCTGTTCGTTTGTTTATCGAGGTTTCATAACAGTTTCAACAACCATGGGCATGTCGTGTCGGACAGTTTTACGGGTGGAGAAAACTGGAATACCCGGTTGAAGGTACGTGCAGTACGCCTTGGTACGCAACTCCACCGTATACCCACGATGACATTGGAGATTAACCCTTTGAACTCTTATTACCAATTTTTTGGTCCAAGGCATAACTTCGTCCCATTTTTGTTTTATCAGAAGAGGTCTGCACACGCGGCATTGGTGATAAAATAATAACTGCAGTCTGCAGCCAGATGGCTGCAGACTGCAGATATTATTCACCCCCCCCCCCTGTATATTGGTATTGGACTGATCCATCTCACTGTAAGTGTACACAAAGGCGATACCATTTCAGGAAACGAGGGTTCAATGTGTTAAGTATCTTGTCCAAGGACACAGCGCAGTTACCGCGTGTCCGATCGAACCATCAACCTTGCGGTATGAAGTCCTGTGGTCGTACCAATGAGCCACTGAGAAGCCATATTTCCTTTACAATGCAGAACGAGTGTACATTGAGCGCAGCAAGTGAAGACTGAATTACCCTATAATAAAACGGCAGGTTGAGTATTTACATGGGAAACCCCTTCATCAAACGTTTGGAAATAACCTGCTAATGGCCCTTCCAATCTTGTTATTTCTTCAGTCTTTGCCTCAAAAACTGAAGAATTTTTACCATTAACGAAATTGTTTTACAAGGGTCGTCTGCTCTTCGTGTTAGAGGGATAACAATCATTCCATTCTATTTTCAAGTGTACAAGAAGTTCGCGAAAAATTTCAGTCAATTGTTCATCGATTTAGAATATTTCTTGTACTCCTTTTGGATGCTTCTTCAACCAACGCATGTGAAAGCATAGACCGAAGAACATATGGGTTGGCGAGATGGCATGAGTGTCCATAGGAATATCTGCAACCCAGGGTGGAGGGTGGGAAAACAAGGGGGGAAGGGTTCTCTAGCCGACGAATTTACATTATTTGTAAGAAAAAAACAAAAGATGGCGCTTGCAATTTTTCAGGTCACGGAACATCGGGTTACGATCTGAAATATTTCTGATGCTCCTTATACGTTTTTTTTTCGGAAATTATAACCAGAAAATAAAATGAAAAGAAATACCGGTGGCCAGCTGTATTTTAGTAGCAACCCACGCGTACCTTAATTTTTGTCATTGTACGTCAGTATTGGAGAATATGACAATATATCTCTTGTGTGTAAACAAAACAATTGATAAATGGTCAGCGCACCCTTTCATTTGCTTAATTTGACCATTTATGAAAAGAGAACTGAGCATTATTTTCCTTCAATAGATTTTCACATTTCATTTCTCTGACTCGAGTTGATTGTACCATCCGCAATATCGTGATAACGAAGTCATAATTGCTTTGACGGTGTGTGGGAGATGTAGCGATAAACATAGACCTAAATAATTATTATTCAGGAAATACAGGAAAGAGTAAGTTCCCAGAGGGCGTCGCAACAATGTAAACCTGATTTTACACGACTTTTGTGGCTCATGTCACGACTGACTAATATTCCAGCTACCTCATCAAGGCATTCATTCCTCGAAGGCATGCCTTGATAATGTAGTTAGAATATTAGCCAATTGGAACTATAGTTAACCCTTTACCTAACGAATCGGCCGCATTCGCCCGCGTAGTATGCAAATTCAGCAGTTGAAAAATATTATATTTCAGCAAATTTCAACAAAACTATATCATGTGACCCCTCATTGGAACGAGCACGTCGAGCTCGTTCCAATGAGGGGTCACATGATATGGTTTTGTTGGAATTTTTGAAAAAATATAAAAATGGTATTTCAAAATAATAAATTTTGATATCGTCTGCGTTGGGTAAAGGGTTAAACCACTCAAGAATTCTTGGGCATTTGTTAGTTTTTAAATAAAAAATGGTCATGGTGGGCGCCCAACATCCCTTATAGGTTACTACAACCGTCCACTTAAGAAAGTACGTGATTGCTGGCAAGAGAGAACTGATATTTTATTCTCCAATCCTCCCATTGCCCACGTGGGGGCACGATGACGCTGTGTACTAAGACGTACTGCACGCCGATGGTGCACATGTCTTCAACCAATGCTAACCCTGCTTGTGTGGAGTTAGTATGTTGGGAAGCTGACAGTTGCTCGCCGTTGCTCGGTGGTTCTGTCCGGGTACTCCGGCTTCCTCCACCCGTAAAACTGTCGTGGTCATGATTAGTCATTGTGCAGAAATATGTGACCTTAAACACCAATAAATAAATAATAATTCTCCAATCTCACGAAAATATCCCGACTGGAAAGTTTTTTTTTTGTTGGGGGGGGGGGGGAGGTTGGGGGATTGGGGTACATTATGTCTCCATAAATGCTCTTTAGAGACGTTGTCAGGGTTCATAACTAAAATCGACTTTTACCGCTAAAGTAACAAAAAAACAAAAAAACAATCGCATTCATCATACATTGGCAGCGTGAATTAATTAATGTTTGTGCATTGTGTTATGTGCAGTTCACAAATCTCCTTATAATCCCGTTTATTATCTTGAATAACTAGAAAAAAAAAAAATTACTTTGTTGGAAGGAATTCAACGAGCTTGTTCAGTGAGGATCATGAGCTATATTTTTTAGGCAAACTAGAAAAAAATCATTTTTTACCTTGTTGGAAGGAATTCAACGAGCTCGTTCAATGAGGTGTCATGAGTTATGTTTTTTAGCGCTGGCCGGTTTTGGCCGTTACGTTGAAGAAAGGGTTAAACAAAGAACAGGGTGTAAGTTAGTTACCAGTCGAGCAGAAGGTATTTCATAAATTTGACTAACCTGTCCTTTCCTGTATCACTTCGCCACTACGCAGGGGGGCAGTCTGTTCAAATTCAGGAAAAAACCCCGGCTCCATTGGTAACTATTACAAATTCCGACAACGAGGTCGGTAACTGACTTTTACACCCTGGCTCTTTTGTCTGTACGGAGTTAGTAACCAATCTGAAATACCTGGCAGAACAATGGCCCGACTGTTCAAGTGACGTCACTTGAAAATCTCTCGTGTACTGAATATATCCGAGTCCGTTGTGTCACTCGGTGTCTGTATACCTCAGCGCACGAGTCGGGTTCTTAAAATTCATGAAATACCCCCTGCACGATTGGTAACTTTTACACAACCCGTCCTTTCTTCGGCGAATACAACTCACGGACTCATGTATACCCTGTGAACTGGAGGTATCCATCGACGTTCCTTGGACTCCTAGTCTATTGTTCTACCAAGTATTTCAAGTCGCTTGCCTCCTTTGAAAAGATAATGGTGCCAGGGCATAACGTGCGTTGAACGTTCAAATCCAAAGAAAGTGGTAACAACAGTGGTAACTTGATTCAGCCGGATTCACCCTCCAATAATGTTTCATTACCAGATGTAACACAACACTCGGAATTTACCCAAATTCTAGCCATTCGTTCAAGCGATTAACCACAGGAAGCGAAAGGCCGCATTTGCGGACTAATTTCACCAAGTGAATGGCTACTCCGTGAATCTGTGGTGTAGACCAATCAATATTTTCAGCTGAAAATATTGATTTGTCCTCCGCCACATAAATAATATGGGCTCTTCCAACTGAAGCACTTAAACTGACACGGAAGCTGCCAGCAGGGTTTAAAGGGTAGAAGCACAAATCACTCCATTGTCAATTATGTAATCTTATAGTTATATTTTTCACATATTATCAGGTTGTGCAGCTTAATAAAAATAGTAGGGGTGACCTCCAACGCATTTTTAAGTTCTGAGAGGGAAACGCGGATACTGACTTGCATAAATAAATCGCATAACCCCTTTACAACAGTAGCACCACACTCTAAACTCAATTGTGTTAATAATGAACCCAAATCAACTGGGTTGAGTCAGAATGAACCTAATTGGCTTCACATTCACTCAACCCATTTGATTTGGGTTGATTTTTAACCCAACTGAGTTTAGGGTGCATATCCGTGTCTCGTTATTAATAGAAATCAAGCCGAGCACCTTCCAAAGAGTGTTACAAGGTTTTGAGGCAACAATGAAAATTGTCGTTCTCGTCAGATCGCCGATTTTAAGCAACGTCAAGACCGGTTAGTCATTGGATGGGTGACCGTCTGAGCGATCGATTCGGACTCCCGCGTTATGTCGTTGGGCAAGGCACTTCACCCCGATTGTCAACATGGGGGCACGATGACACTGTGTGCTAAGGCGTACTGCACGTCGATGGTGCGCATGTCTTCAACCAATCTAACCCTGCCTGTCCTGCAGTGCAGAGTTACGATGTTGGGGAGCTGGCAGGTGCTCATCGTTGATCTGTGGTTCTCTCCGGGTACTCCGGCTTCCTCCACCAGTAAAACTGTCACCGACACGATATGACCCTGGCTGTTAAATTGTTGTTAAATCCTAATAAATAAATAAACAATGAAAATTGTCATTTTTTTCAAGTATCATCATCTAATGGTGCAATGTGAAGTATTGACCATCCAACAATTTTGTTATTATCATATCCTGCTGAATCTAGAAAATGAACTAAAACAACACCATGTTTTATTACTGTTTGACTGGTAAGGTGATTAACACTAACGCTTCCGAAAGCAACTTTTGTCACCCATTTTATGATGATTATCTATACGTTCTGGTATGCGTAAATCAAACCTACCATTTGATTAATTGTTGGAAAGGGCTCAGAGAGCCCTTTCCAACAATTAATCAGATGATAGAGTTTCAAGAAAGTCATAAATTTTATTAAACTTTCTCGCATACAGGCGTGCATAGAGGCCCTCCACATATGGCTAAAGTGGTCGTGGCCGTGAAAGGGCTAAGTGAGTAGATATTCCAACTGTATGCATCCATATTAGCTATTGTTTGAATGGCTTAGCCATTTCAACACCACATGTGCACCAAATAAATTACAGTCACAATACGTGAACAAATCCTGGATTTCCCACTCGAAAATCAGTAGGGTTAAAATTGAATCAAGCCATCTGGGTTGAGTGAATATAAACCCACTTGGGTTCATATTCACTCAAACCAGTTGACTTAGGGTGATTTTTAACCCAGGTGATTTTTTAGTACAGTTGACGTTATTGCTAACCTAGTGGTTAGTGCTGACGGACATTCGGGCGTTTCGGGCGGGCGAACGAACGGTCTTGCGGATGCATGTAAAGTGTTAGCGAACACTCTATAGTATTTAGTAACGAATCATTCTCTTTTTCACAGACCGCAAAAAATTTAGCAATATTATTATACTTCTTGGCAAGAAATCCAGAGAAACAAGAAAAACTACGCACACAAATAAAAGAAATTCTGAACGGTGATGGTTTGACGGAAACCACAGTTGACAAATTAACGTATCTCCGTGTTTGTCTCAAAGAATCCATGAGGTGAGAAAACTACATACCTTCAACCCTTTATAGTACTGCGATTTATTTATTTTATTTTATTGAGGTTTAGAGACACTTTCGATAGCCAGGATCATATCGTTTTACGGATGGAGGAAGCCAGAGTACCTACGAAGAACAACTAAGCAGCGGCGAGCAACTGCCAGACTCTCAAACTTACTATCCCGGCACAAGCAACGTTAGCAGTTGTTGAAGGCAAGAGCACAATGGACGTGATGTGCGCTACTGTACACATCGCCACCGTGTCCCCACGCGGACAATCTGAATTAAGTGCCTTGCCTATGGACACAGTACTGGTCGCGCGGGTCATGATCGAACAAAAATGGTCAGGTAGTTGCGACCTGATCACGACTAGGTCGCGATGCGGTCGAAATTCTTTGTCCACTTTCCTCCCCACAACACTGTAACCCCCCCCCCCCCCCGCCCCCCTTTGAAAAAGAAATGCTACTGAATTAAATATCAGATGCTATTTTTGTTTGTTTCCTTCCTCCACGCTTGTATTCTCAAGATTTTAGTCATAAAATCTCGACCCACCGGTACAAGTGTGTCGCGACCAGGGACCAATGCTATAAAACTTTTATAATTGTATTTTCTAGAATTGTATTTTCTACTTATGACTTGGGCTAAAATCAACCATTAGCATTTTCAAAGATCTGCCAATTTACCAGTTGGCAAATTGTCATATCTTTTAAAATGCTAATGATTCCTTTTAGTCAGTTATATATTAATAAGTAGAAAATACAATTCTAGAAAATTCAAATGTAAAGGTTTTATAGTATTGGCTGCAGATCGCGATCTGATCGAGAAAGAGACCACTTTTGTGATCACATAAATGTAACTGCGCGACCGTATACACAATTGGGCATTAAGTGTCTTTCTCAGAGAGGCAGTGCACACAATTCTGGGCTGGGCTTAACTTATGTCGTTTCGTTTTGAACTCAACATGTGAGACACTGCACCCCATGATCTCATGTATACTCAACTGCTGCTGCTTTAAAATGGGCGATCGCACAGTCTTTTCGGTCTACGGCACCGTAAAAGTGGCTACTCTCTCCTGCTCGTGGTTTGACCCTGCCCCGTCAGACTTTCAAGAATTACACAGCAAAAGCACACTGCACTCGCGCATACTACATCCACCCCAGAGCAGGTTCAAACACACACATGCACTCGCGTCAGATTGGATAAGAATAGGCAATAACGCCTGCAAGGTCGCTAGGTCTTGCTCGTGGCTTGACCATGCCCGACCGACTCACAAGAGTATTAATAATCACAGCAACAAAGACTTTTATAAAAAAAAATCCCATACGACATTTTGCAATTTCATACAGCCACAGATCACCATGTGTGGATTTTAGTCTATAAAATTATTATCTTTGTTGCTTTTATTATAATTCTTTTTAATCAGGTTAGTAATCTATTGTCATGTGGTGCGTCTACGTTGCCGTAATATATAGCGCATTATTAATCTATTCAAACAGATTTCTAATCTGTTTAAACAGATTACAAACTCGTTTAACCAGATTGTTAATCCTATTTATCTGATTTAGTAATCTGATTAAACATATATATTACGGTAACGTACAGGCGCCACGTGATATTGTGATAGAAATCTGTTTAATTGGTTTGGTGATCCTTTTAGACACATTACAAATCCGAAACAAATTACTAATCCGTAGATTGAAAGTCCGATTAAACAGATAAGTAAGGACAAACAAAATTAAATAATTGATTCTCAGGCATTTTGTTTTTAACCCTTTACCCAACGTAACGGCCAAAACCGGCCAGCGCTATTCTCAAAAATCTCCAATTAATTATCTTTATTTTTTCATTTTTTGTCTCAAAAACATAGGTTATGACCCCTCGTTGGAACGAGCTCGACGAGCTCGTTCCAACGAGGGGTCATAACCTATGTTTTTGAGACAAAAAATGAAAAAAAAAAGTTATTCAAGAATTGTTTTGCAAGTGTCGTCTGCTTTTCATGTTAGGTAAAGGGTTAAAACGAACGATGGGGGGCGGCTTTTATTTTTTATTCATAATGGAATGGTCGTCGATGCCTAAAATCCAATTGTGAGAGACTAAAATTAAATACTAGAGCTTCCGTGTTGATTTCGCAGATAGTGTTTTTCTCTAACAGCGACCACACAACACAAAGTCAATACAGAACAACTAAAATGAAGCTCAAAAATAATAAGGAGTTTTTCAACTGATTGAGTGCTAGAAGCCACAATCAGGCCTTTCAAAAAATGAGGGTACCAGTGCAAAATTAACATTTTCCTTACCCATCTTTCGTATTCAGTTAAACGTAAATAATAGTTTGTTTATACAAATGTGTTCTACTACAAATTATTGGGACAATTTTTGATGAACAAATTCAGACCACCAAAAATAATCCAGTCCTCAACCAGTTAAATAAATATTTATTTTGTATACAAATGAGAATCGTGACGCATTTCGCGAAGAGAATAACAATACTCTATCAACGTATACGACATAATGCATCGCAAATCGCGATGTGATACCGCTAAAATCAAATGGTAGTTTTGTTCATTTTGAATAATTTTGCCTCCGACATAAATATAACGAACGCGGGCCGAAAAAACGAATGCGCCGGTGCTCGAGAATCAAAAGATTAAATTTCTTTAGACTAACCCATTTAAACGTATTTACTAAAACGGATTACTATTCCGATCAGCGGCGAGCAGTTGTCAAACTCCCCAACGTACTGCCTCACAAGTAGGGTTAGCATTAGTTGAAGGCAAGAGCGCCATCGACGCGCAGTCCTTCTTAGTACATAGCGCAACGTGGGCAAGGGGATTAATCGCCTTGCCCAAGGATACAACGCTGTTACCTTTGTCAGGGTCGAATGGTGGACTTTTCGGTTTGAAGTTCAATGCTCTAACCACTGAACTACCTGCTCCCTCTATTATAGCTCATAACTGAGATCTTCATGATATCCATTTACGTAGCAATTCCAAACATTTATTCCTTGCTTTAACCCTTTACCCAACGTAATGGCCATAAACCAGCCAGCGCTATTCACAACAAATCGCCAATTAGTTTTCATTATTTGTCTCAAAAACATAGGTTATGACCCCTCTTTGGAACGAGCTCGTCGAGCTCGTTCCAATGAGGGGTCATAACCTATGTTTTTGAGACAAAAAATGAAAAAAATTAGTTGTTCAAGAATTTTTTTGGCAGGTGTCGTCTGCTTTTCATGTTAGGTATACGGGTTACGTCTACTGCTGTGAATGACACGTGTACATATAGAAAAGGTGAAGAAATGTTACGCACCGGCAAATATTACGATGCAATTCATCATTAGCCATTTCACCTTGACTCCCCGAGTGGCAATAACCTGTATAGTTCTGATTCCATACTAATTGACGAGTCAAGACAAAATTGTACAATCGATCAGTTATAAATCGGTGCCAAGAACAGTGAGAAAATTAGTGCGCTATTACACATTTATATTGCGCAGTGATGAGAATGTATTGTCTGATATCGAAACAAAAAATGAAAGGATGATACTTACACTTTGCACTAGAAGTTGAAGCCAAGAAGTTGAGACCTACAGTTTGGACTGGAAAACAGTGTGCATCAATATCGCGTTTTTTGTTGTTGCAAATGCGCCGTTCCAGACGGCAAACATAGGGCTCGGAGAATCACAAATTTCGGGTCGAATCGAATCGAGAATCAAATGTGGCACAAGATTTCGAATCGCATCCAATCTTGAATCGAATCTTACGGCTCTTCAGATCGTGAATATTCCACCTGGCATCCGTAATTTTTATCAGTTTTGAGCTCACCTGAGCGAAGCTCAAGGGGAGCTTTACTAATCACATTCCGTCCGTCCGTCGTCCGTCCGGCGTTAACTTTACATTATCGACTTCTTCTCACAAACTACTGAACCAAATTGCACCAAACCTGGTGTGCATGTTCCCTATCATATGTCAATTCAAATTTGTTCAAATCAAGTTGACCCGCCCCTTGGTAGGGCCACGGCCAAAAAGTGAGCCTAAATCTTAAATCTTCTTCTCATGAACCAGCCGTAGCAGAGACTTGATGTTAGGTGTGCAGCTTCCTTTTGAGCTGCAGATTCAGATTTGTTCAAGAGAAGTTCTAGGGGCTATATTTGCCATCGTTATGGGAGGGGCAAGAATTTTTGACCCGCCCAAAATTTCTATTTTCCAAACCGACAGGCTGATTTGAACCAAATTTGATATGAGGTTTTATTGGGACATAAGTAGTTAATTTATGCAAAAAAAAAAAAAAATTCCCGTCGCCCCATGGGAACCGCAGGAGCGAAAAATAGAAAAAAAATTAAAACGCCCATATCTCCAAAACTGCACGGCACTGAGAATTTTTATTTGGTGTGAAGCTGGCTCTCTATGGGAGCACAAATGTTCAAATTAGTGCAATATGAGGAATATTCTTTAAAAATCTTCTTCTTTAGATCCACCACCAATCAGTATCTTTTGATTTTTCTTATGCAGCACCCTTGGGGGGGGGGGTGGAGGAGGAGGGGAAGATTCAAGTTTGTTCAAGCCAAGTCCCTGGGTTCATATTTGGGCTCACTGTGGGAGCCCGAATTATAACTTAGTTCAATATGGGGAATTTTCTTTAGAAATCTTCTTCTTCAGATTCAGCAGTCAGAATTTTTTTTTTATATTTGGTATGCAGCATCCTTAGAGCGGTGAGATTCAAGATTGTTCATTCCAAGTCCCTGGGTTCATATTTGGGCTCCCTGTGGGAGCCCGAATTTTAACTTATTTCAATATGAGGAATATTCTTCAAAAATCTTCTTCTTCACATCCACCAGTCAGAATCTTTTGATATTTGGTATACAGTATCCTTAGGGAGGTGAGATAGTCCCTGGGTTTATATTTGGGCTTCCTGTGGGAGCCCGTATTGTACCAACATTTCTATTTTCCAAACTGAGGGGCCAATTTGAACCAAATTTGATATGAGGGCCTTATTGGGTCATAAGTACCTAATTTATGCTAAAAACATTTTCCCGTCACCCCATTGGAACTGCAGGAGCTAAAAATAGAAAAAAAAACATTTAAAACGCCCATGTCTTCAAAACTACACGAGACTGGGAATTTTTATTTTGTGTGAAGCTTCCTAAGGAACAGAAGAAATGCTCACGCGTTGTGTCCTTGGGGAAGGTACTTAACCCCGGTTGCCTACACGGGGGCACGATGACGCTGTGTACTAAGGCGTACTGCACGTCGATGGTGCGCGTGTCTTCAAACGATCTAACCCTGCCTGTGCCGCGGTGCAGAGTTCAGAGTTACGATGTTGGAGAGTTATACAGCTGCTCGTCGTTGCTCGGTGGTTCTCTCCGGGTACACCGGCTTCCTCCACCCGAAAACTGTCACCGACATGATACGACCCTGGCTGTTAATGTGTCGTTAAACCCTATTAAAAAAAAAAAACAGAAGAAAGGAATGGTCAAAAAACAAATTGCCATCGTTTTTTTTTATAGGGTACTTTTCCAGGACTTTGAAAAAATGATGAGTCATCATTTTTTAACACTGTGATTAATGGGAAAAACATTAAAAAAGAATCTTCTCCCATACCACTGCTCCAAAGGCTTATATATTTCACATATAACATCTTTGGAAGATTCATTCACATGTTTGTTGAAATCAAATCCCTGGGTTCATATTTGGGCTCTCTATGGGAGCCCAAATGTTCAGATTAGTGCAATATGAGGAATATTCTTTAAAACTCTTCTTCCAATCCACCAATCAGAAGCTTTTGATATTTTGTATGCAGCATCCATAAGGGGGTGAGATTCAAGTTTGTTCAACTTGAGTCCCCGGCATAATATTGGGGCTTTCTATGGGTAGGGTGAGAGGGTGGCAGGGGGGGGGGGGGGGGTACATGTTAGATTCAGGTTTGTTCAAATCCATTCCGTAGTGTTTTTCCATACAATTTGCCATTCATGACTTCATTCCTTTGTAGTGTTGATGAACCATGTCTAACTGAATGTGACCCCAAACACGTCTTTGAGCCACTGTTGCAGGTGAGCGATTAAGGCCACTTGGGGCCTCTTGTTACAGGTCTCCACTCAAGTATTATATTCAACGGCGACTCAATCTTTTTCGGCAAGTCAGTTTAAAAATCTGAATAGTCCTGCACGGAATCACAGAAATTTTGAAAGCGGAGACTTTTTGGAGACTTCCTCTATTATCAGGTCTCCTCCACAGCAGACTAAATGATAGAAGAAGAGTTCAAAATAGACACTTGGCAGGAGTTTGAGAACATCTCGACTAGAATCGAGCCTTAACGAATCGAATCATTAGGACAATTTCGAATCAAATCGAATCGAATTACGAAGATTTGCAGGGCCCCACGTGAGCAGAACTTTCGTTCTTTGGCGTGACGTCTGTTGTATAAATACACAGAACGCCACACAGGTGTGAATGGGTTAATCGATATGGCACGAATGCCATCGCTGAAGGATAAAACTCGAGGCCTGCGGCCTTCCGTTTTATCCTTCCGCGCTGACACTCGTGCCATATAGATTAACCTATTCACACGCGTGTGTCGTTCTGTGTTTATTACACGCCTTCACGTTTGTATAAGTAATTACTAGAAAGGCACTCAACAGTTCATTTGGCAACAGTACTTTCAACAAACAGAACATATTTTATCGTCAACCAAATTTGCGAGGGGAACCCGTGTTACTATTTTTAGCTGTCGCTAGCGATTCATATTGTAATTGCGGTGCACAATTTGTAGAAAGTTCTAGTGAAGTTCCGCTTCTATTTAAAAATAGTCCGTCAACGATTTCCCTTCCGGACATTCGTGCGGAACAGATTTACATTTTCCGCATGGTTTAGTGTTTCTGTAGAGGAGTGTAATAAACCTGTTTGGGCCTAAAATTTTAAGACTTTGCATGGAGACGCGTTTTGTTTTCACTTATGACATAGTTTCAATACACCCGCTCAGAAACTTTTACAATACTCTTTGCATTATCAGTACTGCCAGGGCCAGTGAAAGGATGCGAGAGTCTTGGTAGTAAGTCGGAGGGGATGGGGGCTGAGGATTCGTCATCCGAGTTTGGGCTCTAACTAGCAGCACAAGATGTAATTGAAATGGAACAAAGACGACACTCATTCGCAGGCAAAATTTGGGGACCCCAAGGAGACGCCCAATCTGTGTGATCTTCATAGATTCCTTGTTTCAACGGGGATTCGGGAAATGATGACTTTAGCAGTTCATATTCTAAAATTTTCCGGTATGATACATTTCCCGAATTTGGACTGCTAAAGTCTCGGTGTCCCCGATTACCAACAATACACCCCGTCTCATACCCTCCACCCCGTCGCCGCTTCGAGATTAGAATCCTATGTTCGGGTTCATGAGCAAGGACTAATGAAAGGCTTGAGTCTCGTCACAGAATTCACTTTTCACTTTGGTACCCGGTTTTACTCTTGCTCGTCCTGACTAGCCCTTCCTTATCACACCACCTCCTTTCAGTTTAATGTACATGGGCCGTCTCTTCCTAGTCTGCCGCATCACCGTTAAGATGTGATACATGTATTCAGCTCTGGAAAAGGTAATGCCAAGTAATTTATGAAAATGCTACTTCCGCTTTGTTAACCCTTTACCTTACATGAAAAGCAGACGACACTTGCCAAAAAAATTCTTGAATAACTAATTTTTTTCATTTTTTGTCTCAAAAACATAGGTTATGACCCCTCGTTGGAACGAGCTCGTTGAGCTCGTTCCAACGAGGGGTCATAACCTATGTTTTTGAGACAAAAAATGAAAAAGTAATGAAAATTAATTGGCGATTTTTGAGAATAGCGCTGGCCGGTTTTGGCCGTTACGTTGTGTAAAGGGTTAAAATCTATTAATTAACATCTTACATAAATTTGCCTCAACTATTATTTTGTTTTTTTATTAAATTGAGCCGTTTGGGCAGGTACCTAACCATATGTCATAGCGATTATTTTTGCCCCGTATGGGCAGGTAACTAACCATATGTTATGGCTTTGACTTTCAGTGTCGCTAAAACCTCATGTCGTTTCGATGAGTGGTGCCGTAAATGTACTCGATTCTTAGAAAGTTGTGACCTGAGCTCATGGTATCTCTGGAACTGACAGAGGCGGCGGAACGGAGTGGGGGCATAGAGATGACCCATCTCGATTTTTCAGACATGTCTCATGATTACTGTACACAAAGAGTTTTGAAGAGAATGCATATGTGTCAGTACAACGCCGATTCCAGGCAGGAATTCCACCAGGCATTGCACACAATGCCCGGTGGAATTCCTGTTTGAAATAGGTGATATAAAATTAAACTGAAGCATTTGCGTCCTAACGGATCTTCCGTCCCTGTTTTTAAAGGTGGGACCATTGGCCAATACATATATGTCAATATACTGTCAATATACTTGTAGTTTTGTTTTATATTTTCTACAAATACCAACAAATTTAGTTTCATTTGGCCAATGAATTCCACCTTCAGAGGGTTCTATTTCAAAAATCCTCCAAACGAAAGGCCAGCATTTGGGTTCGAAATGGCCTATTTATTTATTTATATATTGTTGTTTAGGGTCACATACTTCTGCACAATGGCTAATCATGACCACAACATGGAGATAAAGTCAAGGTCAGTGAATCGTTTATACCCCATGTTGCCTATTTTAGAGGACTCGCACCCCAAGCATTAGTGACTGGGTCCTATTTTACCAGTGAAACAGAGCTTGTTTACCACAGTAAACAAGCACTGCTTCACTTCCCGGGGTTCCCACGGGATTCGAAATGGCCTAAATGGAAGAAATAGACGAAGCCATGACTTTAACAGGAACTCAAAATACAGTTGCTAGCGGGTGTTTGTACATTTGCCAATCTAAGATTATAATATTTGGCGTGACACCAAAAGACGTTGTCAACGCACGCACGCACGCACGCACGCACGCACGCACGCACGCACGCACTGTAGACACCGTCCAAGCTTGAAAACCAAGAAAATTTATTTTTTTGAGTCTGCATCCATCATTTTCTTCCACATTTGACCCATGGTTTATGCCCATCCACACTCTCCTTTCCTATACACACACCTTTGGCGGTATATTGTCCTGTTTGGAATATAGGTGGGCATCCCGTGATGAGGGGAAGCCTCAGTACCTGGAGTGAACCACAGAACAGCGATAAGCAAGTGTCAAGCTTACTTATATACTAACCTAGGCAGGGGCGTAGCCGTCTAAATGAGGTGTGAGTGGGGAGGCATATATTCTCCACACTTGGTTTTATTACACGCCTGTTCTATGTAATGCCCATCTACGGCAACACCAAACCATGCGAAAAATGAAAATCTGTTCCGCACATATGTGCGGAAAGGATATCGTTGACGGACTATTTTGAAATAGAAGCGAAATACACTGGAATTTTGTACAAATCGTGCATCGCAATTACAGTTTGAATACACTGCGATAACTAAAAATCGACCCTGAGTTCCAATGTGTTCTATGTGCCAGCAGGCACATAGAGCACATTGAAACTCAAAGGACGAAATAGTAACACGGGTTTCCTTCCCAAATTTGGTTGGCGATAAAGTTTGTTCTTTGTGTTGATAGATGTTAAATAAATTGCTGGGTGTCCTTCTAATAATTGTTTCTATAGACGTGAAGGCGTGTAATAAACACAGAACGACATGCATGTGTGAATGGGTTAATCTATATAGCACTCGTGCCAAACGCGGAATGATAAAACGAGGGGTTGCAGACCTCGAGTTTTATCCTTCAGATATGGCTCTCGTGCCATATCGATTAACCCATTCACACGCGTGTGTCGTTCTGTGTACTAACCTTGTGCTGGGTTAAGGGTGTGTATTCCATAGGCGAACATCCATGGTGCTCCCCCTCCCCCGGGGAATTACCCAGAAAGTGGAATATCTACAGCAAAACGACCTAAAAAATATCAAGTTGATAGTATATTTACCAGTTTTGGGGGATTTCCGACATGGCTGTATATTAGGTTGACATTGCTCATGAGAAGTGTGCGGGAGTGTCCCCTCAGCCTCACCCCCATTGGTTACGTCGTTGAACTTGGGTCAAGCGGGGATTGAGTTACGGTCGCATTGGTTGAATACAAAGTAATGCACCGTCGTGCTCCCATTTCAGCAGGTTAAGTCTCTTCGTCAAGGTCACAACGCATGTGACACAGGTCAGGGCCGAACACGAAACATTCCAATCACAAAAAGAGGCACTGCGTCCTCTATTGCTTGCGAAATGTTGCAATGCTATTTAAAACAAGAAAATTATTTTCAGCAACGCCCCACGTATCAGCATATCTTACCTCCTACACACTTCTTGTATTTTCATTGGATATAAGACGTCACATGCAAGCTATGCATACATCAGATTAGGTCAGTTCAAATCTACACAGAGCTAACAGATAGAGCATTTGTTTGTTTGCAGTAGACGATAACCTATACACGTCAAATAAGTTCTACCACCTATTGTTCATCGCAGTTGCAAGTTCAGAAAACTTGGAGGTTATTACTTGGTTTGTTTCATATCGGTCGAGATATCAGCCCGAAGTACTTACATATCCATCTGAGGCCGAAGGTCGAAGACTGATTGATGTGAAGTTACATCGGGCTGAGATATCGGCCTTTTGGAAACTAACCAAGTGATAACTTTTTTTCTTTTTTTTTTAAACCAAAACAAATAACTACAGATTGTTCGCAGATCTGTTTTCTGACGTTGTTATTGCTTCTCATTCTTTTCAGAAAGTCTAGAAGTTTCCTCTTCTCAAGTTCCGGTATCCGAACGTCCTGGCTTCCCCACCGGGGAAGTTACAACGTAAGGATCAGTGAACTATCTCTTCACCCACTTCCACACATCTCCGTTTAAGATTCCGAATGTTAGTTTGCGTTGAAATTTTTGTTCCCTTCGAGTCCTATATGAACCTTTGATGTAATTTAATGTTCCCGTACTTACAAAGAGACACGGGTATTCTTTCTTGTCGCAGTTATAGACATTCCAATTAATAATTATTTAATGCACTTTGAAAACTTCAAGATATTAACATAATTTGTGGAAATATCCGACGTAATCATAACACTACGGAACTGATAAGTCTTCATTTCTGATTGTAATGGGGCTGCACGTTGAAAATACTGATTGGTCCACTCCACACATTTACTGAACTGCCGTCCAAAATAATGACGTTATGACGTATCATGTTCCTAGCCGGAAAAAGGCCGCTCGTGTTCAAAGGGTTCACAACACCTTTAAGGTCAGTGTCACAACGCTCGCACGTGGGAATATTAATCGGCATTTAATATTCGCACTTACTATTTCCATAGTATTCGCAAAAGAAGAGCTGACATATTTTGGAAGAATATAAATTTTCCCGAATGCACATATCTGACTGACGGAATATAACAAGCACTCAAAACACTCCATTTCAGTTACACAAAAAGATATACATACCGATTGAAAAGATTAAAAAAAAAACATTTGTTTGGATTTTTTCAGATTAATCCCTCCAAACACGCTGGGAACAGTCAGATCTTTACCACGAGATATTGTTATTTCAGGTTACGAAATACCAAAAGGAGTAAGTATTTTTTGTGTCAAGAATCTGGTTTATTGTGTTTGAGAATGAATTATGATGCAAGGGAGATCACTCCAAGGAATATAACATTTATTCGGAAAATATCGCGGGGTTCGAAATGCATACGTCTGTTTACGCCTTGATACGAAGATCGATTCGGTTGTTGCTGCTTCTGCTGCTGTCGTTGTTATTATTTAGTTTATTTTAAATCTGTTTCGGGATTAGCTGCACAATATCGTTCTCATAACGGTGTCGGTTTTCACAGAGACCACCATTCAAATTTCATTATTTTGTCATTGTCAGCTGTGTTTTCCAAAACAGCCTAATATGCTCCACCAATGAAACGGGCTCGCGAAGGGATCAAAATACACCCCAACTCCATTAGAAGACTCTGGATCCCATAGTAACCACGTGCAACAATGGAAACAAAGTGACTGTCTCAGTAAACAATATGAACGACAGGAACACGTGTCACCCTAACACCACGCGCTTTCCTTTTGCGCACTAACACCGCGTATCACGCACGCTACTGTGAGTAACCCGATATTACACCAGCGTTTGCTTGTCTATGACATCACTTCCGAGCTCCCGCAAAAAAGGGCCGATCCATCTCTGATTAACTACTTTTCTGTGCTGACGACAATATGTCGGAGAAAAGGTAATGTGAGCCAGATTCGAAACGAGAATGTTGGAAAATTCCAAACAAAACATTAGAGCCGAAGGGCAATAAGTAAAAAATATATGCTATATCTTATCCCCCGCACCCCCTTCCCCCGATCCGTCAGTTTTGTGCAGACATAAACAAATGCTCCGTTTCAAACATACCAATTCTTAATAGTATATGAGAGACTTTTATACATATGCCATGCTAAACATCGCGTTGATGAGTTGTTGCTTCATTGTAGGTTACGTTTTGCTTGTCGAGATGAGCGAAGTGTGTGTACTAAGCTACTATCGCCTTCCGTTGATGGCATTATGTTCTTAATAGTATTGCTTCGAGAACCAAATAGTGCCCCCCCCCCCCCCCACACACACACACACATAAGCCCTTTTGAAGATTAGACACCCATTTTATGACACTTGGCACAATACACTGAGTAATATTACAGTTTACACTTCGAAAGCTTGTGGAGAGTAACACAGGGCTGGAAGTAAAGAAGACAAAAAAAAACAAAAAACAAAAAAAAAACACCCCCACCCCACCCCCCCCCCCCCCAAAAAAAAAAACAAAAAACAAAAAACAAAACAGTTCGAATCTCTCTTTTTCATCATTTCTGTGTACATGTTGTATAACTCTTAACCTGTTGTGTATTTTCTCGATTTGTTTTAAAATCAAGCCATGGCTGCTGTTAAGCAGCCATGACTTGATATAAAGAAACATTTAATAAAATATGGCATCAATAAATATTTGATAAGACGATTACTCCTTCTTGTAGGGATTCCTTGTGTTAACAATAGCCAGAATTACACCTTTTTAAGGTAAATGGCATTTTTGTTCTGGGCGGGAAAATTCGCACGCAGCAAGCAATTCCTTAAAAGGGATCCGCCGCAAAAAGCGCCATAAGCTCATGTTATGTTGGAGTAATTTTGTTTCTGGTCTTCATTTCAGACACAATTAGCCATAGCATCGATATTTCCGAGTGATTATTCTATAGACAGAAAGGAAGAGTATATACCAGAACGATGGTTGAAAAATTCTGGCATGGACAGAGTAGACCCGTTTCAGTTTGTTCCCTTTGGCCATGGCCCCAGAAACTGTCTCGGTAAAAAGATTGCTGAACAAGAAATTTATGTGGCAACAGTAAAGGTAGGTGTTATTAACCCTACCTAACGTAACGGCCAAAACCGGCCAGCGCTATTCTAAAAAATCGCCAATTAATTTTCATTATTTTTTTTATTTTTTGTCTCAAAAACAAAGGTTATGACCCCCCTCGTAGGAACGAGCTCGTCGAGCTCGTTCCAACGAGGGGTCATAACCTATGTTTTTGAGACAAAAAATGAAAAAAATTAGTTATTCAAGAATTATTTTTGCAAGTGTCGTCTGCTTTTCGGGTTAGGTAAAGGGTTAATTCTTGATCGAACACAAACGTGTATGTAAACAATTCTGGGAGATTTTTTTTGTATCATTTACGTGGCGATGCATACAACCCGCCCCCGCCTGTCTGATTCACTAGTGAATGCAAAGTGAGGCAACCAAAACAACCTATCTTAAACCCGCTATTGTCGCGAAATGTAATTTACTCCAATAGATTGTAACAAGACAAACCCTTATGAACGAAACACATTTCTTCTAAAGGAATATGATTGTTTATGTTTGTTGAAGTTTAACGACACTTTCGACAACCAGGGTCTTATCCTGCTGAACATTTTTTGCGGATTGGGGGAAAACATAGTACTCAGAGAGAACCACCGAGCAGTCATTGTTTTTAATCCAGCGAACCAAGAATGACTGATCTCTCTATTTTGGTTTGCACTCAATAAAATAGTTCCTTATTTAAACCTTTCAACCCGAAGGGCCATTTTTCCAGTCCAAGCTCGTGAAACGATCTGAATTCATAAAGCAGATAGTTGCTCAGTGAATTTGTGTGTTAGACAGATCAAGATTTTCAACATGCAGCCCCAAGGTCTTCCCCAAGTAACGAATGTAGACTCGACCAGCTGATGACCCTGGACTGATACGGAATGTACCATCAGGGTTCAAAGGTTTAAATGACAAGATGACCACGTATTAGAGGAAATATTGTAAGATAGGTTGGTCATTACTACCCTGCGGAAACAGAGATCTCCACTTTAATACACTATCTCGTGCACCCAGGCCTTCACCCCGGTCTTATTAATCTTTATTCACAAATTAGTGTTCAGATGTGTTGTTCACACTAGTTTTCGTCTTGACTATCCAAGCCGCGTGTGTTAGCCTGTGTTAAAGCAAAAGCTGATACTATTGAGTCAGAATCCGCATATTAATCGATAATTAATATGTCATATTTTGATATTTCCATGGTATAAATTTGACCACCCGAGGACACATATGGAATATACCCATAGTAGCTTGGTGTATCAAATGTTCACCGCAAGTTGTGAACATTTGGTACACCAAGCTACTTTGGGTATATTTTATTTGTACCATGATCGTCAGATTATTAAGAGTCGCTATTTTTTTTTCTCGATTTTACTGAGCACCGGACGTACATACGAGCGAATCTGTTTTTGTTTACGCGAGCATTGGTAGGCGGTACTTCCGCTGTCAATTTTATCGCCGAAACGAAATGAAAAAAAAAGAAACTGAGCCTTTTTCGTTTTAATAACATAATAATATACTATTTCGAGTTATGCATTCTTTATTAACATGAGACAATGCATGTTTGTTAATTTTTGGCATCTTATGAGATAAACCCATTTGAAAACGTAATAAATAATTGCCACTTCCATTTCACTCTTCGCGAGGCGACGTGCGATAAATTTAAACAAGTTTGCATTCAGGTCGACGTCACCAAAGGTCAACGTGGATGTAGTTCTACTGTAGGTGTAAATTTTTACTATTGAAATCCCATTGCTGGCGTGTTCACCACGGTTGGTGTGTAAAGCTAAAAGTTACGTCATAGGCTTTTCATATATAGTAGAATAGGTAATCATGGTATAAATTATTGTACATGACACCATTCTATAAATTAAATCATGGGAACTGAAATGAAATATCAGTAGCTTTGTCAGAGTATGAATGTGGGTAGGGCGTGCTATTTGTCGCATGAAGTGCAACGCATTTCATGCAACTTTACACGCCCCCCCGCACATTCATACATCGTTAATGCGATAAAAAATTCAATTTTAATTCGTATGTGTTATATCCCTTCAATATTCATATTTCAGATTTTACAGAACTTCAGAGTTGATATTCCGGAAGGTTACAAGAATGGGGGATTACTGGACTACGTGTACAATCTGAATCCAACGCCAGTGAAACCCTTGACATTCTTTTTCGAAGAGGTCTGACGTAAATTGACATTAAGTCTGTTAGAATTTATAATTTCAATTTTGCTCCAAAATCAATTATTTCTGAACACTAACAGCGAGAGAGAGAGAGAGAGAGAGAAGACGTTCAACTCTGGACTGTGGGTTTCGATAGACTAGTCATGTGAGAAAGTTCTACAAAAACGGCGACACGGGTTTTTAATTGTTTCCAGTGCATGGGTGTCTGTATCTTTCATGCTTCTGTGATTATCTCCCTTGGAATCCAGTTGTGTCAACTCTGTCTAACATTTCGGCTTCCCTTTTCTATTCCGGTGTGACAGGAATGGAAGTCCGTAGGAAAATTAGTCCCTCTGGACTATTATTCCGCGAAATTATAGTCCTAGGTCTAACATTTCTAGGAATAGTAGTCCGCCGGACTACTATTCCTAGAAATGTTAGACCTAGGACTATAATTCCGCGGAATAATAGTCCAGAGGGACTAACGTTCCTACGAACTTCCATTCCTGTCACACCGGCATCATTAGACATCATAATTTTATGAGTTTAAATTGTCCTCTCAAAGCTGCAGGTTGAAAAATTATTGCTTAAAATTAAATAAGAATTTTAACCAAATATTACAAGACAACAAACCCAACCTTCTCCCCAGACGAAAGATACCAGAAAATTGCTCCACTGGGCCAAAGAATCTCCGAAAATACTAAGCTCCAGAACAAAGACTAATTGTATGTCTGCAGCGGCGTATGCACAATATGTTATGAATAACTGAACATTTTCAATTTCCCTCCGAAACATAGCTTTCGACCCCGCCCGGGATAGAGCCCAAAGAGCTCGTTCCTGTGAGGAGCCGTAGGTTATGTTTGGGAGGAATGAAAAAAATATGATTTAAATGGCGATTTCCGTTGATATCTGCCGCAGTATAAGACCGTCGTTAGGCTGGGTGAAAGGTTAAACAGCTTAAAAAGAGATAACTTCTCATAATGATGAATCCCAGAAATTGTTGAATTTGCCACTACAGGGAGCTTTTGATACAGCATTTGCTGTTTGGATGACGACGCTTGAGTAGCTGCGCATTCTCAAAGTTAGACCCACTCAATGTGCGGTAAAAGTATGCTCATATTTCTTCATGGTACTTTGATTACAATTCCTTGAAATGATGTTCCTAAATCTGCTGAAAATTGGTCCGCACTCAGTTATAGCAAAGTCGGTAACCATTTACCTTACACGAAAGGCAGACGACAAGGGCAAACAAAATTATTGAATAACTATTTTTGTTTATTTTTGCGTCAAAACATAGCTTATGACCCCTCATTGGAACGAGCTCGTTCCAATGAGGGGTTATAAGCTATGTTTTTGAGATGAAAAACAAGAAGAAAAAACGAAAATTGAATGAAGATTTTTGTGTATTGCGCTGGCGGGTTTTGTCGTTACATTGGGTAAAGGGTTAAGATTATTCGGCGAACCACTGTTGGTTGAATAGCCACGTTTCGATTGAAAAATATTCAATTAACAGGAGTATTCAATTAACAATTATTTGATGTTCTTCCTGTATGCTAGAGATTAACTGAGCATTTATTCGTTTTTATCTTCTTGGACAGAGCTCATGAAGTTCTGTCAGATTAGAAAAAGATTAAAGCAAAAGAAGATTAGTCTTTTGATTCTCAGGCAGCGGTGCATTCGTTTCTTCGACACGCATTCGTCATATTTATTTCGGAGAGGTAAAATTCAAAATGTATAAAACTATCATAGTGTGTGATTTTAGCGGTATCACATCGCGATTTACGATGCAGTATGTCGTATACATTGATACAGTATTGTTTTTCTCTTCACGAATTGCAACACGATTCTCATATGTATGTATAAAATAAATATTTATTTAACTGGTTGAGGGCAGCGGCGTAGGAAAGTATTTTTCATTGGGGGGGGGGGGGGGGGGGGGGGGGCAAACATTCGATAGTCGAAGGACATCGCCGACAGCCATAGGCTGGAGCCGGGGAGAGCACGAGAGAGGTGTTGAAATTTCTTGCTCTCAGATCGCATTTGGTGACACCTGGATAGCACGTACTTGAGATAATACAGCGGGGGAACGCAAGGTTTGTTTGCATGTTAATGATGTTATAGAGATGATTGCAGATTTTCAATTTTTCATTTGTGTACAAATGGAGCCATTGTCCATGGAAAACATGTTAACATTCAAGCTCAGTATTGAGAAATGTATTCGGAAATGTATTGTGCTGCTAGAAGACAAAACGTTTAATGTCAAGTGCGGGAAGTGGAGGGAATATGCTGACAGAAACATTATGAGCATTAATATCATGGCGTACACATAATTTGTTTTTTTGTTTTTTTTTTTCGGGGGGGGGGGGGGGGGGGAAGCGTGCCCCCTGTTTCCTACGCCCCTGGTTGAGGGCTAGATTAGTTTAGGTGGTCTGAATTTGTTCATCAAAAATTGTATTATTCCAAAATATTGGAGAGTGCCAACATGCACTCTCCAATAATTTGTAATAAATCAAATTTATATAAACAGACTATTATTTACGTTTGACTGAATACGAAATATGGGTAAGAAAAATGTTACTTTTACACTGATACCCTCATTTTTTGAAAGGCCTGATTGTGGCTTCCAGCACTCAACCAGTTAAAAACTCATTATTATTTTTGATCTCTATTTTAGTTGTTCTATATTGATTTTGTGTTGTAATGACCGCTGTTACAAAAAAAAAAAAAAAAAAAAAAATATGAGGTAAATCAACATGGAAGCTCTAGTATTTAATTTTAGGCTCTCACGACTGGATCTTAGGCATCGACGACCATTCCATTAGGATAAAAATAAAAATAAAAACCGTCCTCCCTCATTCGTTTAAAAAAATGCCTGAGAATCAATTATTTAATTTTGTTCAGACTAAATGCCTATGTTGGATGCACCGAGGCCATAAACAAGGGGAATTCGGTAACCCTTTACACCCTGAAAATATCAAACTTGCAAGAAGATTCTTCCCATAATCAACTAGGAATTTACAACAACTCGGGAAGCTGTGTTAAAAAGCTGGAATTAGTAAAATTCCTAGTTGCATTTTGCGAAATTTTTCTGCTAGAAATTCCGAGATGTTGACATAAGTGTTGAGAGAGTTAATAAATATCTCTTGTATGTTTAACACTGTAAAAAAAGTTCGTATAAAATAGGTTGCAATATGACTTTCGATATCTTTTGTCACCATTTAGAAAAAAAAAAAATTAAGGTTCTAAAATTTCGGAATGTTAGAATCATTGAATGAAATAGGTTAATAATGGAAACTATGTTCAGTTTTGATTGCAGTGTGAGCATTGTGTTTTAAATGTTCGTTTGACTCAGGCTGAAATTGGCCGTTAGGTAGAAGGTCCAGACCGATCAGAGGATTCCAGGGCTCCAGGATGAATGCAGATAGAGGATTCGGCCCTTCAATAGGCTGCAGTCTGTGATGTCGAATATACGTACCGCATTTAAAGCGGCGGAAAGGAGCGTATGAGAGGGGTAACCGGATATATTACGGATATCCGCGACTTTTGCAGGCATAATTTGGAAAAATAACCCGGGATGTTACATCCCGGGTCATTTTCCGAATTTGACTACAAAGTTGAATTTGTCTGCAAAAGTCGTTACTTCCTTGGATCCCTTCGCGAAATGAATGAAATTATATTGATATGTGATTGAGCATTTCCGAGGAGACCCTCATACTTGTGTTGCTAGTCCTGGGTCTGACAGGAGCCTGGGGTTATTATCCGGCACCTCCCTTCCTCTCACCGGTCCTTTAGAATGTTAACCAATCAAGACAAAATATTTTTCCCAGTTTCCTGAATCTCAAGACAAGGATGTTTATAAACTCGAGTCCTGGCTGACTGTATTGGCAGTCAAGAAAGCATTCTCGAGGGATGGGTGTAGAAGGGTAAAAATAAACAGTTGCAAGAGTTTGTTGTGTTTCGAATTACTCAAAACATATAAACTGTACTCTTTTATCTCTTTCAGATAGAAAATAAATATGTTGAATGGGATTGTTTGTTTTTATTTTCCTTTGAAGTGAACCAGACATAATCGATATAGTACGCATAACGTGAGTTTCGACTTGGCCGACCGGTGGGTCGACGTCAGATCGTATCTTTACTTTTTTGAGAAGGCCGGTGGACAACCCGATAACAAAACTTGCGCTTCAGTTACAACCGTTTAGCCTCTACCCTTATTTCAATGACAGTACATAGATAAATACATTTTTTATTCACAGAAAACGTAAAACAGTTACAAATGCAGACATTGTACACATGTGATAGGCCAATATACTGTGGGCGGTGGCATAGCCGGGTTTACTGTCTAAATACCCCCCCCCCCCCCCCCCCACACACACACACCCCACCCTTAACAGTATATGCAATTGCAAACAGACTGTGGTCAAATAATTCATCAGAGGAGCGCGGGTAATTTAAAAAAAAATATAATATAACAAGAGCGCACGTATCGCTGAAGCAATACGATGTCCACTACTGGACTAATGAGCCTTAATAATTATACAAATGTTATAACCTAGATGTGATCAGCATGAATTCCGTTGAAGCGTTTCCAAAAAAGTCCGGAAAAACTGATATTTTGGCGCTTTTCCATATTTCCAAGGGCCATGACTCACACAAGAATAATGCAATCAGCATGAAACTCAAACTTGATCTGTAATTCATCGTTCTATAGTAGGTTACCAAGAATGAAATCACTCGGTTGAAGCATTTCCAAAAAAAGTCCGGAAAACTAAAGTGTGACTGACAGACTGACTGACAGACTGACTGACAGACTGACGGATGGACTGAATGCAAATGAAACTTGATCTGTAAGTCATCGTTCTATTGTAGGTTACCAAAAATGAAATCATTCCGTTGAAGCGTTTTCAAAAAAAGTCCGGAAAACTGATATTTTGGCGCTTTTCCATATTTCCAAGGGCCATAACTCACACAAGAATAATGCAATCAGCATGAAACTCAAACTTGATCTGTAAGTCATCGTTCTATAGAAGGTTACTAAAAATGAAATCATTCCGTTGAAGCGTTTCTAAAAAAAAGTCCGGAAAACTGATATTTTGGCGCTTTTCCATATTTCCAAGGGCCATAGCTCACACAAGAATAATGCAATCAGCATGAAGCTCAAACTTGATCTGTAAGTCATCGTTCTATAACAATTTACCAAAAATGAAATCATTCCGTTGAAGCGTTTCCAAAAAAGTGCGGAAAACTGATATTGTGGCACTTTTCCGTATTTCCAAGGCCATAACTCACACAAGAATAATGCTATCAACATGAAACTCAAACTTGATCTGGAAGTCATCGTTCTATAGTAGGTTACCAAAAATGAAATCATTCGGTTGAAGCATTTCAAAAAAAAGTCCGGAAAACTAAAGTGTGACTGAGAGACGGACAGACTGACAGACTGACGGATGGGCAGAGTGCAAACCTCTAGTCCCCTCCGTCGATGCCGGTAGGGGACTAATTATGCACAACGCAAATCACCAATAATTTATCTCCCGCCCGAATGTTCAAATACTCTTCGGGGCCACTGGCGTTCTCTAGTTCATGTTGACTTTTGTCGTCGCTCTGTTTCAATTTATTACATGCCTGTTCGATGTAATCCACATCTACAGCAACATTAAACCTTGCGGAAAATGAAAATCTGTTCCGCACACATCTGCGGAACGGAAATCGTTGCTGTACTATTTTGAAATAGAAGCGAAATTTCACTGGAATTTTCTACAAATCGTGCAACGCAATTACAATTTGAATCGCTAGCGATAGCTGAAAATCGCCCCCGAGTTCCAGTGTGTTCTATGTGCCAGCAAGCACATAGAACACGCTGAAACTCAGGGGACGAAATAGTAACACGGGTTCCCCTCGCAAATTTGGTTGGCGATAAAATGTGTTCTTTTTGTTGATAGATGTCAAATGAATTGCTGGATGTTTAGAGACGTGAAGATCTGTAATAACCACAGAACGACACGCGCGTGTGAATTGGTTAATCGATATGGCACTTGTGCCATCGCGGAATGATAAAACTCGAGGCTTGCCTCCTCTCGTTCTATCCTTCCGCGCTGGTATTCGTGCCAGATCGATTAACTCATTCACACGCGTGTGTCGTTCTGTGTATGTATTGTCTATTTGCTCATACCAAGCATCCCGCGCATAGCTGATGTCTCTTCTAGCGCTAATTGTCCCCCTGTTTCTCTATCACTGCCCGTCAACTCCACTGCCGCGATCTACTTTCTTTAACAATATTAAACCTTCACCAACAGCGTATCCACTTTTGGGTGCACATCATATTCTCGTTTAGATTAAACCACTCTCCGGCAACCGTTTAAACATCCAATGTTCATGCATGAGATTTGCCTGGTTTCCATTCAGCCCACTCCAAGCTCATTGTTTGAGTCGAACTCTCGATGGCTTCTTCCAACTAACTTTACTTCTGCTTTATACGGCCCCGTCAAACTCCATCAATCACTTAACCTGATAACGTCCTCTAATGCACTGAAAAAGTATCGTCAAATAATACTACTTTTGGGACACTTAGCCCAACAACACTTCTCAATACCAATCGCCAAAAAGAACAAAAAAAAAAAACAAAAAAAAAAAAAAAACAGACACTGTTGAAGTTCCAAGCTTTCCTTCAAGCGGATACTGACTACCCAATATGCTCATTACCCTTAAGTACTATAACAAAAATCACAAGAGCCAGTGGCGTGGTCCCTGTGCGAAGGGCGTGATAGTTATTAATGGGTTTTAGGCGTTTTATTGAGATGTCTAGGGTGAGACAATGTCCCCCTACTTTCTTTCGCGCTTTTGGAAATGTTAATATAGAAGATTCGCTATATTTAATTTCCATTTCCGCAGAGTTCAGGATGGTTACCTTTTTCAGACGCACCTTTCGCGGGATTGAAGGGATGTGGACTACCCGAGGCAAGATTTGATTAATATCTGGCTTGGACTATTAAAACACAATCAAAGATTACACAATTATTTACACACACACACACATATATATCCACTAATAATCAATGACAAAAAATAATTTTTTCATCTAAACATCTAACCCGAGCATACCTTATTGTCACAGCAAAATCTCCCCTACATTTTTACGTCTCCTTTGCCTCGATCTCACTCCTCTCTGTGGGAAAGCCCCATTGTCCTGTTTCTAGAAAGCCGGACATTTGAGCGTTCCCCAGTCTGGGGCGTTCCAAATTTGCTTTGCCCTTATGCTTAGCGACTGAGATAATTTTCACCCCCTTAATCGCCTCGATTTTGAAGCTTTAATTCTGTAGCTGTAGTGACCACCTCATGATTTCACTGCTCTCAATCTTTCACTTTTTAGTACAGGACAGGGTCTTATTGTCGGAGTGCAACTGGGGCCGTGTAAAATGTTCTGAAAGTTTATTTACGGCAAAAACATTTGAGAGAAAATCTCTATCTACCACTTAATAATGTCGAGCCCTCTGCAGTAACTTCTTGCTAGTATACGATACAGGGAACCGCTGTGTACTTCTGTAGCAACGTGCCCCCCCCCCCCCCCCCCACCCCAGTCCTGTTTTTGAGGCATCGGTTTGCACCAGGAAGGAAGGAAGGGTCTGGAAAAGTCTGGCAGTTGCAGGATGCTGAGAAGCATGATAATAAAGGACCTCTGTTGACGAGGTCTCCATTTCACTTTATTCGACTGTCCCTTTTTCATCAGGTCAATCTGGGAAACCGCCACCTCTATCAAGTTTGAGACGATCTTGCGGTAATACCCCACCAGACCTAGAACTGACCTAACTTATCGCTTCGTCCGGGGAGGGTTCGCGTAGCAGATCCGCCAAAGCTTGTCATGGCCCATTTCCATCTTCCAGTCGCCCACCTCATGTCGAAGGAATTCAGCATTTATCATTCCGAAGGGGCGCTTCTTGATAACACCCGTCTGGCGACGTAAATGATATAATGTATCTATCCTCCACCCTTACTGTGATCTACCAATATCCCTGATTGAAAAAATACCTTATTGGACAGATTAGCTCCTGCAGGCCTGCACTAGATCCTCTATGTTCACCATGGGCTCCTTGTTGGACTAAGTTATAGAGTTAAGGCGTCGGAAGTCTATGCAAAATCGGACCCATCATCCTTCTATTTTACAATGACCACTGGGGAAATGTATGGGAGTTGGACGTGGTCACCATTTTTTATGCTCTTCGAAATCCATCGTCTTCGGCGTCTCAGAAAACACTCACACCAGGCCCGGCACTCAGTGTCGGTAATTATCGTCAATTACTGCATCCCTGTAAGTTTTAACCACATACAACACTCCCGGAACAGTAGGCTATCGTCGTCCATCAATCCCGCTTCTGCCCTCCGCCCTGGTTCTATGGCTATACCAGTCGATTTCTATGGGTCTTACTGTTTGGTGTTCTCTGACCAAACACGCGTGTGGCTTGAGTCCTCTTCTCTTTCTTGGTAGAGTTGAGAAAGCTGGCATGGCATATTCTTGCATCGCCCCTATATCAAGCAGGAGTGCATTTTCCCAAGCACCCCTTTAACAATGCAGGGATCCTTTCATTACAGTAGCAGTTTATTTTTGATCGGTTGGTAGGAGGAAAGTAACTCTCTGGCCGAACTTTAATTCCCCCCCCCCCCCTCGCCTTTCGGTCATACCCGTTTTTGGTCGACACTGGGCTTTGTGTAAGGTCTCCATGACTAGTCGACAATTATATCTAATTCAATCATAAGGTCTAAAACGTACTGATACGTATTACCCATTTCAGCACTCTATGGACCCGCCCAAAACTCCAAAGCTGAAATGGGGAGAACTCTGTACTGGTCTGATGTAGCTCCTTATAGCAGAACGAGAGCGCCGGTAAATAGCGGTCCCTCCTGACACATTTTCTTTCGCATCACGTTCAGAACTCAAAAGAACCGTTCGCACGACCATTGCACTTCGGGTTACATGGGGTAGTAAAACCCTGTTTCACGTCCACTAGCCTTTCTTAATCCTGAGGTAAACCTTGATCGATCGCTTACTATTTCCTAACCCACTCTACTAAATGCCGCTAATAAGGCCCCTGTCATCCTCCCTGTCTCAATCATGGGTAGAGTTTATATGTTCTCCGGAATCTCGTGTCATAATCCCCGACCATCATGATATACCTATTCCTTTTTTCCGAGGCCGTGTGAATGAGCTAAATCAGATCCACCCACCCTCTCAAAGGATTCGGTCACAGTGGCATTTCTCCCAAAAAGCTACCCAGTTACCCTACCCTTCGGCTTTGGGCCATCTTCTGACAGACATCGCTTGGCCGACAAAACCGGCTGACATCGCCAGTGATACCGGACCAGTGAAAGCTGGTTGTGATTCGATCAAGCGTTTTTCTCGACGCCAAGTGATTTCCAACATGAGGCTCGTGAACTGTGTTGATCACTTGCTTCCTGTAATAGTTCGATACCACGATCTGGTGAACATCGTTCGTTAACTTAAACACATTGTTTAGCACCCCTTTCATTCCCCAATTTATATTGACCTGAGCCCCTGGTCAGTGACTCTCTTACTCCTTAGCAACTTCCCTATATCTATATATATTTGGCGAGGGGTCCTCTTGTTGAGTCTCGTTCAAACTTTTCACATGCACATTCCCCAGTGTTTCCATTGGTACGTTGAGGGACTCAATGTGTGGTTTATGCCTGGCAGCCCGAGTCCGGGTAACTAGAGCTGCCGTTTCTGCTGTGTTTTCCTAACCAACCGAACCGGATGTGGCTTAGCTCAAGAAATATTTCTCACTATCAGGTGATAAATGGATGCCTCCATGCACATGGCCTCAACATTCCCTCAGAAAATGCGCATCCAGCCTCACCCTCACAAGAGGTAAACGCCCAACTGTCCCATCTATCAAAACACACAGATGGTAGCGCCACCATCGATGACTAAGCCGCGCCTAACTAAAACGCTGCTGCAACCTGTGTACCTAAGCACCTGGACTTTATGGCTACCTACCCAGGGTATACCGGAATGCCCCCCCCCCACCCCCCCCCCCACAGTGTGGGTTGTCCTATGTACAACGCACTGATTATGGGAATGATTTTTGCTCCTGGATTGATTGCACTCTGATCCCACAGACTGGCACATCGCCACTGTCTGCCTTTTCTCCCATCGTTTGTTACTTCCTTCCCCGTTTCTCTAGTTCTTATGGGAGGGGTCTCTCTTTCCGGTTCTAAGCCCTCAAATGTTACCCCTTACCGCGTTGGCCCTTCTCCACCAATCCCCGACCATGTGCCCCCCCCCCCCCCCCCCCCATACACACACTTGTCGCAGCCGAAACAAAGCTCGTCCATAACTCACGAGCGCCCCTGGCTATCCTTATTAGGGTTTTGGCGAACTGGTTAATCTTAACTGATGTCTTTACAGCCGCGTGATTTGCGTTCCGTCTCGACCATGATTAGGCAATCTCATCCCAAGTGTCACCGTTTTTTTCTAGTTTCCTTTCCTTTACGAAAATGGCCATTTCCGGGGAGAATGGGACATGAACAGTTCCCGAACGAGCATATCTCCCAGAGATTGAAATGTCTCCTCAATCTTTTCTAGCTCAACCCAGCAGCCGACGTATCCCGTAATCCACGAGATGAACTGGTAAGCACATTCACTCTTTTAGGGCTTACACTCTCTGAATTTATCCTCGAAGCCCACTTCGGTGAATTGATACCAGTAGTGGTAGTACAGGAGTTCAGTGCCATTGAACAGGGTGGCGCCGAGATTGTTTAGCTCGCTGGTGATTTTCGTCGTAATATCAAAGTGTAGCACGAGCACACTAAAAACTAAAGTGTTAAAAATGACACTTTCAAGGTGTTAAACCCATTCTAACTCATAGGGTTTGATTTTAACACTCAGAGTGCAATGCTTTAAGCACTTAGACATTACAATCCTCAGACATCTGAAACTTGAATGGATGGCACTCCCCATGTGTCTAGCATTGGTGGTTCTACCAGAATCGCCCATAATTTGATTTGCGCTTGGCGGGTACATAATTGAAAGGGCACAACGCAGATGACGCGGATCAGGCTCGAGGGTTCGTGAGCAAGAGGTAGCCCAGTTATCAATGCGTGTGATGTTACATAATTTGAATCACAATATCAATGTGTGGCGAAAATCACCGCGTCTGTTCCGAGCCAATCCCACACTAACGGATCCCCTAAAATGCAGAGGCGTGTCACTAAAATGCACCAAAATGACGAAACGTTACAATGCCCCGAAAAAAAGGAGGAAGAAATGTAGGTTCATTTCCATCGGTTTTCGCACTTTTGTCGAGAACGGACAAATCCTTCAACCGTTCCAATGGATTTGTGCGGGAAGACTGGGTCCACCCCCATTTCGTTGCAGACATTGTTGCTTTTTGTTACATGCTTTTAAAAGGTCGCAAAAGTTGCGGTGATTTTTGTCGTTTTCGTCCACATAAAGTGATATTAGAAGGAACAAAATGGCTGTTTTTCGAGGTGGTCCTGAATACAAAAAAAATGACCGAATAAATTATTCATCGACTAAAAAAAAAAGATATCAAAAATATATTCCGATATAACAAAATAAAACGAAATAAAACAAACCCCGTCAAACTGATTAACTAAAACTTTAATTGAAAAAATTTAAAAAATGTCGTTTCTAAAACTCAACGATCGTAAAAAGAGAGAGGAGAGAATTCGACAATTTCTCGAATCGATGGGAAATTTTCAAGAGATCGATATGGCAAGACGGATGAAACGCAAGACAATTAAGTTATTCAAACCAGGAACCGACAAAAAGAGATCGTCAAAGAATTGAAACCGTTTAGAGAAAGAAGCGTCATTAAACTCTTTATGCATGATCGTATCGAGGCGACACTACTTTCGCATCTCACTGGTATTATTTCACTTGTGCCTTCGCGGAAGGATAAAACTCTAGGCATGTGGCCTTTCATTTTATCCTTCCGCGCTGGCAATCGTGCCATATCGATTAACCCTTTCACATGCGTGCGTCTTTCTGTGTATATACTGAACAGCTGTAGTTTACCTCTCTACAGCCCGTCCGGGACAAACCCGTATTGTGTCCATGGGCAAGGCACTTTATCCCGGTTGCCTACATAGGAGCACGATGACGCCGTGTATTAAGGCGTACTGCACGTCGAAGGTCCACACGTCTTCAACCGCTGTAACCCTGTTTGAGCGGAGCTTGAACAGAGTTAGAATGTTGAGGAGCTGACGGTTGCTCGTTGTTGCTCGGTGGTTCTCTCTGGACACTCCGGCTTCCTCCACCCGTAAAACTGTCACGCTAACGATTAGCCATTGTGCATAAGTATGTGACCTTAAACACCAATAAATAAAACAGCAGGCTGAGCCAAAGAGTTGTCAAAATGTTGGAAGTAACACGGGAACTCGCCATCGGTCATTTGATGTAACAAAACGCTGAGAGAAAACAACCCGTGGGTATTTTCTCTCAGCTTTTTAGCTTAACTTGACAAAGTCAAGATAAGCTATTGACATCACGCGTGCGGAAGTCTGTTAGTCTGTTAGTCTGTGAGTCGGTGAGTCTGTGAGCCTGTTCACATTTTCCTTTAGCACCGGCTACACCCCGCAGTTCTTGTCTGATCGTCACGAAATTTCATATGCAGGTTTGGGGTCATGTCTTGATGAGAACGTCACCTTTTGGTCGCGATCGGTCAACCGGTATGGCTGCCTGAGCCCATAACCCGAAAACCATTAGCACAGTCTACAGGTCGTATTTATGAAGGGATTTCATTGTAACTTGGTAGGATGCCAATTTCCCTATTTGGGCGTGATCTGCCAACCGTGACGACTGCCCGAGCCCAAAACCTGAAAACCTTTAGCACAGTCTACAGGTCATATTTATTGAGGAATTTCATTGTAACTTGGTGGGTTGACTTCATACGATGTCTAGATGAGAAAGTCCCCTTTTGGACGTGATTGGGCAACTGTGACGGCTACGGGTACCCGAAGCCCGAAAACCTTTAGCACAGTCTACAGGTCATATTTATGAAGGGATTTCATTGTAACTTGGTAGGATAATAATGTCTAGATGAGAACGTCCCATTTTGATCGCGATCATTCAGCCCTGATGGGAGCCCGAGCCCAAAAACCTCTAGCATAGGCAAACGGTCATATTTATGGAAGGATTTCATTGTAACCTGTTAGTTTGACTCCATATGATGCCTAGATGATGACATCTCCTTTTGGTCGTGATTGGTCAATTGTGATGGCTACAGGTGCCCGAAGCCCGAAAACCTTGAGCACAGTCTACAGGTCATACTTATGAAGGGATTTCATTGTAACTTCGTAGGGTCACTCCAGATGATGCCCAGATGAGGTTGTCCCCTTTGGTGGCGATCATTCAACCGTGATGGCTGCCCGAGCCCGAAGCCCGAAAACCTTTAGCACAGTCTACAGGTCATATTTATGAAGGAATTTCATTGTATCTTGGTAGGTCGACTTCATATAATGTCTAGATGAGAACGTCCCCTTTTGGACACGATTGGGCAACTGTGACGGCTACAGGGGCCCGAAGCCCGAAAACCTATAGAACAGTCTACATATCATAATTACGAAAGGATTTCATTATAGCTTGGTAGGATGACTCCAAATAATGTTTAGATGAGAACATCTCCTTTTGGTCGCGATCATTCAGCCTTTATGGCTGCCCGAGCCCAAAACCCTTTAGCATAGTCTATAGGTTGTATTTATGGGAGGATTTCATTGTAACTTGTTAGGGTGACACCATATAATGCCTAGATGATGATATCCCCTTTTGGTCGTGATTGGTCAACTGTGATGGCTACAGGTGCCCGAAGCCCGAAAATCATGTGCACAGTTTACAGGTCATATTTATGAAGGGATTTCATTGTAACTTCGTAGGATCACTCCAGATGATGCCCAGATGAGAATGTCCCCTTTTGGTTGCGATCAGTCAACCATTATGGCTGCCCGAACTCGAAGCCCGAATACCTTTAGCACAGCCTACAGTTCATATTTATGAAGGGATTTCATTGTAACTTGGTAGGTTTGGCTTCATATAATGTCTAGACGAGAACGTCCCCTTTTGGACACGATTGGGCAACTGTGACGGCTACAGGGGCCCGAAGCCCGAAAACCTTTAGAACAGTCTGCAGGTCATAATTATGAAGGGATTTCATTGTAGCCTGGTAGGATGACTCCAAATAATGCCTAGATGAGAACATCCCCTTTTTGTCGCGATCATTCAGCCTTAATGGCTGCCCGAGCCCAAAAACCTTTAGAATAGTCTATAGGTCGTATTTATGGAAGGATTTCATTGTAACTTGTTAGGTTGACTCCATATAATGCCTAGATGATGACACCTCCTTTTGGTCGTGATTGGTCAACTGTGATGGCTACAGGTGCCCGAAGCCCGAAAATCTTGAGCACAGTCTACAGGTCATATTTATGAAGGGATTTCATTGTAACTTCGTAGGATCACTCCAGATGATACCCAGATGAGAATGTCCCCTTTTGGTTGCGATCAGTCAACCATTATGGCTGCCCGAACTCGAAGCCCGAATACCTTTAACACAGCCTACAGTTCATATTTATGAAGGGATTTCATTGTAACTTGGTAGGTTTGGCTTCATATAATGTCTAGATGAGAACGTCCCCTTTTGGACACGATTAGGCAACTGTGACACCTACAGGGGCCCGAAGCCGGAAAACCTTTAGAACAGTCTGCAGGTCATAATTATGAAGGGATTTCATTGTAGCTTGGTAGGATGACTCCAAATAATGCCTAGATGAGAACATCCCCTTTTTGTCGCGATCATTCAGCCTTAATGGCTGCCCGAGCCCAAAAACCTTTAGCATAGTCTATAGGTCGTATTTATGGAAGGATTTCATTGTAACTTGTTAGGTTGACTCCATATAATGCCTAGATGATGACATCTCCTTTTGGTCGTGATTGGTCAACTGTGATGGCTACAGGTGCCCGAAGCCCGAAAATCTTGAGCACAGTCTACAGGTCATATTTATGAAGGGATTTCATTGTAACTTCGTAGGATCACTCCAGATGATGCCCAGATGAGAATGTCCCCTTTTGGTTGCTATCCTTCAACCATGATGGCTGCCAAAGCTCAAAGCCCAAAAACCTTTAGCACAGTCTACAGGTCATATTTATGAAGGGATTTCATTGTAACTTGGTCTGTTGACTTGATATAATGTCTAGATGAGAACGTCCAGTTTGGACGCAATTGGAAAACTGACAGCTAAATGGGCCCGAAGCCCGAAAATCTTTAGCACAGTCTACAGGCCATATTTATGAAGGGATTTCAATGTAACTTGATAGGATGACTCGTTTTGGAATAATTTCACTGTAACTTGGTAACTTTCGTTGATATGCGTTGTTAACTGTGAGGGCCACATACATTAACTGTGAGGTCATATTAACCCACCCCTCAGTTCTTTAGTACAGTGTACACCTCATATTATTTTTGTAAAAAAACATAGCAGACACGGAACAGAAATGAACAAATTCCCAATTATCACAATTCTTGTCTTATTTCATAATCCTTTCATAAACATTGAACATTATCCTTTTCATCAAATACAACACACAAGTTAAGCTACAGTGTCATTGACACTTTCATTTGTTACATCAAATGATCGTTAGGGCCTGCCTTTAGAAATACATACATAGTCTATGGACTCGTCTTGTCAAGGAATTTTGAGGAATGTTCTGTTCTTTGCCCTTTTATTTTTTAACTATGTCAGGAATATTTTTCAATACCGAAATTTCGGTATTTTAGATTCCCTCGGTACGGTAAATCGGTATTGGCATGATTCCGATACCGAACGTTTTTTACGGTACACCGCCCATCTCTACCATTTTATGCCGTAAATACCAGAGTCAACAGGGTTATGTGATGCTCAAGAATCTAGCAAAAATATTACATGCAGAGTAACTTGAACAGGCGATGACGCGAGCCCGCAAGAAGAACAAAAATGCTCCTACATTTTAAAACTGTTGAAATATTAAGCTAAACCTAAGCTAAATGTCAAGAACTCAAACAAAAAATATGCTTCAGTAAATACACCATTTTCGTCTTTCTTTCTACACGTGACATATCTGTCTGGAAAAACCTGAACACCTCTTATGTATTTCCCATATCTATAATTTCCTGTGCCAATAAAAGGCCATAAAGAAGATCATTTCCATTGTGGTACTAAACGAGCGTCATCGAAGCAGTGTAGCCTCGACACAATTCCAACTTGGCTGTTAAAGTCTTGCCTCCCTGAACTTATGCTACCCTTAGTTAAAATCGTCAATACATCACTTCAAGCAGAAGTCTTCCCAGATAAAATGAAACATGCTGTTGTTACGTCGCTACTCAAAAAGTCATCACTTAACCCCGAAGTCCTGAAAAACTACCGCCTTGTCCCTAACCTTTCGTTTCTATCAAAGGTTATTGAGAGGGCTGTGGCTTCTCAGCTGAATTCACATTTAGCCAGAAACGGCCTCTCAGAAGTGTATCAGTCTGCATACAAGCCGGACCACAGTACGGAAACCGCACTCCTTCGTGTTCAGAATGATCTATTTCTATCCATGGATGGGGGAAAAGTTTCATGCCTGGTTTTGCTTGACCTTAGTGCGGCATTTGATACTACTGACCACTCTGTTTTGATACACCGATTGAAATGCAGAGTAGGAATTACTGGTAAAGCGCTTGATTGGTTCACATCGTACCTACAGAACAGAACGCAGATTGTGTGCATCCACGGCGATACGTCTGAAAAATTCGTATTACCATATGGTGTACCTCAAGGCTCTGTACAAGGGCCAATTTTATATCTGATCTATGTTCTTCCCTTGGGCGACATTATTCGTCGGTACAATCTTAAATGTCATTCCTACGCTGATGATATACAGCTGTATATTCACTTTGGTACCGACACTGAAAATCATGTTTGCGGTATTATTGAACAGTTCACCGAAGAGATAAAGGTATGGATGTCAAGTAATTTCTTCAAGCTTTATGATCAGAAAACTGGGGTAATCTACATCGGAACGTCCAACCAGCTCTATAAATCCTCTTGTTCCAACATTCGCATGGGGGAAGACGAAGTAAACCTCACATCTCAAGTTCGAAATTTGGGCTCTCTTTGATAACAGCCTTACTTTCGACAACCATGTCAATCAAATCTGTCGATCAGCATTCTTCCATCTTCGAAATATTAACAAAATACGATGCCTTATTGATAAACAGTTGTTGGAACAACTCGTTCATGCATTTGTAACCAATCGTCTTGACTTCTGCAATTCTTTGCTTTATGAATCTAAGCTATGTAACATTGGCAAGCTCCAATGGGTACAGAACTGCGCTGCCCGCCTCATTACAAAAACTGTAAAATCATGCCATATCACTCCAGTTCTTTTTAGACTGCACTGGCTCCCTATTAAACAAAGAATTGATTTTAAAGTGCTTTTGTTGGTTTATAAATGCCTGAACGGGTTGGCTCCAACTTATCTTTCAGACCTGCTCGAATACTATCAACCCTCTAGAGCACTTCGGTTATCCGGCACGCTAAGCTTGAAACAGCCTAGTGGCAATCTGCGTACTGCTGGTGGTAGGGGGTCCTAAACTGTGGAATCAACTTCCCCGTGATATTAAACAGGCTACTTCAGTTTCCACTTACAAATCAAAGATTACACCTTTTTTATTGCGGCAGGCTTTTATTGATCTTTTATAACTCTCTGTGTTTCTTTTAGATTTGTTTTCTTTTAGTGTGTTTTATGTATATGTTAGCGTTATGTAAAGCCAAAGAGCATTTTAATGGAATTTTAGGCTAAATAAACAATTAGTATTATTATTATTATTACAAGGGTCCAAGCTGCCTTATCGTGGTTCGTTCTCGTCAATGTATCCACGATCAGCCGAGGTGCTGGCACCAGCAATTGTTCTCGTTTCTCCACTTTTGATAAAGGCAGCTACGCCATCTGTACCGGTAAATCGAAATCTAGAAATGAAGCCCTCACACTTTGTATTATAATGGCAGGCTAACTGGTCCACTGTGTGTGCCCCCGTCGCTTATATATGAAACTGTATGCCCAGACATTTATGCACTAGTCATCGCAATCTTTGGTTCTGCTCAACAAATCTGCCTCTTTATTTTTCACTCTAGACATCAACTGGGATTGAAGATGTACAGCTTTCTGGTTACACAGAATAGCAATGGATAAAATATATAGCCTGCCAGTCGCGTTCCCGGCTGCCAACATTAACTAGTTGAACCCGAAAGGCCGCTTTTCCGACCCACGGTCGTGATACGACTTGAATTCATAAATACACAGAACGACGAGCGCCAGCGTGCAAGCATAAAACGAGAGGCCGCAGGCCACGAGTTTTATCCTTCCGCGATGGCACAAGTACCATATCGATTAACCCATTCACACACGCGCGTCGTCCTGTGTTGATTACACGCATTTACGTCTATAAAAGCAATTATTGAAAGGACATTCAGCAATTCATTTGACGACTATCAACAAAAATAACACATTTTACCGCCAACAAAATTTGCGAGGGGGACCTGTGTTACTATTTCGTCCGTTGATTTCCAATGTGTTCTATGTGCCTTCTGGCACATAGAACACATTGGAACTCAGGGGACGAGTTTTAGGTATCTCTAGCGATTGAAATTGTAATTGCGGTGCACGATTTGTAGAAAATTCCAGTGAAATTTAGCTTCTTTATAAAAATAGTCCGTCAAGGATTTCCGTTCTACACATATGTGCGGAACAGATTTTCATTTTCCGCATGGTCTAGTGTTGCCGCAGATGTGGATTTCGTAGAACATATGTGTTATAAAATAGATAGTTGCTCAGTGAATTTGTGTGGTAGACCAATCAAGAAGGCTGCACGTTGAAAATATCAATTGGTCTTCCCCCAAGAAACGAATATAGACTTCACCATTTGATGTCTCTGAGCTGACATGTAATATACTATCTATCAGGATCCTAAGTGTTAATTATATTAGAAACAATTTTGCTATCAGTTAGACTCTTAACCCTTTACCTAACATGAAAAGCAGACGACACTTGAAAAAGAAAGTCTTGAATAACTAATTTTTTTCATTTTTTATCTCAAAAACATAGGTTATGACCCCTCATTGAAACAAGCTCGACGAGCTCGTTCCAAAGAGGGGTCATAACCTATGTCTTTGCGACAAAAATTAAAAAATAATAAAAATTAATTGGCGATTTTTGTGAATGCCGCTGGCTGGTTTTGGCCGTTACGTTGGGTAAAGGGTGAACTTTCTTACCGGGAGCGCGGTGGATTTCAAACCGAAAGATCCACGGTTCGATCCCCATCAGGGTCAACTGCGTTGTTCCTGTGGGCAAAGCACTTAATCCTGATTACCCACGTGGGGGCAGCGTGGCGCTGTGTACTAATGCATACTGCACGTCGATAGTACCGGTGTCTTTAAACGGATGCTAACCCTGCTTGTGCGGAGTCATACATTGGGGAGTCTGACAGTTGCTCGCCGTTGCTCGATGGTTCTCTCCGGGTACTCCGGCTTACCCCATTCGTAAAACTGTCTGACACGAGGTGACCCTGTCTGTCGAACGTGTCGTTAAACACCAAATAAAAAAATAAATAAGGAAATATAATTTTCTTACCACCTGTTATAATGGACCAATAATGAAGACTTTTCTTCAGTTGAGCTCACTGACATGGTTATTCTGTTGCAACGCTACCGTTAGCATCTGAAGTACCATGTTCTAAGCCTGTATGAGCAAAATCTCGTTCTGAAACTTCCCCAAAGGCCCAGGCTATAATCTGGGAGACATAATGTCAACGGCCTCCAATGGGGCACCCACTATCTGAGTCACAAAACCGCCACAACCAGTGGCTGACGCATCACTAAAACTCTTGTTATTGCAACACTCGAAATCTTTTAACTTACTTATGCATGTAACCTATCTGTTAATCCTTTTGCTATTTTCTTTCAAAAATTGCAGTTCTTGGCAGACCCCAGATATAATTAGAATAGGCGCACCCCAGTTGGTCATAGTAGCGATGCCTGCATCCAGCTCCCTTGTTTATAATCTGAATATAATGTGATCTGTATTACACAATACTAGTTGATTAGAAACAATTTTTCAACAGCCCCAACCAACAGTCTAACTTTAGCTATGCCATTGGTGTTGGGCAACAAATAAAGCAATTTGTCCAAAGCTTCCATCATCCGCCACATTCGATTGCCGAAACACGAAGGACGCCTTCAATAGTGTCCCACACGAGCCCCTTGCCAGACCACTTACTGGCATGACTCAGCTCCCAAATACACTTTTCTTCAATTTTTTTTTTAAAAATTGTCAACTCCATCGTGATTTTACAAATAAACATGTTTGCGACCCTAATGTTTTAACCACATCAAAGCCGTCATCTAAAAATAAAACAACTGGAATGTTTTCGCCCCTGCTCACTTTTACATCTTCTCTCTGCACCTTCGTAAAAACAAAACCTGCCGTTGAACCTGTAAAGGGTAAAACAAAAAATATGAAGTTGTGCTTCCATGTTTCCACGAAAATCCAAAGTCATTTCTGTCGGGGGGTGGGGGGACTGCTATGTGCTGATAAGCTGTTTTAAATTCAAATGTGAACAAAAATCGCCAACATTAATAAACTGTCTCAATACAGTAGCATCTTTATGCTTGATTTCAATAAGTATGCATTGATATGCCTGCAATCGAGCATAAGCCTGGTTTCCCCTTTCGATTAACTGGCACTGTAATAAGCAGACAGCTTCTGAGAAGCATCAGAGCATTAGTCCAGGAAAGATCGAATCAAGAAAAAAACAATCTGTTGATGAATCCGTTGTTGCGACCCGAGTGGTTGGATTGCGATAGATTTCCGTGTTCGGCAAGAGTCTCTTTCAACCTGACAACAAATTATTGCCAAAATATCTGAACGAAATATTACGGAAGGACGTGATAAGAGAGTTTCAAGTTCAGTGATAAAATTCATCTGTGATCCATGGGAAATAATTACTATTGAGATATAATAAAATGTCCACTGATGCTTCATTCATCTTCAACCAGACGAACGTGGGAAGTGACGAGAAGCTACGTACGTGGCAACCGTTACTTATTCCCAGTACCTTATTCAACAGTCGTTATCAACCGATAAATCGGTTGATAACGAATGTCGAATAAGGTACTGGGAATAAGTAACGGTTGCCACGCCCCCATGAGAAGTATTGTTATATTGTCAATTTTCTGACAATGCTTTCAATGGGGAAGTATCTCTAACACCTCTAACAATGGGGTGTTGATAGCCTAGATCTGTATTCCTGGGGTAATACTAGGCAAGACTCAGAAAAAAGGCCAATTAAGAATAAGTTAACTAAGATTAACAGTAGACTGATGGTTATGGGAAATAGATTCATCGCAGTACTCAGGACATGGAGGCTGGGAGTATTGCAGTGGCATCTAGACGGGTTATGCAGGTAAGTGAAAACTTGATGATGTGTCCACTGATATATATTTTGTACCAGTTTTAAGCTCAGTCCTTTAAGTAATAATGTGGTTAGCTGTCTGCTTAAAATAGCTTCACATTATTTCCTCTATTAATCCTTATAGAGTGGGGCACTGCTATTTTGCCTGTACCGTGGAACGAATATATACATTACAGAGTGAAGTGCTGTTGTACTCCAGTGGACTACTACCATTCCGACATTACCGGTTCAAAGTATTCTGTACCAGTTGTTGAAGTATTGTTCTGAACCGATATACGTAAATAAAATAACTTTGGACAGCTGATTGTCGTCAAGGAGTTTTATTTGATACCTGAGAACACTCCGTACGTTAACATTTAACCTAACTGCTGTGAAAGAACCCGGGCGAGAACAATAAAGTGACCCATCACGACCAGCAAGCCGCTTGTTTGTACATGCTCGTTATATAAACAGTCAGATAAACTCTATGGATATAGAGGAAAATCATGATCTTGAAAATGGCTCTGCTCAGATGAATTAAGGCAGACCAAAAATGGCTCGATTGTGGCCATTTAAGGCGATCCTTTACGCCTCTCTTGCATTTTTGAAAATGACAAGCCTGAATAATCCAATGAGATAGCATCTCTCGCCTGTGCGCCTCTCTTCATCTGCAGTGGTGTAAGTCGTCAACCAACACACGTTTGCACCACAAAGAATTATCTCCCTTCACCAATCCTGAGACGAAAAATAAAATAAGATAAATAAGATAAATGAAGTTGTTGATAGTGCATTACCTTTTCTGGGATCTGCTCTCTGTGTCCAAAGAACTTTTCGGTCATATTATAGATGGCATTGCATATGACAGCACATAGTTTTCCCACATGAAACGAATCTATCCGAGCTATTCATATAACGGAAACCAAGATATCACATCTCAACTTTTCCTTAGAATTTTGTTCTGATCGACATGCACCCTTTACCGAACGATGACAAAATAAAAACTTAGTTTCAGTGTACCCTAAACACAATCGAGGCATATTCTTCACATCCACGGGCAAGGGTGTTGCACATGTGAGCTTGTGATTATTCAAACGAAGGCGTGTGAATATATTCGCAGAAGGGTGGACATATTCTCCGCAGATGTGGATGCCGTGTAGCGACTCCCTTTAACCCTTTACACAACGTAACGTCCAAAACCGGCCAGCATAACTTTCATTATTTTTTAATTTTTTGTCTCAAAAACATAGGTTATGACACCTCATTGGAACGAGCTCGTAGAGGGGTGACAACCTATGTTTTTGAGACAAAAAATTAAAAAAAATAGTTATTCAAGAATTGTTTTTACAAGTGTCGTCTGCGTTTCATGTTAGGTAAACGGTTAACATATTGACTTCTTTCTACTCCTGTTGGGGGCGCGGTGGCTCAGTTGGTAGAAGTGCAGGCTGCAAGCCGAGAGGTCCTCTGTTCGAATCCCACCTGCGGCAACCGCGTTGTGTCCTTGGGCAAGACACGTCACCCCCATTGCCCACTTGGGGGCACGCTGACGCTGTGTACTAAGGCGTCGATGGTGCACCTGTCTTCAACCAATGCTAGCCCTGCTTGTGTGGAGTTGGTATGTTGGGGAGCTGACAGTTGATCGCCGTTGCTCGGTGGTTCTCTCCGGGTACTCCGGCTTCCTCCACCCGTAAAACTGTCACGGTCACGGTTAGCCATTGTGCAGAAATATGTGACCTTAAACACCAATAAATAAATAGATAATTCTACTCCTGTTGTAAGAGCAAGAATTACAAGTCATTTCTACTCCTGTTGTAAGAGCGAGTTATCTCCCGTAATTGTTTTCGCGACAAAGCGCATGCGATCATATTTGACAAACAAACCACAGAGTCAGAAACACAAACCGGCCCCATATTCGTTCCTCGTTAACTTTTTTGTCTTCATATTCGATGTTTTTCTCTATTTTGTTCCTACGTAACATCATATCGTAATATATACTATTATGTGGGAACAAAACAGAGAAAACTGTCTGGTGAAATACAAATGAATAGGAATTTTCATTCCTTTCAGGACAAAAGTCTTTGAATTAAATAAGTTGTATCCAAAACTAATCTTCTTGAGATTGTGCGTTCAGGTCGAGGAAATTGTTCTCCTTCAGATACTTTCTTTCAGTCAATTTCACTATGAGGTCAGAGTAACGGCCCTGCCATTGCTGAAGCTTTATGTATTTTGTTTTAAATGAATCTCGTTTAAACAAATAATCCGTGTTACGCCTGACAGGGACCAAGAGGCTTTATTTCAATTAAAAACATGATACCGAGTAATTGTTAGAAAAACAACATCCACAACAAAGGATTTACTATTAGAAGTGGGCATTTTCATTCAATTTTCATTTTATTAATTTGAATATAGATCCAAACTTTAAAAATATACACCTTCTATTCTTCAGACGTTAGAAACTAACCGTACTGACGGACACGATGGAGGAGAGGTATTATCTGTTGCAAGGGAATAAATATAGAAAAACACCACTTTTTGAAGTTAAATGAAACCATTAAAACAATAACATATCTAAAATATGTTTATAGAACAAAGAAAATTAATATTTGCTTTAGTCAAATCGATGTCCGTCCAAATTTTTCTCATGAGAATTTAGTACTTTTTTAGGACTTTGAAGTTACCACATCTGTCTTTCCCAACAAATTAATAAGGCGATGTACTGGGATAAAAAGTGAAAATTTTAAACAAAAATGGAACCATTAAAAACAAAATTGAACAAAATGTATTTGATACCATTTTAAAGAGTATGTTATAAAATATTTGATAATATGTCCGTCTATTATGTAAAAAAAAAAAATGAAATTTGTGGCGAATGAAAGATTTTCGTTTTTCTCCCACAGACCGTTATAGTAATTTAGATTGTCATCTTTACTACTGTTCACACGTATGCGTTTTCAGGAGAGTAGAAATAGTTCAATATGACACTCTTTTTAACTGAACGAGCTTTTAAATTCTCGAGAGGTTCTTCATCCATTCTCCCCCGATTTTTATCGTTGTTGGAAATGTCTTTAAGATAGGTATTAAATATTTTTATCCAGAGTAGTCACGCATTTCTCGATGCGACTGATTTTATATATTTTAACTCTTTGACCCTTTACCCAACGCAGACGATATCAAAATTTATTATTTTAAATATCATTTTTTGAATTTTTTCAAAAAATTTCAACAAAACCATATCATGTGACCCCTCGTTGGAACGAGCTCGAAGAGCTCGTTCCAACGAGGGGTCATATGATTTGGTTTTGTTGAAATTTGAAGAAAAATAATATTTTTTCAACTGCTGAATTTGCATATTTCGCGGAAGGATGCGGCCGATTCGTTGGGTAAAAGGTTAAACTCGAATGACCGCTTTTTTGGCCCAGGATCAATTTGCGCCCTAATATAAAAAAAATGTAAATGATTGGTGATTAAATTTGAGCAGAAGACCAATCGATATTTTCAGCGTTGAAATTATTAATTGGTGTACCCCAAATGAAGAATATGTTCTCTTCAAATTGAGGAATTGGAACTGGCATGGAATATACCATCGAGGTTCAAAGGATTCATTCTGAAAATTGTTGAAACTCATTTATACCGTCTCTTATGAGTTTTGACGATGAGGCGTGGCGCAGTTTCGCCAAGCGGTTGAACATTGGTTTGGTGTGATCGATGAATATGTGGAATCGATTCTGCCTAGACTGGTTTGAAGATTACGGTGTTCAGAAAAGTGGTCTTTTCGCTATCAGATCGCGTCTTGATTGCGACATTCTTTTTTTCAAATCGTGCGCTGTTTCATTAATCCTTTACCCAACGAATCGCACGCATCCGCCAGGGTATTATATAAATTGAGCAGTTGAAAAAATTAAATTTTTCAAATTATTTCAACAAAACCATATCACGTGACCCCTCATTGGAACGAGTTCATTGAACTCGTTCCAATGAGGGGTCACATGATATGGTTTTGTTGAAATTTTTTGAAAAATTTTAAAAAATTATATTTAAAATAATAAATTTTGATATCGTCTTCGTTGGGTAAAGGGTTAACAAAATACTGCGATATAAAGACCGGATCAACAATCACAATCGTATACACCATCTCAAGTTCAATATTCTAGCATGTCGTTTTCGAATGTAAAATTCTACAGCGTTTCTGGGAGGAAGGTGGACAGAGAATGTCGACCAGATCGCGCCACGATCCAGTAGAAACTCTCTGTACACTTTTGTGATGACAGTACTGCAGGTGATTGAATCTTTTCTTATTTAATTTTAAAAAGGATAAATTATTTTAATCCTATATCATCGATATTTTTCAAGAAAGTCGGCGAGTTACCCAAGTCTAGTCTGACACAGAGAGTCAACAGTTGAGCAGGAAGTATTCCCTCCAGGTTTTAACCCTTTGAACCGTGATGGTATAGTCCATGTCACTTCACTGACAGCGACTAGAAGAGTCAGTATTCATTATTTGGGGGTAGACCAATAATTAACCGAGAGGCTGCACGT